>OZ026859.1:12778292-14093127 GCA_964023215.1 Eledona agricola | reverse complement strand
GTTTTAAACGCTAATCTATGATCATAATATTAATATAGATTATCAAGTACGCCGTGGTTGAATTCCAGGAAAGTGTCGGTGATGGGCTTTCGACTATATTTTAAGTGGTTTACTCCACGCAAGAAGCGTATTTATTGGCCTCCGTACAAAGACCAGAAACTGTACGTCAAAGCTTTGCTACGCGAAGCAGATGTAAATGAAAAAACTTGGTTTTTGTATTCTATATGCAGAGTATTTTATGAAACCGGTAAACTTCATTCATATTTGCGGCGTGTTATAAATTGATTACATACTTTGTTTTTTACAATAGCATAAAACAAGATGACTGTTTTAGAATTTTAATTTAGTCTAAGAACCACTGTGTTCCAGCGCTTTAGTTTCAATTGTTTTTTTGATATGTTATAGGAATATTATATGTAATTTATAATACAGTATGAACATTGTAACAAAAATCAACCCCTCTAGTACGAAAGCGCTCCGCTAGTACCCTTCGCTAGCGCCCTAGTCGCCTGTGCTCCCCACTTAAGGTACCACACCCAGCAAATCAGCACCCCACTGGAGAGGGATGCTCACAGGACCAAATAAAAGGAGATGTTTTACCTCAAAACCACAAGAGTGTTCGAATCAATCTCTTGAACAGCACCTAGCTAGCGCACTGAATACGGACCTTGCTGTGGTCATTCGATTTGATTATCGATTCCACCTCCTGTCTTTAACAGCACCTGACTAGCGCATACGGTCCTTGTCTGTGGTCATTCAAGCTGGACAGTATTACGACTCTCCGACTTCATTGCACTATTGTTATCCTCACATGTACAAAGTGTAAATAAAGTAATTATAACCATAACGAGTGTTATAACATATTATTTTTGAGTTTTATTTCAACCACAAATTATACACTTCGTGAAACAGTTTTCAAAAATTAATTTTTAATTATTATCACAGATTACTCCAGATGACTGACTTCATAGGGCGATTTTGTCCGGAGCTATCTCTTTTCTACACACTAGCTGAATGTACCCGGCGTTGCCCGGACGTAGATTAAATAAACGCAGTGTTGACTAAAGTGGTGATGTTGACTAATCGACATTATAATACAATTAAACAGGAATCCTCTACTTTTTCAATCACAAAATAAACAAATTTGTTGAAATTAACCTTCGTTGTCAGGACCGGGTACTTCAATATGATTTGGACAAAGAGGATACCTTGGTTGATATCTGAGATGAAAAATCTTGAATAGACTCTTTAGGCAAAGACGCAGTTGTTCTATAAGCGATTCCAGGAAATCGAAATTAACTTTAGATAATTTTCGGGGAAATCGAAGTTTACAAATTAGCTGATCATGTTATGATAAAATTGAAAACACAATGGAACCATTCCTTTTGCTGCAGTCAACTCACAAACAGAACAGTATGTAGATGATTTTGACTTATCTTCAGAATAAACAAACACTTCAGCATAATTATCTTCTTCTAAACTGCACAAAAATTATTAAAACCTGGCCGCAACTGGTTGGACAATTACAGTGCGAACCTTTTGAGCTCCCTTTCCAGTATTAAAATTTTGGTATGTGGTAAAATGTGGTATTTGGTGGTATTTGTGCATCGCTAGATTTTCAAACTTGTCCATCTTAGTTATAAATGATGTAAAGCAATAATGAACACAATGTATTTACGTAAAATAAATAGTGTAAAACGCGTATCAATGTCAGTAAAGTCTGATCCAACGCTGTAAATTTTGGATTTCAGCCGAGGCAGATTTGGTGAAAAATAAAAACAACATTATCATTAACTGAACGGTCCGGTACGACGATGGTGATTGGGAGCAAATTTGGTTAACGGCAAAATTAACATTCTATATAAAATAAATAAATATTTTGACGGGAATATGGTGGATGTAAAAATCTTATTCGGCTTCTCCGACGAACTCACACTTGTTTACATTAACACAAACTTGTTGAACAATTAAAGTGCGAACCTCTTGTGCTCCCGTTCCAGTATTAAAATATCAATACCAATACCATAGATATTAAAAAAGACAATTTCCATCACCTTTCATAATACGGTGTGGTAATTGTACATCGCTAGATTTTCAAACTTCTCCATCTTAGTTATAAATGATGTAAAGCAATAATGAACACATTGTACGTAAAATAAATAGTGTAAAACGTGTATAAGCACATAATTATTAAGGGTATGAATGTCAGTGATGTCTGGTACATACAACGGTGAAAATTTCGGATTTCAGCCAGGGCAAATTTGGTGAAAAACAAATACACCACTACCATTAACTGAACGTAAAAATTAGCGTACAAATATAAGTGGAGTCCGGTTCGACGCTGGTAATTTTTCGAAAATTGATTGGGGGCAGATTTGGTTAACGCGAGGATCAAATGTTAAATTAAAATACTTTATTTGATAGTGGTAGACGTTCGAACACTGATGCGTCGCTTCATCGAATTTGGCGACTTTGCGAACAGTTTCCGACGCTGGAGCAGCAATTTTCACAATTGTAGTTGTGTTAAAATTAAACACCGCGATCGAGTACTGCTCCACACGCTGAACCAGCAATTCTCGAATTCTAAGAAACGATAAGAAAGGCTTATCCAATGCTTGGAATGTGCGAATTTCTGCATAGATATTGAATAAAACCAAATCGAGCATCGCCTTTTCACGTTTGTGACCTTGCCCTTGACGTGGCAGGCTCAAGCTGCTTCAATAATGTAAAAATCTTATTCGGCATCTCCAATAAACTCACATTTGTTTACATTAACACGCATTCCTTCATGGACTTGTGACGAATTACAAACAAATATTGCAACTTCAAGTGTTCCATTTAATTTCGTTTCTGGGTGCAAGCTCCTTTCTTTTCACTCTAGTCAGTCTGAACTTATTACACAGAGTGATATTTTCAAATCCAGGTGCCCCAAATAATTTTGTCGTTGTTTTCAAAAGTTTCAAGAGAAGGAGAGTTGACAGAGAAGCTAAATTATTCCAAATTATTCCCATTTAGTTCTCTGACAACGTTAAAGACAATGTTGAAATATATAAATACAAAATTTCACACCATAAAAACGAAGTATTTGGGAATTATGTATAAAAAAAGTCGAAGTTATTTATGTTAATTTGGCGTGATTTGCTATGGTTCAAAAAAATGCAAAAATATTAGGTTGATTTGGGGTTGTTTCGGATGATATGGGTTTCTTTGAGGATTGTTTGGAATGGTTATTGATGGTTGGCAGGGTTTAGCTTTGGCGGATTAAACGAAATTTTTGGTAATTATAATGTGATTGGGCTTTGGTTGGCTTGGTAAGAAGTGGTTGGGGTGATTTAGGGGAATTCGAAGTCATTTATGCGAGTTTGGCGTAGTTTGCTTAGAATTCGTAATTTTTTTTTAATTATGGGTTGACCTGGAGTAGTTTTGAATGGTAAGTGTATGACTTTTAGGGATAGTTTGGAATGGTGCGTTATGTTTGGGGTGTTTAACGTATTCAGGTAAATTTTACAAAAATTTTGGTAATTTTAAAATGAAGAATTAAAGTGCGAACCTCTTGAGCTCTATTTCCGGTATTAAAAATGCAATAGGAAAAATAGTAAAAAAGACTATTTCCATCACTTTTCACGGGAATTATACATGGTGGTATTTGTTCTCCGCTTACTATTAGATTTTCAAACTGCTCCATCTTAGTTATAAATAATGCAGAACCATTAATGAACGCAATGTACGTAAAATAAATAGTGTAAATCGTGTATAAGCACACAATACTTAAGCGTATGATGTCAGTGAAAATTTCGGATTTTGCCCGGAGCAGGTTTGGTGAAGAAAGAATAATATCATTAACTGAACGTAAAAATTAGCGTACGATAATAAGTGAAGTCCGGTCCGACGCTGGAAATTTTTCGAAAATCGATTGGGGAGAGTTGTGGTTAACGGCAAGAACAAATCGGGAATATCGGGAATAAAATAATTTATTTAATAGCGATAGAACTTCGAATACCGATGCGTCGCCTCGACCTTGGCGACGTTGAATACCAGCGTTCCAGACGCTGAAGCAGCAATTTTCACAATTATATGAGGTGCACGTGCCTAGTGCGTATAAAAACAATTTGGATAACAAAAGAGATTAATTTGTATGTATAGTAGTCGCGGCGAAAGCTGACCGGCGCCCATCGAAACCGATCGTCTGAACTAAGTAGTGTTATTCGCTGTCAAAAGTACAGTGGCGTGCTGTTTCAGCAGGGGTCACAATCAGTTAAATATATCAATAAATATATTAATGTGTCCATAAAGTGTCGGATGTACGATTAAAGTATCATTTAGATCGATTTTGGGTACCCCAAAGTAGTTTAATATAAAGTCCGCGTGTGTTTTCTATGTTATCAAAAACTCTTAACCTCTTAAAAATGTATTTATTTTTGCAAAATTATTATCGCTCTCACAAAGTGCATATCTCTTCAATAACCAACTCCTCGAAATAAATGGCGAACTTCTATTGGTCATATTGCGTGATGTTTCATTTCAGATGCGTCGAGCACTTAGTGCAACGGCTGGCTCAGAAAGTACAATCACTTCCATCTTCACCAACAATGCAGTTAGTTTTTCGAATATAACTCAAACAAAGGGTTAGGGTCCTTTCAAACGTGTGTGCCGCAAAGACTTCAATAGAACTGTCCTAATAACCAATTTAATTGATCCTCTTTACATTTCGAATGTACGATACGACTATCAATAATAGTTCTAGCACGAATGCCGGTTGGTGGTATAGGTCACCACTATACGCCACTGTTCTGGGGTGCATTGGGCGAGTGATCGCTCCCACATCTCCAACACTTTCTTGTCGTCATATCCATCTTCTCCCATATGGGAATCGTAAAATGTTTTGGCCTAGAGAACACTGAATGGACTTATTAAAAACATGAGTATTATACTTAAAATAATAGTTGTACCTGTGCCCATATCAGTTCAATTGCATTGAACTGACAATGGTACGGTGGCAAGCGGAGGACTTCGTGTCCGTGTTCTCGCAAATACTCGTCCACTACATATCTGCTTTGCTAAATTAAGCAACTCGGCATTAAACATGTGGTGCTCAAACAGCACGTTGTGTTGGTGTAGCCACTCTTGTATTTGGCACTTCTTTCACACCGCAATAGGATTCCGTTCGACTACAATGCTGTGATAGGACGCATTGTCCATTACAATAATCGAGGGCTCTTCTAGATTGGGAACTAATTGCTCTTTTATCCACTTCATGAACAGTTCGGCATTCATGTCGCCGTAGTAATCCGCGAGCTTCGATTTTGTACCAAATATAAGCGAGGCGTTGGACACGAAACCGTCCTCCGTGCCATCACACATCACAAATGCTTTTTGGGCATCGTTTAACCGTCTGCCAGGCATTTTGAATCAATTTACGCTAAAAATAGACGTGAATTAATAAATAGAAGATCGTATAGTTATTGGCACTTACTGTTCGTTACAAATTCGAAAACGTTAATGTTTGGTAGGTTATAATTTTGACAGAGAGTTCGCACGCCAATGATGCACGAAAGCGCTGCATCACAGACGAGAGATAGAACGCGCACAATAGCCCCGTCTTCGTCGAACGCGTTCAAATTAGAGTAAGAGCGAACGGTACAAATGGCGTAGATTGTTCGGCGCACCGTCGACAAATGTTTCAATGAGGTTTGAAGCTGCACTACATGTGCAAAGAAGATGGCAATACAGCGTGCATGTCTGTGATATGTTCAGGAAGGAATTGGCGCCGGTCAGCTTTCGCCGTTTCTACTATACCAAATAATACTCGCACAGGTGTACTCGTATGGCCCGTCATAATTTTCACGAAATGAATTTAAGAAATTAACATTCTAAAGTAAATAAATATTTTGACGGGAATGTTAAAAATCTTATTCGGCCTTTCCGACAAACTAACACTTGTTTACATTAACATGCATTCCTTCATGGACCTGTGACGAATTACAAACGAATACCGAAATTGTGTTCCACGTCAGTCTGAACTTATTACACAGTGATATTTTCACATTCAGGCGCCCTAAATTATTTTGCCGTTGATTTCAAAAGTTTCCCTGGAAGGAGAGTATTCAGCAAGGGGCTCGTCAGGGGTGGCAGAGTTGGCAGTGCCACTCCAAATATAAATTTACTATCGAACACAACAATAGTTCTGTAATTCAATTGCAGAATTTCGAAATTTTCAGATATTTTCACGAAAATCTAGGGTTTACACCGCGTTTATACCGCTTTAAAGTTAAAAACCAAAGAGCTGTTTATACAAATTCACGCATGTTGAGAAGGTAGGGCTTGCCCCGTCAGCGTGTTGCAATTCAGAAATACGTTTATGTTGGATCTCAACTGGAACAAATAATTATTGGAAAGTGGAAGAAAATCAAAATTGGTATTAGCAAATTTAGTATTCAGAATAACGTCTATTAGTCGAAACAATATGTTTTATGTGCAGATATTTATTAATATTTTATGATTTAATACGATAAGGCATTTATAAATGACACAACCAAATGGAAGATTTTGATTGAAAATGATTATTAATTTATGGTAACCGAAGTAATTTAGGTGAGTTTGGCATAGTTTGCTATGGTTTGTATCATTTTTTGTAATTTTAAAGTGATTTGGCTTAGTTTGTGGAGGTAAGGGGTAGTTGGGGGTGATTTATGGTAGCCGAAGTAATTTGGGTGAGTTTGGCATAGTTTGCTATGGTTTGTATCATTTTTTGTAATTTTAAAGTGATTTAGCTTAGTTTGGGGTGGTAAGGGGTAGTTGGGGATGATTTATGGTAGCCCAAGTAATTTGGGTGATTTTGGCATAGTTTGCTATGGTTTGTATCATTTTTTGTAATTTTAAAGTGATTGGGCTTAGTTTGGGGCGGTAAGGGGTAGTTGGGGGTGATTTATGATAGCCGAAGTAATTTGGGTGAGTTTGGCATAGTTTGCTATGGTTTGTATCATTTTTTGTAATTTTAAAGTGATTGGGCTTAGTTTGGGGCGGTAAGGGGTAGTTGGGGGTGATTTATAATAGCCGAAGTAATTTGGGTGAGTTTGGCATAGTTTGCTATGGTTTGTATCATTTTTTCTAATTTTAAAGTGATTGGGCTTAGTTTGGGGCGGTAAGGGGTAGTTGGGGGTGATTTATAATAGCCGAAGTAATTTGGGTGAGTTTGGCATAGTTTGCTATGGTTTGTGGCATTTTTTGTAATTTTAAAGTGATTGGGCTTAGTTTGGGGCGGTAAGGGGTAGTTGGGGGTGATTTATGGTAGCCGAACTAATTTGGGTGAGTTTGGCATAGTTTGCTATGGTTTGTGGCATTTTTTGTAATTTTAAAGTGATTTGGCTTAGTTTGTGGTGGTAAGGGGTAGTTGGGGGTGATTTATGGTAGCCGAAGTAATTTGGGTGATTTTGGCATAGTTTGCTATGGTTTGTATCATTTTTTGTAATTTTAAAGTGAGTGGGCTTAGTTTGGGGCGGTAAGGGGTAGTTGGGGGTGATTTATATTAGCCGAAGTAATTTGGGTGAGTTTGGCATAGTTTGCTATGGTTTGTGGCATTTTTTGTAATTTTAAAGTGATTGGGCTTAGTTTGGGGTGGTAAGGGGTAGTTGGGGGTGATTTAGGATAGCCGAAGTAATTTGGGTGAGTTTGGCATAGTTTGCTATGGTTTGTAGCATTTTTTGTAATTTTAAAGTGATTGGGCTTAGTTTGTGGTGGTAAGGGGTAGTTGGGGGTGATTTATGGTAGCCGTAGTAATTTGGGTGATTTTGGCATAGTTTGCTATGGTTTGTATCATTTTTTGTAATTTTAAAGTGAGTGGGCTTAGTTTGGGGCGGTAAGGGGTAGTTGGGGGTGATTTATAATAGCCGAAGTAATTTGGGTGAGTTTGGCATAGTTTGCTATGGTTTGTGGCATTTTTTGTAATTTTAAAGTGATTGGGCTTAGTTTGAGGTGGTAAGGGGTAGTTGGGGGTGATTTATGATAGCCGAAGTAATTTGGGTGAGTTTGGCATAGTTTGCTATGGTTTGTAGCATTTTTTGTAATTTTAAAGTGATTTGGTTTAGTTTGGGGGGGGGTAAGGGGTAGTTGGGGGTTGATTTATGGTAACCGAAGTAATTTGGTTGAGTTTGGCATAGTTTAGTATGATTTGTAACATTTTTTGTAATTTTAAAGTGATTGCGCTTAGTTTGGGGTGGTAAGGGGTAGTTGGGGGTGATTTATGGTAGCCGAAGTAATTTGGGTGAGTTTGGCATAGTTTGCTATGGTTTGTGGCATTTTTTGTAATTTTAAAGTGATTGGGCTTAGTTTGGGGTGGTAAGGGGTAGTTGGGGGTGATTTATGATAGCCGAAGTAATTTGGGTGAGTTTGGCATAGTTTTGCTATTGTTTGTAGCATTTTTTCTAATTTTAAAGTGATTGGGCTTAGTTTGGGGCGGTAAGGGGTAGTTGGGGGTGAATTTTGGTAGCCGAAATAATGTGTGTGAGTGTGAGAATAGTCTGCTATGGTTTGTGTCATTTTGTTTTATTTTAAAGTGATTGGAGTTACTTGGGGTTGCTAAGGGGTGGTAAGGGATGATTTAAGATAACGGATCTAATTTGTCAGTTTGGCGTAGTTCGGGAATTTTTTGGGGTTGATTTGGTAAAGTTTGTAATGGTAAGAGATATTTGAGGATTTTTAATGTAGGCGGATTAAATTTGGAGTGGTTTGGTAATTTTTAAATGAGTCACGGATCGGGGACATTATAATTGAAATCAAAATTATAATTGAAATATCTGCGCCTCGCTAGGTACGGCAAAAGTATGATCAGGAACGCAGAAAGTGAAAGTGCTTTTAATGTAAACCGGTCGCCCGACGTCGAAGTTGTTTTGGCTAGACACGTGCTTCTAAAAAAAACCCGGTCTCCGCGAGCCGATCATTTTTTGCTTATTTTAACCGGTTTTTATTCGGTTTTTATTTAAATACAAAGGAACCGGACCGAATTTTGCAAAATCTCCTTATTAGCGTTCATTCTCGGCCCTTGATAGACCCGTGTCTAAAATTTCAAGTCTCCAGCCCTCCCGGTTTGGGCTGTAGGTTGTCGGTGAATCAGTGCATGTGTAGATGTGTAGATGTGTAGATGTGTAGATGAGTGTGTCAGTGAGGACACTTCGCTTTATATATATAGATTGAAACTAGGCGCATGACATCTTTGTCACAGATACCATGAACAAATGTAGAGGCGCTGTAGTCGTTGCTAATACTTTGTACGACCGCTAGATGTCACTACAAAAACTTCTATTTAAATTCAAATAAAAGGCCCAATACTTTTACTATTATAAATTGAACAATGTACAATTCCGTGTTTTTTAAAAAGCGTGACTGTTTCTACGCTTGTTGCTTTTTTTCCGACTAATATTTTAAAAACAGTATTTTGCTGCAATTATAATCAAGCCAGTAAATGTCAAAACTTGCTTGTATATTGAATTTGCGAAAAATTTTAAGCGAAAGATGGGTCTTTTTTACATTATTTGTGGTGTTGGTGAAAACTAAGCCGAGAAACTGCATTGTTTTCCAAAAAGTGAAGAAAGGTATGGATGTTTTATTAATACAAGAAATTCAGGAAATGTAATTACATAATTCTAGAGCGAAGCTGTGGCAAGAAGCCCTAAATGTCCAAAATTGCAATCTAAAGCAAAAGTGGAGGGTTTGCAAAAAACACTTTTCGGGATCGTTAGATATTAGGCTTCATAATTCCTTATTTTTGTGTATGAATTTGAAGAACTAAGCCAGGTTTCTCTATTAGTTGTCCGGCAAGTCTTTCAAAATTTCCATTATTATATAATAACCCCAAGTAATTATCATATGTGTAAGTTATACCTATCTTAGAAATGTAATTGTGTTAACATTTTGGGTATAATTTTGTTTAATTTAAATTATGTAATAAAATAAATTGATTTTTATAAAATTGTTTGTTTGTATGACGTGTAAATAATGAAGGAATATTTTATGATTTATTCTACAAAACAATTTTTTACATTAGTGTTGTAGAATAAATCATAAAATATTCAAAATGTGTATAATAGCATTTTTACTACCTATAAAGAGAGGAGAGACTATTTAAATTTGCCGCAAAATTTGATCGATGCGCCATCTGAAAACTGCTACATAATTTGAAGGTCGTTAAAGGTCATTCCGCCAAAATATTTGCATTGAGTCAGCCATCTGGAGTAATCTGTGTTATTATATAAGTTACCTGCCAGTCACATGCCCAAACAAGGAGTCCCTGAACAGGGCAAAGTCAGCAAAGCTGGCTCATCATAAATAATAAATAAATACCGCGCGATAACGCTAGTTAGTTTAGTTTAGAATTATAATCCAGTTAGAGCCGCATGTACTTTTCCGTAATAAAGCTTTTTAAAAACTCGTGCTCCAGTATTAATGAGTTAATTGGCGCAGTCGGTAGGATTTGTCAAACGAATATTAAATAATATTTGGTTCGTTTTAACGATTAATTGGCAAAAGAAGTGGTGACCATCCAGTTAGGTGAATTGAGTAGCCTAACGAGAAGAATCTGTGTTCTACGTTGGTGTGTCCTAGCATCGGAAGAAAAATCACCCCATCGTCCCCAAATCGGGTCAACAACACATGGATCGGTTCATCATCCTCGTACTGTGAGTACTTTTGTTGTTTAGAGCTACGCGAAATTGTCAAACAAAGGTTGAATTCTAACGTTCGGATTCTGATTCAAACTCATTCACAATTTTTTTATCTTGAATCGCTCAAGGAAAATTGTCTTTTTCACTTCTATTTTCCCCCTTTGACGTTAATCTTATTTAAACGAAAATGGCACTAAAACAAGAATATTTGAACATGGTGCCAGAATTCAATGGGGAAACCGAACTTCTACCTCGGTTTATCGAAATATCCGAGAAATTGGTAACAAAATTTTATAATGTGGCGGACCCCACGGACTTTCAAAACGAATACTTAATGTCAAGTATTTTTCAACAACGGTGGTATTAATCGGGTTTGTTGACCGTGTTCCATGCGAAGTTCCATGAGGGGGGGTGTAGTGAGCGCCCCGAGAGGCTAACTCAGCAAGTGATCCCCATGAATCTCTGCCAAACGTTTCGTCCACAGCTGCGGTGGACATCTTCAGTGGCGGTGTGGTCGTGGTCGAAGTACTCTCCCAGCTGTCACAGTCGCGACTGTATTGTCAAGTATTTTTGCCAAAATTAAAGGCAAAGCTGCGTTGAGTATCTCGTCTTGTGTTGTTAAAAATTGGAACGACTTAAAAGCCGCGCTACTAAACACTTACGCTGACAAAAGAGATTGTTACACCTTAAGCATTGAGATGACTCAGTTGAAACAAGGAAACGAGTCACCTTTCGATTTTTACAACCGTGTTCAACATTTGTTAAACATGCAAGTGTCGTATGTAATTACACACTTTGTGGAAGCTGAAGCATCCGTGCTATCAGCTTACTTCAGAAATTACGCGTTGCGAATTTTGCTACGCGGGCTCAAGGAACCGATCGGTTCACTGATCCGAACAAAAAACCCGGGGGATTTGAACGTTGCACTACATATGATCACAAACGACTTTCAATTAGAAGTTCTCCAACAACAACAACAATCAAAATTTACAAAACCTTTAAATTCAAGAATGCAACCGACTAATCCCAAATTTGCGAGACCATTCGTTCAGGGTGCAAGCTTTACTAATCCCGGTTTTACTCAACGACCAAATCCTTTTCAACCGGTTATGAACCAAAATTTAAGTCAAAATGCAGACGCATTTAAGCCCAATCCAAACCAAAAGTTCCCTAAACCGACGCCAATGAGTACGTCGACTCGAAATACTTGGAACTCGCGACAGAGATATCAACCAGCCGGTCAGAACTTTAGACAAGCCCAACCGTCTAAACCCAATTTTACATTTGAAGAACTCTATAACATGGAGCCCCAAACCGATTTTACCCAAGAAAACACCCCAAATGATCCAGTCAACTACCCCGATTCCGATTCCGAGCAGCAAGATCATTTTTTAGACGAACCGGCCTCGGAAATCTTAGACCCTGTATGTTTGAACTAATGAACTTAACAAATAATAAGAGCGATTTGCCCTTCATTTACTTCCCCGAAAACAATTTCCGAGTTTTAATCGATACTGGTAGCACAAAATCATTCATGAGACCGGAAGTTGCCCAAAAATTTTATCAAAGCTTTATTAAATACGACCCATTCAAAATTTCTACTGCTCATGGCACATCCGTTGAAGAATTTAGCGTGACCATACCATCTCCCAGGTTATTTAAGCTAAAAAATAACATTCTTCTAAAATTCCACCTTTTCGAGTTCCATAAGTTTTTCGATTGCTTACTAGGATTGGATCTATTAAAATCATTAGAGGCTGTTCTCGATTTTAAACAAAATCTGTTAATCACGCCTAAAGTTAAAATAAAAATGCAACTTTATCACGGTTCTGATAACACTGTAAATAATATAATAGTGCACCCGCGATCAGAACAAATAATCCAAGTAAAAATCAAAAATGTAAAAGAAGGAGAAGTAATTATTCCATATACAAAAATTAACGATTTAGAAATTGCCGAATGTCTAACTAACGTAAAAGATCATACCGCAATTTGTACAATTTTAAACTCATCTAGCCAAAATATTTCAATTAACTTATCAAACCCTATTTTGGTCGAAGATTTTAATAATTACGAACAAATCTCAAACCTCGAAATTAACAACCTTGATGCAAGACCAGCAACATTAGACATTTCTAAAATTAGAACGGATCATATGAACAACGAAGAACGAGCACAGATAATTGACCTTATAAAAGAATTTAAAGACATTTTTCATAGTGAAAACGACCAATTAACGTTTACAAGCAAAATAAAACACGAAATCAAGACCAGAGATGAGATGCCAGTATATTCGAAATCATACCGGTATCCGGAAATTCACCGAGCCGAAGTAAATCGACAAATTCAAGAAATGCTCGATCAAAAAATAATTAGACCCTCCTACTCACCTTGGTCATCGCCCATTTGGGTGGTACCCAAAAAAGCGGATGCTCACGGCAATCGCAAATGGCGTATCGTCGTAGATTATCGCAAACTTAATGAAAAAACGATCGACGATCGATATCCCATACCGAATATAACAGATTTACTCGATAAACTTGGAAGGTGTCAATATTTTACAACACTCGATTTGGTATCTGGCTTTCACCAAGTCGAAATGGCAGAAACTGACATCTCAAAAACCGCATTTAACACCGAACGAGGACATTATGAATACCTGAGAATGCCGTTTGGGTTAAAAAATGCCCCTGCCACGTTCCAACGTGTTATGGACAACATCCTCCGTGGCATACAAAACGAAAAATGTTTGGTATACCTGGATGATATCATAGTATACAGCACAAGCTTACAAGAACACACTAATAGATTGAGAGACGTTTTTCAAAGGTTAAGAGACGCCAATTTCAAAATCCAACTAAACAAATGTGAATTTCTAAGAAAGGAAGTGGCCTACTTGGGTCATGTCGTCACCCCGCAGGGTATAAAACCAAACCCAGAAAAAATAAGAGCTATCCAACACTATCCTATACCAAAAACAAATAAACAACTTAAAGGATTTCTTGGCTTGCTAGGCTATTATAGAAAATTCATTAAAGATTTTGCGAAGTTGACTAAACCCCTAACCAAATGCTTAAAAAAGAACGCGCATATTAATATTAAAGACCCAGAATATGAAAAATGTTTCGAAATTTGTAAAAGCTTACTAATAAACGAACCGCTGCTTAAATACCCCGATTTCACTAAACCATTCAATCTAACAACTGATGCCAGTAATTTCGCTATTGGTGCTGTTCTGTCACAAGGACCAATAGGCACCGATTTACCCATAGCATACGCTAGCCGTACCCTGAACGATTCCGAAACCAATTACTCGACCATCGAAAAAGAAATGTTAGCAATTATTTGGGCTGTAAAATACTTTAGACCCTACCTTTTCGGACGTAAATTCAAAATAATAACTGATCACAAACCTCTACAGTGGCTGTTCTCTCTCAAGGAACCCAACACAAAATTAATTAGATGGCGGTTAAAACTAGAGGAGTATGACTACGAAATCATTTACAAAAAGGGCAGTTTAAATAAAAACGCAGATGCACTCTCTCGCGTTGAACTCAACATCAACGAAACAAAACAACCAGCAATTTTCGACTATATAGAAAACTTTAACGAGCAACTCAACAAAAAGAAAGAAACTGAATCGCTAATCGTGGAACCCGAACAAATTGACGAAATAACCGACTTAGATACCATACATTCGAACCAAGAGGAACATCCCAACCTCGGAATTCCGATAGCAGAATGCCCAGTCAACCACGGAAAGAACCAAATTCTTATTTCTCAAGTTGACCATTCTCCGTCAATACCATCAATTGTAAAACTTTTTAACTCCAAACAACGCCTTATAGTCCAATTCTCCAAAGCAAATGCAGGAACGGAAATTGTCAATTTTATTAAAACTTATATCGTTCCTAAAGTAAAATACTACATCTACTTTGAGGATCCCATATACGAAAAATTTTGTACAACCCTGCAAGATTATTTTAAAGATTCTCAAATTTCAATGATTAAATGTACCCAAAAACTAATTGACGTGACCGACGAAACAGAAATTTTAGAAATTATTCAAAACTATCACATAGGTAAAACAAATCACAGAGGTATTGACGAAACAGAAGGAAAAATTAAGAGAGTTTACTACTGGCCGAACCAAAGGAAATCAATTCAAACCTTTATCAACTCTTGCGAAATTTGCTTAACTACAAAATACGAGAGAAAACCGCTCAACCTAAAACTTAACACCACCCCTACCCCAACAAAACCCTTTCAAATTCTGCATGTAGACACCTTAACATTAGAAGGAACAAAATTTTTAACAATAATTGACTCGTTTTCCAAATATGCACAATCTTATAAATTAAACTCTTGCCAGGCCATCGAAGTCGCAAATAACTTAATTAAATTCTTTACCCATCACGGAACTCCCAATCAAATAATTGCAGACAACGGATTGGAATTCAAAAACTCACTACTAAAAGACCTATTAGAACTCCATAAAATTAATTTACACTTTATAAGCTCACAACATCCAGAATCGAACGGAATGATAGAACGCTACCATTCGACGTTGATCGAACACATTAGAATAATAAACAATCGTGCAGAATACAAAAAGGACCATATAGAAATTAAAGTAGCATACGCAGTATTAGCATATAACAACTCAATTCACTCTGCCACCAATCTAACACCTCACGAAATCATATCCGGTCACTTAGACATAAAATCACCATTCGATATCGACATTAGTAAACAGCTAGTCAACAATTACATAGAGAATCATAAAGAGAAAGTTAAAATCATGTATAATAAAATCAATGAAACAATACAAAAACATAAAACAAAGTATATTCAAAAAGCAAATGAAAACCGCGAAGATCTTCCCAAAATTCCTGAAGATATTTACATTAAAAACAAACAAAAACAGAGCAAAACGAAAAACAAGTTTAAAAAAGAGGAAGTAACATCAGTCGACCCAAATCTTAAAACCGCAAAAATTAAACAAAAATTTCATCATACAGCAGAAAATATCCACCTGTCTAACATTAAACGGCCGAGAGCAAAACCTTACAAATTTGAAATCATTCCAGGTTCTTCCCGATCATCGGAGGATCAGAAATTAGAGACATCACCCACAATTTAGGCCTTCTACCCATAAATCTAGGACCTGCTAAATTGCAAAAAACACAACACACCCTTGTTCACTATTACGACCTCGCACCGATTCTTAAAGAATACGACAATCTTAATGCTCAATATCAAATTCTGAATAATCAAACTAGGAGTAACCCTAGTCTTCTAACTGAAACCGGAAATTTTAACAAAATTGTTTGTTTCACGCAAAAAGTTATCGCAGAAAAATTTAATAACATCCGTCCAATTACTAGAACAAAAAGAGGACTAATAAACGGTCTCGGCAGTATAATTAGAACAATAACAGGAAACTTAGATGCTAATGACGGCGAAAGATTTAACAAGATCTTACAGCACTTACAAGATAATCAATTTCAAATCGAAAACCAACTAAAGGCCCAATATAGCGTCAGTTACAGTATTATACAATCTTTTAACGACACCGTACAAGATATCCAACACAATGAATCTCTCCTAAAAACTAAAATACTTGATTTAAGTAAAATTATTTAAGATAAAGTCCAGCACGAAATTAACATTTTATATACCAAAGATTTATTCAATGAATTGAATTCTTTATACCGGACAATTTTAGATATTCTTAATGATATCGAACAATCCATTATTTTTTGTAAACTAAGCACTCTTCATCCTAGCATTATAAAAATTGCTGACCTTTTACTCGAATTACAAAAACTTTCCCCACATTACCAAAATCAAATGCCTGTCGATTTAAAGAATCTTAACGTTCTAGATATTGAATCAATCATACAGATTAATTGCAAAATTGAATCCAATAGAATAATCTACTTTGTCACAATTCCCATTAATTTTGAAAAAGACTTCGAGCTTTATTATTTCTTTCCTCTTCCAACTGAACACGAATCAGAATTCGTAACAATAGTACCAACTAGTAATTATTTACTCCGATCGAATGATAATACCCTAAAAACTCTAAATAACATTTGTGCAAAACACAAAACATTTCAATGTTCAAACTCATTAATCACGGAGCAAAAAGCGCCATGCGAAACAGAGATCCTACTGGAAAAAGAAACTGACCATTGCCAATACACGAAACTCAACATTTCCGCTAACCACCTGGAGTTGATCCCTGAAATTAACCAACACCTGGGAGTCTTCATAAAGGAACAACCGATCGACATAAGATGCGAACACCATTCTGAAACGCGCTCATTGAAAGGAATCTTCCTAATTTCAGAGGAAAATTGCCAAATCTACGTTGGAAATAAAGAAATCATAGGACACCAAAGCAAAACATATGGAAGACCTTTAGTCATCGAAAGCTCAAAAGTATCCCCAGAGAAATTTAACATCCCAACACAACAAATCCACCTCAAAACGTTGAACTTGAAGGATGTACCCATGAATGCACCGATACCTATTATAAGACAAGACCCGGATTACAAAAACCCCAGCTTATGGACAATTATTCTCTACATTATCCTAATAGTAATATCCGGATATATCGTAACAAAATGGATCAGGAACCATCGCCAACACGTCCAACGACAACAAAGTGACCAACTTACACAACCAAAACCTAAACCCAAAGAAATCACTGTCCAACTTCCGGAGGAAGCTGCTTTCTAAGGAGGGAGGAGTTACCTGCCAGTCACATGCCCAAACAAGGAGTCCCTGAACAGGGCAAAGTCAGCAAAGCTGGCTCATCATAAATAATAAATAAATACCGCGCGATAACGCTAGTTAGTTTAGTTTAGAATTATAATCCAGTTAGAGCCGCATGTACTTTTCCGTAATAAAGCTTTTTAAAAACTCGTGCTCCAGTATTAATGAGTTAATTTATATATTATATTCAGCTTCATATACAGGGTGATTCAGATCTTTACAACAAAAATTAAAAAACTTGTAGCCCCTTAAATTTGGATTCGATTGCACAAAAAAAAAGATAAAGAAAGTGTAATAAATTTTGAGTAAAAAATTATTAAAGTTTGAGGACGATGGAACGCTAACTAGCTGGGCGATTGTAGGTCGGCCGTGCGTGACGGGGATATGCTGATACGCTCATTTTTGATTCACAAACAAAGCTGTTCTCGTATAGTCAGATGGGAGCGCGACCCATTTGATTCCGCCCGAAGTCACGTCCACAGGCGCCAGAGACAAGACGCGACATCAGCGGAATCGGCAAAAGCAGTCAGCGGGATGCGAAAATAAAGTATGAAGAAGCACTTTAGTCGTGACAAATACGATTACTTTTTTGTATCGTGAGGACTCGTTACTTTTTCGTCGAGTAATCGTACTCGGTGCATCGTTACTGATTAATTTTTTCTAGGACATGCGTATTTCGTAGCAATATGGTATTGTCTTGAAAATAAAATAGTTTGCCCTCGCGGATTGGATATACATTTTAAAATAACGTGAATTAAAAAAAGTCATTTAGAGTAGGCCAACTTCAACGTCTGTCACATGGAAGTGATTCTAATGAACATTTGGAGGTGTTGGACATGTTCGACACATCTTGCAATGAAGCACGACCACACACTTCTATTTGCCGTTTATTCTACAATGTTGGTTAATAATAATATTGAAAAAGAATGTAAATACACTTTATACTTCTATTAAATAAATACATATTTTAATGAAATGTGACACAGGAGATGTGGTCAAACATCTAAATGCAGGGGTTGCATCGCGCCGTTGGAGATGGTGTCGTGGAGTTGGACTCGGACTGACTGGGTCCGACAATAATCGGCACCAACACGACGACGAACACATTTCGAATAATTTCTACTCTAATTGGATTTTGTAAATACATAGTTTTGTATATCCCTTTATTAAATTCAAATAGCACGCGAATTTCTGATTTTCTCTACTAATGATCATTTGGGGGTTTTGAGAATGGAGGTAAACATATTTTTAGGGGAACAATTTGAAAAATAGCTCGATCATTTTGTAAGAATTTTCTAAGATGTCTGTCAGTGTAAATTCCAACACAGACAGAAAAAAAAACTGAAATTTTGCACACACTAGCAAGAATGCACGTGTGAAGGCGATTTCCGTAGCGTGTGCGTTAGTTGAATTTACCTTGTACTGCGATTTGTAAAGTCTTCTATTCTAAGTTTACAACTAATTAGAAAATATTGGATATGTATTCCGTGCAACAGAAAAAGAGTGCCATTTGGTTTCATTTTTCTGAAACGGCCGTTGAAAAGGCAAAATGCAATATTTGTCATTCCATTTATTCATGCAGAGGAGGCTCTACTAGTAATTTGCGGAAACATTTACGAATAAAGCACCCCACTTTTAAAATAGAGGGAATTGAAGTGCAAGACACTGAAAATTTAAATAAATGTAAGCTTCCCAGCACATTATTTGTTTCAATGCTAATTATTTCGTTACAAGTTGAACCAAAAGCCTGTCCTCCGGGATCAACAACTGCTGCTATTGCAGTTGCAACATCATGTGCAGTTTCGGATGAAGAAGTAGATTCAGCTGAAGTTCTGAAAAAAAGAAAGGTACAACTGCCTCTCACCAACTTTATGACACGCCCCATATCGCTAAAGCGGAAAAAAAAATTAATGATTTAATTTTAAACATGATTGTACGTGACCTTCAACCTTTTTCAATTGTATAAGATAAGGGATTTTTGGATCTTTTACGGGAGTTGAAACCATCGTCCATCAATGGTTTCGTCAAAATGGTAAGCGCGTGTTGTGCTTTTGGGTGTGCAGAACGTGCTAAGAAAGACCGGGTATCTTGCCATTCGTAAGCCGCTATTATTTATATAGCTTATTAAATTACCGCGATCCCCTTTCAGGTTCCCCAAGAACGCGGACTTAAGAAAAAAGTGGATAGTGGCTATTAGACGTGACAGATTTGAGCCTAATGATTACACGAGAATTTGCGGTAAACATTTTACAGAATCGGATTATGTCGTACGTTTTGGCCAACGAAAGCTCCAAGAAGTTGTTGTACCATCAATATTCAACTCTCCAAAGCACTTTATGAAACCAGTCAAAGAAAGGAGCCAAAGATTGTGTAAAAGAACAGGAGATTCAGTTGATGTGAATAACGCTTCTCCCAAGCGAAGTAAAAAGAGTGAAAGTACTAGATATATCTATTAGAATATTTATGATAATCTCAAAAGGGTCAGGTGTACATGTGTACATATTTTAGTGTTAGCATAAACGAGTGTCAAGAAGTAACACAACACGGTACAGAGGTAGCCCACGATAAGAGTTATAAATGTTGTGATAAGACTGTTGAAACAGAAATTCCGAGTGTTTAGCCAATAGCTGAAAGGCGAGTACTGACATATTATATAACATGATTAATATTGTTCAGTCCCAGCGAGTAGACCTTGCAGATGCCGTCTCATTTCTCTCATTTTTTATTGTCCATTTTTCGAACGACGAGACCGTGTTTGGAGCGTGCAGAGGCACCAAGTTTTTCATTGTTACAATTTCGTTATTTATTTAAGTTAAGTGTTAAGTTAGTTGTTTTTTCTTCAATATATAAGTGTTAACCAATCAAGAGTGCAATCATTCAATTCAAAATAGTTTTATTTCCTCTGTCTTTCTTTCCTCCTGCCTTCGATTCTCGCATTCATTTATCATGTGCTCCAACGTCTCACGTCCATCCCCACACATTCTACACTTTCTTTTCTCTTCTTCCATCCACAACTGAACAAAAATGTGCCCATTCCTTTCATAATATTTTCTCTTCTCTTTCAATTCGTGTCGCTGACGCACTAAATATCAGCTGGTCTTTCGAATCTACAAATTCAGACGCACGAGATTCTGCCGTGTGCCGCACAAATATAATAATTCTAATGTCAATCACAGAAGTGCAAGAGACCCCATAATGTTTGGCGATATAAAATATGACACCCTGAGATCTGATGAGGCGAGAAAAGTATGGGATCTTGCCAACAAGAGAATCAAAACACAACAGAAAAGTCTGAATTATTTACGAGTGAAACAACACAGAATGCAGAAGAATGTGAAAAGTCTAGAGGACTTAGTAAACCATCTTAAAGACGCGAACAAAATTTCCACAGATTGTTCTGCGATATTACAGGTAGGCATTTTGGAATAATTTGGAGCATGCAGTGAGTAGTTCTTGCATGTATTCATGTTTGTGATAGTGGTGGTAATGGAATACTTTTCAGAACTGTCTAGGACCAGCACAAAAGCAGCTGCTTACAAAACAGTTAAAACTTACCCCTGCAACAAAATATTCAGAAGAGCTCCGAACTTTTGCTTTAACGCTCAACTTTTATTCTAACACAGCTTATTGTTATGTTCGAAAAATGTATAACAATTGCCTGCCTCATCCCAAAACATTATCGAAATGGTATAGATCTGTTGATGGCTCGCCAGGATACACACAAGAGGCCTTGCGAGATGTGGGATTAAAAGCAGCAGAGCAAGCAAATAAATATAACAAACCTTTAATATGTAATCTCGTAATGGACGAAATGTGTATTAGAAAACATGTTCAATGGAATGGTAAGCGTCAAACGGGATATGTTAATTATGGTTATCACATGGACTCTGATTCTCTACCTGAAGCTAGAGAAGCTCTTGTTTTTCTTTTGGTTGGTCTCAACTGTCGGTCGGTCGGTTGTAAAATAGGAATTTTTTAAATCGTTAGTTTATCTACAAGAAGAATATGGTCTCCATGCAGCAACAAAAATTCGTGCGAGGCATATTAATTATCAAAAAGAAAAAGTGAGAGTTAAATTAGCGGTTCAAACATTTAGCAACAGCGTAGCAGATGCCTTGGATTTTTGTAGTAAAGATCTTGATTTTGAATCATTTCAGGGAGTACAGCCCACAGCTTCTTTTTGTAGAATCATTAATAATCTCTTTGATATCATGAATACCAGAAACAGTTTAAGCAAAAATCCTTACTGTAAACCAATTTCGGTTTCAACATTTGGGTCGGTAAAAGAATGTTTTCATAAAGGTAGAGAATATTTATTAGGTTTAAAAAGTTCCAATGGTTGCACAATATTGAGATCACAACGAAAGACTGGGTTTCTGGGGTTGCTAATCAGCATGGGAAGTATAGAGGGAATAGTGGAGATGCATCTTTTTGACAAACCCAATCTTGAATATTTACTATCATATAAATTGAGTCAAGATCACATCGAAATGTTTTTTTCAAATATTCGCTCTAGAGGTGGCTTCCATAACAACCCCACCGCCATCCAGTTCGAGTCAGCATATAAGAAATTACTGGTTCATGTAGAAATCAATTCGTCAGAGGCTGCCAATTGCTTAGCTCAGGATGAAACTAGTATATTAAAAGTTACAAGCTCCTACAGGCGTAATACCACCGAATTGGATATGATAATTAGAGAATTAGAATGTGATTCAGAAGACGATAACATTTTGGATATTAACTTCTCTCCATATTCAAGTAATGTATTAGAATATATCGCTGGATTTGTAACTAGAACCATGATCAGAAATAAAATTAATTGCCAAGTTTGTTGTGCAGCATTAAGTCAAGAAAATTCGTTATCGTCTCTTTTAAATGGGAAAAATAGAGGCGGTTTGATTAAGCCGTCTGCCGACGTGATTGCAATTTGCAAGGTAGCTGAAACTGTTTTTAAATCTTTGTCCAGAGAAGGAACTAAGACATGGTAACGTCATGCAAAAATTGATTATACTGGGCACAAGAAAACTTAATCACACTAATATTTTTCAATCGCTTAATGATCATATGTTAGACCAGGAACCATTAAATAACCATTTTTTACAGCTAATTTATAATATATGTAGCTGCAACCTAATTAAGCGATTGAGATTTACAAACACCAGAACAATTTCAATAAGAAGAGTGAAGGATTAAAAATGGACAGGAGTTGGCAGCCGACCTTGACAACGCGAACAATACGTTTCAAATCAAAAACATGCAATTCTCATGGGAGACTTTAACGCCCGTCACTGCGAACTTGGAGATATTATTACAAATAAAAACGGACGGAAACTTAGTAATTTAATTCTAAATTTATCACTTATCCGGCTTCAAAATAACAACCCAACATTTATTGGTTCGCAAGGAATTTCCAACATCGACCATATAATAATAACCGTGCCACTCTCGCATCAAATAGAAAAAAGAGCATCGATTGGAACGACAATAACTTCCGACCACCTTCCCCTAATTTCAAGTTTTAAAAGTAATCTTAAACAAATAAATCAATTTACTAAAGTATCTGATCTAAAAAATGCTAACTGGGAACTATTTCAAAATTTTATAGACCGCAACCTTTCTGTGCCCGAACTTACAAACGATAAAACTGTAATTGAATCTCAAGTTAATAACATCACTCAAATAATTAAATCCGCGATCGATGTAGCAATCCCGTTGAAGTCCGTTCCAAAAGATAAATATCCTCTTCCGAAAGAAATCTTAATTTTAATTAAAGAAAAACGTAAAGTGTACCGTGAATTGAAAAAATACCGCGACCCGATGCTTAAAACCACATACAATAGACTCAATGCCATGATCAGACGAGATATTAATAAATTTCGAGAAGAGGAATGGAAAAGAAAATGTTCAGAGCTTGACTATAGAGACGGGAAAAAATTCTGAAAAGCTTTCAAAAGTATAACGGGACAAAAGCGTACTCAAAACTACCACCTGGTTTATAACGGCTCCCAGGCAACAACAGATTCGGAAAAAGCGGATTGTTTCTCAGAAACCTTAAATAATGCATTTCAATCGCCTCAACAGAATGATTTCGACAACAATTTATACATGTAAATAATTAACAAAATCCGGACATTCAAACTAAATCCCTCTTTCAATAAATACAAACCCATCGGTGAGCAAACAATTCTCAGTAAAATTACAATGAACGAAGTAAATACGGTCATAAAACGATTAAAGAATAAGGCCCCCGGCCCTGACGAAATACGCGGAATCCACATCAAAAAGCTTCCCGAAAGTGCAATAAAATATATTACCGCAATCTTCAATAATTCCTTAAAAGCATCGTACTTTCCAAAAAGCCTGGAAACACGCCTATGTCACTATGATCAAAAAAAGTGGCAAGCCTCCAAACGATCCAAACTCATATCGCCCAATTTCTTTAATTAATATCCTGGGAAAATTGTTTGAGAAAATAATCAAAAGCCGTTTGTACGACGTCATCGAAACAAATAACATACTACCGCCTGGCCAATTTGGCTTTCGCGCCGAAAGATGTACGATGAATCCAATCTTCGAGCTGCACACTGATACATCCAGATTTACAAATCTCGGTGGCTGTACCCTCGCCGTTTTCCTTGACATCGAACGCGCTTTCGATAGAGTTTGGCACATCGGTCTAATTTAGAAACTCATAAATATTAGATTACCACAATCATTTGTTAAACTCATCGACTCCTTTTTAAAAAACCGAAATTGCCAAGTTAAAGTTAATTCCGCTTTTTCTGAAAACGTTCCATTAAAAACTGGCGTGCCGCAAGGCTCCGCCCTTATCTCCTTTGTTATTCAATATACACTGCAGTGAGTTTCCGTTTTCAGATCAACCAAACACCACAACCAGGATGTTTGCCGACGATACGGTGATATGGACCTGCCAAAAACGTGCAGCAACGGCTGAAAAAATAATGAACATAGAACTGAACAACGTGGCGGCCTGGACTAGGAAGTGGAGAGTCAAACTAAACCCACAAAAATCAGAAGCGCTTGTATTTTCATATCCTCACGCAAAGCATTTTAATTTTACGGAAAAAATATTTTTAAACGGGTCAAAAATCGAAAATGTCAAAAGAACAAAATATCTTGGGGTCATTTTTTCACACATTACAAATCTACAACTTGACGAAAATCATATTTTAAAATTAGTTCGGCAACGCGCGTCCCTCCTAAAAAAGTTAAGCAACGGCATCGATGGGTGCCATACTGACACTTTACTGCATACTTACAAAACGTTCATACGTCCATTAATAGAATATCGAGCCCCCATCTATGCCACGTTGACAGATAGTCAACTTCAACAATTAAAATCTTGTGAACGGGCAATTCTTCGATTCATTTTTCATTTAGATTACCGACTTCCACCAGAAAACGTGGAAACGAACGAGCCAAAATCATACCAATAACAGAAAGACTTAATAAATTGCAAGTAAATTATATTTCGCGGACACTAAACGGTACAAATAAAATCGCAAAACATAGCTTAAGCACATCATACAAATTTCCTTTTAAAAATCGATTGTTAAACAGAATTCCGAAAATCCCCAAATATAAAGTAAAACATCCCCCAACGGCGCTTCTAATGGCGAAACACCCCGATCTACCCCCGACTCACCAGGACCTAGTCGAAGAAACTCCACTCTGGATGCGAAGAGGAAGAATGGCCGAATGAAGATCACTCCCCTTTTTTTTTTCAGGTCCGAAAACTCATATTTTTTTAAATGTTTTTTTTTACCTTTAAACTATTTTTGTAAAACGCATAAGCGTTAATAAAATCTTAGTTAGGTTTGTAATTTTTTTCCCTAGAAATAGGGTTTTTTTTCCATAGATAGGTTTAACGCAACAATGTAAAATCAAACGATTCCCGGACGGAGGAGGTCGAAAGCCTGATACGTCCAGCACTCGCACGATCTATAAAATCATAAATGTTTTGTAAAAAACCAAAAAACTGAATAAACGATTTTGAATTGAATTGAATTGTGATGATGTGCCAGTCGCGACTGTGACAGCTGGAAGAATACTTCGACCACGACCACACTGGCACTGAAGATGTCCACCGCAGGCTGTGGACGAAACGTTTGTCAGCGTTTCATTGGGGTCACTACATCCCTCCTTATGAAACTTCGCTTGGAACACGGTCAACAATCCCGAATAATACCACCGTTGTCAACCTAATTAAGGTGCTGAATTAATCAAAATTAAATTTATTTAAGCAGAAAGAGTAAACCTATACTTCTGATATTCTAAAAATTACAAAAACATAGTGTTAATTTTCGAACTTCACTTGTTCCTATTGTCCGTCAATGTGCTAATGCATCAATGGAAAGAAAATTAAAAGAATTTGGAAAAATCATTGAAGTAAAGATTATAAAAACGTTGGGTTCCCTGTTGCATTATTTCCGTCAAACAGGTATTCCTTCACATGTATTTAACTTTGAATAGTGGTAATTCATTTATAGACTTAATTTTTAATTTGTTTTGGTTTTCAAATAATACTTAATTCAAATACCTTGAAAACCAAAACAAATTAAAAATTAAAACCTATAAATAAGATTATTTATTGTGCCCCTGTGCCCTATAGCACCAGCCGCCACTGACTTTGAATAAGGAAATTCAATCCAAACATATTATAGACAAGACCAAACCGTCATTTAGAAGCCCTGAAGAGAATAATCAATGAAGTTAAGAAGTTAAACCGCAGTACTTTATGTCAGATGATGACCCAAAGTACTTTAATGCTTGGAAAAATTACATTGGAAACACACCAAAAAGGCTTCTTTGTACATTGCATGTTGTAAGAAATTGTAATATTCAAGGAAAGACCAAAGTTAAATCTCCCCAAGTGAAGCAAAGTATGAAGCGAGATTTAAACGGGATAATGTCTACAACATCTGAAGAAATATTCGATGAAACTTCGTACAAATATTTTCAAAAACTCTAAGAAGCTGGTAAAGAGCATTTTTAAATTATTTGAAGAAGTATGTATTGTATTCTGTCATTCAATGAAATCTAATGCTTTTTTAATGTTTTAGATATTATTGCCAGAATGAGGAAAGAATTCAAATGTGGGCCCATTGTCACAGAATTAACGCAGGAATTAATACAAACATGGCAATTGAAAGTTTAAATAACGACCTAGAGCGGAATGTTTTAGGTGGAAATTCTAGGATTCGAATAGATAAATTATTAGATTGAAGAAGTAGTTGACCATAAAATGCGGAACACAATTATTAGTAAGAAAAGACCAAATTTAAAAAAGTAGTAGGGTAGTTTCGCACAGATATGTAATAAATATATCGATACTGCCATTCTAATACGTCGTAACCCACAAAATTTGACATTTTCACTTTTTTTGAAAAATGGAATCAGGAAATGGAAAATTTTAGAGGTCAAATTATTTATTTAGTATTTTTAAATAAATATTCTAATATGTCGTATCCCACACGCAAACTTTCGCGCATTCTAAAATGTCGTATCCCACATTTGTAGGTTCAGTCGGCGCCGCGATGTGACAGTCACGCTTAATATTATTAATTTAAGTTAATTTTAAGGAAGTGATTTCCAAAATGAGTAAGAAGGTAATTATGCATAATTTTTTTACTGTAATTGTAGCATATAATTCATGATTATTTATTTACTGTCGATGTCTGTATTTTATGAAAAACATGAAAATAAATTTATAGATTATAACAGCATAAACAGATGATACAAATAATTTTTTCATTGCAGATTTATTATCAGCGAGCTATAACAGCCGAAAATAATGAAAAAAAAGATGATGGCAACAAAACTGTGCTCTTTTTGGATTGCGAGCAAGATCATCAACGTGAAAATACTGAACCAATTATCATCGTGGTACCAAGTATTACTGATTGTGGTACAGTTACTGACTATAATGAAAATACAGATGTTGGACCAGTATTGGAGGATGCTGAAAATATAGAGTTTATTTTTGATTTGATAAATAGCGATATAAATAATGAAATTGATGAGACTGTCGGCAATAACAATGATTCGTCAAATGATGTGCAACAAGAAGTGTTCACCCCTACACAATCTTGGAAAAAGAATTTAATAAAAAAACAAAGAATGCACGGACAAAAATATGTCGGGTATTCTTTAAATGAGGATAGGAAAATTGAACATAAGAAAGTGAGAGAAGAGAGAAAATTGGGACCAAAGTCTGAGTCGGCTTTTTGCAAAAAAGCTAACAATCGATTTTGTGAAAGTTTTCTTGAGGTAGTTTTCGTGTAGTACTCTGCAGCTGTGAATATAATATAATTATAATTGTCTGTGGTTTTATAAATAATATAATGATATTATAATATTATGTTAAAGTGTGTTAAAAAATTGTTTAATTAAAAACTAATAAAAGCAATCATTTTCCCGAAATTTTCTTATTTTTTTTTTCATTTTATCACATCTTAAATCTTATTGAGAATATGTCGTATCCTACATGTGCAGCAGCAGTCAATATGTCGTAACCCACATAATAATGAAATAATTTAACAAAAGTTTTTTTTATTCCTGAATTATTACTACTTATGCATTAAAACAAACGTAAGAAAAAAAAGTTACTAGTTTCCTTTGATTTACAACCGTGAAACGTTTTTAATGTCTCCTGAAAATTTTTCCAAATGTGAGATACGACGTTTTAGAATGGCAGTATCCATATGTAGCCATAAATATAAATGTGAATGTGTGGAGTATTCTGTGAAAACCACTATGTGTAAGCATATTCACATGGTAGCTTCGTATGAACTAGGAAGGGCAGCCGAAGCGAGATTTGTTTCAGCATCCACCAGCATTGAACAACAAGAACCAGAACTGTTTAAAGAATGAATTTCTCAGAAATTTCTCCAAGAAAAAGCAGGCACAAGTGACAACATTGATTTCGAAAAGCAGAGCAAAATACAAGCTGAACAAATTAATTGAATTATTGCCAGCAAACCAGAGAGTACAACTTTATAAAAAAATGTCATCCTTGTTAGATGAAGAAATGTAAAGGCGACATTAGAGAAAAAACGAAAAATTAAATCGCCAAGTTATTATACATTAACAAAAAAAAAAGTAACCAAATTGTAAGTCAAACTTACAAATTAACATTTTTAATTTAAGATCTACAAAAATTACGAGCTTCAATCCAATTTATAAATGGGAACTTTCCTGAATTGAGTGATTCATAAGAAGAAGGGTGGAGGCCCCTTGATGAGTAATATAAATGTTGTTTATTAGTAAAACAGTAATCTATTTTTGTTTCAAATTTTCCACTGTGTATCATTGTTCCCGGCATACTGGAGTGAAACACTTTGAAATTAACGGAGACAACTAATAAAGACTGAAAACTATGTTTATGTTTAATTAATGTATGTATATTATGAATAAATGTAGAATGTATTTTTAATTTCTGAAAGCTTGTAATGTTAATTTATATAGGTGTATCTGCTTGACGATCTCATCATCACCCAACCCTACCAATCAAAACTTGACGTTATCAGACGTCAAATTCTATCACTACAAAGGGCGTTTAGAGAGATGGCACAAGATATGAATCGTGTTAACATGCCAAGAGCTCCTCATCGGAATCCGTTAGCTCCAGGTCAAGCAGGTCAGGCAGTAAACCCCAATCGTGGTGTGGCACGGAACCTGGGACAGCCACCATGCCTGAATGATCGGTTCTTTACTGAGTGGCTAGGTGCAAAACCTTTGTATAAGAACCTGTTTGTGAGGAGTATCAATTTACACCCATTCGTTGACAACTGGTCTTTGGCACAAGTACCTACAATGGTTTACTTGGCAACCGCAGGGAGAGCGATCCAGTTAAACCAACCACTCACCAATACTGACCAACTGTATGCTGTCAGTATGGCGGAAATGTTGGCATCCTGCTTGCCAGACAATCTCTTTGAAGAGGAGGCTCAAGCACGGATAACCCTGATTTCCTCAGTAACATCTCTGGTTACCTATGATCGCTTAAATTCCTTGTCTGAGGCGACATCTGAGTCATATAACGCAGGGGTTGTGGATGGGAATCTAAGAGGAATGGCTCCTGAGGGGGGCTACAGGGAGATTGACGAGTTCCTTGCTGAGAATATTACTACAGCAGAGGTAGCACTGAGAGTCTTGACTTTCATTGCAAGTAGAGCGCGACCTGGTCTCCAACTCAGCGGACTGGGTATTATTACCAATACAGGAATATCAATGGCAAAGAGAGGAACTGTCTCAGTCCAGTTCTTAGACAAAGTATCACAAGGGGTCAAAGCCGACCTTGGAAAGCAAGTTCAGCTGCGAGAAGAGGCGATTCGTATCTTTTATACAGTATTTGGATCTTATTTGAATGATCAGAATATCGGGGCAGTCTTTCAAAGATGGACTGAGCTTGTCCCAGAGCACGCCATAACACTGACTCTCATCATTAATCAGGCGGCAAACTCAGGGTTGACCTCATTCATCACAATTGGAAGAGCCATTAAACGCTACTCCACCTTCGGATGGAACAGAATCGCCGTAATGTTTCCTGAAGATTGGAATCACTTTACTGCAGCATTAGGGGTAGTGAATAGGAACATCTAAAATCCCGACCAATTTATGTTGGGATTTTAGATGTTCCCATATTCGAGTGAGTGCACCAATATAAAGCAATTTTTCTTGATGTTGAAGTATTTTATATTTTTACACGTCAGTACATTACAAAATCTTGCACTCAACTGACTTTAGCGCTCGGCGGACACAATCGTAACTACAATTGCGCATGGCGCTAAAATACAGTTATTCAAACCTTAACATGCCGCCGGCCTTGAAAAACAACTAACGCTTTTTAGTAAATTTATGGGAGAAATAAATAAGGAAAATTTGACAAGTTGTCAAATTACATATTTAAAATACCGACTTAATAAAATCAATTCAATTTTTCGTTCATGTTCAAAAGTTCAAGAAGTTCAAAACGAAATAGATACTATTGAACAAAATGATGATATCAATATTAAAGATCGCGAGGATTTTCAAAACATGTTTTTTGAACTCACTAGTGAAGCAGAAAATATTTTATCAATTAATCAACATGAAGTTGAGATCAATTCAATGCCTGCTCAATTAGCAAATAACGCAACACCTCCGAGTACTTCGTTTTCTCATGAACCCCGAATAAATTGCATTAAACTTCCTACAATAAATTTGCCTTTATTTGATGGAACATTTACGTTATGGCAAGAATTTTACGATGCGTTTAATTCACTAATTCACTCTAATTACAGTCTCACCAATGTTCAAAAATTGTCATATTTAAGGTCATCATTGAAGGGTGAACCTTCAGGTCTTTTACGGGCATTAGAAACGACAAATGCTAATTATGAAATTGCATGGTCTCTTTAACAAAAAAGATATCATAATACAAGACGAATTATTAATAATCATGTACAAGCTCTTCTAGATTTACAAGCAATCACACGAGAATCTCACATCTCATTGCGAGAATTAATTAATTCTGTACATAATCATGTACAATGCTTGAAATCTCTCAAACAACCGGTAGACTCTTGGGATGCACTACTGGTACCGATTATTATAAGCAAACTTGATATTCAAACCATAAAGGAATGGGAATCAAAGTTAAACAATGAAGCTAATGGTTCAACCAATGTGCCAACATTAAACGAATTTATGGAATTTCTAAATAATCGTCAAAATACATTAGAAGCAATCATACAGAGAAAATCAACACAACACTATAAAGACAACACGACACATTCAAATATTCGTTCAAGTAAATCATTTACGTCATTCAACTCATCATGTTTAAATTGCAACGGAAATCACTACATTCAGAATTGCAATGAATATTTGAAACTCAGCATTGAAGACAGAACTAACAAAATAAAACAACTAAAACTTTGTCTAAACTGTCTGCGCAAAGGTCATTTTAGTCAAAACTGTCTATCAAAATCATCATGCAAAGAATGTAAGAAAAGACATCACACGACGCTACACGCTGCTAATTTCATGGCGAAACAAAACGCTAAAATACATACTGAAACAATTCAAACTGAAGTCGAAAAGTCTGTTACAGCTCACAGTGCTGCATCCATAGTTTCAGATTTGGTACTTCTGTCAACCGCGAAGGTTGAAATAAGCGATATAAACAATGATTTTCACGAAATAAGAGTTTTGCTCGATTCTGCATCACAATAAAATTTCATAACGGAACGCACGTGTAAAATGCTAAAATTAAAACTAAAACCAGTCAACATCAACGTAAGTCGAATTAATTAGGGTGAAACAAAAATAACACACAGAGTAATAATTAAATTAAGATCCCTTGTTAACAATTTTTCAGTAGAATTATCTTGTCTAGTATTACCACAGATAACTCAATCCTTACCTTCTCAAACAATCGACATTAGAAATATAAATCTTCCATACAACATCAAATTAGCTGATCCAACATTCAATAAATCTCAAGAAATTGATTTGTTAATTGGAGCGAGATTATTCTATGATTTATTATGTATTGGTCAAATCAAAACCTCAAATGGTCCGATATTACAGAAGACAAAATTAGGATGGATTGTATCAGGACAAGTTGGTTTCAACAATAAATCACCTGAAAGACAATCGTCTTATTTGTCTTTAAATCAGAAGGTGGAACGATTTTGGCAAATAGATGAATTTAATTCGATCGAACGAACGCTAACATCAGAAGAGAGTTTCTGTGAAAATCATTTTAAAAAGAATACTACTCAGGGTGAAGATGGAAAATATATTGTCAAAATTCCATTTAAAAATAATATATCAGAATTGGGAAATTCATATAATACAGCAGAACAAAGATTTTATGCAATGGAGAATCGCTTAAATAAGAATCCTGAATTAAAGAAAATGTATTCAGATTTTATAAATGAATATATTGCAATGAATCACATGTCCAAGATTGAAAAAGATGAGAAGCCATCATTCTTTTTGCCACATCATGCAGTTTTAAAGAGCTCAAGTGAAACCACCAAATTACGAGTCGTATTTGATGGATCCTGTAAAGTAGAATGTGGTTTATCACTAAATGAAACACAATCTACTGGGCCGACTATTCAAAATGATATATTTTCAACAATCGCAAGATTTCGAACTTATCAATACGTGCTAACCGCCGACATTGCAAAAATGTACCGGCAAGTGTGGATACATCCAGATCACAGACAATTCCAAAGAATATTGTGGCGTGAAACACCAAGTGACGATCTGGCGTGGTTTGAATTAAACACTGTAACTTATGGTACTACGTCGGCACCATTCTTAGCCATACGATGCTTGATGCAAGTTGCATTATCTAACATCGACAGATTTCCACTTGAATCACGAATCATCAAGGAAGACTTCTATGTAGATGATCTAATTACTGGATCAAACTCAATTAAAGAATTGCAAACAATAAAACAGAATGTAGATAAACCATTAAGTGAAGTGGGATTCAATTTAAGAAAATGGTGTAGCAACGTTCAAAAAATTACGAAAACAAATTATGATAAGGAAAACGCTGTCAAATTAGGCGACAGTATTCATAAAACTTTAGGAGTTCAATGGAACCCTAATACGGACACGCTTTCATTTTCAACTAGTGATTCATTCAAAAAAATTACTAAACGTTCAATACTAGCTACAACAGCTCAACTATATGATCCATTAGGTTTATTAGCCCCAGTAATAGTTAGGGTAAAGGCAGGAGAGTCGGACCAGGAGGAGAGACGGACCTTTGGCGATAACTTTCAAAATATTGGTGGCATTGTGTTGTGTTGTCAACTGTGGTGTCATAAGTAAGTGTCGATGTTGGGGTGCACAATATCTGCCAAATTTGTCCCTTTTATTACAAAACAGAAACCATTTTTGGTTTTTCTTGGGTGTGAAATTTCTGCAGCAACATTTGAATCTCTTGGTATCGAAGTTACGGTAAGTAAAAAAGTGAAATATTTACACGACATGGTAGACTGAAGGTTGATCTTTCTCTCTAAACTCAATTTGTGGCTTTATAATGACATGTTTAAGGGCGGAGTGATGGTCCGTCTCTCCTCCCAGTTGGAGGAGAGACGGACCAGTAGTATGGAGGTGAGATGGACCAAATTTTTGATTGGTATTTACGCTTTAGAAAATGCCGAATACCTACAAACGTAAACCGTCTGCAAGGCCATGAGTATGTTGGACATCGGATCAGTTAAAGTCAGCGGTAGCAGCAATTCCTTCTGGAAATATGGAGTCAATGAAGCAGCTAGAAGTTTTGGTATTCCCAAATCTACCATGAAACGTAGAATAAAAACTAACAACATGAAGAAATGTGACAGACTGTGCCCAGATTCTATGCTTGGTGCAAATGCAGAAGAAAAACTTGCAAACCACATAAAGAAACTACAAAGATCACTAATAGGAAGATAAAGACTATAATGAATTTGAAGAATCAATTGAACAATAAATATAAGAAGCAGAGTAAGACCACTAAGACCTCCTCCTCGTCCAAATCTGACGCAGTTCTGGATGATTCTGAAATCGAAAAACAGTTGAGTGATTACAAGAATGAGTGTATAAGATGTGGCGAGGACTTTCGAAAAACGAAGAAGAAAGACGACTAGATCCAGTGTGTATTGTGCAAAAGGTGGTTCCATGAAGGGTGTACGAGCTACGAATCACTATGTCAAACCTGTGAAACCAAGTACTCACACCTAACGCAAAAGAAATTGAAATTCATTGCTTTTGTGACGCTTCCGAAAAAGCTTACGGTGCTTGCATTTACATGCGTTCAATTAATGAAAATAATGAAATCAGTTGTAAATTATTAGCGGCAAAATCTCGTGTAGCACCGTTAAAACAACAACCATTTCCTAGATTAGAACTCTGCGCGGCAGTGTTAGCTGCACAATTGACCGACAAATTTAAGAAAAACTTAAAGAGTATTACATCAAATGATGGTATAATTTGGCATTTTATACCTTCAAGGTCACCACATTTTGGCGGTTTATGGGTAGCCGGAGTCGAAAGCACAAAACATCATCTGAAACGAGTTTTAAATAACACAATTTTAACTTATGAAGATTTCAGTACCGTGTTAATTCAAATCGAATCAATTTTAAGCTCGCGACCATTGTGTACATTAACTTCGGATCCAAATGACGTAGAGGTACTCACTCCTGCTCATTTTCTGATTGGTCGAACTTTTACTACTATACCTGATCCCAATGTTACTGATAAATATGAGAATCGGCTGAATCGATATCAACACATTCAGAGGATGGTTCAACATTTTTGGAGCAAATGGTCCAAAGAATACTTGCATGAACTACAACAACGCCATAAATGGAAGAAGCAGTCCAACGGATCCATCGATGAGGGAACAATTGTTCTCATAAAAGAAGACAACATGCCCCCATCTAGGTGGCAAATAGGCCGTGTGGTCAAACTACATCCAGGATTGGACAACATTACACGGGTAGTGACAGTGAAGTGTGCAAACAATGAATTCAAACGACCAGTGACTAAACTGTGCGCATTGCCATTTCCTGAAAATTCAAGCAAGAAATAATCAAAGACTTTCATTTTGTTCGCATACTTAGTTTGTTCGTTCACTGTCAACCATGTTTATTCACTTACCTTTGTATTCATTCATTTTCATTTTACGTTTATGTTCAGCATCATATTTACATTGTCAAATCTTTCGATATTTCAAGGCGTTAAGGTTTGAATAACTGATACTAATACGATTGTGTCCGCCGAGCGCTAAAGTCAGTTGAGTGCAAGATTTTGTAATGCAATGACGTAAAAATATAAAATACTTCAACATCAAGAAAAATTGCTTTATATTGGTGCACTCACTCGAATATGGGAACATCTAAAATCCCAACAATAGGTTATATATGTTTTTTAATTTAAATCGTCGGTTTTCAACAGTATAAAATGTATGTACATCCTACTACTCAATGTATTAAAATTTTAAAGTTTCTAACATTTAAATTCCCCGCCATGGTTCAAAATAGTAACGGTGTTTTGCTTGCTTACCATTGGTTGGGAATCGAGGCAATTATAAGGTATGTAAGGTATTGCACTTACCCATGCTTTTTGAACTCTGCATTTTTCGGACTCCACAATTTTTGGTCGCCCAATTTTTCTGCGTTGTCTTCAACGATGAATGGATTTACACCCCGGCACACAACGACTGGGTTAGGTTATGTTTCACTCACCAAATTATTAACTTGTAAACTATAACCTGTTCTATTTGATTCGGCTAATTTTACGGTAAATAACTTGCACAAATCTAAAACGGGTCTACACTAAAACATTTTCGTCAAACATAATGTACTTGAGATCAAAAACCGGTAAAAAACTAAAAACCAACAAGGTAACCTCACTAATCCGTTGCAAGACGATAACATAAACAACGCCAAGTCGCAGCAGATCGGCTGGCATTTGTCAGCGCGCGTAGCGGCGACAGACCTCACTACGTCGCTCTGTCGGTATCTGTTTGCCAGAATTTTGCAGAGTTTCCAATTTAGAGCTTTTATCCCTAAATTTAGGGGGTAAATAAATGGAATGGGATTTTTTAAGGACTTTTTGATTTACAAGTTTAGGTAGGCCCTTGGATAACTCCAATCTAGACAATCATATTTATTTGTTGACCGGGACGACTTAGCGACATCTAGTACAATTCCTGGTTACTATACGGCTGAGTCAAAAAGTCGCGAGTTATGTGTGTGCAGAGAAAACGAAGTTATGTTTTAAAAACTTTATTACAGTAAAAACATTCTACATTAACTACAGGTTACTGTTCTCTAATTGACGCACGTAAAAACTAGCGCCTTTTTATATTTATTTTTTATGCTGAGTTCAACGGATTTTATGTTGAACTCGGCCCTATTATTCAATAACTCCTCCGACCCTACTGGAGAACTACGGGAAATTTCGGAGTTCGATATTGGGAACAGTGTGTGTCTCGTTGGTTGGTTCTGGTCCGGGTGTGGTCCTTTCCCTTTGTAAACAATATTTATAAGCAATGATTGTCGATATTGAAATCAGAATTAATATGTAAATAAAAACACTGTGAAAATTAATAGAAAACAAGTTGAAAGCTGAATTATGTAGTTGTTTTAAATGTTGAGTTTGCATTTCTAGACCACTATAGATGTCTTTGATGTCATCTAGATCGATTGATTGAAGTGGCATGGACTCGAACTCCAGCCGATCAGTTGGTAGTTTCGGAGTCGCAAAGTCTATCATGGACAGAGCGATGTTTGAACTTCGGTGTTGCGTTGACAAATGTCTTGATTTTTACTTCACAAGTGTTGTCTATTTTGAGTACATAGCTTCCGTGTAAGCCGATGTTTTCTTTTGATTGAGGACACTTGGTGGTGGTGACATGATGACCCATTGGTTTTGTCAACTTTCTTTTCTGAGTAGTTTAAAAGCCGAACATGGCAAGATGGGTTTCTGTTGATTTCTTGAGTAGGCGTCTCGTGGCAAATGTAGTCAGTCATCTGATGTTATTTCATGGCATTTGGTATGGGTTAAGACGAAATTCTCCTCGTTGTACTGTAGGTAATTTATAAAAGGAATAATTGTTTTAAATGACTGATAGTGAAGTATTGGAATATAGAATTTGTTTGGAATAGCTTTTTTATTTCCATAGTTTTCTCGAAAAACAGTACAACAATTTTGACAACATTTTCGATTTCGTGATATAATTCAGTAGGTTCTACAATTCAGTTGTGAAATACCTTCAATTTTACGAAAGTTATTGTGAGTTCGATTCTTTCAAAAATATTAATAAGTTGAAAATTATGAATAAATTAAGAGATCATTATTTGAAGTAAGAAATAGTGATATGTCTCGCCGTTATGTAAATCAGTTTTCGTTATTATTTCGTATATTAATGCTAATTGCGATTAATTGATCATATGCTAATATTTTTGTAGCATTGCGGAAATTTTGAATAGATCGTCGAACCGAGGTAATCTGATCTTCCATTAAAGTTTTCATTTCATTTTGATTTCTAGATAAACTTTCAATAGTTTGGTCGTATTTTATACCATAGTTTTGCTGTGGTTTTGGTCTAAGTTGTCGTCTTTATTTAGTGCCCAATCCCTCGATTATGCCTTTTTTAATTCGTGTGTTTATCAACGGGTTTATTAAATTTTGTTTACAGAAGTCGAAACATTCGATAAATTCCTTATCGTGCACGACGGCTGTACTTTTTTTTCAGGCATCTTGTCATCGGTTTAGTTGTATTCGCGATGTGTTTTATAAACATTCGGTAATAACCTAGTAAACCGAGAAAAGATTTAAGTTCCTTTTGTGTACGGGCGATCGGAAATTAATTAATAATTTTTGTGCAGTTTAGAAGAAGATAATTATGCTGAAGTGTTTGTTTATTCTGAAGATAAGTCAAAATCATCTACATACTGTTCTGTTTGTGAGTTGACTGCAGCAAAAGGAATGGTTCCATTGTGTTTTCAATTTTTTCATAACATGATCAGCTAATTTGTAAACTTAATTTCGATTTCCTGGAATCGCTTATAGAACAACTGCGTCTTTGCCTAAAGAGTCTATTCAAGATTTTTCATCTCAGACATCAACCAAGGTATCCTCTTTGTCCAAATCATACTGAAGTACCCGGTCCTGGCAACGCAGGTTAATTTCAACAAATTTGTTTATTTTGTGATTGCAAAAGTAGAGCATTCCTGTTTAGTTGTATTATAATGTCGATTAGTCAACATCACCACTTTAGTCAACACTGCGTTTATTTAATCTACGTCCGGGCAACGCCGGGTACATTCAGCTAGTTATTTTATACAAATAATTACAAAAAATACAAAATACGTACAAACTATGACACGAGCTGTTTTTGGCTGAAACAATTCTTAAGAATAAAAAAGTTTTTTAATCTGCGTCCCAAAAATTAAAAAATATACTGGGTATTCCATACAAAAACATAGGTAGGAAAAATTTCCAGTTATACAATAAATAAAAAAAAAAGAAATTCGTGATTTACAACCATATATGTATTTTTGTACCAAATTTGAAAATTGAGTTTTTAGATACCAAAGTTAGTTGTTAATTTTTTGGCTAGTGCTGTTTTTGAAAAACCCATGAATTTAGTACAACTAATTTCGTTGTGTGTAGACTTTCGTGGCGGGTTTCATTAGCAGTTGTATTTTCTGGGTATGCAGGTCGTGTTCCAATCGAAGTTATTCCAGTAGGTGGGGTGTAGCGAGTGCCCTGAGAGGCTAACCCGACAAATGACCCCGCTGAAATTTCTCTCCAAACATTTCGTCCACGACTGCGGTGGCGGCGGTCTGGGCGCGGGCAAAGTATCCTTCTCGTTGTCTCGGTCGCAACTGTAACATTTGCATTAGTTGTTGCTGTATTCACATATTTACATATTATAATGTTGCTGTATTATACCCTCGTCCTGCATCCTTCATATTTTTGTGCTCAAAAGTGGCCTGGTGAATGGGATTGTTGAAATCAAATCACGGTGACAGATAGTTTGGTACCAATTCCCCAATGTTGCCAATCAACTTCAATCATTTATAGGCATCCGATTTTGGGAAAAAGTGTACACCCTAAAAAATAGCCATATAATAAAATGTGGAGCCTGCCCGCGGTAATTTGTCTTTTTAAATAATTTTATGACCTAGCTTTATCACAATGCATTTATCTATCTTCGTGGTTTTTTACTTCTTCTTTCTGCGTTTGATTTGCAGGTCCTCTTGAGCTTGTAAAATGGATGGAGGATCTTTTCATTTTATGCCCTTCCTGGGATTTGGCATATTTTCAATTATATTAGCACCTAAGCAGTCCATGTAAAAACTAATTAGTTTGGCCAACATTTCTTCTTCCCACAGTTGTTTATCAAAGTATATTTCTTCTACATACAGGTCATTTTTATCACTTGTATATAGAATGAAATAGCAAGTTGTTGCCCTAGTTATTGCCAACTGCCCCTGCATCTGAATCAATGAAACATCATTAGATAAAACAATAACGATACATTGAACATTTAGCGAATAAAATTCATACCTGATAGAAGTAATTGTTTTTTTAAAGGTGAATCTGATTATTGTCAGTATTCATAACCATGCAGGCCGCTTCTTTGCTCCTTACTGCTTCTTCCAAACTAATACCAAGATTTTTGATTTAAATTAATATTTTACCTCAACAATTTCCTTGTCATTTATGATACCTAAATGGAAAAAGTATTTTTAACATAATATGTACAAGTTTTATTGAGTGGCTTTACCATCAGGCGATGCTCCCAGAAATCCATTCTCTATGTCACGTATCATCCCGACTCTTTCACTGTTTTGCCAGTTTTTGTTTCAAATTGTATAATAGCAATTATATTTTATGTCCTTCCTGGGATTTGGCCTATTTTCAATTATATTAGGAGCTAAGCAGTCCATGTAAAAGCTAATTAGTTTGGGCAACATTTCCTCTTCCCACAGTTGTTTATCAAAGTATATTTCTTCTACATACAGGTCATTTTTATCACCTGTATATAGAATGAAATAGCAAGTTGTTGCCCTAGTTATTGCCAACTGCCCCTGCATCTGAATCAATGAAACATCATTAGATAAAACAATAACGATACATTGAACATTTTGCGAATAAAATTCATACCTGATAGAAGTAATTGTTTTTTTAAAGGTGAATCTGATTATTGTCAGTATTCATAACCATGCAGGCCGCTTCTTTGCTCCTTACTGCTTCTTCCAAACTAATACCAAGATTTTTGATTTAAATGAATATTTTACCTCAACAATTTCCTTGTCATTTATGATACCTAAATGGAAAAAGTATTTTTAACATAATATGTACAAGTTTTATTGAGTGGCTTTACCGTCAGGCGATGATCCCAGAAATCCATTCTCTATGTCAACGTATAATCCCGACTCATTCACTGTTTTGCCAGTTTTTGTTTCAAATTGTGCAATAGCAACTTTTTCGGTGTTTTTTCCGTAAGCCATTGCTGGTGTGAGAATTTCAGCGTTTGGTCGTAAAATTGATGTTACCAAAGAGTGACAAGATGTTGGGGGTCGTCTGCGAATTACTGAACCAAAATTGGACGCAGTCAATAGATGTAACCGGCAACTTTTGTATAAAGGGTTTTCAAATTGATGAACAGTTTGTGCAGCTATTTCCTTTTGTCTTTCAACTGTCATCTGAAAAGTGAAAATGGAAATTGTTTAATTTACTCCTGTTTGCACATAAATATTCTTAACACATGCATTGTCGTTAAAAGAGCCTACCTTTAGCATTTCTAATAGTTCGATTTTCTCTTCTTCGAGCTGTTCAGAAGACAAATCAATTTCTGCTATGTTGCTCCCATAATCCATTCTTTCAGGTTTATTTTTGTGTTCAAGTTTTTTCTGTTCCAATTTTCTTGAACCTCGTTGAATGTTTCTCATCTTTGTATGCCTTGCACTTTGAGTTCTAGCATTGATTATATATAATCAATGGTTCTAGACAACATGAATTTTTTCAAAACTTTTCCAGGGCTTCGTTTAAAACAATTTTTCCAACTAGACTGGTGCCATAAATGCCCCTTATTATTGCTGAAAGAAATGTTCGAGTTCGAAAACTGTCTCTTTGAACTCTAAATTCAGGCGCTTGCCCATATTAAATCCAAAATATTCATGAAACTTTCACATTTATTATTTGTTTCGTTCCTAATCAACTGCGGCGCCTTCACGATCACATTATTCAAGGCAGCATATATATGATGGTAAACTCCAGATAAAACCAACTCTTCATTCATATCATTCGACTCGTCCCCAACTTTGTCACAAACATTAGCATTGCATTTCAAATGGTTTCCAAATACATATATCACGGAATTTAGAAGATCTTCTTTTAAAATTGTTACATCTCCAATAGAACTATTTACATATATTGCCTTTTGTGCAGCTTTACTAAATGGTCTATCTTTTTTCCTCTCAGCATATTTCTACGCCCTTTGTATCATCTTTAATTCGGCGTAAATGTTTGCCATAATTTTTCAAACAATGATTGACACATTCAATTTTTTCTACTTGGGATCCGTATGACACTAATTTCTTAATTTTCCAAAATACTGTAGAATCACCATCACCAATTAATCTTTTGTAACAAAGAACATTGAACTAGATGGCCCTGAAAAATGTTTGAAACATTTGTGACATTTAGCAACTTTTGATATCGATTGTGTCCGAGCGCAAACGGAGCAATACTTATTTCGGACTCCTACAAATAACACTTTGCCTTTGCCCAATAATCACCGCCTAAAATTTAAAAAATCTTATGTAGTAAGGACCAATTGTTCGATTATTAAAAACTTACTGCTCCAGAAGCTGCATTGTAGGAATGCCAATAACTTCTTTTTGACCATCCACCGGCAACACAAACGGTTATGAATGGGATCCCGTTTTCATCCACATCTCCATTTTCAACCGCCAATTCGTATTCTTTCTTACCTGCCAACTCCATTTTTTTCCATAAATCATTCTCAAAGTTCTAAAACAATATTTACTAAAAGCTGGAAATGTCTTTCAAATTTTTGTCTTACTGAGCCCAAGGTTTTTTGTATATCGTAAAACATTATTTTGGTCATGCTGGGAATATTCAGAACACTACAAAATTCTGCTAAATGCTCATAGCAACTCCCAGTAGATAAAGTGCCCCAAACAGCCGAACGGTTAATTACAGGAACGTCTTTTTTTGGATCTTCGGTACAAATTATTTCACTATGATGACAAGTGTTACACTTTACCACAAATGTGCTCACTAGCCCATTTTGTTCTTCAGATTCTAATTCAAGTTGACCACCAGCAGAACACTGTCTACTATAAACGACTTGAAGGGACATGGATTTTTCCAAAAAATAGTCAATATCAACAATCCTGCACCCTTCTATTTGTTGTTTAACTGGAATGTTTACAAACGCAAGTTCATGCTTGTTAATGCTAAAATTACATTTTAATAATCTGCTATGGAGAACTTACTCAAGCTGTATGTCACTTACTCAGCAAATAATTGTTCGTCAATAAAAGATGGAAAATCGTAATCATCTTCAACTATGGTACATCAGAATTCAAAGATAGTATATTATTTGTTGGAATGTTTATTAAAACCAGAGGTCCTTAGTTTTAAATGTATAATTGTAATAACTAATTATTAGCACGAGCACTCTCTGAGCTGGTTAAGGGTCGAACACGACAAACAAAAATTTAACTTGGGCGATAGAGGTCGATACTAGTTCAATTCCAGTTCATTTAGCTCAGTTTCACACTTGTAAGCCTATTCTAAATAATCATAGATGGTGCGTGGTAAAATAATTTAAAATGCTACATTTACACATTCTCGCTCGTGGTTCGCCTCGTCACTCGCTGACGTTCGGGGCGGCATTCGGCGTTCGTCCCCAAAACACGGTAAACCCGTTTACACACTAGCTGGCCGATTATCAAGTTTATCAAGCCGAGAAGAATGGACGACGTAGAAGTTTCGGCGGCAGCCGCTCTGCACTTTTAGTTATTTATTTAATTTATTAAAATGGAAACAAATATTTTTTCAAAGAAGAATTCTTTTTTTTATATTCTAAAATTTGAAGGCAACACGGTTGGAAACGAATTAGTAAAACCTTCACTATGTAGAGCTTACGAATTTCATAATTTTATGAGAAGTACTTATGTAATTTTTGGTATATGTTGCATACATGTTTTTTAGATAAAAGTATGATTTGTATTTCTTGGCGAAAAATATCACAATTGAACGTAAAATAACTTCATTATCGCCGAAATAAGAGTAAAGTAAAACGTCCTACGTCGTTATAGTATATTTTATGAGAGCTTGCGCAAATATTAATGATGTCACATCCTAGGACGCATACAGTGCGTTTCCCATAATTTATAATTATTATAATATTATTATTATATATTATTGTAATAATTATTAATATTATATTTTGGACTAGCGTCCGCGATAGTTAAAAGTTGAGTGAAAATAAGTATAATGATTGTATTGACTATTCAACGTTCAGATTTATGTAAATAGCTGCCAGTGAGGTTTTAAGATAATATTATAAATACAAAGGGTATGAATAGTTATTTTTATTACAAGGCCAGAAACCGTTTCTGGCCATGTGATAAACAAAACTTTTTCAGCCGACAAAGATTTTAATTTAAAAAAATTACATTAATTGTTAAAATAATTTCTGTTAGAGGATTTATTTTTCCCTTGTTGGCGTTATACCTATTCCACACGATATAATGATTAAAAATAATGTTTTTGACATTTGTAAGTCTTGAGTAATTTGAGTGCACAATTCTACTGCTAATTCAAATTTATTACCCGAAAAGTCAGCGCCGCCAACATAAAAGCTTTCATTGAAAATTCCCTGCTTTCTATTTTCCGGCAAATGATCGTTTTCAAGGTTTAAGGCTATTTGCTAAAGTTATGTAAATCTACGACCATGCAGTGGAAAGAACTATTATATTGCAATTATCGGGCATTTTGTATATTTCTTTATTGCGAGCAGTTTAAAAGTTATGATTTTTCTAACAAACCCATGCAAGTAGCCATTTTTCTAAAAGAGTTGTGATATTTCCTTAACCATAAGAAATAAGTAAACATAACTAAGATACAAAGTGTAGCAAAAAATGTAACGGCGTCAAAAAAATAGTCAAAATAAAATAAGTTGTAGGCTACAATACAAGTATTTTTACAATAATAAACAGTCATTTTGCATTAAAACACTTGACGCACTAAACATCATTTTACGGTCGCACTCGTCACGTTTTCGTCTATAGGTAACACACCGATTCTATTCACTCCTCGTTTCGTCGTCCCATTTGCTGTTTCAATGCTAACCACTCGAACCACTCCGTCGCTTCCTCGATGAACCTCTGATATACGTCCCAATCTCCAACGTAACGGTGGAGCGTTTTCATCCCAAAGTACTACCATTGTTCCCTCCTCCAATTGGTTGTTGCGGTGTTTCCAACGATTTCTTCCCTGTAGTGTGGCAAGATATTCGGTGGTCCAACGCTTCCAGAAGATTTGGCGTAGGCGGTGGACACGTTGCCATCGGGATAAGCGATTTTCCTTAATTTCACATAAATTCTCCTCTACAGGACTTGTTAGAGGAGTCCCGATTAAAAAATGACCTGGAGTGAGTGACTCCAAATCGTTGGGGTTTAAAATGATTTTTAAAAGATTTTACACCCGCCTCCCAAATGCCTCCTACATATGGTGAATTAGGCGGTATAAATTTCCATTTGATATGGTTATCGTTTAACTTTGAGATGACGCCTTCGTCAAATTCACGCGAATTAATGAGTTCCGCTACGGCGCGTAATTCATTATTTGCACCAACAAAATTGGTGCCATTGTCGGACCAGAGTTCACTTACTTGCCCGCGTCGCGCCATCATGCGTTTCAGTGCGTTTAAAAAACTCTCGGCCGTACAGTCATACACTAATTCTAGATGAATCGCCTTAGTAGCCAAACATACAAATACTACTACATAACTTTTTACAATTGATTTTCTACCGCGCCCCTTTTTATTCGTAATTTGAATAGGCCCGGCGTAGTCTACACCGCAGTTCGTGAATGGTCTTGACGGATTTACGCGTTCTGCCGGAAGATTTCCCATTAATTGCTCATACTGTTTCGGTTTCGTACGAAAACATCTCACGCATTGATGTATTATTTGACGTATCGCGCTTTTTCCCGAAACCGGCTGTTGGGTTTTCCACATTTCAAAAGTGCAACCAAATTAACTGTGACGACATCTCCCTTCCCTGAACAAGTTGGGTGGGGTAAGAAACCACCCCACCGCCCTCAGCACTGATAAAAGGGCGGAACATTTAGTTTTAAGACAGATAACAATATTTTTGCAAGCAACAAGCAAATCGGTAGCACGTATACTCTGTCCATTATTCATTATATTAAACACATTTAAACAAATTGTGTAGTGTTTTCTTATTTTCCAAAAGAAATCAATTTCGCGAAACAGATATCGTGGTCAAAAGGCTGACCACGCAACATTTGGTCCTTCGAGCCGGATAATAAGTGTATGTGCTACAACCACCATTTAGAACAACCTGTGCCTGCTGTATCGGACAAGTGACTCCATCAACGAGATCCACGGCTGCAATTACACAGACACTTGACGCAAACATACCTGGAAACTGGACCTGTCCACAGTCGACGCCATCTCCAGGAAAAACGTCTCTCAATCCTCATCATTCTGGTAAGTGGGTTTCGATCTTCCTAAACCGCTTATCATCCTTGTTGCAAAACTCAATTTGTTTGTACTCAGTAGTGTAAGATAGCGGGTTCTGGCTCACTTCAAGGTCACTCCCACTGCGCATGCGCGCGCGCAGCCCAGACCCGAACCAACTCGAATAGCTCAGACCCGAACCAACCTGTGCGCCCTCTATTGGCCCAGACCCGAAGCGCCCTGTACTAGCCCAGACCCGAACCAACCCGAAGGGCTCTGTACTAGCCCAGACCCGAACGAGTGTTACCAACCTATGGTGCCAAACCCTAGATAACCAAAAATCCCTAGATTTAAAAATTTACAATGCGCATGCGCGCTTTTGACAGTCTCCGCTGCCGCCAACTTAAACGACGGCCCGATGCCGCCAACCCGCCCGCGGAAATCCCTAGATTTAAAAAATAACAATGCGCATGCCCGGTTTTGACAGTCTCCACCACCGCCAACTTAAACGACGCCCCGATGCCGCCAATCCACCGACGGAAATCCCTAGATTTAAAAAATTACAATGCACATGCGCGGTATTGACAGTCTCCACCAGCGCCAACTTAAACGAAGATCAGATGCCGCCAACACACCGACAAGAATCCCTAGATCCTAAAAAAATAATTAAAACACATTAAAATTATTAACGTTTATTAGCAAACTGATACAAATACTATCGATCACGATAATTAAGGCGTCAACATATCAACGAATTCGATTAAATGCGCCTTGTTGGCTTTCCCCGTGTCCTTTTCACCGCGGTAGACAAGCGCTAAAGAATGAATTTTTTCGTAAATATATTCCACCAACGCCTCATCCATGTTATCCACCATTCGTTTCGGAAGAAACAAGATATTTTCTTCCAGCTCCACTATCACACAGTCTCCACTTAACCTTTTTAATGTTGAGTAAGGCATATTTGTGATTTAATATTAACTGATCGGCGCTAATTTTCGGTTTTGCCTCGCACACACCAACTTTATTAAGCTGATTGAGAGCCTCCATAACGATGTGATGGTTGTTGTGAAAAAATTCTACAACCGATCACACACACACACACACACACATATAATAACAACATTTAAAATAATTATTATAAATAGACTCACCTCACAATTTTATAACACGTCTTTCTCGCTCGAAGTTCGAGAACTAAATGATTAAATGTCAGTCAACGTGAATATTCATGTATTTTTTTTTGTTATGACTAGCAGTCGTCATTTCTCCAGATGGTGCGTGCAAATTTAATCCTTATTAGCGATAAGAAAATCTTACGATGAATAATCCCAGACTGGTCGACACAGGTTTCCAACTATTTTTTTCGCAAGAAATCATACGCGTGGTAGAGAGATAAGGTTTATTTAATTATTTACAATTAAAATAGACATATATAATTGATACAATACATTCAAGACGAATCAATTTACAATTAAAATAATTATATAACATCAGCATTAAAATTATGAAGATGAAGCTTGTAGTGACCCCAAGATAAAGTTTTACCGACCGAATTTCTTAAAACAAATCTTTTATCGTCATCAAATGATAATGCAATCTTTTTCTTTAATTCGGTGTAAATTGTATGTAGTTTTGAATGAAAAATATTCATTGATTTTATTACAGTGGCGTTCGGAATAGAGACGGTTTTTTTATAATCATCCAGAAACAATTCATTTTTAATAATATTATGTTTGATACCTTTTGCTTTTTTAAATAATTCACCCTCAACGTCTACGCAATATGCTTTTGCACCTGTTCCATAAAACTCCGAGATTATACGACCTTTGTATTCATCTTTCATTTTACCGATAATCGATGGATTCTTAGGAATTCCGTGAACATTATCGATATCATAATTAGATGTGTCAAAAAGATTTAAATTTTTTTTAATATCATTATAAAAATTCTCACAAAAAATTTCTAGGATTAAACTATCAGTATCCGTATATAAAAGGTTTACCTCGTTTCCGTACTTGGTCTTTATAAAATTATAATAAAAGTTATAAATTATCGTTTTACTTAAATCTAAAATAGTGAAACCAATATAAAGGGGTTTATTGTAAAGAACGCTTTCTTTCGACATTTGAATTGCTACAAAATTTTCACTAAAAATCGCGTAATTTTTGAAATTTGAACGGGCCATTAAACTGTGCGCACCTGGTTTTCTACCAACGTTAGCCCAAGACGTAACCAGATGAACGTTAACTCTTTTATCTACACATTCCATAGTTTTACCAAAAACACTATTATTCATTAATTTAAAAATATCTTTTTCCAAGGAATTTTTAGACTTGTTTCGCATTTCAGTATTCAAATCGATATAAGACTTTAACCAAGGTGATTGATTAAATTTTAAAACCCGATGAATATTTGTTAATCGTAATCCATGTTGTAAGATTTGTTTTAAATTTCTATAATGTAACACATAACACTTTTTATTATCTAAAGTTGTACAAAGCTTATGTGTTTTACCCGTGGGTGGAATAATTTTTGTGGCACAGAAAGGTAAATCATTATGTAAGTCATGTAATTCGGGTGGGTAGATTAAATCGACTTCGAAAATATAACCTATATCGGCAGTGTCTGATAAGTTCAAAATATCGGTTGTATTAAAATTGTTAGAAATATCCCATTGGAAACCGCCATAAGGAAGGTATTCGGACATGGTAGCTCCATATAGATTAGTAGCATCTAGATACATTATATATGACGTTGGTTTAGATGAATCGTATGTATGCAAAAACTTATTGTTTGCTACGGCTTGTCGTTTGGAACATTGACAAATACCTCCTCTAATAGAAGTTCGAAAAAAATTTACCATATCAATATCGGTGAGCAATTCTAAGTTTATCTTTGTAATTTTAAGCATTGCATCCCAACTGAGAGCAGGTGCTGTAAGATAATTAGCGGGATCGAGATCGTATATACGCAAACAAACTTTCCTGAAATTTTCGAAAATATCAGTTAACAATAAAACATCCGATTTTAGATAAAGATCCGAATAATCACCTAACGTTTTACACTGGAAAACATTCCAGACTTCTTGAGCTCGTTCATAATCATTTTTGGAAATATCTTTATTATTTAAACTATCGTGAAACTGATTGAAAGTTGGTAAAGTTGTATCGTTTAATTTAGAAAAATGAGTTATGTAAGAATAAGGAAAAACACCTTTTTGTCGGATTAAAGAGAATTCAGAGTCTTCAGGAAAATATTTGCGGACAGTCGTACATTCATCTACCGTGAGAGTTTTTGCTAATTTATCCAATGAGAAGGAAAGAAAACGAAATGAATCAACAAATCTTATCGTCCTAAAAATTTGAACATCTTTATCATTAGAATCTTTAATACTATCAACCAAAATTTTTTTAGAAAACATAATATATTTTTCTTTAGTTTGTGGAATACATTTCAAATCAGATTTTTCTGAAGCCAAAGCTGTTATAAATAAATGACTATCGTAGTTGCATGTCGTAATGAGGTCCGTAGGTTTGATCACTTTTTTTAATGATAACTTCCTTTATTGCGTCTTTTGCAATTGCAGGATATTGTCGTAAAATATTACGATTTTCGACTACATTTTCCATCGTATTATCATCTGCATATTGTTCCTCTAATATTGATTCCGACTCGTATATGTTATCTTCATCTTTCTCGTATTCTTTTTCTGGTTTTTCTATTTTCGGTACATGAATAAATCCCACTGGTTTTTTTAGATCTTTTTTTTGATCACACTGTTTTGGTTGCTCCTTATCTTTTCTGTAATCACTCAGCTTCGAAGAGATTTCAGTTATTGGTGTTATCAGAGGTTGTAAAAGTTTTTTCAGTGACTCATCATCTTTTCTACCACTTAACTTTATAATTTTATATTTTTTTCTTATAGAATTGGTTGCTTCTATAATTCGTTTTTTCAATTTTTTATCTTCTCTATTCATCTTAGCGGTTGATAATGAACCGCTTTTCAACAGGGCTGTTTATTGCAACAGCTAGATCCGAACTGCTTCGAACGGACCTGTTTATTATATCGGTTAGATACGAACTGCTGCTGTTCCATCAGGTTTGTTATTTATATTCAAAGAGAGATAAACTGAACCGCTTTTCAACAGGGCTGTTTATTGCAACAGCTAGATCCGAACAGACCTGTTTATTATTACGGTTATATACGAACTGACTGCTGTTCCATCAGGTTTGTTATTTATATTCAAAGAGAGATAAGCGCTTCGGGTTGGTTCGGGTCTGGGCCAATAGAGGGCGCACAGGTTGGTTCGGGTCTGAGCTATTCGAGTTGGTTCGGGTCTGGGCTGCGCGCGCGCATGCGCAGTGGGAGTGACCTTGAAGTGAGCCAGAACCCGCTATCTTACACTACTGTACTCGTTCGCATTTCAAAGTCAGCGAAACTATGACTGAATCACGAGCTCAAACGCGGTCCAAGACAACTCAAATTCATCAAACAAATGAAGATGATGAACTTATAGGCGATTCGACACATATCGCTGTTCAGAACGCTATAGACCCTCAACTACAATCCGCACTGGGGGAACGCGAGGCATTAAATAATACAATTTCACGGTGTCAATCGTGGTTAAATCAAAATTTAACGGCATCGGTCGCAATGCTAAAACGTCGTCTACGCGATATTCAACCTTTAAAGAGCCACTTTGACGTGGTTCAATCGACAATTAGGGCACTTGATCCTTCAATTTCGAAAGAAGCTCACGAAGATGCATACAACATTTTCGAGAATGCATATTACGATCTATGTACCGCTCTTGACGAAGAAATTGAAAGTCGTTCATCATCAGTGTCTGTACCCCAATGCGTTACGCAAACCGCAGCGGCATCGCATGCTGTACAATTAACGCCAATTAACATAAAGCCTTTCAATGGTGCCTACACGGATTGGCTTCCATTTTATAATACATTTAAAACTCTGGTCCATGACCAACCTCAATTCAATAAAATACAAAAATTCCATCATTTAAAAACCTCTGTGCGTGGTGAGGCCGGCAAAACGATCAATGCGTTAACCATTTCGGAAGAAAACTATGAGGTGGCTTGGCAACTTTTAAAGGAGCGTTTTGAAAATAAACGCCTAATTGTTCAACATCACATAAACAATTTATTCAATATTGAAAAGGTGACCAAAGACTCCTCAAGTTCTCTGCGACAAATTTTAGATGACACAAGTTTAAATCTAGAAGCGTTAAAATCCTTCGAAATCAAAACAGACACGTGGGACGCTATGTTAATTCATTTAATATGCTCCAAACTTGATGACGAAACCCGCGACAGTTGGGAAGAGTCACAAAAAACAACCGAGATCCCAACCAAAAAAGATTTAACGGATTTTCTAACTAATCGATGTCATCAGCTCGAGGCGCGTAACATTAGCAAGAGCAAATTTCAATCGAATCACAAACTCAGTGAATCAAAGGTCCGGTCAAACTCAAAATCTTTCAATGCCGCAACAACAACAAATGAAAAGTTAGCGTGCTATTTCTGTAAGAAACCCCATCTTATATATAATTGCATCGAGTTTTTAAAATTATCAATTTCGTCACGAGAAGCGCAAGTAAAGTTACTGAAGTTTTGCGCGAACTGTCTAAGATCTTCACATGCGGCGAAAGATTGCACCTCGTCGTTCACGTGCAGAACATGTAAACAAAAACATAATTCGCTTCTCCATCGCGATCAGTCCGCTCCTTCTACGTCCGCGAACACAACAAGATCGCCAAATCACAATTTTAACACCGCAATCAATTCAAATCCAATGATTTTATTGTCGACAGCTGTTATACACGTCAAAGACAAGAACGGGGTAAATCAACCTTGCCGAGCTTTCTTAGACGCGGGCGCGGAATCAAATTTCATTTTGGAAGCAACCAGAAAGAGATTAGGGCTAAACGGGACCTCTGTAAATATTCCAGTTATGGGGATAAATAATTCACGGACAACCGTTAGAAAAACAACAATGGTAAACTTGTCATCGCGCGTAAATTCCTTTTCCGCGAATATTAAATGTTTGGTTTTACCTGCGATAACCGAAAACCTGCCGTCTGTGACAATTGGGATGAACAAATTTAAAATTCCCGAAAACATCAAATTAGCCGACCCGGAGTTCAATATCTCGAAACCGGTCGATTTATTGCTCGGTGCCGAAATATTCTGGCAACTTTTGTGCGTGGGTCAAATAAAAATTGCCGACAACGGACCTTTATTACAAAAAACGGTCTTAGGGTGGGTCGTTGGAGGACCCTTACATCAGTTAAATTACAGCCATAAACAGAGCGTTCAATCGTACAATACAGTAACACAATGTAAACAACTACAAGATCAGGTACAAAAATTTTGGGAACTCGACCGGTATGACATAGACCATAAACCGCTCACAAGGGATGAGAAAGCGTGCGAAGAACATTTTGTAAACAATTTAAGCCGTACTAATGACGGCCGATTTCAAGTACAATTACCATTCAATAACAACTTGAGCCAGCTCGGTGATTCATTCCAGATGGCCAAGAAACGATTATTGTCCTTAGCACGGAAATTCGCAAAAAATTCCGATCTACAAATAAAATATCGCGATTTTATGAGTGAATATGCACAGTTAGGTCACATATCACTGATTGGTACTGTTGAGTCATTTTCATTCATTCGAAAACATTTTTTTTTACCTCATCATGCCGTGTTTAAGGGCAGCGGCGACGCCTCAAAAATTCGTGTGGTGTTTGACGGTTCCGCCAAATCTGATTCGGACATTAGCATCAACGATGCACAGATGACAGGACCAAAGGTCCAGATCGACATTTTCAGTATATTTATTCGATTTAGATCGTTCAAATTTGCTTTTACTGCCGACATATGCAAAATGTACCGGCAAATACTAATTCACCCAGAAGATCGCCGATTTCAACAGATTCTCTGGCGAGACGATCCTGCTGCACGAATTAAATACGATCACTTACGGGACTTCGAGCGCTCCATATTTAGCAATTCGGTGCCTGCGGCATTGGCTGAGGAAAACCGTGAAATTCTACCCGAAGTTAGTGAAGTCATTCGAGATGATTTTTACGTGGACGATGTATTAACCGGCGCAAATTCTATTGACGAAGCAGTTCACCTCCAAAAACAGCTCATCGACACATTAGCTACCGCACGCATGGAGTTATCAAAATGGGCTTCAAATCATAACAAATTGGTGCCTTTCTCATATCATCAATCAGTACCCGACAATGTAACTTTCAATTGCGATAATGCCAAAACATTTGTGGGTGCAGACAACGAGATGAAGTCATTAATTAATTCTTCAAATTTTAAACAACGAACTTCAGCTTTTGCGAGTTCTTACAATATTCAATTTCATTTTAATCCTCCTGCTGCTCCTCACATGGGCGGATTGTGGGAGGGAACCGTGAAGTCGGTAAAGTATCATATCAAACGCGTGGCGGGTACGGCTTTACTTTCTTCGGAAGAAATGGTGACACTTTTAGTACAAATTGAGGCTTGTTTAAATTCGCGTCCAATCACGCCCCTGTCCACTGACCCAAACGACCTATCCCCGTTAACCCCCGGCCATTTCCTAATCGGAGCCCCACTGACAGATATTCCAGAGCAGGACTACACAGACGTTCCAACAAATCGACTAACAAGGTGGCAGCTCGTCAGCAAAATACAACAACATTTCTGGCAGAGGTGGTCCAAAGAATACTTAGGACACCTTCAACAACGTGGTAAATGGAGGACCTCGGCCGGAAACCAAGTCAAACCTGACGACTTGATCATCATCATCATCACTCACCTGGCGTATGGGACGTGTCGTACAAGTGCATCCCGGATCAGACGGACTCGTGCGTGCAGTGACTGTAAGAACAGCAAATGGACTGATGAAGAGACCAATCACGAAAATATGTGTGCTCCTAATCGAAAATTGACGATTTTTTGTGTGATGTGTGCGCCCAATCGAAAATTGACGATTTTGTGTGATGTACGCCCTAACCAGTTTTAGATTTAAGTTGTTCAGCATTCGTGCATGTTTTTTCATAGTTTAGTTTCATCTAGTTTTAAGTTTCTGTAATCGTTTTATTAATTTAAGTCAATGTATATACAAGAACAATGTGTAACATGTAATATATTGTAATATAATCATTGAAACCCAGCGGTTTCAAGGAGGCGGAGCATGTTGGGTTTTCCACATTTCAAAAGTGCAACCAAATTAACTGTGACGACATCTCCCTTCCCTGAACAAGTTGGGTGGGGTAAGAAACCACCCCACCGCCCTCAGCACTGATAAAAGGGCGGAACATTTAGTTTTAAGACAGATAACAATATTTTTGCAAGCAACAAGCAAATCGGTAGCACGTATACTCTGTCCATTATTCATTATATTAAACACATTTAAACAAATTGTGTAGTGTTTTCTTATTTTCCAAAAGAAATCAATTTCGCGAAACAGATATCGTGGTCAAAAGGCTGACCACGCAACACCGGCCAATACTGTTGTCTCGTTGCTGCTAATGTGGCTTGTATGCCTGCGTGGAGTTCCCGTTTGTGGATGTCTTGCAAAATAATTTTTGTAACGATGTGACTTTTCGGCAACAGGATTGGGTGTTTCGTGTCAAAGTCTAATGCTGAATTGTGTAATCGACCTCCTACTCTTAATAAATTGTCTTTATCTAAGAAAATATCTAAGGATTTTACACTGCTACTTTTTCCAACTTTATTATTAGCTTTTATTGCTTCAATTTCTGTAAAGAAAGATTGCTTTTGTATTATCTTGATTATTGTTTTGTTTGCTGACTCTATCTCCTGAACGCATAAATTTCCGGTTAATTTTTCTGATTTTCTGCTATTGTTAATAACCCTTAAACAATATGCGATAACTCGTTTTAATTTTGCAAACGAACTAACTCTATGAAAGACGGGTAAATCTACAAGAGTGTTATTTTGTACAATTAAACAAACTTTTCGTTCTTCTGGCAAATTGGAAACACATACATTCTTATTTGGCCATTTTTCCGTTTCACTTAATAAAAATGACGGTCCATGCCACCACAGATGCGAAGTTTTTAAGTTCGTCGGATTTTGTCCCCTTGAAATAATATCCGCGGGATTATCTAAACCGTCAATGTGACGCCACTGTCCAATTTCAGTGTGAGATTGTATTTCCGACACGCGGTTTCCAACAAAGGTTTGCCATCGCTTCGGACACGATGCAATCCAAGCAAGTGTGATTGTGGAGTCCGACCATAAATATGTACCATGAAAACTGTTATTTAAGGATTGTTTAAACATACTCAAGAGTTGTGCCAAAATGAGCGCCGCACACAATTCTAATCTAGGTAGTGAGATCGTCTTAATTGGTGCAACTCGCGATTTGGAACATAATAAATGCGACGAAAATTTTCCATTTTCATACTCGGTACGAACATAGATGACCGCTCCGCTCCGTAAATGAGTTGTTAAACTACCTTCTTTTATAACCCCATGGTGAGGTAGAAAGTAACCGTCGTAAACATTTATATCTTGGCATTTTGTGAGCTCCATGTGCCCCATCTGCTTATAATCTCGGATGAATTTAATATATTCATTCTTGAAAGAAGAATTTTTACGAAATTTATTTTCTAAAGCCGTAAACCGATTTATGGCGGTCTGCTTCGTTGAGCCTGTTGGGCGGTCGGCCTTAAACGGTAGGTGAACAATGAATTTGCCGTTTCCGTCCCGTGAATGGGTTGTCTGGAATATTTGCTCGCACCTTTCGTCTTCTTTTGTTAAACTCGAATTTAAGTTATTGTCTTCCAATTCCCAAAATTTTGTTACTTGATTTTCTAAACGTTCATTACAAGTTAAATTACAACTCGCGCTGTTCGCTTGGATAGCCGCTGTTGTGTATTCTCCTCCCAGAATCCACCCTAGTGATGTGTTATGCAAATATGTATTGATATTATTGAGTTTTAATCGCCCCTCTTCTAATAGAGACCAAAAGAATTGCGCTCCAATTAAGATATCTACTGGACCCGAAATGTTGTAATTTGGATCAGCCAACTGAATATTATTTGGAATGGGTAATTTTTCGAACGAGAAGGCTGGCAGATCGTTTGTTATCTTCGGCAACACAAGACAATGCATTTCTTTAGTGAATTGGTTAACTGCCGATTTAATTTTAACCTTTACCGCATGGTCTATTTTACTTAAACAGCCGTTAATTCCAGAAATTGGTAATTTGCAGTTAATTAGCGGTAGTTTCAGTTTTTCCACAAGGGTGCTTGTAATAAAACTCTGCTGTGAGCCCATGTCTAGAATCCCGCGAAATAAATGATATTCTCCTGATTTATTTGCCACCAAGATTCTTGCGGTTGATAGCAAGACCTCGTTATGCGTACTTTCACAAATATTTGTTGAAGACTGTTGTGCGTTTGATTCATATGGACCCTTTTGATGATTATAATTGAAGTGTAACAAAGTGTGATGTTTCCTTGAGCATGTTTTGCAAATCGCCGGTGATTTACAGCTCCTTATGTCGTGTCCGCCCCGGAGACAATTGAAGCAAAGTTTAAGTTTTTTCACTATTTGTTGACGTTCCGTTGGGTTTTGTTTTAAAAATGTAGGGCAATAATTTATAAAATGATTTTGCTTACAATTCAGACATGTATTATTGTCTACTCGTTTAAATTGACTTGCGACTGCGTTATTTCCCGAACTCTGGCGTATTTGAATTCTTTCGAATACTTGTTCTGTTGGCTTTTCCTTGCTGTATCCTACTGATTCCAAAATTTGACATTTTTTCCCGAGGTACGCAATTAATTGATTGGAAGTTGGAATTTCGTTCGATTTTAATGAAGCTTCCCACTCTGAACTTGTGGCGAAGTCGAGTTTCGACGTAATCAGCTGTATGAGTAATAAATCGCCAATTTTATCTTCTACTTCTTGTGATTTTAAAGAATTAAGATTGGCGTTTATTGTGTCAAGCATTTCACGAAGTGCGGTAGCGGACTGTCTCTGGATGTTTGGTAGATTAAAGAGATTTTGCACATGAGTTTGAATTATGAGACGTTTATTCTCAAATCTATCTCGTAAAAGATCAAGCGCTTTATGATAATTATCGACCGAGACCGTTAGAGAATCAATTGTTCTTTTTGCCTCCTTACTTAAACAACCTTTTAAGTAATGGAATTTTTGTATGTTTGACAAACTAGAGTTTGTGTGGATTAATGCCTGAAAGCTCTCATAAAATGTAGTCCACTCCGAATATTCACCCGTAAACGTTGGCAAACTTATAATTGGTAAATTGTAATGATTAGCCACATTGAAGTTTGGACTTATTTGAAATTGTTCGGTTTGTTGCACCGATGACTGTGTGTATTTTTTAACAGTTTGCTCCGCTATTCCTATACAGGAATAATATAAATTTTCAAATGATTCCCGTTCGTCTTCGTCTACATAATCTGTTAGAGCGTCGATTTGATCCTGTATTTCCGAGTATTTTGTTAACAGCAACTTTGCGTCCGACAATCGCGCTACTAATTCATGCACGTTACTATTTTCGCAAAATTTGCTAACATAATTCGCGAATTTAGTACGGCTGGACTTAATCTTTGTGCGTAAACGTTGTAGATCATCCAAAGACATTATTGGATTGTTAATAAATGACACAGGGTTTAGTAATTAGGGATGAGCAGTGACCACAGACCTGAGATGTTGATTGGCACCGCTGATTGATTCCGAAGACTCCTTTTGAGTGGTCGGATGACTAAAGATGACGATCTCGTTGCTCCACTGTGAGTAACGACGATGACAAACTGCTCCACAATTGAATTCTTTTCACTATGATTTTTGCTTGATTCCGCGATTCCACTTTTGAATTACGGCACTACACTTCTTTGTTTACACATCCTCCTCGAAGGACCAAATTTGTTTAGGATCGGCTGGGTTTTTAAATGAAGGACCAGATCAGAATATAACGTTTACTCTACTGTTTCACACAACGACGAAATTCATACACTGCTTGCTCAGACATCACTGGTGTCGCTCTTAAAACGGCCAACTACCCCCCGAAGAGACGTCTAGTCGTCGTCCGTCCTACAATCCCTTCTTCCTCAACTTAACAGTCCGCGATAGTTAAAAGTTGAGTGAAAATAAGTATAATGATTGTATTGACTATTCAACGTTCAGATTTACGTAAATAGCTGCCAGTGAGGTTTTAAGATAATATTATAAATACAAAGGGTATGAATAGTTATTTTTATTACAAGGCCAGAAACCGTTTCTGGCCATGTGATAAACAAAACTTTTTCGGCCGACAAAGATTTTAATTTAAAAAAATTACATTAATTGTTAAAATAATTTCTGTTAGAGGATTTATTTTTCCCTTGTTGGCGTTATACCTATTCCACACGATATAATGATTAAAAATAATGTTTTTGACATTTGTAAGTCTTGAGTAATTTGGGTGCACAATTCTACTGCTAATTCAAATTTATTACCCGAAAAGTCAGCGCCGCCAACATAAAAGCTTTCATTGAAAATTCCTGCTTTCAATTTTACGGCAAATGATCGTTTTCAAGGTTTTAGGCTATTTGCTAAAGTTATGTAAATCTACGACCATGCAGTGGAAAGAACTATTATATTGCAATTATCGGGCATTTTGTATATTTCTTTATTGCGAGCAATTTAAAAGTTATGATTTTTCTAACAAACCCATGCAAGTAGCCATTTTTCTAAAAGAGTTGTGATATTTTCGTAATCATAAGAAATAAGTAAACATAACTAAGATCAAAAGTGTAGCAAAAAAATGTAACGGCGTAAAAAAAAATAGTCAAAATAAAATAAGTTGTAGGCTACTTCCGGTATAATCGGAAGTGCCATTTTGATCGAAATATTTTAGAAAGATAAATCGCGCGGAACAATGACCGTGTGCCAAATTTTAAATTACCAATTTTTTTTAGAATCCGAGAAATCTCTAATGGAAACATCCAAAAAGCTCCGGTTGCGAACGGCAAATTTGATTCCAGTTCGCAGACGAAGAATTGGTGATTCCAATAAACTTTTTGCCCAAAATTAAATAATTTATTGCTTGTAATTATGCTAGTGGTAAGAATACACTTTTCCCGATAAGATACGGTTCGGGTCTACATTTAGGGCACCTGATAGTTAAAGACACCAAATTTCAGAAGTTGAATTTATTGAAAAATTGCTATTCAATCAATTTAGACCGGGCGCTTTTTAATTGACCTGAAATGATTCAGTCTATAATATGACCGAACAAATTTTTGATCTTTGTTTTCAAACGTTATTAAATGTTGTTTGTTCTTTATAAAACAGTAAATTTTCTATCAGTGTTTTTATGACTTTAGAAACAAAACTTTAGAAAAATAAATGAGTCATATTATGAAGAATTGAATATACTTTCAGGTGATATAAATTTGATTTCTGTAGATGGACCATACGTGGAGTTCTCGCTTCGGAGCTTAACATTAGAAACTCCATAAGAGCTCCGTCTGAGCACGACGTTTCTGTAACTATAAAAATTATAATTGTTCCTAAATAAAGCAGTCTCATTTAAATAAAGACAACATATGCATTATTTCTAACACGAAAAAGACAATGGAGTCCCATTATTTTCTTTAACTTTCGCTAGTAGCAAGTAGCAATACTCCAACAGCGCGTCGAAGCTACGGGAATCGCACTCTATACGTGATCGGATGTGACCCCATTAATATTTGTGACGTCACGCAAGCTCTGGATAGCAGAATAGCACAATTAAACAGCGCCATCTCTTTTAATGTCATTGAACTCTTGCGCATGAAAACTGACTAGTAATGGTAATAAAAACTGTTACATGAATATTGTTGTTATATAAAAATACTTTTCATTTATACTTGCAGATCTGTGATCTATAAAGGTGTCTTAATGTCTTCCGGTAAGCGATTTCTATTCAAAAATTTTAATTTTTTTGCTTACAGTTTTTGAGTTTATGAAATTATTTTGCCCCTAATTTGGAATTTTTTTACCGAGAAACACAGAGAATTATTTTATCTACAAATATATGTATGCAACATTTACGAAAAATTCCCTACTTCTCGTAAAATCATGAAATTCGTAAGCTCTGCCAGGGTATAGGTTTTACTCATTCGTTTCCAACCTTAAAAGCTAACTGACAGAAAAACGCACAAACTGCACATCATTGAAAGTGTGCGAGACGTCGAACTGTCGTAGTCAAAACAAGTCCACGTTAGACGACATCCGAACGCCCCCTCACACACTCACAAAACTTGTGAATATATTTCAACATTATTACAAGCTTTATTGAAAATATCCTCCACGATTTTCCTGACAAATGTGTCTTGTCATTACGCTTATCCCAATTTTCTTTCAAAGACTTAGGTTTGCGGTTTTTTCTTTTACTACCGAACTTATATTGACCCATTTGTACTGCAAGATAATTGCAATTTGCAACCAATTATTTATATTTTCTAGAAAACGTTAATCTTTAGTATCAAATCTCGATAATAATCTAACTGTGATAGGTACTAAACAAATACTTACCGGGCCCTAACAAACGTACACTTTTTTTGGATCGAACACAGAACTCCAGTAACCTGATGACACGGACTGTTCGTCGCGAAGATAATTAATCACTCACTACCCAATGTAGTTTGTTATAACACGCACTTATGCTATTTACAAGTTTATTTCCAAAATACAATTGACTAATCTGGAAGATGTCACAGATGAGTTAGACAGTATTTTTGTAAAGAAAATGTGTTTACAATAAACTGATTTAGATTTGATTCGATTTGACTTGCATGCAAAATGCGAATTATTCTCTTACAACAAAAACCTAAATATTTATACATTATTTACAAGAGGAGATGTTTAACTCCACCTCCAACCGCGACCGGATGAATCGAGTAGTCTGGTCAAGGTTGATGCTGGTCCCAAGCCCGGGCAAAGGAGGAGGGTTGAAGGGTCAGGTTAGCAACCTACCCCTCGGAAAAAAATACACACCGCTCAAAGTACTAGCAATAGCCTCGGAACAGGAAGGACCAAACTGATAGCGACTCCGCAACGAACAAGGATTAAACGATTCATGGCAAATAAAACAATAAGACTAGCAACATGGAATATAATGTCCTGAAACTCTAGGGATCAAGAAACCATAAATGAACTATCTGAAAAACAAATCGACATATGTGCTCTATCGGAGACAAAGAAAAAAGGAAAAGGAACCCGTAACTATGGCAAATACATCCTTGCCTATAGCGGCAAAAACAAAGAGGATAGAGCTAAGGAGGGTGTTGGAATACTGATACACCAAACATTTCATGTTAACATCGAAAACATATCATACATTAATCACCGTAACCTTAAAACTACCAAATGACACTCTACACATAGCAAGCGTATACGCCCCGGACATAACTAAGACAAGGATCCAGCGGGACCTATTCTATGAACAATTACAATCCGTCATAAATTCGATACCGCCAAATGAACACCTAATAATTATGGGCGATCTTGGGCAAGAGTTGGTAATTATATAATACCATTGATTATATATTGATCCAACATATAATCAATGATAATACCTGGTATTAAACAACGCTTTAACAAAGCTATGGAAAATGACAACGGAGAACTACTCGTGGATTTGTGCAGGCAAAATTACTTACAACAATTACAAGAATTAACAACACATTCTTCAACCACGCTGATAAATATAAAACAACCTGGCAAAATACCCGAGGCCAGACATCAGTATTAGATTATATTATCACAAGTCGCAGCATATTACCAGCGCAAATACTGGATGTAAGAACGTTAAGCTCTGCAAATATCGGCAGGGACCATAGTTTAGTGCTATGTAGGCTTAGGATAACCCACTCTAAAAAGAGGAAACCGCAACTACATCCAGCTAAACGAGAAAAGCTGAATATAGAAAGCCTGAAGACAGAAAGCACACAAGACCTGCTAGAAGACTCAAGCAAAAAATTAGCACCAACAAAATTTACCCAACTGACTCGGTGAACGATGCATGGACAAAGCTGAAGGTAAACATCATCTCTGCATCAAAGGAAGCATGCGGCACAAGCACAGTTACCACCGTAACTAAAAATGCTAGAACTCCTTGGTTTACGAATGAAATAAAGATACTAAGTCAGTCAAAGAAAGAAGCGTACCTGAAATATAAGTCCTCAAAAACGCCATCGGACTACACTAAGTATAAGGAAACACGTAACAATCCGCCAAATTAAAGAGGAATATTGGGAAAGATTTACTGTTAGTGTTGCGGTGATGTCGAAACAAATGTGAAAAGCGGACTGTGTATTATATTTTGTTGTCTGCATGCTTTACACTATTAATATTTGTTCAATCGAAAAACGTTACATTTGTCGTCCATTTCTCGAATGTTATTTTTACTCCTTTTCGTGTGGGGGCGCTCGATACGGATGGCGGCTAATTTAAATCACACGAGTAGAATGAACATAACTCCCCACCTTGAAACTACTTAAGAAAGGGGTTTCAACGAATTAATATTAATGTACATAATAAAGAACGACAAAGTAAATAAAAATAAAACAATCACTACACTATTCACTGTCCATGGAATGAAGAACGCATAGTCTTGCGGTTGCACGACGAACTTCTCCTTTGGCAGTTCTTAAAGTTACCACACGGGAAACGGAATCACTTCCGGGATGTAGGGCTGTGACTCGTCCCAGTAACCACTTGAGTGGTGGTAAGTTGTCGTCTTTGACGACCACCAAATCGCCAAGTTGTATTCCTGGAGTGTCAGCCTGCCACTTGGTGCGAAGTTGAAGCTCGGACTCATATTCCTTTGACCAACGACTCCAAAAGTGCTGCTGCATTTGTTGAATTCTCTGGTAGCGGTTTAGCCGATTGGATGGTATATACGTGGGCTACATCAGAGTCGGGACCACTTGTCAACGGTCTTCCTCCAAAAAAATGGGCAGGCGTCAGTGGCTCAAGGTCAGATGGGTGTAGGGATAATGGGGACAGAGGTCTAGAATTAAGGATGGCTTCAATCTGCACGAGGAGAGTGCACAACTCCTCAAAAGTCAGTGAAGCATTTTTGCTCATTCGTCGGAGATGATTTTTCATGGACTTGACGCCCGCCTCCCAAATATATCGATGTCGCCACACCACCCATATGCGGGGAATATGCTGGAATTAATTTCCAATTGATATTTTGTTTTAAAAATGCCTGAGATAAAGCGTCCTGATTCTTTATAATGAATTTTCCCAAATTGTTTTATTGAGAGTGCGCTCCAACAAAGTTCTTTCCGTTGTCAGACAAGATTGATGACGGCAATCCGCGTTAAGATACCTAAAGGCGTTCGTTGACAAGTCCGAAACGAGCTCTAAATGTAAAGCCTTTGTTGCGAGGCATATGAAGAGACATGCGTACGATTTTGTTGTTTTGCAACCACGACCAGGCTTATTTTTCACCAAAAATGGTCCAGCAAAATCAACTCCGACGTGAGTGAATGCCGGTGCTGGTGTTACGCGTGTTTCGGGAAGGTGTCCCATGACAGGTTGACAAGGTCTCGCTTAGCTCGAAAACAACTGATGCAGTTTTGAGCAACTTGCCTAGCGAGGCGTCTGCCCTGCAAGGGCCAATATCGTTGGCGCACAGAGTATAATAGCTGTTGAGGACCGCAGCGAAAAAGCCGGTTATGCTCGTGAATGAAAATAAGCTTGGCTCCATGATGTCTACACGATATTATTATAGGATGTTTTTGGTTGAATTCAAACTTTGAATGCTCCAATCTACCGCCAACCCTGAGAGTGCCATCAATGTGAATAAATGGATGAAGAATCTTCAAATTGCTTGAATTTGAAATGGGTGCATTACTGCATAGACATTTGATCTCTTAGGGGAATGTTTCGGCTTGGGACATTTTTATCAAACATAAGTGTTGAGGATTGCTGACGCAACTGTCGAGTCCAAGCGTCGCGTTTAGTCTGCATTTCACCTTTGTATTAGCACGATGTAGTTTTAAGTCAGTCGACGAGAATGATACCATCGGGTGTTTCTCTCTTGTTTCATTAACCTCATCAGGTTATGGACCCAGGTTCGTCTGCAAAGACGTTGTTGATAGTGCGTATACAATCACGACTATAGTTCGGTTCGGACAAGTTCCGGTGTGCGTGAGTGATTCATACAGCAGGATGGACGGAGAAAAGGTCCATATTGAAAAAGTTGTGTGATGGCAGCAACTGGCAACAGTGGCAGTTTGTGATCAAGACATTGCTGGATTGCGATGGGGCATTGGAGGTGTGCGAGGGCAGTTTCCAGAAGCCGAGAGCACTGGAGGCCACAGCTACTGTTTCAGAAATCGTTGCAAACGACAAGGAAATAATGAAATGGGAGAGAGCTGACAAAAAAGCTAAAAAGTTATTTGTGAAAACTGTAGAAGCAAAACCGCTGCAATTCTTGATGAACTCCGAAACAGCGCATGAAATGTGGAAGAAATTACATTCTGTATATGATTTGAAAGGAGATGAAACGTTGGCTTTAATACAGAAGCAGTTTTTCGATTTCCAGTGGGATGCGACGATGTCCGTCGGAGAACATATCGCAAAGTTAGAGCAGATGACCAACAGAATGCGAAAGTTGAACGCGACGATCCCAGATTCCATGTTGCAATCGAGAATTTTGTCGATATTACCGCGAGAATATCAACATTTCCACAGACATCACCAAAAGAACACTGGACAATTTAACGACGAGATTGCTTACAGAAGAGCAAAGAATGAAAGGTTCAGCTGATGAAGATGTTGAACGAACAGTTGCGTTATTCACGAAAAATGCGACGATAAATCCAAGAGAGAACACGAACAAATTCACCAAGAAAAAAGAAAGGGGTTTTACATGTGGCAAGAAGGATCACTTGCGCAAAGATTCCACCGGGTGTTTTTCATGTGGTTCCAAATATCACATCAAAAAGGACTGTCCCAAGAAAGATGATGTTGTTGCGAATACTTCGAACAGCAGTCGGAAAACCGGAAGTCAATCTACTGCGTTCATGGGTGAATCGGCAGATATAAAAGACAAGAACATGTGGATCATAGATACGGGCGCATCAGATCACATGACAAACGACAAGAAGTTGTTTCAAGAGTTTGAAACGTTTCCAGAGCCAAAGAATTAACTTCATTGTGAAAAATTCCGGAAAAGAGTGCGTTTTCGAGAAAGATGGAAAAGTTGTCGCGATCGGATGTGATGCGGGAAACTTGTTCAAGATAAACTTAAGAGTCGTTATTCCAAAAGAAAGTGTTGCCGTGCTCGCGAAAGAAGACAACAGACTGCAACAATGGTACGAGCGACTGGCGCATCAAAACAAGAGACACGTGAAACAGATCCTAAAGAAAATGGGAATTTATGGAGATCTCGAGGAAGAAGGAAGTGAATTCTGTGAGAGCTGTTTTCGGAAAAATGCACCGTAAACCGTTCGGTACTCGCATCGAAAAAGCGGAGACGCCGCGCGAAATAATCAGTTCCGATGTCTGCGGGCCAATGCAAATCGAGTCAGTCGGAAAGAAACGTTATTTCGTCGAATTCAATGATAATTACAGTGCATTTCGGTTCGTGTATTTTATCCGAAATAAATCAGAAGTAAAAGAAAAATTTGAACAATTCTGCAAAGAAGTCCGAAACAAGTTTGGTGAGAACATCAAGGAGCTTCATACGGATGGTGGAAAAGAGTATGATAACGCTGAATTCAGATCATACACGAGTGCTCAAGGAATAAAACACACATTAACACCTCCGTATACTCCGCAGCACAATGGAGTTGCATAAAGAGAAAATAGGACATAATAGGAAAATAGTAATAGTCTGTTGGAAAAATATTCACAAGTTTTGTGAGTGTGTGAGGCGTCCGGATGTCGTCTAACGTGGACTTGTTTTGACTACGATTGTTCGACGTCTCGCATACTCTCAATGATCTGCAGTTTGTGCGTTTTTCAGTCAGTTTGCTTCAGTTAGCTTTTAGCCAGCTCAGAGAGCGCTCGTGCTAATAATTAGTTATTACATTTATACATTTTACAATACATTTACATCAAAGGACCTCTGGTTTTTAATTAAACATTCCAACAGGTTATGGGCCCAGGTCACTAAAACTGTGTATAAGTGTAGTACAAGTCGGTACAGAATTAAGTGTTAGTATTCCCGTTGAACGAAAGTATAAAATGGCAACCGCGTCGCGAAGTGATTTTGCACAGATCGTCAAATTGAATGGTTCCAACTTTCAATTGTGGAAATTCAGCGTTTCCATCGTCTTCAAAGCCGAAAAGCTCATGTCAGTCGTTGATGGACATGAATCTGAGCCTGAAGACACCAAATCTGCTGAATGGGCAGCTTGGGAAGCAAAGGATTCAAAAGCCCAAGTTGTTCTGCTAACAACAATTTCACCGAACGTCCTGCAATCGGTGGTAAATTGCAAGACAGCAACGGAAATGTGGCGAAAGCTGACCACATTGCACGAGCAGAAGACGGAAATGTCAAGAGAATTAACATGGCAAAAATTCTATGAAGTGCGGATGAGCACCGGAGAGAAGATGTCAAGTTTTTTGTGCAGAATTGAAACAATCGTAAAAGAACTGAACGATGTCGACGAAAAAGTGAGTGAAAGTGCAGTGTGTTCGAAGATTATCAACGGTCTACCGCCGAAGTTTAACAATTTTCGAACTGCATGGGATTCAGTTGCTCCCAAATCGCAAAATTTGGAGTATCTCACAGCACGCCTGCTAAAAGAAGAGGTCAGGATGAGTACGCAAGAAGATGAGACATCCCTTCTAGAAGAACAAGTGAAAGCGCTTCAAGCAAAACTAGAAGGTCAACTTCAACAAGAAGAAAAGAAGAACAGCAAAATTGCAGATCTGAAAAAGACGACAAACTGCAATTACTGCAAAAAGAAAGGGCATTGGGCGCGTGAATATCGAAAGCGCTTAGCAGAAGCAAACGACAGACAAAAGTCAAATGAAAAGCCAAAAAATGCTTTTATTAGCGACATTTCATTGCTTTATTCAGCCAGTTCAGAAATTGATTCAGAAAAGTGGATTTGTGATTCAGGAGCCAGCGTCCACATGACTCATCGAAAAGATTGGTTCACACACATCGAAACGCTAAAGAAGCCCATAAGTGTTAAAATTGCCAAAGATAAGGTAATATCAGCAGTCGGTATTGGAAACATCGACATCCAAGTCCAAGTTCAAGGCCAGTGGCGCAACAGAGAAATGCATAATGTCTTGTACATCCCGGAACTCAATCGGAGTTTGTTTTCCGTGGGAGTAATGACTGACAAAAAGTTCATCTTTAAAGCGTTTAAACACAAGTGCGAGTTTCAAGAAGAAAATGGTGATGTTGCATGTGTGGGTGTTCGCGAAAATAATTTGTGGGTGATGAAATTCAGAATAAGGTCGAAGCTGGAGTGTAATCTGAGCAAGCAAGCATCATTAAAGACATGGCACGAACGTCTTGGTCACGTCAATTACGGAGCAATAAAGAAAGCAGTAAAATCTCGTGGTTTAAAAATTGACGATCGAGAAGAAAAATTCTGTGAAGCATGTCAATTTGGTAAACAGTTCCAAAAATCACATTCTACAACAATGAAGAGAGAGAATAAACCGGGACAAATGATTCATACTGATGTATGTGGCCCCATGAACATCGAGTCACCAGGAGGATCACGTTACTTCGTTTTATTCAAAGATGACGCAACAAGCTACAGAAGCGTTCATTTCATGAAGCAGAAATCAGAAGTCATCAATAAGTTCGACGAATTTAAGGCGCTTGCAGAAAAAACAAAAAGGCAACAAAATAAAAATTTTGAGAAGTGACAACGGAACGGAATACAAGAATCAGAACTTTCAAGAGCGATTAAGAAAAGAAGGAATAATCCACGAATGTTCTGCTCCCTATACACCACAGCAAAATGGATCTTCAGAGAGAGAATTGCGAACAATAATTGATTCAGCGCGATCAATGTTGTACAACAAGAATGTACCCAATCATTTGTGGGCAGAAGCTGTAAACACCGCTGTTTACATTCTGAACAGAACATCATTATCACAGAATCAAGAAGAAAGTGCATTTGAAAAATGGTTTGGACGAAAACCGGAAATAAATCACTTTAAAGTCTTTGGTTGCTGTGCATATATGTCAATCCCTCCGCAATTTCGCAAAAAGTGGGATCCGAAAAGTAAGAAGCTAATGTTTGTTGGATACCAGGAAATTTCCAACAACTACAGACTGTGGGATCCAAGAAAACGAAAAGTTGAAATATCATGCAACGTTAATTTCAACGTAAAAGAAGCATTTGCAAAAGAAGAATCACGTGAAGAAGAAGAAAATCCCTCTGTGTTTCCCATAACATTTGAGAATCAGGAAAGTGAAATTAATGAAGAATCAGCATCGGAAGCAACACAAGAAGACGAACAGAATAAGGATGAAGAAGACGCAGCGGAAGAGAACGTTCATATATTAAGGGATCGAAGTACGTTGAAACGACCCGATTATTATGGACCAGCAATTTATTGTGCAGTACTAACACCGGACAGTTACGAAAGTGCAATAAAAGACAAAAATGCGGAACAGTGGCGTCGCGCAATGCAAGAAGAAATGGACTCTTTAAAATCAAACGATACGTGGACACTTGTGAAGTTACCGAAAAATTCGCGAATCATTGACAATAAGTGGGTTTTTCGAATTAAAAGTGATACAAACGGCAATCCGATACGATACAAAGCCCGTCTTGACGCACGCGGTTTTACACAAGAAAAAAGGTGTCAAAGAGGCTCTGTGGTTGAAGTCTCTTCTTCAAGAATTGGACATCAAAATCTTAACGGTGGACATCGGCGTCGACAACCAATCAGCCATCAGGTTAGCCCAAGCTCAGCAACTTCACAGCCGCACCAAGCACATTGATGTGAAAGTGCATTTTGTGCGTGATGAATGCGAAAAGGGCAACATCTCAGTGCGTTTCGTGAGTTCAAGTGAAGAATTGGCGGATTTACTCACAAAACCGCTTACAAAACGAATGTTGAACGACTTACTTATTGAACTAAATTTGTTAATTTAATACTGTTTAAGTTGTTTTTAAGCGCAAATTAAATTGAAAAGATTGTGAATACGTGGGAGTGTTGGAAAAATATTCACAAGTTTTGTGAGTGTGTGAGGCGTCCGGATGTCGTCTAACGTGGACTTGTTTTGACTACGATTGTTCGACGTCTCGCATACTCTCAATGATCTGCAGTTTGTGCGTTTTTCAGTCAGTTTGCTTCAGTTAGCTTTTAGCCAGCTCAGAGAGCGCTCGTGCTAATAATTAGTTATTACATTTATACATTTTACAATACATTTACATCAAAGGACCTCTGGTTTTTAATTAAACATTCCAACATAGTCCATGTTGAATTATTGTCCGAATTTACCATTATCGTAATGGGCAGAAGCACTGAACACATCATGTTTTGAATCGGACGGGATCCACAAAAGTTCCTGAGAAAACACCATATGAATTATGGTTCAACAAAGAAGTGCAAGGAGTCGAGAAGTTTCGAGCATTTGGTACGGAATGTTTCGTGCATATTCCGAAAGAGTTGCGTCGAAAACTAGAAAACAAATCGGTCAAAGGATATTTTGTTGGCTATCATGGCGGTCTGGGTGGATACAGAGTGTATGTTCCAGAAAGACGTGACGTCATTGTGAGCCGTGATGTACTTTTCAAGATTGAAACAGTAAAAAAGACGTGTGAAGTTGATTCACCAAATGTCAGTGACAATGCACCAAAAGTTTTTCCTGGAGATACTGGTAAAACAAAGCAAAGATCGGAAATTCCAAGTGATGAAAGTTTTCTTTCCGATAATAATGATGCTGAATATAAGTTATCAACGGACGATGACTCAGAAGCAGAAGCGAGAGAAGAAAAACAAGTTCAATTGAAAAGGAATTTAAGAGACAGATCGAGAATCAAGAAGCCGGGTTATTTGGACCATTACTCGATGTTGGTGGAGACAGAAGATGATTTACCGAGAAATTATCAAGAGGCAATTTCAGGTCCTGACTCATCGAAATGGGAAGAAGCGATGAACGAAGAACTAAATTCGCTCAAAGAAAATGACACGTGGTGTTTAGTGAAACGACCGCGAGACGCAAAAATTTTAGATTGCAAGTGGGTTTATAAATTGAAAAGCGATATCAACGCTGGCGGTATAAAATACAAGGCTCGTTTGGTAGTTCGTGGTTTTTCACAAATTCCGGGAGTGGACTTTAATGAAACATTTAGCCCCGTGGCTAGATACGAGACAATTCGCGCGATTTTCAGTGTCGCCGCTTTTGAAAAACTATGCATAAGACAGTTTGACTTGAAAAGCGCGTTTTTACATGGATTTCTTGATGATGAAATCTACATGTTTCAACCAAATGGTTATTCAGACGGAACAAATCGGGTTTGTAAACTGAAGAAAAGTTTATATGGATTAAAGCAAGCATCGCGTTGCTGGAATAAGCGATTAACGGACTTTTTGTTGAAGTTTGGATTACGTGAAACGCGATCAGATCCGTGTTTATTCGTAAATCTGAATCAGAACAGAAAATTAATCGTGGTGATTTACGTTGATGACGGACTTGTGTGTGCAACAAAAGAAGAAGACGTCGACAAGTTCCTGGATGCTTTAAAATACCAGTTTAAAGCTACAATCTACGAAAAGGATAAACCGACAATTGCTCACTGGTCACTTGTGTAGAGAGTTTTGCGATACTTACAAGGTACAAAAGACTTTGGGATTTTGTATGTTGGAATTGGAGAATTGGAAGTCTTCAGCGACGCAGATTTTGCGGGAGACATCGAAATAAGAAAATCAACATCAGGTGTTGTGTGCACGTTCAGAGGAAGTCCGGTCATCTGGAAAAGCAGAAAACAACACTGCGTTGCACTTTCCACAACGGAAGCAGAATTCATCAGTGCCGCGTGTGCAATAAAAGACGGAATTTGGTTATCTCGTGTGCCAAATGAGCTTGGTTCAAATGAAAAGGGTAATAGAATTAAGCTGTTCATTGATAATGAAAGTGCGATTAAGGTGATAAAGTGTCACGAATTACATGATCGTTCGAAACATATTGAAGTGAAATATCATTTCGTGCGTGACATGTATACGAAAGGGGAAATTGAACCAACATATGTGTCGAGTGAAAATCAGATGGCTGATATTTTCACAAAGGCCTTAAGCAAAAATAATTTCATAAAATTAAGATCAATGTTAAATCGTTTGTGAAATGAAGAATGTATAAGAAATTAATTTTGAGGGGAAGTGTTGAGGCTTGCTGACGCAACTGTCGCGTCCAAGCGTCGTGTTTAGTCTGCGTTTCACGTTTGTATTAGCACCATGTAGTTTTAAGTCAGTCGATGAGAATATACGATACGATCGGGTGCTTCTCTCTTGTTTCATTAACCTCATCAATAAGTTTTCAACTCGTACTTCATCTGACGAAAGAGGGCCATTCGTTCTCATTAGATTTTGCCTCTTTGCGAGGCTGTTACGCTTTGTTGAGGTTAATGAAATGAGAGAGAAGCAGCCTGATGGTAACGTGTATTCTAGACAACTGACTTTAAAACTACATGGTGCTAACACAAAGGTGGAACGCAGACTAAACACGACGCTTGGACGCGACAGTTGCGTCAGCAATCCTCAACACGCTTAAACCAAGCAATCGTTCTTGAAAGATGAACCAAATCTGAATAGTTCTTGATTGGAAATGGGACCGTTTTAGCGGTCGCAGCGAGACCGCAGAATTCTGTGCTCTCCGGCGAGGCAAACGGAAAAATTGGCCAGTGGGGCTCCGAAAGCTCCAGATCAGCTGGGTGCACCCCGCGAGAAATGAGATCTGCTGGGTTCTCTGAGCTGGGCACGTGACGCCACTGAGATGGGCCAGACGTATTCTGTATTTCGGCAATGCGGTTACCGACGAACGAATCAAGAAGACACGGTTGTGTGTTCACCCAAACCAATACAATTGTGGAATCTGTCCAGTATGTGCAGCTTGAGATTTCAGTGTCTAACGAAAGTACGACTTTCTTAATAAGCCTTGACAAGATTTGAGCACCTAAAAGCTCAAGACGCGGAACAGTCAGAGTTTTCAGAGGCGCTACCTTACTCTTGACGCACAGAAGATTGGTACGTCCCACTCGCAATAATCCGAATTGTAACGTCACGGGACGAATACGATAAGACCGCGACGCTTGGACAATGACGAGTGGGGAGGACTTCTCGACCAAGCCTCGGAAGAGAAAGTCGCAGCTCGCGACGACGGGTAATTAAAAATCAGAATTTTGTATACTTAAGTTGTTATAATAAAGTGTTATAATATAAAAGTTCTGAAAGCAAAAAATACAGTCCATTTCGCTCTGCGATACAACATTTGGTCCATCGACACGGATCGTGAATCGTGATCGTGATCAGAAAAGAAGAAGATTGGGTGGCAGTGACGACTGGCCCAGGAAGAGAGTTCGAGGTTGACGACGATCATCCGAGGATCTCACAAAGAAGTTTGGGTGGCAGCGACGACTGGTCCAGGAAAGGAGAGTTCGAGGTTGACGACGATCATCCGAGGATCTCACACATAAGTTTGGGTGGCAGCGACGACTGGCCCAGAACGAGTTCGAGGTAGACGAGGATCTCCCGAAAGTCAGGACGAGCAACAGGAAGCTTCCAGGTGGAAGAAAGACAAACCCGTGAGTCCCTTCCATTTTCCGTGGTTAAGAGTTAAGAATGGCGAATCTAAATAAGTTAAGATTCCAGAGAGGTGCCGCGAAAAGTAGTTTAACGCGAGTTCAGACTTACTTTGATGATTTAGATGTGACATCACACGATGAAGCGATTGCTACACAATTAAAGTTAAGACTCGATAAGTTGAAAGAGGCGTTAGTAACTTTGAAGGTATACAATCAAACATTGAAACCGAACTGTTTGAAAATGAAACGAATGGTGAGGAAATTGAACGCGAGAATTCGGAGAGGGAAAAATTTGAGACGCATTATTATCAATTTTTGGTAGAGATAACGCATGCGATTTCTAAAATTGAAGTAAGAAATAATGGTCAAAATTTAATGAATTCAACAGCGACGCCTTCACCGATGAGCTTTCCAGATACTCCGACACAATTTGCTCTTTCGGCAAAATTGCCGACGTTAAAATTACCCACGTTTTCTGGATCTTTAGACAAGTGGTTAGAGTTCCGCGATGTATTTGTTTCATTGATTGAAAACAATCATTCTCTTGCTAGCATTCAAAAGTTCCATTATTTGAAATCAGTTTTGCAAGGCAAAGCACTTGCATTATTAGAATCAATTCCGGTAACAGCAAGTAATTATAACGTAGCCTGGTCAACATTAATTGAACGGTACGAAAATACTGAATTAATTGTTTCTTTCTCATTATTTGAAGGGATTATTTGATATTCCAGCGTTGACAAAAGAAAACTTGCAAGATTTGCGACACATTAATGACGTGTGCGTTCATTGTAAATGCTGGGTGAACCAATAGAACACCTTATTCATTTATCTAATAGCTGGCCATAGGCACACACTTTTTCCCAGGGTTTTAACCGCCACGCGCAATCTAGTAAAATCCTCCATCTGTGTGTAGTGGTGTTGTAGGTTGTCCTATATTAAGTAGATCGAAGTTATTTGTTATTCGTCGTATATAATAACTAGCTGAATGTACCCGGCGTTGCCCGGACGTAGATTAAATAAACGCAGTGTTGACTAAAGTGGTGATGTTGACTAATCGACATTATAATACAATTAAACAGGAATACTCTACTTTTCCAATCACAAAATAAACAAATTTGTTGAAATTAACCTTCGTTGTCAGGACCGGGTACTTCAATATGATTTGGACAAAGAGGATACCTTGGTTGATATCTGAGATGAAAAATCTTGAATAGACTCTTTAGGCAAAGACGCAGTTGTTCTATAAGCGATTCCAGGAAATCGAAATTAACTTTAGATAATTTTCGGGGAAATCGAAGTTAACAAATTAGCTGATCATGTTATGATAAAATTGAAAACACAATGGAACCATTCCTTTTGCTGCAGTCAACTCACAAACAGAACAGTATGTAGATGATTTTGACTTATCTTCAGAATAAACAAACACTTCAGCATAATTATCTTCTTCTAAACTGCACAAAAATTATTAAAACCTGGCCGCAACTGGTTGGACAATTACAGTGCGAACCTTTTGAGCTCCCTTTCCAGTATTAAAATTTTGGTATGTGGTAAAATGTGGTATCTGGTGGTATTTGTGCATCGCTAGATTTTCAAACTTGTCCATCTTAGTTATAAATGATGTAAAGCAATAATGAACACAATGTATTTACGTAAAATAAATAGTGTAAAACGCGTATCAATGTCAGTAAAGTCTGATCCAACGCTGTAAATTTTGGATTTCAGCCGAGGCAGATTTGGTGAAAAATAAAAACACCATTATCATTAACTGAACGGTCCGGTACGATGATGGTGATTGGGAGCAAATTTGGTTAACGGCAAAATTAACATTCTATATAAAATAAATAAATATTTTGACGGGAATATGGTGGATGTAAAAATCTTATTCGGCTTCTCCGACGGACTCACACTTGTTTACATTAACACAAACTTGTTGAACAATTAAAGTGCGAACCTCTTGAGCTCCCGTTCCAGTATTAAAATATCAATACCAATACCATAGATATTAAAAAAGACAATTTCCATCACCTTTCATAATACGGTGTGGTAATTGTACATCGCTAGATTTTCAAACTTCTCCATCTTAGTTATAAATGATGTAAAGCAATAATGAACACATTGTACGTAAAATAAATAGTGTAAAACGTGTATAAGCACATAATTATTAAGGGTATGAATGTCAGTGATGTCTGGTACATACAACGGTGAAAATTTCGGATTTCAGCCAGGGCAAATTTGGTGAAAAACAAATACACCACTACCATTAACTGAACGTAAAAATTAGCGTACAAATATAAGTGGAGTCCGGTTCGACGCTGGTAATTTTTCGAAAATTGATTCAGGGCAGATTTGGTTAACGCGAGGATCAAATGTTAAATTAAAATACTTTATTTGATAGCGGTAGACGTTCGAACACTGATGCGTCGCCTCATCGAATTTGGCGACTTTGCGAACAGTTTCCGACGCTGGAGCAGCAATTTTCACAATTGTAGTTGTGTTAAAATTAAACACCGCGATCGAGTACTGCTCCACACGCTGAACCAGCAATTCTCGAATTCTAAGAAACGATAAGAAAGGCTTATCCAATGCTTGGATGTGCGAATTTCTGCATAGATATTGAATAAAACCAAATCGAGCATCGCCTTTTCACGTTTGTGACCTTGCCCTTGACGTGGCAGGCTCAAGCTGCTTCAATAATGTAAAAATCTTATTCGGCATCTCCAATAAACTCACATTTGTTTACATTAACACGCATTCCTTCATGGACTTGTGACGAATTACAAACAAATATTGCAACTTCAAGTGTTCCATTTAATTTCGTTTCTGGGTGCAAGCTCCTTTCTTTTCACTCTAGTCAGTCTGAACTTATTACACAGAGTGATATTTTCAAATCCAGGCGCCCTAAATAATTTTGTCGTTGTTTTCAAAAGTTTCAAGAGAAGGAGAGTTGACAGAGAAGCTAAATTATTCCAAATTATTCCCATTTAGTTCTCTGACAACGTTAAAGACAATGTTGAAATATATAAATACAAAATTTCACACCATAAAAACGAAGTATTTGGGAATTATGTATAAAAAAAGTCGAAGTTATTTATGTTAATTTGGCGTGATTTGCTATGGTTCAAAAAAATGCAAAAATATTAGGTTGATTTGGGGTTGTTTCGGACGATATGGGTTTCTTTGAGGATTGTTTGGAATGGTTATTGATGGTTGGCAGGGTTTAGCTTTGGCGGATTAAACGAAATTTTTGGTAATTATAATGTGATTGGGCTTTGGTTGGCTTGGTAAAAAGTGGTTGGGGTGATTTAGGGGAATTCGAAGTCATTTATGCGAGTTTGGCGTAGTTTGCTTAGAATTCGTAATTTTTTTTTAATTATGGGTTGACCTGGAGTAGTTTTGAATGGTAAGTGTATGACTTTTAGGGATAGTTTGGAATGGTGCGTTATGTTTGGGGTGTTTAACGTATTCAGGTAAATTTTACAAAAATTTTGGTAATTTTAAAATGAAGAATTAAAGTGCGAACCTCTTGAGCTCTATTTCCGGTATTAAAAATGCAATAGGAAAAATAGTAAAAAAGACTATTTCCATCACTTTTCACGGGAATTATACATGGTGGTATTTGTTCTCCGCTTACTATTAGATTTTCAAACTGCTCCATCTTAGTTATAAATAATGCAGAACCATTAATGAACGCAATGTACGTAAAATAAATAGTGTAAATCGTGTATAAGCACACAATACTTAAGCGTATGATGTCAGTGAAAATTTCGGATTTTGGCCGGAGCAGGTTTGGTGAAGAACAAATACACCACTATCATTAACTGAACGTAAAAATTAGCGTACGATAATAAGTGAAGTCCGGTCCGACGCTGGAAATTTTTCGAAAATCGATTGGGGAGAGTTTTGGTTAACGGCAAGAACAAATCGGGAATATCGGGAATAAAATAATTTATTTAATAGCGATAGAACTTCGAATACCGATGCGTCGCCTCGACCTTGGCGACGTTGAATACCAGCGTTCCAGACGCTGAAGCAGCAATTTTCACAATTATATGAGGTGCACGTGCCTAGTGCGTATAAAAACAATTTGGATAACAAAAGAGATTAATTTGTATGTACCAAATAATACTCGCACAGGTGTACTCGTATGGCCCGTCATAATTTTCACGAAATGAATTTAAGAAATTAACATTCTGAAGTAAATAAATATTTTGACGGGAATGTTAAAAATCTTATTCGGCCTTTCCGACAAACTAACACTTGTTTACATTAACATGCATTCCTTCATGGACCTGTGCCGAATTACAAACGAATATCGAAATTTCAAGTGTTCCACGTCAGTCTGAACTTATTACACAGTGATATTTTCACATTCAGGCGCACTAAATTATTTTGCCGTTGATTTCAAAAGTTTCCCTGGAAGGAGAGTACTCAGCAAGGGGCTCGTCAGGGGTGGCAGAGTTGGCAGTGCCACTCCAAATATAAATTTACTATCGAACACAACAATAGTTCTGTAATTCAATTGCAGAATTTCGAAATTTTCAGATATTTTCATGAAAATCTAGGGCTTACACCGCGTTTATACCGCTTTAAAGTTAAAAACCATAGAGCTGTTTATACAAATTCACGCATGTTGAGAAGGTAGGGCTTGCCCCGTCAGCGTGTTGCAATTCAGAAATACGTTTATGTTTGCATCTCAACTGGAACAAATAATTATTGGAAAGTGGAAGAAAATCAAAATTGGTATCAGCATATTTAATATTCAGAATAACGTCTATTAGTCGAAACAATATGTTTTATGTGCAGATATTTATTAATATTTTATGATCTAATACGATAAGGCATTTATAAATGACACAACCAAATGGAAGATTTTGATTGAAAATGATTATTAATTTATGGTAACCTAAGTAATTTAGGTGAGTTTGGCATAGTTTGCTATGGTTTGTAGCATTTTTTGTAATTTTAAAGTAATTGGGCTTATTTTGGGGTGGTAAGGGGTAGTTGGGGGTGATTTATGATAGCCGAAGTAATTTGAGTGAGTTTGGCATAGTTTGCTATGGTTTGTGGCATTTTTTGTAATTTTAAAGTGATTGGGCTTAGTTTGGGGCGGTAAGGGGTAGTTGGGGGTGATTTATGGTAGCCGAAGTAATTTGGGTGAGTTTGGCATAGTTTGCTATGGTTTGTATCATTTTTTGTAATTTTAAAGTGATTGGGTTTAGTTTGGGGCGGTAAGGGGTAGTTGGGGGTGATTTATAATAGCCGAAGTAATTTGGGTGATTTTGGCATAGTTTGCTATGGTTTGTATCATTTTTTGTAATTTTAAAGTGAGTGGGCTTAGTTTGGGGCGGTAAGGGGTAGTTGGGGGTGATTTATAATAGCCGAAGTAATTTGGGTGAGTTTGGCATAGTTTGCTATGGTTTGTGGCATTTTTTGTAATTTTAAAGTGATTGGGCTTAGTTTGGGGCGGTAAGGGGTAGTTGGGGGTGATTTATGGTAGCCGAAGTAATTTGGGTGAGTTTGGCATAGTTTGCTATGGTTTGTATCATTTTTTGTTATTTTAAAGTGATTGGGTTTAGTTTGGGGCGGTAAGGGGTAGTTGGGGGTGATTTATAATAGCCGAAGTAATTTGGGTGATTTTGGCATAGTTTGCTATGGTTTGTATCATTTTTTGTAATTTTAAAGTGAGTGGGCTTAGTTTGGGGCGGTAAGGGGTAGTTGGGGGTGATTTATAATAGCCGAAGTAATTTGGGTGAGTTTGGCATAGTTTGCTATGGTTTGTGGCATTTTTTGTAATTTTAAAGTGATTGGGCTTAATTTGGGGTGGTAAGGGGTAGTTGGGGGTGATTTATGATAGCCGAAGTAATTTGGGTGAGTTTGGCATAGTTTGCTATGGTTTGTGGCATTTTTTGTAATTTTAAAGTGATTGGGCTTAGTTTGAGGCGGTAAGGGGTAGTTGGGGGTGATTTATAATAGCCGAAGTAATTTGGGTGAGTTTGGCATAGTTTGCTATGGTTTGTATCATTTTTTGTTATTTTAAAGTGATTGGGTTTAGTTTGGGGCGGTAAGGGGTAGTTGGGGGTGATTTATAATAGCCGAAGTAATTTGGGTGATTTTGGCATAGTTTGCTATGGTTTGTATCATTTTTTGTAATTTTAAAGTGAGTGGGCTTAGTTTGGGGCGGTAAGGGGTAGTTGGGGGTGATTTATAATAGCCGAAGTAATTTGGGTGAGTTTGGCATAGTTTGCTATGGTTTGTGGCATTTTTTGTAATTTTAAAGTGATTGGGCTTAGTTTGGGGTGGTAAGGGGTAGTTGGGGGTGATTTATGATAGCCGAAGTAATTTGGGTGAGTTTGGCATAGTTTGCTATGGTTTGTAGCATTTTTTGTAATTTTAAAGTGATTGGGCTTAGTTTGTGGTGGTAAGGGGTAGTTGGGGGTGATTTATGGTAGCCGAAGTAATTTGGGTGATTTTGGCATAGTTTGCTATGGTTTGTATCATTTTTTGTAATTTTAAAGTGAGTGGGCTTAGTTTGGGGCGGTAAGGGGTAGTTGGGGGTGATTTATAATAGCCGAAGTAATTTGGGTGAGTTTGGCATAGTTTGCTATGGTTTGTGGCATTTTTTGTAATTTTAAAGTGATTGGGCTTAGTTTGGGGTGGTAAGGGGTAGTTGGGGGTGATTTATGATAGCCGAAGTAATTTGGGTGAGTTTGGCATAGTTTTGCTATTGTTTGTAGCATTTTTTCTAATTTTAAAGTGATTGGGCTTAGTTTGGGGTGGTAAGGGGTAGTTGGGGGTGAATTTTGGTAGCCGAAATAATGTGTGTGAGTGTGAGAATAGTCTGCTATGGTTTGTGTCATTTTGTTTTATTTTAAAGTGATTGGAGTTACTTGGGGTTGCTAAGGGGTGGTAAGGGATGATTTAAGATAACGGATCTAATTTGTCAGTTTGGCGTAGTTCGGGAATTTTTTGGGGTTGATTTGGTAAAGTTTGCAATGGTAAGAGATATTTGAGGATTTTTAATGTAGACGGATTAAATTTGGAGTGGTTTGGTAATTTTTAAATGAGTCACGGATCGACATTATAATTGAAATCAAAATTATAATTGAAATATCTGCGCCTCGCTAGGTACGTCAAAAGTATGATCAGGAAAGCAGAAACTCGACCTTGAAACTGCTTTTGTCGCTGTCGTGTGGTTCGGGAGTGGTCCGTCTGAGTTAGCCTAATGTAAACCGGTCGCCCGACGTCGAAGTTGTTTTGGCTAGACACGTGCTTCTAAAAAAAACCCGGTCTCCGCGAGCCGATCATTTTTTGTTTATTTTAACCGGTTTTTATTCGGTTTTTATTTAAATACAAAGGAACCGGACCGAATTTTGCAAAATCTCCTTATTAGTGTTCATTCTCGGCCCTTGATAGACCCGTGTCTAAAATTTCAAGTCTCCAGCCCTCCCGGTTTGGGCTGTAGGTTGTCGGTGAATCAGTGAATGTGTAGATGTGTAGATGTGTAGATGAGTGTGTCAGTGAGGACACTTCGCTTTATATATATAGATTTTCGAATCGTGCGAAAAGCCGGCTTTACGACTAGAGATTTTCTCATTGCAATTTATAAAAAATAAAATAAAAATGTATACAGGGTGAGTCATTAGTGGGGGATCGGTCCATAACTCCTTAACCATGTAAGATAGGAAAAATTTTTTAATACAATTTGTACACCGTTTCCCAGGCTGTACAACCTAAAAATACTTTAATGTATACAGGGGGTTCCAAAACTACCGCATGCTATACAACTTTGATTTTTCAAATAGAACTACCTATATTTTATTTCTCCATTAGAACCCCCTTTCGCATAGATTTATGGCGATATAAGATATTTTACATTTTGGATCACCGTTATCAAATTATAAATTTTTTTTCACATTTTTTGTCATTTACAGAGGTTTACTTAAAAATTTACTGAGAGGTCGTTTTAGCAGCTAGAAGGCTGAAAGTTGGTATAAATATGAAGAAAAGATTGCTATTTACGCCAGGCATGCAAAATTTAATTTCTACTATACAGGGTCTGCAATAATTCGTGTCGCATTATACTATTTTCAAATAAGCTTAAGTTTAGTTTTTTAAATGGCACCCCCTATATTTTTGTATTCCATCGAATGCGTCTGTAGTCTGGCTACGTTTTTTATTAAGCTTGCTCTATAGCTAAAATTCATAATTTACGAGATATTTGATATTTTTGGCTGTGATACAGATTGAGCCAAGATAAAGTAGATAGTGTGCCATGAAAACCATGTTAATCATTTTAACTCACATTTCAACACTGCACAGTTGTGTCGTCACCGACTTGTCATTTGATTATCCATTCCATTATTCACAATAAATTCTATTTTACAAGAACAAATCGATTTGATTTATTGTCGGAAATTAACCGAAACAACCAAAGAGAACATGAAAATAAGAATCTAAAATGCATTTAGAAGCGTTTGCCAGCAAATTTTACGAAATATTGGAAGATCATTCACCCACCGCGTGAAAGTGTGCACAGAGAAGTGGCCGCAACATTCATTATATTATTTAGTTTAGCTTACTTTATTGAATTTTTATACTTATTTCTTTAAATGTTTATTTGTTGATTTATTTAACGTTGAGCGTAAATTCTTGCCGCAAGCAAAGGATTTATTTCGCCTTCTTCCAGACAATAAATCATATCGATTTGTTCTTGTAAAATCGAATTAGTTGTGGATAATGGAATGGATAATCAAATAACAAGTCGGTGATGACAGAACAGTGCAGTATTCAAATGTGAGTTCTATGATTTCCATGGCACACTATCTACTCAATCCTGGCTCAATCTGTATCACATCCAAAAATATCAAATATCTCGTAAATGATGAATATTCGCTATAGAACAACCTTAATAAAAAACGTAGCCAGACTCCAGGCGAATTCGATGACATACAAAAATATAGGGAGTTCCATTTAAAAAAATTAAGTTAAGCTTATTTAAAAATAGTATTGTAGCGGCTGCGACCTTCCTACGTCGCAGGCCCCAGCTGCAAATTGTAAATAAGAAACTGTACATATCCAATAAACAGTCGTGCCGCCTCCAATTTCCAACCCCGTCATAAATCCAGGTCAACATGACCGTGAGAACCATCCTGTTTCACCCTCCTTCCTTCAACACCAAATTTCCACTTTTTCCAACTCAAAACTCCAGTCAGTCCAAGTCCAGCTCCATGACAACATCTTCCACGACACGACAACAAACTGCAAAAGCTGACTTTGATTGTACTCCTTGCGCTCAACAATATCGCCCGCGCTAAACACCCACATTGGTGACCCCGACGTGATTCCAGCGATTTCGTCAAAAAAAATGCAGTGGTAATAGTGCGCGATATAGTCTCCACCCAGCACAAGATGGCTCAACCCCCGCAGCAGATACCGGTCACCCGCGAAGAGTACGAGCGCGCCCTCCAGGAACTGGAGCAACTCAAGGCCGAACGAGCCGCCAGACTTCGCAGAAGTCAAACACCGCAACCACCACCAACGATACCCGCGATCTACCTCGTGTGCCTGCCAACCTTCCTCTTCGCAGATCCAGAGCTATAGTTCGAAATCTGCGAACCAATTCTCGCCGCTGTCCACATCACATCTGACGCCGCAAAGTTCAGCAATGTGGTCAGCGCGCTAGACCCCAATATCTGGACAGAAGTGCGCGACATCATCATGGACCCGCCGCAGGAAAACAAGTACGCGACACTCCGGTCCGCAGTCATCAAGAGGCTCCCCCCCACGCTGGACCAGAAGACCCGACGTCTGCTGCGATCCGAAGAGCTGGGGGACAGAACACCCAGCGAATTTCTACGCCACCTGCGCAACTTAGGGGGTTCTGCGATACCTGAAGACATCATCCGCAGGCTGTGGCTAAAACGGCTACCGACAGATACACAAGCTGTCCTAGCCGCCTACAGCAACGCCTCCCTGGACATAACGGCCTGCATGGCAGACGGCGTCCTCGAGGCCAGGTCCCACACCCCCCAGGTAGCAGCGACGAAACCTGCCTCCACCAGCAGCCAGCAGAGGGAAGTGACGCACGACCCAAAGCCGACGGAGCCACGGAGCAGCACCTGCGAGGAAATGCCACCAACTCCCCGACGAGAAGTCAAAGCCGTCGACTCCCACGGAAGCCAGCATCCGCTCCGTGTCCGGCCTCACTCGCGGGAACCGCAACCCGACCCACAGCAGTCGGTCGAAACGTCGACCAATCCTTCCCAGGACTTCCATGCAGCACCCAGCAGCCACGGACGGGGACAGCCAACAGACAAGGCGAGACCCACTTCACCGGTCTGTTTCATACGCTCCTCGGAACCACGCACCCAGACGGTCGCGTCTCCGAGTCCACACACTCAGCAGAGCACCAATTCCACACCATCCCCGGTCCATCCGACGCTGCCCAACCCCAACGCCCAACCACAGCGGAGCAGCTCACCACCGCGAAGCGCCAATTCAACGCCACGGTTCGAAGCAGCACCGCAAAAACATCCAGTGGACGCGACTCCTAGCCAAAGTCCTGCTGGTCCTCCTCGTCACCTGGAGGAACAACCTGCAAGTTGCCACCGCCGGCAAACTCTTGCAACCTCCAAACGAGTGCCAGGACCCATCCGCCACCGACCACGAAGTCAACGCCACGGATCTGCCACAAGTCATCGGGGACGTCCAACCGACCAACGGCTCATGACACGGCGACGACGCCGTTTCCACCCGACATCGACGCCACGGACTCAGCGAGCCCCAGCAGAGGTCGCACAACAGTCCCCTCAAGACGGCGCAGCGCAACCCCGAGACCGTCACCACAAGGGTCAAGGGAAAGAGCACCACCACGTCCATCGACCGCCTGAAACCGGCGAACATCTTGGCGCATCAAATCCGACCGGCAGCATCTCCAGCCTCGTCCCCAACAGCGCCAAAATCAGCGTCTCCGTGACCAACACCTGCGCAGCTGCCAGGAGTCGTCACATACCACCACGGAAGACGCGAAATTTCTACAAACCACCCCCAGGCCGGCGGAAAACACACCAACCGCGCTTATCCGCTAATCGTCCAGCGGCTTAATCACTGGCAGGGGGGTACTGTAGCGGCTGCGACCTTCCTACGTCGCAGGCCCCAGCTGCAAATTGTAAATAAGAAACTGTACATATCCAATAAACAGTCGTGCCGCCTCCAATTTCCAACCCCGTCATAAATCCAGGTCAACATGACCGTGAGAACCATCCTGTTTCACCCTCCTTCCTTCAACACCAAATTTCCACTTTTTCCAACTCAAAACTCCAGTCAGTCCAAGTCCAGCTCCATGACAACATCTTCCACGACACGACAACAAACTGCAAAAGCTGACTTTGATTGTACTCCTTGCGCTCAACAATATCGCCCGCGCTAAACACCCACAGTATAATTTGACACAAGTTTTTGCAGAGCCTGTATAGTAAAAATAATATTTTGCACATCGGGCGTAAAGAGCAGTCCTTTCTTCATATTTGTATCAAACTTCAGCCTTCTAACTGCTAAAACAACCTCTCAGTAAATTTTTAAGTGAACCTCTGTAAATGACAAAAAATGTGAAAAAAAATTGATAATTTGATAACGGTGATTCATAATGTAAAATGTCTTATAGCACCATAAATCTATGTGAAAAGGGATTCTAATGGAGAAATAAAATACTGGTAGTTCTATTTGAAAAAACAAAGTTGTGTAGCAATTATGAGTTTTGGAACAACCTGTATGCATGAAAATATTTTTAGGTTGTGCAGGCTGACAAACGATGTAGAAATTGTCTTTAAAATTTTTTTCTATCTTACATGATTTAGAAGTTATGGACCGATCCCTCACTAATGACTCACCCTGTATATTTATCTGGCTCGAAAGTTGGTAATTAGAGAGATAATTATTTCCAGCAACACATCAATTTTTCAATTTTGTCGGAATTATTAAAGCCGATACAAGAAGTGTCCGGAATTATCAATGAAAATTACTTGATCAATCACTAGGAGTAAGATTTATTATTTTTCTCTGGATTATTAAAACCGATACAAGAACTGTGTAAATACAGAACCCATGTCTGGAATTATCAATGAAACTTATCTGATCAATCACTAGAAAGTAAGAATTATTCTTTTTCTCGGAATTATTGAAGCCAATACAAGTAGTGTAAATACAGAATAAAAACCCATGTTTGGAATTAGCACTTAAGCCAAAATTCTCAGGTTTATGATAAGGCTGGCGGCTTATCATAAAGCAATTGGGGATTTTTGAGTATGTTCTTGTGGCGATGGTGGTCTACATCTTGAGGATTGGGAAAGTCCAATCTGATGGAGAAAATTTACACCCCGCCGTCATCAGGTGATCTAAATTTTGAAAGAAGGGGCTTTTCCATATAAGCCCTAGCACCAACACAATTAGCAGATTTTGATACAAGCAGCCTTCGTGTATCAAAAAGTCTACAGTGCATAAAGTAAAGTGAAATTTGTATTTTAATTGTCAATAACGCCATCGTTGTTGCAAGAAGGGCGCGTTCCCATCGTCAGCAATAATGAATAAAGAATTTTTAAGTGAATTTATTGAAGAATACAGACGGCATCCAGCGTTATGGAAGAATATGGGGTACAATAAGCTGATAGAGATTTTCAAAAAAATATAATGTTACCCATACTCAAAACTTAGTTCAAAAGAAAATGCAATCGTTACGAGGTACTTTCAGGAAGGAATTCATAATTAGAATCAACTATAGCCATTAAAACAATGCTATAAAAACGTTTATAGTTGTAATATAGTGCTCCGGTTCCTGGTGGAGCACATATACGGATGTGTTTTCCATCCATCGCTCCTCCGCAATTTGGTATATGCCATGACTCCTCAAATCCTTTAGCAACTTCTATCCAATCTTGCTTTGTAGAAGAAAACTTTAAAAAAAATCGAAACAATTAATTACAGATTACAAGTACATCGACATCTCACACAATTGCCTCGTCATTCATTACAAAGGAAAGAGAGTCAAGAAAGCGCAAAAGAAGAAGAACTGAGCACAGTAATTTTTTAAGAGCTTGTACAAATGCCTTGTCAAGTAACGAAATTTTTTGGATGACAGCGATGAATTTGGTACATATGTGAGCAAGAAATTGAAAAGCCATTACGGATAAAGCTCAGAAAATGTACGCTGAAGCTTTAGTAACACAAGTGTTGCAAAAAGCAGTGATGGGCAATTTATCTGATGTGACAGTTATTATTAACCAACAATTCGAGCCGGCTAATACGTCCCAATATTTTTCAAATTATTGTTAGTAATTTTTTTAAGGAAAATAAAATGTACATTAAAATAACAGTTTTTTTATTATTCACCTTTAAGTACTCTTCTTTTAAAACTGTTGAGGATAACAGAGTGAAAACTCAGCACTATTGGGGTTCGCAGAAATGCGAGTCACATCCAGACACGTTTCAAGCGTTCCAGCATTTTTTCGAGTCGAGTCGAGTTCAGAGTTCGGAGCAGGACGGTTGAAGCGTGTCTGCTATTTCGTTAACTCGTGTTTGTTTGTTTTTTGTACCTAACAATTATTCAATATAGGTATACTTTAAACTGAAAGATCAACAAAAACTTCAAATATGACTCTGCACGTTTCTGGAATTATGTATCCTAATTCTTGAGGAGATATGCCTGTGCTAAATTTAAGATCTTCATGACCGCGTTCTGTGGCCAAAAATCGAAGAGAAGCAATAAGTCGTTCATTTGGTGGAATGCTTTGACGCAATGGGGTATCTTCTTTTTTAATGAAAGGTTCTAACCGGCATAAAAGATCGTCAAAAGTATTAGCGTCCATTCGTAAATAATTCTGGTAGTCCTCAGGTTCGCTTATGCGTAGTTCATTTAAAAGTTTCACGTCGCTATATTTATCTCTTTCACTAAGCCATTTTTTGCCACACTAAACGCTTTCTTCTTTTCTTCTTATTTACAATCACTTCCGAATATATTAATGCACTAACAAGAGCTAGTTTTCGTTTTTCACTCTTAACCGACATTTCAACGCTCGCTACAAATTGTGAACTGTGTTGTGGATCGGCGTGCGGAGTGGCGTTCTAAAATTTTAAACGTTCCACGCGCCACGCAAAACCCGCAGTTAAAACGCTGGATGTCGCCCATAAACACACACTTTTGCGTGCGGCGCGCAAAACCGGCAATTTTAACTGTGTGTTAGTGGCCGAGGTCGTTAAGAGGAACGCCACGCGCAAAACCCTGGGGAAAAGTGTGGCGGTTAAAACCCTGGGAAAAAGTGTGTGTCTATGGCCGGCTAATTAGCTTATCGCTCCTTTCAACCGCCGTCGTGAATATTGTCAGAGACATAACAAGATTTCCGGTTCGCATGTTATTAGACCCCGGCTCACAAAGTAATTTTATTACAGAGAAATTGGTGAAAAGTTTAAATCTAAAGAAAACCGCGATTAACTTCACCTTATCGGGTATAGGCGGCGAGACTTCGTTTCCTGTGAAACACAAAACCGAGATCGACATACGGGCGAGGAACGGCAGCTTCGCAAAACAAATGGCGTGCCTTAATTAAATAAAATTACCCAACCCTTACCAAATGTGAGTTTTGACGCGACTAATTTTAACATTCCGGAAAACATAAACCTATCAGACCCAACATTCAACGAAACGGGCGAAATTGACTTGCTTTGCGGAGTCGGTCTGTTTTACGACCTTCTTTTGCCGCATAGGGTAAAACCCGGATAGTTGCCTCGGTGGGATAGTTGCCCTGGTTTTGAATACACTATGTTAGGAATAGGGGTGGTACTCTTCTATAATTAGAAGTGTCTCTTCCACAGGCCTCAATGCCATGTAAACCTTAGGATTAGCGCACGCTTTTTGTCTATGTGAGTGGATGCCTTCACGGGCTGAAACTAGTGGGAGTAAGTAGGGAAGACTCAGGAGTAAAACCCTGCATGGTGGAACGAAAACAAACGCCGCCAACCATCTCCCACGTGTTTGTGCCGTGCGTGGCGTCCCGTGACGGAGGATGAAAGGATCCTGGTGGTTGAGTTGGGCCCAGGTACGCCTGGAGTCCCAGCAACACACCACTTTAACGAACAACTAACCCACTCCGATCAACCGGCTGTGTCGTCCCGTCAGAGGGCTGATAGGGTGAGACTTCTGGAGGCAGAGGGGCGCGTGAGAGGCTGCAAAGCTGGGCACCGGTGGCTCCGGTGTAAAGCGACGCACAACCTCCTCTCTGCGTTGCTCGCCGCTGGGGTCTATATCCAAACAGTAGCCCTGACGTCCACATAGACTTGCCATGTGGCGTCCCCGTATGGGACTCCGTGGTGGGTGAGGAGCTGGGAGGATGAAACCCCAAACTCAGGTATGGAAACCACAGAAGCCAACCTAAAAACAGTGGCTGAGCGCCAACGCTCGCCACAACCACCAACAGTGGCAGAGCAGCCATGCTCGCCACAAAACACATCTGTTCCCTCGCAGGAATTGAAAGAAGGCCGACGCAGAGGAAAGCGACTCTGTGGGGCGGAGGTCAAGAGGAGGAAGAAGGCAAGAATGCAGGCTGCTGCCCAAGCACAGCCTTCACCGCTGCCCTCTACCTCTAGCGGACCAAAACAAGGGCAGACAGTGCCTCCCAAAGGTGTGCCGCCTCCGAAAAGGGGACAACGTCCCCCCAAGGAGGCTAGGAACCCTAGAGGAGAGCCGCCGGCGCCAACAAAAACCAGGGGAGCAAACCCCCCCTCGAAAAAACGCAGCCGGTCGGATAATTCGTCGGAGGTGACGCCGAGACGTCACAAAAGGACTAGAACGGCCCCTCCACCGACCAGCTAGAAAGAAGCAGCCACGGGCCACCTCAAGGTTGCAATAATAGATAGGAGCAGCCCCCTCGGCAAAATAACTGCAGAGAGGGCCGCTCTTGTTAAATGAGCCATGACGGAGGCCCTCGACAGAACAATACTGTCGCCTTCGTCAAGCTCACAAATTCCAACGTTTAAATCGTGGACATACTCTGGTGAGATAATCAGGGTTGTCTGCGACAAGGACAAAGGAACACCCTAAAGCCCTGGAAGGACGCCGAGCTAGCCGTCATCCGTTCGGACCAGCTTCCTAGGCTGACAAAGGATCCCCGAGGAGGAGGAAACTCCCCTCGTCGAGAAGGAGCTTGTCATTCGTCGCCTAGCGGGTCAGAACGCGGAGGTGACGGTGGGCAAATGGTGCGTCTTCCACCATGAGGCGAAGACAAACCCGCGAGGGCATCTCCTCGTCTTCGGCATCGGAGACGAGGACATGAAGACCCTAGGGGAGGAAGGCATGAAGATGTCTTATCTCTTCCGCCACCTCACCCTTAGGGTCAAAAAGGAAGAACCAAGAAAGGAGGACGCAGCAACACACGAAGCTGCACCTCCAGACCTGGAAACAACAGTGGCCAAGGCAGCCTCCCCACAAGGGATGGAAGCCGAGGCCACCAACTAAAACTCAACCACCGAAGCAGCCCAGGCACTGCAAAAAAGGACGTAAAAATAGTCCAGTGCAATCTGCACCATAGCAGGGCTGGAACGGCAACTTTATGCCGGCACCTAGAAATGGATCAGAATGCACTGGCACTAATTCAGGAACCCTGGATAGTCAAATCCAAGATTTCAGGGTTATCGAAACTAACTGGACGCACTTTTAGCACGCCCCCTACAGAGAAGCCGAGGACAGCGGTCTACGTCCCTCGGCATATAAAAACCGAACCACTCCAACACCTGTCAACATCTGACCTAACGGCCGTAAAGGTGGAATGGGTAGTGGCCGGCAAACCGACCGTTTTAGTCCTAGCTTCAGCGTACCTCCCAATAGACGCGACCATCCCACCACCAACAAGGGAACTGGAGGACCTGATAGCGTACTGCCACTCCCAGAAATGGGAAGTCATCGTGGGATGCGACGCAAACGCACACCACGTGACCTGGGGCAGTAAGGACAACAACGCAAGGGGTGAGTCTCTTTTCGATTACATAAGCGGAAACAGCCTCTGTATCATTAACAGAGGCTGCGTTCCGACATTTGTCAACGCTAAGAGTCAAACTGTAATTGATATAACGATCGCTACGGCGCACATATCGAGAACAATCCGCAACTGGCGCGTATCAGATTTGCAAGTACAAGTTCGACTAATTGTTTTAATTCTTTTTAAGATGGAAAAAACGTACTGTTGCAGACTTTGTAGGCAAAAAATCATAAAATATTAAGAAATATCTGCATATAAAATATATTGTTTCGACTAATAGACGTTATTCTAAATATTAAATATGCTGATACAAATTTTGATTCTCTTCCACCTTCCCAATAAATAATTATTAAGGTTGAGATGCAAACATAAACGTATGTTCTGAATTGCAACACGCTGATGGGGCAAGCCCTACCTTCTTAACATGCGTGCATTTTACATCGCAAATAATAAGGACTTTTTCTCCATTGTATAAAGAGCTCTATGGTTTTTAATTTTAAAGCGGTGTAAGCGCTAGATTTTCGTGAAAATATCTGAAAAATTCATAATTCTGCAATTGAATTACAGAACTAATTTTGTGTTCGATAGTAAATTTATACTTGGAGTGGCACTGCCAACCCTGCCACCCCTGGCGAGCCCCAGTGTTGACTACTCTCCTTCCAGGGAAATTTTTGATATGAACGGCAAAATAATTTACGGCGCCTGGATGTAAAAATATCACTGTGTAATAAGTTCAGACTGACGAGTGAAAAAAACCGCTTTCATACAGAAACGAAATCATATGGAACACTTGAAATTTCGATATTTGTTTGTAATTCGTCACAGGTCCATGAAGGAATGCATGTTAATCTAAACAAGTGTTAGTTTGTCGAAGTGGCCGAATATGAATTTTTCATTCACCACATTCCCGTCAAAATATTTATTTACTTTAGAATGTTAATTTTTCTAATTCATTTTGTGAAAATTATGACGGGCCATACGAGTACACCTTTGCGAGTATTATTTGGTACATATAAATTAATCGCTTTTGTTATCCAAATTGTTTTAATACGCACTAGGGGCACGTGCACCTAATATAATTGTGAAAATTGTTGCTTCAGCGTCTGGTATGTACGCTGGTACTCAACGTTGCCAAGGTCGAGGCGACGCACAAATATTCGCTATTAAATAAATTATTTTAATATAATATTCCCGATTTGTTCTTGCCGTTAACCAAGTCTCTCCCCAATCGATTTTCGAAAAATTTCCAACGTCGGGCGTTCTTCACTTATATTCGTACGCTAATTTTTACGTTCATTTAATGATAGTGGTGTATTTGATCTTCACCAAACCTGCTCCGGCTGAAATCCGAAATTTGCAGTTTTACCGGATTTCACTGGCATCATAAGTAATGTGTGCTTATACACGATTTACACTATTTATTTTACGTACATTGTGTTCATTATTGTTCTGCATTATTTATAACTAAGCTATTTTGTAAAATTCGATTTTCCCTCAAATTTTCTAACGTTTATTTCGATTTCCTGGAATCGCTTATAGAACACCTACAAACTGCGTTTTTGCCTAAAGAGTCTATTCAAGATTTTTCATCTCAGGTATCAACCAAGGTATCCTCTTTGTCCAAATCATCATATTGAAGGACCCGGTCCTGGCAACGCAGGTTAATTTCAGCAAATTTGTTTATTTTGTGATTGGAAAGGTAGAGCATTCCTGTTTAATTGCATTATAATCTCGATTAGTCAACATCACCACTTTTGTCAACACTGCGTTTAAATCTACGTCCGGGCAACGCCCGGTACATTCAGCTAGTTATAAATAATCTGTTTCTTCGTTCGATAGATGGTCAAATTAAAACGGTCAGAGATGAGTGTGTTCAAAAATATAACCATCAAATTTGAAGGCCTCAAAGAAACTGAAGTCTGGGTGGCTGTAAAGAAGCCGGCCGTGTTCTTTAACCCCATAAATCCCATGTACGATCATTCTTACTATAAAACCAACGTGGTAGTCAGCAAAATAGGAATAAATCAGATACGCCTTGAAGTACGAGGAGTCCACAGTATGATATTGAAGTTTGGTGGTCAAGAGATCATGGAAGAATTTTGTAGAAGTGTAAGAAAAGTTTCTCTATTATTTAATTTATAACAGTTATAAGCTGTTTAGCAAACCACAAGGAAAAAATTATTTATTAAATAAAATAGATGTGAATTTAAACTAGTATTATAGTATTAAAAATAACATCTTTGCGGTTTGTTATAACCCACACAATACAATACAAACTGTATTTTTTTTTCAGTTACACGGAGGGGATTGAGCCCCCCTGCCCTTCATCCCCAGCCTCATCAGGGACACCATCGCCCCCAAAAAGTACTCCGTCGATACCATCAAGTACTAACTCATCGGAATCATTAAGCTCTGCATAAGCAACAAACTAAATATTTAAAAAAAGTGTGTTTGAATTTTATTATAATTTTATAGAGGAATCACAATAACAAATGTTTCGCTGAAGTGTGTGCTGAAGCAAATTTTAACTTTTAACAAAGGTACTTTGAAAACAAAGTCAAAATTTTTAAGCATTTTGACTTTGTTTACAAAGTGTTCTAAAGCGGCCTTATATGTGTACTTTTTTATTTTATTAACAAAATTTTGTTCAATGGGTTGATTTCTAGACTCATTAAATTTGAAGTGTTGTGCTGAACAGACCTATATACTGTGCATTCCGGCTAAGAAAAGCGCTCTTAGGAATGTGAGAATGTTCATCATTTCGTTCCTCCGCTCGTATACCTTTCCTGCTTCCCCGTCATGTATTAGAAGGAGAATATCGATATCCAGTGAGGGCTGTCGATGGGTACATATTAGTGGCCCGTAAATGTTTTCCTCTTGCGAGCGAAACCAAGCGACGAATCGATATTTATTTTACTGGGAGATTGCACGCGCCGAGCTGGACTCCTCCCACTTAACAGGTGTATGTCGGTGACATTGGCGTGCGACTTCGTGGGATTAGGACAGACTTCCATCTAATTATTGAAAACACGTAAATACCGTGTGAGGATAATATTATGCTGCGGCGGAGCTTATTTTTCTAACAATATCAACAATATTACAGTCATCAGATGAAGAATTGGGTAATATATGTTGGAATAATTTTGTTAGTAAAAATCGGCTTGCACGCTAATGATTTGAAGACCGCCCTAATTGCCAGACCCCCCACCAGAGCGACGAAGTTACACGGAATGCACTGTACATGAGTTTGTATAGCATGCCTTCTACCTTATAAAAACAGGACAGAACCCTTGAAATATTTGCTTTTAAATATATCTTTTAAAAAACAGGGCAAAATCATTAAAAAAACAAAGAGTTCTGAAGGGGCCTACTAGTACAAAATTCAAAACAGGGTAAAATCTTTGAAAAATGTTAGTTTTAAAGGCCGTTAAAAAACAACGGTAAAATGCTTAAAAACAAATGTGTTCTGAGGGTCCTTCTTATTACTAATATTAACGAAAGATAAACGGTTTTAAAACAAAATGTAAAATATTAAAGGGTTAATAATGTGCATGTAATATTGTGTGGCGCCGCACATAATGCGCTCTCAGCTCTGGGACCGTGGATATTTAAGGATTTGTCTGTACAAATGATTGCTTTTGCTTTTATATGATGTCTGAAGACGTTCAGAAGTGTCCTCGATTCGTCTAAACTCCCCCAGGAATTTTCTTATATCAATTGTATTTATATATTTCAACATTGTCTTTAACGTTGTCAAAGAACTAAATGGGAATAATTTGGAATAATTTATCTTCTCTGTCAACTCTCTTTCTCTTGAAACTTATAAATCAACGACAAAATTATTTTGGGCGCCTAGATTTGAAAATATCACTCTGTTTAACAAGTTCAGACTGACTGAAAAAAAGGAGCTTGCACCCAGAAACGAAATTAAATGGAACACTTGAAGTTGCAATATTTATAAAAGTGTGTAGGCTTTCACTGTCCGTTAACAACGGTGGTTATTCGGGATTGTTGACCGTGTTCCAAGCGAAGTCCCATAAGGGGGGGATGTAGTGAGCGCCCCGGGAGGCTAACTCAACAAGTGACTCCAATGAAACTCTGCCAAACGTCTCGTCCACAGCTGCGGTGGACATCTTCAGTGGGGGTTTGGTTGTGGTCGAAGTATTGTTCCAGCTGTCACAGTCGCGACTGGCACATCATCACTTTGCTCTACCGAGCTCTACCGAGAGGAACCGAACCGAGGCTATTTATAGAGTAGCGTAGTTGAGCTAGTAATAAATAATTGAGAATTGAGAATTTCGACACAATCTCCCAGTATCCAGACACTTAGGATGCAGCCGATTCAGAAACATTATTTTCCCTGGACTGTGAACATTTTTGAGATTTTGTAAAAAATAATAATAAATCATTTCCTTCTTAAAATTAAGAAGAATTACGGCACAGTCTCCAAGGATCCAGACCCTAACGATACAGCCACAAAAAGATTATTTTCCCCCGAGAGGTAACAATATTGTCAAACATATGCAGTCGCTGAATCGGCAGAATAGGTAGCGGAGCCTGGGAAGCTACGTATGCGAACCGCTGAACGCAAGACGAGATAGAGGGGGCTAGGCGGATCGCAAGGCCAAGAAGTTTACTTGGGCGCGTTAGGAGAAAATTTTAAAATCAACATTGATTTCGCACCGCGCCAGTCCAATCCAGTCCAGTCAAGTCCAGCCGGACGCTGCTAAATTCGTTCAAGCCAGTTACTATGACCATAAAACCTAAAAACGCCAAGTGATTTCGCACTGAACGCATCGCGTCCAGATCAGTCAAGATTGATCGCGACTTATTCGGTTGAATTTTGTTGCCAGTCATGTACAGTATTTGTCGAAAATAGACGTAGAAAAATTGAAAGAACTTATACGGAATCAAGATGCGATCTTTAACCCCAAGCATCCGAAACACAGCAACAAAGAATAAAAATAAGAATAAAAAATAAGTCTGGTCTCATTCGAAAGAAGTTGTAAAATTTCTTTGGATAATCCAATAAATCAGGAAACAAGTAACCGGATGCAACAGGTCTTTTATTACTAATCGGATGAAGCCAAAATAGCTTTTTTCGGATTTGCAGACAACGAACAATCATCAATTCGAGAGCCACGTCCATCTTTTTACGCAGTTCTGTCAAGACTGACTTGCTTGACTTGACTTTCCTGAACTGGACTTGACTGGACTGGATTGGACTGGCTCGGTGCGAAATCAGTACACGGAACGCGTATCAACTCTTTACGGATCTTATGATTTCCATTTCGAAAATTTGGCAAAAATTAATAAATTAAAGCTAAATTTTACAGAAGTATCATTATCAATATCAACGATAGCAATATAACCGCGGCCGTTGAAGCCTCCGACATCAAAGACCCAAATATTCTAGGGGTTTAACTAGAAAATAAATCAAATACAAAATCAGGTACGGTGTCTAAGAATCAAATCACGGTCAAACCAATAAACCAACCGAGCACGTCTCACTCCAGAGATGGGCTTAATTCGCACAAATCCTTTAGCACCAACACTTCATTTTCAGCGTGCGGCTTTCAGGTTCATGATCGCTTCACATACCGTCATCGGCACCAGATTTGCAATTTTTGCAAAATGAAGGGCCACATTGAACGAGTTTGCACTCGTAAATAACAATCGACTTATTCTAAACCAACACACAAAGGCGCTGTCTATAATAAGTCCTTCAGTAGACACCCTAAACAGGAAAATGTACATTTAATAAAAAATGATGACGTCGCATCCAAATTTCATAAAGAAATTTCACTAAATGGAAACACAACGTCAGCATTTCTCGATTTCGGTTCACACTGCTCCTTACCTAATAAAAATCTCAACAACGAATCATTTTAAGCTAGAAGCAAAACCGTTAAGGGCGTCGGATACCTCTAGTCAGCCTATTCATTTAACATGCAAACTTTATTCAGAATTGGATCGTTTAGATTTGATGGTTTTTTTAAGTAGTTAGACTATAACATTATCTAATAGTTTACGTGAAATATATTTGCAAAAAATGTTGGAAAACCCAAAAAAATTTTTTTTGAAAAGTTAAAAATCTTTTTTTTATTATTATTCATAGTAAAAATTTCAAAGTAATCATTTACAGGATCGTATTTTACCAGATGCTAAGTTTACCAACAACTATGCTTTAAAAAATAAATCAGATTTTTTAAAATAATTTAAATGTAGTGGAAGTAATTGTGGGAGGTGGCATTGTAGTGAACGCTACCTACGCTACCCTAAAAATTGTAACATGTTTTCCTAAAAAAATTTAAATACTACTAAATTTTTTTTTAGTATATTGAAATTTAAATACTTTTTTTTTACTTATTTTTTTAATATATGACTATACAGTCAAGTTATAATAAGTATTTTGTTCTTCCAAATCCCTTAAGGGTGTTCAATACTTGAACCGAACGACTCGAATCCGGTAGATGGCAACACCAAAGAATTTCACAATGTTACAGTAAACTCACCTACCAGTCCCGCGTAAGAACCGGATAGATGCTTACCGAGACGGATCCCTGACATTATTTGTTCTGAATTACAATTTCACCGCTTTGCGTATTATTAATAAAAAAGTTGTTTGCTTTAGTAGTCTTTTTTATACGAATTACCAAATTATGTGAAGTCTTATAATTATTACTTTTTTTTTGTTAATTAATTTTATTCAATTATAGACATATATATCCATCTCTGGCATTAGCCAGGAAAACAATTACCTAACGTCTCACATTTCAATAAAAATCAATTATGCTCGAATGTCAATGAAAGTTTTATTAATCTGTGGTTTTATCTAATTATTGTATTAATTGGTGTAGGCGTTCAGCGTTCAGATTGCTATTCGATTAGTACTATTGTTTATTATTTTTATATTTGCTTATGGTACTGAGAAGAGTCGACTACAGTTCTGACTAGAACCAAATGAGGCCCAAAATTTAACCATTTTTGTGAAAATCCATAAAATATAAACGTAAACAAATTAACATTGAGTTCATTATTCCCAACAAATCGGTTCTTTGAGCTACCGAAAAAATTATAACACTTCCTAGCTATTATCGGCCGGTACGTCCGCCGAACGTCGCGACGCGGATTTCTGGTCTGGTCAGTTTAAATCTTGTCTGACCTTGGTTGTCGCGGCGCCGTAAAGAACCAGACGCTGTTTCGGCAAAAAAGTTGTTCTTACGTGCTCATTCGGCTGATTGCAATTACTTGGGAAGCTTGTAAAGCGCGCCACGTATATTTATCGCTGAATATATTCTGCTTATTTCATTGTAAACTCTAATAATTATTTTTCCTAACAGGTTTTTCTAGCTTTAATTTAACAAATTTTATTTATTGTTAAATCGTTATAAATTTGTTGTAAAAAGTGTGAGAAATGGGAAACAGTAGCCATTGAGACGACGAAAAGAATACTTCTCCTTCGTTCACTTTGCCGTATTTACTATAACTTTACTATTGATAATTAACATTTTTTAGGAAAGCATGTTACAAGTTTTTAGGATATGAGATAACATAGTAGCGATTGAGACGAGAAGAATACGATTGAGACGAAGAATAGACCGCCACTAAAGATGTATAACTATTGGTAGACGAAACTTTTGAAAAATTTCTTGGGGTCACTTGTTGGGTTAGCTCTTCGGGGCGTTTACTACACTTACTTATTATGATTTTTTTCATTCCTTATAATGCTTTCTAAATAAATGTTTTTGTTTTTATAGAAAATGATTCACGTGACCATAAAAATCCTTTAAATTTCTTCATAAAAATAAGTATTAATTTATTTATATCTTTTATTGTAAGCTTGCCACTGCGTATCGTTAAATTAAAATACGTTGTTTAAGAAAACCGTAATATTTGTTATAAGATTGATGACATTCTAATTGATGTTTAGAGATTAATACGTGGATTATTTGTTACAAACGCAGCGGACCTAGCGTCACTTTATGATTAGTTTGTGTGCTATAATAATTACGCATATTTTATTAAGGCTCACAAGTGTATATCGAAATGCGGAAATGCGGGTTTGCTATTTGATAGGAAAAGACTCTTGGGAGGCTGAGGTCATTGAACTCTTACACGAAAAAAATTCAACCTAAGACCTCCGGTTTCAAACACCTCAAATGACTAGCCGAGAACTGCGAATTCAAAGTGGCGGTCTCCAAACACACTCTCATTCAGCCTTATTCTCTATCTATTGACAACGATCTCAACGTTGATAACTTGACGTAAAACTGACATTTGACAGACCTGTCAACCTTAACTAAAGAATTCGTATTCACTAAACGTTGAAAACATCTCAACCTTGAGTAAAATTTTGACTCTTGTCAAGTCAGCTGATCCTTGTCAACATTTACTTCACTTCGTATTCTGTAAGGATTGACGCGGACGAATGTTGAAACTTGTTAATTAACACCGTAGCAAGTAGATTCCACGCATGGTTAGCGTCGGATTTCGAAGTACCTGACCAGGAGGGGTTAGTCCCCACCATTTTTACCACCCTCACTAATGGATGGTAAGTTTGTAAGTTAGTTCGAAAATAAACGCGAAAGCAAAAAGGTCTACACGAATTATTCATATTTGGTCCTAATAGGTGAGATTTTTTTTACCAAAAAATGGATATACCATTTCTGGAAGTTGTACGGGAATTATTGGAACAGTAAGTTGTAATGCGGTTATGGCCTTATAAATTTATGAGTATAACTTCAAATTTTGATCTTATAGAAAGTCGCTTAATAATAATAGAAGAATTATGAGAGATGCCAGCGATCCTATGGCGATCCCAGAAACTGCATTTAGGCAGCTCTATCGTATATCTAGAGAAACAGCCCATTGGCTAATTTTAGAAATAGCGCCTGAGTTAAGACATGCGGAACGGGAAACGTTTATACCTAAACCAATGAAAGTAAGTAAAACATGTTATACATCTAAAATTGCTTAATTATCCCTTTGTGTGCAGATATGCACAGCGATCCAGTTTTTCGCCCAAGGTTCATATCAGAAAGCAGTAGGCCAAGATTTTCTGACGCCGATGTCCCAAAGCTCAGTGAGTTGATGCCTTCAAGAGGTGTCTGAAGCTATCGTCACCCATTTGGGACATATCATACATTTTCCCATCACTGAAGACGAGAGAAGGGCAGAAAAAATACTGTATGTATTTCTTGTAGGAATTGAACAAAATTTGATACACAGAAGGTTCTCTAGTATGAACATTTTTTAGATTTATGAATGTGCCAAATGGTTTTCCTGGCATTATAGGATGTGTAGATGGCACACATATCACCATGGTAGCACCTAATATAGTAGCCTAATACTAATAATCCAGAGCGCCCAGGGGTTATTTACTATTGCAGGAAAGGATTCTACAGCATGAACGTACAGATAGTAATATTAATAGTTTAGTTATTTGTGAGTTCACTGCTTAAGCAACAAATGTGTTTACAGATCTGAAATGCGCATCTTAAAGTTTTAAGTATAAATGCACGCTTTCCAGGTAGTGCCTATGATGCCGCCATTTGGCAAACATCGCTGGCACGAAGTACATTGGCCAACAATTTTAATAATCCAGATCGTCCACAAGATTATGACACATACTTATTTGGTAATTATAAAAGCTTTTGTTGTGAAAAAAAATGTAATGCAATTTATGATTTGTAGGCAATTCTGGTTATCCCCTGGAGCCATGGCTAATTACACCAATAGCAAGACCCGCCAATGTCCATGAACAAAATTTTAATTATGCCCACAAAGCAATTAAAAATGTTGTGGAAAGATGCACCTTTATCAAACTATATCCCAAAAAGAAAAACTCCTAGATTCCCGAAATTATCAATGTCCAGAACAATTTCAATTTAAATTAGATCAAACCATTTATAAAGTAAATGAAAAACGAAATAAAAAGAATATAAATTTAAAGGTCCATATTCAATCACCGAATTTCTCGAACATTATAAAGTCAAAATTTAAGACAAAAATAACTTTAAAACCGAAATTGTTCATATTAAAGAACTCAAGATCCCTCCATTAATTTCAGATTAATACCACTCATCGTAGCCGATACTTCCCATGTCCAATTCCATAACCTAAACTCCAATCCTGGACTTCTACCACACTATCTCGGAAAAGCTCAAAACACAATTGACCACTGGACTTTTATTCGGGTATACGATATCACCCCAATAATAGATGAATTTATTATCCTTAAGGGGAGATTTCGGCAGGCAAATTCATGTTAAAAATGACGTTTCTTCGTAGATAAATTTCTCTTTTATTTAAAGAGATATCAACTCAATTTTTTTTCTGTGTAGGATCGTTAATTCTAGGGCGGAACAGGCTCCTTTTTCCAAAGTTCTTTATGGAAACCTTTATAAAAAATACGAAAGTTGCTTAAAATTAACACATTTTCAGCATGAATTAACTCGGCAACGGATAAGAAGTCTAAAAATTTGGACCTATCCCGCCCAAAAGACATGCTTTCACAATACAGATTAAAATTCACACTTTTCTAGGAAATTCCATAATTGAGTAAAATATCTACGAAAACGGAATGTCAAGTCAAATTTCTTAGAACATCGGCCGTCAGCAAAGAGGGGAGGAATACGCCCCCACTACCGGTGCTATCTGTCCATATTCAACCCAGAATTTTTATTATCTGTTATATTATCTGCTTTTATTTACTGTTGGCTCGGACCGATGTAAATTGTTGCAATTACAGTCAACCCTCCTATATCGCGATATAAGAAACTCTGAATTAAATAATACAAATAAGATTAATTTTTCATCGGTTTGCATAAAAACGTTATGAGAATCTCAGAAATAAGTAAATTGTACATAAATCAGATCGATTTGTTTTGCATTACGTACAGGGCTGTTTTTTTAAAGCGGTCTTTAGAAAATTTTCAACTTGCTATTGTCCTATAAACTTGATATTTGGAACAGGGCCGAAATTAACCATTGGGAATCGAAATAAATTATTTTCAATATAGCGGCACTTTCTCTTATACCAAAAATGGACGCCATTTTTGTTATTTTAAACGGAATATCCCAGTTATTATTCAATTTTCGAGTCCCCCTTTTCTATCCGAGTCCAGTGCATCTATGCTGTCTCTGTCTATTTGTCATAGTATTAGATATATGCTAATTATTTTACAAAATTTTGCATTTACGATGTCTATCAATAACACGATTTCTCAGTAACCATGCGGAAAAAACGCAAACTGTTTTCTGCAGTCGATAATCGAAAGTTTATAAAATCAATTGCTGGTATCAACAATAATTAAATCACATTCTAGGTACAACCGTGGACAGTCAAGAATAACACTTTAGCCGGCGGGTGTGATGCAAATACCGACTCAATGACAATATCTCATAGAGTCGGTATTTGCATGACACCCGCCGGCTAAAGTGTTATTCTTGACTGTCCATGGCTGTACTTACAATCATTAATAAAAACGTCCAAAACAAAACTTCACAATTTAAATTTTTTTAAATGGCACGTAGAGTCGGTTTCACAAATGTGTTGGTACATTCTTGTACAAAAAGCTCGCAACAAGAATATGGCGTTATAGGCAGCTAAAATTAGAACGGAAGCAGAAAATTAACAAGCATTCTACTGGATCTGATAGAAATTATGGAAAAGCAGAAGTAGATATTATGGATAATTTACACTTCCCTGAAACATATAAATTATAAGTAGACGATTGTTTGGAAGAATTGAAAAATGCTGGAAAGAAATTATTGAATTACAGAGAAAAGTCGAGGAAAATCTGGAGAAAAAAATTTGGAGAAGTGAGCGATTGAAGAAGTTGACAGCGAGTAATTTTGGTCGTGTTTTCAAGATGAGAGATAAAACTCCTCGTGCAAAAACTGTTATTTGTATAAAAATGCGTCGACCTTTTCAACAAACTGGGGTAAAGATCATGAATTAGCTGCTCTGGAACATATACGTGGTGTCTCAAAAGTCAATTTGTGAATGTGGGTTTTTTGTACAACCGTCTGTATTGTCATATTTAGGGGCTTCTCTAGATGCACCAGTAGATAATGATGGGATCATTGAGGTAAGATAGTAAAATGTCCTTTTGCTGCAAAAGACTATAGTTCTCGAAGCAACATTGATTGGTAAAATCACAAGTTCAGAATAACAAAGTCGCATTGAAATAACCATTACGATTATTATTATCAAATTCAGGGACAATTTGAAGTCACCAATAAAATTATTATTTTTTTTGTGTTTACCAAACGCCTTTTGTTATCCAGAGTTCAAAAAGATAGGAACTTTGAAATAATAATATAAAGAGAATTGTAAAAACCTACACAAACTGCAAAGATTATACTCATTTTCTTCCAGAAATAACTGATAGACGATTAAATACAAATAAAGATTTACAAGGCGAAATACAAAAAAAAAAATTTTTCACACTTGTTATAATTTTTACTAGTTTTTTTAAGTAATAAATTCTGATTTTCTGTACAATTGTTTTTAAATTGATATCAGCATCAGCCGGCTGGCGATCGCGAGTGTGCAGACAGTCCTAGCCAGACACAATAATAATATAATAATACTAGCCGAATGTACCCGGCGTTGCCCGGACGTAGATTAAATAAACGCTCTGTTGACAAAGGTGTTGTATTAACGAAGTTGACCAATCGACATTATAATACAATGAAACAGGAATGCTCTACTTAGTCAATCGCAAGATAAAAAATTTGCAATTGTTCAGCAAGAACCAACGGGAAGGTGTAGAGCTTTCTTGCCGGGATAGGGATAGAAGGAAGGAAAAAAGATAACGATAAGTCATAAGTAAAAATTATGGATTGATAAAGAAACTTGTGGATTAATAAGGAAAAATTGTGTATCAGTAAGGGAGAGTGTCGATTAATTAGAAAGTACTGAAGAAACAGAAATTGTTTCTTTCACTATTTAATATTTGAAAGTTTGTAAATTCTAGTGTTAGCAACAAATCAAGAATAGTGTCACAAATGAGTATAAAAATAACAATCGCGGCCGTGAGACCCAAGCAGCTCTGGTTTTCTCCGTCTCCAGACGCTGACTGGCGGCGACGAGTTCCAAATCGGCAATTCAGCAGTCTAGCAGTTCCGTGAAGTGGTCTCAAATTTCAATACTGCTTACACGACCATCCTGACGGGATCTTCGCTCTCGAAGACTCCTTGCCTGGTTAACAAAACACAGAAACAGAAACTCCTCTTTTTTTCAAATCGATCTAACTGCTAGCACTTTCCGCCTTCTCTTTTTTTTTTTCTTTTCCATTTGTTACAATCACTTCATGCACAACATTTTGACCCGTGGAATTCTCTGTTGTTCCGTCTGGTGACTAAAACACACAGACGTATCATAACCACTTTGCATTCAGTCTCTCTGTCATTCAGCCAACTTTGCTTTCACAACAATCAACAACAACATTTTGAAACAATTGATCCTCATTCCGTTTGATGACTAAAGCACGCAAACGTGTAGATCAATAACATTTGTCCTGTGGAATTCTCTGTTGTTCCGTCTGGTGACTAAAACACGCAGACGTATCATAACCACTTTTGCATTTTGAAACAATTGATCCTCATTCCGTTTGATGACTAAAGCACGCAAACGTGTAGATCAATAACATTTGTCCTGTGGAATTCTCTGTTGTTCCGTCTGGTGACTAAAACACGCAGACGTATCATAACCACTTTTGCATTTTGAAACAATTGATCCTCATTCCGTTTGATGACTAAAGCACGCAAACGTGTAGATCAATAACATTTGTCTTGTGGAATTCTCTGTTGTTCCGTCTGGTGACTAAAACACGCAGACGTATCATAACCACTTTTGCATTTCCCCTGATCCTCATTCCGTCTGATGACTAAAGCACGCAGACGTGTAGATCAGTCACATTTGAAAACCCCTGATCCTCATTCCATCTGATGACTAAAGCACGCAGATGTGTAGATCAGTAACATTTTTTTTACACACTGACTTGTCAATCTCTCTTCCAAATTCCATCATTCGTTTTAAAGATACACGATCATCATCATTACTCTCATTCACAACAATAAGGCGTCAACTCACCTTATTCAGCGTTGGATGGAGCTTCCAATACCTCGAGTAAAGCATCCATGTCGCATCCAACAGACCAATCTGAAGGCCAAAGTCTGAGCTGTTCCTTTGCGGCCTTGGTTATTAACCGCTTCCCCAAGCGTCGAATTTCGTAACGGCCTTCCGGTGTGATACTGACTACCTCGTAGGGTCCCAGTAGTTCGTAGTTTAACTTGCTCTTGTGCATGGTGGAGTCTCGGTGTACAAGGACAATGTTCCCAACTTCAATTTGCACCTGGTCACGTCGCTTTTCGTTGACCTTTCCTAACTTAGGAGCATTTTCGTCCAACGCTTTCCTTACCCTTTCGCGATCAACAGCAATATTTCTCACCGGTCGTATGTCATCAGCCAAATTACTAACAACGCTCTGAATGAGTGGAGTAGCGCCTTGGATTCCAATAAGAGCTTGCAAAGGTGTCATTTTAATAGTTTTCTGCCACGTGGTATTTAAAGTAAGCTGTATTTTCCAGAGGTTGCTCGTCCATTCTGACTGTACCGTGGTTTCAACTCGAATTAAGTTCATTATGGTACGCATGTACCGTTCTACCTGACCGTTTCCTCGGTGAACATCCGGAGTAACAAAGTGATAACTAATGCTCAGTGTATCCAGAAATTTTGCAATTTCGACATTTTGAAAATTTCGCCCTGCGTCCGTTACAATACGTTTAGGGGTACCGAACAAGGAGAAGAAATGTTGTAATTGAAGTTTCGTTTCCGCAGACGTTAGTGTCTTCAGAGGTACGAGCAAACAATACTTAGTGAAAGCATCAATTAGGACTAGGACATGTTTATGGCCTTCGGCTGTAGGTTTTAGAGGTCCTAAACAGTCTGCATGAATTGTATGCAGCGGCTCGTCGGGTTTTGGTATCGGATGAATCAACCCTTGAAGTGGGCCAGAACGTGTCTTTTTAACGGCGCATACTAGACAATGCTTAACGTAGTTTTTGACAAAATCTCTTAATCGCGGAAACCAAAAGTGTTGTTTAATACTGGCCAATGTTTTATCTATGCCAACATGGCATTGTTCATCGTGGAATATACGCAATAGACCTAGGCGACTTTGTCGGGGAACTACCCATCGCGTAACTTTTACCCCGTTTGAATCTACCTCGCAATGTAACAGCATTCCGTCCTTTTCAACGTATTGCTTATCGTCGAGTTTACCGTCGCGCAGTTTCGAGAGCAGATTTTGTATTTCTACGTTTCCACGCTGTGCAATGCGAAGCCAATCATTGTGTGCGACTCGAAGAACTTGAACCGGATTTCGACTGAGATAGTCAACATGAGGGAGTGAACTGCCCTTACGATAATCCAGACTAAAATCGAAGTCTTGCATGTAAGACCACCAGCGGGCAACTCTTGGTAATAATGTCTTCTTATTGGCAGTGGATTTAACGGCATTACAGTCCGTTATAATAACAAAATGAATTCCAAGGAGATACACACGAAAATGTTTCAACGAGTTGATGATGGCTAACGTTTCCAACTCGTAAGAGTGATATTTTGCTTCTATCGCTGTCGTTCTCTTACTGAAGTAACCTACCACTCCAACTTGACCATTACATCGTTGTATAAGGATGCCACCATAGCCGATAGCACTGGCATCTGTATGAAGCTCGGTTGGGAGATCAGGATCGTATACGACCAGCAAAGGTTTTGAAGTCAGATGACGTATCACATATGATCGGGCTTCGTCTTGCTCTGCGCCCCACGCAAAAGGTTCGTTTTGTTTGGTCAATTTTGTAATACAAGCCGTTTTAGTGGCGAAATCAGGGATAAACTTCCGGAAATATCCCGCCAGACCCATAAACTGTCGGATTTGTGTTTGACTTTTCGGGGTAGGAGAATGAACAAGGGCTCGAACTTTTCGTGAGTCAGGACGAATTCCTTCGCCCGAAATTTCATGACCAAGATATAAGATGCTTGTTTGCAAGAATTTGCATTTTGACGTATTTAGAGAAAAACCGGCCACGCGGAGAGCCTCAAGCACCAATCGTAAAAGCTTAACACCTTCCTCAGGAGTCTCAGAAGGGATAAGTAAGTCATCGAAGAAGATAAGGGCAAAACTCAGATGTTCAATGGCCTTTTTAACTGCTTTTTGAAAAACAGTAGGAGCATTTGCTAGCCCGAAGGGCATCCGCAGATACTCAAACAAACCGTCGGGGGTGATGAATGCTGTTTTCTCGATTGACTCCTCCTCAAAAGGGATCTGGTAGAACCCAGACGCCATGTCTAAAGACGTAAAGTATTTAGCCTTTCCCAGGCTGTCAAGCTGATCCTGGATTCGAGGAATCGGATAACGATTTTTAACAGTATGAGAATTTAATTCGCGATAGTCGACGCACAAACGTTTAGTGCCATCTTTTTTCTGTACTAAGATAACTGGACTGGCATAGGGTGATTGGCTTTCTCTAATGATGTTATTTTGAAGCAACTCATCTAGAATTTTCTGGACATCAGCACGTTCGGCCATGGAAAGTCGTGTGGGAGGTCCATTTACGATGTGAGAATCGGTCAATCGAATTTGCAGAGTTGCTGTTTTTATTGGTGGAACCTTGTAGCCAACGGTCATTAGGTCTGAGTACTCGTTTAAAACTGTCACAATTTCATTGATGTATTGTGGCGGTGCAGTAATTAAGTCAGGCTCGATTGATGGGTTTTTAGTTACTTGAAATACACCTGAAGTATGTTTACGTAATATTCGAGTACCGGAATAATCGGTAACAGCTTGCAATTCAGGATCTCGATAAAGGTCACGACCTATAAGAACATCGAAATCTAAAGCTCCATCGGGAACAAGAAGAAAAGTCAATTTAGTTTTCACACCTGTTATCTCGACGTCTACTGTAAGTTTTTGACGAATTTCCAATTCGCCCTGAGCAATACCTTTTATTGTTGAGTAACAGGGTGTAATTTTATTTTCGAACAAATGGCGAAATCGTTCTGAAATCAGCGACACATCGGCGCCCGTATCGATAAGAGCCTTAAATTTATGTCCCGCTACAAGCACGTTCGCCATCTCAGCAGATTCACCAGCTGCACAGAAATTTACTTTACGGCGCTCTTCGATAGTGTTCTTAGTAAAACAATTTTCAGACGAGTGCCCTGCTTTAGCGCAAAAAGAACAAACCTTACTATTACTACTAGTGGTAGTACTAGTCGCGGGTGGTTTTCCAAAAGATTGATTTTTCTTTATTCCGGAAGCATCTTGCGAAGGTAAGCGGCAATACTTCCGAATGTGGCCAAGATTTCCACAATTATGACAACGGGGAGGACTGCGAGCATTTCTGGATTCACCTAAGTGTGGTCTCTTTAAGGGTCGCCTCTCAGAACATAATTCGGATTCGTCTCGCGCGCGTTTCGTAAAAGAGGACAAATACCCCAACAATTCTGGAACGGTTTTGCAGTCTCTGGACACAGCTGCATCGCGTACATAATTTTCTCTGATACCATAAACAATTAATTCGACAAGATCTTTCTCGTCCCAGGCCACTCGTAAATTTTTCAGTAAAGCGGTTTTCTTATGAACATAAGCGTCAAATGTGTTACATCGGCTACTGTCATAGCTAGCGGCTTCGGATAATAAACGCCCCAAATTACGTCGCGGCGGGAAAGCGTCGGAAAACTCCCGCTTAAAGGTACCCCAGTCCCTGACGTCGGGTGCCCATTCATCATGCCATTTCCGAGCATTTCCAACTAGATAACGCCCAACTCTCACCAACACCTCAATGTCTGACCACGAGAGCTCGTTCTTAATGGCCTCCACCTGCTGCAACCATTTGCCGGCATCGTCGGCTTCGGGGTGGAAAATCGGCAGGTCCACTTGGTCTGGTGCAGCCCTAGACGATTTTAAGGCCTTCACTAACTCCTTCAGCAGAACGCCTACGTTCGACGGGTCGGGTTCGCCGGGTACTCCATCCATTGTGGCACTCTGGCACTTAAACTTTTCACACAGTCACTTTCTGTGGATTTGGGCACAATCCCGCTTCTGATGTTAGCAACAAATCAAGAATAGTGTCACAAATGAGTATAAAAATAACAATCGCGGCCGTGAGACCCAAGCAGCTCTGGTTTTCTCCGTCTCCAGACGCTGACTGGCGGCGACGAGTTCCAAATCGGCAATTCAGCAGTCTAGCAGTTCCGTGAAGTGGTCTCAAATTTCAATACTGCTTACACTAGGATTTTTATATTAGACATCACTTGAATATTTTCTTTGGATTCCGGCCAGAGCAGAGCAGTATTTTACATTTCTGTTCACATCAATGAACTCTTCAATTACATCAAATGTTATGTCCCACACAATTAGACTGCAGTCATAAAGCAATCGAGCCACCTCGCTTTGTTTTGATATGTTGCATAACGGATTATCTGTGGAGTTTAAATTTAGGGGCAATTTAAAAACAGAATGGGCAGTTCTACCACCCTGTAGCAAAGTTGCTGCAATTCCCGAAGAGGCCACCGCGATAGCAATTTTATTGGAACTGCGTATTTTCGATAATAACAAATTTATAAGGAATGTTTTTCCTGTACCCCCAGGTGCATCTAAAAATAAAACTTTGCCGTAGTCTAAGTTTTCTAAAATTTCTAAGTAAACCTCTTTCTGTTCACTTTTAAGGGCGTCGGATACCTCTATTCAGCCTATTCATTTAACATGTAAATTTTATTCCATCACAATTCAGAATTGGATCGTTTAAATTTGATGGTTTTTTTTAAGTAGTTAGACTATAACATTATCTAATAGGTTACGTGAAACATATTTGCAAAAAATGTTGGGAAACCCAAAAAAAAAATTTTTGAAAAGTTAAAAATCTTTTTTTAATTATTATTCACAGTAAAAATTTCAAAGTAACCATTTATAGGCACGTATTTCGCCAGATGATAAGTTTATCAACAACTATGGTTTAAAAAAAAAAACAGATTTTTTAAAATAATTTAAATGTAGTGGAAATAATTTTATCGGACACGCCCCTCACTAAATCCCGCCTTCGACGTTTGGTCTTCATGACCCACAACCAATGACAGTCTAATAACCTCCCTCTCGGTGCAGACTTTCATTTTGTTATTTATCCGATTAGTATGATGCCGTTGTCTCATCTGCTTTTGACCCGTTATGCTGTACAGGATTGAAAAAATCTTAAGTAAATAATTAGAAATTTAAGAGACGGTACATTTCATATTTTCTTTAACAAATTCCATCTTCGGGCATTGGTTTGGACGTCTCTGCATTTCATCTGAGGTTAACCTGATGTTTAGTCTATTCAGTCCATTTTAGAACTTCACCGCATTTAATGCTCATTCGGCTTATTCTCTACAAATTTTATTTTGGTTATGAGTTCTTATTTACAATAAATATATAAATCGAACATACGAGTGAGTAATTCAGATTGACTAAACGTGTTTAATAAAAAATAAATAAATGTAAATGATTCTGAAACTCGTGACAGGCAAATGTGTGTCCGCAATTCAATAATGCTGTAATTTAAAAGTAAGAGCAAATTATAAAAGGTTTGCATCCACGTCGTCGTTGTCTTGCAAGACTCAAGTCGGTTCAAATTCTAATGACGTACTATTATGCCATTGCCGTCCATAAAGAGCTTAGATGTTTAACCCGTGCAAGATTTTCGTAAAGTATTACATCAAATGAAATCACTACTATGTGTACAAATTGTGTAGCGGTACGGATTTATTTCTCTCGAAATAATTTTGGTGAAATATAATCATAATAAGGGGGGGTGGCATTGTGGGGGGGGGCATTGTAGTGAACGCTATTTACGCTACCCTAAAGATTGTAACATGTTTTCCTAAAAAAATTTAAATACTTAATTTTTTTTAAGTACATATTTTTTAGTATATTAATATTTAAATACTAAATACTTAAATAATATAATAAGTATTCTGTTCTTCCAAATCCATTATAAGAGTCTTATAAGGTATCGGTCTTCGCTTTTTGATATTTGATATTGGTATTTTACTGATACAGTGGGAAGCTAATTATTCTAACTTTGAATTCTGACGGCTGTCGTAACTATATCTGCAAATTCGTGACGGTTCCGCAAAAAACTAAACACCAGAAAACTTTTCTTACATCGTGAACGGTTGCCCTTTTGCAAACTTTTGAAGAATACCTTTTATACCGATTTAACATTAAAGCTAGAAAAATATGTTAGAGTTTACAATGAAATAAGCAGAATATATTCAGCGATAAAAATGCGTGGCGCGCTTTCCCAAGTAATTTCAATCAGCCGAATGAACACGTAAGAACAACTTTTTGCCGAAACAGCGTCTGGTTCAACCAAGGTCAGACAAGATTTACACAGATCGGACCGGAAATCCGCGTCGCGACGTTCGACGGGCGTACCGGCCGACAATAGCTACGAAGTATTATAATTTTTTTATAAATGTTCCGCAGCTCAAAGAACCGATTTGTTGGAATAATTAACTCAATGTTTGTTATTTTTGTATAGGTTTGTATTTTTATAGAGTTTTACAAAAATTGTTAAATTTTGGGCCTCATTTGGTTCTAGTCCGACCTGTAGTCGACTCTTCTCAGTACCATAAGCAAATATAAAAATAATAAATAATAGTAATAATCGAATAGCAACCTGAACGCTGAACGCCTAGACCATAATGCAATAATTAGATAAAACTTTTATTGATATTCGAGCATAATTGATTTTTATTGAAATGTGAGACGTTAGGCAATTGTTTTCCTGGCTAATGCCAGGAGATGGATATGTATGTCTAATTGAATAAAATTAATTAACAAAAAAATATTATAAAGTAATAATTATAAGACTTCACATAATTTGGTAATTCGTCTAAAAAAGGCTACTAAAGCAAACAACTTTTTTATGAATAATACGCAAACTCGCAAAGCGGTGAAACTGTAATTCAGAACGAATAATGTGAGGCATCCGTCTCAGTAAGCATCTAACCGGTTCTTAGGCGGGACTGGTGGGCGGGGTTAACAGTAACATTGTGAAATTCTTTGGTGTCGCCATCTACCGGATTCGAGACGTTCGGTGCAAGTATCGAACACCCTTAAGTAACGGTTCGTTTTCTTCGACCATTTGTAATAAAACTTCAATATCGTAGTTCTTTTCTCTAATATAAACCAAATTTTCCGTAATCTCGTTGGTATTGCGTTTCGGTTGCGGAAATCCAAATGTGTTAAGGGTTGATCACCGATTGTTAGAATAACATCTTCTAGAAGAATCAATGGCATGTAATTCATTAACTGCCAGCTATCTAGCCACCCTTCTGAGAATATCCTCGGACATACTGTCTTTGTATTTCTCCCAAAGCTGCAATGGGTCGGATACATGACAAAACACTAACATTATTGCAAACAATTCTCTCAGTTTAATCGGTGATTCTGAGATAGTAGCATCTTCTAGTGTGTTGTCCCAATGTTTGTCATCTTCCAACAATCCCAGGGCTTTACATGCGGATTGAAAAGTAGAATGTACTACGCCATTAACCGTCCTAATAAGTAATAAGTAGGTCCACGAACCTCATGCAATAGTAGGCGAAGGTAGTAACACTCGGCATTGTTGGGATGTACTGTATAAACCCTTCCAAGGACGTTATCTTTTTTACACCCGGATATTCATCAATATTTTTTCCTAGCTTTCTACGTTGAAATTTATTCTTGTTCCACGTATAATATGAAGGCACTTCGTGGTAAAAAAGGGTTTTGGCAAAATCGTCGTTTGAGCATAAATCAAAAAAGGCCATTAATGTGGTTTTTGGAGGGTTATTGACCCTATCCAAAAGATTGTCTTCATTAAAATAGATTCTCTGTCCATTTTCCAAATGGACGGAAAGATGAACAGGAGGAAACCTTTCGTGAATGGGAAAACATAGAATGCGCCAAACAGCTTCCGAAGTGCTTATATACCTTCCCGTTTTATAGATTGCCACCTCATCTAGTTCATTTTGTAGTGCAAAGGCCGCCTGATCGCTGCCTTTATTAACGTATTTGCAGATATATTTGATAGATTTGACAGAATTACAGTACTCTACGTTAATGTGTGCATTAATAAATCTATGTGAAAGGGGGTTCTAATGGAGAAATAAATTCTATTTGAAAAATTAAAGTTGTCTAGCATGGGGTAGTTTTGGAACCACCTGTATACGTTAAAATATTTTTAGGTTATACAGCCTGGGAAACGGTGTACAAATTGTATTAAAAAAATTTATAGAAGTTGCAATTTAGCAACCTTCGTTATAGCATTGAAAATGAACTTGACTATTTTTTAAACTTGGCAAAATTTCGCAATATCTAAAAATTTAACAACAGGCAAATTTATGTTTTGTGGAAAAATAAACTTTTTATAATTGCACTAGAGCATTCGGATACTAACTTCGGTTTAAGCCCTCTTCGTAATTTAAAATTTGCACAATAATTCGCATCCGCTCACAAACATCAGATATTATGGAAGGTGTGAAATACAATAATTATAAAATTGTTCATGAAAAGCAATTTAGAAAGGGCAAGAGATGTTTAAACAACTTGTAGTCTCCCAAAATTAAAAATAAAATATAGATAAAATTAATAAACACACAAATGCAGAATGAGGAGTTCCGTTGGCATTTCAATTTAAAATCTCAACCCTGCCACAAATATAAGCTGTCTGAACGCCCATTGGACGTCCATGTCCACTGAGCGCCTGCATTTAGTTTGCGTAGTTCACGTAATCTTCGACGTACTTACGACTTCTGCGCTGACTCAAAAGATTTTTCAGTAACTTTAACAAAAAATTTGCAACCTTCTACTTATATTTTCTTGTTCTCCGTCTACGAAAAATCCATGACCACGAATGACACTGACATGAATATATTTCAAGAGATAACAGAGATATATTCAACATTAAGAAAAATTAAATCTTGATCTATTCACACGTGAACACAATGATAAAAATTACACACAAACGAAACTCTTTTTTTCTACATTTTCTACACCCGTTTTTGCACCTTTCCTAGCACATCTACGAATATAATGCTACTAGCACGGTACATTGCTTGAACTTTCAGCTACACAACACAATAAACAAAATTCACCTCCGACGAACGAGCTGAAAGTTATGATTTTTTTTCTAGACCCCTGCATATCATTATTTTTATAGAAAAAATGATATAGTTCCAAAACTATGACAGATAGGCCAATATAACTGGTTAGTTTTTCTTACATTTTAAAGACGATTCCAAATCTGAAATAAATAGTAAAGGTTGCCATTTGAAAAAACAAAGATGGCCGCGACTTCCGGTATATGCTGAAATGCCACCATCTTGAAAATATTTTAATTTGACTCGCAAGGTTCGATTATCATGGTATGCCAAATTGCAGCTCGCTATCACAATAAGAAGTCCAAAATTTCCTAATCGCCGCCTTAAAAGAATCACCCTGTATATACATAAAATATACAAGTGTATACTCCAGTCAGGTTGGTGGATCTATACGAACCGGGAACACTGGCACAAAATGGTGATAGGGTTGGTTTAAATATACAACATAGGGTTCAAACACAACAATAAAGTGACTGCTCTCATTAAAAGTAAATATTGGAATGAAGCAAATGCATGTAAGACGTGATCAGACTCTGATGATTTTACGTGAACAAAACCAATGCAACACTTGAGTTTGCTATGTTAAGATTCCAGTTAGGCGACAGCTTCGATTTAAATGGATAACAAAAACGTTGTAGTCGCAGGGCTGATGATTTTCAGATGAGCCGTTGGAGGGGTCATGTGTATGTATGTATCAATGTACATATGGGTGAGGCAAGTTTCATGTACATTTTCAAAATATAATTTTCTAATTAAACAAAAAATTTAAAAAATTCAGAAATGATTTTTATACTTATTAGCATAAGTTATAACGGCGCAAATTTGATTTAGAAGTAGGCCCTAAGTCATCATTGACGAATAGTCTGATTAGCCAGGCGAAAGGAAACCGAGAACTCGTCATTTTATTTTTCTATTTTCAATGATTTCAAATAGTAGTTTTAGCGTTTTAAATTGACCGTGAATGATTTTCGATTATGTTGGGTTCCGACCAAAGTGTATTTCGAGTCTCTGCGCCTATGAGTCTGATTACGCAATTGTTTCGTGGTAACTGCAGACTCGGATCTCTAGTTCGACATGAAGAAACCTGTTGACTGTTTAAAGACGTTTCACCTCTACTCGGTAGAGAACGCTTTCACTGGTCAAATTAAACTTGAATTTAAAGAGATTGCAGATGCAAGTGCCATCTATCGGTCAAAAATCAGTAGAGGTTGTGAGACGCCGCTCTTAAGTACCACGTTTTGGGTCACCGATCAATCGCATTTGCGGATCACTTCGGCTGGGACGAGACGGTGGTCTAGAGCCGTGACGCCGAAAAGACCCACGTCTGTAAGTGGTGAGTTGTCGTCCTGTCCCGCTTTTCTGGGAGAACCGTTTGTAATTTGTTCGTTTCCCATAGGGTCCTTCTTCTTCTTATCGATACTTACCGATTCCTTTTCTCGATTGGTTTTCTTCTCCTCTGATCGATTCTTATCGATTCTCTATTCTTCTTCGATTCGACTCTTCGAATCGACTTCATCGACCCCTGTCGATTTCTTGGCGTTCCTATCTTGGTCTACCCGGAGCTCGTTCCTGGACTCCTCTCTAATTTGGTAGAAAAATTTTGGAAATATATTCTTGGGATGAGTTTATCTCCCAAGCGTGGTCTGCTTAAAGATATTTCTTTTGTAATCCCATCGGGTTGAGTTAGCTACGTTTAACAATAACCTGCACGTATGTATGCACAAAATTTTCATTTCATTTGCACATAAGCCCAAATACCACAAAATAAACACCGCTCATTTCGCACGTTACACGGTACTGTCAAAGGTCCGCTTACCGTGTTGCCAATTTTCTCTCAGCACGGATAGTATCTTACGAAGACTACGGGCCAGCCCAGCAGCCCGGGGATGGATGTTAAAGCTCAGTCGGACCAGGCTGAGAAGGCTGGTGGGTGTCCTAACGGGACACTGTCAGCTGAGGCGACAACTCAACATCATGGGTCTCTCGCAGGATCGTAGATGTCGGCTGTGCAATGACGAGGACTGGGCTTCATAGAAGGGACAGGACTTGAGTAAGGTGAGGGTGGAGAGGACCATAATGGGTCGCAAGGCCTGAATGCAGCGGTTATGAACTCCTTACAATACAATAAGGTACTACCTATAAATTACTTTTATTCAAGCATACAGTATTAAATCTTTGTTTTTCATACTAAAAATAAATCATAAATTTTATTAACTAAACGCGAGCGTATATAACCCAGCCAAAATTCTGCGAGTTAATATTATACAGTTTGACCAATTTCTATAAGGAAGGATTAAGCAGGATGAAGATTTGTGGCGAACGCAAATGCTTCCCTTCCCGCCTGAGATAATTTGATCGAAAAATACCTAGATAAATGAGAATACGGAATTATTTAATAGTGCGAGGTCTGCTATTTTCTGGAATTTAGTTTTATCAATGTCTAACCGTCACGAATTTGCTGAAATAAAGGTTGATTTTTAAGGATTTTTATTTTTCAATGTTTTTTTACAGATAATGCGTGATTCGTGTTATGTCCAAAAATTCGTGTTCGGTGAAAAATGTTTCTGCTCTTCTTCTGGGAAGTGTCGAGTTGTAACTATGGCATCTGCTATCGTTCGATAATTTCGGACTTTTTTTGCCTAAAATGGAAGAGCTGAATCTGGTTGACATGCCACACTGCACGTGAAACCATGAACCTGATGCGACAATATTTCAGCAAAAATTTATATTTCGAAATGAATGAAATTCATAATGCCCCAAATAAAAATGTTGATTCTGTAAAAATATTGAACTGATTTACACAAACATGGCGTTTTTGCTTACCATTTACCTGACCCGACATCAGAAGGTTTTTGAAGATAGATGGCGTATTATGGGACCGTCGAAATACAAGTGAGATACCGTTCTATAATTTTCTCTTTTCTGTGTTTTTGCTGTGTTTATTTTTTGCTGGTAATGGCGTTATCAGAGAATTTATTCCCAAAGTTAAATCGCACATTTCGGTAAGTATCTTAAAACAAAGCACTGCATCGAATTAACAATATTCTGTATTTGTAGAAAACGTCGAAGAAAAATGGGTGATGTTTATGTATGGGAATCAATTTTTATTTCAAGTAGAATCGATGACAGTGGGGGCAATTCACCACGAGAAGAGGTCCACGTGGATGTCTACAAAAAAAACCGCCTAATCCTCCTAGAATGTGTGCAATTTTATATCGATATGAATATTGAAATGCGAAACAAGGCTAAAAATTCCTTGGAAAAAGATATTTTTAAATTAATGAATAGTAGTATTTTTGGTAAAACTATGGAATGTGTAGATAAAAGAGTTAACGTTAATCTGGTTACGTCTTGGGCTAACGATGGTAGAAAACCAGGTGGCGTAAAGTTTCAAAAATTACGCGATTTTTAGTGATAATTTTATAGCAATTTAAATGTCAAAAGAAAGCGTTCTTTACAATAAACCTCTTGATATTGGTTTCACAATTTTAGATTTACATAAATTGATAATTTAGAACTTTTATTATAGTTTTATATAGAGATTAAATATGGAAACGAGGTAAACCTTTTATAAATGGATACGGATAGTTTAATCCTAGAATTTTTGTGAGAATTTTTATAATGATAGCAAAGAAAATTTAAATACCTTTGACACATCTAATTACGATATCGATAATGCTGACGGAATTCCTAAGAATCCATGGATTATCGGTAAAATTAAAGATGAACACAAAGGTTGCATAATCTCAGAGTTTTATGGAACAGGTGCAAAAACAAATTGCGTAGACGTTGAGGGTGAATTACTTAAAAAAGCAAAAGGTATCAAACATATATATATATATATATATTATAAAAAATGAATTGTTTCTGGATGATTATAAAAAAACCGTCTCTATTCCAAACCCCACTGTAATAAAATCAATGAATATTGTTCATTCAAAATTGAATACAATTTACACCAAATTAGAGAAAAAGATAGCATTATTACTTGATGACGATACAAGATTTGTTTTAAGAAATTCGGTTGGTAAAACTTTATCTTGGGGTCACTAGAAGCTTCATCTTCATAATTTTAATGCTGATATATAATATTTAGCTAATACTAATAATAATAATAAATTGAAGCATTATATAAAAACTAAATCTTGTATTTGTACTAACAATAACATGAAGTTTATTTACCATTGGTTATGTAATAATTTAAAAAATTAAATTTGATTGTAAATTAAATAAAACGTGTTTGAAAACATGTCTTTGTCTGACTCAACCAACTATCTTAACATGTCTTCGCTTGAGTCATCAAACACATGTAATGAAAAAATGTTTAGTTTAATTAAAGCTGTCGTTGTAAACAATTGTTCCTTCCGCTGCAATAATGGCATCTTCAGCGTGTTTCGATTCACTTAATGAAATCGTTGCTTTAGAGTTTTCGGACGAACTTATTCACGCGAGTGATTGAAATATTAATAAGATATATAAAATTATTAATATGGCGAGAAAAACAACGAGCAAAACCTCCAAGAGATAATTTAAACCACAAACAGCGAATAGCGGTAAGAAAACTAAAGTCTAACAAAGATATTATGATTTTAGCAGCGGACAAGGGGATTGCCACAACCATATTAAACACTGTAGATTACCGACGAAAAATGAATGATCTTCTTGTCCCTACAACTTAAAAAATACTTACAAGAGATCCCACATCGCGTATTTTAAAACACACAAATAAATTAATTAAAATGTCGTCAATTCCGGATGAAGTAAAGTTAAAAATATGCCAATGGTTACTCTACCAAAGAAATAAAAAGAGCAATTCGCCCAAATAGGTCTGTCAGAACAACAAACGATAACACAAATCCGAGAGAAGGAATAGTATTTTTACCATATGTAAAAAATGTAACAGACCGTCTTGGCAGAATTCTAACACGGAATAACAGGTTCAGCAAAAGATAAGAGAGAGCCATTGTCGTCAGCGGGCGTCTATAGAATACCATGTTCTTGTGGTTCAGTATATGTAGGTACAACTAAACGAAGTATTAAAACACGTTTAACTGAACACAAGAGGAACTGTCGTTTAGGTGAGTTTGATAAATCTGCCGTAGCTGAACATGGATTGTCTATGGAAACCAATATACAATACAGGGCTGTTTTTTTAAGGCAGCCATTAGAATATTTTTAACTTCCTATAGTGCTAGAAATTTGAAATTTGGCATACAGTCAAAATTGACCATTCTGAATCGAAATAAATTATTTTCAATATGGCGGCACTTCCGCTTATACCGAAAGTGGACGCCATCTTTGTTATTTTAAATGGAACACCATAGTTTTTATTTAATTTTCGAATACCCTCTTTCTTTTTAAGTATCTTATACCTATATTGTACTTATCTATCTATCAAAGTTTTGGAGATATGCGCACTTTTTTACAAAATTTTGCAATTTCAGTGTTCTATTCAAAAAATGATTTTGCAGTAACCATTGGGAAAATGTACAAACTGTTTTTTCCAGTGGATAGAGGAAAGATTGCAAAATTGTAGGCTGGCCTCAAAAGTAACTATCACATTCTAAGTACTTACAATAATTTAATGAAAATGCCCAAAACAAAACGTCAATATTTCTTTTTTTTTAAATGGCACCTACTAAATTTTATATCGCCAGTCGATAGAAAATGAAATTTAAGTCAATATTGTATTAGCATGTCCTATACCTATCTCAATTACTTTAGGAGTTATTATGATTTATTTAGAAAATGAGTCTAATTCATGAGGGTGTTTAGTTCGAGAAATCGAGCAAACGACTCCTGGGACGGATTACTGCCACTAAACGTGATCAGCATCTGTCCCAGCGTTTCTGTGAAGACAGCGTTGTTGGACTTTCCCTCCTTCAGGAGTGAAAGTGCTGGTTTCCCGTTTGCGGCCTTAACTGCCGGGGGAGCAGTTTTTGTTGGTGCTGTCGGGGCTCGCCCTTTCACTGGGGTTGGCGTCGGAGGAGTCAGGTCCGGCTGAACTTTTCCCACTGACTGCTTCCCCTTGACCATGGAAGCGTAGCTGCTGCCCTCTTTGCTTGGGGTCTTCGCTGCCTTCCCTGTCGTTTTCTGCGAGGCTACCTTGGATACCTCGCTTTTGGGCCAAGCGGAGAATTTCCTATAGCTAGCTGGGTGAGATCCTTGGCAGTTCGCAAGGTTGCCGATGTCTCGCGCGGTTTTCGACACTCCTTCGTCAGGTGGTCTTCTCCACATTTGACGCACTTTGGGTTCGCCCTGCACCCCCTCTGGGAATGGCCGAACCTTTGGCATCTGTGGCACTGACCGCTCGAAGTCCGTTTTTTCAACGACTCCGCTTTGATCTTTAAGGAGCACACGGAGGTCGTAGATGCGTTTCTCATCCCTCGGAAACTCACACACCACCATTGGGTATGCACCTTTTTGATTTTTCATCCTGTGAACAGACACTGGATGAAAACCCTGCTCACCGAGATCTTCCTTGACCTCTTCGACGGAGCCGGATTCAGGTATGCCTCGCAGCACTACCTTTAGTCCCTTCTCGCTTTTCAGTGAGGAGTGGTATGGCAGCTTTTGGTCGTCCAAGAAGCGTGCCAACGATCTGAAGTCTCCTTCAGTCATTGGTTGCATCCTGATGCCCTCCGCTGTGTTCTTTGCCTGGGCGATGTTTATCTTACATCGCTGCAAGGCTTTGCTGATTGCTGTCCAGTTCTCCTTGGTGCGCAGGATCACTGGTGGGATGGCATTTTTGCCGGGAACAGTCTGACTTTGGCCTCTGTCTGTTGTTCTCCGGGCTTTCTTAGTTCCTGTTGGCGGACTGACAGTGGCCTGGGTGCCTGAACCCTGGCTGCTTTGGGCGGATGTAGAAGCTTCCGGCGCCGGAGCCTTCCGCTTCTTTCTGTTGATGACCACCGTGTAGTTATCCTCAGTGGGACTTGGTGTCATCTTTCTGGGGGACCATTCCTCGTCGGACGTGTCTACCGTCTCTATTGTGATTGTTTCTTCCTCAATATCACTGGGTGGACTCCCTGGGGAAGATTCATCATGAGGGGGTTCAGCAGAGTACTTAAGCCCAAGTTTCTGCTGTATCGCCTTTAGGGTGTAAGAGAGTTCTATGACTCTTTTGCTGAGTTCGGAGTTCCGCTGGACCAACTCTGCATTCTGTTGGGCTAGGGCCTCTGATGTTTTTGGCGGCCCCTCCATGCCGCCAAAATGTTAGTATTGTAACCTCAAACTTTGAGGTTCCGTATCTGAAACAAACAAGCTTTGTGTGTCTCAGTACTCCCTTTATGCTTCGTGGAGAAGACTAGGGGCAGTAATCGCTTTGAAAAGTTGGGATTAGCGTAGCCTTTGGTGCACTTCGGAAAATACGTCCTTACCCCGCAACCACTCGTACCAACCTTCAGATCGAAAAGAGATAGTCTTGAATGGTAGGGCCGATTATCTGCAACTGATTTAGGCTGACGCCGGTGGTCGTGGGTGCTGACCCGTTGAAAACGACTCTGAGCTTTGTTGTACTGCTGCTTTCATTAATTACACCATGATGTGGTAAGAAGTAGACAGTCCCTGATTTGGATTGACTGTTTACTTTGGACATGTGACCAAGGGATTCATACTCCTTCATGAATTCGGTGTACTTTGATTGATAATATTTGGTAGGTGCCATTTAAAAAAAATGAAATATTGACGTTTTGTTTCGTGAGTTTTTATTAAATCATTGTAAGTACTTAGAATGTGATATAGTTATTGTTGAGGCCAGCCGACAATTCTGCAATCTTTCAGCTATCGACTGCACAAAGCAGTTTGTACCTTTTCCCACTGGTTCCTGCGAAAAAATTTTTTGAATAGACCACCGAAAATGCAAGATTTTGTAGAAAAGTGGGCATATCTCCAAAACTTTTACACATAGATACATAGAACATAGGTGTATGATACTCAAAATGAAAGGAGGCATGCGAAAATTAAATAAAAACTAGGGTGTTCCATTTAAAATAACAAAGATGGCGTCCACTTCCGGTATAAGCGGAAGTGCCGCCATATTGAAAATAATTTACTTCGATTCGAAATGGTCATTTTCGGCTGTGTTCCAAATTTTAAGTTTATAGCACTGTAGGAAGTTAAAAAGTTTCTAATGGCCGCCTTAAGGGGATGTTTACACTTTCCCAAAGTTTCTGAGGGACGCCGCGGGTTGGGACGAGGTAAAAATTTGGTGTCGAAGGGGCGGTACCAAATAACTTGCGGCTCAGTTCAAACTGAAACATCATGTTTATGTATCTTTCTATATCATAGTTTACACAGTACAACTGATCGACTAGGGTGGGCAATTGTAGCCGGAGGCAGTGTCGCAGGTAGAGAGGCACATTTGTATTTTGAGTATTTTCTTCTCTTTCACAAGAATCTGCATTGGGAAACATTTACAGAATGCAGAAAAAGTATCAAATAATGGCTGTAACTTTTAAATTATATTTTAATTATAGTTATGAAAAGTTTAATAGAAAAGTTGTTAGGTTTATTATTGCGCATGACATGACGTTTGTAGTTTGATCCTAACTTTTTTTGTTTAACTACTATGACAATCAATTTTGTTTTTTCTAATTAAGCCAAATCATTTTTTTGTGATTTTTAAACGAGCGTATTTCTTTCTAGTTTGTAACGCAAATCTACAATTACAGCAAAAAATTACAAAAAAATGTATAGAAAAAAATGTATTTGGTAGAGAAAAAGCCCATGATTATTGGTAAAGAAGGCCATGAAAATGTTGAACATTTTGCATGCTTGCAAGTACAGGATGGTTCATTTTCGATGGCTACGTAGGAGATCTCAAAAAGTAATGTTTTTTTTTCGAAATCTTTAAACCTTCCTAACATTTTTATTATTTATGTTATTAACTTCATATAAAAACATTATTGATGCACATTTCTACGTAAAATGCAACGATTTAATGAAATTATATTTTGGCCTGTTTATTTAGCAGTAATAAATCAAACTTGCGTTTTTTAAATTTAAGCAATAGAAGACGATTGTATTTTTAAAAATGTTAATTTTTTCTTTTTTTTAAATATACATATGCGATAGTCCTAAAAACTTTTAAAAAATTTAATAATTAAAATTTAGTTCGCAATTTTTTCTAAGTTTGCCATGGAAAACAAACGATTTATTTTGTTATATTACTTACCAATGTACAGAAAATTGTTAAAGTGTCAAAAATATATTTTGTTTCTATTTTGTTTTCATACGAAAAATGCAAAGCTACGAGAAATTTGAAAAATACGTACGACATGATAGAGAGTTACATCGAATCCAATAAAAATCGCAAGACCATTTCTCTTGAATATTAATATAAAAAAATATTCGGATAAGCCGCAACACTTCCTAGGACTTCCTTCCTTCCTCTTTTCATTGTATCTCTTTGGACGTTCTAATATTTTCAAACCCGGTTGGCGTCTTTCAGGAAATATTTCAAAATAGGTGCTTTTTGTTTTTGCCGCATTTTTGTTGGATTCGATGTAATACCCTAATATGTCGTACTTTTTAAAATTTTCTTTTGTAAACAAAGGGTATTTACTGCCCATTTGGTTGGTAATATAAGAAAATAAATCGTTTTTTTTACATGGCTGATTTATTAGAAATTGCAAAATAAAATTATCCATTTTCTGCAATTTTCATATCATATAAAATGTAGGTACTTTTACATACTTTTAAAAACAAAAAAGGCGTTTTTAAAAATGCAATCGTCTTCTGTTGTTTATTTTTTTAAAAACACAAGTTTGATTTTTTATCGCTAAATAAACAGGTCAAAATAACATTTGACTAGATCGTTGCATTTTACTTAAAAATATGCTTCCATAATGTTTGTATTTCAAATTAATAACACCATTAATAAAAAAGATAGGAATGTTTAATAATTTCGACGAAATGGCAATTTTTGCTTATATCTCGAAAACTAAAGAAACCACACCAAAATAAGTTTCTCAAAAATCGAGCTCGAAAATGCGCCACTTGTATTTTTCTAAGTCCATTACTTTACGAGATCTCCTATGTGGTCATCAAATTTTTTTTTACAGAGACCTCTTTTGATTTGATCCTCTGTAAAACCACAATTTCTATTTTGCATACAACATCTGCTTTTTACAATGTCAACAAATAATTGTTATAATTTATAAAATGTGAGCAAAACGGTGACACATAAAAAATGATCGTTTTTATTTTTGAATAATAAAAACTAATCGAAATGTCGGCATGTTTTTTTTAAGAAAGTGTAAACTAAACATACAATCTTATAGAGCAAGAATTCCTCTTTCAAATAACATCTGACATAACGCCAAAACAATTAATTTCCGCGCGTAGTTTTAAAGTTAAAAAAAACTTATTAAAATTATTATCGTTCATCCCATTGTAATATTGTGCCGGTGTTTTCTATATTTTCGAGAATTTCAGCATACCGCACTTGTGCCCAGAGGCTTTCTTTACAGGTATAAGCAATAAAGCCCTTTGTCAGCCACTCTACCAATGAAATGGGACAGATTGTGGTGAGGCGGGTACAACCAATAATTCACAAAAAATTACGCAGAGGGCGCAATTATCAGCACCAGAATTTGTAGATTTTCGACTTTGTAGAGCTTTCGCCGCCACTTGATTACAGAAAATCTATCCAACTAATTTCAAAATTTTTTTTTGTTTTCTACAGACAGAAGATGAATCTATGTTTCTGTGGGAGCGGAATTTCCAAATTATATCTGGTAGAGCTAGGAAATACATCCAAAGTTAGTGATTTTTCTTGATAGCAAAAAGGGTGAAATTTTTCAAAATTTAAAAAAACTAGCTCCAACGAAACATGAATTGAACATTAATTAATGCATGTCAAAAATTTGAGAAAAATCTATCGATAAATGACGCTGTAAAAGTCTTTCTCCCGAGCTGTGTTTTTGGTATGTTTTCGACCAGTGTAAATATCCCCTTAAAAAAAACACCTGTATACAATTCGATGAGACAAAACTTATGTCGTCCACTTCACAATATTACCCACGTCTACACCGTGAAGCGATTGAAATTTATAAACACCAAGATAATTTCAATAGAATGGGTGAAGGGTTAAAGATGGACAAAATTTGGCAACCGGTAATGTCAACCAGAAGCACGGCTAACACTAACCGGAAGGGTATTGTCATTTGTTCCAGCAAATCAAGCAAACAATGAAAATGACAACAAAAATTATACAACGCCTGCGCAGAATATAAATGTGACAGTCGCGTATGTGACAGCAAAGAGAACACTTCGAGCTCTTCCACATCGCAACTACCACTGATGAAGTCCGCCGCAGTTGTGGATGAAACGTCTGGAGGTTCATTGGGGTCACTCCTCGGAGCGTTCACTACACCCGCCCTATTGGAACTTCAAATGGAACACGGTCACAAATCCCGAAAAAGATCGTTATAATTAATAACACCGACCGTGAAAGCCTACATACTTTCATAATAGGGCGAGAGTTAATACAAAATTTGGGTCAATGGTGTGGGTTTATTTCGATGTGGGAAAACTCTTTTTGCCAAAACCACTTCACACTGTTCTGACAGATAAATGGCACGCGCTTCTTGGAGGAAAAGGATCAAATTTAATCTGTAAAGGAAAGAAAACTCTGAATACAAGCGACAAATATCAAAGCAACACTTGTTTTATTTAGAAGGGAATAATAATTAATTAACTTTATCTTATGGTGAGTATGATTTGAACTTATATCCCAAATTATTATTATAAATCATTTTTTATTTACAGGAGCAATGAAAATGTAGATAGGAAGCAACAATACATATAAGATTAGATGAAACAACTACTACCAACAAAATACTATTGGAAAGGAGAGTACGTCAGGGAGACACCATCTCACCCAAACTGTTCACGCTGGCCCTCGAGGACATCTTTAAAAAATTAGAGTGGGACACTAAAGGTATTAATATAGATGGTGTCAGACTTAACCACCTTAGATTCGCAGACGATATAATACTAATAAGCAACAACGTAACGGAACTGCAGGAGATGCTAAACGAATTAAACCTAGCATCAATAAATATCGGGCTAAATATGAATTATAGTAAAACAAAAATAATGAGCTCTGAAGATATCAACATACACATTCAAGATAATAACACCGAATGCGTAAATGAATATATATACCTGGGACACACTATTAAACTGGGAAAAGAAAATCAATGTGCGGAAATCAAAAGGCGCATAAAATTAACATGTGCAGCTTTCGGTAAACTGGGGCACATTCTAAAAAACAACATGATCCCTATAAACTTAAAACGCAAAGTATATAATACCTGTGTACTACCCGTGCAAACATTGGAATTGGAAACAATCAGCCTAACAAAAACATTTGCAAATAAGCTTTTGACAACACAGAGCGCAATGGAACGAAGTATGCTAGGGGTCTCACTCCGCGACAAAATTAGAAATGAGGATATCAGAAAACAAACTAGAGTTACCGATGTAATGCAAGAGGCGGCTAAGATGAAATATAGATGGGCACATAAAATAACAGTTTGGAGACCTAGACAGACTAAGCGAAGCATAGAACGCCCACAGAAAAGATGGGTGGACGACATTAAGAAGGTGGCAGGCAAGCACTGGTTAAGTATAGCAAGGAACAGGGAGGCATGAGAGAGACCTATATCCAGGAGTGGACAGCTATTGATTGAGGAAGAAGCAGAAGAAGACACTAATATTATAAATGCGAAAGTTTGGATGTTTGTTACACATAGGCTACTATTTATACCGGAAACATGTTCCCGTGGGATAGATGTTTTTGTTTTTCATAGAGCAAGGGATCGATATGATTTTTTGTAGTGGTAGATTTTTTACGTAGTTTTTAACGTATTAGAGAGAGGATTAAGGATAGGAAAAAGTAGGGAAAGAAAGGAACCTTCTCAATGGGAGTATATAGATAAATAAATTGAGAAAAAATTCCGTTAGTTCGAACTGGGACTCGAACCCAGATCCTTCGATTACATGTCGAGAGCTGTATGTAATGTTGTATACAGAACGGTATTGGAATATATAAATACACTAGCTGACCCGGCGAACTTTGTTCCGCCTTAATGTCAATAAATAATCAATTTTTTTTTATTTTAAAAAATACAAAAAAAAATTAAATTTCTACATCAATCATTCATAATTATTTCTTTATTTTAGTACATAGGTTGCTCTTCATTTAAGTACCTTGTGATACACGACATTTTTTGTTTTATTATCAGGCGCAAAAACAAACAACGCAGATGGTCTTCCGACCCGTGAACATGCCACGTATAATTGACCATGGGAAAAACATGAATGTTCTAGATTTAAACCACAAACTTTTAAGGATTGGCCTTGTGATTTGTTGATGGTCATGGCAAATGCAAGACGTATCGGAAATTGAAGTCTTTTAAATTCAAACGGCATATCTGTTGGGATCATCGGTATCCTCGGAATGAGAACTTCCTCACCTTTGAATTTTCCTATCATTATCGTAGCGTAAATTACATTGTTCATCAATTTTCTAACCACCAAACGCGTACCGTTGCACAATTTTGGTTGGTTTATGTTTCTAAGCATGATTACTACGGAGCCAACCTTTAGGCGTAAATTGTGCGGTGGTAAGCCAGTCACATCCAAAGAGTTTAAAAATTCAATTGGATAGTTGGTGGCTTCATCTTCATTTGTGACGCAGTCAATAGATTTGAATGAATGCATTGTTCCAATGATCTTATTTTGAATTATGTAGTTTAGGTCATCTACATCTTTATTCTTAGCCGCTAAAATTGCTCGCTCACTCATCCATTCATAATTTTTGTAGTTAGAAATAATTTCTGGAAATACATTGTTGATAAGTTCGTCTTTTGATGAGACAAAATTACAGAAATTATTTGGAAATGATATTAATCCGCTCGATTCATCGACAGGTACTTGACCATTACCGATAGTCAGCAATTGCTTCTTCAGTCCTTTCATTTGCAGTATTTCGTATTCTTCTTGCATCACGGCTTTGTCGGGAAAGATTCGATCGTCTTGGTCGCGGCATTATTAATTAAACTTCACTTCACCTAAAAACTTAAATTTTCAACCATACCGAGTTTTATAGTTCACTTCACTGTTTATACGAATGGGCAATTGGGCAATAATGTTAATTATTTATTTAATAGAAATAGTTTTATTATTGATTTCTTACAAATATCAAATTGTCATCCATACGTCATTACATAGCTGTCATTATACGTCAATTTTGTTATTCCAAGTCTGATTCTTTTTTGTTATACCACGTTTTATAGTGACTGACGTTACATGTCAAGTCACACGGGAATGATGTCGAACGGGATAAAAAGTATCCTATGTCCTTCTCCTGGCTCTAAACTACCTCCCTGCCAATTTTCAGCTAAATCGGTTCAGCCGTTCTTGAGTTATAAGTGAAGTAACTAACACGACTTTCTTTTATATATATATAGATAAGTCAATCAATAAGTTACAAGTTCCCTAATTTATATAATATATCAGACTGTTTCTCACAGCACCGTAATGATACGGTTTTTCATAATGATCAGGCTGTCACTTCACAAACATACGCATCAAAATTTCTACGATGTAAATTTCCCATATGTAATAAAACTTTTTTCCCATATGTCTTTTATCTAGTTTGACTAATAGAACAGACATGTTTTATGAAAATATGTAGGCTTTCACGGTCGGTGGGTTGCCGGCATATGACCGTCGTTTAAGTTGGCGGCACTAAAAAATTGTCAAACCCGCGTATGCGCATTAAAAATTTAAATCTAGGGATTTTTGGTTATCTCGGATTAATACCATAGTTGGCAACACTGGTTCGAGGATGCGCAGAAGTGGAAATGCGCATGTGTAGTGGGAGTGGCCTTGAACTGAGCCAGAATCCGCTATCTTACTCTATTTACAGATGTTATGAAAATTGAAACAACAATTTTAACCGGTAATAGAACTCGTCATTCTAGATCCAAGAGAAAAAGGGCCCTTTATAATACCTGGCTCATACGCTTTACCAAATTATACAACAACATAATAATGTCAGTCAAAGTCACCAATGGGAGCAAGAACGAAGTAAATCCAAGTAATCAGATCTCCGTAATACATACAGGTGGACCACGTACTCTGTAAAAGCTCCATAACTTTTTTGCTATTCGAGGTATCGACTCGAGATTCTGCTGCACATTCTAAAAATATTTTCATTTGTATACAGGTTGTCCAAATATTATTATATTTTTTTAAATGGAACCACCCCTTTTGATTTTATTTTTGAATTGTATACTAAGTTCTGCGTTAAATTTACTGGGGTCATTTTCACCTATCTGTCATACTTTTTCATTTACGTAACTATATTTCCCAAAATTCTTTGATGTAATGTTCGATTTTTGCTCGATTTTTTCAAATAGAACAGCCTGTATATTTTTGCACCGTTCTTTAGCGTTTTTAATAAGCTTTTCTGTGATATACAGTTTATGATATTAGAGAAGTTATTGAGTAAAAAGCATAGGTAAAAAGGATAGGCTTGAAGCGACTGGAAACATCTGTTATAACGGTAACTGATGTTAAACTTGATATTGAGATGTCATATTGACAAACGAGATGGCGCGTTAGAAACATCATTTCAGTACAATTTTAACCATGAATCACTACACACAGAAAGAACGTGCATAAATTGTAAAATTTTATTTTCAAAACGAGTCCTCGGTTACGCTAACGCAACGAGCGTACCGACGAAAGTATCGCGGCCGAAATGTGCCCATTCCAAACCCACCAACATATGCTCGGAAAGAGTCATTGGCCCATACTCTGAACTGTTGAAAAATGTAATACTTATTATCACAAAAATGACAATCTCAAACTTGACATTTAATTCTTGCACAAGACTACTAGAGAGTGGTTTCATCTAAAAAATGCTATTTACTCAATACCTTCTCTAATATCATAATTGAATGCCAGAAACTGTATATCACAGAAAAGCTTATCAAAAACGCTAAAAAATGGCGTAAACATATACAGGTGGTTCCATTTGAAAAAATCGAGTTCTAATAATTTGTAGTTTTTCATTTTCAAAAAATCGTAGCAAGCGTTGGAATATTCCTTCGCCACTCGGCAATAGCTCTAAGATTGACCAAACCTAGAATTCACAGAAAAAAAATTGATATGTTTTACATCACAGAGTATGACAGATAGGTGAAAATGACCCCAGTAAATTTAACGCAGAACTTGGAATACAATTTAAAAATAAAATCAAAATGTGGCGGTTCCATTTAAAAAAACATAACATTGGTCTTTTAATAATATTTGGACACCTGTATACAAATGAAAATATTTTTAGAATGTGCAACAAGAGCGCACCTATCATCCAAAAAGAAGCTCGAGTCGATACTTCGAATAGCAAAAAAGTTATGGAGTTTTAACAGAGCTCGGGGTCACTCTGTATGTATAATCAGCAACATTATTAAACGAACTGGAAATTAATTCCCCTCCTCAACCCGTGTTATGAATTTTCTATCTAATGAGAGATACCAGTGCGGACATATAACAGTGCGGACATTATCATCCTCGTGGTGTACATTATTTTAATAACACAAACTTAATTAATTATCATGTAGCGTAAAAACAACCAACAATTATTTTATTGGCCTTGCCAAACAGCAAGAGAAGATTGTCCTAAAATACTCTTCTCACGTTGTTAAGTTAAGGAAGAAGGGATTATAAGTGGTGGCACAACATCACCACAGACAGCGATCCGACGTCTCTTTGACCGTTTGAGTTCAGCGACACCGATGATGTCCGCGCAAGCACCGTGTAAATTAATAGAACAACCGTCCCCTTGTGAGGGCAGTTGAGTAGAACCATTGATTATATATAATAATATATAATCAATGGTAGAACCTATATTCAGCTCTGGTCCTTCAATTAAAACCAGCCGATCCTAAACAAATTTGATCCTTCGGGCCGGCTTATGTAAACAAACAAGTGTAGTGCCGTTATTCAAACGTGGAATCGCGGAATCAAGCCAATCATAGTGAAAAGAATCTCAATTGTGGAGCAGCTTGTCATCGTCGTTACTCACAGTGGAGCAACGAGATCGTCATCTTTCGTCAATATGTTAATTTCATCCGAGATCAAAAGCAGATGGGGCACATGGAGGCCAGAAATTGCGAAGATATAAATGTTTATGACGGTTACTTTCTACCTCACCATGGGGTTATAAAAGATGGTAGTTTAACAACCCATTACGTCTTTCATGCAAGTGCTTTATCTACAGAAGGGTACAGCCTCAATCAACATTTGTTGATAGGCGCCAACCTACAAATTGATTTGTTCGGGTTGTTTTTAAGGTGCCGCCAGCACCAATTTGTCATATCTGCCGACATTTCAAAAATGTTCCGGCAAATATGGGTTGTAAAAGACCACCGCAAGTTTCAAACAATTATCTGGTGTGACAATCCTTCCGAAAATTATCGCTTATACCAATTAAATACTGTAACGTATGGCACTAGTTGTGCTCCATTTTTAGCCATGCGCTGTCTACACCAGTTAGCACATGAAGCAGAGACAGACTTTCCAAACGCAAGCAAAGTAATCTTAGAAGATATTTACATGGATGATGTTCTAACCGGGAACTCATTACAAGACGCGATTATTCTAAAAAATGAGTTAATAAATGTATTAAAACGCGGAGGATTCGCATTAGCACAATGGGCTTCTAACAGCGCAGAAATCTTAGGAGATCTTATAACGGAGAATAAAGAACAGGCATGTTTGGTGCGGTTAGATTCACATATAGAGGCGGGACTGCGCAAACGATATTCTAAAATACGAAATTAAGATAAATCAAACAGCGAAAAACCGTACAAAACGTGCGGTACTAAGCACAGTAGCAAGCATTTATGATCCAATGGAAATTATCGGTCCAATCTTAGTCAAAATAAACATCATTTTACAGAAGCTTTGGCAACTTAAACTTAAATGGGATGAAACAATACCTGCCAATTTAGAGAAAGAATGCAAAGAATTTATCGACAATTATGTCAGATTGGTGAATTTAGAATCCCTCGGAAAATCATAGAGGCATACCCGTATAAATCCGTATAATTACATGGGTTTTACCACCCCAAACTAATCCCAATCACTTTAAAATTACAAAAAATTGCTACAAACCATAGCAAACTAAGCCAAACTCACCTAACTTACTTTTGCTACCATAAATCACCCCCAACTACCCCTTACCGCCCCAAACTAAGCCCAATCACTTTAAAATTACAAAAAATGATACAAACCATAGCAAACTATGCCAAACTCACCCAAATTACTTCGGCTACCATAAATCATCCCCAACTACCCCTTACCGCCCCAAAATAATTAATTCGGCTACATCTGCACATAAAATATATTGTTTCGACTAATAGACGTTATTCTGAATATTAAATATGCTGATACCAATTTTGATTCTGTTGCACCTTCCAATAAATAATTATTCCAGTTGAGATACAAACATAAACGTATGTTCTGAATTGCAACACGCTGACGGGGCAAGCCCTACCTTCTTAACATGCGTGCATTTCACATCGCCAATAATAAGGGCTTTTTCTCCATTGTATAAAGAGCTCTATGGTTTTTAACTTTAAATCGGTATAAAGGCGGTGTACGTTACTCTGCGACTTTTGGTTTTTCTTACTTCTTTTCGCCGCTGAGATCGGTTCTCGAACTCAGCAAGATGCCACGACCAACCCGCTCACGAGCTCCAACCAACGCACCACAACCCAGCACCTCGAAAACGACCATCGCATCCGGTGAGTCAATCAATGATATTTACTCCTACTCTTCTGAGGATGAATCTAATTCATCTTCCCTGCCACCAACCTCTACCAGTCAAGATTTCCGATATTCGCTAAAAAACATCCCAAAGGCTTATTCGAGCCAAAAATCCTTCTATGTTTTTCTCACCGTCTCCATGGGCCTTAAGCGGTTCACGCTTAACTATAGTAGTCGCGGCGAAAGCTGACCGGCGCCCATCGAAACCGATCGTCTGAACTAAGTAGTGTTATTCGCTGTCAAAAGTACAGTGGCGTGCTGTTTCAGCAGGGGTCACAATCAGTTAAATATATCAATAAATATATTAATATGTCCATAAAGTGTCGGATGTACGATTAAAGTATCATTTAGATCGATTTTGGGTACCCCAAAGTAGTTTAATATAAAGTCCGCGTGTGTTTTCTAGGTTATCAAAAAATCTTAACCTCTTAAAAATATATTTATTTTTGCAAAATTATTATCGCTCTCACAAAGTGCATTTCTCTTCAATAACCAACTCCTCAGAATAAATGGCGAACTTCTATTGGTCATATTGCGTGATGTTTCATTTCAGATGCGTCGAGCACTTAGTCCAACGGCTGGCTCAGAAGGTACAATCACTTCCATCTTCACCAACAATGCAGTTAGTTTTTCGAATATAACTCATACAAAGGGTTAGGGTCCTTTCAAACGTGTGTGCCGGAAAGACTTCAATATAACTTTCCAAATAACCAATTTAATTGATCCTCTTTACATTTCGAAGGTACGATACAACTATCAATAATAGTTCTAGCACGAATGCCGGTTGGTGGTATAGGTCACCACTACACGCCACTGTTCTGGGGTGCATTGGGCGAGTGATCGCCAACACTTTCTTGTCGTCATATCCATCTTCTCCCATATGGGAATCATAAAATGTTTTGGCCTAGAGAACACTGAATGGACTTATTAAAAATATGAGTATTGTACTTAAAATAATAGTTGTACCTGTGCCCATATCAGTTCAATTGCATTGAACTGACAATGGTACGGTGGCAAGCGGAGGACTTCGTGTCCGTGTTCTCGCAAATACTCGTCCACTAAATATCTGCTTTGCTAAATTAAGCAACTCGGCCTTAAACATGTGGTGCTCAAACAGCACGTTGTGTTGGTGTAGCCACTCTTGTATTTGGCACTTCTTCCACACCGCAATAGGATTCCGTTCGACTACAATGCTGTGATAGGACGCATTGTCCATTACAATAATCGAGGGCTCTTCTAGATTGGGAACTAATTGCTCTTTTATCCACTTCATGAACAGTTCGGCATTCATGTCGCCGTAGTAATCCGCGAGCTTCGATTTTGTACCAAATATAAGCGAGGCATTGGACACGAAACCGTCCTCCGTGCCATCACACATCACAAATGCTTTTTGGGCATCGTTTAACCGTCTGCCAGGCATTTTGAATCAATTTACGCTAAAAATAGACGTGAATTAATAAATAGAAGATCGTATAGTTATTGGCACTTACTGTTCGTTACAAATTCGAAAACGTTAATGTTTGGTAGGTTATACGCCAATGATGCCCGACAGCGCTGCATCACAGACGAGAGATAGAACGCGCACAATAGCCCCGTCTTCGTCGAACGCGTTCAAATTAGAGTAAGAGCGAACGGTACAAATGGCGTAGATTGTTCGGCGCACCGTCGACAAACGTTTCAATGAGGTTTGAAGCTGCACTACATGTGCAAAGAAGATGGCAATACAGCGTGCATGTCTGTGATATGTTCAGGAAGGAATTGGCGCCGGTCAGCTTTCGCCGTTTCTACTATACAACAAAACCGCTTTACTCACCACTTCCGACAAACTACCAGCAAATTTCGAGAATAAACTCCGAACGGCCGCGAACTCAAAGGAATTGAGCTTAAACGCTCTTCCATCATTCAACAACTCAAGAATTTCGCAAAATCCAAAGCAACCCAAATTTTCTTTAGTAATTACTGACGTCGATTTGGACATCTCAATTGAAGAAATAAAACAAGAATTTGTCGGAAAAAAAATCGACTCAATGTGGCGCATCACGTCGCGCAAAACTTCGAACTTAACAAAATTCATCCGAATAATAACTTCCGATAAAACCACTCTCGATTACCTACTAGCCAACGGAATTTCCATTTTCGGCCGAATCCACAGATATGAAACGTCTCACCCTCCATTACCAACGCCACTTCAATGTTCCAAGTGTTTTCAACTGGGACATTCAAATAACGATTGTTCAAACAAACTCATCTGTCCGACTTGTTCTGACAAGCCCATTCCAGGTCAATGTCCTGCCCAGACAAATCCGAAATGCCCACTGACACTGGTTTAGAGGATGGTACTAATCACCTACGCCACTGACATAGCCACTCGCCGGCACACGCTCCATCTTTGGCCACCATTAGGGTTTATTTTGGCCTGCTCCCACACTTAGAATGTGGCGAGTTCTTTCCTCACGAAAAAATGTAAATAAATCGGTCTATTTTATTTAATCGTCAGTGGAAATGCCCGATGTGTCAAGGCCAGCATCCCGCTTGGTCTAGACAATGTCCGGTAATCGTCGAAAAAACTAGGTCAATGACCCCTGATACTCCGATCCAACCGGTCCATGTCATTGACACCCCGCCTCAATTTGCCGATCCGAAAACTGACTTGGACGGCGAAACAAGAAACTTTTACAATCTAATTGCACAAGCGTCCATCAAATTTTGTACTAAAGTGTTTTACGACGTTTTTCCACTCAAACGGTCTGAATCACAACACACCATTGAACAAGCTTCCCGCGAGGTCTACGACGTAATTACAAGAGTGTCTCAATCTGAAAATAAAATTTCTTTCACTTTCAAATAACTCTTAAACCCATTCTTCATGTTTGCTCCAGCTCTAAATGGCTTCGTTAAACTTTGCCACAGTTAACACCGCCGGAATATACAGAAAAATTTCATCCTCACCGACAATATAAAAATTATAGGCATAACCGAAACAAAAACCCAAAATAAAATTTCGTTTAATCTCTTTAAGACTTTCCAACGTAACTCAGATTTAGGAAAATTACGAGGTGTCGCGCTTTTAATATCCGACAAATTACACTCAACACCGCACAATTTACCAGCTCAATTGTCCCACTTGGAAGCAGTAGCAGCAAATGTCCAAATTAATAATATCACCGTAACATTTATCGTTTACTATAACCCACCAAATTCAACACTTTCGACTACGCTATTCGAATACGCATCTTTACAAAAATACGCAATTATAATGGGCGACTTTAATGCGCGTCATGACAGTTTTGGCGACACAACGACTAATAAGAATGGACAAGTTTCAATAATTTTATGCAAAATTTCTCTCTAATCAGGTTACACAATAACTAAAAAGCAGAGATGTGTTAAGGCAATTGGAAACTGCTGTTAGCAAACTATTTGGGTAAGGGAACATTCTACACCATTTCTCCCAGTTTAATAATATTTTTTGCAGAGCGTCAACGGATTACGATTCAAGTGAAATTGTGATGATGGAAACAGATGAACCTCGAGATGCACCAATCAACTAATAACATATTTTATTACCTAACCCGGTCGAGAGGGCGATGGTATCGAGAAAAATTAGATAGTTTCCATATATTATTTATTTTTCTGTTGTATTTCGTTAAGGTACAGAAATATGTATTCGGATATTTCCGTTCCCCTTCGCCCTGTGCTGTGAGAGTGAGTGAGTAATGGTGGGCAGCAGTGGCGGCTTGTCAGGGGTGGCAGGGTTGGCAGTGGCAAACTCTTTTAGTTTTAATATTTTTACAAAAAAAACAACTTATATACCGTCTTGATACACTTAAATCGGTTAAAATATAAAAAGCAATACCACAGAGCAAAAGCCCTTATTTGCGATATAAAACGCACGCATGATATGCCAGGTACGGCTTGCCCCGTCAGTGTGTTGCAAATCAAGACATACGTTTATATTTGCATCCCAACTGGAATGTGAAGAGCCGGTACACGCACGTATGTTATCGCTATATCGTCCGTTCTCTCTCGGGCTCTCTCTCAGGGTGGGCAAGCCACTCTACTGCCACACCGAGCATCCGAGTTGTCGGCGAGCGCCCAATTCTAAAATTTATTTGTTGTGGAAATTGGAACAGAATCGAGCATCAGAATATGAATGAACTGACTTTTAATCGAAACAAAATAAATGAAAAAACGAAATCTGCATTATACACTCAGCGGCACAATTAACCCAATTTGTACCATTTGTTGCGCTCATTTACGCATTTAGCGCTCAATTTTGAAAACGTTAAAGAGAGCGCATGCCCAAGGACTAAATTGCAACGAGTACTTTCATACTGCACTCGATTTGCAAGAATTTGTCAACAAAAACCCCCCAATTCTCTGGGCCCTCTTACGGTCGCTAAATTACAGCATTCGTTACAGTTGCTGATCAAACACGTTCAAACAGAATCGTTTCCTGATGAGTTTCAACAACTCAGAAAAGGCTATTCAGTTTCCTCAAGGAGTAGGCTAAAACGTTTAAGGTTGGAAACGAATGAGTAAAACCTATGCTTACGAATTTCATGACTTTACGAGAATTAGGGAATTTATCGTAAATGTTGCATACATATATTTGTAGATAAAAAAATTATCTGTGTTTCTTGGTAAAAAATTTCCAAATTGGGGGCAAAACAATTTCATAAACTCAAAAACTGTAAGCAAAAAAATGAAAATTTTTGAATTGAAATTTGCTTACCAAGAGACATTAAGGCACCTTTATAGATCACAGATCTGCAATTGTAAATGAAAAGTATTTGTATATAACAACAATATTCATGTAACAGTTTTTATTACCATTACTAGTTAATTTTCATCCGCAAGAGTTCAATGACATTAAAAGAGATGGCGCTGTTTAATTGTGCCATTCTGTTATGGTCTAGTTTACCAGAGCCTGCTTGACGTCACAAATATTAATGAGGTCACATCTGATCACGTTTAGGGCCGCTTTTCAATCGTTGGTTTAGTTCTAGTTAGTAGGTTTCTCTGGAAATGTTTGCAATTTAACCAATCAAAATGCTGCATTTTTAGTTTAACCAGAGGTTTAACTTTAACCAACGATTGAAAAACCGGCCCTAAGAGTGTTTTTCCCATAGCTTCGGCGCGCTTTTGAAGTAATGCTAATAGCGAAAGTTAAAGGAAATAATGTACTCCATTGTCTCTTTCTTGTTAGAAATAATGTATATGTTGTCTTTATTTAAATGAGACTGCTTGATATGGGAACAATTATAATTTTTAAAGTTATACATCCGTACGTAACGAAGTCGCAGAACCAAGTGCTTACATCTGACTGCACAACATATAAATGAGGAAACAAATTCAGGCGCCTTTACATGTAAAATTGCGCCGTTGCCCCTAGTAACGCAAATTATACTAGCGTAAATTTGATTTTTAATTAGGGCCTGTAAGCCGATCATGGTATTACTTTTAAATCAAAACATAAAAAACGTATGGTACACACCATGATGACAGACAGACCTACACCCCAGACCTACTCCAATGGTTTTTGGTTTTTTTAACAAATATCAATAAATAAATCCCTAAAATTATAGTGGCAATTTTATGGATTCTGTACAAATATATGCGAATAATATCAAGTCTGTTATAAATTGGATAACTCGCTAACAATAACTCTTAGACTCCCTGCCTGCTCATTACACACTGACTGCTCCACACCTTGTTCATCTCTCCCGAGCCAGCCAGACATTTCCGATTTTAAAAATTAACATAATTATACTGCGTTTTTTAACAAAGTAAAATAATAAATAAGATGTTTATTCCGGACTCTCGTATAATATTTTTTCAATATCAATAATTTATATTTGTGTCTTTTCGTCAGACGTTTGACGTTTTCTATTTTGCGAAGCGTTATTTCAAGAATGTGTTTGATTCGCAGTTGTAAACTTGATCTGCACTCCAACAAAAAAAAATATATAAAACAGGAAAAGAGTCCAACGTGTGAGGTAATTATGAGTCATGAACAATTGCAACTCTGTCTAGGCGCCAGTGGTATAAGTCGTTATTTGCGGATTGTTTGCAAATTTTTGTTTGCAGATTGTTGTTTTCAGATTGTTCTTTGCAGATTTTTATGTGTTGTTGTCTGAAGTGTATTGTTGTAATGCCGAAAGCTCGCGTTTATGCAAGCAGGAAAAGAAAATTGTCCTCACATGGAAATTCTTCTTTCTCCAAAAAACAAAATGTTCATTTTCATCTTAAAAATAAACATAGGGGCGCTAGGTAAGGGCATTTTTTATATATACCTACTTAAAAAAACTAAAGAGTGGTGCTGGTGATTTCGTTGCGTTCAATGTGTAGTAAAATTAAAACATTAAAATTAAAAATTATTGTTAATATTTTTAATGCAAACAGTGAACGTCAACCTGATACTACCCAAGATTCTCCAACTGTTGATTTTGAAAGAAAAAAAAACCTTTAGAAGGAAATTTTATTAAGAATTCCACTCTAGAGATCTCCAAAACGTGAGTTATTTTGAAAATGGTTCGCCTTGATAGACACACAAAAAATTGCGCCTCCAATTTCCAACCCGGTCATAAAACCTCTCAAGATTAGTGTAAGAAACACCCTGTTTCACCTTTCTTCCTTCAACACCAAAATTACAATTTTCCAACTGAAAAACCTCAGGCAGTCCTAGTCCAGCTCCACAATACCATCGTCCACGGCACGACGACAAACCGTAATTGCTGACTTTTACTGTAACTCCTGCGCTCATTATATCGCCCGCACTAAACAACCACATTATAATAATTATAAATACACAACAAATAATAAGTAAGTGAAAAATAAAGAATATGATTATTTATTGGTGCTGTGTTTTTATTTACTACTTAGTTTCTTAGATAATGATGTTATTTTACGTTCAATTTTGATATTTTTCACATAAACAAACACAAATCATACTTTTATCTTAGAAAAACATGTATGCAACATATACGAAAAATTACATAAGTACTTTTCATAAAATCATGAAATTCGTAAGCTCTGCATAGTGAAGGTTTTACTAATTCGTTTCCAACCGTGTTGCCTTCAAATTTTAGAAGTTAAAAAAATGAATTCCTCTTTGAAAAAATATTTTAAATTTAATAAATTAAATAAATAATTAAAAGTTTAGAGCGGCTGCCGCCAAAACTTCCAAGTCGCCCATTCTCCTCGGCTTCATAAACCGAACAATCGGCAAGTGTGTAAACGGGTTTTGGGAACGAACGCCGAATGCAGTCGCGAATGTCAGCGAGTGACGAGGCGAACCACGAGCGCAAATGTGTAAAAGCTACATTTTAGATTATTTTTACCACGCACCATCTATGATTATTTTGAATTGGCTTACAAGTGTGAAACTGAGCTAAATTAACTGGCATTGAACTAGTATCGACCTCTATCGGCCAAGAAAAATTTTTGTTTGTCGTGTTCCACCCTTAAGTCCTTTTCTCGATGACCAAGGTCTCATTCGTGTAGGCGGTAGAATCCGTAACAGTGCTCACGTCACAATTTCGGACCTCAGAAAGGCGGGTACGTGCTTCAACGGCTGCACAAAACCGATCTCGTAAAATCATGCTGACAACCAGGGGATGGGCACTGAGATTGACGGTTTGGCGGCAGGTTTAGCTTCTGCTAGTTAACTAGAGATGGCGCTATCATACTACTACTATCTCTTACACCATATACCTCTCTTTGTTCTACGTTTTGGTCCAACAAGATTACGGAACAATTTGGAGGAAGTGAATCGACATTCTATAGGCTTCCTTGTCTTTGTTCGGCACCGTAGCGCGCGTGTCAGCTAGTTTAAAACTACACCATCAGCAAATTCCGACGACCTTTTTGTTTCGTGGAGTAATCTGTGATTTCGAGACAGTTTTGTGAAACGAAAAAATGGCAAAGAGGGTTAGATGTTACAGTCTGCGTGGGTGCAATGACAAAGTTTCACCAAGGTACGTATCTATTTAATATTGGCTTCACCATTAAATGTAACTAATTCGGCGTTTTTTATTATTAATTTTTTATTACAATGATTATTTGTTATTTGGTTATTTCCAGGTTTACCATGCCAGTTACGGAGGAATTGCGAGATATTTGGGATTTGATTTGGAATACAATGAGCCATCGATTGAAGAAAACTGTTTTAGACGTCCTAACCGCAATATTCTGTACTACAGTTTATGAAAGTGTAAAAGGTTGTAAAGAAGGCTGTTGTAATTCCCATTTAATCATTTTTTTCTAGAGAGATTTAATGTACAACAAAATGCAACAACCGTAGCTGGTCCTTCTTCATCAATGGAAGATGATGTTTGTCTGGCACAGAAACCCCGAAAGGTCTATGGAAACAGGAAAATACAAATTACTCGCCGTGCTGGTAATTAACAAATAAATATTTTAATAAATGATTAGAGAGAGCCAGAGTCATACCTGTAAAGATAATCTTCAATATGATGGCTCAACCATTAGTTTTGATGTAGTATTAAGGTAGATATGATGTACAGCCAAAAAACACTTTAGAGTTAGACCAATATATTTTGAAGCTATTGCCGAAATTAGTACTAGTTAAGAAATTTTACTGCTTAGTGCTAGTCGAAATAGAAGGAACTCTAGAAATGTTAGTATCCGGTATTATCACGATTAGTTTGCCTCCTAATTCTCAACTTTAGTTAATAAACCTGGTTGTAAATAACGTGTTCGTTTCATCTCACGTTCAACCCTGAGACAAACCAGCTAACACCACAGTTTTGTCTTGTTCATTTAGATTTTATAATGTGATAATTATGTTGTAAATAACTTTATAGTTATGTATTCGATGTTAAATTAAAATGTTTATACTTCATTGATATTTTATTTTCCTACTTTAAATGAATACCCCTAAATAAATAATAATTACATAATTGAATTTCCCGGGAGGAATATGCTGAATTACAGATCCCTGAATTTCCTTGTACTTGTGCTAGCTAACTAGAGATGGCGCCATAAAACGTGATTCCATTTTGAAACAAGAGAGTCGGCATTCTCTAACCTTCCTTGTCTCTGCTGACAACAAAACGATCGTTCCTCATGGAAGTGCCGCAATGGCGGCCTTGACCAGGTATTTTGGTGTAAGAACCCGTCTTCCGAAAACGCCTGATGGCATCTCACATTGTTTCAAGTGCAACACCAAGTAGTCCGGCAATATGACGTTGACTATAACCTACTTCGGAGAGAGCTAAAGAATTGGCTACTGTGGCATCCAATGGCATTTTTTTTAAATGAAGATCAATGGAGAATTGTTTTCACATTAAATGAAACTGATTTGACAAGATTCGCTGCAGAAAAAACAGAAACCAAACCAACAACAAACAAGTTTGAACTGAGTTAAATCACTAAAGAGCGTAAAAATAACAGCATTTAAAGACAATGACAATTAAACTCTTTTATTTACTGCCAAAATGCATGCAGAAGAAATTAATGTCATTTCAAAATAATTTTTTGGACCTAATAAAATTTTATGCTGCTCAATTAGGTTGGGCGGTTAATTGTGCCGCTGAGTTTAGTAGCTAATAATAATTCGTTATTTAATGCAGCACAACTACTACAATAATGTAATCATTTATTGGGAAACAATAAATGTTCATCGATAATAATGCATTTTAACATTTTTTGCGGTATTTATTCTAGCACCAGTTGAATGTACCCGGCGTTGCCCGGACATAGATTAAATAAACGCACTGTTGACAAAAGTGGTGTTTTGGCGATGTAGACTAATCGACATTATAATACAATTAAACAGGAATGCTCTACTTTTCCAATCACAAAATAAACGAATTTGCTGAAATTAACCTGCATTGCCAGGACCGGGTATTTCAATATGTCATGAAAAATCTTGAATAGACTCTTTAGGCAAAGACGCAGTTTGGAGGTGTTCTATAAGCGATTCCAGGAAATCGAAATTAAGGTTAGATAATTTTCGGGAAAATCGAAGTTTACAAATTAGCTGATCATGTTATGATAAAGTTGAAAACACAATGGAAACATTTCTCCTGCTGCATCATCTCACAAACAGAACAGTACGTAGATGATTTTGACTTATTTTCAAAATAAACAAACTCTTCAGCATAAATATCTCCTTCTGAGCTGCACAAAATTATTAAAACCTGGCCGCAACTTGTTGAACAATTAAAGTGCGCACCTCTTGCGCTCCCGTTCCAGTATTAAAATATCAATACCAATACCATAGATAGTAAAAAAGACAATTTTCATCACCTTTCACGGGAATAATGTGGTGTGGTATTTGTACTCCGCTAGATTTTCAAACTTCTCCATCTTAGTTATAAATGATGTAAGGCAATAATGAACACAATGTACGTAAAATAAATAGTGTAAATCGTGTATAAGCACACATTACTTAAGCGTATGATGTCAGTGAAATCCAGTCAAACTGCAAATTTCGGATTTCGGCCGGAGCAGATTTGGTGAAGAACAACACTATCATCACCAAATCACCACCACTATCATCAAATGAACGTAAAAATTAGCGTACGAATATAAGTGTAGTCCGGTCCGACGCTGGAAATTTTTCGAAAATCGATTGGAGAGAAATTTGTTTAACGGCAAGAACAAATCGGGAATATTATATTAAAATAATGTATTTAATAGCGATAGAACTTTTAATATTGATGCGTCGCCTCGACCTTGGCGACTTTGAGTACCAGCGTTCCAGCCGCTGCAGCAATTTTCACAATTATATTAGGTGCACGTGCCTAGTGCGTGTTAAAATAATTTGGCTAACAAAAGAGATTAATTTGTATATACCAAATAATACTCGCAAAGGTGTACTCGTATGGCCCGTCATCATTTTCACGAAATGAATTAGAAAAATGAAAATTCTAAAGTAAATAATTATTTTGACGGAAATGTGGTGGATGAAAAAATCTTATTCGGCCTCTCCGACAAACTAACACTTGTTTATATTAACATGCATTCCTTCATGGACCTGTGATGAATTACAAACAAATATCGAAATTTCAAGTGTTCCATATGATTTCGGTTCTGTATGCAAGCGGTTTTTTTCACTCGTCAGTCTGAACTTACTACACAGTGATATTTTCACATCCAGGCGACCTAAATTATTTTGCCGTTGATTTCAAAAATTTCCCTGAAAGGAGAGTAGTCAACAGTGGGGCTCGTCAGGGGTGGCAGGGTTGGCAGTGCCACTCCAAGTATAAATTTACTATCGAACACAAAATTAGTTCTGCAATTCAATTGCAAAATTATGAATTTTTCAGATATTTTAACAAAAATCTAGCGCTTACACCGCTTTAAAATGAAAAACCATAGAGCTCTTTATACAATGTAGAAAAAATCCTTATTATTTGCGATGTAAATGCACGCATGTTAAGAAGGTAGGGCTTGCCCCGTCAGCGTGTTGCAATTCAGAACATAAGTTTATGTTTGCATCTCAACTGGAATAATTATTTATTGGAAGGTGGAAGAGAATCAAAATATTTATCAGCATATTTAATATTCAGAATAACGTCTATTAGTCGAAACAACATATTTTAGATGCAGATATTTCTTAATATTTTATGATTTTTGGCCTACAAAGTCTGCAACAATACGTTTTTTCCATCTTAAAAAGAATTAAATCATTTAGTCGAACTTGTACTTGCAAATCTCGCTTAATCAACTTGTCAACGATTGCAATAGAGGAACAATTAATGAAGACTTTGCTTAATAGTAAGGAATTTTATGACATAATTAGTGGGCTTAGTTTGGGTTGTAAGGGGTATTTGGGGGTGATTTATGGTAGCCAAAATAATTTGGGTGAATTTGGCATAGTTTGCTATGGTTTGTAGCTTTTTTGTAATTTTAAAGTGATTGGGCTTAGTTTGGGGGGGTAAGGGGTAGTTGGGGGTGATTTATGATAGCCGAAGTAATTTGGGTGAGTTTGGCATAGTTTGCTATGGTTTGTAGCATTTTTTGTAATTTTAAAGTGATTGGGCTTAGTTTGGGGCGGTAAAGGGTAGTTGGGGGTGAATTTTGGTAGCCGAAATAATGTGTGTGAGTTAGAAATAGTCTGCAATGGTTTGTGTCATTTTGTTTTATTTTAAAGTGATTGGAGTTACTTGGGGTTGCTAAGGGGTGGTAAGAGATGATTTAAGATAACGGATCTAATTTATGTCAGTTTGGCGTAGTTCGGGAATTGTTTGGGGTTGATTTGGTAAAGTTTGCAATGGTAAGAGATATTTGTGGATGTTTAATGTAGACGGATTAAATTTGGAGTGGTTTGGTAATTTTTAAATGAGTCACGGATCGACATTATAATTGAAATCAAAATTATAATTGAAATATCTGCGGCCTCGCTAGGTACGGCAAAAGTATGATCTCGAAAGCAGAAACTCGATGTTAAGAGGTACGAGTACCCTCTCCCTCTCAACTAACCGAGGGGTGGTTCCACCCACACCGACGGACAGAAAGAATTCATGTTTCAACATTCATCAGAAGCATCCGCTAACATTATCAGAATCATCGGCTAGCATTCAACGACACAATCAATCACAATCAATATCATCAGTGTATCAAACTGTATCACCTAATTCAATCAGCAAAATGTATATAGTGTACATATAATTAAAGTTAGCGTTAAGCAAAACACATGTGAATTTTATTCACTGGTCCTTCGAACCATCACCACGCGTGCTACAAACATTTGGTCCTTCGAGCCGGATCCACGCGTGCAACAAACACTCGACGTTGAAATTGTTAAGGTTAAATAAGTGCTTTTAATGTAAACCGGTCGCCCGACGTCGAAGTTGATACGTGCTTCTAACATAAACACGGTCTCCGCGATCCGATCATTTTTTGTTTATTTTATCCGGTTTTTATTGAATTACAAAGGAACCGAACCAAATTTCGCAAAATCCCTTCTTAGCGTTCACTTTCGGCACACGATACACCCGTGTCTAAAATTTCAAGTCTCCAGCCCTCAGGGTTTGGGCTGTGGGTTGATTATGAATCAGTGTGTAGATGAATGAGTGAATGAATGAGTGGGTCAGTGAGGACACTTCGCTTTTTATATATATAGATGAAATGAACAATAATTTAATACGCATAATTTTATGATCATTCATTAGAACAAAAACTTGAATCAAATTTATTTAACTTAATAGACAATGCATTTTTTATTTTAGTATTCAATCATCGAAGAGAAACAATTCCGGTTAAAAATTATACATGGAATCTTTTCGAAAAATATCAGCCACATTCGTCCAAAGCTACATGCAAACAGTGCAATAAATTATATTCTCTAGGAAGTTCTGAGCCTAAAATGCAAACAATTCATGGTTTGAAGCTACACTTGTCCAAATATCATGAAACAGAATATAGGCAATATTTAAAACATCAATCGGAAATCAAAGAGCACAAATTTGAAGCTAAACAATGCGATGCGATTCACAAAACTCAGTTGCAGCAGTCAGCACTGACATTTATGGAGGTAACAAACTTGTGCAAACCACAATTCCTAAGCTTGCGCAGGTGCAGGCTTTAAAAACATCTAAGTGGCCAGATCATGAGATGAGATATCACGCAGAAATGATAAATGTATCATGGACTTAATAATTGTTGATATGCTTCCATATTCTTTAGTAGAAAGTGAGGCATTCAGACGGCTTAATTTTACAGGATTTTGATGCCAAAAACTTATGAAAGTGTTACAGAAAAAGTACACGAATTATATAATTGTCAAATGCGAGTGGATCAGTGGCACCTGTGATATATGGACAAACCATCCTAAGTGCCGTTATACATTAACGAGGACGCTCCGCGCGCGGACAAAGTTTCCTTATCGTAATTCAGTGCTTTCACATTTGTGCGGATGGTCCGCAGGGCGGAGGAGCGACCGCGTACCCTCTCCGCGGTGCGGACCATCCGCGTCACTAAATTACTCACGAACAAATCGAAGCTTAAGGCCGTGTGACACGGTCCTAAATTTAGTACTAAATCTTGTCCTAAAATAGGTATGAAAATTATGTCCTAAATTTATTGAAAAAATGTGAAATGCTGCGTGACACGAGTCCTAAATTTCGTATGAAATTTAGTCTGTGAGCCTGCGTTCTCGCTTTAAAGCGTTGCGTTTGTCATCCAATTGTCACTTGACCTTAACCTCAATTGGAATAATTCAATTCAATAATAATTTAATGCAAATAATTTCAATAATTTCCATGATTTGTTATAAAATGGATAACCCAAAACTTTTATATTTATCTGATAGTGCGGTTACTAATGTTGCGCTTGTGGTAAACTTGAAACAGCAACAGAAACGTGCGCACACTGACGGCGTCGATTTAGGATGTAAATTTATCAGTTTTCAGAACACGTTTTAAAAATTTAGTGTTGAAATATTTTAGTATCCAAACTCTGTATGACACGAAGCTAAATTTAGGATGTAAATTTAGGACAAGATTTAGTACTAAATTTAGGACCGTGTCATACGGCCTTTACACACGCATCAAGCGGACGTCGCGCGGAGACCGTTGTAGCGAGTGTTTTTCATGTTATATTGGAAAACGTCTTTTGATACTGAAATTTTGATTGCAAATGGAGAACAACATGGGACGCAATCCACGAAAAATACAAAAAACTTTTTCTAGCGTGTGTACTTTATTTTTTTGTAAATATAATAGGCTGGGACAGCTTTTAATTGCAGTGAATGCACCATGACTTACTTGCCCCCGTTCAAATTGTCTGCAAGATCTCCCGTGCTCCGCGCTAGCAAACGCGCAAATGTGAAAACAACAGGCGCGGAGGCGGATGACGCGCGCGGAGCGCGGAGCCGTCCGCGTGAATGTGTAACGGCACTAAGAGACTACGACATATACAGGTGACCCAGAGCTCCGTAAACGCTCCATAACTTTTTTGCTACTCGAGGTATCGACTTGAAGACTTGTTGGAAGATAGGGACGCTTCTGTTGCACATTTTAAAAATAGTTTCGTTTGTATACAGGGTGTCCAAATATTATTAAAAGACCAAAGTTATATTTTTTTAAATGGAATCACCCCATTTTGATTTCATTTTTGATTTCTACACTAAATTCTGCGTTTCATTTACTGGGGTCATTTTCACCTATCTGTCATATTTTTTGATGTACGTCACTTTATTTTCCAAAATTTCTTTATGTAAGGATCCGTTCAAAAATTAATAACTTCTAAACTATTAAAGAAAACATACCCATTTTTTTCTGTGAAGTCCCTAGGCTTCGGTCAATCGTTGAGCTATTGCCGAGTGGCGAAAGAATATTCTACGATTGCTACGATTTTTTGAAAATGATGAACTACAAATGGGGAAAAATCGATTTTTTCAAATGGATTAACTTATTACAGATAAAAGAAAAATGCCCCCGAAAAAATCTGTTAAATGTTCAACCATTTGGAATTTTTTTGAGGAAAAACCTAATGATTTTAAAGTGGCGGTATGGCAATATTTGCAAACAAAATTTAAGCTTTAAGTCAACTTTGGCAAATCTCAGAAAGCATATGCTGAAAAAACACCCTACAATTAATTTGAATTTTAATGTGAGGTATCCGATTGAATTGGATCATGATGTGGAACAAGAACAACAAATTAATAAAGCTCCGGGGCCCCAAGCTTCTACCTCTGCTTCTGCTCCGTCATGTTCTTTCCAACCGCGGCCCGCTTCATCTGAGCCTACCTCTGCTCCGTCATCTTCTCGGACGCAACAAATATTAATTTATTTTTGAGAAAAAAAATAGGAATCCATGAGAAAAAAAAATTTGACAAGAGTTTGATGTTGCTTTTCACCCGTGATTTTCAACCTTTTTCGATAGCGGAAGATCAAGGTTTTCAAGAATTTATGTCAAGCTTGAATCCCTCGTATCAATTACCGTCAAAAAAAACAATTACCAACACATTATTGCCCGCTGAATTTGAAATGGTTTACCATAAAACGAGAGAAATTATGAGTAACGTCAAATCAATAACTTTAACGACAAATTGCTGGACGTCGAGAAATACGGAAAATTTTTTGGCCGTAACTGCTCACTTTGTCGATAACACTTTTGAAATTCAAAATATGTTACTCGAATGTACATCTTTTGGTGATGGTCATACAAGCGAGAATTTAGCGGTGCAGTTGACAAAAGTCATACAGGAGTGAAATTTAGAAAATAAAATTCAATTAATTGTTACCGATAATGCCGCTAACATTAAAAAAGCCATAAAAGAAAATTTAAAATTAAAGCATTTCCCATGTTATGTGCACACAATTAATTTGATTCGCAAAAAGAAGAACAGCTATTGCAACTGGAGTCTATCCGGTTGGATATTGAAATTAAAAAAGTAACGCTTTCAAAGTTGCAGTAGAATTATATTTAATGTTACATAATTTTATAAATTTCCAAAGTAATTATTAATTAAATTATTTCTCGAAAAATTCATTGCATTATTATTATTTGAAGGAACATTTGGTATTTGTCCGATTGGCAATTAGTTCCTCCAATTGTTGTGGGTTCACATCTTCTGGGAGTTCTGGAGGATTACATTCATGCATGTTACGTGCAACATTCTGTAAAACGGCAGCTGCTAGGATAACTGTTAAAACCGTATCATTCTTTTTTTTGTAGAGTTTTTGCGCTTCCAGTATGAATGGAGGATCGATGCAACGTAATCCCTTGTTTAAGTTATCCCCAACGATTTCCGCTGCAATACAATTAACATAAAACTCTTTCAAAATAGGGAGCATCTTGTCCGCCCAAAGATTTTCATCCCTTTCAATTTTTTCGATAAAAACATAAACAACTAAATAACAAGTATTTAATTTTGTTATGTTGAGTTGTTCCTGAATCTGAAAATTATTTTTACTTTATACCTGCAATTTATTGCAGAAAAACTAACTAAACTAGACTAAAACTAAACTAGATTGTGGTGTTGCAATAATTTGAAAAAATTGAGTTTTTGGCATTTTGTTATAGTAATTTTCAAGAAATCTCAACGCCCACCTGAGGCATTAAAATGTATTAGAAGTACTCTCGAATTATTCTTTAAAGTTATACTAATCGATAAAAAAAATTATTGCAATACTTCAAATAGTTGCAAATAACAAATTTATAGTATTTTAATTTTTTAAAATTTTCGTCTAACAGCAAATGCTTCCTACTTGTGTTTTTTAAATAGGACACTCATGATATTTTTACATCTAAGGACGCAGAATAAAAAACCACTTTCAGTAATATTATCAAAAATTTGTTTATTCTTGGAAGCCATACAAAATATTAAAAAATTCGGGTGACGCAAAATTAAAATATGTTTGAAAATGATTTTGAGACTGCAAAAACAAATTCCATCTTCGGGTGTCGGTTTAACGTCTTTTGACGTGTCATCAATAATAATTCGTAATAATAATAATTCGTAATAATAATAATAATAATAAAAATAATAACAATAATAATTCGTATTTGAAGCGACGAACTGACATCAGTAAACGCGTATTCGTATAGTCTGACCGGTGAAATATGAAAGGTCCGCGGTGATGAGGAGAGTACCGTTAGGAAGAGTTATCTATGTCTGCTCGATAGTCTACATTGTTTTCCAAGAATCTAAAAGATAATTTCTTATCGGAGCACTCAACGCCTTCTGATAGGATAGCACGCGGTGTTGCAAATTCAAATCGTCCAGATTTTCATATTCCAATAACGCCAATAAATATTAAATTTCACCCCAATAGTACCGCCATCTGTTGATGTTACCAATATCTCGGAACGTTTAGTCATCAGAAGAACGTTTTCATCAAAAGTGTCATCTTGTGGAAGGAATTAAAACTTCGGAGGGAAAAAATTACGATTTTAACGATGTGAGCGCTGGCCCCTCTTAAAGGTTGCGGTGCAATCGGGCATTAGAGGATCAACTTATTGGAAGAAAGGAAAATCCACTGTTATGGTGGAAAAAAAACAGTTACAATTTTCCGCACCTCAGTGAATTGGTGAAAGAGAAATTTATAACAGCGGCCACTTCAACACCATGTGAGCGACTGTTATTCAAGTCGGGACAGATTCTGGAACTTTGCGGGTCCTTGATTTTTGCGCGACTCGTTAAGGAAGTATCTTCAGCACTTAGTATGAAGATAGATAATTTAGTTTTTTGGAGCGATTCCACAATCGTTCTCAGTTGGTTGAAAATTCCACCAAATCGTCTAGAGACCTTCGTGTCAAACAGAGTCTCTGAGGTACAAGAACTCTCCCGAAATGCCCTCTGGCGGCATGTTCCTAGCACGTCAAATCCTGCGGATTTGATTTCAAGAGGAGTGTTGCACTCCGAACTTCGTGAATCAATCAAATATTTGGTTTCATGGCCCAGAATGGCTTCTTGCTGAGGAAGCAACCTGGCCTAGATCTCGAGTGGAACCTCCGTAACCGGACAAAAATGAAGAATTCCGGTCCATCGTAATTACCGAGTGCGATCATTTTCCGTTTTCAAGATATTCTAGTTTGACTCGGTTGAAGTGTGTGGTAGCCTTTTGTCTACGTTTTAAAAACAATTGCATGAAGGAAAGGCCAGAACGTAAATTCGGTCCGTTAACAGTTGATGAACTCAATGTTTCTCTCCATATTCTGCTGAAATTGTCTCAAATGGAATCCTTCAAGGATGAGTTCGGAATCTTGAGTTCTGGCCGGTATTTGAAAGGCTCAAATTTGATAAAGTTAAATCCTTTTGTCAGTCCAGATGGCCTGATTCTCGTTGGCGGGCGAATTGATAATTCTCATTATTCCTTTGAAAAGAGGCATCCGGTATTGATTTCTGGAAGGCATCACCTTTCGAAATTAATCGTTCTTCATGAGCACATTCGTTTGCTACATGCCAGTCCTCAGATGCTGCTTGCTTCTATTCATGAGAGATTTTGGATCACTTCTAGTCGAAATCTATGCAAGCAGGTAGTTCATTCTTGTTTACGATGTTTTAGATTTTGTCCAAAGTTCATGACACCTATCATGGGTAATCTACCAAAAGGTCGTGTTGAACGTTCATTCCCATTTAGTCATACTGGAGTTGACTATGCTGGCTCTTTTACCTATAAGGATAGAACGGGTAGAGGTGCAAACATCTCCAAATGTTACATTGGAATGTTTGTGTGCTTCGCCATTAAAGCAATTCACTTAGAGCTCATTACGGATCTGACCACTGAATCATTCATTCTCTCTCTTCGGAGATTTGTCTTAAGACGCGGACGCCGAAGTCATATTTATTCCGACAACGGAAGAAATTTTGTGGGCGCGAATAATGCGTTGCAAGGATTGGGTCAGTTCTTAAGCAAAAATGAAAATCAAATTGGTGAGCATATCAGTGAAAACGGTATTAAATGATATTTTATTCCGGGCCACTCTCCTCACTTTGGAGGTTTGTGGGAAGGCTGGCGTCAAATCTTCAAAATACCATTTAAAACGAGTTGTTGGTAACACAACCTTAACTTTTAAAGAGTTTTCCACTTTACTAACACAGATTGAGGCAGTGTTAAATTCTCGTCCTTTGACACCTCTCTCGTCTGAACCTGAAGATTTTGACCCTTAAACCCCTGGCCATTTTCTCGTCGGAAGAGCCTTTGACTTCATTACCAGATGTCGATGTTACTCATCTATCAATTCTGAGAATGACAAGGTTCCAGCACAATCAACAACTGCTTCAACACTTCTAGTCACGTTGGAGTCGTGAATACATCAGCGAGCTGCAGCAACGTAAGTACCAAATGGCGCCAACATCATTCCGATTTGTAGCTGGGCGCTCTCGTCCTCATTAAACATGACAATGCCCTACCGATGAATTGGAAAATGGGTAGGATCCTTGAATTGCATCTCGGACGTGATGGCATCAATCGCGTTGCGACCATCCTTACACATGGAGGTACCTTGAAGAGGTCATTCTCCAAGATCTTCCCCCTCCCGAACGATGCTGTGTTGAAGTGATGTTAAAAACTCTTATTTGTGTTGTGAGCGCTGAGTTTGTGTGGACCATTTTGTTTGTTTTCGTCAATTTCATTTGCAAATGTTTATTTGAAAGCCAAGCCTTTCAAGGCGGGCGGTATGTTTAGTTTTAATTCATTGTTTCCCACGCCACTGTCTTGCGCGACAGGAAGGTGGGGTAAGAAGAAACCGGTCACTCTGCAACAAGAATCCGCCGAGTGCAGGAAGACGAGAAGATGATTTTAAATACTGTGCGTTCCAGCTAAGAAAAGCGCTCTTAGGAATGTGAGAATGTTCATCATTTCGTTCCTCAGCTCGTATACCTTTCCTGCTTCCCCGTCATCTATTAGAATGAGAATATCGATATCCAGTGAGGGCTGTCGATGGGTACATATTAGTGGCCCGTAAATGTTTTCCTCTTGCGAGCGAAACCAAGCGATGAATCGATATTTATTTTATTGGGAGATTGCACGCGCCGAGCTGGACTCCTCCTACTTAACAGGTGTATGTCGGTGACATTGGCGTGCGACTTCGTGGGATTAGGACAGACTTCCATCTAATTATTGAGGATGTGAGGATAAGATTTTGCGGCGGCGGAGCATATTTTTCTAACAATATCAACAATATAACAGTCATCAGATGAAGAATTGGGTAATATACAGGGTGATTCTTTTAAGGCGGCGATTAGGAAATTTTGGACTTCTTATTATCATAGCGAGCTGCAATTTGGTATACGATGATAATCGAGCCTTGCGAGCAAAATTAAAATATTTTCAAGATGGTGGCATTTCTGCATATACCGGAAGTCGGGGCCATCTTTGTTTTTTCAAATGGCAACCCTAATTATTTATTTAATTTTTAGAATTCTCTTTAAAATTTAAGCAAAACTGTTCAGTTATATTGGCCTATCTGTCATAGTTTTGGAACTATATCATTTTATCTGTAAAAATTTTGATTTGCAGGAGTCTAGAAAAAAAATCATAACTCTCAGCTCCTTTGTCCCAGGTGAATTTTGTTTATTGTTTTGTGTAGCTGAAGGTTCGAGCAATGTATTGTGCTAGTCAATCATTATCAGAAATGAAGTAAAGATAGCGCAAAAAATATTTGAAAATAACAATAACAGAATGATGATAACTCAATTTTTTCAAATGTAATGACACATTTTTTATTGCAGCGATCGAACAACAAAATTAGTACTTCTAAGAGTTCTACAAAAAAAACGTCTATACCGCCTGAACATTATGGACATGTTCCGATTTACATTAATGACTTGACTACAGACGTATTTGTTGAAAAAAGTTTCCTGTGGATCAGATGCGAATCGGAGACGTCGACCCACAGGTAAAAGAACAGCTAATAGCTTACTGAAACAATTCCACGATTGTTTCGCTATAACAACTGATGAGTTGGGATGTGCCACTGGTACGTCAATGCAGATCCAGTTAAATGAAGAGAAACCATTTACATATCGAGCGTATAGGTTATCGCCAAACGAATCACTACAAGTACAGCAGATGGTGGACGAACTTTTGAATGTAGGAATTGTAGACGAGCCAAAATCGAATTATGCTTCGCCGGTTGTCCTTGTTGATAAAAAGAACGGGCAAAAACGTCTTTGCGTAGATTATAGGAAATTGAACGCCCGAAGGACAATATCAGTATGTAAGAATGCCATTTGGTTTAACGAATGCCCCTAGACTATTCCAACGATTTATGAACAACATACTTCGACCTGTTGCTGATATTGCCAGCGTGTACTTGGATGATATTTGATACATTCTATTTCACCTGAGCTAGCTATTAACGACTTGAGGAAGATCTTAGAAGTACTACGTCGAGAAGGCCTTACTTTGAATTTAGAGAAATGTTCATTTATGCAGAAGTCCGTCATCTATCTAGGATTAAATCTAGTATTTCAAACACAGTGGGATAATGACATTTTAAACATTAATTGTTTCCATGAAAGTCCGAAAATTAGAAGCGATTATATACTTGAGAAAGTCAGTCCTGAGATATCAATTTCAAACAAATCAAAAGTTATAGATCTTGTTGAGAATTATTATTTTATTATGGATAAGACAGTTAAACCGTCTGTTGAACATGAAATGAATATTTCCTTAAAACATGAGGTACCTTTTTACTTTTCACCAAGACGTCTTTGCCGGGCTAAGAAATTGGAATTACGCAAAATTTTGGAAGGTTTATTAGAACAAAACATTATTCGAACAAGTAAATCACCTTATGCAAGTCAGATCGTGTTAGTACCTAAGAAAGATAAAAGTTTGCGGCTTTGCATTGACTACAGGGAATTAAATAAGTTAACCGTTAAGGAACATTATCCGTTGCCTCTTATAGCTGATCATTTGGATCGATTACATGGCAAGAAAGTTTTTACTTGTTTAGACCTAAAAGCAGGCTTTCAACATGTTAAAATTAGTGAGGATTCAGCTAAATATACATCCTTTGTAACACCTGACTCTCAATATGCATATGTCTACATGCCATTTGGTCTAGTTAATGCACCGTCGAACTTTCAACGCTACTTAAACCTTATATTTAAAGATCTAGTTGAGAAAGGGCTTATATTAATTTATTTAGATGACATCCTTATTCCTACTGAGAATGTTGAGGAAAATTTGGAAATTCTTGAACAAGTGCTTTGTTTGATGGCTGAGAATAAATTAGAACTAAATTTAAAGAAATGTACGTATTTAACTCAATCGATAACTTATTTGGGATATACAATTAGTGGACAGGGGGTCGAAATTAGTAATGAGCACATTAAAGCTGTAAGAAACTTTCCGATTCCATCCAACGCAAGGCAGGTTCATCGTTTTCTTGGATTAACGGGTTATCTAAGACGTTTTATTCAGAATTACGCTCACATATTAGTTGTTGTTGATGCTTTTTCTAAATTTTGTTGGAGAAAAAAAATCGTGAAGAAGTTGACGGTAATTAGTTGTGCACCTTCGTCGCTTTGGTAAGTACCACTGTCTAATTTTAAGTAGTCAGTCCCGACGCCACTGTCTCTGCAACATGCAGGTGGGGTGACAAAAAACCCGACTGTCTGGTCGACCACGCAGAAGAGACCAAGCAGACAGCAAGAAGAGAAGAACCTGATTGTACGCTGAGTGTGTTGCTTTGTAGATCGGAAGTTTGCTCACTTTATTAAATAGTTTATACAGTCCACTTCGATTTATTACCCGCACAACCTCTTACATTTAAGAAATCGTGGTGAGTATGCATTGTTTCGTAATATTCTTAGAATTGTTAAACTTTTTAATACAAAATACCTATTAAGCAATGGAGAGCAAAAAGAGAACGCCAGCAAATGGAAGTCAAAAGCGCATGTTGATCCAATTTATGAGGGAACATGAAGAGCTGCAGTCGGAGAATTTTAGTCCAAATTTCACTAAGAAAAAAGTGCAACAATTGTGGCAAAATCTCACTGAGATTTTGAATAGTGTGGATAACGTAGCCAGGAAAACCTGGGTACAGTGGCGTAAGGTAAGCAAAATAAGAACGATATTTTCACCACAGATTTATCGTCAAAGGCTTTGATGACACGACATTTTCTATTTTTCACGTGTGGCCCCCGTTTCTTTAAAATACCTATGTATGTTTATGTATAATTATGCGGTTAAAATATTTGCATTTATCTTACTTGATGATTTATAACTTATCATATTTTTTCAAATTCTATTATATTCGCATAAATTAGCTAACGTCTTGATTCTAAATCAAATTTACGCCGGTGTAACTTGCGTTGCTAGGGACAACGCTGCAAATTTACATGTAAAGTGGAGGCGTTGGTTCTAGCAACGCAAGTTACACCGGCGTAAATCTGATTTAGAATTAGGGCCGAAATATATAAGTTTCACAAAGTCCCAAATTGTTTCTGGTGGAATTACCACATGTCAGTACAGAACCCCCAATTAAAAGTTATCGAGTAATAGGTTTCGCTGAATTTTTATGAGCCCGCAATGATAAATTACATCTAGATTAGAGATTATATGATCATTATGGAACTAGTTAAGTATGAGCGGAGTTGAGAGTATCGTTAATTTGTACGCTTGAAGATTTCTTACAATCACACCTTGAGAAATAATTCTGTACCAGATATCGTTCAAGCCAAATTTATAATTTCACAAATAAACATTAATTTCGGAATCCAATATACTTAGCTAACAAAGTAATTATTAAGAATACACAATTGCTGTGCTATTTTTCGATATTACCACCACACTTGTGGTTGGCCCTATTCATACGACATTTGGAATAATTTCGAAAACTTCTAGGTGTGGCATGATCAAAAAAAAAAACACAAAAAGTAAGATCTCCAGAATGCGCCGGTACGCCCAAGGGACTGGCGGAGGAGGGCCTACATCCGAAACCCTGTCCTCCCTTGAAATTGACGTGGCTTCCTTGATCAAGCCTATTGCCATTAAAGGTGATGACTTGATTGAGGAGTCAGCGGTCAATTTCGACTTCGGCGGCGACAGCACGGTTCGTAAAAAAAAGTTCAACACTTGACTATAATTCAATATATATATTCTATTAAAGGATCAGAGGCCCCCGCAGAGCGCTAGCCCCGTTCCTGGCCCCAGTGGAACAAGAAACCCACAATTGGAGCATGTAAGTTTTGATGTTGTGATTGTTACATTACCGTATTAAATTAATTTCTATTAGATGGAGGATGGAAACTGCAGCTTTGCCATGCCTCCCTCACAAGCTGTAAGTTCATAATTGTGCAATTTTATAATAACATGTTTATTTATAGAGTACATCCAGCAGAGTTGGAAGATCTGCCAATATGCCCCGCATTGTAAGTTACTTTAGAGTAAATTTAGTAAAAATGTATTCGAAAAAATTTTTATGGGGTGTGTGTCGGCCACATAATCGTTACAAGGCATTTGCTACCGTTCAACTCAAACACTTCGTTATGTAACTCATATAAATAAACATTTAATTTTTATCTAGCAACCTCCCCGAGTACCAAACCGCATCAATTCCAGGGCCGCGGCAAAAAGAATAATTGAAGAATACGAGCGGCGTAATGCCTTAAGCGAGGAAAAGTTGGCGTTGAGGCGCGAAGAAATAAACGACCGCAGGCAATATCAGAAGGAAAAGCTGGAGCTGCTGCGCCAGTACCAAAGGGAAAAACTGGCGCAACAACACCAGTTTTTCCAAGAAGTCTTGAAAAAATTGGGAAACAAATAAAATATTAATGGACAGACGTGTACATATTTTGGTACCCCACCCGAATTTTTCCATCACTACTAGGTAACGTAAACCGTGATACACTCGATAACATTAACTAGCCAAGACTTGCATTTTTCTTTTTATTTCATACTACAGTGCAGTGCATTTAGGATAAGGGTTATTAGGTAGTCAGAGTTATTAAATAGGCCCTTGAACCGTGAAGTAATGCTAAGGCGGTCCCGGTGCTACCGGGCAGGCGGAACATATTTGGGCTGTGCAAATGTGACAGGCTCAGATCAATTGAAAGAACTTGTGATTGGCAAATCAAAAAACCCACGCTGTTTCAAAAATGTTTTAAGAATTTACAAATTAAAAATTAAATAAGCCGTTGTTTCTTTTGAATACACCATGATATCCTCCAGAGAAAAAATTATAAACTAAAGATGGGATGATATTTGTTATTTTTATGGCCTCCCAAGTAGCATTTTTAGTGGTTGCAACGTAATAAGAACGGTTCTATTCCGTGGCTACCACTAAAATGGGGAACATTTTTAGCGTGGTTGCCACGTGGTAGACCCGTTACTGGAACCTATACAGCCACTTGACCACCACGTGGCGAAAAGGTGGGCGCCAAGTGGCAGCCACCTAAAAGCCACTAAGATTAATTTTGCTTTTTCTTCATCGCTCGGTCTCTCTCCTTCAACTTATTTCTCTTAACAAATAATATACGCATCTCCTTTCTACCTTTTCATTGACTCGAAACTGCATTCTTACTAAGTCACCATAAAGATATTCCTACTTGCAAATAAATAGGCAAGTATTATTAAATTAAGGCAGCACCCTAGATGGTATAAACTCAAAACGATATCAAGTTTACTGTCAAAAATAGATATTGCACTTCGAAATATCAACATCCCCCTCGCCAATATCTGATTATTTAAACAAATTAACGAAAAACTTTAAATCACAATTTTCAAAATACATTTATCTCCAAATGCCGCAAACAATTATTTAAATTAATTATCCTTGGTCAGATAAAACCAAAAACAAATAATTACACAATAATAATGTAGTACTGTCAAGAAATTATAATTTTTTGAATGGTCTGCTCAACTTTTGTGATAATGTTCATTTGCATTCATATTTGCAATGCAACAAACAACTAGAATGTAAAATACACGATAACCAAAAAACAAATCTGTGAAGATTTAATATGTGCTGTGAACCTGGCCTCACATATTTTAATTTTAGGCTGACATAGCAGTTGATGTAATTGACGAGTCCATTGATGTGAAAAGAAATGTAAACTACTGCTCTGGCCGAAATCCAACGAAAAGATGCAAGTGATGTCTAATGTATGTACAAATCCTACAATGTTTCAAATATTAAATAGTGAAAAAAACAATTGCTGTTTCTGATTTTTTTTTATTAATCGACACTCTCCTTTACTAATACACAATTTTTCCTTATTAATCCACAATGTTTCTTTATCAATTCATAATTTTTACTTATGCGTTATCGTTATCCTGGTTTTCGCAAACTTTTTCCGTGGTCATTTATCGTCGGGAATGTGACTCAACCTATAATTGGAGCGGACTTTTTAGACTCTTACAGTTTGCAGGTAGATATTAAAAATAAGAGACCATTAGATCCTACGAATAAAGACTTCTACAACGTGCGGTTGTAAAAATTTATTAGTGTCGTGATTCGGGCGATCTTAAAGACCTTGAAATCCTCCGACCACCATTTTTAACGCGCGAGATTAAGCATGATGTTAAGCACCACATCACAACTCGTGACATCCCAGTCCACAGCCGTCCACCTCGTTTACACCATAAAAGCTCGCAATCACTAAGAAAGAGTTTGATCAGATGTTCCAAGCAGGTATTATCCACATTCTCCTCTGAATGGTCAAGTCCTCTTCACATGGTTGAAAAATCTGACAAAATTTACAGATCTTGTAGGGATGTCACAGTTCCTAGCCGGTATCCAGTGCTGAATATCCACGATTTTGCCCACAATCTCAAAATAAATAAAAAATTGGATTATTTTCGACCAAATTGTGATAGACTGAACAGAAGTATTCAGCTGAAATTCGCTGTCACGATACCACATGATCGAAAGCACTTCCTTTAATTCTATTAGCTATCCGGACTGACATCAAAGCCGACATCGCCTCATCTCCTGCAGAACTGGTTTATGGATGTGCACTCCGTTTGCCTACAGACTTGATTCAAGTGAAATCACCAGTTATTTATAAGCCAAATTCCAGTTATGTGGCAGAACTTAAACGGCACATGTAACATTTACAATTTTCTAGAACAAATTCTCATGCTGACCGAACCTAAAGACATCAGATTACGTATTCGTATGAGTAGATCTAGTTAAGAAGCCTTTTCAAGCCCCTTATGATGGCCCTTAAAGCCAGCATACATCGAAATGAGCACAAGCAATCTCCTCTTCAAAACCCATTAAAAAGGACCAGAACATTGACAACGTCAAAGAAAGCAAGAATGACAACGACACCACTAGATTCTCACAGATTGCGAATTTGACACGCAGAGACCGGGGGTTGAAGTAAAGCAGTACTTTACTAAAGCATGCTTAAGTTTAAGCAATGCTTAAGTTACTTGCATGTTTCACCGTCGCGTCCTTACGGAATCTTATCAAAGTAAAACTTAACAACCTAGACCTACAGCAACGCTAGAAAATCTGGTTACTTTTTGGTGCGGGTGGTTGCGTTATCGCTGTTTATTTTCGGTTTTCAACTTGTTTATTTGGATTCCTACGTACCACGCTGTGATTGTGTTTATAAGAGAAGTTACAATATGAACGGCAGAACGGTAATATAAACGACAACAATTATCCCAAAACATTTTTAACTGTATGTGCATTATTGTAAAATTCAATAGCAAAAAGATGCAGAACCGCTAATTTTTCTGTCACTGAAAAACAACTGCTGTTCAGCATAGTGGATTTTAAGTAGGAGGATATCATTGAAAATAAATAAACGGATGCCGTCAGTGTTGATGGGAAGAATAAAACATGGGAAACAGTCGGAAGAGAGTTCAACACCTCATGTCTTGATTCAAGGCACAGACCACTTTTGCTGGCACTACCGCCGGGTTTTCGCTAAATCTGAATAAATGTCATTTCTTCCGGACCGAATGTGAATATTTGCGCTCAATAGTATCAGTCGGTACAATTCGTCCCATACCTCGTAAAATTAAAGCTCTAGCCCCCACCCCCGCCAGCCGATGTTAAAAGTGTTATTCTACTTATGGGTATTGTCAGTTATTTTCGCCGTTACATACGAGATTTTGCTACTCTTACCGAGCCTCTTACGAAGTTACTGCAGAAAAACATTCCGTTCGCCTGGAAGCCGGAGCATGAATAAATTCGCCAACTCATTGTCAGAAGGCTGTCGGAGCAGCCCGTTCTTCAAAATTATTGTCCTGAACTGTCCATCGACTGTACACTAATGCGGGTTCTGTCGGAATAGGCGCATCCCTAATGCAAGTTCAGCAAAATCGCTCTTTACCGGTAGCCTACTTTAGCCGTCAAACCATCGAAAATGATATAAAGTGGCATTCTTACGATTTGGAGACGCTGGCGCTAGTAGAGCAATTGAACATTTTCGGGTCTATCTTTACGGTATACACTTTACAATCTACACCGATTACAGTGCAGTTCCCGCTGCTGTATTAAAGAAGCATCTACATCCTTGTGCTGCGCGTTGGTGGATGCGGTTTGTTAACATAAATTAGTGCGTGATCATAAAGGCTGTGATTGCAAGTGTTCTTTTTATGATCGTAACTAAGCAACAGACAATAACAAGTTGTTGATTTTTTGATTTTGTAAGATTTTGAAGTTTGTATGAATTTTCAAAAATATATATCTTGTACTCGTGCGGCGTATTTCACAAAAATCCACGATAATCAAAACATTGGTCCTTCGAGCCGGATATAAAAGAATAACAACAACAAGAAGAAGCCGATCCATCACAACATATCGTCCAGCATCTTGCCACGCGGTACAAGGTTAGTCAGATCATTGCAAGCATCTTGTTTTATCTCATATCAAATCGTCCATCCTCGAGTTTTACAATTAAAATCGCATCCACCGTATTAGCTCAATCGTCAAAATACATATATTTTGCGCATGAGGTGGTAAATTAATTGTAAACTAACATATCAATTTCAATAAATACAAATGGATATCGATCAATTAGTCGCACAACGTGGTTTCTTAAAAGCTAAACTAACAAGGTTTGTGAAGTTTTTAAAGGATTTAGAACATGACAACTCAAAGTCAGATCAATTACAGTTGCGTTTTGACATGCTACAGCAAGTCTGGAAGCAATTCGACGATGTACAATCACAAATCGAAATCATTGACAGTAGCGATGCTCAATGCTGCGAGCGCGAATCATTTGAGGACAAATATTTTGATGCAGCAACGCAGACAACTCATTTGTTGAGATCAACTACCCCGAGCACAAGCTCGATTCTAACTCCTGTCCCAATGGACGCAATCTCAAATTCGAATACGAACAATCAATTTAACATAAAATTTCCTCAAATAAACTTGCCATCATTCAGCGGCGGTTATAATGACTGGATGCATTTTCATGACACATTCAACTCGTTAATTCACAATAATCCATGTTTGACAACTATTCAGAAATTTTATTATTTACAATCGTCACTCAAGGGCGAAGCTGCTCAAATCGTAGCATCACTTCAAATTACCGAAGACAACTACGTGTTAGCATGGGATTTGTTGAAGCGACGTTTTGAAGACAAAAAAGTAATAACTCGCGCACACGTTAAGGAAATTGTTGATATTTCTCCTGTTAAACCCAATGCTCCCGCGTTAAGGAATTTTGTAAGCACAATTGTCAAAAATTATCGATCACTTGCCAACCTTGGTGAATGTGTTGAGCAATGGGACACTATATTGCTATATATATTAACGTCAAAGTTAGATTTTGAATTCAAGAAAAATTGGGAAATCTATATGAAAGACATCGCGAAACCTACATTTACAATCTTCACAGAATTTTTGACACAACAGTGCAAATTGCTAGAAGCTATTGATGAAAAGCCCGCAAAACAAACATTGTTCAAAAAACCGCCTGAACAGAAGTCATTTTCGTATTTAGCAATTAATCGAATAAAATGTCCGATATGTCAAGAAAATCATCTCATTTATCATTGTAAACAATTTTTGGGTTTGTCAATCAGCAACCGGCTAGCGAACGTCCGCAGATTGAATCTGTGCACAAATTGTCTACGGTCAGGACACACAAATTCAGAGTGCAGATCAAGTGCCTGTCGCAAATGCCAGAAAAAACACAATTCACTTTTGCATTTTCCATCAGCCACACAGCAAATTTCAACAGATACAATGGCAAGCGTTTCAAATGAGAAAGAGTCAACTTCGATCGAAGTAAAACCTACAACTACGGCTTTAGCATCGCTATATAATAGCAGTTTGTCTCCGGAGCCGTTCGTCTTGTTAGCTACAGCGCAAATAATAATTTACGATTCAAATAATCAACCCGTTCTTTGTCGCGCTATTCTGGACAGTGGTTCACAATCTAATTTCATGACCAAGTGGTTGTCGGAAAGACTAGATCTCAAATCATCAAAAATAAGTGTTCCCGTATGCGGTATTAACCAAGCAGCATTGCGCATCAAGGCAAAAACAAAAGCAAGAATACAATCACGTCAAAATCAGTACTCTGCCGAGTTGACATTTTTAATTTTGGATCAAATTACTGGTCTCACTCCACAAAAAATGATAAAACGTCATAAGCTGTGCATTCCCCCTGATATTCAAGATTGCCTGGCAGATCCTGAGTTTGATCAACCTGGGCGCATCGATGCACTTTTAGGAGCAAACATATTCTTTGACTTACTTTGCGTCGGACAAGTAAAGTTGGGACAGAATGAAATCATATTAAACAAAACAAATTTAGGATGGATTGTGTCGGGACAAACATTTCAGTGCGAACCACTGGAACCGAAATCATGTCTTTTAATCGCAAATTCAGATGTACAGGACCAACTTCAACAGTTTTGGCAACTGGAAAGCCACTATGCAACTCCCAAATACTCAAGGGAGGAAGCCGAGTGTGAGGAACATTTTTTGAAAACCGTGCGTCGAGACGAAACTGGTCTTTTGTCAGTTCAATTGCCTTTAAAAGCGAATTATACAGATTTAGGCGATTCCAGAGAAATGGCAATCACGCGTTTCGCTTCAATTGAACGTAAACTCCTCGCGAATCCAAAACTACGAGCAGACTATAATGAATTTATGTCAGAATATGAATCACTCGGTCATATGTCACGAGTAACTGTTGATCAATCACGTTCTGAGGTACCCATATTTTATCTACCACATCATGGAGTACTGAAGGAGCAAAGCTCCACTACTCGCTTACGCGTCGTTTTTGACGCCTCTGCAAAAAGCACTTCCGGCTTATCACTAAATGATGTATTAAAAATCGGTCCAACGATTCAAAACGACCTATTCACTACCCTCATACGATTTCGGCAGCATTCCGTAGTTTTAATTGCAGACATAGGGAAGATGTATAGGCAAATTAACATTGAACCAGCTCAACGTGACCTTCAGCGCATTGTTTGGCGATCGGAACCAAAAGGTGAGCTTAAGCATTATCGGCTCAACACGGTGACATATGGCACAGCTTCCGCGTCATTTCTATCAACTCGATGCCTAAAGCAATTGGCAATTGAAAATAGTTCAACTTACCCTCGAGAAGCAGCAATAATACAAAACGATTTTTACGTGGATGATCTTTTGACAGGATCTAATGATTCACATGATTTAAGTACAATTTCACAAAACTTAATCACGATTTTCAACAGTGCCGGGTTTGAATTAAGAAAATTCTTATCAAATGATTCATCAGTACTTGATAATTTGACCAGGGCACCAGACAATGCATCGAGATTTTTAATTGCAGATGATCAATCTAAAACTTTAGGAATTTCATGGCACGCGTCATCGGACAATTTTGAATATAAGATACGCGAGTATGGCAATCATTGTCAAGTCACAAAAAGAAAAATCCTGTCAATTATAGCTAAGATATTCGATCCTTTGAGCCTCCTTGGGCCAATCACGGTGCAAGCCAAGATCATATTACAAAAACTATGGCAATTAAACGTAACATGGGACGAATCAGTGCCTATCAGTTTGCACACGGCATGGATACAGTTTTGCAAACGGCTCGAGGATTCGCAAACCGTTCGCGTACCTCGGCATACAATTTTACCCAACGCAAGAACCGTGCAACTCCATGGCTTCTGTGACGCAAGCGAGTTGGCTTATGGAGCCTGTGTATACATCCGATCACAAGCGTCCCGCGAACGCGTCCAGGTGAGTCTTCTCTGCGCAAAGTCGCGTGTCGCGCCGCTTAAGGCAATCTCTCTCCCGCGTCTCGAATTGTGTGGTGGCTTACTTCTCGCACAACTTATGAAAAGGGTTAAAAACGCTCTAGACATTCACATCAGCGATATTTTTTATTGGACGGACTCTACTATATTATTTTCTTGGCTAGCTGCTGAGCCTAACACCTGGAAGACATTCGTGTCAAATCGCGTATCGGAAATCCAAACCTTAACAGATGTTAAACATTGGCGGCATGTAAAATCAGCACATAATCCCGCAGACATAATCTCCCGCGGGATATTCCCGGGCGAGTTTGCAGAGACCAAATTGTGGTGGGGTGGCCCGTCATTTTTAAGCAAGGATTTCACGGTGTGGGAAGCCCAAACACGAGACAATCTATTGCTAAAACATCAAGAAGCTCCAGAACGTAAAATCATAAGTTTGCCCTGTTCATTGGAATTAGATTTTGTAACCAAATTCTCAAGTATCAAAACGTTACAACGAATAATCGCATATTGCTTGAGATTTATTTCAAATGCTAAATTAGCATCAAACTTCCGTATCTCGGGTAATCTAAGTACACAGGAAATCGAAAGGGCTACAACAGTGCTTCTAAAATATGTTCAGAAAAGGCATTTCACGTCGGAAATCGCGGCGCTACGCCGTACGGGGTCTGTTAAACCGAGCAGTCGACTAAGAACTCTTAATGTATTCTTGGATCCAGAAGGATTGATTCGCGTCGGTGGTAGGTTAAAAAATTCAAATTTGGAATACCATCAAAAACATCCTATCGTTTTGCCAAGTCAATATCATGTGACCAAACTCATCATCGAAGATTATCACCGCAAAAATTTGCATTCCGGGGCTCAAGCCACACTCGCGTCAGTTCGACAAAACTATTGGCCACTCAAAGGCAATCAAACAGTGAAAGGAGTGTTAAGACGATGCGTAGTCTGCTGTAGAGTTAATCCAATTTCAGTGATTCCCCAAATGGGTGACTTACCAAAACAAAGAGTCACGCCTGCGCGTCCATTCTACCATTGTGGGGTAGATTACGCAGGGCCATATGCATTGAAGGGAGGTCAAACACGCAACAGCAAAATAGTAAAGTCGTATTTATGCATTTTCGTCTGTCTTGCTACGAAAGCTGTACACATTGAGCTCGCAACTGACTTGACCACACAATGTTTTTTAAACGCGTTTAAGAGATTTGCTTCTAGGCGTGGAGCAGCGCGTCAAATGTTTTCTGATAATGCCACCAATTTTACTGGGGCTGATAACTATCTTCAGAAAATTTCTAAGTTGTTGCAAACTAACGACTTTAAAAATTACTTTTCACATTCCAGTATTGAATGGAAATTCATTCCTCCTCGCAGTCCGCACTTTGGCGGCCTGTGGGAAGCATCAGTAAAATCAATAAAATATCATCTCAAACGCATTTTGACTAACATCAACTTAACTTAGGAGGAGTTTTACACTCTCCTTACTCAAGTGGAAGCGGTTTTAAACTCGCGGCCCTTAATTCCCCTTTCCGAGGATCCCAATGATCTGACAGCGTTGACCCCGGGACATTTCTTGATCGGGGAGCCGCTAAATGCAATTCCGCAGCCACATCTAACAGATCAGCCGATCAACTTTGTACATCGATTCAAACACATACAATTGATGAGCCAGCACTTCTGGACCCGCTGGTCCAAAGACTATTTACATCGGTTGCAGCAGCGTACCAAGTCCCACTTCAACAAGTCTCCTTCTCTCCTCGTCGGTTCACTTGTACTTTTGAAGGAAGACAACGCACCTCCCCTACATTGGCTGCTAGGACGCATTACAGCAGTTCATCCAGGAGCGGATGGCGTTGTGCGTGTCGTCACCGTGAGAACGAGAGGCGGCGAAGTTAAGCGTGCCACTGCCAAAGTGTGCCTGCTACCCATCATGGACAATATGGACGCTTAAGAGTGCTTATTATTGAAGTTCTTTAGATAATTTGTTAGTTGTCTTTGAAGCAATCACGTGAATTTTCGTTGAAAGGGAGCCTTTCAAGGGCGGCGGTATGTTAACATAAATTAGTGCGTCATCATAAAGGCTGTGATTGCAAGTGTTCTTTTTATGATCGTAACTAAGCAACAGACAATAACAAGTTGTTGATTTTTTGATTTTGTAAGATTTTGAAGTTTGTATGAATTTTCAAAAATATATATCTTGTACTCGTGCGGCGTATTTCACAAAAATCCACGATAATCAAAACACGGTTAATAGTTAATAAACTTTGATTTTGAAATACAGTACAAGCCCGGATGATCCGAGGAGCTAATTCAACAAGAGGCCGCAATGAAATTCCAGACGTTTCATCCACAACTGCGGTGGATTTCATCAGTGGCGATGTGGAACAGCTTTAAGTGTTACCTTCGCTGTCACATTCGCGACTGTCACATTTATATTCTGCGTCGGCGTTGCATTATTCGTGTTATTGTTGCCAAATTTTGAGTATTTTTAACCCTTCAGACATTTTATTGAAATTGTCTAGGTGAGAATATTGCGTCCTATCAAGTAACTAGTTGGGGCGACCTTAAAAGGGCCTTATTAGCCACGTTCTCTGATAAAATATTAACTACTGAACTTTGCAATATGCCTCAAGGAAACTTCAATAAATTTAAACCCGCAGGTCATTAAGCATCAATTAAGCATCACCTTGACAGTTCATAGAGATGTAGCTGACCGCTACATCTCTTAAAACTGTCAAGGTGATGCTTGATTTCGTGCGTTGACCGAGAGTTCAAAACCTCTAGCATTACTCGTTTTCCTGAAATATCTCAATAATCCTCTGGGAGACAATCTTGCAACGCGTCAACCCAAATCCCTTAACCCCTTGAGGACTCTTGGTTCCCTGAGAGACCCACCGTTTTTGGTTATTGTTCTTTATTCCGTAAAACTAAGTTGATTTAATATTCATCTATAATTTTGCATTCGCAAAATGTCTATAAATCCCACCGACGCGGCTAGGGCTATTGTTCTGATTGAAGAAGGGCAGTCACAGTATTATGCGGCTAGGATTCTAGGTGGTATCGAGTTGTAGTGTCCAGGGGGCTGTTGAACGGTTTCGGGAAACTGGAGAATACACTAGGAGAGTAGAATCAGGGAGAAGAAGATGCACAACTGCACAAGATGATCGCTTTCTGACATTAAGAATTTTACGAGATAAGGGCACCACAGCTGTTAGGGCACGCAATGAACTACAGGAAGTCCGTGGAGTGGCAATTAGTGAACGAACTGTGAGGAGAAGATTGGAGGAATATGCCTTAAGAGCTCGAAGACCCGCAAATGGACCACAGTTGACCAGACAGCATCGGACACATCTTCTTCACTTTGCTCAGCAGCGCCAGAACTGGGGCGTTGAGGAATGGGGGCGAATTTTGCTTACGGATGAGTCGCGGTTTCGCCTTACGTCTCCAGATGGTCGCCAAAGGGTATGAAGAAGAGAAGGCAAACCATACGCGCAATGCAATATTGTACCATGCATTCCTTTTGGTGGTTTTGTGATGGTGTGGGCACAGGCATTAGTTTGACATCGCGCACCGACCTTGTGCTAGTGAATAGTGGCTGTTTGACTGCCAGCTAGGTACATAACAGACATTCTCGAACCATATGTTGTACCATTTGCTCCATTTATTGGCGATCAATTTAGGCTAATGCAGGACAATGCATGTCCCCATGTTGCTAGGATCGCTAATGAATATCTTGACGAAGTTGAAATTCGGCGAATGATCTGGCCCTCAAGAAGTCTCGACCTAAATCCTGAATGAATGCTGCAGTTTTTAGTGTGGGAAGAAATCGACTAAGCAGACATTCAAACTTTGATTTCAGGAATGCTAATACGAATAGATGCGGTAATTAAGGCCAGAGGGGACAATACGAGGTTCTAACTTGTTGGTTTAATTGTTTTCGAAAGTTTATTTTATTTTATTAAGAAATTGTTGTTCATTTAGTTACGAATAAAATATTTCTAGTGGTTTAATTGATCTAAACTCACACTTCATTATTTTCCAAGACCATAGTTAAATTTAAAAAAGAAAAAAATCTTAAAAGAACAAAAAATTAAGGAAAAAATGCAAATTATGCTTATGGATCGAATTCTGTGCCGCTGTGTGTAATAAAAATAATAATCTGCACTAAGGTGCAGTAAATCTGCACGATTCAGACTTTGAGAGCGAGGACGAGCTGCCGAGAATACATCTGTGGTCTGAACCAACAACGAAGGGTACGTCACACAAGCGAATCCCTTTGTTGGAACTACTGGTCCAAATCTTCCGGATGTGGCAGAAACCCCGACTGATGTGACTTATTTTCTGAAGAGCTCATTCGCCACACCATTTTTCAAACAAATTTGTACCACATTGAAAAACGTGGGGCGGAACTGCTTAATCGCCAACAACAGAAGAAGAAGTAAAAATATTTCTAGGGGTAAATTTGGTAATGGGAACGAAAAAAATGCCATAAACCCCATGTCGATGAGTCCATGATACGGTTCAAAGGGCGAAGTAGCCTTCGTCAATATACAGAATAAAAGTAATATTCAATAACAAAATAACATACACACAAAAAAATACCTTTCGAATTCAGAACCTTTTTTTAAGCCGGTTAATAAATAAATTGCGCACAATGCAGATTAGCAGTTTAAAACTGTTCGTCTAGTCACCGCGTCGCGTCGGCGGGGGTACGACAAGTATCTCTATACTCTTCTACTCTTTTCCTACCGCTCGGTTTGGCTCTCTTGCTTTGCTCATTTGCTCAATTCAACGCCAGCTTTTCATGCAGTGATACGCGTATTGAGTTAACAGAATTTACTGTAGCGAGTAACAATAACTTATTTCCTAAAATGGATCATAACTCGTGTTGTGTTTATGTTTCTCATTTTGAATTTAGCGCGTATTCTGGTGGCTTGTGGCAGCACTGAGTGTCACCAGCTCTCAGAAGTTAAGTTGGCACGTGTGTTATGGCGGCGTTAGGGTGGATAGCGCCAAAAGTGTTTTTTTTAATGCAGAATAATAATCTATCGACATCCTGAAAGTGCTGGGTTTTATTTGAAATTACGGAAGACCCTCCACACTTGGAAGGTGAGAGTAGTACAACTACAACATACCCAACATCCATACGTGGTTATCAAAAAAAGAAATATACCAATGTAAATATAAATTTAAAAATAAAAATTAACAAATATTTACTACTTTCATTCTACACCTACCTCATCAATCTGTACTCGACTCTAGTCAAATTAAAGGTGTAACTCAGGAAATCATGGAAGCAAAAGGCTTGTCACTGTGGGGGGTTAGGTTTGAATCACCGCGGCAAAGTGCCACAGTCACCATTACAAATTAGTGCAAATGTCGCAGACAACTGGAAAAATGGATCCAGAAATTCGAAATTTACTCAACAGCCAACGAACTGGACAAAAAAGGTGAAATGTGCTCAATTTTTATACTTATTCGGAGAAGAATTCATCGAAATTTATAACACATTTACATTCAAACCGGTAGAAAAGGATAAATACGAAGTGTTAAAAAACTATTTCGAAAATTATTTTGTGCCCAAGAAAAACCTGACATATTGTAGACATAAATTCTTCTCATCTCGACCAGGCTCAGATACAATAGAACAAATTGATACTGATCTAAAAAATAAAGCACGTGAATGCGAGCTGGGAAATCTACAAGCAGAACGAATTAAAACAATGTTAATCATCGGGATTCAGGATGAAACAGTGCGAGAGAAATTAATTGAACGAAAGTGATAACGAGGAAAATGTGTCTTCGTGAAATATCCTAAATTTAAAGAACTTGGCTTGTGTGTATTAATGTGCTTGATTTTATTTGAAATTCCCATCTCTTCAGGCCTAACATTTTTTTGGCCCAATGCAACAAGCTACAACATTGGACGCATTTTCTTGTAAAACAATAAAATATAATCTTATGTTCGGTTCATAAATAGGTTTTGATATAAAATTTTTGAATGTTTTTAGGTACAATTAGTTTATTATTTATATTATTTCTTCAGCTACTCCACGGTTAGATAAAGACAATCTATAATTTATTAGTTTCATGAAGAGTAATTTACAAAAGTGAAACTATATGGTTGGTTAAAAATTATAACAAATCTTGATCTGTCTTAACAGTTTTAAATAATAATGCTGCAAACAGCCAATGCCAACACCTTCCCCTTTAAGTGTAGTAACCTTTTTATGTGATTGAAGGGCGGGAAGTCGTTGCGGGTTGGAATTCGCGCGGATCCGCCTGATGATTTGTTTGCGCCTCTGTGGACGGTGGAGTTCCTCTCTGACTAACTCTACGAAACTTTTAAACAATCAGACTTTCTTCAGTATCACCATTGTACTTGCGTCTCAGCTGGTTTGTGTGCATACGCAGAAGTCTTTGACTTTTATTAATCTTTAGATTCCACATGACATTACCAATTTATTCAATTATCTTCCCCGGAATCCACTTCCACAGGTTTGCCCGATATATTTTAGTTTAAACGTAATCTTCGGGTGCAAACTGTTGAGTCTTTCGGCTGATGTGGTGTGTTGAAGTACAGGTCGCATAAGGTCCAATTGTATTTTCGGTTTCCTGCCCAGCATGATGGTAGCTTCCCGTCTGGAGTGTTCCTGTTAGGTGTTGATAGGAATGTTTGTACAGGTTTCCAAAAATCTCGAATTTCTCGGACTATGTTTGGCCAATAAACGTAGCTTCTAGCGAGTGCCTTCATGCGTTTCTGACCTGGGTGTCCATGATTTAAGTAACATAGTACCTTTTGTTGGAGTGTTATTCTTTGTTCGTTGTTTATGTGCCCCAGATAATTTTATTGTCCTACGTTGGATTTGCTAGAACACCATCTAAAATCTAGATATGCTACTACTCCTTTCTGTCCGGAAATCATTGAATTCATGTTGTTATTCCAAATGGTATGCGGTTGTACTTATACCCGTGTGTGTTGACAATTGAATGTTTTCAACAATATATCCTTTTTTCCAGGATGCCAAAATTATGTATTATGCATATAATTATTATTATATAGAGAAAAAATATCAAACACTTGTGAGTTTGAAATAACAAGAGACAATCTTGACACTTGCTGAGCCTGCGCTACTCCGATCTGAATTTTGTTTTTTGAATTATTTTAAGGTTATACTGCGTAACTGATCTGAGTTTTTTGTAAGAATCTGTTAGACAATTAAGTATGTCCGTAAGATGTCGAATTAAAAATTTTACACCTGAAGAGGTTACACTTTTAATAGCCGAGGGGAAAAGAGAAGGCACCTTCTCTTTGGGCCCTTAAAAAGCCCTAATGTGACGCAGTTCGCGGTTGGGACCAAGTTTTGACTTGCGTGAACGCTGTAGCTCCTATTCCCAGGAAAATTGAAGAACTGAAGCGAAAGCTAAAAGATTTCAAAACGAGGATAAAATCAAAAGCGAATGCCGTTGTGAGGGAGAGTAGGAGGACAGGAGAAGGCCCAAACAATGCCCCTCCACTAAGCGAGATGGAGCAGAAAGTCCTCAATTTTCTTCGGACGGAGAGCGTTGAGGGAGTGCAGGGTGGAGTTCATACCCAGCAAACACGAACTTCTGGTTGTTTACTGGGTCAATACCTAAAATGACGGCGAATTTATGACACAGGCATAAGATCACTGGGCCAGTATCGGGTAAGTAACCGTTCGCCAGCATTGGTTTGCGAGTCACGGGCCATTACCGGCCGAACAACCGTGCCGCCAGCAATGGTTTGCTAGTAAGGGGCCATTGTCAGTCGAACTGCCGCACCGCCAGTAATGGTTTACTGTGTTGGTCGAAAACCGCGCTCCTAGCATTACACGATGGCTTTACGATTAATCGGGAAAATGGGAGATGGCAGGCCCCACCGCGCCGCCGGCGGTAGCACATTGTCTTTCTACATCTAATAGGTAATTCAAAATGGTACCAATTATTATTTCACAATCAATTAAGTCATCAAAATGCTGGGTTTTGTACAGCCCTTTTTGGCAGGACATCAAGTTCGACCACTAAGAATGTACCGTTGAAAAGATAATTAATCGATTCAAATTAATGTGCATTTCTAAATATATCGACTACGAGTTAGTGACGAGCGATATCGTGATTTTTCAATCACACGGTGAATCGCAACTGTGATTTTTGGATAACGCTTCGACTTTGCACACAATAATGTTCTAATCACCCAACTAGTTAGATATGTGAATCACATGCAACTTTATTTACAACTGTGGACGCTTATCGTAATATAGGTATCTATCTAATTATTTACAACTGCCTTTCTGAATGCAGTTTTGAATGTTTATCTGATATTTTAAGTTGCTGCATTTCATTGTATAAATACACCATATAAAGTGAATAACTGTAGTAGCAAAAAAACAAAGAAAGTGTTTGTAATAATATATTATATATTTCAAAAAATATTGTAGTAGTACTTTGAAATAAAGATGAAACAATTAAACGAATATGATTATTATTTCTTTTTTAAATTTAAAAGCGTACTGTCAATAATTTTATAAATAGCATTAAACTTAATAAGCCGGTGAAATTTACGAGCAATATATTGGATGCATTTACAAAAGAGGTAACAATTAAAAGTTTATTTGCCAAAATTAAATCGTTTTTATTCACAATGTGGGGTGGTTCGCCACCAGTATCCCGTGGTCTCCGTGCATTGGTGCAGTGGTTGTAAACAATTCAATTCCCCTTTTGTAATATATAGCATGGGAGAAGCATTTGAAACAGGTCCAAAAAACATTTACCCAGTTTACCATAAAAATGTAATGTACATATTCAAATCGTCATATCTATAAGTATATTGTAGTAATTAGATAGCCCTATAACTATATATGTTTAAATAATGTTTGAATATTGCAAGAATGTTTATAATACTTTCCGAACTTTAACACTTTGCTTGTTCGTTGCTCAACATACAATAGATATGATCCTATATAATATACATAATACATATATGTAGGTGTACCCCCAATTAGGGAAAGAGCAGTGAGAAACGATACTTGTTATTTATTGTTATTCGTTAATAGAAGTGCCTAGTCGAAACAATTGCAGTTGTTAATCTACACCGAGTCCCGTTTCAATACATAGAGGCGCTCCACTAATTTCACTTTTTGTGCATTACGCGTCACAGACATGTTTTTATTTACGATTTTAGGCACTCCTTTTAAATGAATTTGTGCGGAGGGTCATGGTTTTTCATTCTTCACCACTTGGGTTTAGAGGCTCAAAATGTGTAAAAAAAACAAGGTAAAAAATTACTCTCTTAAAAGCATTCGTTATTCGTGAAAATTATAACGATTGCTAACCTTTATTCGGTTATAATTCAATGTTCAAGAGAAAGAAATGCCAGAATGATCTCCGAAACACACATGTGTTACAAGTTGGGGCCAGACTTTCAAACAAATGCACAAATTTTCAGCACATAAATACGTCATTCTTATGGTTATTGCCACAGCCCAAAGTACCTAACAAGGTTTGTGACAAGGTTAAACTCGAAATTTGAGTGTCTTCTTCGTCTTCTCATTCGAGACATAATAGCGAAATCTGATTAGTGTGTGTCGTTTTTTTTAAACAATTTTTTCATTTTTTTTATCATATTTTGTTTTATTTATAATGGCTCATCAGGGTGTCGAAAGGTAAGTTGTTGACCTTGTTTTAAAATTATTACGTTTATTTGGTGTTCCTTCTTTAGTTAGAGTCTAAAACTGCCGTTCATCTTTTGGATTCACCAATGAATCTTAAGGCGAAAGGTAGTGACGGTTTAGTATGTTTCTGGATCAATAGATGGCGCGGAATTTATTTAGCTGTTTTTGGCTTAATTATAAACAATTTTTGAATTATTATTGTTTAGTTTGATTAAAAACTGTATTATAATTTGCGCTACGATTTTGTTTTCGGTTTTTTCAAAATTACTTAGAAGTTATTTTTTTTATTTTTTTTAAAAAGGTATTTTATGAAAATCTGCCAGCCAGCGCAAGTGAAGGGTTTGTTTACGATCACAATAGTATTTAAATTTTTATTATCGGACATAGGAAACCGTCGGAAACAGAAAAATAAAATTGGCGCCGTGCGCCATGCTGGTACAAATCGCAATTAGCAACCGTTTTTGCTGATGCCGGCTGATGTAAATCATCTGCTGGAGAAAGGCATGCATCTAGTTGTATTTTTAAATTACAAAAGTACATTGCAGTATTTTCAATTATTTTAATACTTTCCTACTTCTAAATATTTCCAATACTTGTCACTTTTGGCATAAAAAGCAATTTTTTTTCACTTCCGGTTTACTGTTTTTTAAATATAACACCTTGTATATTATTACATATTTGGATTCTAAATGATTTTCTGAATCGGACGACACCCCATAAGTAATATTTGAAATATTAAATTAAATTTTTATATTTGTATTTGCGATCTAGAGAGCTGTTATCCCCATCAACTTCTACTAACCAATACCAGCAACCTTACACACAATTCATTGAAAAACTCAATAGGTTTTCTCTCTACGATCTTGTCGATCTGGACGAAATGTTTTTTCTGCAAAATTACAAATTTTTTAAATGATATCATATTGGTAAATATACAAGTACTAGAACGTTCACTCGGTAAAGAATACCCTCATGTCAGTAGCCAATTTTTATTTTGTCAATATAATATTCCTAGAAATTTTTATTTAAATATCCTGTGACAATAGAAAAGAAGAAGAGATAGCCATAGAACAAATCAAGGCACATTATTTATATATGTACAAGTAAAAATAATTTAATAAAATTAGAACAGCAAATGTTCAAATTGTTAACCATTCATGATCGACAATGATGTTTGGTTTAATAAGCGAAAGAATCGTCTTACAGCATCAATATTTGGGAAAGTAATTAAAAGAAGGAAACATACAAAATGGTCAAAACTGGTAGAGACATTGTTATATGGAAAAACACTAACAACACCTCCAATTGATTATGGAAAAGTAAATGAAAAATGCGCTTGAGAGATATAGGTATGGCTGTTACAAGTGAAAAGATAGATTCATGTGGCCTATTTGTGGATATATCCTGCGGATATCTAGGTGGTTCTCCTGAAGGTGCCAAAAGTGGTGGCATTGTTGAAGTAAAATGCCCAAAATCTGCAGAGCTTTTGACTATCGAAGAAGCAGTAATAAAACTAAAAAATGTTTGCCTTACCAAAGAAAAAAAATTAAAACGAAACCACGACTACTTTTTTCAAGTTCAGGGACAGTTAAACATAAGTAAAAAACTTTTTTGTAGTTTGGACCCCAAAAGCTATACATATAGAAAGAATTTTTCCAGATGGCAACAAAAAATGTTACCCAAGTTGATATTCTTTTATGAATAAGCGTTATTACCAGAAATTATTGATCCAAGAAAATGCCGGAGTACGGAAATTCGCGAACCTTCGACATCATTTTTATAAACCACTAGCGGACCCGACAGACGTTGTCCTGCCTAAACGTTGGCTTGCCTGCTATTATAGTGTTCAGTATTTTATTTTTCGTATTTTTATTTCTATTTTATTTCTATATAAATAAAAATGAATTGCTAAAGAATGGTGTAAAAATATACAGAAGGTTCCATTTGAAAAAATCGAGTTTTTCCCATTTGTTGTTCATAATTTTCAAAAAATCGTAGCAAGCGTTGAAATATTTTATCGCCACTCGGCAATAGCTCAAAGATTGACCGAAGCCTAGGGCCTTCACAGAAAAAAATGGGTATGTTTTCTTTAACAGTTTAGAAGTTATGAATTTTTGAACGGAACCTTACATAAAGAAATTTTGGAAAATAAAGTGATGTATATCAAAAAATATGACAGATAGGTAAAAATGACTCCAGTAAATTTAACGCAGAATTTAGTGTAGAAATCAAAAAACAAATTAAAATGGGGTGGTTCCATTTAAAAAAAAACATAACTTTGGTCTTTTAATAATATTTGGACAACCTGTATACAAACGAAACTATTTTTAAAATGTGCAACAGAAGCGCACCTAACATCCAACAATAATATCAAGTCAATATATCGAATAGCAAAAAAGTTATGGAGCGTTTACGGAGCTCTGGGTCACCTGTATATATGTAAAATGTCATTCTTATTTTTATTTTTATTGGTTTCCTTAATTAATGTTGTATGTTGCAAGCTTTGTTTGTATTTTAAGTAAAACTTTGTTAGCCTCGTTTTCTCGTGGTGCGTCCCCCAATTAAAATCATAGCGCCTGTTGTCGGTTTTACAATGGAATTTGAATTATTATGTTGATACTGCATCGAACGCCAACTTCGGTCTTTTAAATTTCTTTACAGTATACAATTTGACATTTGATAGTTTGTAATTTTGATTTTAATTAGTTTAGTTAAAAATCTATTCTAAAAACCTATTTCTTAATGTGAAAAAGCATTTATACCTACATTTACCTCCTTTCCTATCTATTATTAAAATCAAACGTATAAATCAAAACCAACGTAAACAAAATTATACTTTCGGCGATTTAGGCCTAAGCATTTAGTTTAGTTGTGGCAATAAAGATTCACTTGCACCGTGGTTTTATAAAATAGCATCCATCCCTTTTTTTAATATTATTATTATAAAATACGTTTTTTGAAATAAAACATTTTGGCTGTAAATCATATTCATAATTTTTATCCAACATGTCTACTGTGATACATATTTATATGTATAATAGTTAGTTATATTACACAATTAAAATTGAGTTTTATATTATTTTTTTCAACAAATTTTGGAAAGACATGAAATCTAAACAAATAAAAAATATATAACGTGTAAATAGCAAGTGCGCGTTATTCCCATTATCATTGTGTTGTGAGAAAGTATCTTCGCGATCGAACATACTTACGAATACGTAATAATGGTCAACATTTTCTAAATGAGATTAGAGATTCAGAATTTTTAGATCTAGGAAAAATTTTATTCAACAATATTATTGTGTCACTGGAACAAAGGAACACATCTTACACTTGGAAACGGTGAACTAAAAAACCACGGATTACTAAACCAATGTTTTGGTTCCAATGGTATGAGTCAGCGCTGATATGAGTATCGGCGCCGCTACGCTATCAATTACCTAAAAATGAATTTTTCTGTTTCTGCCGTTGTTTACCACAATTTTTTAATTTTTTTTGGAGAAACATAATTACTAGCTTGATATCTAGATGCGCTGGCTGCCAGTTTTTGATTTAATTGTTTATTTTGTGATTTATTTTTTCTATTTTTTTAAATAAACATTAAAATAAAAAAATCAAACCGTAGCGCAAATTCTATTGCTATTCTAAAGAATTATTAGTTTCAAAACAATAATTTTTCTTTATAGTTTCTTCAAAATTAGCTATGTATTTTTCGATGTATCTATCTCTCTTGCACACTTGACCGCTACCTTTCGCCTTAAATGTCAAGATTAAATAAGCCGTCAAGAATTCCAAATTTGTCCCCTCAAAGAGTACAAAATTTAAACTAGGTGAACTCCCCATCCAGTTCTTTTAGTACAAATTCTCCAAATAGAACGCTCACGAACACCAGCATTGAACCCCAAGCCCATTGTAATGGATGTTTGACAAGTGAAGGTAAAATTTAAAAACAGTAACATATGGTTTATTCATTATGGGTATATTTTTTTAGCGAGGTTTAAACTATTATATGCCAAATGTGAAGGTCTGGAAGGTGACATGAAATATATTATTAGGATGCTCCAAGAACAAAAATCAACCGAAGGCGACCTTTTAGCTCAACAGGAGTGGTCCCCACTGACAAACATCAAAGACCTTGAGGCATTTGACAAGCAACTCTTGGATGTAAATCAGTTTTACGTACGTAAAATATTATCACGTATTTATAACTTTGATGTTAATTAATTTTGATTTATATCATAGTTGCCGTGAGGAAATATTATCTCTGTAGGAATGGCACTCAATCCGAGGTGGAGAGCGTCATTAAAACTTGGCTCCGAAATGCTTCAGATCGGGAAGGAGGTATAAACCGGAGGAAAACTTTATCTGGCACCACCATGAATGATTGATTTTTTATTTGTAATATTTATATGTAGGTTAGGTTATTATTTTATTATTATATACACAATTACATATGTAGATATCCTTATATAATCATAATCGAAGTGTAAATATATATATATTTTTCACGGTATGGTATAATGATTAGGTTATTCTTGTTTAATTGTTTTGGATTTATTTAAATGTTTATTCTGTAATTATAAGTAACTCATAAGAAATTATTGTTTTTAATTTTAATCTAAGTATGAATTTCATTTTATATTTTTTATGTTATAGTTATTTTGGTTTTATTTAAATGTTTATTGTGTAATTATTTTATTTTATGTATTGTTGGTTGAAAAATTAAATATTTTCATCAATATATTTTGTTTTTATGTTCGTATTCAGTAAAAACCAATTCACCATCCTACGCTGGTTATATATTGGTAATCTGCCGGGAAATGTTCTATGACCAATGTAGTGCTAGTAAATGCCCTGTAATGTGCCATTGTTCGAATACGCAGAATGCCAGTGCTGGCCCGAATGCTGGCCGTAGCGACACCGGGTCGATGGGCCATCATGTTTATGCCGGCATAGGCCCGTCACTTATTTTGCTGGCTGTCTGCACTCTACCAGTACTGGCCCGTGAAACTTGTGTTTGCTGGGTACCTACCGTAAAAAAGGTAAGAAAATAGGCCCTTTAATTTAAGAATGTGCTTTACTAGGATTAATTGCATGTTATAAACGATTTGTAAAGAATGAAAGATTTCAAAAATCTTCCTCCCTTGTACTCCCGTGTGATTTAACTACAATTATCCCGCCACCCCCAAATTTTGCAAGCCAGCAGTTATCAATAGATAGTAAGTTTGGTTTTTTACTACATTTATTTACAGAGGCCTTCAGAAAAGATAATATCTTTCTTAGAATATTTCACAATAAATATAGAATTGAAGTTTTTAATAATCAAAAAAATGTATTAATATCGTGCTGTAGATCTTTTTCACAATTGATCCTTTTGCAGCTGGTCCATCAACATATCAACTTTCCCCAGACCCATCATCCACTCGTCCAGGTCCATGGTTCCTTCTCCTCCTCCCGTTCCATTAAAAAAATGTAGAAAAAGAGCAAAGACTCATGCATTGGCTGAGTTGAAAAAGTAAACAACCATTCATGAGAAAACCAATAATTTATTGGAAAGAATTGCTGATACATTGGATGCTTTTTCTACCGAGTTTTTAGCTCTTAAGCGACGGGAAGTGTTTCCTTAAAAAAGAAATCTACATCTTAATTTTTATTTATACATTTTTTAATATACATTTGCCAATTTGGTTGCTCTCATTAAAGAAAGTGCTCTAGAGGCTGGCAAACTCCCACCAGGATGGGGGAGGATTGGATTTGGTTAACTTTTTATAGACAGTTAGTAAAATAAGAGAGAAAAGGCTTTGTCTTCACTTTAGATAACAAAAATTGAAACAGACAAATAACTTAATTAACCAGTGACAACAAAGCCTCTTTAAACAAATTTGTATATTTGTTGTATATTTTCATTTCAGGTTCAACAAACAACTCAACATTTGTAGAATGGTAAAGGTGAGGGTTGAAATATTGTTCCCGATTTGTAGATGATGGTACAAACTTGACATGTGTACAGACTATTGCTCCCAAAACGTCCGGAAATCCAACTTGATATCGAGTTGTACCAAAAGTGTAGAAATCTCTTTTGACGTCACAATACTCTTGAATTGTTGGAAATCGTATAAATTGTTGCAAAATATTCACAAGAGCTGTTGTCACTTCTTCGATTATTCTGGACGACGTCCTCTTGTAGCTTCGTTGGTCAAAGCCGGTAAAATTAGAACAAGCACATAAGTAAACACGCGCCGATCAAGCTGAGTACGTTGAAATAATAACCTTTCGGATATTTGATGAATATTGAAAAGCACTAGCGGCAAATTTCCTTCCTTATCATTATCGCTTTCACTAGAATCTGCAAAATCATCACCAAAAAATGCAACATAACCTGCTGCCATTTTGGTAAACAATAAGACACGCCGCATCGTATCGCTTGCACCGGCGTGAAAATGTAGCGCAAAGGGACTTGCGTGAAGTTGCGCCGTTGCCCCTAACAACGCAAGTTGCAACCGCGCAATTTGATTTAGAATCAGGTCATAACTAATCTTACTCGTCACACGCTTCGCATGGTACAAATCTCAAAAACCTGGCCATAGACACACACTTTTTCCCAAGGTTTTCACCGCCACGCGCAATTCTACGGATAAATCTGTGTGTTAATGGGCACCAGCGCCCCACGCCACAGTTTTCTCTTGCGCGAGGCAAAATTTAGCCGGCCACAGACACACACTTTTTGCCAGGGTTTTAACTGACACGCACAATATAGTTAAAACCTTTATCTATGTGTAGCTGTGTTGTCGCCGCGTTAAGAATTGGCGGTCCGTGTAGGCTGTTTTTGTCCTTTTTTAAGTAGATCGAATTTATTTGTCGTTCGTCGTATATAATAATTTTTAAAATACGACTAGAGATTTTCTCATTGCAATTTATACAAAATAAAATAAAAATGTATATTTCTATTTGGCTCGAAAGTTGGTAATTAAAGAGAGAATTATTTCCAAAAACACATCTATACTAAGTGACACCCAGTAATAATGAATATTTTGCAACTATTTTCTAGGAATATGTTTGTTTAAGTTGAAATAAAAATCGATCAAATTTTCAACCATATCGATTCATTTGTTTTTAAATAATCGTCTTTTTTCAAAAAGAACACCCAGTAATAATGAATATTTTGCAACTATTTTCTAGGAATATGTTTGTTTAAGTTGAAATAAAAAACGATCAAATTTTCAACCATATCGATTCATTTGTTTTTAAATAATCGTCTTTTTTCAAAAAAAAAAGTAGTAGGCGATAATTGTTAAGAAGGTTCGTCTCGCGTCGCGGTTTACCCTCACACATCTATTCTGACAACGGCACCAATTTTGTGGGTGCCAACTTTGGTTTACGGCAATTAAATCAGTTTTTGAAGAAAAATAAAACGTCTATTGAAAGTGCTGCTTCTGCATTATCTATAAAATGGCATTTTATTCCTGGCCATTCACCTCATTTTGGTGGTTTGTGGGAGGCAGGTATAAAGTCCTCTAAGCATCATTTGAAGCGCGTCATTGGGAATATTGCGTTAACTTTTGAAGAACTTTCCACTCTTTTGTATCAAATAGAAGCCGTATTGAATTCCCGTCCGTTAACTCCTCTCTCTCCCGATCCCAAACTCTGGACATTTCCTTATAAAATTAGTAGCGAATCTCTGGTAATTCCTACAAAGATCATCGTCGAATCACCTTACCAATTTAGCACACCCGTGATCGAGTTCATCGAGGATAAAGATCAAACAACCACCGTCAGTTTTGACAAAGTCGTAGCAAAGCCGGTCATCGCCTTTGTCTCCAAAATTCTCCTCGGCCTGCACCCCTATCCGGCTCAAAGGTCTAAAATCCAATTTCTGGTTAATCTTGCTTCAAAAGAAATTTCCAATGTCTGTCCAAACCAAAATATCTGATTCAGGGAATAACATCCACTTCACTTCTGTTAAACATAAAACCGAACCCATCTAAGTAAACAACCCATTCCAATTTTTGAGCGAGAATAACAACACCCAAAAGCTTACCATTTCTATCCTATTGTTACAAATAGGTGTAATATTGCTTGAACTACTTATACACTCCGCGCCAAAATTGTCGCATATTAATTATAACGATCTCGGGATTTTTTTTTGTCGCATATTGTTAGTATTTTGGAAATGCTCCAAATTTAATTATTTTCTTTACACAGTTGTCAAAAGAATTGTTTTTAACACATCTTGGGCTTTTTTCAAAATGATAAGATTATCTTCTTTTAGTAAAATTGTAAGGTGCTCACTTTGCACGCTTCTTTTCGTTAAGTTTATTCTTATAAATCAAATGAGAAAGTGTCAAATTCTAATAATGGCTAACCGAAATCGTGCTACCCGTTACCTAACACACGATGAAACTGCTAGAGAGGTGACTTTATTGGAGATGGGCCGATCTCAAGAAGAAGTCGCTCAACTAGTTGGAGTGAGTCAATCAATGGTGTCTACAGCCTCTGCCCGGTTTAGGGAGACAGGAGGACATGATCGAAGACCAGGACAGGGCCGCCCAAGAGCTACAACGTACATAAATGACAGAAGTTTACGATTAATGGCATTGAGAACGCGACATTTCACAGCAAGAATGATGCAAAAAATGTCCGAATTTCTACTCAAACCGTTCGTCGACGTCTTAGGGAACATGAAATTACCGCCCATGTACCTGCTAGAGTTCCTCTTCTCACTCCTCGACACAGAACAGTTAGACTTGCCTTTACTCGGGAACATCAAAATTGGGAAGTTGACGATTGGCGTTTACTGTTTACTGATAAATCCCGATTTATTCTATACTCATCAGACCGTCGCATGCCAGTTTATCGGCGACCAGGAGAACGATATCTTCAGTGTAATTTTGTTCCGCGAGTCGATTCTGGTGGAGGATCTGTAATATTGTGGGGAGACATTGCTTGGGGAGCCCATACAGAGCTAGTGTCTCTACCAAGAGCAAGATTAACTGCTCACACGTACATAATAAACATTTTGGAACCACATGTGGTTCCGTTTGCGACATACATAGGTGATAATTTTATCCTAATGCAGGATAACGCTCGACCACATGTTGCAAGAATTGTAAATTCGTACCTTAACGAAGTCGGAATTGTATCAATGGTGTGGCCAGCATATAGTCCCGACATGTATCCTATCGAACACGTGTGGCATCATTTGAGTTGGCAAATTCGCGAACAGCGCATTGCAGTTAATACACTAGATAGATTGCAAGAAATTTTGATCCAAGAATGGGACAACATAGACCGGAATTACATTGACAATCTTATTTACAGTATGCCTCAAAGGATTCAGGCTGTCATAAGAGCCCGCGGGGGAAATACATGCTACTAACAGTTCACAAGCAATTTCCTTCAAATCAAAGAATTTTTTATTTTGTTAATTTTGACTTTCAAATTATTTTTTATGTTGATTTGTTAATTTTTATATCATTACTAGCTGAATGTACCCGGTGTTGCCCGGGAGTACATATGTATAAACGCATCTGTGGATGAAAGTAAAAATTGATTGACTTCAATTTAGATAATTGGCAACAGTGAGAAATTGGTACCCGATTACCTGTCGTCGTGATTTATGTCTATTAATTTTTCAGGTTGAATATTATTGTTTAATAATATTTTGAAGGAGATAATTAGGCTGGAGAGTTTGTTTATTCTGAAGATAAGTCAAAATCATCTACATACTGATCTGTTTGTGAGTTAACTGCAGTAAGAGAAATGTTTCCATTGTGTTTTCAACTTTATCATAACATTTCCTGGAATCGCTTATAGAACACCTCCAAACTGCGTCTTTGCCTAAAGAGTCTATTCAAGATTTTTCATCTTAGGTATCAACCAAGGTATCCTCTTTGTCCAAATCAAATGGAAGTACCCGGTCCTGGAAACGCAGGTTAATTTCAGCAAATTTGTTTATTTTGCGATTGGAAAAGTAGAGCATTCCTATTTAATTGTATTATAATGTCGATTAGTCTACATCACCAACACACCACTTTTGTCAACACTGCGTTTATTTAATCTACGTCCGGGCAACGCTGGGTACATTCAGCTAGTATAAAATATATGTAATAGTCGATGTGTACAATAATTAAAGGTCTCGGTTATAAGTACTTCCGCCTGCGCCGATCGTCAACATCGACAATCCACTTGAAATCCTAAGTGGTTGCGTATTCGTCGCCTTTTGCTGAATTAGCTGGAAATCGTGGTAGATACTTAAAGCGGTATAATATGTACGATAAATTATTATAATTATAATCTTCATGGGACGAAACGGGCCGAAACTTACTAAAACAACGTAACAAACATTCATTGCAATAAATGACAGGATACGTAATCTTACATCAATCGACGTTATCCGAAATTTGTGTATGACGGGTATATGGTACATAGAAATAAATCTGTTTTGCTACCCGAATTTTTCCGTTTTAATATGTAATAGAAGGCACGTGCAACTAATAAAATTGCTGCTTCAGCGCCTGAAACAGTAAGTACTCCATCCCATGGTCAATGTCGCCAAGATCGACAGCGCGTCAGTATTCGAAGTTGTGTCTTTATCGAATAAAGCATTTTAATTTAACGTTGTTCGCGTTAACCAAATCTGCCCGAAACCGGTTTCGAAACATTTTCACTGTCGGACCAGACTCTTTTTTACTTATCTTACGCTTATTTTTAAGTTCCGTTGGTGAGAGTGATAGTGTTAGTGATTTGTTCTTCATCAAATTTACCACGGCTGAAATCAGAAAATTTTTAGCGTTGGACCGGACTTCACTCACACTTCACACGCTTAAGTATTCTGTTCATATAAACATTTTACACCATTTATTTTTGGAACTTTTAGTTTTTCAGTTTTCTTTACATTGCGTTCATTATTGCTCTAATCTATTGTTTATAAGTAAGATGGAGCAGCTTGAAATTCTAATAGTAAACGGAGTACAAATACCACACCTTATAATTCCCGTAAATGGTGATGGAAATTGTCTTTTTTACTCTCTTTCCTATTGCATTTTTAACACCATAAATAGAGCTCAAGAGGTTCGCACTTTAATTGTTCAACACGTTGCGGCCAATTGGGCAAGGTTTCAATTATTATCGTACAACCGAGAAGGGAATAATTATGCTGACCAGTTTCTTTATTCTGAAGATATGTCAAAATTATCTACATATGGTTCTGTTTGTGAGTTGACTGCAGCAGGAGAAATGTTTCCATTTTGTTTTCAAGTATATCATAACGGTAGTTTTTATGCGCAATTTGGTGAACATAATCAGTCAATTCGTAAACTTAGATTTGCCGGAAATTTATTTAACGGTCATTTCGATGTCCTTGAATCACATCCCGAGCCACGACTTATAGAACATTCCCAAATTGCGTCTTCGACTGAAGAGTCTATTCAAGATAATTCTTCTCAGACATCACATAAAAGGGAACGCCGTGCGCGTGTTTCAAACAGAACTAGAAACACCCAACTAAAAATTGCTGCCGTGAAAAATGCATCAAAAAATAAAGAGCACAAGAAGGCTGCTTCAGTGAAATACGCAAAAAAAATCCAGAAGTTCATAGAGCTGCTGTAGCGAAATATACCCAAAAACATCCCGAAGTTAGTAGAGCTGCTGTTGCGAAATATGCGCAACAACATCCGGAAGTTAATAGAGCTGCTGTTGCGAAATATGCGCAAGAACATCCGGAAGTTAAAAGAGCTGCTGTTGCGAAATATGCGCAACAACATCCGGAAGTTAATAGAAGTTGGTAGATATACAAAACAGCACCCAGAGGTCAACAGAAACGCTGTTGCGCGTTATGATCCACACAACGAAAAAAAAAATTCAACGAAGGACACTTTCTTGGACGCAAAAGGCTAATTCTGCATTCCGATATGACCCATGTATTGCATACGACGCAGAAAAAACTATACAATTGGGTGAAATGAGCATAATATGCCAATGGTGCAAAGCCCTCAAGTGGAAGGGGGAGACACCTGGCATGTGTTGCAACAATGGAAAGGTGCAATTAATACCATTCAAACAACAACCTGAACCTATAAGGAGCCTTTTGTCCTTTTTACATCCGAAATCAAAACATTTTCTAAATTCTATTAGGAAATATAACGGTTGTTTTCAAATGACATTCTTTGCGACTAAAGAGGTTTCTGATGGTAGCTTTAGGCCCACATTTAAAGTTCAAGGTCAGGCGTACCATTTAGCTGGGAGTTTGTTGCCACCTAATGCTAACGAAGAACCTAAATAACTTCAGATATATTTTGTGGGAGAAGACGAGAAAGAAACAACTCTTAGGTGTCGGAATTTTACTGATGTAAATAATGCTTTGGTGGCGCAACTACAAAAGATGCTTCACGAGAATAACACATACGTTAGAGATTTTAAAGCTGCCATAGAAAATATTCCACAAAATACAGAAGATTTCCGTGTAGTCATACATGCCGAAAGAAAACCCATAAACGCTCATCGAGGTCGTTACAATAATCCTATCGCCAATGAAATTGCTATAGTAATGGAAGGTCAGATATTTGAAAAAAGAGACATTGTGTTGCACAGTCGCGATGACAAGTTACAACGAATAAGTGAGTTGAACAGAGCATACGACGCGTTGCAATATCCCTTAATGTTTTGTAGAGGTGAGGATGGTTATTCCATAGCAGTACCTCAAACTGACCCTGTTTCAAAGATGCCTTTAAATAAAACCGTTTCGGCAGCAAATTTCTATGCTTTTCGCATTATGATTAGACAGAACGAAATTAATCATCTTCTCTGTTACCGAAGCTAACTAAGTCAATTTTTAGTTGACATGTATGCAAAAATCGAAACAGAAAGATTAAATTTGATCAAGAATAATCAAACAAAATTAAGGGCGGAAAAATACGTTCATTTACAAAATGCAATTAAAAAGGCTGATGCCAATGCTGCAGAGTTAGGTCGATTCTCCCGTCAACTTTCACTGGCGGACCCAGGTATATGCATGAACGTCGTACCCAAGACGCGTTGACATATGTACGCCACTACGGCCGTCCAGATTTATTTATTACTTTTACGTGCAACCCAAAGTGGAAAGATATTACAGATGTATTATTGTTCGATCAACAGCCGCATGATCGACATGACGTCATTAGCCGCGTCTTTAGTCTGAAAGTGAGAACAATGATGAACCTATTGACCAAGGCTCAAATATTTGGACGCGTTCGCTGTTACATGTATTCGGTAGAATGGCAGAAACGAGGACTTCCGCATGTACATATTTTGCTATTGTTGAAAAACCGAATTTTTGCTGATAAAATAGATGACGTGATCTGTGCAGAAATTCCATCTCCCGAAGAAGATCCGATTCTTCACGAAATAATTAAATCAAATATGATTCATGGACGGAATCTGTTCAAAGAAGTATCCTCGACAATTAATAAGAGATACACAGACAGGTGAGGATGGTTATCCTAAGTACCGACGAAGATCACCGCAAGGCAAACAACTCGACAACCGGTGGGTTGTACCCTTTAATCCGGTCCTGTCTCGCACTTTTAATGCACATATTAACGTAGAGTACTGCAATTCTGTCAAATCTATCAAATATATCTGCAAATACGTTAATAAAGGCAGCGATCAGGCGGCCTTAGCACTACAAAATGAACTAGATGAGGTGGCAATCTATAAAACGGGAAGGTATATAAAAAAAGAGAACGTCCTTGGAAGGGTTTATACAGTACATCCCAACAATGCCGAGTGTTACTACCTTCGCCTACTATTGCATGAGGTTCGTGGACCTACTTCTTTCTTAAGTCTTAGGACGGTTAATGGCGTAGTACATTCTACTTTTCAATCCGCATGTAAAGCCCTGGGATTGTTGGAAGATGACAAACATTGGGATAACACACTAGAAGATGCTACTATCTCAGAATCACCGATTAAACTGAGAGAATTGTTTGCAATAATGTTAGTGTTTTGTCATGTATCCGACCCATAGCAGCTTTGGGAGAAATACAAAGACAGTATGTCCGAGGTTATTCTCAGAAGGGTGGCAAGAGTGCTGGCAGTTGAAGAATTACATGCCAAAACGGAGGTGAACAACAAGGCATTGATTCTTCTAGAAGATGTTATTCTAACAATCGGTGATCAATCATAAACTCATTTTGGATTGCCGCAACCCAAACGCAATACCAACGAGATTACGGAAAATTTGGTTTATATTAGAGAAAAGAACTACGATATTGAAGTTTTATTACAAATGGTCGAAGAAAACGAACCGTTACTTACAAGTGAACAGAAAGAGGTTTACTTAGAAATTTTAGAAAACTTAGACTACGGCAAAGTTTTCTTTTTAGATGCACCTGGAAGTACAGGAAAAACATTCCTTATAAATTTGTTATTATCGAAAGTACGCAGTTCCAATAAAATTGCTATCGCGGTGGCCTCTTCGGGAATTGCAGCAACTTTGTTACAGGATGCCAGAACTGCCCATTCTGTTTTTAAATTGCCCCTAAATTTAAACTCCACAGATAATCCGTTATGCAACATATCAAAACAAAGCGACGTTGCTCGATTGCTTTTTGACTGCAGTCTAATTGTGTGGGACGATTGTACCATGGCGCACAAAAAAAGCAGTTGAGGCTCTTGACCGTACATTAAGAGACATTAGGAATAATGATTCGATTATGGGAAACGTTACCGTTGTATTAGGAGGAGATTTCAGACAAACGCTGCCTGTTGTACCGAGAGGAACTCGGGCTGATGAAGTTAATGCTTTCTTGAAATCGTCCTATTTGTGGCCCAAAATACAAAAAATTTCATTATCTAAAAACATGCGAGAATACCTAAGAGGTGATACGGGAGCTGGTGAATTTGCGCAACTTTTATTAAATTTAGGCGAGGGTCGTACGCCAGAAATAGATGGCAAAATTGAAATTTCGTCAAGCCTAGCAACGGTGGTTCAAAATCTTGCCGATTTAATAGATAAGATTTATCCGGATATTCGAAATTTGAAAGATAAATCTATGTCCTGGTTGCGAGAACGAGCCATTTTATCATCGAAAAATGATAGTGCTAATGAATTAAATAATATTATCCTTGATGGCTTTGAGAGTGAAGAGTTGACCTACAAATCTGTCGACTCGGTATTGAATACTGATGAAGCCGTCAATTATCCGGTGGAATTTTTGAATTCTTTAAATCCTCCTGGAATGCCTGTCTATAAACTCAAATTGAAGATTGGCGCTCCTATAATGTTGCTGCATAACTTGAAACCGCCCAAACTTTGCAATGGTACAAGGCTTCAGATAACGAAATTGTACCAAAACGTAATTGAAGCAAGTATATTTACTGGTTGTGCGCAGGGCGAGTCTGTATTCATCCCCCGAATCCCGCTCATTCCATCGGATTACCCCTTTGAATTTAAAAGATTGCAATTCCCTGTGAAGGTATGTTTTGCAATGACGATAAATAAATCTCAGGGACAGTCTTTAAAAGAAGCATGGATCGATCTGAGGGGGGATTGTTTTTCGCATGGGTAGTTGTATGTGGCATGCTTAAGAGTCAGTAATCCATCTTCTTTGGTTATATTGGCACCGGATAATAAAGCTGCCAATATTGTTTACAAAGAAGCGATCTCAAAATGAGAACAGAATAATATATACAGAATAAAAGTGGCGTTTCATTTTTAGATTAAACGTCACTTTCGATGTCCTATAATCGCTTCTGAGTGTTTAGAGCTTTGGATTTTTCTTTGGGCTGGTTAAGTTGGATTTTACATAGTATTCTCGAAACATTTTTTTTTGGGATATGACACCGTCTATTTCCATTCGATTTTTACTATGCGCAGGCATACGCCTGATACTTGATGCATATAAAAATATTGTGGGGTGTATGTTATGGTTTATAAGCCTTATTTGGATCATTTACATTCATATTTGCAATGCAACAACTAGAATGTAAAAAACACACGATAACCAAAAACCAAATCTGTGAAGATTTATTATGTGCTGTGAACTTGGCCTCACTTATTTTTATTTTAGTCTGACATTACATTTGATGTAATTGAAGAGTTCATTGATGTGAACAGAAATGTAAAATACCGCTCTGCTCTGGCCGGAATCCAAAGAAAATATTCAAGTGATCTCTAATGTAAAAATCCTAGAATTTACAAAGTTTGAAATATGAAATAGTGAAAGAAATAATTGGTGTTTCTTCAGTTTTTTATAATTAATCGACACTCTCCTTTACTGATACACAATTTTTTATTATCAATCCACAAGTTTCTTTATAAATCCATAATTTTTAATTATGACTTATCGTTATCCTTTTTCCTTCCTATCCCGGCAAGAGAGCTCTACACCTTCCCGTTGGTTCTTGCTGAACAATTGCAAATTTTTTATCTTGCGATTGACTAAGTAGAGTATTCCTGTTTCATTGGATTATAATGTCGATTGGTCAACTTCGTTAATAAAACACCTTTGTCAACACAGCATTTACGTCTACGTCCGGGCAACGCCAGGTACATTCAGCTAGTGGCATATAAAAGACTTTTAGAAATTTCTAATACCCATCGAAGAAATAGTGATCCATCACAACAGTTAAAGGGACATAAAGGTGTTAAATAAAGAAAGTTTGTTCAACTTTAATCGTCAAAGGAATACATTGTTGATTATGTATTCAGCGCGAGCACGTCTCTGTTCGAGTTGTACACTTATCCTCCAATTGCAAAAGACGCAATAAAAGAAGTTATCAATAAAAAAAGTGATCAAACCTACGGACCTCAATACGACATGCAACTGGATAAGTTTATGATGGGTCGACATGAACTAAATATTAGTAAAGATGGAGATATAATAATGAATAATGAAACTTACCGAGGTACGGAAGGCTTATACAGACTGTTATTTAAAAAAAAACAACAAAAATGGGCATTACCATAAAAGATAATGATCTTATGGCATATAAAAGACTTTTAGAAATTTCTAATACCCATCGAAGAAATAGTGATCCATCACAACAGTTAAAGGGACATAAAGGTGTTAAATATAGGAAGTTTGTTCAACCTTTATTCCTCAAAGGAATACATTCTAGACTATGTATTCAGCGCAAGCACGTCTCTGTTCGAGTTGTACACTTATCCTGCAATTGCAAAAGACGCAATAAAAGAAATTATCAATAAAAAAAGTGATCAAACCTACGGACCTCAATACGACATGCAGTTTATGATGGGTCGACATGAACTAAATATTAGTGAAGATGGAGATATAATAATGAATAATGAAACTTTCCGCAGTACGGAAGGCTTATACAGACTGTTATTTTTTTTATAAACCAACAAAAATGGGCATTACCATAACAGATAATGATCTTATGGCATATAAAAGACTTTTAGAAATTTCTAATACCCATCGAAGAAATAGTGATCCATCACAACAGTTAAAGGGACATAAAGGTGTTAGATATAGGAAGTTTGTTCAACCTTTATTCCTCAAAGGAATACATTCTAGACTATGTATTCAGCTCAAGCACGTCTCTGTTCGAGTTGTACACTTATCCTGCAATTGCAAAAGACGCAATAAAAGAAGTTATCAATAAAAAAAGTGATCAAACCTACGGACCTCAATACGACATGCAACTGGATAAGTTTATGATGGGTCGACATGAACTAAATATTAGTAAAGATGGAGATATAATAATGAATAATGAAACTTACCGAGGTACGGAAGGCTTATACAGACTGTTATTTAAAAAAAAACAACAAAAATGGGCATTACCATAAAAGATAATGATCTTATGGCATATAAAAGACTTTTAGAAATTTCTAATACCCATCGAAGAAATAGTGATCCATCACAACAGTTAAAGGGACATAAAGGTGTTAAATATAGGAAGTTTGTTCAACCTTTATTCCTCAAAGGAATACATTCTAGACTATGTATTCAGCGCAAGCACGTCTCTGTTCGAGTTGTACACTTATCCTGCAATTGCAAAAGACGCAATAAAAGAAATTATCAATAAAAAAAGTGATCAAACCTACGGACCTCAATACGACATGCAGTTTATGATGGGTCGACATGAACTAAATATTAGTGAAGATGGAGATATAATAATGAATAATGAAACTTTCCGCAGTACGGAAGGCTTATACAGACTGTTATTTTTTTTATAAACCAACAAAAATGGGCATTACCATAACAGATAATGATCTTATGGCATATAAAAGACTTTTAGAAATTTCTAATACCCATCGAAGAAATAGTGATCCATCACAACAGTTAAAGGGACATAAAGGTGTTAGATATAGGAAGTTTGTTCAACCTTTATTCCTCAAAGGAATACATTCTAGACTATGTATTCAGCTCAAGCACGTCTCTGTTCGAGTTGTACACTTATCCTGCAATTGCAAAAGACGCAATAAAAAAAATTATCAATAATAAAAATGGGGTCAAACCTACGGACCTCAATACGACATGCAACTGGATAAGTTTATGATGGGTCGACATGAACTAAATATTAGTGAAGATGGAGATATAATAATGAATAATGAAACTTTCCGAGGTACGGAAGGCTTATACAGACAGTTATTTTTTTTATAAACCAACAAAAATGGGCATTACCATAACAGATAATGATCTTATGGCATATAAAAGACTTTTAGAAATTTCTAATACCCATCGAAGAAATAGTGATCCATCACAACAGTTAAAGGGACATAAAGGTGTTAAATATAGGAAGTTTGTTCAATCTTTATTCCTCAAAGGAATACATTCTAGACTATGTATTCAGCACGAGCACGTCTCTGTTCGAGTTGTACACTTATCCTGCAATTGCAAAAGACGCAATAAAAGAAATTATCAATAAAAAAAGTGATCAAACCTACGGACCTCAATACGACATGCAACTGGATAAGTTTATGATGGGTCGACATGAACTAAATATTAGTGAAGATGGAGATATAATAATGAATAATGAAACTTTCCGAGATACGGAAGGCTTATACAGACAGTTATTTTTTTTATAAACCAACAAAAATGGGCATTACCATAACAGATAATGATCTTATGGCATATAAAAGACTTTTAGAAATTTCTAATACCCATCGAAGAAATAGTGATCCATCACAACAGTTAAAGGGACATAAAGGTGTTAAATATAGGAAGTTTGTTCAATCTTTATTCCTCAAAGGAATACATTCTAGACTATGTATTCAGCACGAGCACGTCTCTGTTCGAGTTGTACACTTATCCTGCAATTGCAAAAGACGCAATAAAAGAAATTATCAATAAAAAAAGTGATCAAACCTACGGACCTCAATACGACATGCAACTGGATAAGTTTATGATGGGTCGACATGAACTAAATATTAGTGAAGATGGAGATATAATAATGAATAATGAAACTTTCCGAGATACGGAAGGCTTATACAGACTGTTATTTTTTTTTTAAAACCAACAAAAATGGGCATTACCATAACAGATAATGATCTTATGGCATATAAAAGACTTTTAGAAATTTCTAATACCCATCGAAGAAATAGTGATCCATCACAATAGTTAAAGGGACATAAAGGTGTTAAGTAAGAAGTTTGTTCAACCTTTATTCGAAACAAGTTCTAAAACACCTTATTCTTCCGGTGAAGGATTATACATATACAGATGCGAAAATAGAATATCTTCATTTTGATGATATAAATGAATTGATTCCTCGATTAGCATTGTTACATGCCGCACGTAAAGCGGGAAATAATTCAGTCATAAATGAAATTTTATCAATTGAAGAGGAAATAAGAGAAGCTAATTATTTATTAGATTAAAACGAATGTTATTGTAATCAGTTTTAAAATGCCGATTGATCTGTTCGGACGTAAAGTATCGCCACCACCACTGTTTATTATTTCTGCTAATGGTGACCTTGACTTTAAAAATCGTAAAATTATAAACGTATAAGAAGCATCCGATCAAAATGATGTCATAACCAAAAAATATTTGGATCAGCTTTATGAAATTCAAAACAAAGAATTAACATCGCGACTCCAAAATAGAAATAATGATTTAGATAATAAAATCAGTAGAAGTTATAATTACACTGACACTTTATTAAATATGAAATATAATAATTTAATGGAACGAATTATAAATAACGCCATTAGTAACAAACCAATAACCTGTTAGAAGAAGGTATTGAAGAAGAAACTGATAATTAATTAATCATTCTCACGCTAAAAGTAAATATTAAACTGATTACTTTAGTAGATCATTGTGTACACAAAAAACGAAATTTTTAAACCTGCTTGTAAAAATTTCAAACGTAGACGAACAATTATTAAAAACATGGATGATTTATGGCAGGTGGATTTGGCTGATTTGCAAAACGTTTCTCATTATAATAAAGGATATAATTATATCGATACTGCCATTCTAATACGTCGTATCCCACAAGATTTGACATTTTCAGTTTTTTTGAAAAATGAAATCATTATAACAGTGTGCAGCTTTTGTAAAAATTTTAGAGGTCAAATTATTTATTTAGTATGTTTAAATAAATATTCTAAAATGTCGTATCCCACACGCAAACTTTCGCGCATTCTAAAATGTCGTATCCCACATTTGTAGGTTCAGTCGGCGCCGCGATGTGACAGTCACGCTTAATATTATTAATTTAAGTTAATTTTAAGGAAGTGATTTCCAAAATGAGTAAGAAGGTATGTATGTAAATTAGTGGAGGGTAGTCTGTGCGACCACTGGATTTAGGCCCCAGCGGGCCCCTTGTCCTGCCTCCGTTAGGACTCCAGCTGGGTCGATAGCCATCCATTTGGTTGAAATAGTTGACCACCGTGCCCAGGGGGATCTCCCTTATGTTGCCCATTGATGGCCATTTGTCCCCAAGTATGGATTATCTGATGGACGAAAGCGCAGTGCATTCGCAAAGTACGTGCTGCACTGTTTCGTCTTCTTGTTCACATCCTCTGCAAAGTGGTGTGTGTTCTAGCTTCATTTGGTGAAGGTGTTTTCTTAAATGACAGTGCCCGGGGTCAGAATGCCTGTCGCGAGGCGCAGGTTCTTCTTGGTCATTGTCAAAAATTTGTTCGCTGCGTCTTTGCTAGGATACATTAGTGATTCCTTGGCATGGCGACAGCTGGTTGTGTCATCCTATCTCTCTTTGAATTGAGAGTGGGTGTTTTCCTTTATAAATTTTGTTCTTGCTGAGGTTGATAGCGTATTTGAGGGGCCTCAGATCTTTCTTTTGGCTGCCCTCGCCGCCAACTCGTCAGCTTTTATGTTTCCCATATTTTCCGCGTGACCTCTAACCCAGCAAACAGAAATTGTGTTCGCTGTGGCGATCTCCGCGAGCGCTTTATGCGTTTCTAATACTGCCCTCGATACAGTTTTGTATCTTTGAAGGGACAGTAGTGCTTGTCTACTATCTGTGTAGATTCATATCTTTTTGCCGCTGGCTTGTCTGCGTGCAATTTCTTTTGCGGCTATGGATATACCTGCCAGCTCGGTATCCGTTACGCTGGCGTATTTATCCATAGTCCAGCTGCTTCGAATTCGCAGGCTTCTTGAAAATATTCCACAGCCCGCTCCTTCTTTCTTTTTCGATCCATCCGTGAAGACCTTTATGGTCTCTTCATCGGATGTTTCGTTTGGTTTTATGTGGATTGCGTAGGGTTTGTTAAAGACAAACTGGGGGGAGATATCGTTGGTGCCTGCCTGTAGTTGAGGTATCTTCTTGACCGCCTCATCCCACAGTCGGCGCCTTAACTCGCCACATCCTACGCTGGACTGTACACCGAGACTCTTGAGGCGTGCCATCGTTGTCAGTGCCGTTTCCTCGAGATAGACATCAAGAGGTGGCAAGCACAACATCACTTCCATCGCTCGTGTCGGTGTTGTCCGCATAGCGCCGGTTATGCACAGACATGCGGTTCTCTGTGGTCGGCTAAGTTTGTGTTTGGCTGTTGTCTGTTGACTTTTTGGCCACCAGACGACGCTACCATAGGCAATCATCGGTCTCACAATTGCAGTGTATACCCACATCAGGACCTTGAGTTTCATTCCCCAGGTTTTCCCCACGGTCCTGCGGCACTGCTCGTAGAAGATGTACGCCTTTTTTATCCTTCTGTCGATGTGAAGGTTCCATGTTAGCTTGCTATCAAAGGTTACTCCAAGGTATTTTACTTCGGTCGCAAAGCTTAGTTTTGTGTTTAGAAAGCTTGGTGCTTTTAGCTTCTCCGTCTTTCTTTTTTTCGTGAAAAGAACCATCTCTGTCTTCCTGGGGTTTGCAGACAGAGTGTGTTCTCTGCACCATTTTTCTGTTATTCTCAGCGCCTCCTGTGCTCTGTCGCAGAGGATGCTTTCGAACTTCCCACTAAGCAGGATTGTTAAATCGTCTGCGTATGCAATGGTGTAGAAGCCTTGGGAGTTGAGTCGACGCAAAAGGCTGTCGAGAACCAAGTTCCACAGCAGCGGAAATAAAACTCCGCCCTGCGGACAGCCTCTCGCGACTTTACATCTCACCATCTTGTCTCCCACACTGATTTTTACTGCTCTGTTTGAGAGCATGTTTGCTATCCAGCCCCGGATGGTGGGGTGTACGTTCTTTTCCGTCAGGGCTGCATCAATCTTTTGGAAGGTGGTTTTATCAAATGCACCTTCTATGTCTAGAAATATACCCAGGGTGGACTCTTTGTTGTCCAATGATCTTTCAATCCGACTAGTGACCAAGTGTAGGGCACTGTCAGTGGATCTGCCTGGAGTGTATGCCTGTTGGTTGGGATGCAATGTATCAGCAATTGTTTCCCTCAGGTGGCGTTCGCACAGTCTTTCCATCGTCTTTAGTAAGAACGAGGTCAGGCTTATGGACCGGTATGCTTTGGGGGTGGAGTAATCCATTCTCCCCGCTGAGTAAGAAGGTAATTATGCATAATTTTTTTACAGTAATTGTAGCATATAATTCATGATTATTTATTTACTGTCGATGCCTGTATTTTATGAAAAACATGAAAATAAATTTATAGGTTATAACAGCATAAACAGATGATATAAATAATTTTTGCATTGCAGATTTTTTATCACCTTTTCCCTCCTTGAGCAACTTAGGTGGGGTAAGACACCACCCCACCGCCCTCAGCAGTTATAAAAGCGCGGAACATTGAAATTTCAAAAAATATTGTAACAAGAAATATTGTAACAATCATAATAAATTGCAAGTAACAAGCAATACCGGTAGTCCATATACATGAATTATTAAAAACACAATGTCCTGATATATATTTAGTGGAAAATGTTATTCGACGTAATGGTCGATAATTATTTGTAAAATGGCTCGGATTACCGACCAATCAGAATAGTTAGATACATATTAAACACATTACTTAATAAAGAAATAGAAAATTATGCTAGTTTCGTTCGAGATGGCGACAAGTGTGGAGAGTGTATTGCAAAGACTGCTTCGTTTTGAAAAAGTTATTAATGAAATCCAATTTATAACCAAATTGGAAATCTTAAAACTACGACCTACACAACTAATTGAAATATTTGATAAACTACCTGAGTACTACAAAGAAGACAGTGATATCAAATTAAATCTACCCTGTTTGGAACATTACTTTAGTGGTATAGGTGATGATCAATACGATGGACCTGCTCCTCCTATCCACAAGTGTGGTGGATGTCCAGATATAGCATCAAGATTATATAATTCAGAAGATGCTCAACCACAACAATCCGAAAAACAATCGGAAAAATACCCTTATTGGGTACAACCGGAACAATATTCTTATTAGTCGCTGCAAAATTAGAAAAAATATACATATATTTTACGTTTTATAAAATGATTCGTCTTGAATGTATTGTTTCAATTATATAATTATTTTAATTGTAAATAATTAAATAAATCTTATTTCTCTACCATGCGTATGATTTCTTGTGAAAAATAGTTGGAAACCTGTGATGACCAGTCTGGGATTATTCATCGTAAGATTTTCTTATCATTAATAAGGATTACATTTTGTTACGACGAATGGAGCTCCTAGGGAAAAGAGGCGCGTACAGGACGGCAACCCGGCGAACATCCACGACACGAGGGCTGCGGAGGCGCATAATAGCCAGAGGGCGGGTGTGCTAAAAACAAGATGGTGGCGTGACTGCAGCAGGGTGGATGTGTTTCGGGTGTGGTGACAAAATATCGGCGAATTGTGGGCGACCACTGTTACTTAGAATCTTTTTAATTTCATTAGTTTTATATTTCCGAATAAAATTTACGTTTTTACAATATTTCAGAAGTGGGATACGCCCTAGCTGAAATCCTGTCGGGGTTTTGACCCGTGGCGTGGCGAACCGGTGAGCGTCAGAAATGGCGTCTCACAGAAAAAAAGATGAAGAAAAGCAGGCGGGCGGGGTAGATTTCTCAGCGACAACGGTGGACGACGTCGAGATGGGTGAGGTTTTAGATCTAAGCGGGGGCGAGTCTCTGGCGGATTCCGAGCAGGAAGAACAGGATCTGCGGCGGGGCCTGCTGGAAAACAAGATGATGGCGGAGATGAAGGCGATGCTCTCGAAGCAGATGGCGGAGGTTGCGGAGCGGCTCACGGCACAGCTGTCCGCGACCCCAGTGGTATCCGAGGGCAGGCGCGTGGCGGAGGACCGACGTGAGTCCCAGGTGAGTGGCGGTGATGTAGGGTTGGCAGAGCGCAGCTGGTCCGACATCACGAAGCTAGGTGCTGTCGTCCCGACCTTCGACCCCGACGAGAAGGACGCCAACGTCACGGCCTGGCTGTCGAAGATCGACCAGCTTGGTCGTCTGTATGGATGGAAGGAAGGCGAGAAGACCTGCCTCGTTCATACGAAGCTGGAGGGATCGGCTAGGCGCTGGTTCCAGTCCCTCCAGTCGTATGATATGACGTGGCGGGAATGGAAGGAGGCGTTGGAGAAGGATTTCCCTCGTCAATTTGACTTCTCGGTGCTCCTCGAGGAACTGGTGGCGCGAGCGAAGGAGCCTGGCGAGACGTACGCCCATTACTTTTATGAGAAGTTGGCGTTGTGCGATCGGGCGAAACTGACTGGCGTGAAGGCGGTGGCGTGCGTTATTAGAGGATTACCCTTCCACCTCAGGGCGAGCGCACACGCTCTGAAGAGCCAGCGGCCGGAAGACCTCTTTTTGGACTACCTGTCGCGACTGGATGGCAACGAGGAATCGAGGCACAGTGGGCGGCAGGCGGCGGACATGGCGAAGAAACAGGCGAGATTCAGGTCCGTTCAACGTGGAAGGCGAGAACCAGAGGCGGCACCGATACCATCAACTTCGACCGGCGAGGCGGGCGGACGGCAGTTGATGCGTTGTTATAACTGCCAGAAAGTAACAACGCATCTGAGCAGGAACTGCCCAGAGCCGAGGCAGCAGAGGTGCATGCGCTGCCAACGGCCAGGACACAGGGTGGAAACGTGTCCCAAAAGGGCGAAGGTGGACGGGACGAAGCCGACGAATCCGGTCAACCGTCGTTGAACGACGGCGACCTCCAGCTGAAGGTGTCCGGGGGCGTGGCGGAGCTCTCTCGGATAACGGACATCTTCTGGGGCCTCCACATCGGCGAAGAGGCGGAAACTAGGCGAACGGGGCGATTGGTGCGTGACACGACCTTGCTGCCCAACGAGGAGACCATAGTGGAGATCGAGCTGTCCGAACCCGAGGAGAGTTTAGAATCGTTGAGGTTGGGGAAAATCTCGAATGATGATAAGCAAAAGCTCCTGTTGCTACTGCAGGCGAACCGTCATTGTTTCGCTAATAAAGAGGGAGATGTGGGTTTCACTCAGTTGGGGACGATGAAGATTAACTTGACGACGGATAAACCTGTCTATAGGCGGCCCTACCGACTCCCAGAGGTAGAGAGGCGTAAGGTGAGAGACAAGGTAGAAGAATTGGTAAAGGCGGGTGTAGTGAGAGAGAGTGAGTCTGATTATGGCAGCCCCACTTCCACTGGTGGAGGATCAACTTAGTAAATTGGCGGGCAAATGTCTATATACGACGTTAGATTTGGCTCAAGGTTTCCACCAGGTACCCCTAGACCCTGATTCAGTTCACAAGACGGCGTTTGTCACTCCGGACGGGCACTATGAGTATCTTCGGGTGCCGTTTGGGTTGACGAACTCCCCGGCGGTATTTCAGCGGGTGATTAATAAAATGTTGGGGCGTTTGAAGGGCGATAAAGTGTATATGGATGACCTCTTGATTCCGTCACAATCGGTGGGAGAGGGATTGCGACTGCTAGGCGAGGTATTGCAACTGATTAGTGAATCAGGATTCAAATTGAATTTAGGGAAATGTGAGTTTTTGGCGAGTTCCCCAGAGTATTTAGGCCACGAGATATCGGCAGACGGCATTCGCCCGAGGCGTAGGAAGATAGAAGCAGTTCGTGATTTCCCCAGGCCCAACCAGCTGCACCAAGAGGGCGCGTGTGCTGATACAAGATGGTGGCGTGACTGCAGCAAGGTGGACGTGTTTCTGGTGTGGTGACGATATCGGCGAATTTGTGGGCGACTATTGTTTAGAACTTTTTAATTTCATTTTATAAAATTACTGAATAAATTTACGTTATTATAATAATTTGCATGTACCATCTGGAGACATGCCGACTTTGACGACTGTTAGTCATAAGTTGACGACTGTTAGTCATAACAAAAAAGTACATGAAATTTCACGTTGACTGACATTTAGTCATATAGTTCTCAAACTTCGAGCGAGAAAGACGTGTTATAAAATTGTGAGGTGAGTCTATCTATAGTAATTATTATAAATGTGATTATTATATGTGCGTGGGTGTAATTTTCACAACAACAATCACATCGTTATGGAGGCTCTCAATCAGCTTAATAAAGTTGGTGTGTGCGAGGCAAAACCGAAAATTAACGCCGATCAAGTAATATTAAATCACAAAAATGCCTTACTCAACATTAAAAAGGTTAAGTCTAAATTTGGAGACTGTGTGATAGTGGAGCTGGAAGAAAACATCTTGTTTCTTCCGAAACGAATGATGGACAACATGGATGAGGCGTTGGTGGAATATATTTATGAAAAAATTAATTCTTTAGCGCTTGTCTACCGCGGTGAAAAGGATACAGGAAAAGCCAACAAGGCGCATTTTATCAAATTTGTTGATATGTTGACGCCTTAATTATTGTGATTGATAGTATTTGTATCATTTGTTAATAAACGTTTGTCTAATGTGCGTTAATAATTTTTTTAAGATCTAGGGATTCTTGTCGGTGTGTTTGCGGCATATGGTCGTCGTTTAAGTTGGCGGCGGTGGAGACTGTCAAAACCACGCATGCGCATTGTCATTTTTTAAATCTAGGGATTTCTGTCGGTGGATTGGCGGCATCTGGGCGTCGTTTACGTTGGCGGTGGTGGACTGTCAAAACCGCGCAGGCGCATTGTAATTTTTTAAATCCAGGGATTTCTATGGGCGGGTTGGCGGCATCCGGCCGTCGTTTAAGTTGGCGGCAGCGGAGGAGACTGTCAAAGTCACGCATGCGCATTGCAAATTTAAATCTAGGGATTTTTGGTTATCTCGGGTTGGTACCATAGGTTGGTAACACTGGTCGGTGCATGCGCAATAATCTCGGGTCTGGGGATTTTCGGTTATCTCGGGTTGGTAACATAGTAACACTGGTTCACGCCTGCGCAGTATAGGGGACGCGCATGCGCAATGGTAGGCATGCGCATGCGCAGTGGGGGCTCCTCTGAGTGGTGGGGGAGGTTGATCCAGAACCGGCCTATCTACACTACTAATGCTTACGGTAAATTTTTTTCTAAAATTGATTTAACGAAAAATTAAATTTGTAAATTTATTCTAGATCCATTTTATGATTCCAATGATTCTAGAGATGCATTATATAGGCCTACTGACACCGAATCTGATTCTGGACCCGGATATTTAGAGTACTCTCCTGTAAAACAGAGTAAATATTCTGACATGAGTGATCAAGACGAATTAGCTGAAACTTATAACTAAACTAAATCAATCTAAATCCATCATGATATGATGAAACCTGATGAAATTACAAATAATTTAAGCCAAGTTGATGAGGACATAATGGAAAGTGACGCGGAAAACGACGAACGAACAGTTTGGTCCTGTCCGAGGAAATCAAATGGATTTCCCGTATACTGGTTTGGAGGGCGTCAATGATTCTTTTGCCGCACAGTTACAAGGTGGAGCACCATTTGATTTCTATTCCATTTTAATAGATGACAATATATGGAATAAAATTGTGGACGAGACAAACTTGAGACACCGCCGCTCATAATCCTCGCCAGCGTACTCTCTCAAGGAGTCGAAGCAGACCAAGCAACGGCTAATGTTTCCCAAAAACCGATACAACCGGCCAATAACCGCGGCCATTGGCTGTGACGTTCCAAGGTGCTGTTTATTCATAACTGAGAGAGTAAGTAAACTTCAAATGCTGATAGACACTGGTGTAGACGTGAGTGCTTTTCCGCTTAAATTAGTACAAGGAAGACGTTCCAAAACGAATTTCAGTCTGCTCGCCGTGAACGGTACGCAGTTCGGGGTATACCATTACACGATCCTACGCTGGTGTCTATGGGGAAGCTGCTGGGAAAGGTTATATTGGCGAAGTAATGCCCTTAAATTACCATTTCCCAGATCTTCAAAAAACGGATTGCGTAGCGTGAGCTTGCAGTAAACAGTGGTCGGTCTCTGTCCTTTAATGCCTTGCTGTGTGAGAAGGAAGACATTTCGTTTCATTATTATTTTAACAATACACACTGAATAATCATCATGTGGCGTATAAAAACCAACAATTATTTTATTGGCCCTGCTATACAGCAAGAGAACAAGTGTCCTAGAATAGAATACTCTTCTCACGACTTCTACAGTTTAATACAAGAAAATACAAAACCAGGAAACTTGAGGTGCCACTTCGAGATGCGGAACCTGACCACCACTATCAACATTAGTACTTGACGCTTACGTGTACAAAAATCCATCTGTAAAAACAGTGAATACGCAGAAGGAAATCCCCCTCGTGAACGGAACAAACGCAACGACAGCAACAGAAGAAAGTTGGTGCACGGATCGTTGAGTTTCCGAAAAAGAACAAGTATTGTACCGTCCCGAAATACCAATAAAGAGTCCGCGCGACTTTTCGAAAGCGCAGCCCGCGGTTCTAGGGAGTTTGGCCCTGTTGGGTTATCGCGAGCGCGCTTCCCGCGTTTTTTTTCGTCTTTCGCCGGGAGGATTGTGGCCATCTTGTCTCCGACACTCAAGCTGACCGGGAACATTGCATTTTTCTCGGAGTGATATTCGCCACGTGCACCGTGTATCGTAGGAACATTGCATTTTCCTCCGAGTGATTTTCGCCACGTGCACCGTGTATCGTGCACTCCGTTCATCTCTACCGCCCCAGACGTCCCGGAGCCACACCGACTCCGGCGTTCATCTACCGCCCCAGACGTCCCGAAGCCACTCTGACTCCGGGGATCATCTCGCCGCTACCGTCGTCCTGCCGTTGCAGCCGTCGCCGTAAGGTTAGCTACTCCCTCCCGGTTCGAGAAAAATAGAATCGGTGGCGCCCATTTCTTTTTCGTTTGTTCGTACCGCGATAGACTCACGGCCCAGCTCTCCAGCAACCAAGGCAGCCGCCGGAGCAATTGTGCCACCTCCCCGGAGGTTCCGGTACAGTATCCGTATCGAAAAGGATCGTCGCCCTATTTACTTTTGCGGATAGTTGCTCTAGACGCAACTATAAATTATTTAACGAGCAAAAACAGATTTTTTCTTTTGCGGTTCTTTCCAACTTATATACAGGTGATTCACGTAGACCGTTCATTAGAATATTTTCAATTTCCCGTAAAGCTAGACAGTTGAAATTCGGAGTATGATTATCATTGATTGTTCTGAATCGTAGTAAAATACTATCAAGATGGCGGCACTTCCGGTTATACCGGAAATTTACGTTACCTTTGTTATTTTAAATGGAAATCCCTTATTTTTATGCACTCGTTCGTTTGGGCAATCAATTCTGAATACGAAGCGCCCAGGTTGTCGGCACTTATCTCTCATAGTTTATGAAATATTTTTAATTTAATGTTAAAATTTGGAAATGCAAGGATGTTTTTAAAAATTAATATCTCTCGAACCATTTGAAATATTGCAATAATTTTTTTCTATAGATTAGTATAACTTTAAAGATTAATTCGAGAGTACTTCTAATACATTTTAATGCCTCGGGTGGTCGTTGCGATTTCCTGAAAATTACTATTACAAAATGCCAGAAACTCAATTTTTTCAAATTGCAACACCACAATCTAAGAACGGAACAGTAAAAAATAACTCGGCTTTTATAAAAGTATCATATGCCAGTTCTTCTTAGTTTTCACGATATATTTCAGATTTTCTATAAAAATGTATTTTTGTGTAGATTTTGATGTGTATGGCTGTGGAATAGAAAAAAATGAAGCGCCAACAATTGAAAATCCTCATTTAATTGTAGAAATAGATAATCAAAATCAGTTTCGACTAAATCTCTTCGCTTTGCTAATGGATGGTAAAGTTCAATACATGTATGACGATAATTTAAATGGACAAAATTATCTCCAAATTTTGAAGAATATTGTAGAACCATTTGTTGAAAATCTACCATGTGCCAGGGCACTTAATGCCTGGTAGCAGATGGATGGAGCTCCGGCACACTCTACAAATGAAATTGATACCAAATTTACATGATTGTTTGAAGAAGGAAATAGTGTATAGCACAGCTAGTTTAAATAAAGAAGATCTTAAAATAATTACTAACGATGGGCAGAATCGAGTACTTTTTTTTAGGAATCGCGAAAATAGTACTCGAGTACTTTAGAGAATCGAATCCTTATCCGAGTACCGATACTGAGTATCGATATCGATACTATACCTCACCCGAGGATCGGTTCTGTTTTGGCATGCATCTCGCATGCAAATGATTGTTTTTTTGGAAAGCTTGTATATAATTTTCTATTTATTTCTAAAGATGTATGGTTTTATTTATACTTTATGGTCGAATTATATTACTTTTGTTTATTTAGACAATAATTTTAATGTAATGAAAGTATGTAGGCTTTCACGGTCGGTGTTATCAATTATAACGATCTTCTTCGGGATTTGTGACAGTGTTCCATTTACTCTAATGGAAATTCAAATGGAACACGGTCACAAATCCCGAAGATCGTTATAATTAATTTTAATGTTTTAAAAAATTGAAATAAATATAATAGTTTATTCAGTCAAAATCCTAGGTGTCTTCAACGATGCCGACATGATTTCCCAAACGAACTCGTGTGTAAAGATTAAAAATCGTTCGAGTAATAATTTTCGCTTCTCATACTTTTAGATGATTTTTGAATCGAAATCATTCAAGTATTCGAAAGCTAGTGGGTAAGTTTTTGAGAACGAGTACAATGAAGATTGGTTGACATTAACACTCGATACTGTGTTCTCGAGTACTCCGATCTACTCCGATCACTAGTCTTTTGTATCGAACTCGTTCGAGTACTTAAGTATTGGAGTACTACTGGGAGAGTACTCGAATACTTCGAGTACAGTGAGGAATCGAATACCTTCGTAACGTTGTACTCGAACAATAAGGAACTTTGTAAAAAATGGATTATTGCATGCCGCCGAGCTAATAATATTAATTTAAAGAACGGTAAGTGTTATTATCAAATTTATTATTGGTGTAAGTATAATGATTTTATTATTAATTTTAGCCTGTATATGCTCTGTTCACTTCGAACCGAATTGTTGGTGGAACCGTCCTTGCAGCAACAGCTTTTAAACCACAAGCCTGCAAATATCAGAAATCTTAAACCGGATGCTGTTCCCACTACAGGCTGATTCAGGTAAGATAATGAACCCAACGTTCCTGCGTTCCAACCCAAAAAACCAATTTCATTTCCTAATTGTTACGACGGATGGAGCTCCTGGGGAGAAGAGGCGCGTTCAGGACGGCAACCCGGCGACCATCTACGACACGAGGGCTGCGGAGGCGGATAGTGGTCAGAGGGCGCGTGTGCGAGAAGTAGATGGTGGCGTGATTGTGGCGAGGTTGGACGTGTTTCGGGCGGTGAACCTAAAATAGGCGAATTGTGGGCGACCACTGTTTTTAGAGTTTCTTTATTTTTATATGTTGAATAAAGTTTAATTTTTGATAACATAATCTAATCAAATTTTAATTACGATTTGCATTTGCAATCCAAGTTATCTTATGTTGCTCTGACAGTGCTGTGACAAGCTTTGACATTAGTGCTGGTCTTTATTGTCGTATTTACACTACATTGTACCATTCACCGTTCATACCCCTGTTAAAAATAGTGTCGTATACCAACAACGAAAAAACCGATATGGTTTTAATATACGGAGAATGCAGAAAAAATGCCTGTTGCTGCAATGAATTTGTATGCCCAACGTTTCCCGAATAGATGACATCCTAGTGACATGAGTTTTAAACGTTTTGAGAGAGAACTTAGAAGAAATTGGCCTCTTCGTAAAAGAAGAAGACAACGCACTGTTAGGCGTTTGGAAAATGAGGTTCGCGTAATAGCTTCCGTGGCACAGAAGCCACAGATCGGCCAGAGACGTGTGGCCCGCAGCCAGACTTCTGTTTGCCGTTATTCTGAGGGAAAATAAATGTCATCCCTATTATGTGCAGCCTCAGTACAAGAACTTAAAGAGATTGATTTTCAACGCAGATTAGACTTTTGTCAATTTATCAAAACCCAAATGCAAGTTGACAATAACTTTATTCAGAAAATTATATTCGGTGATGAAGCCAAATCTTCTAACAATGGTAGTGTTAACAAGCGCAACTGCCACTACTATGCTCAGGAGAATCCACTGTGGATACGTGAAACACATTTCCAGCGAATTGTTTCGGTGAACGTTTGGTGTGGCATCTTCGAGGATCGCATAATTTGGCCTTTTTTCTTCCAAGATTAATTAAATTTTTTGCATAACATATTAGAGCCAATTTTGGAAAACGTACCATTGGCTATCTATCGTGGTTTGTGGTTTCAACATGATGGGGCACCACCACATTACTATAGACGTTAGACAGTGCCTAAAACATCCAGAACCCTTATTCCAAAGGGGTCTTTTGAAGATTCCTAAACCCCTATAAAAAAAGTACCTAAAGTACAATCAGTAGTGGATTGGTAAAGGGGCCCTTAATGCTTGGGCACCCCGTAGCCCGAACATGACTCCTTTAGACTTTTTAATGGAGTGCTGATAAGGAGCAAGTATACGCGACAACCGTTCACACCCTCGAAGAGCTACAGGAACGCATAACCGACGCAATCCATGTTTCGCCGGAACTTTTACAACGTGTTGGGAGGTCTTTCTTTAATAGAGTAGCGGCTTGCGAAGAAGCAGGAGGCCAACATTTTGAACACCTTCTTCGCTAAAAATCATTGTTTTGTCTCGCTATTTATCGTTGAAATTTATGATTTATAAAAAAACTGTTTGTCAACTTTTAATGTTTCATTATTTCATACATTTTGTATTGGGTTTACAGCGAAAAGGCTTCTCTAATTTCTCAACCATTCCGCGAGAAATGAATCGCTCTTATGATCGTTCTCTGCGTTAATGTCAGAGTGACATAATGGGATAACTTGGATTAAACTTGCAAATTCTAATTAAAATTGGATCAAAGGCGTAAATGAAATTTGTTTTTTGGGTTGCATCGCCAGATCGTTAGGCTCATTACCTTATCTGAATCGCCCAGTAAACGAAAAAACTAAATACTTCAGATAGAACTGCTCGATTGGCAAAAAGGAGAGGAATTGAAAACATTTCAGTAATAATGTAAATACCATCAACATCTAACTTAACCAAAACATTTAAAGTAGATGAGGAAGATTCGTAATTTTAAGTTTTAAATGTGTAAATGTGTCACATATTTGTTAATTCTCTTGTAACCTGACGGGTGAGTGTTTCCAACAAAATTTTTCCAAATATTCCAAGAACATTTAAAGTTTTTTCGGACAACATGGATGAACAAGGTAGTACCAACGACTCAAATCGGAAAAAATTGCAAGATATTGATTTGCCAAAAGTGCTACATGTAGGATTTTATTGTTGTCAAAGTGAAAGAAAAAAATGCTTTGTGTCCCTCTATTATTATGAAGTTGGAAAACTTATTTCATAATTAATTAAATATTATTATATACAAAGTGGTTAGAATGTTAAAATAATCATCGTGAATCTGCACTGATATATTTTTTATAAATGTTTTGTTTAAACTTTCAATCATTGCGATTTTTGGGGCAATAACAATATATTCTTAAAGAATCCGTATTCCATGTGCTTCGCAGTGACTTCAAAAGTGAGACGCGCCTGAGCCTAGTATGCGCGTCGGCATACCGGTGAATGTATCGTGTACCCATCCCCCTAATGCCCTCTGAAAGGCCTACTGAGTAAAATCACAACCCAAAATCTGTCTATAAGAAGTCATGGAGTTAGAAACATAAATACCACATGCTCATCTTTCATTTCTTCCGTTAAATCACTCCTTATATATGTAGAATATACTCTGGTCTAACTCTGAAGAGGATGAATCTGTTGGCGTATTTGACAAAAATTGTGTTACGGTACAAGAAATAATCGTGGAAAACGAAGTGGTTATAGTGGTTATCCTTTGCGTTCATGGCTTCTTACGCCTTTTGATATTGAGCCCGCTGAAAATACAACGGAATCAAGGTATAATGCAGCTCATAAGTATACGAGATGTGTAATTGAGAGGGTGAATGGACTTCTAAAAAACAGATTCAGATGTCTTCTGCAACACCGTGTTCTTCACTACACTCCTCAGCGAGCTGGCCGGATTGTAAATGCTTGTCGTTTTACAGAATATTTGCATTCAGGACAACATTCCTGATTATAACGATTGGGAATAGATGAACACTCATGATGGTGCAGAATATTATAATACTAGAATGTTATGTGTCAAACTGATAATATAATTGTAGGAATCATTGGTATGAATGATCAAAATATTGAATCAACAAATCATGTTGATCGAGAATTGGCCGAGGGACGTCAAGTCAGATCTATGCTAGTCGCTGCAAGATTTTCAGTGACTGGAAAATTTGCGTGTTGAGTGTGCTTCTTACACGTACGATTAGAGAATGTCCCAATTGAACTCAGCAAAGCGGATGCACCAGAAACTTTGATATTAAAAATGCGTATTTGTCAGGAGAAAAGCGGCATTTTTTGTTTTTAATCACGCAAGAAGCTCATTTGGGCGCGGAAGTTGATCCATCAAAATCAATTTTTGATTAATACTACAATTACTCGATTCGCACTTTCGAACTCAAGAAAACGGCTGAAGTTAACTTTACCTTTTAGTATTTGTTTTGTACATTCGTTGGACGTTGTGGTAGGAGCGCATGTGCCTTATGATACAAACTGTTATTTTATAGAAAAATAAATTTTTATAATGAGAAAGACGTAAAATCGCGAGCGAGCAAAAGTAACATATAAAAGCACGTGCGAAATTAGAGTCGGCTTCATGAATGTTGTCGGATGGCTCATTCCTTCCTGAACATATCACAAACATGCACGCTGTATTACCATCTTCTTTGCACACGTAGTGCAGCTTCAAATCTCATTGAAAATTTCGTCTTCCAGCGAGGTCGTACATCATTGGCGTGCGAACTCTCTGTCAAAATTCAAACCTACCAAACATTAACGTTTTCGAATTTGTAACGAACAGTAAGTGTCAATAACTATACGATCTTCTATTTATTAATTCACGTCTATTTTTAGCGTAAATTGATTCAAAATGCCTGGCAGGAGCTTAAACGACGGCTAAAAAGCATTTGTGAAGCGCGGATTACAACGGCGACATGAATGCCGATCTGTTCATGAAGTGGATAAAGGAGCAATTAGTTCCCAATCTAAAAAAGCCCTCGATTATTGTGATATTGCGTCCTATCATAGCGTTGTAGTCGAACGGAATCCTACCGCGGCGTGTAAGAAGTGACAAATACAAGAGTGGCTACACCAACACAACGTGTTATTTGAGCAGCATATTGTTACGACGGATGGAGCTCCTGGGGAGAAGAGGCGCGTTCAGGACGGCAACCCGGCGAACATCTACGACACGAGGGCTGCGGAGGCGAATAGTAGTCAGAGGGCGCGTGTGCGAGAAGTAGATGGTGGCGTGACTGCGGCGGAGTCGGTGTTGCGGGCGTGGTGTTAGTGGAATATCGGCGAATTGTGGGCGACCGCTGTGATAAGAATTTACTTTTACTTTATTAGTTTTATATTTCTGAATAAAGTTTTATTTTCCTTAACATTTCAGAAGTGGGATTCGCCCTAGCTAGAATCCTGTCGGGGTTTTGACCCGCGGCGTGGCGAACCGGTGAGCGTCAAAATGGCGTCTCAAAAAAAAATGGATGATGGAAAAAGGGCGGGCGGTGTAGAATTCTTGGCGACAACGGTGGACGACGTCGAGATGGGCGAGGTCCTAGATCTAGGCGGGGGCGAGTCTCTGGCGGATTCCGAGCAGGAAGAACAGGACCTGCGGCGAGGTCTGCTGGAGGACAAAATGATGGCGGAAATGAAGGCGATGCTCTCGAAGCAGATGGCGGAGGTTGCGGAGCGGCTCACGGCGCAGCTGTCCGCGACCCTTCGAAAGACGGCGACCCCAGCGGTGTCCGAGGGTAGGCGTGTGGCGGAGGACCGGCGAGAGCCTCAGGTAAGTGGCGGTGATGTGGGGTTGGCAGGGCGCAGCTGGGCCGACATCACGAGGCTGGGCGCTGTCGTTCCGACCTTCGACCCTGACGAGAAGGACGCCAACGTCGCGGCCTGGCTGGCAAAGATCGACCAGCTTGGTCGTCTTTATGGATGGAAGGAGGGCGAGAAGACCTGCCTCGTCCATACGAAGCTGGAGGGATCGGCAAGGCGCTGGTTCCAGTCCCTCCAGTCGTACGACATGACGTGGCGGGAATGGAAGGAGGCGTTGGAGAGGGCGTTCCCTCGTCAATTCGACTTCTCGGTGCTCCTCGAAGAACTGGTGGCGCGAGCGAAGGAGCCTGGCGAGACGTACGCGCACTACTTCTATGAGAAGTTGGCGTTGTGCGACAGGGCGGAATTGACTGGCGTAAAGGCGGTGGCGTGCGTCATCAGGGGACTACCTTTCCACCTCAGGGCGAGTGCACACGCTCTGAAGAGCCAGTGGCCGGAAGACCTCTTCTTGGATTACCTGTCACGGCTGGATGGCAATGAGGAGTCGAGGCACACCGGGCGGCAGACGGCGGACATGGCGAAGAGACAGGCGAGTCTCAAGTCCATCCAACGTGGGAGGCGGGAACCAGAGGCGACACCGTCAACTTCGACTGGCGAGGCGGGCGGACGGCAGTTGATGCGCTGCTACAACTGCCAGAAAATGACGACGCATCTGAGCAGGAACTGCCCAGAGCCGAGGCAGCAGAGGTGCATGCGCTGCCAACGGCCGGGACACAGGGCGGAAACGTGTCCCAAAAGGGCGAAGGTGGACGGGGCGAAGCCGACGAATCCGGTAAGTTCTATCTCAACATTTAAAAAGTGGGCGGTGACAAGAAGGGGCGAAGTGTTGTCGGTGCTGATTGATACCGGCAGCGAGAATAATATCTTGTCGGCGGAATGTGCTCAGCGGATTCAGGACAGGTACCCACTTCCACTGGTAGAGGATCAACTTAGTAAATTGGCGGGCAAATGTCTATATACGACGTTAGATTTGGCTCAGGGTTTTCACCAGGTACCCCTAGACCCTGATTCGGTTCACAAGACGGCGTTTGTCACTCCGGACGGGCACTATGAGTATCTTCGGGTGCCGTTTGGGTTGACGAACTCCCCGGCGGTATTTCAACGGGTGATTAATAAAATGTTGGGGCGTTTGAGGGGCGATAAAGTGTTGGCGTATATGGATGACCTCTTGATTCCGTCACAAACGGTGGGGGAGGGATTGCGACTGCTAGGCGAGGTATTGCAACTGATTAGTGAATCAGGATTTAAACTGAATTTAGGGAAATGCGAGTTTTTGGCGAGTTCCCTAGAGTATTTAGGCCACGAGATATCGGCGGAGGGCATTCGTCCGGGGCGTAGGAAGATAGAAGCAGTTCGTGATTTCCCCAGGCCTAACCAAGTGCACCAAGTGCGGCGATTTATAGGACTCACAGGCTATTTTAGGAAGTTCATTTTGAACTATGCGGCGAAGGCGAGACCGTTGACAGACCTAACGAAGAAGGACGTGGAATTCGTTTGGGGCGAACAGCAAGAGGCGGCGTTTCAGGAACTTAAACAGGCGTTGTGTGAAAGACCGGTGTTAGCTCTTTATGATAGCGGGAACGAGACAGAGGTCCATACAGATGCGAGCAAATTCGGCGTTGGTGGAATTATGAGAAATGCCTAGAGTTGGTGAGGAAAACATACTGGTTTCCACAGATGAGGCGTTTTGTGAGGAAATATGTTTCGGCGTGCCTTGAATGTGCATTCAGCAAGGGTAATTATGGAAAAAGCGAAGGAAAGCTACACCCGATAGAGAAGATAGAGAAGCCATTCGATACGGTGCACGTCGACCACCTGGGCCCCTTCATGAGGAGCCGAAAAGGAAACGCCTATGCGTTAGTCCTGGTCGACGCCTTTACGAAGTTCGTGGTAATAAAAGCGGTTCGGACAGTAGGTGCAGTCGAAACGGTCGAGAAGTTGAGAGAGGTCTTCGGTGTTTTCGGATGTCCCCGGCGTCTAATTAGTGATAAGGGGAAGGCGTTTGACAGCACTCTTTTCAGACAGTTTATGATCCGGCAGGGCGTGAGGCACGTGATGAACGCCGTGGCGACGCCCAGGGCGAACGGACAAGTGGAAAGAGTTAATAGAACTCTTTCTGAGGCGATTTTGGCGAGCTGTGCTCCTGGCGACGAGTCCAGCTGGGACGAAAAACTGCCCGAGGTGGCGTGGGGCATGAACAATACGATTCATGCCACTACGCGAGAGGTACCCTTTGACTTGGTGTTTTCGTTTTGTGGCGGGGCAGTGATGGGCGATTTGGCGGGTAGTAGTGGCGAAAATAGAGGCGAGGTTCGAACCAGGCGAAGACGGGCGAAAAGGCGGATTGATAGTCAGGCGCTCAAGATGAAAGAGCGTTATGACAAGAGGCGAAAGGTCGCGACCGTGTACAAGAAAGGCGATTTGGTGCTTTGGCGGGGCGCATCAACTTATACTACTACCAAAGGGGCGAATAGTAAGCTTACGCGGCGATTTGGCGGACCGTACGTGGTGGCCAGAGAACTGGGTAACGATCGTTATGCGATTACAGCAGTGAAGGGGGTGAAAGGGTACCGAAACAGGCGCTTCACTGTGGCGAGTGATTCACTACGGCGATACAATAGTATAATGAAGGTGGACGCACCTGAACATTGTAGTGATGTCGGCGATGTGGGCGGAACGGCGGAAAATACCGACGACTTGCTCGATCTGCTCGAGGCCTAGATTCGGACTCGGGGAACGAGCGAGGCGTATTTAATTACAGCGTTATTAATAAGGACATTAATTTTTGCAGGATGGTCGAGTGTTACGACGGATGGAGCTCCTGGGGAGAAGAGGCGCGTTCAGGACGGCAACCCGGCGAACATCTACGACACGAGGGCTGCGGAGGCGGATAGTGGTCAAAGGGCGCGTGTGCGAGAAGTAGATGGTGGCGTGACTGCGGCGGAGTCGGTGTTCCGGGCGTGGTGTTAGTGGAATATCGGCGAATTGTGGGCGACCACTGTGATAAGAATTTACTTTTACTTTATTAGTTTTATATTTCTGAATAAAGTTTTATTTTCCTTAACATTATGTTTAAGGCCGAGTTGCTTATTTAGCAAGACTTAACGTGCCGCCAAACAGATACGTAGTGGACGAGTATTTGCGAGAACACGGACTCGAAGTCCTCCGCTTGCCACCGTACCATTGTCAGTTCAATGCAATTGAACTGATATGGGCACAGGTACAAGTATTATTTTAAATACAATACTCCCTTTTTAATAAGTCCATTCAGTGTTCCCTAGGCCAAAACATTTTACGATCCCCATATGGGAGAAGATGGATATGGCGACAAGAAAGTGTTGTGTGGGAGCGATCACTCGTCCAATGCACCCCAGAACAGTGGCGTAAAGTGGTGACCCATACCACCAACCTCATCGATCAGTGGCACGACCGTCTACATATTGTGGACTTTGTGCCTGAAATGATCATCCACATTGGGGACGACAGCAGCAGTGACGAAGAGTTGGATGACGATAATTAACGACCTGATGAAGTGTACATACAAGTGTACAAATATAAATAAATTTTTAAGAGTACCTAATTTTTTGATAACCTAGAAAACACACGGACTTTATATTAAAGTACGTTGAGTTCCAAAAACGATCTAATTGATGCTTCATTCGAACATCCCACACTTTATTGATATGTTTAACTGATTATGACACCTGCTGAAACAGCACGCCACTGTACACATGACATCGAATGGTTTAGTTCCGATGCTCGCACTCGCTGAGTCATCCGACAACTTTCGTGAAACTGACCATATTACTATTTAATCTATTCGTGTGTGACCTGATTATAGTGGACTAGCTGAATGTACCCGGCGTTGCCCGGACGTAGATTAAATAAACTCAGTGTTGACTAAAGTGGTGATGTTGACTAATCGACATTATAATACAATTAAACAGGAATCCTCTACTTTTTCAATCACAAAATAAACAAATTTGTTGAAATTAACCTTCGTTGTCAGGACCGGGTACTTCAATATGATTTGGACAAAGAGGATACCTTGGTTGATATCTGAGATGAAAAATCTTGAATAGACTCTTTAGGCAAAGACGCAGTTGTTCTATAAGCGATTCCAGGAAATCGAAATTAACTTTAGATAATTTTCGGGGAAATCGAAGTTTTCAAATTAGCTGATCATGTTATGATAAAATTGAAAACACAATGGAACCATTCCTTTTGCTGCAGTCAACTCACAAACAGAACAGTATGTAGATGATTTTGACTTATCTTCAGAATAAACAAACACTTCAGCATAATTATCTTCTTCTAAACTGCACAAAAATTATTAAAACCTGGCCGCAACTGGTTGGACAATTACAGTGCGAACCTTTTGAGCTCCCTTTCCAGTATTAAAATTTTGGTATGTGGTAAAATGTGGTATTTGGTGGTATTTGTGCATCGCTAGATTTTCAAACTTGTCCATCTTAGTTATAAATGATGTAAAGCAATAATGAACACAATGTATTTACGTAAAATAAATAGTGTAAAACGCGTATCAATGTCAGTAAAGTCTGATCCAACGCTGTAAATTTTGGATTTCAGCCGAGGCAGATTTGGTGAAAAATAAAAACAACATTATCATTAACTGAACGGTCCGGTACGACGATGGTGATTGGGAGCAAATTTGGTTAACGGCAAAATTAACATTCTATATAAAATAAATAAATATTTTGACGGGAATATGGTGGATGTAAAAATCTTATTCGGCTTCTCCGACGAACTCACACTTGTTTACATTAACACAAACTTGTTGAACAATTAAAGTGCGAACCTCTTGTGCTCCCGTTCCAGTATTAAAATATCAATACCAATACCATAGATATTAAAAAAGACAATTTCCATCACCTTTCATAATACGGTGTGGTAATTGTATGTACATTGCTAGATTTTCAAACTTCTCCATCTTAGTTATAAATGATGTAAAGCAATAATGAACACATTGTACGTAAAATAAATAGTGTAAAACGTGTATAAGCACATAATTATTAAGGGTATGAATGTCAGTGATGTCTGGTACATACAACGGTGAAAATTTCGGATTTCAGCCAGGGCAAATTTGGTGAAAAACAAATACACCACTACCATTAACTGAACGTAAAAATTAGCGTACAAATATAAGTGGAGTCCGGTTCGACGCTGGTAATTTTTCGAAAATTGATTGGGGGCAGATTTGGTTAACGCGAGGATCAAATGTTAAATTAAAATACTTTATTTGATAGTGGTAGACGTTCGAACACTGATGCGTCGCTTCATCGAATTTGGCGACTTTGCGAACAGTTTCCGACGCTGGAGCAGCAATTTTCACAATTGTAGTTGTGTTAAAATTAAACACCGCGATCGAGTACTGCTCCACACGCTGAACCAGCAATTCTCGAATTCTAAGAAACGATAAGAAAGGCTTATCCAATGCTTGGAATGTGCGAATTTCTGCATAGATATTGAATAAAACCAAATCGAGCATCGCCTTTTCACGTTTGTGACCTTGCCCTTGACGTGGCAGGCTCAAGCTGCTTCAATAATGTAAAAATCTTATTCGGCATCTCCAATAAACTCACATTTGTTTACATTAACACGCATTCCTTCATGGACTTGTGACGAATTACAAACAAATATTGCAACTTCAAGTGTTCCATTTAATTTCGTTTCTGGGTGCAAGCTCCTTTCTTTTCACTCTAGTCAGTCTGAACTTATTACACAGAGTGATATTTTCAAATCCAGGCGCCCCAAATAATTTTGTCGTTGTTTTCAAAAGTTTCAAGAGAAGGAGAGTTGACAGAGAAGCTAAATTATTCCAAATTATTCCCATTTAGTTCTCTGACAACGTTAAAGACAATGTTGAAATATATAAATACAAAATTTCACACCATAAAAACGAAGTATTTGGGAATTATGTATAAAAAAAGTCGAAGTTATTTATGTTAATTTGACGTGATTGGCTATGGTTCAAAAAAATGCAAAAATATTAGGTTGATTTGGGGTTGTTTCGGATGATATGGGTTTCTTTGAGGATTGTTTGGAATGGTTATTGATGGGTGGCAGGGTTTAGCTTTGGCGGATTAAACGAAATTTTTGGTAATTATAATGTGATTGGGCTTTGGTTGGCTTGGTAAGAAGTGGTTGGGGTGATTTAGGGGAATTCGAAGTCATTTATGCGAGTTTGGCGTAGTTTGCTTAGAATTCGTAATTTTTTTTTAATTATGGGTTGACCTGGAGTAGTTTTGAATGGTAAGTGTATGACTTTTAGGGATAGTTTGGAATGGTGCGTTATGTTTGGGGTGTTTAACGTATTCAGGTAAATTTTACAAAAATTTTGGTAATTTTAAAATGAAGAATTAAAGTGCGAACCTCTTGAGCTCTATTTCCGGTATTAAAAATGCAATAGGAAAAATAGTAAAAAAGACTATTTCCATCACTTTTCACGGGAATTATACATGGTGGTATTTGTTCTCCGCTTACTATTAGATTTTCAAACTGCTCCATCTTAGTTATAAATAATGCAGAACCATTAATGAACGCAATGTACGTAAAATAAATAGTGTATATCGTGTATAAGCACACAATACTTAAGCGTATGATGTCAGTGAAAATTTCGGATTTTGGCCGGAGCAGGTTTGGTGAAGAACAAATACACCACTATCATTAACTGAACGTAAAAATTAGCGTACGATAATAAGTGAAGTCCGGTCCGACGCTGGAAATTTTTCGAAAATCGATTGGGGAGAGTTGTGGTTAACGGCAAGAACAAATCGGGAATATCGGGAATAAAATAATTTATTTAATAGCGATAGAACTTCGAATACCGATGCGTCGCCTCGACCTTGGCGACGTTGAATACCAGCATTCCAGACGCTGAAGCAGCAATTTTCACAATTATATGAGGTGCACGTGCCTAGTGCGTATAAAAACAATTTGGATAACAAAAGAGATTAATTTGTATGTACCAAATAATACTCGCACAGGTGTACTCGTATGGCCCGTCATAATTTTCACGAAATGAATTTAAGAAATTAACATTCTAAAGTAAATAAATATTTTGACGGGAATGTTAAAAATCTTATTCGGCCTTTCCGACAAACTAACACTTGTTTACATTAACATGCATTCCTTCATGGACCTGTGACGAATTACAAACGAATACCGAAATTTCAAGTGTTCCACGTCAGTCTGAACTTATTACACAGTGATATTTTCACATTCAGGCGCCCTAAATTATTTTGCCGTTGATTTCAAAAGTTTCCCTGGAAGGAGAGTATTCAGCAAGGGGCTCGTCAGGGGTGGCAGAGTTGGCAGTGCCACTCCAAATATAAATTTACTATCGAACACAACAATAGTTCTGTAATTCAATTGCAGAATTTCGAAATTTTCAGATATTTTCACGAAAATCTAGGGTTTACACCGCGTTTATACCGCTTTAAAGTTAAAAACCATAGAGCTGTTTATACAAATTCACGCATGTTGAGAAGGTAGGGCTTGCCCCGTCAGCGTGTTGCAATTCAGAAATACGTTTATGTTTGCATCTCAACTGGAACAAATAATTATTGGAAAGTGGAAGAAAATCAAAATTGGTATTAGCAAATTTAGTATTCAGAATAACGTCTATTAGTCGAAACAATATGTTTTATGTGCAGATATTTATTAATATTTTATGATTTAATACGATAAGGCATTTATAAATGACACAACCAAATGGAAGATTTTGATTGAAAATGATTATTAATTTATGGTAACCGAAGTAATTTAGGTGAGTTTGGCATAGTTTGCTATGGTTTGTATCATTTTTTGTAATTTTAAAGTGATTTGGCTTAGTTTGTGGAGGTAAGGGGTAGTTGGGGGTGATTTATGGTAGCCGAAGTAATTTGGGTGAGTTTGGCATAGTTTGCTATGGTTTGTGGCATTTTTTGTAATTTTAAAGTGATTGGGCTTAGTTTGGGGCGGTAAGGGGTAGTTGGGGGTGATTTATGGTAGCCCAAGTAATTTGGGTGATTTTGGCATAGTTTGCTATGGTTTGTATCATTTTTTGTAATTTTAAAGTGATTGGGCTTAGTTTGGGGCGGTAAGGGGTAGTTGGGGGTGATTTATGATAGCCGAAGTAATTTGGATGAGTTTGGCATAGTTTGCTATGGTTTGTATCATTTTTTGTAATTTTAAAGTGATTGGGCTTAGTTTGGGGGGGTAAGGGGTAGTTGGGGGTGATTTATAATAGCCGAAGTAATTTGGGTGAGTTTGGCATAGTTTGCTATGGTTTGTATCATTTTTTCTAATTTTAAAGTGATTGGGCTTAGTTTGGGGCGGTAAGGGGTAGTTGGGGGTGATTTATAATAGCCGAAGTAATTTGGGTGAGTTTGGCATAGTTTGCTATGGTTTGTAGCATTTTTTGTAATTTTAAAGTGATTGGGCTTAGTTTGGGGCGGTAAGGGATAGTTGGGGGTGATTTATGGTAGCCGAAGTAATTTGGGTGAGTTTGGCATAGTTTGCTATGGTTTGTGGCATTTTTTGTAATTTTAAAGTGATTTGGCTTAGTTTGTGGTGGTAAGGGGTAGTTGGGGGTGATTTATGGTAGCCGAAGTAATTTGGGTGATTTTGGCATAGTTTGCTATGGTTTGTATCATTTTTTGTAATTTTAAAGTGAGTGGGCTTAGTTTGGGGCGGTAAGGGGTAGTTGGGGGTGATTTATAATAGCCGAAGTAATTTGGGTGAGTTTGGCATAGTTTGCTATGGTTTGTGGCATTTTTTGTAATTTTAAAGTGATTGGGCTTAGTTTGGGGTGGTAAGGGGTAGTTGGGGGTGATTTAGGATAGCCGAAGTAATTTGGGTGAGTTTGGCATAGTTTGCTATGGTTTGTAGCATTTTTTGTAATTTTAAAGTGATTGGGCTTAGTTTGTGGTGGTAAGGGGTAGTTGGGGGTGATTTATGGTAGCCGTAGTAATTTGGGTGATTTTGGCATAGTTTGCTATGGTTTGTATCATTTTTTGTAATTTTAAAGTGATTGGGCTTAGTTTGGGGCGGTAAGGGGTAGTTGGGGGTGATTTATAATAGCCGAAGTAATTTGGGTGAGTTTGGCATAGTTTGCTATGGTTTGTGGCATTTTTTGTAATTTTAAAGTGATTGGGCTTAGTTTGAGGTGGTAAGGGGTAGTTGGGGGTGATTTATGATAGCCGAAGTAATTTGGGTGAGTTTGGCATAGTTTGCTATGGTTTGTAGCATTTTTTGTAATTTTAAAGTGATTTGGTTTAGTTTGGGGTGGTAAGGGGTAGTTGGGGGTTGATTTATGGTAACCGAAGTAATTTGGTTGAGTTTGGCATAGTTTAGTATGATTTGTAACATTTTTTGTAATTTTAAAGTGATTGCGCTTAGTTTGGGGTGGTAAGGGGTAGTTGGGGGTGATTTATGGTAGCCGAAGTAATTTGGGTGAGTTTGGCATAGTTTGCTATGGTTTGTGGCATTTTTTGTAATTTTAAAGTGATTGGGCTTAGTTTGGGGTGGTAAGGGGTAGTTGGGGGTGATTTATGATAGCCGAAGTAATTTGGGTGAGTTTGGCATAGTTTTGCTATTGTTTGTAGCATTTTTTCTAATTTTAAAGTGATTGGGCTTAGTTTGGGGCGGTAAGGGGTAGTTGGGGGTGAATTTTGGTAGCCGAAATAATGTGTGTGAGTGTGAGAATAGTCTGCTATGGTTTGTGTCATTTTGTTTTATTTTAAAGTGATTGGAGTTACTTGGGGTTGCTAAGGGGTGGTAAGGGATGATTTAAGATAACGGATCTAATTTGTCAGTTTGGCGTAGTTCCGGAATTTTTTGGGGTTGATTTGGTAAAGTTTGTAATGGTAAGAGATATTTGAGGATTTTTAATGTAGGCGGATTAAATTTGGAGTGGTTTGGTAATTTTTAAATGAGTCACGGATCGGGGACATTATAATTGAAATCAAAATTATAATTGAAATATCTGCGCCTCGCTAGGTACGGCAAAAGTATGATCAGGAACGCAGAAAGTGAAAGTGCTTTTAATGTAAACCGGTCGCCCGACGTCGAAGTTGTTTTGGCTAGACACGTGCTTCTAAAAAAAACCCGGTCTCCGCGAGCCGATCATTTTTTGCTTATTTTAACCGGTTTTTATTCGGTTTTTATTTAAATACAAAGGAACCGGACCGAATTTTGCAAAATCTCCTTATTAGCGTTCATTCTCGGCCCTTGATAGACCCGTGTCTAAAATTTCAAGTCTCCAGCCCTCCCGGTTTGGGCTGTAGGTTGTCGGTGAATCAGTGCATGTGTAGATGTGTAGATGTGTAGATGTGTAGATGTGTAGATGAGTGTGTCAGTGAGGACACTTCGCTTTATATATATAGATACGATAAGGCATTTATAAATAACACAACCAAATAGAAGATTTTGATTGAAAACGATTATTAATTTATGGTAGCCGAAGAAATTTAAGTGAGTTTGGCATAACTTGCTATGTTTTGTAGCATTTTTGTAATTTTAAAGTTATTAGGCTAATTTTGGGGCGGTAAGGGGTAGTTGGGGGTGGTTTATGGTAGCCGAAGTAATTCAGGAGAGTTTGAGATAGTTTGCTATGGCTTGTAGCATTTTTCGTAATTTTAAAGTGATTGGGCTAATTTTGGGGTCGTAAGGGGTAGTTGTGGGTGATTTATGGTAGCCGAAGTAATTTAGGTGACTTTGACATAGTTTGCTATGGTTTGTATAATTTTTTGTAATTTTAAAGTGATTGGGTTTAGTTTGTGGTTGGTAAGGGGTAGTTGGGGGTGATTTATGGTAGCCGCAGTAATTTAAGTGAGTTTGGCATAGTTTGCTATGGTTTGTAGCATTTTTTGTAATTTTAAAGCGATTGGGCTTAGTTTGGGGTGGTAAGGGGTAGTTAGGGGTGATTTATGGTAGCCGAAGTAATTCAGGTGAGTTTGAGATAGTTTGCTATGGTTTGTAGCACTTTTCGTAATTTTAAAGTGATTGGGCTAATTTTGGGGTTGTAAGGGGTAGTTGGGGGTGAATTATGGTAGCCGAAGTAATTTAGGTGAGTTAGGCATAGTTTGCTATGATTTGTTGAATATTTTGTAATTTTAAAGTGATTGGGCTTATTTTGGGGTTGTAAGAGGTAGTTCGGGGTAATTTATGGTAGCCGAAGTAATTTAGGGGAGTTTGGCATAGTTTGCTAGGGTTTGTAAAATTTTTTTGTAATTTTAAAGTGATTGAGCCTATTTTGGGGTGGTAAGGGGTAGTTGGGGGTGATTTATAGAAGCCAAAGTAATTTAAGTGAGTTTGGCATAGTTTGCTATGGTTTGTTGCATTTTTTGTAATTTTAAAGTGATTGGGCTTATTTTGGGGTGGTAAGGGGTAGTTGGAAGTGATTTATGATAGCCAAAGTAATTTAAATGAGTTTGGCATAGTTTGCTATGGTTTGTAGCATTTTTTGTAATTTTAAAGTGATTGGGATGAGTTAGGGGTGGTAAGGGGTAGTTGGGGGTGATTTATGATAGCCGAAGTAATTTAAGTGAGTTTGGCATAGTTTGCTATGGTTTGTAGCATTTTTTGTAATTTTAAAGTGATTGGGCTTATTTTGGGGTAGTAAGGGGTTGTTGGGGGTGATTTATGGTAGCCGAAGTAATTTAGGGGAGTTTGGCATAGTTTGCTACGGTTTGTAGAATTTTTTTGTAATTTTAAAATGATTGAGCCTATTTTGGGGTGGTAAGAGGTAGTTGGGGGTGATTTATAGAAGCCAAAGTAATTTAAGTGAGTTTGGCATAGTTTGCTATGGAATGTAGAATTTTTTTGTAATTTTAAAGTGATTGAGCCTATTTTGGGGTGGTAAGGGGTAGTTGGGGGTGATTTATGGAAGCCAAAGTAATTTAGATGAGTTTGGCATAGTTTGATATGGCTTGTAACATTTTTTGTAATTTTAAAGTGATTGGGCTGAGTTTGGGGTGGTAAGGGGTAGTTGGGGGTGATTTATGATAGCCGAAGTAATTTAAGTGAGTTTGGCATAGTTTGCTATGGTTTGTAGCTTTTTTTGTAATTTTAAAGTGATTGGGCTTATTTTGGGGTAGTAAGGGGTTGTTGGGGGTGATTTATGTTAGCCGAAGTAATTTAGGTGAGTTTGGCATAGTTTGCTATGGTTTGTAGCATTTTTTGTAATTTTAAAGTGATTGGGCTTATTTTGGGGTGGTAAGGGGTAGTTGGGGGTGATTTATGGTAGCCGAAGTAATTTAGGTGAGTTTGGCATAGTTTGCTATGGTTTGTAGCATTTTTTGTAATTTTAAAGTGATTGGGCTTATTTTGGGGTAGTAAGGGGTTGTTGGGGGTGATTTATGTTAGCCGAAGTAATTTGGGTGAGTTAGGCATAGTTTGCTATGGTTTGTAGCATTTTTTGTAATTTTAAAGTGATTGGGATGAGTTAGGGGTGGTAAGGGGTAGTTGGGGGTGATTTATGTTAGCCGAAGTAATTTAAGTGAGTTAGGCATAGTTTGCTATGGTTTGTAGCATTTTTTGTAATTTTAAAGTGATTGGGATGAGTTAGGGGCGGTAAGGGGTAGTTGGGGGTGATTTATGATAGCCGAAGTAATTTAAGTGAGTTTGGCATAGTTTGCTATGGTTTGTAGCATTTTTTGTAATTTTAAAGTGATTGGGCTTATTTTGGGGTAGTAAGGGGTTGTTGGGGGTGATTTATGTTAGCCGAAGTAATTTGGGTGAGTTAGGCATAGTTTGCTATGGTTTGTAGCATTTTTTGTAATTTTAAAGTGATTGGGATGAGTTAGGGGTGGTAAGGGGTAGTTGGGGGTGATTTATGATAGCCGAAGTAATTTAAGTGAGTTTGGCATAGTTTGCTATGGTTTGTAGCATTTTTTGTAATTTTAAAGTGATTGGGCTTATTTTGGGGTAGTAAGGGGTTGTTGGGGGTGATTTATGTTAGCCGAAGTAATTTAGGTGAGTTAGGCATAGTTTGCTATGGTTTGTAGCATTTTTGATAATTTTAAAGTGATTGGGCTTATTTTGGGGTGGTAAGGGGTAGTTGGGGGTGATTTATGGAAGCCAAAGTAATTTAGATGAGTTTGGCATAGTTTGGTAAGGTTTGTAACATTTTTTGTAATTTTAAAGTGATTGGGCTTATTTTGGGGTGGTAAGGGGTAGTTGGGGGTGATTTTTGGTAGACGAAATAATATGTGTGAGTTGGACTTAATCTGCCATGATTTGTGTCATTTTGTTTTATTTTAAAGTGATTGGAGTTGCTTGGGGTTGCTAAGGGGTGGTAAGGGATGATTTAAAATAACGGATCTAGTTTATGTCAGTTTGGCATAGTTCGGGAATTTTTTGGGGTTGATTTGGTAAAGTTTGCAGTGGTAAGAGATATTTGAGGATGTTTAATGTTGACGGATTAAATTTGGAGTGATTTGGTAATTTTTAATTGAGTCACGGATCGACATTATAATTGAAATCAAAATTATAATTGAAATATCTGCGGCCTCGCTAGGTACGGCAAAAGTATGATCACGAAAGCAGAAACTCGACGTTGAAATTGTTTAGGTTAAATAAGTGCTTTTAATGTAAACCGGTCGCCCGTCGTCGAAGTTGTTTTGGCTAGATACGTGCTTCTAACATAAACACGGTCTCCGCGATCCGATCATTTTTTGTTTATTTTAGCCGGTTTTTATTGAATTACAAAGGAACCGGGCCGAATTTCGCAAAATCCCTTCTTAGTGTTCAGTTTCGGCACATGATACACCCGTGTCTAAAATTTCAAGTCTCCAGCCCTCACGGTTTGGGCTGTGGGTTGATTATGAATCAGTGTGTAGATGTGTAGATGAATGAGTGAATGAATGAGTGTGTCAGTGAGGACACTTCGCTTTATATATATAGATAGAAGAAGTAAAGGGTGATTCGCTCTGCACCAAACATTCACAGTAAGTAGAAATTACGGAAAATGTGTATCAATATTTCGGCTAATATTAATCCAAACGCCCAATCATATAGGCGCTTCCCCCGATGGAATTATTTTCGATCCCTTGCTGAGCTAAGGCACATTAGAGATGAAATGTCCTACTAGTGAAAAATATTCTGCATTAAGTGAAGCGTGCAGAGTAAAAACTATTTTCTTCAAAGATGATGAGAATGGGTTCAAATTGAAAAGAAATCATAATTATTATTTCCAAAGGCAGGATCAAATATTGGTAACAGGTTTACGTTGCGGTGGTGTGACTGCAGTTTATCAAAAATCAAGTGAAGAAATTTGCATCATACAAGTTTTATTTGACTTATTATTTTGTTCAACAATTAAACCTAAAATGTGTGACACGTGTATCGAAAATTGTACTTAATTTCTTAAACTTAATAAAAGCCATTTATAACATAACCGGTTTTAATTAAGCGAAAAACCAGCTTCGAATCAGCAAAACCCGGCTACCAGATTCCCCACGGTCTGCCGAGTTTCTGGCAGCACTGGTGCCGTTCGGATAAGGACGGCCGCCAGGAAAACAGAGAACCAAGCCAAGCAGATAACCCTGACCAGCGAGCCAATGACGCCTAATATTAACATCAACGCCTCGCTCTAGGCGAGTTTACTAAAAGATACCAACAGCCTCATCCGCGAACCATATATGCCGAGCAACAGTGAGTGTGGATAACTGTATCGTGATCTTGGATTCACCACCTCCATTACAAATGAATTGCAAACAGATACAGATTGTACGCAAATCAGCACAACCAATTGCGCACCTGGGCCTGAAGAGGCTGATTCTTTCATCTCGGCAATTGACCTGGATAAGAGTTCTAAGAAGGCGAACCACCACAAGTGATAGCCGGGTAGGTTATTGTTTACTTCTTGTCCTGCACCAGTTCACAAAAGCTGGAGGTACTAACCGTTACTTTGCGGTGTCCGAATTCTGAATTCACTAAGAAAACTTTGTATTTACGACACAACTACGATAACATCACTACAATAAAATGTACATTTTTGGTCGGCCATAATTGACGTTTTCTTGATTTTTATGACTGCGCTTGCGCCCAGTATGTGCCCAGCGGCGAATCAAGAAATCAATTGAACTCAGCAAAGCGGACGTACCAATTGGGCTGTCAAAGATATGTTGCTATTAAAAATGCGTCGGTGTTAGGTCTTCGTCAGGAGCGGAGCGGGATTCCCATTAAAAAAGTACGCAAGAGGTTGATTTTACCTGAATGATGGTTGTTTAGGTAATTTTTCAGTTTATGTCTCACTGGAACTCGGTAATGCGGATGCACCAATTGGGCTGTTGTAAAAGATATTTTGATATTAAAAATGCGTCGGTGTTAGGTCTTCGTCAGGACCGGAGCGGGATTACCAAAAAAAAAAGCACACAAGAGGTTGATAATACACGCACTTTCAAACTTAACAAAACGGATGGAGTTAAACTTTTTTGTTTTTGATTTGACGTATGTTGTACGTTTTAGTAGGAGCCCATGTGCGTTGATATTACAAGGCACATGCGTTCTTACTTATTTTATGGAAATTCTTAAAATGTCAAAGGCGTAAAATGGCGAGCGAGCAAAAGTAACAGATTGTAAAAGTACGACCGACGTTATTACTATTATTGGTTTGCGAAGTGATTATAGTGAATAGCAGAAGGAAAGGGTGATTCGTTCTGCACCAAACATTCACAGTGAGTAGAAATGACGCACCCAAATGTGTTTCAAAATGCTGTACTCAGCTATAATTTTTGTCTCGATTTTCCGTGTTTTAGAGACACTTACGCAAACTTTTATTATCAGAAATGGCATTAGGGAATTGTTTTAAGGCCATTCCAAAAATTTTTTTGTAAAAATCGACGCAGGACAAGAAGTAAAATTTTACCCGTTTTTGATGAAACATTTGACCTAAAAGACATTACCGTACTTAAGGTGCTGTATAATGCATTCGTTAGGTCAAACCTAGAATATGCCTCATTAGTGTGGTTTCCAATCTACCAGAATTCAAAAAATGTAGTAGAAAAAGTACAGCGTCGTTTTGCAAAAGTACTCTACTGAAAAGAGACGGGATCCTATCCACCTCAGGGTTTCTCTTATAGCACATTGCTCTCTCGATTCCACCTTTGTACTCTGGAAGACAGGCGAAATTATTGTGCTGTTATTACCTTATGGAAGGTCTTAAATGGTCTCGTGCATACGCCGACTTTACTTGGCGGAATCAAAGTAAGAATTCCCTCAGGTGGCATAAGAACGCAGCGTTTATTTTACAAGCCAAAACCGGTAACTAACATCCTTAAGACCTCCCCTTTTTATGTACTGATTGTGACGTACGAGAAAATGGAAGATAAATGTGATATACTACACTGCCTAAACCGGGACATTCAGAGACATATTCTGCAATAAATTGTTACGACGAATGGAGCTCCTAGGGAGAAGAGGCGCGTACAGGACGGCAACCCGGCGAACATTCACGACACGAGGGCTGCGGAGGCGAATAATAGTCAGAGGGCGCGTGTGCAAAAACAAGATGGTGGCGTGACTGCGACGGGGTTGGATGTGTTTCGGGCGTGGTGACAATTATATCGGCGAATTTTGGGCGACCACTGTTTATTAGTATTCTTATTAATTTCTTTAGTTCTTTATTTTTCGAATAAAGTTTTCTTTTTCATAATAAAATGTTAATCATATGAGCACCTCGAACTGTTGCTCGAGCGAGAAATGTGAGGTTATGTTGCACCTGGTGCCTTTTTGCAGATCGATCGATCAATTTTCAGCTGTTTTTCGTTCACGGTGCATCCCATCATGGGGACAATGTTACATAGGTGTCGTCTTTTGCATGCGAGCTGGGTCAAAGTTGGATCGCTGCAGGTTTTGTATTTAGACGTTTGTGACGCTCAAAGTAAACATTCACTGTTGCCAACCCACTTTGTGCCAGCCTAATTTTGTTACAATGAGTGTTGCGCGTGCTGGGTTTTGTTTATTTTTATTATTTATTATTTAATTAGTTCAATGTTGGGCTTGTTATTGGGCATTAAACGCCTGTTAGCCTTTAATTTAATTTTAAAAAAAATGGCAAATTATGGCATTCGCCGACGATCTGGTGATAATGTCAGATGTTAAAATAGCAAAAAATTCATAATGGGATGGTGGTGGTCATAGAGGTCATATCTCTAATTCATTATTATTATTATTATTGTTTGTTGGGGAACATAATGAACAACTGGTCAAAACACCAGAAAAAATTAAGCAGATGACTATGTCAAATAGATAACAATTTAAGCACAATTTGAACAATATATTTTGTAGTGGAGGGAGGATAGGAAGAAGCCTTTTTCATCATCTGTAATCTCAGAAAATGTCATAACAAAAGTTATGGTCACTGATGAGATGAAAACGTATAACAGGAAATCATATTTTCTAACCGGTATGTTTTTTCAGAAAAAAAACGATGTTATCATTTTCTGTTTATATTCCCTTTATACTCCCAAACTAGCTGAATGTACCCGGCGTTGCCCGGACGTAGTTTTAAACGCAGTGTTGACAAAAGTGGTGTATTGGCGATGTTGACTAATCGACATTATAATACAAGGTTCTACCTTGCCAATCACAAAATAAACAAATTTGCTGCAATTAACCTGCATTGGCAGGACTTCAATATGATTTGGATAAAGAGGATACCTTGGTTGATATCTGAGATGAAAAATCTTGAATAGACTATTTAGGCAAAGACGCAGTTTGGAAGTGTTCTATAAGCGATTCCAGAAAATCGTAATTAACGTTCGGAAAAATTCGGGAAAAAAAAATGATAAAGTTGAAAACACAATGGAAACATTTCTCCTGCTGCAGTCATCTCACAAACGGAACAGTATGTAGATGATTTTGACTTATCTTCAGCATAGTAAAGTTCAGATAGTAAAAGCAGTTGAGTGCGAGTGGTTGGACAGAACGGACGTATTTTTCAGAAGTTCAAAAAGACTGCGTTAGCTCAACAAATACGAAGCGATTGTTTTCCCTGGGTTTCCAGACGAAGCGATTGTTGTCCCCGGGTTTCCAGGGGACATAAGTCATTATAATAACCGCATTCTGTTCTAGAATTAATTTATTTTGAGGTTAGGTTAACCTAACTCCCCACGAGGCGGTAATGGAGGTGCCGTCGAAATTGGAGATTCTGATCAAGCAGAATGAAATCCTGCACAAAAGGATTGCCGAGCTGGAGCAGCAGCTAAAACGGCAAAACAGTGCTAACAACTCCCCAGGCGAAGAGTCTTCCCCTGGAAGTCCGGACAGTGCAATGGACGAGGAAACCATCACTGTCCAGATAAACGTGGGGAGCGACGAAGCAGCGTCCGACGTGGAGTGGACGCCGCCGGAAGACAACACCCCAAATCCTAGAGAGGGCGATGGCGACTACATGGTTGCCATCAATAGGAAAAAACGGAAGGCCCCGGCGCCGGAAGTATCCCCGTCCCCAGTGACCAAAAGTCAGGTCACCACCGCGCCATCAAAGGGGCCCAAAAAAGCCCGGTGGACAGAAGACAAGGGCCAGTCTCAGTCTGTCTCAGGTGGCAAATCCTCCATCCCGCCAGTGATCCTGCGAACCAAGGAGAACTGGGTTGCGGTGAGCAAAGACCTGCAGCTACGCAAGATAAACGTAGCCCAGGCAAAAAACACAGCGGAAGGCATCAGGTTGCAGCCGATGACTGAAGGGGACTTCAGGGCACTGACGCACTTTCTCGATGAAAGGAAACTTCCATACCATTCCTTCGCGCTGAAAAGCGACAAAGGAATAAAGGTGGTGCTGCGAGGCATCCCCGAGTCAGTCTCAGTCGAGGAGGTCAAGGAAGACCTCCTGGAACGGGGATTTAATCCTGTGTTTGTTCACAGGATGAAGAACCAGAAGGGAGCATTCCCGATGGTCGTGTGCGAGTTTCCCAGGGAGGAGAAACGTGTCTACGACCTTCAGGCGGTGTGTTTCTTGCGAGTCAAGGTGGAGTCGCTGAAGAAGCGGACGTCGAGCGGGCAATGCCACCGCTGCCAGAGGTTCGGCCACTCACAAAGGGGTTGCAGAGCAAACCCAAGTGCGTCAAGTGTGGTGAAGGCCACCTGACGAAGGAATGTGAAAAACCGCGCGAGAGACCTACAAAGTGTGCAAATTGCGAGGGATCACATCCGGCCAGCTACCGGAAATGCCCCGCTTGGCCCAAAAACGAGGCACCAAAGGTAGCACCCAAGAAGACGTTAGGAAAGGTAGCTAAGACCCCTAGTAAAGAGGGCAGCAGCTACGCTTCCATCGTCAAAGGAAAGCAGGCAGCGGGAAAAGGTCAGCCGGACCCGATTCCTCCGACGCCAGCGCCGAAAAAATCTGCTCCCCCAGCATCTACGACAGCGGTCGGAAAAACTGCACTTTCGTCCCCAAAGGAAGGAAGGATGGAAGGAAGATCCAACCTCACCATCTTCACGGAAACGTTGGGACAAATGCTGATTACATTCAGTGGCAGCAACCCGTCCCAGGAATCGTTTGCTCGTTTTCTCCAGCAAACCAATATCTTAATGACCTCATTTGTTTCAAATGGCCCATAAGATTAAACCTTCCTTCTTGCAGATAGTCGCTTGGAACGCCAACGGACTAAACAGCAAAAGAAACGAACTCCAAGGCTTCGCGGACGAACTTGGAGCCGATGTGCTGCTCATCAATGAGACACATCTGAAACCGGCAGACAACCCCAAGTTGAGGGACTATGACCTGTACCGAACCGACCGAATTGACAGGAACCGGAGCGGCGGCACCGCCGTCTATGTCAAGAAGTCGATTGTACGAACCACAATTGCAACTCCGCACTTAGTCAATCTGGAAGCGACCGGCATCGGGATACAGACAGCAAATGCTGGATTGCTGAAACTGTATGCGGCATACCAACGCCCCAGCTTGCCACTTCTGGAAGACGACTTATCGGAGATTCTTGATGGAGACGGATCGGTTATCATCGCGGGCGATCTGAACGCCAAGCATCCTGCTTGGAATAGTTTCAGATCAAACCCAAAAGGTAACAGGTTAATAGATTATATGTTCAACAGGAGGGGGACGCGAATTCTAGGACCGGACAGGCCAACCCACTACGGGGGAATTGGGAGGCCTGACGTTCTGGATATCGCCATCCTGAAAAACGTACCTCAACAAGCCACAATCGACACCATCAACGACCTCAGCTCGGACCATAACCCGGTGATCATTCACTGGGGCGGGGACCGGGACGAAGAGGCGGAAACGATGACGGAGAAAGTGGACTGGGAAAAGTTTGCCAAAGTGCTAAACGTCTCCACTGGAAGAATACCTCGTATTCAAACGGTGGAGGAAGTGGATCGAGCAGTCGGTCTCTTCCAGAACCGAATCACGGAGGCAAAAAGAGCAGCGACACGACAGATTGCTTGGAGACACCGATCAGGTGCACTCCCGGTTGAAATCAAAACGACGATACGTGCGAAGAACAGAGCTAGAAGACGGTATTACCAGACGCTCGACCCTGTTCATCGCGCCGAAGTCAACAGATTAACCCTGGAGGTCCGCCGGCTATTAGCCGAACACAGGAACAAGCAGTGGCAGGACAGACTATCCAGTCTGTCAACGACGGATTGCTCAGTGTGGAGAATGAGCAAAGCCCTTCGAGCCGACAAGAACCTGCTCCCGCCAATCCACGGTCTGGGGGGAGTTGTCCACACGGAAGACGAGAAAGCGGAAGCATTCGCCGATCAGCTAGAATCGCAGTGTAGCCCAAACTACACGCACGCGGATCTAGACCACATCGACAGAGTGAACAGAGGTGTTAAAAGGACACTGCGACAAAACCAAGACAACGAGGACGTTATCCGACCGACTTCTCCAGCTGAAGTCCATAGTATAATTAAATCGTTGAAGGTCAAGAAGGCACCCGGAAATGACGGCATTACGAATAAATTGTTACGACACATTCCACAGAAGGGAATCGTGCACATTGTCACAATTATAAACGCGATGCTTCGGCTGCAACATTTCCCCGAGAAATGGAAAGAAGCCAACGTGATCTTCATCCCGAAACCGGGACAATGCAAAACTTTTCCTCAGAATTATCGCCCAATCAGCCTTCTCCCTAGCCTGGGGAAAATCGCAGAAAAGGTAATACTAATGAGGTTAAAGTCGCAGGAAGAAGATCTAGAGGTCATCCCGGACGAACAGTTCGGGTTCAGAGCAGGCCACTCCACCACGCACCAGGTCCTTCGAGTTGTGGAACATGTCACGGCATCGTTCAACGACAGGGAGCACTGCGGGGCCGTGTTCTTGGACGTGGCAAAAGCTTTCGACAAAGTCTGGCATAGAGGGCTCCTCCACAAGCTCATCGAAGCTGGCTTTCCTCTCGGATTGGTAAGGTTAGTTCAAAGCTACTTGTTTCACAGAAAGTTCCGAGCCAAGATCGGGAGCAGCAGATCAACGGAGCGACGCATAACAGCCGGGGTGCCCCAAGGCTCGTTGTTGTCACCGTTCCTGTTCTCCATTTACATGGCGGATGTGCCGAAACCCGAGGACGTCAATTCCACAATTGCGTTCTACGCGGACGGCACAGCCATAATGGTCCGATCTGGCAGCGCCCAGCTCGTTACTACGAAACTGCAGAATGCAGTGGACGAACTGGAACTATGGTTCAAGAAATGGAGGATCGATGTCAATGCTGAAAAGAGCAAGGGCATCATTTTCAGCAGAAGACGAGTACGACAACCAGATGACCACGTTTCCATGTTCGGGACACCAATACCATGGAAAGATGAGGCCAAATATCTGGGGGTCGTGCTGGACAGACGACTGACCTTCAAGGCGCACACGGACTACACCAGAAAGAAAGCGACAGCTGTAATGGGAAGCCTGTACCCAATGTGGGGTCGACGCAGTCGACTCTCGACCGGGAACAAGCTGCTCCTTTACAAGGTAATCGTGAGACCTACGATGATGCACGCCGCACCGGCTTGGGGACATGCCGCGACAACGCACATCAAAAAGCTCCAAGTAGTACAGAACAAATTCCTGAGGGGAGTCTATGACGCCCCATGGTTTGTTCGGAACAGCCAGCTACACCGAGAGGCCGAACTGCCGACTCTTGCAGAATTCATGCGGGAAACCGCGATGAAGACGTTCGCAGTGGCTGAACAACACCAAAACCCGCTTATTCGTCAAGCTGTGGACTATGACGAATCGACTCAACATCGGCACAAGCGCCCAAAAATGGCGCTTCGGTAAAAGTTGCTCTGTATCACTCCAGAGAGAGTGAAAAGCTACACTCGCTAATAAGAACCCATACAATGTGTTTCAGAACCTCTCGGAGTTACAGTTAGTGCCAAAGTCTTCATCTTATACGTCTTCATCTTATACGTCTTATACGTTACCATCCGCCCGATAACCGCATCCACGTTAAGTTTAGATTACTCGAAGGCGATGAAAACATTGAAAAGAGGGCGATTGCCTTCTTATAATGCTGATTGATGGGGTTGAAAAATTTTGAGGTTAGAGGCGAGTAAACAAACGAGACTACATATGATTGGTCAAAAGTGGTTTTCACAATCTGACACCACCAGCACGTCCCCTTCCACAAAGTTCGACCGAATGTGTGACGTATTTCTCGTGAGAATGATTCTCTCGAACTCGAGAATAGGGGCCCTGGCGTGTAGTCCCTGAGTGGATTGGACAACAAATAATAACCGCAAAATCACCGGATTTAAACTCGAACGAAAATCTGTGGGGTGTTATCGTGCGTGAATGGAGTAAAACCCGGCTTTGATGTTCACGTCAATGACGTTTGGCAACGATTGTTTCGCAATGAGTCCAACGACCCATTTATGCCGAAACATTGTGGCGTCAATGCCAAATAGACTGCGCCAGGTTTTGAAAAAAGGAGATTATCCAATCGGATATTAATTTGATTGTCCAATTCACGCACCGACAAGATGACTCTTTTGAATGGAACAATTATCTGGAAACATGCAAGTCGTCGTGTATCGCGATCTTAGCTGGTTTCTAAAACATTTCTATGTCTGTTAATGAACAGCATTTAACTGCGACATGACAGGAAATTTCCGCAAAACTACAGACCGATCAGCCTGCTTTCCAGCGTTGGGAAAATAGCGGAAAGAATCATCCTTGCACGATTGACAAAAACTCTTTCTGAAAAACAAATTATTCCTGACGAACAATTTGGTTTTCGCCCCAATCACTCCACGATTGACCAGTTGCTATGAGTAGCGGAATACGCTTCGACTGGACTCAATCAAAATAAGGTAACAGCGATCATATTTCCCGATGTTGCAAAAGCTTTCGACACGGTCTGGCATGCCGGCTTAGTGTATAAGTTTCACAGCAGAGATGTTCTTCTTGCAATGGTGCAATTAATACAAATTTTCGATAATCTTTCAAGACCCTATTCACTCCATGTGGGAGTCCCTCATGGTTCAATTCTTTCACCCACACTGTATACAGACTATTCAAAAGTGAATGACGCAGTCTTAACCGTTTACGCTTGCGATACGGCGATAATTTCTCGTTCATGGCAACCCACAGCAGCTATAACGTATCTGCAAAGGGCGGTAAAAGCAATGAAGTCATAGTTCAAGAAATGGCGAATTGATGTCAACCCTGAAAAGAGTTCGGCATTGATGATCACGCGTCGCAGACTTGAACCAGCGGGTCAGGTCCAAATGTTCGGCCGGGTCATTCCCTGAAATGATCGGGTAAAATATTTAGGTGTCATACTGCACAAACGACTTCGCTTTAATAACCATATCGACTACTGTATTGCAAAAGGCAAAATGGTGGCTGGCAGGCACACTGTCTTCTTTAATATGCCGAAAGAGCAAGTTGTCTTCCAAAAACGAGCTCTTACTTTATAAAACAATCATCAGACCAGCCATTTATTACGCTTCCCCAGTCTGGAGTCATGCATCCAAAGTCACAGATTCACCGACTCCAAACATTCCAAATAAATGTTTAAGATCAGCCCTTAACCCTAGACTCATAATGTATCGTAACTTTTACGATGCCCGATTTATGTCGCAAAAATTCGATATTTTCAGTTGAATCTAGGGCGCTGAGCTTGTCATTACCTTCATAGTTAGTCTTATAGTCAACATCCATGTGTGCATTTGTTTTAAAATCAGTCTTGTTATATGCGTTTATGACTTATTAATATTAAAGTACATTTTTTCGTGGAAGTTTTTGGAAGAAAGGTAGGCTTATTTAGCATTTATGATCGACTGGTAATATGTGAGCACTTTTTTAGAGAACATGGCAACCCAAAAGACTTTGACCGAGCAAGAAATACAGAACGAAATTGAAAAAAGTATGAGTGGAGAGTATGATTCAGAAGCAGAACCTTTTGAGGATGACGAGAGTGATTGGGAGGAAGAAGATAATTTGGAATAAAAGGTGATGACAGTGATAGAATAAGTGATGATAATGAGGATTTTCATGAAAGTGATCTTAAGACTACTAGGGTAACCATTCAATCGTCTGAAAATATTGAGTCAGAAAAAGAGGAAGAAAGTGATTCATCTGATGATAATATTCCTTTATCTAGATTGACAACACAAAAGCAACAAGAAAAACCGAAATATATAATAAAACCAAAGTCTGTGCATCTAAAAGAAAAAAATGGCCACAGATGGTCTGCCACATACCTGTTAAGCCAAAGAGAACTGCCATGCGAAATATAATTCATTTTATGGCAGGACCTAAAGGGACAACCCAAACATGCTCAACTAATGCCGAATATTTTCTGCACTTCTTTTCTGATGACATTCTGGATGCATCGTTATACTAATGAAGAAATTGTCAGGAAATCTGAAAATTATGCTGACAAGTCATCAACTGTGTCTACCATGTCTAAAGAAGAACTATTACCCTTGTTTGCATTTGTTGCATTTTGATATTGTCTGCTGTAAAAAAGGACAATCAATTAAATGCAAAGCAAATGTTATGAGAGAACTGAATCACGCTCTCGTCGAGTGCAGATTCCATTTATTGCCGCCTTCTGTGACAACGATGCGCCAAAGACACGCCTTCGTACCACACAAACGATCGTACCGACTGGCACTGCGGACAGTGAAGTTGTAATTTTGGGAAAGTTTTATTGACGAGCTTGAATCCGTATCCGGAAATTTTGAAAAGATTACTTTCGGATGCCGGTTCCCAAGCAGTAAATTACAGGGAGGGAATTAGATCAGCCTCTTTGCGATGGCGTCACTTAAAGCCAATATTCCCGAAGATAGAAATCAGAACCAAGGTGCTTGGTGCTTTAATGTTTGCGGCCAAATTTATCATTATGCCGAAGCGCTGCAGTCGCAAACAAACCGGGAACCATTACATAACAACTATTATTTTTTGGATGCCGAAGATGCCATTCAGAGACGCGCCAATTTTGTCGGCGAAAGGCTAAGGCCAGATACAATCGAACCGCTGGAAACTCTGCTTAGAAGAGTGAATCCGTGGATAAGAAGCTACATGACCGTTAAGGAAATGCTCGAAGATTTGCATCGAGGAGAAACAGAGGAAGAGCCCGTGTGTAACGTTGTGGTGGCTTTTAAAAAAAGTATAAACGATGATCTTCGAACACAGAGTATTCCAATAAGTAGAAGCGATATAGCTGCCGTGTTTGTCGGCAACGAACCACCGTTTGCTGTCGACTTGAAAGTCAACCCAAAAGAGAGGGGAATGAGGCATGGACTCAAGAATTTAAACAGACTAGCTGATCCAATGGTGTATCCACTGCTATTTCCCCACGCTGAACTGGGCTATGATACGGATCTGAGACACACTTACGAAGCGAGGGGACGAGCGAGAAGAAGATGGCCGTCCCAGAGATACTCGCCGGACGGTGACCATAAACGAATTTTACCGTTTACAGATTCGTGACGAATTCTCCATCCTGCATAATAGCGGAAAGCTTTTCCAACAATATGTGGTAGAGTCCGTGCAAAATCTCATGAACCAGCGCAGAAACGTAAATGCGTCCAAGGTTACGTGTACTACGCAAACTAAATTTGTCGACCCTCGAGTTTTGACCGACACCACGCCTTTCCGCCATTATCGAGTGACTTATAACCTATATAACCAACGGTGAAAAGTACGCTTTTATTTTATCATACTTGTGACTCTGAAATAAGAACAAATGAACAAGAAAGTGGTCTACAGCCAGGGGCGTCAGATGGTACAAAATGTATACACATTTCTATCCACTGGCCCCTGTGCCGCAGATACGAAAACCGTCACAATGGAAAAGATGGCCGAAGCCACTCGCGTTTCATTGAGTACGGTGAAACGTATTCTCCGGGAATATGTCCCAGGTAAGCGTCCCATCAATGACGAAGTGTGCCGCTTATCACGTAACTTGAAGGTCACAAATTCAACTCAAACTAGAAAAACGGTGAATAAACCGAAACCGCGGTTAACAGTGGACGAGTTTGATGAGCAGGTGATACGGAGGATAATATATCATTTCCCTAACATCCAAAACCGTCGACCCACTATGGAGGCTGTATTCCAAGCAGTGTTGGATGCCGGAGTAGAATTCACTGGTAAAATCCGGTCATTCAGAACGCTTGTTCATACAATGGGGTTTCGCTGGAGAAAAACATTGGATAAGAGGTCGGTGCTCATAGAAAAACCGGAAATTCGTGCTGCTCGTGCTAGATTTTTACGACAAATTAAACGCTATCGGGCGGAAGGTCGTAATATTGTTTGTACGGACGAAACATATTTGCACGAATCCCATACGACCCCTTTTGCGTGGGATGATGGGTCGTCAAAATGTCTGAAATCACCAATTGGAAAAGAAAGACGATTAATTATCGTGCACGCAGGTGGTGCACATGGTTTTGTACCGCAGGCACTGTTAATCTTTAAATCAGGATCGAAGACGGGCGATTATCATGACGACATGAATCAAGCCAACTTTATGAAATGGCTGACCGAACAACTTGTCCCGAATTTGGAACCCAATTCCGTTCTTGTGATTGATAACGGGTCATATCATAATGTAACAATCGAACATAATCCTACTATGAATTGGAAGAAAGCTGACATGCGGCAATGGTTATCTGCTCGAGGTGTTGCATTCGACCTGTTAGAAACGCGGCCTGAGTTGTATGCAACAATATGTTTACATAAAGCACAACATAAAACATATGTTATCGACCAGGTGCTCAGTGAACATGGGCATGTTGTGCTCCGCTTACCTGTCTACCACCCCGAATTAAACCCAATTGAGAAGATATGGGCGCAAGTCAAAAACCATGTGGCGAGACATAATGTGACATTTAAATTGGACGATGTGCGACAATTGGCTGTAAATAAATTCAACTCAATTGGTGCGGACGCGTGGCAAAAAGTTTGTGAGCATGTGATTCAACTGGAGGACGAGTTTTTTGGACGCGAAGCGGTGATCGACGAAATAGAGGAACTAATAATCACGCCCAACCAAGGTGACAGCGATTTCTCTGAAACGGAAAGTGATAGTGAGGCTTACACGCAGGACTCCGTGTTAGCGGATTTGGGGTGCGCTCCATTAGAATAGTGGGCAGGGGTCTATATATTTGTTACTTTGTTATTTAGTTTTAGTCGTTTTTTGTAGAATTAAAAATGCATTTCCACATGATAAATTATTGTATTATTTGTGTATCACACAACCAAACGTACTTGTGAGCGATGGTGGTTGCCTACAGTTCGGACAGCGAATGTTTGTGGGACGGTTGAGTATTGAAATGCCAATGAGGCTCCCATCCCTGCGCGAGTTTGGGTCATGAGATTTTGCACGGACTCTAGATGCGGATACGATCTGAGGCATAAATATATGGTGGGTTAAGCAACATCAACGGGAACTTCGAGTTGCAAACTACTCATCGTTGAGGCGTTATCTGGAGAGACGTGCTGCAAGGGAGAATGTAACCGTCGGAAATGTGGTAATTTTACCGACGGCGTTTATAAGCGGCAACAGAAATAAACGATAAAAAAGTTTGTAAGCAATGACAAGCGATGCAAGATTCGGCAAACTGGACCGTTTCATAACATTCACATGCAATCCAAAATGGATAGAAATACAAGAAAATTTGCAATTTAGACAAAAATACGAACATCGGCCCGATTTAGTCTGTCGCATTTTTCACTCGAAACTGCTAGAACTCATCGACGACTTGGCCAACAAACACATTTTTGGCGTAATCTTAAACTACCTCTACGTTGTGGAATTTCAAAAACGCGGTCTGCCGCACGCTCACATTTTGATTGCACTCAGGCCCGAAGAGAAACTTGACAGCGAGGCAGCCATCAACAGCGCCGTTTCCGCACTGATCCCAGACGAGGAACGAGAACCTAGACTTTTCGGCATTTAGTTCATTTGCCTGGCGAACACGAGATAATGTTTGAAGAAAATCAGAACGCCGAGGAAATACTAAGGCAGGCGGAAAAACCTTCAAAACTACAAGCGTGGTTTGAATTGAATCGTGTGGACGAAGAGGCACGACACATAATATGTGGAGATACCCGAAAAATATACCTGGCAGAACGAGTGTTCGACGTGGAGAAGAAGGCGGAAGATCAGTAAGATGCTGGGCACTTTGATGGAAGTGGCGATGCACGAAGTGAAAGATATTACCTGCGTCTTCTGTTAAAAATCAAAAAAGGGTCAGTTTCTTACGAAGATTTGAGAACCGTTGACGATGTAAAATGTCCAACTTCCGAAGTAGTTTGCAGAAATCTTCATTTACTCGACGATCCAGCCACCTACGAATTGGCATTAAGGGACATCCTGTTTCTGTCTTACTAGCCAATGCATGGCGATGGAAGGAGCCGATCTCAGCGTTGCACGTGACATGTACCGCGAAGCTCTGCCCTACATGACGCACGACTTTGTGCATTTCAACGGACAGCGAACAGCTTGCGGAACAAAAGGTTTTATACCATCTCCTGCGTTATATGAATAACACCAATTTACATCCGACGCCCACGCTGGAGATGTTTGGTTTGCCTTCTTTAACGTTGGCAGACGAACTAATATTGGAAACGGTGCCCATAACGTACTCCCAAGTATTGCAGCAGAGAGGAAACCACAGGCAGGGCAATGAACAAGTAAAAGAAACGGCGGCCAGAGAAATTGCATTGGCATATTTAAATAATTTGACTAGGGATCAGACAGGGGCGTACAATGCAATTATGAGCTCCGTGCAAGAGAATATTTTTATCGGACAGACAGATAGAAATATATTTTATGTTGATGGACCGGGAGATACCGGAAAAACTTTTCTTTACAATGTCTTTCAAGAAATAACAACCACTCACCTCAAACAAACCTAAACCCTCCAAAAAAGCAGTGCTGGCCATCGACCGATATTTAAGGGCGCTAATGAAGAATCAAAAGATAATGGGCGGAAAGGTAGTAGTCTTTGGCGGCGATTTTCGACAATTATTGCCAGTCATGCCGGACGCTCATGCAGCCGAAATTCGAGTCGAGCTGCGGTACAGAGCGGTCGTGTTGTTTTGTAGCGTAGAAAAGAGGAGATAGCGGGCGACGCGATAGAGGTGTTTGTCGAAGGCGAATGGATAAGAGGAAAAGAGAAGAGTCGAATACATAAATCTTTTGAGGAAGTGAATCCGTTCACCAAAAGCGGAAGGGCCGAAAGGTCGCCAGTAAGCGAAAAATCAGGAACAAGAGAAGAACAGAAAATGAAGAGGATGGAGAGGAGGAAGATATTCAGGGAGAAATCAGAAAAAACGGGGAATTGAACAAAAAAATAAAAAATCTGGAGGAAAGATTAGACGAGGGAGAGAAAAAGGAAAGGAAAAATAATATAATAATAACGGGACTAAAGAATGCAGAAGGGAAACTGGAAATAAAGATAGAAAACTGGTTAAAAACAGAACTAGGGGTGGAAATAAAAGTAGACGAAGCATATAAAGTTGTGCAAGGGAAGATGATAGTGGGAAAGATAAGAAGCTAGGGAGAAAAAAAGAAGTAATAAAGAGAACGGGAAAGCTGCGGGAAAAAAAGAGAAAATATATATAGACGACAACCTCACGAAGATGGAAAGAGAAACACAAAAGAAGATAAGTGGAGAAGCAATGAAGAAAAGAAACGAGAGAAACAGAGTAATAGTAGGATACAAGAAAATAGAAGTAAACGGGACATGGTTTAAATGGGACGAAGAAAGAGAGAAATTAGACTAGATACAATCAATGGCCAACGTTATAGGGAACAACTGTTGGGCCCATTTTTAAACCAGGTGCATCCCGATGAACTTGAAAATGGTAACTTTCAGCAAGACGGAGCAACAGCTCATACTAGTCGAGAAAATTTGGAATTTCTTGAAGAGTGACGATCGGTCGGCGCAGCGGCTTAGCAAACCGACTTGCGCCGGCAAGGTCCTGGGTTCGAATCCCGGCCCGGTCATGGATGTTTGTATTTGTCCAAACTCTCTCCCTGTAATTGGGGCAACCTGTTGGGGGGGAGTATAAACAACAAATAAAAAAAAAGAGTTCTTCCCTGGTCTAAGTTATAAGCATAGGAACCTGGCCAGCAAGATCACCCGACCTCACCCCGTTAGACTCCATATTTGGCTTTCTTAAAACTGAGGTCTACATTTGCAACAATTTGCAAGAACTGATGGCACGGATCACACTGAAATGCAACGAGCTAACACCGGACATATTGCAGCACATTTTTAATAATATGAAATGTCGTGTAGTTTTATGCATGCAGCAACGTGGTGGCCACTTTCAACATTTGCTCTGATTTGCTTTTATTGACTTTATTTTCCAATTTCAATCTTAAATTTGCATTCATGTCATCCCTTCACTGTAAGGTTCGTTAATTGGGGTCCGAAGATAGTTTCGACACAAACACTTTTTAATTGAATTAGATTTATTTGGCACATACTCGACGAGCGAGCGTTCGCAACTGAACGACCTCTTCGATACATTTTACAATCGATTTTATATTGACAAAATTTTCATCAGCAATCTTATTTCCTGGGGGCAATGAGCGTTAAACAAAGGAATCGATGATACGTCTAATTATAGTTTTTATAACTGTGAGCGTCACTCGGTATCGTCAACCACGAGACCATCGCCGACTCTACTGAATTTGCTCTATTCCACATTGTACGTGCGAATTGTCCTATGTTGAATGGCGTCGCCTGGACGACGCCCGTGCGTGGATACGAGATAGAAAAGGGAGTGGGCTGGTTATGAAAAAAATAATAAAGAGAAGACGTTTGTTACTAAAACTAATTGCGTGTTTCTTCTTGAGTTCTAGCAATCTCCCGTTGGGAGAGATAACAATTGAAATTTGAATATATATTTTGAGGTTAGGATACCTTTTTTTGTAGGGCGACACTTCGTATTTTTACAAGGGTAATGCAATGGTAACTAGATGACAATCATTTTGTTCGACACTGTATAACCAACAAGTTTGTATGAATTATATTAATTATATTTTGCTTATTTGGGACGTCGGGGATTTGATGAAAATGCTAAGTTAACTATTCTTATGTATAAATTCGCTAGCTAGATGAAGAAGTGTCACTCTTTGATTTAACCGCATAAGTATTGTTAGTCTCGTTGCTTTCAATAAACTTTTTTAAAAAGCCGTCGTTCGTTTCCATAATATAATTGGCGCAGTCGGTAGGATAGGCTAACGTCTAACGGTAAATATTTCGAGTCGACCCAAAGTGTTTTCAAGACTTCCATTGTGAAAATTCTGGACCAGGACAACTCCTGGGACTTCCGGACCAAGACGGTGCATTTCTATGCTTTGAAGCCTATTCAAAAAGAAAAGTGGACCTGACGACGAAGCATGCTACAAACTTGGTGAGTCATTGATGTCAATTATTGCTTCAGATTCGGAAATTGATTTTAATTACGGTTACGAAAACCGCCATCGTTCGAGATCACCGATTAATACAACCTGCAACCTATCTAAATAAAATGGCTTTTAAAATGGAATACCAACAAAATCTAACAGAATTTAACGGAAACCAATCAGTATTAAGCGAGTTTATTAATACTAGCGCCCAACTCATAACGCAATTTTATAATGCGCAGGATAAAAATACATTTGAAAATATCCTGTTAATAAAATCCATAAAAAATAAAATAAAAGGTGAAGCTGCTGAACGCATAGCGTCTTACCAAATTAATAATTGGGGCGATTTGAAAAATGCGCTTCTTGCTACATATGCTGATAAACGCGATCTCCAGACATTGACCATAGAATTATGCAATATGCGTCAGGGAAATTTAAAACCTCTCGAGTTGTTTCGTCCCGGTCCGACTTCCCTCTAGCCTAGCCTCACCCTCCACCCCCTAGATGGCTCACTTGATACCGACTTGCAAAAGTCGGTCATGCGCTCCGATAACTGCTATCAAAGAGGGAGCCGGATGAACCACCCTGGAGCTCTTTCCTCGTCGACCGTTCATGGGAACGGTTTGGTCGCCAACCACGAAAATTATTCGCAGATCTTATTCGTCGTCATCCCCGTGGTCCCGCGGGAAAGATTTTCTTTTGTACAAAGTTTCTGGCGACCAACGACCGTCGCAAACCACTGTTTCGCCGACGTCCGTCAGGGGTAAGTGCGCCATTTTCCTTTGTGTCCCCATCACATGGTTGTGCTCGTAGCATTTCGCCACCGATTCACGGGAGGATTTGGCGCCAGATCATCGGGACCACGCCGAACGAAGCAGGCATTGTACATACAGAGTTCTAATTTAAAATATACAGCATTCAACACTCTATCTTTGTTTATTTTCACCAGCGGCGAGGATACCTTCCGCCATTTATAAAATCTTGTGCACGCCACACGAGTTTTTTGCTAAGGTTCAGGATAATTTGAATCTTCAAATTAATTATATTACAACTCAAGGATGACGCCAATGAATTAGGAGTATTATAATTAAAAAATTGAGAACCACTGTTTGGAGGTGTTTGGATGTGAATGTGTTTACCATCAAGTGCGCCAATGCAATTCGGAAAATTCCACATTTGGAAAAATTCGCTTGCTATAGACTTCCATTAACCTTGTGAAGGTTCACTTAACAAGGAAGGTGATAAAACATCCCAGATGTTTATGAGGCCATGGATGCCGTTCGAATAGGGCAAGTTTGGCTGTTGTGGGAGTAAGTTAGAAGTTGAGTGGTTCGAATAGGGAGTAATGAATGGCTGCTTGCCTGGGCATTCTCGCATTTCACCACGATTGGTACCGCCTGCCTCACTAGATTCTGGTCTTGAGTGATCGCAGCTGTCATTGATAAGACGGACTGATGGGTAGTGGAATTTATTATTACCTCAAAAGGTAATACGTTTACATACAGATGCGTCGGATACAGGCATAGGAGCAGTCCTTCAACAGGAGAGCGATGAATATCTTCAATCCATCGCCTTTTTCTCCAGAAAGTTATCAGCAGCAGAAACAAAATACAGTATTCTCAGAATCTTACACTTCCGACATTTCCTAGAAAGTCGTGATTTCCAAATCCACACAGATCACAAGCCACTGATCTATGCATTCTCTCAAAAACATGACAAGTGTTCACCAAGAGTCATTCATCAACTCAGCTTTATAAGTCGTTAGTCGTTAATTATGCACAAATCGCAACTGATCAACGAGCGGATGCCGAACTCCAAGCCATTTTGCAAGCAGATGACAACTCCGACCTCGAATTACGGCTGATACAACTTCCCGAAAGTACGGAAAAACTGTATTCTACGTACGTACGTACAGCAAGAAAAAAACTCGTCCATACATTCCATCACGAGAACAACAGAAAATCCTCAAATCAACGGGGCAGCACACCCACGAAGACGAGCTACATAGCATCTGGCAACACAATGGTGTAGAAGCTAGAAGCTTGCATGCTTCTACTGCCAAGCTTCTACGGATACACCGTGCTATACTACGGCTAAATCCGCATTTTCAATTGAATCGCACTCGGACGTCCGAGTACGAGTTTGTAGCATGAGTTCGGCACGGTAGGAGTGCCGTTTTCAATTAACAGGCGTGCGGTACCGAACGGGTGTTGTTGGCTACACGATTCTCACCAAACGTTGGCAACAGTTGCAACCAGAAATTTACTTGTTTGACAACTTGTTGATTTTCATCATTTCGACCTCCTTGTTTGCACGTGTGTTTATGTATTATTTTAAAAATGAGTGCTATTGTAGACGATGCATCTTTTTTAGATGCCGTACTAGGCAACCCAATTCTATACGATAAAAAACATCGTAATTTCAAAAGTATTAATTTAAAAAATAATTGTTGGGAACAACTTGCCCTGAAGATAAACACAGACGGTAAGTAGTCTTTATTCCTTAATCCGAATGTTGAGTACTGTTGCGGTATAGCTAAGCAGGCCAAAAGTCGCTTCAAGGCGCTGAAAGAGAAGTTCCGGCGAGAGGCGAAAGTAGCGGCAGGGAGAAGTGGTGACGCTGGGAACAAATTACCAAGATGGCCCCTATTTATGAAGTGCCAAATGCTGTTCGATGCTGATACTAATGCAGAGTAAGAAGATGCATTAATGATAACATTCACCCCTTGTACTAATCTTGTTTGTGGCAATTACTTTAGTACGACAACGAACTATATAGTGGAGGGCCAGGAATTCTCGGAGTTCGATGGCGACAGCAACAGAGAGTGAGTAGATGCATGAATTATCATTGGATTCACACTGAGGGCTAATCATATTTATATGTGCTAGAGATGAACCAGAAGCTTGGCAAGAACTGGAATTTATTGATTTTGAAGACGTGTCTGGACCTTCAACATCTTCATCAAATTCACCAGCTGTTCGACGAAAAAAAACCAAGTTGTCAGCTGACGTTGCATCTAGTGCAATACCATTAGATAGTGCACTGAAGGACATATCAGCTGGCATAACATCCTTTATACAGCTTCAAACCAAAAAGTGTGAGGATGATACAAACCGTATTGACACTTTTTCTTCATATATGCGAGCTGAGTTAAAAGCGTTGCCGCCACAGGAAGCGGAGGTATTTATGGACGACATAATGTTGCAATTGTTGCAACTAAAAAAAACGCTGAGAGATAAATGAAAGCAATAATGTTTTATTTTATTTATTTTTTTTGTAACATGTACATTATGTATTAAATATTATGTATGTATGTACTCAATTTGTTTTGCGAATATATTCACTTTGCCAAGGGGCCATAAATGATCCTACATCATTTACATAATTGTTTATGAAACTTCTGTATGCGGCAGCAAAGTGTGATACGTTTCTTGTACCAAGACGTTGTGGAATACGAGGTGCTAACAACGAAAATTCATTATCCCTCACATCAGCACGCCAACCACCAGGTATCACATTTCCAAAGGAATTTTCCCTGTCTGTATATGTTGCATCACAATATGGACCATACTTTTTGAATCGGATATAATTGTGCAGAACAACACAAGCCTTCACTATGCCTTCAACGGTTTCGGGTTTAGCACTGATCACACGATGGAAAATCCGAAAGCGCGCCACCATTACGCCAAATGTATTTTCTATCATTCGGCGGGCACGCGATAAACGGTAATTGAAAATACGTTCAGCTTCAGACAAAGGTCTAGTTCTTGGTTTACTGTACGGTCGCATTAGATTTGTACGTAAAGGAAATGCTTCATCACCAATCATATAAAAAGGTTTTGGTATTGATGTTCTTGGAAAAGGCGCATCTGGTGGTAAGTCGAGAGTATTTTCATATAACTGTTTTCCAAACGCTGATCTGCTGAGAATACCTCCATCACTCTCTGAACCATAGGCGCCAATATCCACTACCGTAAAGTTGTAATCTGCATCACACACTGCTAATAGCACAATACTAAATGATTTCTTGTAATTAAAATAGGTTGAGCCAGACAAATACGGTGCCTGCATGACAATATGTTTGCCGTCAATCGCTCCACAGCAATTTGGCAGTCCCCAACGCGTTGCAAATCGTTGGGCTATCCTAAGATAGTCGCTATTTTTTAGCATGGGAAGGTATTGTGGTGATAATGTTTCCCACAAAACTGAACATACTTCTCGAATTATGTTGCAAACTGTAGGAACAGCTACTCGAAATGCAAAGCCAATACTTGCATACGAATCTCCTGTTGCTAAAAAACGCAAGGTGAGGGCCAAGCGACAACCTGGCGATATTGCTTCTCTTCTTGAATGCTTTGTGAGTGCGGGTCCAACCATATTTACCAGCTCATCAAATGCAGTAACGGACATTCGCGTGAAATTGAAAAATAAAACCTCATCACAAACACGCAGTTCTTGCAAGAGATTATTATAATGTCCCTGCTGTTGGCGGTTTTTCAAAATTGGGTGTACTCCATATCGTTTTTTGGTATATTTCCGTCTTTTAACAGGCACAGCTGCCAATTCTCGTTTTTTTAAGATTAGAAGAGTGGCAGCAGAAAGCATCGAAAACATAAATTTGTCCCCAGCGTCCATTGCTACGAAACTATTTTATTATAATAACAAAGGATAAAGCTTAATCTTTCAGACTTACCGCCTACGATTATTTTATATCTTTATACACCACACAATACACTTTTTTTTTCCCAGTTGAAACGTTTTTTTTTCTTTGGTTAAGTTAACTTTGACGTTTGTGCTCAAGGTACGGCACACTCGAGCACGAAAGTTTGCAGTTTGCAAAAGTCGAACACGGAAATCGAACATGCAACACGCTTGACTGTCAATTGAAAACGCTTACATGCGTACCCCATAGACAAACCGTGCACTTGCACTTGGACGTCCGATTGCGATTCAATTGAAAATGCGGCTTAATGGCGCGTATACATCTGAGCACGAACGGGAACGAGGCAGACCGAGGCCGAACCGAGGCCGAATGTTCGCCCCGTTTTGTGTTTTTTTGATAACGAATGAAGTCGGCAGAGGCAACGAACGAGACACCGATCCGCCCGTGCGGACCGTATACGGCAAGATGGCGGACAGCGACCCTGTCGTAATAGCCAGTGCGGCATTTGTCGTTATAGCTGGATTATTAGAAAAGAGAAAAAAGAGACGCTGGTGGACCACATCATTATACCGCAATAGGTTGACCATCAGAGGTCCGTCATTTTTAATTAATATGATGGAAGAGGAAGAAAATGGTCATTTTCGGAACTTCACTAGAATGTCTTCCACAGACTTTAAATATTTGTTAGACGTATTTTTAAGCTTTGCGCCGCTTAGGGTCTTCAAATGATGAATGACCCATATCTCTGTCATAACTTTAGAAATTAAAGCCATTGATGTACGTAGTTAAATGTATATTTTTTTGGAACAGATTGAAATTTATTTACCTTAAAACCATTTTCATTAGTTTTTAGACACTATTGAAGATGATGATTATTTATATATTCACTGTGATTACAAAAATGACGAATCAGAAGTCATTATTAGCCCACCTTTGAAATAAACAAAAAACGATTATGAGCGAGGCGAGGCAAAATGTACAAATGCCGTCCACATCGAATCGAATTTTTCTTTGATGTGCCGACTCCGATCGAACTGCCTCGGTCCGTGCGTCGCACAGCCGAATGCTGCTTGCCGCGCTTCGATGACACGTCTACATCAGTATGCTCGTTTGTCCTCGGTCTGCCTCGTTCCCGTTCGTGCTCAGATGTATACGCGCCTTAATGTGAACAGCGCCGTTTAAATGAAGCTTTTCCACACTACCACTAATTCTGCACTAAGGCTTATGTAAACGATACTTAATACTTTGTCGGCCACATACCGGTAGGTGCAGAATTGTTTGAAGAATGCAGCAAATACAGCAATCTTTATGCTTCTCAAAAGAATCGAAACTCAAATCCAATAACAAACCAAGAAATGTTGTGTTTCCTTTTGCTAAGCGGCAATAATTGCCTAATTTTTTTTCGAGAAGACCATGTATTGGGAAAACCAAGTTGACTGCGGAAGCCCTTTGGTGTCATCTGCAATATCAAGAAATCGCTTCAACCATGTGATGCAAAATTTCCATTGCAACAATAACTTGACCTGACCTGACTTTGGATTCAGAGGACAAATTTTCGAATTTGAGACCAGTTATTGATTCCTTGAACGAGAAATTTATCGAACTAGGTCCCAATTATGAATGTCACAGCGTTGACGAAACAATAGTGCCTTACTTTGGACGCAATGGAACAAAGCAATTAATTAGGGGTAAGCCAATTTTTTGGGGCTACAACTTATGGACCGCGACCACAAAAAATGGATATTTAGAATGGTTTGAACCATATCAGGGTTCATCTACAAAGTTGGTATAAGCTTACAAGGACTTCGGATTAAGTGCCAATGTCGTCTTGACGTTTGTGTTGTGTTTGCTGTCCAACTCATATCAAAGTGGGGTAGGCTGCCATTCCATCTATTTTTTGATAATTTTTTCACCGGCATTCCATTGCTAAGAGAGCTATCTGCACGAAAGTTAAAAGCGACAGGAATTATTCGTGAAAATAGAGTGCCAACAGCAAAATGGTTCACTCTAGCGCCTTGAAAAAAAAAGTCTGATAGGGGAACCCTTGAATACTCGCTTGAATCGTCCGAAAATATTCTCATAACGAAATGGAATGACAACAGCGTTGTTACGTTGGCCACCAATGTGGAAATTGTATTTGTGATTTGTGTTTGATTTCAGCATAACCCCAGCGGTGGTTCTGAGGACAGAACATTGTCAGGATGGACGAATGTTAGGAAAACTGTCGCCGCATTCCTCGCCAATTAGCGGTGTCAGCGGCGCCGGACTTATGAGAAGTGGGGAGGCAGGTGTCCGAGGAACCAGACGGAAAATTGTAATGGGAATAAAGAAAGTATTTACCTCGTGATTAGTTTTGATTTGTGTGCTTTTAACACGTCCCACTTCGACCGGCGAGGCGGGCGGACGGCAGCTGATGCGTTATTACAACTGCCAAAGGGTGACAACGCATTTGAGCAGAAATTGTCCAGAGCCGACTAGAGACAGACTAAGCCAATGGGAGATTGAATGCTCCCAACTAGACTATCGACAAGGCAAACGCTTCTGGAACGCATTAAAACGCTTGAGGAATCGAAACGGTCAAATTTATCACGCACTCAAAGATGCCAACACGATGACAAACGATCCCCAAGAAAAAGCAAAAATATTCGCAAAATTTCTGAAATCTATACTTCAACCTTCCCACAACCCAAATTTCAACAAAAACTATTTTGACGCAGTAAGCAAAAACACGCAGAAATTCAGATATCGACGACTAACAACCCCCACTTTAACTCCCAATACAAACGATCAATTTCTCACCGCCAACGTGACAACTGATGAAGTTGAAGAGCATATAAAATTTCTTAAAAATAAAAAATCGCCCGGCTCTGACCAAATAAAACCTATCCTCAAAAATCTTCCACTCTGTGCAATCGCAGCACTGACAACAATTTACAAGAACTGCTTGATAGCCCAATATTTTCCGATATCCTTTAAGGAAACAATTACAATTATGATCCCAAACCCTAATAAAGACCGTTCTTCTCGCGCATTATATCGGCCCATACCGCTGTTAAATATCATAGCCAAAATTATTGAGAAAATTATATAACTAATATTCAGCGAACTTGTCCAACTTCGCAACAATTTGGTTTCCGGCGCGTCTACTCAACCACCAATCTTTTGTTTGAACCCCACTCCGACACCACACGATTTTCAAACCTTAAGGAATACACGATGGCCTACTGCAAAAACTCGAGAAAACAAGAGTGAAAAACAAAACCTCCACATCCATACTCCTCCAGACCGGTATTCCCCAAGGCTCAATACTTTCACCCATACTATACTCAGTATACTGGTCAGATATTCCTGTTATAGATACCAACCGGACCAACACAAAACTCTTCGCCGACAACACGGCCCCATGGACATCACATAAAAACCCAGAGCACGCGTCCATAACAATGCAAGGACACCTAACAGAAATACAAGACTGGATGAATACAGAGCGAGTAACACCCAATCCTGAAAAATCCCAATCCATTCTCTTCTCAAATTCACATGCCAAGATTCAAAAAGAAATCTTTCAAGAATGTCCTTAAAATTTTAAGCCGATATAAGCAATATCCTTAAAGTTATTGTCTTATTAATCTCCTGGCCTTTAACGCTATAACTCTAACAGGTCGGGATAGCAGTGCAGCTGTCGAACAGGTATACAGTTTAGTCATTGCTATTGTCCTGACCCATTATCCAAATTCAGAAATATTTTATTCAGTAAGGGCAGGTAATGTTTACGAAGTTCGTGGTGACAAAAGCGGTGCGGAGAGTGGGTGCAGCCGAAACGGTCGAGAGGTCATCGGTGTCTTTGGATGTCCCCGGCGTCTAATTAGCGATAAGGGGAAGGCGCTAATTAGCTGTCCCTTTACTCCCTTTAAACAGTTTATGATCCAGCAGGGCGTGAGGCATGTGATGAACGCCGTGGCGACGCCAAAGGCGAACGGACAGGTAAAAAGAGTTAATAGAACTCTTTCTGAGGCGATTCTGGCGAGCTGTACTCCTGGTGACGAGTCCAGCTGGGACGAGAAACTGCCCGAGGTGGCGTGGGGCATGAACAATTCGATTCAAGCCACTACGCGTGAGGTACCCTTTGACTTGGTGTTTTCGTTTTGTGGCGTCCGCGATGAATCAGCCGCGATAGATCGATCGAGAGTGCGAAATTTAAATAAAAAACAGACACATTAAAGTCGTGCGTGCAGTGAGTGGGAGTGAGAAAAGAGGACGCATCCACAGCAACCGACACCATCCTGGAAACGAGATGTGACTCAGCATAAAGAGGAGGACGTCAAAAAAACAATGGAAACTCTTGAATCAAATCAACGAAATTTTGGCAAAATCAAGGGAGCATCGGTACCTGCTGTGACATTCCCAAATTTTGAAATATTTTTTTTGAATCAAATTAGCTTTTGCTAAAATTTTTGACTTGGTTACGAAAATAACAGAAAAATTAATTAAGATATCGCGAAAACGTAAGAAAAGTATTACCGTCCCTGAAATTCTACGCTCCATCCCGTTCCCGAATTGAAATACTACGCCCCATCCCGTTCCCGAATTGAAATACTACGCTCCATCCCTATCCTGTTCTACGCCCGTTTGTCCCTGAGTACTACGATCCCCACCATCCCGTTCCCGAGCCGAATCCTACGTTCCAATTGTCCCATCCTAAAGGTTTGGTAATCAAAAATTAAGTGAAGTTTCATTTATTTATTTTTTTTGTGGTAATTTAAGTAAAATTTAAGTATTTTTATTTGTAAGCGTGTCGTCGTGGGCCCCGAACGTCGCGTAGTTTGTTGAGTTGTTGTCGGTTAATTTCGAATTTTTATTTATTTACTTTTTTAATTTCGGTTGCTGTAATTATTTATTTTCTTTTCGGTATTAAATTGTTGCCCGCTCTACCCTATTCATTATTTTAACCTCAAGTCCTTCGTAATTGGGACTGGTAGCGTGAAGAACTCTGGCAGAAAAATCGTAACAATTACGTGGCGCCCCCCTTCCAACGGACCTACGCTTCCACGACTGGAAGTCGGCCGGGACCCAGAGGTTACTTCCGCTGCCATAAGGAACAGGGAAATTTAAGACGTTACACTGCGCTTAAAGCACTGCTTAAATGTATTTTCGAGCAAGACGGCGATAGAAAAAATCGAATAACGAAAGCTAAAGCCGGCAACATATATATGATGTCGAAAAAGATGGGCATCATGAAGGTCCGAGAACTACTACGACCTGCGCCGAATACCTCAAACCGTGGATCCAGTACGAGAGTTCATCCGGAGAGGATGAAGAGTCGGATGACTGAAATGTGGGAATCGAGTGAAGCGCTTCAAGCAGTCAGAGTCGTATCTGAACCGGTGAACGACGTACCGCTCGTCCCCACGCGTGATTATTAACATCGAATTATTCGTATCCAATTTCATTTATCTTGTATCTTATATTTATCATTAATTTAAATAAACACCATAATAGTGTAATGAAGGTGGACGCACCTGAAAATTGTAATGATATCGGTGATGTGGGCGGAACGGCGGAAACTACCGACGACTTGCTCGATTTCCTTGAGGCCTATCGTTATTAATGAGGACATTAATTTTTGCAGGATGGTCGAGTGTTACGAAGAATGGAGCTCCTAGGGAGAAGAGGCGCCTTTCAGACGGCAATCCTCGACGAGACGAGGGCTGCGGAGGTAAATACATGGTGACGAGAGGGCGCATGGGCTGAGATGATAACAATACGGACACTGATAGTTTAATTCTAGAAATTTTTTGTGAGAATTTATATAATGATATCAAAGAAAATTTAAATCTTTTTGACACATCTAATTATGATATCGATAATGTTCACGGAATTCCTAAGAATCCATCGATTATCGGTAAAATGAAAGATGAATACAAAGGTCGTATAATCTCGAAGTTTTATGGAACAGGTGCAAAAGCATATTGTGTAGTCGTTGAGGGCGAATTATTTAAAAAAGCAAGAGGTATCAAACATAATATTATTAAAAATGAATTGTTTCTGGATGATTCTAAAAAAACAGTCTCTATTCCAAACACCACTATAATAAAATCAATTGTCAAAACCGCGCATGCGCATTGTAATTTTTAAATCTAGATATCTCTGTTAGTGGGTTGGCGTTATTTGGCTGTCGTTTAAGGCTGTCGTTAAGCCTTATTGAAAGGGTTCCTAAAAATGGAACTGCAGGATTTCGATAAGGTGTGCGCCAAGTCGCTCAATGCGACTCAACAGGAACCTTCAGTTGTTGACGGCTCACCGAGACCTAAGGCTTTATGCCCGGCTCAAAGTGAGAACGTCGGCAGCGACACTTCATCCTGGGGGTCAGGGGCCGTCCAGATCACTCTGGACGAGATTCAGCTCGTGACGCACGAATATACCTAATTATAACTAATTTTCGGGAAAAAATGTAGGTATGAAGAAATGTAATTTTCAGAAACAAATGAAAACACTGAGGAAAACCTTACAGGGACTACACGAAAGAAACGAAAAAGTGAACATCAGTGCGACAAAAAAGAAGGTCCGTCACATAGAACCAGGAAGTACTGTGGGGGCTGCTATAAAAAAAGGAACAAAAGAAGATTAACAAAAATAATGTAAAAAAAGTAAATACATATTGTTATGACAACCCCATTATTGCATAAATTGCTTTAATTCATCTCATAAGTAAAAAATCAGAATAATTGTAATAAAGATTAGAATTTTGTTTTATTGTTTTGTTCAAGTTAGAAATAGTAGGTATACTTGTGTTTTTTTAAGGGATTTTGTTGTTTTTTTTTTTTTAGAGATAACGCGTGATTCGTGTTATGTTCAAATGTTAAAACATGTTCATTTAGTATTGCCATTTTATTATGGAAATACTTACACCCGAACAAAGCTTACAAATTATTGAACTTTACTATCAAAATTCGTGTTCCGTGAAAAATGTTTTTCGCTTACTTCGACCATTTTATGGTCGTCATAATCGACATAGTGAGCAATTAATTCAAGCCATCATAACGAAATTTCGCACCAATTTCACGCCAGCTAAAGATGTTACAAAATCTCATGGGCCGTGAACCATGAGCGCATTTGACGAATATTCGTTCGGGAGTCACAATATTATCGGACCAAAATAATACCGTCATTGTTTACGTCGTCGCCAATGCGTTGATGTTGCACTGCATTTTTTGGTTAATTTTTAACTGCAAATCGGTTATTGTAAAGTTTAGTGAATTTAACTGGACATTAGTAAGATATTATGTTCACAGGCAGATGAGTAACAAGAAACGAATTGTGCACGATCAGGGCAGATAAATAATTTACAACGTGTACCAGTTGATGAAAAACTTAAAAGAACAGAATGTTTTAACAATCGCTTTAAGACGTTTGCAAGAAAGAGTGACAGAAGCTACTGGTGTTGGATTGAACACACTGAAACGTATAATTAAGGAAGGTAGGTCGAAACCGCCAGGAACGACGTTTACATCTCCGCGGAAAACAATTGAGAAAGCAAGCCCGAAAACCTCTGTGAAAGGATTTGAAGAAGAAGCGATTAGAAATGTAATCTACCGATATGCCACTATCCACAAAAAACAACCAACAATGGGGACTGTATTTGAGCCTATTCAGGAAGATTCGCAAGATGGGATTTCGTTGGAGGAAAACGGAAAATAATCGGAAAACACTTGTCGAGAAAACAGACATTCGGGCCAAGCATACCGAATATTTAAGGAGAATTAAAAAGTATAGAGACAAGGAAGAAATATTGTATATTGTGATGAAACATATGTGCATAGTTCGCATACAGTCCCAAAATGTTGGGAGGATGGATCAGAAAAATGTTTGAAGGCTTCCATCATTCCCAATCGAAAGGACGTTTAACAATATTACACGCAGGTGGGGACATAAGATTTGTGCCAAATGCAATTCAAGTCTGGAGCAAAGACAGGTGATTACCATGGCGATATGAATTTCAAAAATTTCAGCACGTGGCTAAAAGATAAATTGGTAGTAAATGTCCAGCCAAACTCGGTTTTGATTTTGGACAATGCATCTTACCACAACGTTAATGCGGAGCCAAACCCAACATCTGCTTGGAAGAAAGCAGAAATGCAGAATTGGCTGGCGGAACGCGTATTTGAAGGAGACAATGCCCGAGTTGCTTTCAAAAATTAATGTGCACAAACCCAAGACAAAATTATATGCAATTGACAAAATTCTAACCAACTATGGTATTTCTGTTTTACGATTACCTCCATATCACCCAAAACTTAATCCCATTGATGCCCGGTTTCTGAACTCTCCCGTTAAACCAGCTTTACTTAACTGACATATAAAGTTATTGAATCTATAATATCTAGTTGTATTTCTGAACACAAGCTTAAGTTAAGTTAATGCTCTGTTAAGTAACTGGTGGTTGCATCCCGAACTAAGGGTTCTGAAAAATTATGATAGGTGACACTACCAATTTACAGTGTGCGCCATTACTGTAAATTGAAAAGCGTGCAATAAGTTGTTAGTTGTTTTTGTGGTTGTTCCAAGTTGTTAAATCATGGATAAATCTAGAAGTCGCGCTAAAAACTTTTCCGAAAGAGAAAAGAATATGCTGTTTGACATTGTGTCAAGCAGTAAATTCGTAACAATAGTTGAAAATAAATTAACGGATGCGGTGACTACTGTACGGAAAAACTTGGCGTGGAATGAGATCGCAAAAGAATTTAATTGCCAAGCGCAAACCGGCAATCGCACTGTGAAGCAACTCCACAGTTTATATGATAATTTGAAAAAACAAGCCCGAAGCAATTTATATAGTGATAAGGTAAGAACGCTCAACAATTAATTCATAAACATCCTGAAACTTTCTTTGGCTTGATTTACAGAAGGATGCTTACAAAACCGGAGGGGGTACATTTATTCCAAAAAGTGGTCCACTTGACGAAAAAATTGTGACCATTCTGGAGCCACAATTTAAACCTTTAGCAAATATCTTTGATTCAAGTGCAACCTATCTAGATGAACCCTGCACTAGTTCAGCAATTAATAGTACAAATGAAAATGGTATTCTATAATTTTTAACATAGTTTCAATGAATTATCATATACTTTTTACAGATTGTTACGACGAATGGAGCTCCTGGGGAGAAGAGGCGCGTTCAGGACGGCAACCCGGCGAACATCTACGACACGAGGGCTGCGGAGGCGAATAGTAGTCAGAGGGCGCGTGTGCGAGAATAAGACGGTGGCGTGACTGCGGCGAGGTTGGACGTGTTTCGGGCGTGGTGAAACTTAAAAATAGGCGAATTGTGGGCGACCACTGTTATTAGAATTTCTTTAGTTCTATATTTTGAATAAAGTTTTATTTTACATAACAATATATACAATTCTTTCTGAACTTGAATAGCTCCTAAAATGTCCCATAATCAGATGACGAACTTAAATTTTCCATTTTGAAAAAAACTAACAGTACAAAAAAGAAACCAGAATTGATTGTAAACCAATTAATTATACACTTACCAGCGATAAAACTTACTTTTACTTTATAAACAAAATTCTAACCTAATCTGTATAATAATAGTTTTGATGTTTGACGAGTCGACGGGATTACAATTTTTACTTGTGCGCAATTATATACGCAGCTTCAATAGCTTATTGCATGCACTTGCTGCGTTAACTTTATGAGTACTTTAAGAACGAATTTTGCAGTTCAGAAACACTTATAGGAGAGTTAACGTTAATGGTCAGATTAAAATCATGTTCAGAAACCGGGCCTGAAAGAGTCTGGGCTCCAGTTAAGAACCGCATTGACAAACGGAATGTAACATTTCAGATGAAAGATGTTAGTGTGTGCAGAAGAATTTCAAAATTTCATGACAGATGAATGGCAAAGACATTGTGCACATACGATCGAAGTAGTGAATGAATATTTAAGTCGAGAATATACAGTGGATGAGATACAAGAATTAATAATACCAATAAATGGGAAAGGTAGTGATAGTGATTTTAGTAACTTTGGCCTGTCTTCGGATGGCGAATCGCTTGATCTTGGATGTACACCTCTTTAATTTAATGTTTTAAATAAAACCAGACAATTGTATTTAAAATATTTATAATAAATGCGATAAGTGTCCACCCCGCTCTTATGATGCAACACCTTCTTATTAAAATAATGTCCTTTGTTCCCAGAAATTGTTTTAAATTTTGTTGGAAATACATCCATCGGTTGAAGAATCTGTCGACAACTAAAACTCAATCAAAATATAATTTGCGGCCCAAAATTTTCACCTGCTTCTACCGAATCTACACTTGACGCGGTTAAGTTCCGAAAGGAGCTGATTTTGTTAGCAAAATACACAAAACACCAGATTTGATGCGGAGACGTTCAAACCGCCGTCTGGAGATGGAATTTCATAAATAAAACACATGAATCGTATCCTAAAACTAAACATCACTCTGGTAGCACATCCGTCTTTTAAGGTTATGCTACGGAATGGAAATCGTACGAAATTGAATTTAACGAATGTTTTTCGGTTTGGCTTATTTTAGCTCTACTACCCAACTGTTTGCATATGTTGTTTCAAGGTCACAGCCCATGAGATTTTGTTTTTATACCAGTATGCATAGAGTGCGTAGAGGAAAATATTGCTGCCGTAACCGCCAGTACAAATCACCCATTAATAGATTCGAAACTGTAATGGGGACTACCACAATAATGTTTCAAAGTTTCGTAGCCAAGCTAATAGTTACTATGCCAACCGTTTGACGGCGTTGGCAAACGCTGAAAACACTTGGCCGATAAAATTTACATTTCGCCCAAAATTCCGAGAAGAAAATTGCAAGATGGGAATATATACAGCAACTGTATTTTTTAGATACAGCGGAGGATGTAAGATTGTTACCTAAATTAACAGATAGTAATATATTACCAGAAAAAATTAACAAAATGAAAGTGAAACTCATGACTCAAAATTTTTAGCCATAGTGTGAGAGCCCTAATGAAAAGAATCGCCGCGTGGGGTATGAGTATGTTAAATATGTAATATGTAAGTAATTTTTTTTTCAGCCATCAAAAGTGACTATAATTTACTGTTAGAAGCCATCAACACTGCTGATTTTATTTTATTCTAGGATAATTTCTTCGACAGTTTAAACGGTAATACCAAAAAGGCTGGTTCAGGTAAACCTCTAAAAGGAGGAGTTTCTTCAAATTCCGACCACGAAACATTTTGGACGAATTCCTTGACTGTGTTAGGATCTGTCCGATACTACCATGAAAAAAAAAGAAAATTTGCAAAGTCGTATCAGTGGAAAATCTTATATTGATCATCCGTGGTTTTCTCCACCTACGAACAAAATTATTGCGGAAAATGTCCTATTTCTTGCCAAGAGCAATAAATCAAGATTGTTTGGAAATTTTCTTTGCAAGTGTGAGAGGACATGGTCGTTTTAATACAACTCCAGACGTCAGAAATTTCATGTCGTCCTTTAAAGCATTGGTAGTAAACAACTTTCGATTAAACCAGGTCATCGAAACCAATAATTTACTTCCACCCGGTCAATTCGGTTTTCGCCCTGAAAGACGTACCATACATCCTATTTTTGAAATTCTCAGCGACGCCACTAGATTCGCTAACTTGCGAGGAGGAACGCTCGCTGTCTTCCTGGACATTGAGCGGGCCTTTGATAAAGTTTGGCACGACGGCTTAATCCGCAAATTAATAGACATTAATCTCCCTCCCACTTTTATTCATTTAATAGATTCTTACTTGACAGACAGAAGCTGTCAGGTGAAAGTTCGTTCAACCTTATCCCATAAATTTGCACAAAAGGCGGGAGTACCGCAAGGCTCGGTCCTCTCGCCAATTCTTTTTAACATGTACTGCCGAGACTTTCCTTTTTCAGAACAAAAAGGCACTAAAACCAGGATGTTTGCCGATGACACCGCCATCTGGACATCGCAGATCCGAGTTGCAACTGCCGAAAGTGCCATAAATAAAGAACTCCGTCAGGTGGGGAATTGGACCAATAAATGGAGGATCAAAATCAACCCGAAGAAATCCGAGGCCATACTGATGTCATACCCATCGTCAAAACACTTTAATAGAAAAATAACGCCAATCTTTCAAGGGGACAAAATTCCAATTTTCAACTCAGTTAAATACCTGGGCGTTACTCTCTCCAAAACCACTAAATTACTTTCCGACGTTGGACAAGGCCTTTCCACAGTTCGCCAACGCACTAATCTATTAAAAACCATAAAAGGCCGCATCCAGGGTTGTGACTCTAAAACTCTCCTTCACACTTATAAAATGTTTATCCGTCCGTTATTCGAATACCGCGCCCCTATCTATGCTTCACTTTCCGATAGAGCCTTACAGATCTTGGAAACAACTGAGCGACGTATTCTGCGTCTAATTTTTCACCTCCACTACCGTTACCCAAGTGATAAAGTTTATGAAAGAGCGCATCTAACACCACTCCCTGAAAGATTGAGAATTTTGCAATCCAAATACATCTCCAGAACTTTAAGCAGCTCTAACGAAATTGCGAAAGCCTGCCTTTCCATCACATTTAAATATCCACGCGCTCATCATTCCGTCAACCACATTACACGAACTCCAAAAATAAAAATTAAACACCCTCCGACCGCGCTTCTACAGGTTAATTATCCGGAACTACCCACCTCCCTCCAAGAACTGGTCGAAGAAACCCCACTGACGTTGAGGAAATAATTATTGCATTTCACAAACCCTTCTCTCCAGCCCCATCACCATCACCATCCCTTACTCATTGAGAGAATTTCCCATTAAGTTCGCAAAAATTAATTTTCTTTTCTTATTATCTTTTTGCAAATTACCTTCAGTTTTCTTCATCTTACCTTTTTCAGCTTTACCCCCCCTTTTTTTTCAGGCGCAATATCAAATTATTAATAAATTATATCATGCATATTAAAATAGTTAGATAGCATTGTAATTTTTTTCCCCAAATTGGGGTTTTTTTTCATCTAGATAGGTAGTTAAGCACCAATTGTTAAATTTTAACGACTTCTAGACGGAAAAGGCCGAAAGCCTAAAACGTCCTGCATTCGCTAAGATATCCTAAAAAAATTGTAACATTATTTTGAAGGAAATAAATTTATTTTGACTTGACTTGAAACAACTTTCTTGGACGCCATTCACCAGGATCAAATTGCGAAAGGGACGTATTTGAAGGGGCATTGGACGATCTCCGCAGCTTTATTACCGGTGATGAAGTACTCGATGTTGTCCCGCTGCCCACCGAAGAAAATTTGGAAATGTCCACTCTGGTGTTGTGTACAAAAAATCGCGTGTAGCGAAAAGCACAATTGCTTACATAGCAGGATTCGTGCGAAAAAGAATATTGAAAAAAATCCGCCTGGATGCCGTAAAAGTGCAAGCTCAACATATATGGCGTATTCTGGCTTCTGCACTCGTGCTGGCCGGATCTCTCGTGTTTTTCAACACGCTCACTACAAATTCAGTGTCAGTGCTCCGCTTTAAGGCCCGAGTCGAAGTTTTCAATTCGCAAGCTGAAGAGTGAAGTGCCCACAGAAGGAAGATTTCTCAGTGCTCCACATCAAAACCTAAATCCGAATTTTTCAATTCGTGTGCAGTGAGGGATAGCAATGGCTTCCCATGAAAGGAAGTCGCGACGACGAGCTGAGTTCCGATTTGTGAGCTCGGACGAGAGCGATGAACCCCAAACAACAATTTCAACTCGAGCATCCAAAGCTACAAGTGTAGCTAAGACAGCAGTCAAAACGACCCCAGCTTCCAAAACCAACAACGCGACCGCATCAGCAGCCCCCACAACCGACCAACAAAAAAGCCAACCCCAACAACAAAACGCAGTGAGTACATACCGATATGCACTTCGTAATTTGCCGAGAGACATCTCTACCCAAAAATCACTATACTCGTTCTTAGTAACCACTTTCAACTTAAAACAATTCAATCTTAAAGTCAACTATAACCAAACAGCTTTATTAGAGCTGGATAATAAACTCTCTTCCAACTTTGAACAATTGTTCAAAACAACAGCCAACGCTCCAAATTTTTCAATTCAATCCTTGACGTCGCAAAACAAATCCCGCAACTCTACACCCCTACAAAAATTCTCAGTTGTAATTACCAACGTTGAGCTTGATATAACGCCCAATGAAATTCTCGAAGAACTTCCAAACCACAAGATCTCCCGCGCATGGCGCATCATTTCTAAAAAAACAAATAATCCAACCAAACTCATCCGCTGTCTGACCTCAGACAAAGCCACGTTGGACGACATGTTGGCCAATGGAATTGTTCTATACGGCTGCAGACACCAATGCGAAACATCGCTCCAACCGGCACCAACTCCGCTGCAGTGCGCCAAATGTTTTCAGTTTGGGCACGCGAGCAGCGATTGCACAAACAAACTCATGTGCCCCTCTTGCCCCGAAAAACACACTCCGGGCAAATGCCCAACCCAGACAGCCCCAAAATGCCCCATGTGCGAAGGAGCACACCCCGCCTGGTCTCGTGACTGCCCCCGCGTTTTGGAAAAATCTAGAAACATCACCATCGAAACCCCAATCCAGCCGGTACATATTATCGACCCGCCACCCCAATTTACCGACACCACTACGGAAAACGAAAATGCTCTTGAACAAAGCTTGTCACTAGCCTTCTCTTCCATCAGATTTTTTATAAAAGTTCTGTATGATCTGTTACCACTCCAAAGGAAACAAATTTTAACTAGTGTCGAGCAAGCCTCTAAAGAAGCGTTCGGCATCAAGACAAAAATATCTCAATCGGGAAACAAAGTGTCGTTTACGTTTGCTTAAATCCAATAAACTCCCTTCTTCCACTCTGGCTCAGAAATGGCTGCGTTAAAGTTTGCCACCGTAAACATTGCAGGCATACGAACTAAATTAAACAGTTTGAAAAATTTTATTATAACAGACGGAATCGGAAGTTCCAGTAGAATCTCCATTCCAAATTTTACATGTTATCAGCATATAAACTCAGACATAGGCACTACGGTCACTGCAGATCATGTCTCGTTGGTTTCCAATTTTAAAAGTATTTCAATATATCAGGCAGAAGATTTCATCCAAATCACGGATTTTAAACGCGCCAACTGGACACAATATAAAAAACAAATAACGGACAATCTCACACATGCAGCAATCGACACAATCAATCCGGTAACAATAAATAACCAAATTAACAAAATTACAGCTTCGCGACAAAATATACCGACAAAACGCATTCCAAAATAGAAACAGACACTCCCGCCCGAGATTTTAATACTAATTAAAGAAAAACGAAAAATTTACCGCCAATTTAAACACAACCGTGATCCGTTTCTTAAAAGCACATATAACCGACTTAATGCAATAGTTCGCCGTGAAATTAATCTTTATAAAACAGATAAATGGTCCAAAAAATGCGCGACATTAGACTACCGCGACGGAAAGAAATTCTGGAACACATTTAAAGTAATTACCGGTTAAAAAAACACCCGACGTACCACTTGGAATGGGATAATAAATTTCTCCAAACCGACGCCGAAAAAGCCGAGTGCTTTGCCGAAATCCTCCGCGACGTGCACGACATTCCCCAACACCCGTCTTTCGACAATAAATTTCAGAAGAACATATGTTCGATACCCATCGAAACATATCTACACGCGAACAAACATGACCCCAATTGCAACGCGACTTAAAAAACTACAAGCCAATTACATCACGCGGACATTCGCCAGCTCAAACGAAATCGCCAAAAGCACACTTCATACAACACACTTGCTTCCAATAGGAGACCGTTTAATAAATTACGTATCGCGGAAACCCAAACACAAAAGTAAACATCCACCCACGGCTCTACTACTATCAAAATACCCAGAATTGCCACCAGCTCTCCAATTGCTAGTCGAAGAAACTCCGTTGGCCATGAGGATTTGACGTCACTTCTTAATATTTTTCATTACATTTTCCCCCTTGTTATAGGTTTTTTTTCAGGACAACAAACATAGTTTTAATTAGACTAAAATTATTAATAAATTTTCTGATACTAATTTTACCACATGTACACTTTCATGCATGTTAAAATAAAGCTAAGCCATTTTGTAAACTCCCTAGAATCTCGCACAAAGAAACAATGTTTCTTTTTTCCCCTTCCGAGGGGTTTTTTTCTTCCTGGAGTTAGTAAAACATACCTGTAAATCAACCGACTCCTGGGCGGAAGAGGCCAAAATTCTACAAACGCCCAGAATTCGCGAGACTTTAAAAAGCAGAAATGCAATGAAATGTAAATATCTTAAGAATCTGAATAAACGTTTATTGAATTGAATTGACATATATGGCAAAAATACACATCCAAACGACAATAGATATATATTTTTTGTACCTGTGTTTTTTTTACGTTTCTCACAATATGTATAGTGCCAACGCCGTTCAAGCCATACCAATGATCTAGGATGACGTTGGCTCTTAGAAAATAATAAAAGCGGCAAAAATAATACACAACGGTGAAAAGTACGCTTTTATTTTATTATACTTGTGATTCAGAAATAAGAACAAATGAACAAGAAAGTGGTCTACGGCCAGGGGCGTCAGATGGTACAAAATGTATACACATTTCTATCCACTCGCCCCTGTGCCGCAGATACGAAAACCGTCACAATGGAAAAGATGGCCGAAGCCACTCGCGTTTCATTGGGTACGGTGAAACGTATTCTCCGGGAATATGTCCCAGGTAAGCGTCCCATCAATGACGAAGTGTGCCGCTTATCACGTAACTTGTAGGTCACAAATTCAACTCGCCTAGAAAAACGGTGAATAAACCGAAACCGCGGTTAACAGTGGACGAGTTTGATGAGCAGGTGATACGGAGGATAATATATCATTTCCCTAACATCCAAAACCGTCGACCCACTATGGAGGCTGTATTCCAAGCAGTGTTGGATGCCGGAGTAGAATTCACTGGTAAAATCCGGTCATTCAGGACGCTTGTTCATACAATGGGGTTTCGCTGGAGAAAAACATTGGATAAGAGGTCGGTTCTCATAGAAAAACCGGAAATTCGTGCTGCTCGTGCTAGATTTTTACGACAAATTAAACGCTATCGGGCGGAAGGTCGTAATATTGTTTATACGGACGAAACATATTTGCACGAATCCCATACGACCCATTTTGCGTGGTATGATGGGTCGTCAAAATGTCTGAAATCACCAATTGGAAAAGGAAGGCGATTAATTATCGTGCACGCAGGTGGTGCACATGGTTTTGTACCGCAGGCACTGTTAATCTTTAAATCAGGATAGAAGACGGGCAATTATCATGACGACATGAATCATGCCAACTTTATGAAATGGCTGACCGAACAACTTATTCCGAATTTGGAACCCAATTCCGTTCTTGTGATTGATAACGCGTCATATCATAATGTAACAATCGAACGGAATTCTACTATGAATTGGAAGAAAGCTGGTTATCTTCTCGAGGCAATGGTTATCTTCTCGAGGTGTTGCATTCGACCTGTTAGATACGCGGCCTGAGTTGTATGCAACAATATGTTTACATAAAGCACAACATAAAAGATATGTTATCGACCAGGTGCGCAGTGAACATGGGCATGTTGTGCTCCGCTTACCTGTCTACCACCCCGAATTAAACCCAATTGAGAAGATAAGTCAAAGTCAAGTCAAAACCCATGTGGCGAGACATAATGTGACATTTAAATTGGACGATGTGCGACAATTGGCTGTAAATAAATTCAACTCAATTGGTGCGGGCGCGTGGCAAAAGGTTTGTGAGCATGTGATTCAACTGGAGGACGAATTTTTGGGACGCGAAGCGGTGATCTACGAAATAGAGGAACTAATAATCACGGAAAGTGATAGTGAGGCTTACACGCAGGACTCCGTGTTAGCGGTTTTGGGTTGCGCTCCATTAGAATAATGGGCAGGGGTCTATATTTTTTACTTTGTTATTTAGTTTTAGTCGTTTTTTGTAGAATTAAAAATGCATTTCCACATGATAAATTATTGTATTATTTGTGTATCACACAACCAAACGTACTTGTGAGCGATGGTGGTTGCCTATAGTTCGGACAGTGAATGTTTGTGGGACGGTTGAGTTTTGAAATGTCAATGGGGCTCCCGTCCCTGCGCGAGTTTGGGTCATGAGATTTTGCAGGGACTCTAACAACTCCATAAATTCGAGACTTTGCCTCAATTATCAAAAGAGGTTAAAAAATTGAATTAGACACACCGCCTCTCATACGAAACCGTGCTTAAAAAGTCTAGTTGATTAAATAAGGGCTACTTGACTTTAGCGTTAGCTGCAGATCCAGTAGATCCCGATAGAGCTTTTCGTCTCAAGTAACTAACTTACTTACTTACATATATCGGAGACTTCTCCACCGCGTTTTACAGTCCGAAACTATCAAAAACTACTTAACTATCAAAAGCTACTTAAGAAACAATCCGAGTTAACATAAACAATAATAAGTATATCATTTACAGGTTTATGGCTCCAGGAGAGACGTTCAGATCTTTGGCATTTGCTTTCCGGATATCACCTGGATATATTAGTGTAATTATCAAGGAAGTTCTTGAAGCAATGTGTGAAAAATTGGTACCCATATTCCTGCCTCAGCCAACTGTAAATGACTTTTGAACAAATTGCGTCCGAATTTTGCAATAGGTGGGATTTTTCTAATTGCATCGGTGCCATCGATGGGAAGCATATAAGAATATTTTGTCCATGGAGAAGCGGCTCTCTATTCTTCAATTACAAAAATTATTTTTCGCTTGTCTTACTTGCTATTGTTGACGCCAATTACAAATTTGTCACAATTGATGTTGGTTCTTACGGAAGGCGATAGTGGCATTTAAAAAAAATTAAACATGGGAGCATACGTACGCGATCCTACTAATTTACCACACGACAAGACACTTCCTGGATCCAACATCACTGTGCCTTATGTTATTGTAGGAGACGAGACTTGCCAAAAATATGATGAAACCATACACAAAAATCCAAGCAAGTATAGATCACTGAAAATGTATTTTTAATTATCGCTTGTCTCGTGCAAGAAGAGTCTCAGAAAATGCTTTTGCATTATTAAGACAAGTATTTCGGATATTCTATACTCCAATTGCAATATTGCCCGAAACGACTGATTTAGTAATTATATCAGCCTGTTGTTTACATAACATGCTACGAAATGGATACTTAGAGAAAAATAATAAGCCTTTTTATGAGTACGATCCCAGTTTCCAGTTGCCGAAAGACAATATGTTAGGGTTAGCAGGAACTGGAGGGTTTACAAAGCAGTAGGTTTTGAAATACGTGACCAGTTTAGAATATATTTTAATAGTCCCCAAGGTAGTGTCAGTTGGCAAGAAAACTTGTTGTCTAAACTACACTCTTAATTGTTATTATAAGGTGCGATTTAAATTATTTTTATTCAGAGTTGGTGTTGCAATTTGAACGTAGCGCGGCAAAATTAAACTGTTTCATCCACTAAAGCTCTTCTTGTCAACAACTTAGTGTCATCACATTCTGTTGGTTCCAACTGTGAGGAGGATGAATCAGACGGTGTCCTTGACAACTTGAGGGTATTTGCCTCATTCAAGGAATTTGCATTGAGAATATATCCGTATTGTTTTGCGTTAATCACCCCAACAATATGGAAAAGTTTAGTGCAAAAGTAGTTAATGTTTTTTTTTAAATTATTTGAAAAATATTAATTTAATTTTAAGAGGCAAAGACTTAAGAGGAGCCAAACAAGATCCTCTTACGTCTTTGGCTCTTGATAAACTTACAAAAGGAAGGAGGCGCAGACGTTAGGTTTTTTTATATTAGTTATAATTTATGTATGTATTGGTATTAGGTATGTGATAGTTTTTAGTTCATACTTGTGTACAGCCTTGTTTAACATATTTTTAAGAACTGTTTCGTTTATGTAGTTTGTACTTGCTTTTATTATTGTATACATTTTAAAATTTCATGTTAATAGAATAGTTGTTATTTTGAAAGTATTTCTTTATATTTCCCTTTGAATTATATTGTATAAACTAGTGATACATAAATTTGATATCTAAGTTTTGAATTGACGACTGCTACAGTCTTTGATACAATGTTATTTTTATGAAAATTTAACATTGTATCAATAGACTAAAGCAATCATTAATTGAATCGTGGTTTATTAAATTTATTGTATTATTAAATTTATACAAGCGAATTAATATAATTTGAGTTTCCCGCCTATTCTTCGCCAGAACAATATAGAAATCTACGCAATTATTGCTATAAATCGACAAAAGTACTGTGATCTGACCAGAGATGGCACCACTCTAACGCTAACAATTTCATACACAGAAAGTCTCGGATCTGAGAGTGGTTTATCTATGCTTAGGCTGAACTCACACGGACCACTCCAGAACCACACGACAGCGACAAACCGGTAGTTACAAACGGTGGCCACGCATTGCGACAGTCGTCGGGCCAGACGTCAGCGTGTGGCCCGTGTGAGTTCAATCATGCGTTCCCATTACAATGCATTAAAAGCCACAAGTAAGCACCGTTTTGTCGCTGTCGTGTGGTTCTGGACTGGTCCTTCTGAGTTCAGCCTAAGGCTGCATATCTATAATAATCTAATCTATATTATGTTTTTTATAGATATATCCAATGAGCAGTCCGCAGCTGGTCCACATAATATTCATCCTTCTATACCAGGTCCGTCTTTTGTAGAGATTTTACCTGCTGACGAAGAAAGACCAACATCGAGAATATCCAGCCCACGGTCACCCCGTGGGCTGGATATTCTCGATAATAGAGGCGGTATGAAATTTTAAATACATTTTATTTATCCATATTCCAACCTTTTTGTATTTTTGATTTTAGATTTAAAAAAGAGAATTAATGTACTCAGAAGTATTGGTTGTACCCGGACGGTACTTTTAACTCCGAAGGCGAGGAAATTGTAGAAGATGAACCAAAATATAATTAAGATAGCAAGGAAAATGAATAAGGAATCAAATATGTTGGTCATAACGAAGGCAGGAGAAACTGCACAAGATTTTCCTGAATTAATGAAGTGTGTCAACAAAAGCACACATAATTTTTTCTGTTCACAGGCACGATTGCAACGTCTGAAGAAGAAGGGTCGGCGGTATACAATTGAAGATAAAGTTTTTGCTTTGTCTTTGATGAAGCAAAGTGGGAAGGTATATATATTTCTACAAGGTATTTTTGCCCTACCGAGCCGTAGACTTCTTATATCTCTTCTAAAGCAAATCCCAATGAATTGCGGTATTAACGATTATTTAATGCTGCATCTGAAGACTGCAGTGGATAAAATGGCGCCAAGGGACCGTTTCTGCACGTTGATGTTAGACGAAATACACTTGTCTGCTAGAGTGTCATTCGACGATAAGAATATAATTGATTTTAGGGATTTAGGTGAAGTAACAGCACAATTCGCTGAACATGTCCAGGTATTTATGATCAAGGGTACTTTCAAAAAGTGGTAACAGCCAATTTCATTTTATTTTACCTCCGGAGGTATTAAAGCTCTTGAAATAAAGGAGCTGATCAAAGACAATATTATGGCCCTGCAAAAAATTGGTCTCAAGGTTGTTTCCACTGTTTATGACCAGATGTCAGCGAATTGTACAGCTGTAAAATTGTTGTTTTAGGATTTTTCAGTTGTAATCGACTTAGTAATTCTTAATATGATTATGTAGTGTAAGCTCGGGGGTGGTCGAGCAAGGTCAGTTGTAGGATTGTGTTAGGGGTTGAGGGAACCACGGTTTTAATCAGCTTAGTAATTAATTGTAGAAGATGAACCAAAATATAATTAAGATAGCAAGGAAAATGAATAAGGAATCAAATAAGTTGGTCATAACGAAGGCAGGAGAAGCTGCACAAGATTTTCCCGAATTAATGAAGTGTGTCAACAAAAGCACACATAATTTTTTCTGTTCACAGGCACGATTGCAACGTCTGAAGAAAAAGGGTCGGCGGTACACAATTGAAGATAAAGTTTTTGCTTTGTTTTTGATGAATCAAAGTGGGAAGGTATATATATTTCTACAAAGTATTTTTGCCCTACCGAGCCGTAGACTTCTTATATCTCTTCTGAAGCAAATCCCAATGAATTGCGATATTAGCAATTATTTAATGCTGCATCTGAAGACTGCAGTGGATAAAATGGCGCCAAGGGACCGTTTCTGCACGTTGATGTTAGACGAAATACACTTGTCTGCTAGAGTGGAACCCAACGATAAGAATATAATTGATTTTAGGGATTAAGGTGAAGTAACAGCACAATTCGCTGAACATGCCCAGGTATTTATGATCAAGGGCACTTTCAAAAAGTGGAAACAGCCAATTTCATTTTATTTTACCTCCGGAGGTATTAAAGCTCTTGAAATAAAGGAGCTGATCAAAGACAATATTATGGCCCTGCAAAAAATTGGTCTCAAGGTTGTTTCCACTGTTTGTGACCAGATGTCAGCGAATTGTACAGCTGTAAAAGGCCTAAAGGATGATACAGCCCGGGACCAAATCCACACATATGGGGAGAATAAAAAAATGGTTGGCTTCACATTAAATGGTGAGGACATCATACCCTTGTTTTTGATCCTCCTCATCTTTTAAAGTGTCTGCGAAACAATTTTATTGGTAACCAAATACAATTTCAATGGAAGAACGGCACGCAAGTGGCAAATTGGGATGATATCGTTAAATTATACGAATTGGAGTGTGATGTTGATCGCGATTACCGGATGTATTCCAAACTGCACAAAAGACACATATACGAAGAGCACATGAAGAAAATGAAGGTGCAGTTAGCTGCCCAATTGTTTTCACGTACTGTTTCATCAGTAATTAGAGGCCTTGTTAAACACGGTAGATCTGAATCATATATAAAATTTCAGTGTGTCTAATTTTGTATGAATTACAGGAAATACGGAATTAGCGACACCGACGGCTTTATGGGTTACGTTTTTGACAGTGTAAATAACAGTTCTTCTTCTTGCCACAAGCCCCTTAAATAGTGCTGTCACGAGGAAGTCACCTCAAGTAAAAATTTGGCGTGAAGCCATTAAAGTTTTTAATACAGTCAAAATCATACCTCCAATTGGGAGGGAATTTGTTCCACCTTGTGTGAAGAACTGGGCTGTCACACTAAGAGGTTTCATTAAAATTTACAATGTAATTTTTAAGAATCCCAATGTGAAATTTCTCTGTTTGGCGGAATTTCAACCAAAATCCCTTGGAAAACTTTTTTGGCGCTATTAGAGCTCATGGTATTCGTAATGTAAATCCCACTTGCACGGCATTCGTACATTCATTCAAAACATTAATTATCAATAATTTAATGACCACTAATTCCCCTCATTCCAATTGCGAAGAAGATGACAACGAGGGGCCGCTGTCATCTTTACAATCATTGCTGTACCAGAATAATTCCTCTGAGGACATGGAAAAACTTTTAAAACATCTGATGAATTACGCATGCAGGTGCATGCTTACATGGCGGGATATTTTGCTCGGCGTCTTTTGAAGCGCATTGGGGAATGTACTACGTGCAGAACCTTTTTGTGTTCTTCGGACGGTAAACATCATGGTCTTATTGAAGCAAGAGCATTATAATTTACAGTAATCTTTAATAAATGTTACCAAATCTGTGCGTACTAAATACTTGCCTCTTTTTTGCACCAAAAAATATCAGTTAAATTCTCTATTGAATTCACAATGTTTTCATTAAATTGAAACCGTAGCTGTTTGTCCTAATCATAACTTATTTGCTTTATTTTTTAAAATGTTTATTACATTTCACATTAATTTTTGGTGCAAAAAAATTAATGCAATTCTGAGGGATGGCAGTGAAGTTCCTTCGACAGATGCCATCAAGACGATTGCTGCAAAACAACATTTGTGTTTCAAGCGAAAACGGAGAGCCATGGAGGCATTAAGGGCCGGTATTTCAATCCTCGGTTAACTACGTTTTTACAAGGTCACCGAAATATTTTTGGTTAACTCGTATTCCAATCCCTGGTTACATTTTAATCCCGGTTAAACTAACCAAAAGTTTGACCAAACACGCCTACCTGGGTTAACTAGAATTTTGACAGGTTTGAGGTTAGTTATTATTAATTATGAATCAAGAAAGCGTGCGTTCTAAAAACTTTACCTCCGCTGAGGAGAATTTACTTGTCGAACTAATAAATAAAAATCGGCGAGTTTTAGAGAGTAAGGTAACAGGTGTCGTTACAAATAAGCATAAAGCGCTTGCATGGTTAGATTTGGAAAAAGAATTTAATGCGCTTTGTCCAGCACACATTTTTCGGTCAGCAAAAAGCCTGAAAGAAAAATGGTGCAACTTAAAAAAAACCGCAGTGAAAAGGCATGCTGCCGATCGGAAATATGCCACAAGTACAGGTGGTGGACCAGGAAAGCCAGCTCAAGAACTATATTCGTTATCTTTAAGGAGGAATCGCTAACAACTTGAATATTGACAGAAAAAAAAAATTCCTGTTTCGATAAATTTCTGTAGTTCTTCCTCCAACAAAAAAAATTACTTGATGACTAAACTAAAAATCTACAATTATACCTGGCGATTTGATTTTGACATGAGTGCAGTCTAAAGCACCAATTAATCTTGGAAATCTTGCAATTGAATAAAAGTCTAGTTTAATTTTATTCAATTCTTCTATGTTTTCAGGGAACGAAATATACCTTGTCCTTAAATTCCCAAGAGCCCTTGTCACCTACATATTATTTAAAACAAAATCACTATTATTTGCAACAACAAAATATACCGGTGCCTCACCTTCCATATTACTTGTCCTGCTGTAGTTTTATGAATACCACCAAAATCACCCATTACAATTAGAAAACTTCCAGTGGCATAATACCTCAGAGTTAACAACAGCATTTCCATCGTAGTAAGTGCGTGATTTCTATAAGGTAAAAAACCTTTGTTTTCTGTTTATCATTAATGTTTGTTGCTCATACCGGTTTGTTAATGTTGTAATGACATGATCAATTTGCTGCAATAGGGTCATTATTGTATGTTTAGATAACCTAAATCTGCGGTAAAACTCGTCATCATCCCAATAAGTGAAATGATCTCTTCGAACTTGAAATCTTGGTATCTTACGTATATGGTCCAAATGTATAACAAAATTAATAATATCTTCGTCATCGGACGACGAACTGCTATCACTTAAAATATTATTTACATATTCCATTTTTATTTAGAAATATTGCAAATTCTGAACATTTTCAAATTAACGTGAGACGCTTGAAAAGCCGAAATGACGTATTTGACAGCATTTTACAAGTTGTGTAGAGCGGCAATGTCGCCAACATTGAACATTTTTTTGTTAACTAACCGAGATTGGCAATCCAAAGTTTGTGAAATGAAATACAGAACGGTGCTTTTAACCCCGGTTATATATTAACCCAGATTAGTTAACTGAAAAGTTAACCGAGGATTGAAATACCGGCCCTAAAGAAGGTAAATAAATAAGTATTAAAATTATAATTCATATGGTGTTATTATTGTATTGCATGACTTCGTATTGTAAGCTCGGGGGGATCGAGCAGTTCCAAGAGCTAGTTGTAGGATTGTTTTAGGATTTTTCAGTTGTAATCGACTTAGTAATTCTTAATATGATTATGTAGTGTAAGCTCGGGGGTGGTCGAGCAAGGTCAGTTGTAGGATTGTGTTAGGAGTTGAAGGAACCACGGTTTTAATCAGCTTAGTAATTAAAATATGTTACTGCATTATATTGTACTGTAAGCTCGGGGGTGGTCGGGAGGTCGAGTAGGGCCAGGGGCCTGTTTTCATCATTAAATCTTTAGGAATTCAAGTGAATGTATATCTAGATTATGTTGTATGATTATGATAAATGTATGATTATACTAGATCAGACTCTGTTCAATTGATGGCAAACAACTCGTACTAATGAGTAATTGTATTTCAGAATTGAATATTTTACTATGTGTTTTTCTACTTATATTACAGAAATGCTAACATATTTATAATTGTTCTTTAGCACTTACCATCATATGTTAATATACTTATACAGGGTGTTTTTTTTAAGACGGCCATTAGAAACTTTTTAACTTCCTACAGTGCTATAAACTTGAAATTTGGAACACAGCTGAAAATGACCATTTCGAATCGAAGTAAATTAGTATTTGATACAATTACTTTTGAGGCCACAATTTTGCAATCTTTCCGCTACCAGCTTAGTCGTTTTGACCGACAAATTCTACGAAATGCTATAACTTTCGTAATGTGCGTTTGCGTTCTTTTGATTTCCACATACCTTGCTAAAAATTGTGCAGCTTTACATGTATGAATCAGTCGGCGTCTTAACTGTGACACTTTACGAGCTAGAGACATTTAACCGTACTGCGACCGATTACGTGAGAAAAGTTTTTGGTCTATTTGACCGGTTTGCGACTGATCACGGCGGTGGGTTTTGATGCTCGATTTCTGTACTATATTTAATTAGCTTCACCTATCCGCAGAAAATTGACAAAATGGATTATGAAATAGAACAAGACCGATTGCTTAATTTTTGGATAAAAATCGAAAAAGAGTAAGAAATTGGCGGTACTGCGCCTTCAGATGAGGAAGATTATTTGGAAGAGAGCGATCATTTGAGTGAAACAGATCAGTCGGATGCTCCAGATTATGATTCAGACAAGTCAGTTAACGAATAAGAAGTACCACTTGCCGATCGGTTGCAATATTTCCATTCCAAAAATCTTACACGGTGGTTCAAGAAACTTTATCCAGCAGCAGTTAGGACGAAATGTTGCGATATTATAAATTTTGTTAAAGGCGTAAACCATCTATCTAAAACTGCGAAAACTCCTGTCGATTCTTGGCAACTATTTTTCCCGGATACCACGTTTGAGGAAATTGTATGCTGCACAAAAAAATATATATGTGGGGGACACAATAAAAATTTGTTATGATTGCGTTACAAACCATCAAATGCAAGACTGATCATCTAAATTTGTATTTATTGTTTAATATTGTTTTCGAATTGTTTTAATTTTGTATTTGGTCAGTTCGACCGGCATGCGACCGATAACGTTATTTTTTATACGTGTTTTGTAAAAAAACCGCCGATAACTTTGCTATTTCTTAACAAATAAAAGTTTTTTTTTGACGAACGTGTACACGTACACGTAGTGCACCCAAGACATGCCTTAAGTGAAAATTACAAAAAAAAAGTGCGGGCAAACGACCGATTGCGACCGATCACGGGAGAATTAGGTGCGCGACCGATTAAGGGTTAAGGTGTTAATAAACAGTCGACGAAAAATAATTATAAAACTCATGGTGTCTATTCGTCTAAGGTATACCTTAACCAGTACTCCTTAACTTCGAGAATCTTCTTTATAATTATTGAATTTCCCATTGTTAAATGATTAACGTTTATAATTAATGTGTAAAAATAAATACAACGGTCAGTAATTTTAGATTCTCAGCCATACATATCAAATTTAGTGAAAAAGTTTTCTGTTAAATCGTTTAAACCGTCAATTAGATCAGAATTTCTAATTACGTGAACTTGCTGTTCAAATGACGCTTTCGTCTGTCTCAACTGTAGGACAGTTCTTTTTTTAATTTCGGATTTTGTTGAAAGTTTTGGCTAATTTGTGAATATGCTGGGAATGATATTTTCTTTCAAGCGTGGTCTGCTTGCAGGGATATTTTTTGTAGTCCCAGCAGATTGCAAATCTTGGTAGACCCAAATCTTTATCAGACTTGATAATATCGTCAGGAATAAATAGAACTGGCAGACCACACTTGAAGACGAGGATGCAAATTTATCTCTACAGATCGCACTTACCCTTGGGCTCTTCGTTTTTCGGTATCTTGAAGACACTAACTCCACAATTTTTGTTCGTTATCGTCAACGATGAATCATAATTACTTTTACAACCGGACGCCGGGCACACTACGACTGGGCATGATAGTTAGGTTAAGTTTCACTGACCAACTTATAACTTACGAACTATAAACTGTTCTCTTTGATTCGGTTAGTTTTACAACTTGCACAAATCACACGACACGATTTCATCAAAAATAATGTTTTTGAGCCCAAAAACCGACAAAACACCAGACGTTAACCAGAGAAAAGAAGGTAAATCTACCGCCAAACTGCTAAACCGTCAATCTGAGTGCGCACACTCTGACCTAAACTTGAATAAATCAAACTAGTTCATGCAGCGCGCGTAGCGGTAACATACCTTACCACATGACACAGTCGGTATCTGGTTGTTTGAATTATTATTGCTTGACTAGAGGAAAATTTAATAGTTGTTTGTGTATCAAGGCCGTTAAAAGTGATCTTTTCTGTCAATAACCTATGATGCCAACATATTGCCAGAAATTAATAAACGACGCTCTGTTCAATCATGTGGGGCCAGCTCAATTTAGTTCCGACTACTTTTGGCTGTGGCGCTCACATCGTTAGAATCGTAATTTTTTTTCCCTCCGATGTTTTAATTCCTTCCATAAGATGTCACTTTTGATGAAAACGTTCTTCTGATGGCTAAACCATTGTTTAAGTATATTCTAGTTGGACCACCTTATGGCAGTTTTACTTGCCATATTTTGGGAGGTTTGGGACACGAACGCTATGGGGGCGTGGGACAACTCAATGGTAAAGCTACTGTTCCCTAGAGCGCGCAACTGCTTCAGTCGAATTTGTAGTGATCTATAAATGATCGGTCCGATACAAGTGCTTTTCTAATTTTTGTTTGAATTTCTCTCTACGTCCAACTATTTTTACTAGACGTCAGCGGCAATAGCGGTGAATAAGGGATTCTCGAAATGTAAATACACAACGGCCGGTCATAAATACTGCCTCTCAATTTGGAAGAGAAAACCAGGACCAAAATGGAATTATTAGTGTCGGCCTCCCGGATTCTGCAAGATGCTGAGTATGAGCTTTTTGCGGACTTGATGAATTTCCGCAAATTCGTTTTATCGAAAGAAATTTACTTAAAAAAACTGCTGTGTGCAATCAAATCCTGCTTTGTCATATAAAAAAATTTGACTCATCGCTGTTAAAAAACACATACTGCTTTGCTGGAGAATAATTGTTTGTACAACTTTTTATTCATTTAAATTACATTATGTGGGGGCTTTTAGAACTCGCGCCGCAGAGAAAAATGGTACATACCTACTTGCCGACGACAATAAGTCGTCAAAAAATAGAAGAAAAGGATATGCTACTGTTTACATAACCGAGTTACAAGACTTGCAATTCTACCAATCCCAGAAGGGCATTTCGAGGTCTAATGTTATTTCTACCAAATAAAGCAAGTTACTAGGTTTCAAAAAAAAATACCATCAGCTACAAAAAATATTTGGTTTGCCGTAATTTTAACAATACTAGATTTAACTTTTCAGTGTCAACAAATTTAGGCTAAATAATCAGTGGCTGAATAGATTATTGTAGAGACCCTTTCATGATTTTAACCAAATCAATAAAGGTTTTGTCTTTTTTATATGAATTTAATTTGACACTGACATCATTCGAAAACCCCAGTCGCACACATTTATATTTTAAAGAGGTTTTTTTAATAAAATCCTAGTAACGTAAAATTAAGGCAAACACACCTTGAAGGTGTAGATCTCTGATTAGTTAATTTTAAGTTGTCTTTTCTCGAATATCTTTGAAGCTAGATTTTTTTTAACTCTCAACATACCTATTCCCTATGTTCAATTTAAAAAAGCACAGGTCAATCTATTGTAAAATTTTTGACTTGGTATTATTGCAATGTTTTTTTTCTGCTTTTTTTATTTGAATTATACATTGTTTTAATTTATTGTATCACAATATTAATACAAACTCCACAATTTATTTTATTGTCAGGTAAGGTTTTAGGCAATTTGCTAAAGTTATATAAATCTATGACCATGCAATGGAAAGAACCATTATTTTGCAAATATCGGGCATTTTGCATATTTCTTTAATGCAGTTTAAAAGTTATGATTTTTCCAACAAACCCATGCAAGTGGCCATTTTTCTAAAAGAGTTGTGATATTTCCGTAACCATAACAAATAAGTAAACATTACTAAAATCAAAAGTGAAGCAAAGAATGTAACGGCGTCAAAAAAAATAGTCTAAATAAAATAGGTTGAAGGCTACTTCCAGTATAATCGGAAGTGCTATTTTGATCAAAATATGTATTTGAGAAAGAAAGATCGCGCGGAACAATCAATGACCGTGTGTCAAATTTGAAATTTCCATTTTTTTTATAATCCGAGAAATTTCTAATGCACCTATTAAAAAATTAAATTAGAAACATCAAAAGAGCTCCAGTTGAGAACGGCAAATTTGACTCCAGCTCGCAGACGAAGAATTGATGATTCTAATAAACTTTTTCCCCAAAATTAAATATTTTATTGCTTGTAATTATGCTAGTGGTAAGAATACACTTTTCTCGATAAGATAGGATTCGGGTCTACATTTAGGGAAACATACCTGCTACTTGATACCTGATAGTGAAAGACAGCCAGTGAAGGACAGCACATTTCAGTATGAGATGTGTATTATTTACTACTTGCGGGCCGATTAAATGTATCCAGACGCTGACACAACGAAATCAATTTGGCGCCGAAACTGAGTCAGTGCAATACGGAATTCTAAAAACCGGGACAAATTTGTATCATTGGAGACAGGTACCTAATTTACCGGCAACGGAAAATATTTATCTCCGCTATTGACTGTTAGGGGTCCGCCACCTCCTGGTCAGTATAAAGTCTGAAAAATATATTCCTATCCTTTTCTAGACGGGCAAGTAAAAACTGCATTGCATGGTCCAACTAGTATATACTTAAATAATGGCTAAACGTTCCGAGATATTGGTAACATCAACAGATGGCGGTACTATTGGGGTGAAATTTAATATTTATTGGCGTTTTCTGACGACTCATGAAAATATGGACGATTTGAATTTGCAACACCGCGTGCTATCCTATCAAAAGGCGTTCCGCTCTCCGATAAGAAAGTATCTTTTAGTTTCTTGGAAAACAATGTAGACTATCGAGCAGACATAGATAACTCTTCCTAATGGTACTCTCCTCTTCACCGCGGGCCATTATATTTCACCGATCAGACTATACAAATACGCGTTTATTGATGACAAAAATGATGACACGTGAAAAGACGTCTAAACTGCCACCCGAAGATGGAATTTGTTTTTGCAGTCCCAAAATGATTTTCAAACATATTTTAATTTTGCGTCACCCGAATTTTTTAATATTTTGTATGGCTTCCAAGAATAAACAAATTTTTGATAATATTACTGAAAGTGGTTTTTTATTCTGCGTCCTTAGATGTAAAAATATCCTGAGTGTCTTATTTAAAAAACACAAGTAGGAAGCATTTGCTGTTAGACAAAAATAAAAAAAAAAAAAAAATACTATAAATTTGTTATTTGCAACTATACAGGATAATTCACGTAGACGGTTCACTAGAAAATTTTCAATTTCCCGTAAAGCTAGACAGTTGAAATTGATTGAAAATGATTATCATCGATTATTCTGAATCGGGATTGTAACTTTGGGACGATATCACTTGTTTGAGAGATGAATATTTTTACTGTATTTCAGTATAGGCACAACAACTCGGAAGAACTTCGGAACAGAATGTAAAACAAAAACAATTTTTTTTGAACGCACGTTATAACCCAATATAAAGGTGGTAATCACATCGAACAAAATTAAACATTTTTTTAAAACTGTCAAATTGGACTACGCGGTAATGATTTGAAGCCATCGATATCTATACAGGATGTTATGGAAATGAATACAAAAATTTTAACCGGTAATAGAACTCGTCATTGTAAGCACATTTTCTTAATAATAGTTTTGCGAAAAATTCTTAGATCGGGAGATAAAATGCCACAAAGATTTCGCACTAAAACGCGTACCCGCTACTAGGTTATCAAACACCAGATTGAAACACACACTCAGGGGGGGTTAAACTGCAAAAAAAAAATTTATGAGAAAATTGACGAGTTCTACCACTCTTTGAAATATTTGTATCCATTTTCGTAACACCTGTATAACTAAAAATTAAATGCTGTTCGTTGGTAAGCGCATCACTTGAGAACGGCGATTTGACTATTTTTTTTTATCGTAATAGTCGGAATAAATTTTTTAGTGAAAGAAAAATGAGAAAAGTTGCCCAAAAAATGTTTAAATTTGGGAAAACCTGAAAGTGATTTTTTCTATGGGGTTTTTGTATGAACTTAAGGCCATAACTCACTATTCTAACGATGGTTACGCGTTTTTTTTGTTTCGTACGTTATGGTCCTGGAAACATTCTAAACAATTACAAAGAAAAGTCGAAAAAATTTATTGAAATTAGGACAGGACAGTGTCTGTCTGTCGGGTCAGCTAGTTTCGAATAAAAATTATATTTTGCTTACCTTGCAACTTTACTTATTCCTTTGCAGGTTTTGATCATTACTGTTCACAGTGCTTGAGCAGAGATACGTGCTAAAGATTTTACTACTTTATAGTTTCTTGCTGTTGCTAAATACCTTAAAGTACTTTACTCAAGTCGCTCATGAGGATTGGTTGCTAATCTCATCTCTCATATCATCTCTCATATCTTTTTTTTTTAATAGTGGAGAAACAAACTCTAGCAATATGAATTTTGGTTGAAAATCACTATAACAAATCACTGGAACAAATCACATTACCCTTCTCTTTGACATTACCGGTTGCCAAATTTTGTCCATCTTTAACCCTTCAGGAAAAGTTAAAGATGGACAAAATTTGGCAACCGGTAATGTCAACGAGAAGGGTAATGTCATTTGTTCCAGAAAATCAAGCAAACGATGAAAATGATAACAAAAATCATACACCGCCTATGCAGAACATAAATGTGACAGTCGCGAATGTGACAGCGAAGAGAACACTTCGAGCTCTTCCACATCGCAACTACTACTGATGAAGTCCGCCGCAGTTGTGGATGAAACGTCTGGAGATTCATTGGGGTCACTTGTTGAATTAGCTCCTCGGAGCGTTTGCTACACCCCCCCTAATGGAAATTCAAATGGAACACGGTCCAAAAACCCGAAGAACATCGTTATAATTAATACAAATTATTTTTTAAATCCCGAAGAAGATCGTTATAATTAATACAAATTATGTTTAGAAACGAGATTAAGGTGAGAAAAAAGCATGCAAATTTTCCATTAGAGGGTTTTGAGGGTTTATTTCCTAATTTTCCAACAAATTTGTCTGATTTTTTGGTATAGCATTCGTTGAACATTGCACTTGAAATTAACATCATATGAGATTCGTCGTAATAGTAGTTATTTAATAATTAATTAAACGGCCCTTAAGGTGCTGATACACTAGCGAGAAACTCACGCGATTTTCTGTCGGACACTACTGTCGTAGGTGTAAATAGCGTTGTGAGTCGACTCGACGGAACTTGTGCAAGCACTCGCGCGAGTTTCTAACTTGCCAGTTTAAACAGGCCAAAGTGAACTTCCCCAAGTTCTCATAATACTTCCAAATCGTTTCAACATTTCGGTGAGTAACCGTGCGAGTTTAGGTAAAATATCTGTTCGGTCCCTGCCAGATGGCACCGGATTGCCTCCGTCTTTTCTGAATTTGTTTATTTGTTTATGTAGCTGGGCTTCATGAAGTTAAATAATTTAGCACACCCCCCCAGCTAACATTAGAGATTATCTGGCCTGAGGTACAGGTTGCTTGGGATGTCATAGACCAAGAAAAGACCATCTCATTGAATCTATTGGCGGGTAAATTAGTGTGCAAATTTTAGAAGACAACAAACCCATTATTAAAGACAAATCCAAGAACTATATCCATAAAATGAACGACTCCTTGGTGTTGCTTGAGAGTTTTTTGTACGCTCTATAATTCCAACTCGAGCAGTGCTGATTGATGATTGGGAAAGATACATGAATAACCGATCGTTACATAAAATAGAAATTTTATTCAACCAAGTAGACCTCTTTAAAAATAAACTCGACCGTAACTTAGTTTGCGCATATTACATGATACAATAACACCAACATAATAAATGTAAATTTGAACTTATTTGCGTGTGTTACCTAAACATTTTTGTTTTCTAAGAAATACTTAGTACCTAAGGCGGACACAAATCCGACTCCAAACATCAACAAATAACCCAAGCCGGAGAGCGAAATCCCTTGCCGCCTCTTTAAGAGAAAATTAAGGAGCTTCAATTTGGCTTCGGAATAGGGAGGATATCGCGCCGATCCCAACGTCTCCCCCAGAACCCTCAAATCTTTGTACAAGCAGCTCTTCTTGTGCGAGAACGTGTCGAACGTGTATTTAGCGTGGTATTGGCCCATCCCGCTGTATCCGACTCCCCCGATCGGCATGTCAGTCGCCATATGCATAACGGTATCATTCACAAGAACCCCTCCAGAGGACGTGTTGTCTATCAATAGGTTCACGTCGCGTTTGTTGTTTGAGAATATGTAAAAAACTAACGGCTTCTCGCGCGAGTTTATAAATTTGACAGCTTCTAAAGCATCGCCCACAGTTATAATGGGAAGGATCGGGCCGAAGATTTCTTCCTGCATGACCGCGTCTTGCGGCTTGACGTCGGTGAGAATTGTCGGTTCTATATAACGCTCGCTGGCGTCGCAGTCGCCACCGACTGTCGGCTTGTGGTTCCCGATTAATCCCACCAGACGCTGGAACTGGCGCTCGTTGATAACCCGCCCGAAATCAGGACTCTGTCTGGGGTCATTACCGAAAAATTCGGTAATGACCTCCTTTGCGCTGTTAATGAACTGATCCCGAACGTCGCGAGTGCAAATCAAATAATCGGGTGCGACGCAAGTCTGGCCGGCATTGACGAGTTTGCCCCAAAGCAACCGCTTGGTCGCGACTTTAACATCAACCGATTTGTCCATATAAACTGGACTTTTACCCCCCAACTCCAGAGTCACAGGAGTTAGATATTTGTTGGCGGCGGCGTGAACGACTCGACCCACTTGAGTGGACCCTGTGTAGAAAATATAATCAAATCGTTCTTTTAAAAGCGCGGTGGTTTCAGCCACTCCCCCTTCAAACACTTGATAGCAGTCAGAGTCGAGATATTTGGGAATAGTCTCTGCCAGGAATTTTGAGCAAGCAGACGACACCTCAGAGGGTTTGATGACTACACAGTTGCCGGCGGCGATTGCACCAGCTACCGGTAGCATAGTGAGCTGAATTGGGTAGTTCCAAGAACCGATGACTAGCACCACGCCGTAGGGGTCATTGTAAATGCACAGTGAGTCGAGTAAGTTGACGAAACCTTTCGACGGACGCTCGGGTTTGGCCCAATCACGCAAATTCGCGATGGTGTGCTCAAATCATTGATTAAGTATTCAATCTCAGTCACCACCGCCTCCTGTTTGGGCTTACGCAGGTCCCTAGCAAGCACTTCCAGAATGGCGTTGGTGTTCTCCTGGTAGAGACGAAGCAGGGATTTGAGTTGCCCCAAGCGAAACTCCAGGGGCTTTGTTTTGCCGCTGTTGAAAGAGTTGCGTAGGGTCTGCACTACTTCAGAAGGGTTCACCATTTTATGCTGCAAATATTTATCTGTACAGAATATTGTAATATCGTACTTACTTTGCTAGTTTACAGATTTTGAAGTTTTTGAACTCCGACAGTGTTACGTACGATGATAATTAAAAAGTGAAATCAAAACAAGTTTCAAGCAAGGCGGCACCTGTCATTTCCATCTGACAACTGTTGCTTGAAAATCGCGCCGAAATCAAAATTTTTCAAACGGAAAATTTGCTTTTGTTGTAAATTGGAATACAACATCATTTTTGCATTGAATAAAATCAGTTGCAGATAATTTTCCACGTCTATAAGATAATTTTCCAGCAAGGCGATAATTATTTACGATATTTATGAACGAACTCTTTGCTGAGCAATTACTTACAGTGAAAGTCCGGATCTATGACAACTTATGATGACTGTTGGTTTATTGATTATCTCTAGTGACTATGATATGATGAACTCCGCCTCCAACCGCGACCGGATGAATCGAGTAGTCTGGTCAAGGTTGATGCCGGTCCCAAGCCCGGGCAAAGGAGGAGGGTTGAAGGGTCAGGTTAGCAACCTACCCCTCGGAAAAAAATACACACCGCTCAAAGTACTAGCAATAGCCTCGGAACAGGAAGGACCAAACTGATAGCGACCTCGCAACGAACAAGGATTAAACGATTCATGGCAAATAAAACAATAAGACTAGCAACATGGAATATAATGTCCTGGAACTCTAGGGACCAAGAAATAATAAATGAACTATCTGAAAAACAAATCGACATATGTGCTCTATCGGAGACAAAGAAAAAAGGAAAAGCAACCCATAACTATGGCAAATACATCCTTGCCTATAGCGGCAAAAGCAAAGAGGATAGAGCTAAGGAGGGTGTTGGAATACTGATACACCAAAGATTTCATGCTAACATCGAAAATATATTATACATTAATGAAAGAATAATCACCGTAACCTTCAAACTACCAAATGACACTCTACACATAGCAAGCGTAGGGGAGAAAGGGGTAATGGGAGTCACTTAAGCGAGAATTCAAATAACACCTTATTTCAAAATCAAATATTTATTGCAACCGCCTTATAACAAAATTTACTTATTTAACAATCATCTGAAATCAGTTTTAAGCACTTTGACAATCAACTTTGGAAATAAGAAGAGTTTTAAAAATATATGCATTTGACTCCAATTGCACTGAGATGCGGGTATTCAGAGTCAAATAAAATTTAACACATATTCACATTAATTATTCTTCTACTTCTGATGTAAAGACAGTAAATCGTCTAAAACGTGGTCCCAAGTTAAGTTTTCTTTTATATCCCTTTTGTTGACTTGAAAACGGAATACCTATAGCTTTAGCAGCTTTTAGTATGCAATAACCTTCTTGTTCAATAAGCTGCATAGCTTTTTCCAGAGAATCAGATGACGTGTTAGCCTTTTCGGTTGTTCTGAACCGTACTTTTGGAGTCTCGAAAAAAATATAAATATTCGGACACTTATGGGCACTGGGGGTCACCTGACTCTCATTACCCACAACTGCACTAATGAGAAAACGGTCAAATATTAAAAAACATAGTTATTTTAATCGAAATTTAAGATGCACATTACAATTTTGAATGTCAAGACTAAATAAACATATAATACTCATTGAGATATGATAAAAAATTCGACACTTACCGTCATTATTATAGAAATGAAAAATTACATCGGCGAGACGCCAAAACAAAACACAACTGCCACTCAGTAACGGGTGGCGCCAGATAGTGCGAGTTGTTCCTAAAGTGGTGGAAAGTACACCAAGGGGCGGAAAGATCATCGACATCAATCTCGGATGTGTAGTTTTATAGATATGTGGGTGACCACAATTGCCCGCTGACTCCCATTACCCGCTCTTCCCCTATATGCCCCGGACATAAGTAAGTCAAGGATCCAGCGGGAACTATTCTATGAACAATTACAATCCGTCATAAATTCGATACCGCCAAATGAACACCTAATAATTATGGGCGATCTTAACGCAAGAGTTGGTAATTATATAATACCTGGTATTATACAAAGCTTTAACGAAGCTATGGAAAATGACAACGGAGAACTACTCGTGGATTTGTGCAGCCAAAATTACCTAAGAATTAACAACACATTCTTCAACCACGCTGACAAATATAAAACAACCTGGCAAAATACCCGAGGCCAGACATCAGTATTAGATTATATTATCACAAGTCGCAGCATATTACCAGCGCAAATACTGGATGTAAGAACGTTAAACTCTGCAAATATCGGCAGTGACCATAGTTTAGTGCTATGTAGGCTTAGGATGACCCACTCTAAAAAGAGGAAACCGCAACTACATCCAGCTAAACGAGAAAAGCTGAATATAGAAAGCCTAAAGACAGAAAGCACACAAGACCTCTACGCCAGAAGACTCAAGCAAAAAATTAACACCAACAAAATTTACCCAACTGACTCGGTGAACGATGCATGGACAAAGCTGAAGATAAACATCATCTCTGCATCAAAGGAAGCATGCGGCACAAGGACAGTTACCACCGTAACTAACAATACAAGAACTCCTTGGTTTACGAAGGAAATAAAGGTACTAAGTCAGTCAAAGAAAGAAGCGTACCTGAAATATAAATCTTCAAAAACACCATCGGACTACATTAAATATAAGGAAACACGTAACAAAACCAAAGCAAGAATCCGCCAAATTAAAGAAGAATATTGGGAAAGATTTACCAAAGACTTAGAACATGACATAACCGGAGCACAGAATAAAGTATGGAAAATGATTCGGAATCAAAGGAAGGAAATAAATGAACATCTCACCACCTGTAAAATAAGCACAGAGGAGTGGTACGAACATTTCAAAAATATGTACGACCAAATACCAACAGGCAGCGACCACACTAGCAGACAGATAGAGAATAATACTATCATAATAGATATAGAAGACATCGAGAAAGCATTGAAAAGTGTGAGGGGGAGAAAGGCACCAGGGCCGGACGGTATACCAAACGAATTGTTAAAATATGGGGGCGCCGATCTAATGTCAGAACTGACTGTATTGACTCAAAAAATCTTTGACAACCAGGAAATTCCCAAGGAAATGAAGACCAGTGTCACCATACCGATACATAAAAAGGGCGACAAAAAACTACCCGAAAACTATCGAGGAATCACTCTGCTCAGCTCCGTCCTGAAACTTATAACAAAAGTCACTCTGAACAAGCTCAACTTGGAGCTGGAAAATAACGAAGAACAGATGGGATTCCGGAAAAATAGGTCAACCACCGACGCCATATTCGTCATACGACAAATCGTTGAGAAATCGATCGAGTACAACTCTCCGGCCTTCATGTGTTTTGTTGATCTCTCTAAAGCGTTCGACCGTGTGAAGCTCGAAGACGTTATAGCAACCCTCACTGAAAAGGAAGTCTCCAGACCGCTAACTAATCTGATTCAACACCTATACCACGATACGACAACATATATCAAAGCAGGTGATGACACAACAGCAGAAATCCCAACAAGATCCGGAATACGTCAAGGTGACTCGCTAAGCCCTATGTTGTTCAACATCATAATGGACAAAATTATCGCCAGCGTCAAGTCTAAGAACGGATACAGAATGGGGGGAAGCAGTGTGAACGTAATATACTATGCTGACGATGCGGTCCTGATTGCCAGCAGCGAAGACGACCTCCAAAAACTTTTATTCCAGTTCATAACAACCGCAAAAAACGTCAACATGGATGTATCGAAAGAGAAAACAAAATGCCTGACAATATCAAAGGAACCTCTAAGGTGCAAATTGGAAATCGACGGCCGCGTCATCGAACAAGTAATGACTTACAACTATCTAGGCGTTGATATCTCCAGCGCACGTGATCTGAACAGGGAGGTAATGAAACAATCGAACAAGGGCGCCATAGTGTCGGGTTGCCTGCGAGACGTTATATGGCGGAACAAATACATGTCGGTAACGAATAAAGTCAGAATCTACAAAAGCATAGTAAGACCAACACTGACATACGCGAGCGAAACTAGAGCTGAGACGAGCAAAACAAAACAAAGGCTCAGAGTAACCGAGATGAGAGCGCTAAGGACGATAGTAGGTGTAACTCTCCACGACAGAATACCTAATCGAGAAATCAGGAAAAAATGTGACATCCAGGACATAATCAAATTCACCAAGACCAGAAGGAAAGAATGGAACGCTCACGTCGATCGCATGGGTGAAGATCGGCTACCAAAAACTGTGCGAGACGGAATCCCCTTCGGCAAAAGACAACCGGGAAGACCACCAAAAAGATGGGCCGAAAGTTGGACCTCATCATCTATAGAATCGCCACCACGATGAAGCCGTATGCTAATGAAAACAGGCAAAATGCCTAAGGAAAAGAGGAAGAAGAAGAAGAAGAAGACTATGATATTTCACTATTTGACGTCGACAACGTCGTTTGCTTCCCACTTCAATAATTCGATGGCAAACTTACTTGCTGCAGCTCGTATTGCAGTCGAGTCAAGTCGCTTGCATGCTTCATAAAGTACAGACACAGCATGTATGCTGTTGTATACAGCGAACAAACAAACCGCTTAGGAGACAATCAGCCTTAAATGAAAGCCAGCTTTTGTTTTCTTTTTTACAGCGTAGCTTTGTCTGGAACTGTAGTAGTTTTCATCATCTTCTGGGGATCTAACCATATCTAAACCAATAGAAACGTTCACATCCTTTGTCCAAGGCGGAAATGTCCTCCTCTGCTTTCATCGCAGTTATTTGTGAACATTCATGGGTACTTACTCGTATGTACAACCGTGGACAGTCAAGAATAACACTTTAGCCGGCGGGTGTGATGCAAATACAGCCTCAATGACAATATCTCATAGAGTCGGTATTTGCATAACACGGGTGTTATTCTGGACTATCCATGGCTGTACAAGTACCTGTTCGTCCATTACCATCTTTCAGATGCCATTCTTCACAATCTTTATGTCAATCAAAACGTGTCTTGTTTACCTACTGCCAATTGTAGGAATGGCACGACTGCAGAGCCATGACTAGACGAAGCTTTTCAATTCATGGATATTAGTTGGCGTCTTCCACTTTTTGGCTGATGGTTTCTTCAGAAAGCACGTGACTCAAATATTTAACTCTTTTCTGGAAAAGATGATTTCAGATTCAATTTTAAATTTTCTCCGCTTAGCTGTTGGAAACTTAACTGTTGTAATCGAGTTAGTTTTTCTTCGAAACCTTTTCGTGCAGAAGGAAGCGCTGTGTTCCATGACAATTGTTGTCTTAAATTCGTGCCATCGCGGTCGCTCGAAAGAACTTGCTGCGTTACACTATTAAGACTAAGGACAAGACAGAAGTGTCTCTTCCTTGTCGTTTCCTCAAGCTCTATATGCTAGTATCCGCTCTGCCAGTTCAATGTAGAAAACCAATCGAATTTCCACTAGTATGGAGCGTGTTTTTGTAAAGATATAAGATTTTTATTTCATTTGGTTTTTCTTAGTCAACAAAACATGCTGATACCATTTTCCTTCCTTAACAGAACTTGTAGGCGGTTTAATCACTCCTCTGTCAAGAATGCCTTTAACCAGATTTTGCACTTCGTCAATCTGGGAAAAAGGCGTTTCTCGACGAGCATGTTTGCTGGCTAGACATCTTGTCTTGTCGATCTTATTTTTTACCAGAAGTGTTCTCCCAAAGTCCCTGATGTTCGTTGATTAAGTTGCCGACTTTCTTCCTTTTTTTCTGATGAGAAATGTCATCTTCTGACATTTGAGTTTCTTGTACTTAAATAATTATTGAAAAACCATTCATAAATCTGGAATCCATGCTTTCCAACTGCAGGATATTTTCATGTGATGTAGATGAATTGATTTCAGTACGTACGGTCGGAGAAGCAGAAGCGGACTTATGAAAATGTGGTCATAATTCTCAACATTTCGGTGAGTAACCGTGCGAGTTTAGGTAAAATATCTGTTCGGTCCCTGCCAGATGGCACCGGATTGCCTCCGTCTTTTCTGAATTTGTTTATTTGTTTATGTAGCTGGGCTTCATGAAGTGTTGTACTTTATTTTAAATATTCAAATTCTATTGTGACGGTCGGATTTTGGCGGATGTAATTTGGCGATGACTGTCTACACTCTGAGAAATTTGGGAAGAAGCGGCTTCTCGATATAAGCCCTAGCATGAAGGAGAGCCGTAGTGACTGCAAAATGTCAGAGAAAAAAGTGTGGGGCGTCGACGAAATTAAATTATTAATTTCATTATTAGAAGAAAATCCGGTGTTGTGGAATGTGCGGTCAGCAGATTACCGAGACAGAAGAAAAAAACAAGATGCGTTGCAATTAATTGCCGTAACTTTTAAAAACTGAAGTGGTTGAAATTTCACGTAAATAATGAAGCCAATATTTAAGCAGGAATTAAAAAAAAGGAAAAAAAAAGTGGTGCAGTAACTGTTGACAATTATACATCCAATTGGTCATATTTTTCTGCTTTAAAATTCAGCTCAGTGGAAGACGCAGAATTACTAAATTACGTTAATTAAAAATTACTAAAGCCGCGGCAATACGATTATGTCTTGTTGACATGTTGTGATGTCAGTATTCGACAACCGCTAGATATCGACTGAAAGCACTTGCACGAGTTAAGGGTGCTGATAGTGTAAACAGGTTTGTGAGAAATCACGACAGTATGGGCTCACTCGACTCGCCCGACAATTTCTCCCAACACTTATTGCTTCTAGTGTAAATGCATGAGGAAGTTCTCGCGCGAGTTTTGTCGCAAGAAACTTCCTAGTGTATCAGCACCCTTACATAATGCTGAAAAAGATGACACCAAAGCAGATTATTTTGGAATGTGATTATGATGAAGATGTCTCAGTTCACCAAAACCTTTTACCAAAAGATGAATGCCCTGAATTGCCTAATAACTGAGATTAAGCATTATTTTTAACGTGTTTCATGAAAAACCTACGTTTTCCACTTGAAAATGAGATGTCGCTGCCGATCAACTTTTCGTTCCTAAATGAACTGTCGGCAAAACTTATTTCCAAAACTACTTTCTACAACGAATACTACGATTCGTCGTAATATTTGAGGCAAAAAACTAGGGAAATGCTAAAATTTGGCCGCCTGCCTTTGATGGATAAATAATCGATCTTTGCGACATCTAGCGGCTTTGAATAGTAACAAATGAAAAATTGAAACCGTGGAAAATCAGCGTTGCCACCTCACGACCTCACATCAGCTGTCACAAACGTCACGGTGACAGTTCAGCTGGTAGAGGTTAGGTAAAAATGTTTAAATTTTAGCATAAGATCGGATTAAACCATATTGTGATAATGCTACGTGTGAGTGTTATCACCAGCCAAACCCTCGTAACTCGTTCGTGATACTTGTGATACATGGAACCAAACCAAGTGCGTATGAAACTAGTCGACGACGAAGACGACCAAATGGGCAACTCAAAAGATTGGAGGAAGGCGCTCCGCTCGCAACCCGCTTACAGAATAGTCAACCGAACAATCCGCAGCCAGACTCAATTCATTTCCATCGTCGCTTTCGTAGGGCTTTTTATCTTAATCCTGCTGTATATGTTTCCGAGACGTGGGGGCAGTGGGAGTGTGCTAAGAAGCAGCACATACAACTACACCTACCCTTTAACCACTCCCATTAAAACCAGCTCAATGCATACGTTTCGTATCGCTGTGATCGCCGATTTGGACACTAAATCGCGAAGTGAAACAGACAAAAACGTGTGGCACTCTTATTTAATGAAAGGCTACTTGAGTTATAGTCCTACGAGACGTAGTGTTGTGGTGACGTGGGACCGCACCAGTCCTGTGGCACTCAATACCAGCTACGCGCTCAAAGGGCGCGGGATGGAACTGTCGGAGCTGGTGGTGTTTGATGGGCGATTACTAACGTTCGATGATCGGACTGGTTTGGTGTACGAAATCGTCAACGACCGCGCGATTCCATGGATTCTACTCATGGACGGTGACGGAAAGTAAGTCAGGTCCACCAATTGAACGATTTCAACAAACTGTTTGTTCCAACAGAACCAGCAAAGGTTTTAAATCGGAATGGGCGACCGTCAAAGATGAGGTTTTGTATGTGGGGTCCATGGGCAAGGAGTGGACGACAGAGAGTGGCGATTTCGTAAGCCACCATCCGCAGTTTGTGAAAACTGTCACCACAAAGGGTCAAGTGAGTTAGCAGGCAATCGAAAATGGCTAATTCGTTCGTTCATTAGGTGCAGCACGTCAATTGGGTGGATCAGTACAAGCGGATTAGAGCGGTTTTGGGTATTTTTTGGCCCGGATATATGATACACGAGAGCGGAGTTTGGTCGGTCATCCACCGGCGATGGTTTTTCCTCCCGCGCAGGTGCAGCAAAGAAAGCTACAATGATTCGTTAGACGAGCATCGCGGCTGCTCGTATTTGATCACGACGGATGAGGATTTGTACGACGTGAAGAAAACACAGGTTTTAGCTGTGTTATGTTGAGCTGGCTGTAATTGCGATTTGTAGATCGTTAGTTCTCAACCTACGCGCGGGTTTTCAAGTTTTAAGTTCGTGCCATCGAGCGAGGACCAAGTAATAGTGGCCTTACGAACGGAGGAGCTCGAGGGAAGGACCGCTACGTACATCACAGCCTTTACAATTCAAGGACACGTGCTGCTGGACGACTTGCATATCTCTGACCTGAAATACGAAGGGTTGGAGTTTATCTAGCATTCCTCATTTTGTAAATTGTGTTTTTTAATCAAACTCGAGTCATTAGGTCGGTGTTTTTCTTGAACTGTTTACACCCCTGCTTTAAAGCGTAAATTTTCGACAATGACATTTCACACATCGAAGTAATTTAATACAGGTAATTATTAAAATATGTTATTAACCTTCAGGTGTGAAGAGGAGACATACACAAAAATATCAACCAAAGTATTGGCGGAACGACCAAATTGCAAAGAAGAAAAGAGAAAACCGTATATTATTCAAACCAAACAAGTCGCTTAGAAAAAGGAGGATTGAAGAGCTCCAAGCGAAACACTCACAGAAAAGAAAAGAATTAGGAAAGCGAAATTTCCAACATATGATTTTTTGGTATTGCATTCATTGAACAACGCATTTTAAAACGAAAGCATTTGATATTTATCCCAATTGTAGTTATTTAATAATTAATTAATGAAGCGTTCTTTACATAATGCTCTAAAGACAACCAAAAACTGACGATTGTAATGAAGTTGCATTAATTTATAAAAAACATCATTGTTTACTTTCTACTAAATGATTAATACCCCAAGTTGCCTAATAACTGAAAAAAGCCGTTGCTTGTAATGTTTTCCATAAGATTACATGTAAAACCTTTTAATTTGAGAATGAGATGTCGCTAGTGTTCATCATTTCTCTTATATACACTTGCGAGCAATGAAATCTGCCCACCTCACATTTTTCGTTTTAAATTAATTTTTTTCGAGAACTAAGCATCTGATTGAAACATACAATATATGGTTCGAAACATTATTGATTTAGCTTTGTAATGATGCTAGAATTAGCGAAATTTTCTTCTATTTATCAACTAAAAAGCAAAAGACAAAAAGTTGTCAAAAAAATCATAATTTTTTTTATAAAAAGATATAACATATTACATAAATTAAGTAAGGAAAAGCAATTTTTTTAAATTTTATAAAGCATATTACCACCCCGTGCTGTAATTAAGGCTCTCATGCGATCATTCATCGACCTAACCAAGTTGATGATTAGGTCTTGTGGAATATTGTCACATTCTGCTTTTATCGCATTCTTAAGCTCTGGGATGTTCCTAGCAGCAGGAACCCTGGCTCGAAATCTTCGCTTAAGCTCGTCCCATATATGCTCGATGTGATTCAAGTCAGGGCTGGCCAGTTCATAACAGGAATGATATCTTCTGCAAGGTACATCTGAACGATTGCTGCGATATGTGGCCTCGCATTATCCTGCATAAACAGGAAATTTTCACCGATGAACCCGGCGTAAGATACCACATAATCTCCCAGAATATCCTCTATATATCTTCGAGCAGTTAGACCTCCTCTATTGCGACCAGCGTCCTATGTATCGATGAAGACAAGGTCAGTTTTTCCTTCTAGGGACATTGCACCCCAGACCATACTGAACCACCGCCATATCTCACACGTTCTTCAAAGCAGCACTGTGCATACCATTCTCCGGGTCGTCGATGCACACGTCCTCGTCCATGATTGTCATATAGACATATTCTGCTTTCGTCCGAGAAGAGAACGGTCCTCCATTCGTTCATACCCCAATTTAGATGAGAGCGTGCAAATTGTAGTCGTGCTCTACGATGAGCTGAGCTACAGTGAGTTTCGGACCTACTGCAGGTCTAAAAGTTGCCAAATTTTTTTTCCGCAGCCTTCGTCTTCCTGTCCACTCACTAACAGTCACACCACGGACGTCACAAAGCTGCTGTTGTGCTTAAACTGCAGTAAGTCGCCGGTTTCGTAAAATGTTGACACAAGAAATCGGTCATCTTGTTCTGTTGTAACGCGAACACTGCCACTTCCTGGCCGCCGGTGATAGCCACCCATTTCTTCATATCTTTGGTATACCCTTCGAACTGAACCTCGGCTCACATGTATTTGTTGAGACACTTAACGTTGACTTAATCCTTGTTGAAGTAAGGCGACGATTTCTGCAGCTAATTCTGTAGTAGTATCCATTTGTTAAATTTTTTTGCGTACTCGAAGGGTAAATAGTGACGACACTGGTCGAGTGTTTATATACAGTTGACATACCAATTGTATTTTATTAGCTTCCACAGCCCGAATGTTCAATAAATGTGCGTCTTCAAAACCGACTTAATTCAAAACGATATTTACTACAACTCTTATAAACTCAAGAAATAACAATGATTATTATAATGTTTGGTATGAGTTTGAAGAAAAATAAATAAGCTTTTCAACCATGTTTAGTATTTTTCAATCCAATATTTAGTTCTCGAGAAAAATTAATTTAAAACGAAAAATGTGAGGTGGGCCGATTTCATTGCACGCAAGTGTAGAATGTCTTAGCGCTGGGGGTAAGTAAGATTACCCTCCAAAGAAAACATATCGCGATGCGGTTTTAGATAAAAAGTACAATCAATTTAAGAGAACACTTTGAAAATATCTGCGTATGTACAGTATGTCCACATACAGAGTGGCGCATCAATGTTAAGTTTTTTTAAATGGAACAACCAGTATATTACGGATTCCCTGTCAAAAAATAATTATCCTTTGTATAAGCTATTATGCACCTAACTTTATAGAGGAGAAGCACCGGAGGATTTACGTATGGACTCGCTAGGCCCGGGCCTAAGCCCAAAGAGCAAAATATATTTAGTTAAAAAAACCGAAAAAATGATATCATTATTATAAGAAGAAAATCCAAAAATTGGATATACCCACCCAGTAAACACACAAAACGCATTAAACGTTTATTAAACGTTGAGAAAACGTTTAGTCGGTTGAAAAACGGTTTTACGTTGAATTTTAAACGTTTATTTTCAGTTGATTTTAAAACGTTTCTTATTTAACGTTTTTTTAACGTTTATTCAACGTAAATTTTAAACGTTTTTTTAACCAAAATTAAAAACGTTTATTCAACGTTTTATTTGACGTTTATTTAACGTTTTAATGTCCCGAGATTTAACGTTATTAGAAACCAATTTTCAACGTTTTTTTAACGTTTATTCAACGTAAATTATAAACGTTTTTTTAACCAAAATTAAAAACGTTTATTCAACGTTTATTTTTGACGTTTATTTAACGTTTTAATGTCCCGAGATTTAACGTTATTAGAAACCACTTTTCAACGTTTTTTTAACGTTTATTCAACGTAAATTATAAACGTTTCTTTAACCAAAATTAAAAACGTTTATTCAACGTTTATTTTTGACGTTTATTTAACGTTTTAATGTCCCTCGATTTAACGTTATTTGAAACCATTTTTCAACGTTTTTTTAACGTTTATTCAACGTCTTATTTGACGTTTATTTAACGTTATTTGAAACCACTTTTCAACGTTTTTTTAACGTTTATTCAACGTAAATTAGAAACGTTTTTTTAACCAAAATTAAAAACGTTTATTCAACGTTTATTTTTGACGTTTATTTAACGTTTTAATGTCCCGAGATTTAACGTTATTAGAAACCACTTTTCAACGTTTTTTTAACGTTTATTCAACGTAAATTATAAACGTTTCTTTAACCAAAATTAAAAACGTTTATTCAACGTTTATTTTTGACGTTTATTTAACGTTTTAATGTCCCGAGATTTAACGTTATTAGAAACCACTTTTCAACGTTTTTTTAACGTTTATTCAACGTAAATTATAAACGTTTCTTTAACCAAAATTAAAAACGTTTATTCAACGTTTATTTTTGACGTTTATTTAACGTTTTAATGTCCCTCGATTTAACGTTATTTGAAACCATTTTTCAACGTTTTTTTAACGTTTATTCAACGTCTTATTTGACGTTTATTTAACGTTATTTGAAACTACTTTTCAACGTTTTTTTAACGTTTATTCAACGTAAATTAGAAACGTTTTTTTAACCAAAATTAAAAACGTTTATTCAACGTTTATTTTTGACGTTTATTTAACGTTTTAATGTCCCGAGATTTAACGTTATTAGAAACCAATTTTCAACGTTTTTTTAACGTTTATTCAACGTCTTATTTGACGTTTATTTAACGTTATTTGAAACCACTTTTCAACGTTTTTTAACGTTTATTCAACGTAAATGCACAATGCAACAATGCATTGTAGTCTACTATCTTATCACGTTCTGAACGGGCGGACGCCTCACAATCATAAATGTAACTAGACACTTGCTAGTACTTTTCATGTATCTCACACCACCGCCTTCGCCCTTTAGTCTTGTTTTTATGTACGTGTTTTCTGTATTTCTCAGAAAATCTATTTTTAGACTTTCGTTTACCGGTATCACGTTCAAAAGGTGCATACACATAATTAACTCTTTACTATTTTATATTTTGCTTTTAAACAGTTCATAGTTCGTTAAGAAAAAATTAAATGGTTACCAGTCGAGGAAAAAAAGATCTCTGAAGCCAAAACGACTGAGGAACTGTTGGAAAAATTTCCAAAGCTTGAAACATTTTTGACGAATGCCTCCGCAAGTATGTCAAACTGCGGCTCCAAATCAGGTCAGGTCAGGTCAGGTCAAGTAACGATGAGATATCTTCTGAATTATGATCTAGATCTTAATATTAAAACTAATGGTTCAATAAAATAAATATTTCAAACCGGGTAAATTTAAACAGGATCAAAATTAAGCCATTCAATAGTTTAATTATTAAGTATACAGTATACAGGTATTCCATTTAGCCCATACTCAAGTCCACCATATTTCAAATTGCACACCCTTTTTTTTCATTCATTTTCATTTTAGCTTGAGTTTGTGTCGAGTTATTCAAATAATCTAGAGAGGTGCGGTTTGAACTCAGCATTAATTGCTTTATTTTATGAATTAAATGAATTTGAAAGGTATGTAGGCTTTCACGGTCGGTGTTAAAGGTATATAACTCAATTTTTCTAAATTATCATTAATTAACTTGACCTAACATTAAACAAATAATCTAAAGATGTACTAAATATACAGGTCAGGTCGAAATTGTCGAAATTTTTAAAGGGTGTTTCTACATCAAAAAATATGAGAGAAAATTCATATGGACGTCCGTTCGAAAATGCTTCTTTATTAGAGACACTCAAATATAACGTTTTACACCTGGAATATTATTCCAGGGCCAAACTGTCAAAAATTATATCTAATAACAAATTATGAAAAGTTGAAAATTACAACCACTTAAAAATCATAGTCGGTGAATTCCACAGAAAAGTATGTCGTGTTTAATTCTTGCAGTTATAACGATTTTAGAAATAATCGTAAAAATATTTTTTAATGTCAACTTTGAGTGCCTCTAGATCAGTAAGAAAGCATTTTCGGACGTACGTTTCATCACCTCTTAAAATTTTCAACTGTAATTTAAATACAAACTGGATAAGCTGCGGTCTGAAATACTCGTAATAGGAAAATCGCTGGACTAACTGAACTGTTGAATTCAGCATAAATTATTCTCTCTTATGATTAAACAAAATGAATATACCTTGAGGCCGCTAAATACAACTTGTTAAAATTTAACAATTTCAAACGTACATAACTTAATTTTTTCAAATGGGCGCCTTATTTTATCTTTAAGAAAGTGTTCAAATTAATATGTTTTGTTTGTTTTTAAAATTTATCTGCATTTTTTTGCTATATTATTTTTCTATTTATTTTAAACAGTTATAGTTTTCGTGTTAATTACAAGTTATTTTGTTTTAATTATTTACAGATTGTATAAACAGAATGTTAAAGTTTTGAATGCACTTTTTGTTGTTTGACATTCTAAACAATCTTTTGAGACTTTTTTTAATGAATGGGGCATCGTATTAAATGAGCCTGGCGCGTCATCGTACCAAAATCCGCCAAAAATTGAAGAAGTGGATAAGAAGAAAGGATTGTTGTTCAAAGATTCCGAAATCACACAATAGATTGCCAGAATAATGAATTGTAATGCCTTCACAGTTACTTCAAAGAAGAACTACATAGCGTCAAGATACGTTTCTTCGTCTTCTCTTCATTAGAAACTTCGTTAACTTGGACTTTTTAAAGGAATTGTAATTCCCCCACTTGCTCTTAAGACCATTAATTGTTATCTTACGAATGCAGTAGAAGCGACAACTGATATATCTTTAGTGTAGCCCTCAAGATCCACTGGACAGTTCCAGGTGCTTTACTGATGCTTCATTAAAGCACCTGAGAAGAAGATGAGAAGGCTCTCAAGCTTTAAGTTCGTGCCATCGAATGCGGACCAAGTAATAGTTGATTTACAGACACAAGGACCGCTACATGCATCACACTTTTCAGAATTGAAGGACAAGTGCTTCTGGATGACTTACAATCTTATTTGACCTGAAATACGAAGAGTTATTTTTTTTGAAAATTGTGTTTCTTAATCACACAGACTCGAGTCGTTAGGTTGGCGTTTTTCATGAACGTTTCCACCCCTGCGTTAAATCGATAATCTTCGACAATGACGTTTCTGTCAGACTAACGTTTCATTTCGTCCTCTTTCCAAATTTCGGTGATCACAGCACTAAATCCATCCACACTACAAAATGCCAAAAAGACACTAGTTTGCGTCCAGGATGTCCTCGACGGCAACCGACAAGGAAAAATGCGTGCCTGACTGGGCACTCGCCAAGCAAGGTCTCAACATGCTGATAAACAACAACTCGCAAAACGCTTTGGACTTGTTCTTGCTTTACCCCGACAGCTTGCCCATGTGCGCCGGATATTCCTTCGCCGTGTTTATGGTAATTAGTTGAAAGACGTTGAAAGTGAAACAACAACAAGTTGTAGGATGCCTTAATGACTTTCGAAGACGACAAACTCGCGTTGGCGACTTCGACCCTGAAGGACGTGGAGCGAAAATGCTCGTCCGAAACCGGATGGCTCAAAAGCGTGAAGCGAGCTTTTACCACCAGCGACAGTCTCCCACTCGCCGAGTCGCTCGAGACGCAGATAATACTGGCCGACTCGCAGGTGTGTCTGGCGATATTAACATTCCTCCAGCAAGACATCTCGGGGTATTTTAAAGGCGGATGGGTGTTGCGCAAAGCGTGGAAAGTTTACCAGAGCGCCTACCAGGACATCCTGCGTTTGTACAAGGGCACCGTCGGCGAGGTCGACAAGCAACTTCCAGGCAACTCAATACCGCAAATCTTGTCGCAGTTTTAATAGTTTGCCCCCACAGATGCTGCAGTGGAGCAGTTAGATAGCGGGTGTTCAACTCCAGATGCTGCCGCCACTTCCTCTTCCCCAAAACCCGAACCTGCTCTTCCCAACGGGTATACTAGATCAATTCCTACCTCCCATTCCGCCATCCTCAGCTCCACTCCTTCCAACCGCTTCTTGAAAAAATCGTTTTCTGTTTCCGGTCGTTTGTCGAAAGAAGCGGGTAAAAGCGAGTGGTCCTCCTTCACCACCTCCTTGTCTCTGTCATATTTTACATCTTTCCATTTGTTTACATCTTCAGCCAAAATGTGAGTTGGTGGTTTGGCTAGCCTTTGCGCCCTAACTCCAAAACTTGTAGACAGAACGAGCAAATCGACAAGGACACAATCGAGCGGCTCATGGGAGCTGTTTCGTTCGGATACGGCCTCCTTCAGTTGGGAATATCACTCCTGCCACCCTCACTACTCAAAGTTACCAACTTCCTGGGGTTTGGAGGCAACCGCCAGAGCGGAATCGCCTGCTTGATGTATGCGAGACAAGGAATCGACATGAGAGCCCCGCTGGCCACGTCCGTATCAAAAAATCCGTACTGCCCGTGCTTCATTGTCGTTTTTAGTCTGTCCCTGCTTTGGTACCACACAATCGTTCGTCCGTTTTATGCCCTCGACGGTAGCAACGTCCAAGCTGGGGTAAATGCAGCCACTCAGCTGCTGGACGATTCGGAAGAAGAATACGGACAATCGGCACTGTTCCTCTTCTTCAAAGGTCGCGTGAATAGGCTCAGAGTGAGTCACTCACGTTGTACGACACGCGTATCGATTTGCGATGATTTCCAGTCCGACATTCCCACCGCTCTTCGCTCGTTCCAGTTGTCGGTGGACAACGCCGCCCAACGCGAAATAAAAATTCTTGCGTTGCACGAAGTGGGATGGTGCCACTTGATCCAACTCGACTACTGCAGCGCCGAGAGCACCTTCAGCTACTTGAAGTCGTGGAGCCGGTGGAGTCGCGCGTTCTACAACTACTTGAGCGGCATCTGCGGCGGGTGTTGTCCCAGCTCGATCGAAGCCGGTAACGCCAAAGAGATCCGCTCGACCTTGAACGGTGGTTATCACAACAACCAATTGGACGAGTTTCTGGCGCGCAGGGCAAAGTGTTGTCCGGAAGACGACTCCAAGGTCTCGCCAGCGTTTTGGAGGTTGTTAGTATACGAAATGTTGTACTTGTGGAACGCTTTGCCGAGCTGCTCTTTGGAAAGTGTGGAGCAAATTCGACGAGGTATAAACGTGGAGTTGTGAAAAGTAGTGAAGAGTTGTTTTTAGATTGCGAGGACTTTCCGCAGGGTGAAACCGATCGGGAGCCTATGGTGGGGCTGTCCAAGTTGATCATCGGCTGTTGCTATTGCATGCAGAATCAATTCGGCAGCGGCGTCGACAGTTTTAAGGCGTGCTTAAGCTTACGGAAGAATCTGGCAAGCAACGCTGAAGACGCCCACGTTTCGGCGTTCACGCACTACGAGATTGGGGCTCTGCTTATAAAATCAAACGAAGTTGGTTGTCGATAGTTGGCAGTACCGGTAGTGATTTGCTGTTTCAGACGAAGGAGGAAGGGAAGATTCATTTGCAGAGCGTTTCCAATTACAAAGACTACGATTTTGAACAGCGCCTCAGCGTGAGGGTGCATTCAATGCTGAAGCAATTGTAGACCAAGCTAGCGACAATATAAGATCAAATGTTACTTATTGCAATATTTAAAGATATTTTGTACTGTTTGTGTTTTCCTGCACTAGTTGGCACTTCAAGAAATACGTTCGTTGTTTGTTATTTGGTTGGGCTTAGATTTATCTCGTTGTTTACAAGCATATCCGTCCAAACGCAAAGCACACAGATTTGTATTATTACAGAAATAAAAATTTAATCGAATTTGTTTGTTAATACACGTGTGACGTAAATAAAGTCAAGCAAGAATAATAAAAAAGATAAAAGTGATTACAAAACGACGATGCTACACGATATTTTATGCGTTCATACTAGAAGGAACCTGCAATTCATAAGCACTGAAATTCGCTAGAATGTAGAAATGAGGTTACAGCGCCGCCGCTGAATTAGATAAAAAACTATTGTTTGGTATAAATAACCACAGGGTATAACCATTGTTTAAGTATATACTTAAACAATGGTATAACCATCAGGGGTAACGAAGAAAATTATGGAAGCAGTGCACATCACTACCACTTCCATCCTGGGGAGGCTAAAGATCTACAGGAAATGAATAAAGTGAAAGTGTGAATTACTGCTGCATTTACGGAAATTTTCTTGAAACTTCTTGTCCGTGAGTTCATATTCCTACCATTCAGTCGAAATCTGAATTGTAAAGTGCAAGAAGGAATTGCAATGCCTCCACAGTGACAGTAGAAAGTATGATCATCAAAGAAGAACTACAGAGCCTCAAAATAAGTTTATTTGTCTTCTGCTTGTTGGAGATCTCGCTCATTTGGGCTTTTTTAAACAATTATAACGTAATAATCTCTATGCACATTTCTTGACACTGACATAATATTACAGAGGTACGTACAACTACAGATTACTCGTACAACTGAATTATCAGAATTAATGCGATATTGTATTTTTTCCGCATCCTAGGATACCGCTAGTAAGATATTCAACACTTTCAAGCGAACTTGAATGCCATTGGTCATCTTATATTACTCGTCATAGACTCGGATAGATATTTGACTTACAAACCGGCATGTATTTGTCAGACACCATTCACAGTTAGCAGCTGTCTAGATCATTCGGGGACACCTGTATAACATTTCTCAAAATTGTTTTTTGTCAATAGATGGCGTATCGACTAAATACTTCACTAAAACTGTGCTAAAATCAATGATTGAGCCATTATTTTGAAGATTATCTTCACCGCTAAATGCAAAAAATAAACAAACAATTCAAAATGTTAATGTTTCTTTTACAATTATTAAAAACTGGATTTTGGTCACAGCGCCATCTATTTTCAATCTGTTTAACTAACATCTCCCACTTCCCAAGCGCATTCTATACGAATTATTCGCACGGGCCAATTAGCATAATTATAACAGTTTGAGATGCACGATGTATTACAGTATAATTTTTTGAATATCTCAAATCAAGATATTTGACAGAAACTTTTATTCAAAAATTTGTTCACACGACCACTAAACATAGATCTGGAGATGGAATTTGTTGATAAAGGCATTAAATTTATCTTTTGTATTGTGCCCGAGACGGTTATTAACAAAGAACTTACTTTCAAATTTCTCCACATACAGATGATTAAAATATAAACTCCCTTGAGCGTTAACATTTTTCCATTGCGTACGCATGTAATCGTTTTCTTTGTATGCATGCTATTGTATAGAAAGTACAAATAAAAAACGGATGATTCACATGAGAATCATCCGCTTTTTATTTCCTCCTGCAGTAGAAAATGAAATCTAGTTTTATTTTAATTTACAGTGTAGATTTTTTTGTTATTAAAACTGACAACAAAAAATTTACACAAACGACTGCTAAACCTAGAATGGAATTTGTTGCATGGTCAGCCTTTTGACGACGATCTTTAGAGTCGCGAAATTGGTTTTCGGAAAATAATGAAAAACTGCACAATTTGTATCACTTAGTTTAATATAAAAAATGCTTGACAAAGTATAAGGACTACTGGTATTGCTTGTTACTTGCGATTGATGTTACTTCAATTCCGCCCTTTTATATGTGCTGAATGCGGTGGAGTGGTTTCTTACCCCACCCAACTTGCTCAAGGAGGGAAGATGTCGTCACATTGACGTCGGTTGTAATTTTGAAATTGGGGAAAACCCAACAGAATTGGTTATGTATCCGCATTAGTTGGCAAAAAAAAACTTGGCAACAAATTTAAAGTAGATTTTTTAGTGAATAAAATACCTTTTACAATGATAGGAGGACAATTAGGAGGAAGGGTCGAAAATTATGTTACAGACCCTACGATAAATCAATTAAAAAATAACAACTTAAATCTGATACTATTATCATTAAACAATGCTATTATTTTCCTTCAATTTTTATTTAATTCCGCTATAACTCTGTCAGTTTAGATAAACTGTTAGCTTCAGTTTGGCAATATTTCAAAAACATTATCAAGACAAGCGGATAGTTACAAGTAATTAAAAATAAAATAAAATTAAACAACACCGCCGACTTGTTGACCCCCAGCCCCCCAGCAAACCTGATAAACAATCTTGTTTTCACACATGTTGCGATATTCAGCGATAATATTGTCGAAATCGGTTAGAATAAGCAATAATTTGTTTTTTCAATCAGTATTGGGGTGCGTTTCAGCTGTGCTTATCTTTCTGTAAAACTTCCACTTTCTGGCTTCAAATGAATCACACACAGGTAATTTGTTTATAATTAACTTTAGAGTAGCCATCGCAAAATGCATATGACCCGGGGAGTTATCCTAATCGAGACCCATTTGTTTGTTATAATTTAGTTGAAACTTATCATTTATGAAAATGAGTCATAATAAAACTGCCAATATTAGTAAAAATTAAAAGTTTCCATTTGCAAAATTGTAAAACAAACAAAAATGTTCCACACAAATAAACCAATTTCAGTCGTTTTTGACGCAAATTACGTTTTTCTTCGTATGTGCATTTAGCAACCGAAACGCGTGGAAACGGTCGTTTTGAAACTATTTATTTAAACTTTAATCCCCATGCCGATAAGAGACCCCCTGTAGAATCAACAAGACGACGATAAGCATGTGTCTGTAACGAATGGAATGGCATGTTTTTATATCAATTACGGAAAATGCTCAACTAATATTTTTTGCCAACTTCAACATATTTCAAACTTGTAACAATTCGAACCGATGAGTGCACGGTTCTTATACTCATATGAGTATAAGAACCGTGCGATGAGTGCCAGTTACGTAACTGTCATTATAAAACAAAGACTACAACAGCACAGTGATCTTGGCTATTTATGCTTATCATTACAACAAAGCGTTTGCATTTTGCATTTAAAAATTTTTGAAAAGAGGCGTTTGTCATGTGGGATGACAAAAATTTAATTGAATAGCTGATTGGAACAAGAATATGGTTTCAGGAATCTCTGAACTGAGAAAAACGATTAAATGTGTTTCCATTTCAGGAATATTATTATCATTATTCCACTATTACAATATTTTGATTGTAATCTTGAGCTACATGGAACAGTATAATATCGTTTAGGCACTTATTGGCAAACCCGTGTCGAAATAAACAATAAGTTAGCGACCTCACTCTAAAATTACATATTTTGGAATCCTATTCTTCTTCTACTCACCCATTCAATTATTAAAATTTAGCAATTCAAGCCTGTGCGCTTATGTAACTGTCATTAGAAAATAGTGATCATGACTTGTAATCTGTGATCGTAACTATTTCATGCTTATCATTGCAACAAATTGCTTGCATTTCGTATTATCTAGCGAGCACCGAACATCGTTTGTGATTTCGCAAAAAAGTTATCACTAACTGGCAGAAATGTTAAATATTATGAATTCGAAACTCGAGCCTGGAAGATTACGTCATTTTTATTAAAAAATAGTGGTCGTGACTATTTCATACAATGTGGAACAAAATGATTATCATCTAGTAACCTTTGGAATATTTTCACATGTAAATTTTCCTGTGCCGCTCTACCATTTTTAAAGTTCACAGTTCTGTCAATAAATGACATCAATCAAATTGATTGTTATTACAATTTATTGAAGTGAATTGAATTAACAAAGACTAAAAATGTATACCGTGCAAGAGAACACTTTCATCATTGAGGCGTATTTTCGATCTGGACGCATAGTTTGAAATTTTAATGGATTTTTTGAGATTAGGATACCGCCCTCCTTTTTTTGTAGAGCGGCACTTCCTATTTTTACAAGAGTAATACAAAGGTAACTAGATGACAATCATTTTGTTCCACACTGTACTTATTATTCCTTACAACAAATCGCTTGCATTTCGCAATAACTTGCAAATATTTGAGAAACATTTTCTGTTATGTGCAAAACGTTTTCACTATCTGGGAGAAATTATAACCATTAACAGTTATTAACATTCAGAAAATATCGGACCTGTGGGATAACGTAATAACTGTCATTAGAAAGATGATCGTGATCGTGACAGTGTGATACATATCATTACAAAAAATCATTTGGATTTTGCATTAACTATCAAATGCTGAACAGAAATTCGGTTATCATGTGAAAAGCATTATCACTGACTGAGAGAACTTTTAATGGTTACTATTATAAAATCCAGTCTGAGGGATTACGTAACTGGGCATTCGAAATAGTGATCGTGACTATGACAAATACCTGTGCAAATACCTGTGCAAATACCTTGGATTTCATATTAACTCACCCTAAAAAATCGTTTGTCACGTGAGAAGCGTTATCACTATCTGTAATTAATCAGTAATGTCATTAATAACAATTAGAAAATTTTTATTATCGTTACTATTTCATACTTATAATTACAACAAATCGCATGCATTATGCATTATCTAATATCTAAGGGCAAAAATTGCAAAAACAAACTCTGTTAAGTGATAAGCTTTATCGTAAATTCGCTGCTATTTTTAATATTTACAAAAAACTGTTTGCGCGTGCCACGATAGAAATTCGAACATGTGTGATTACTCATTGTCATTAGGCTAACAATTTGCAATATCCAACAACCACAGATTACTCCCAACAACACATTTCTGAGTGTGATACATGGAAATCCATTACTCGTTTAAGTGTACCCTTAGTTCTCGAAAACTAAAAATATTGAAATTGTGGATGGCAACATATTTCGCAGTTGTAATAATTCTAACCGGTGGGATTCGCACCAATAGTTACGTAACTGCCATAACGTCATAATGGAATGACACTAGTGACCTTGAGCGTTTTGCACCTGTTGTGGAATTGATTAGAAGTGTTTTTGAGGCTACAAGACAAATATCGAATGGAAACTGATAATTATGCGATTATAATTGTGTGTGTCATCGGCGGATGTAACAAACCCATTGTCAAGCAATTCAATCAGATTTTTAACTTCTAACCTAAAAAATGTACATTGATAAACAATGCAAGCGGAGGACTTCAGCGACAGTTTTAACGTTATTTTCCACCCGGCTGGGGGTCACTTGGTGCCCCCTGACCGCCCACAGTTCTTGCTACAAGATGTGAGTATCAGAGATAAGCGAAAAGCAAATAGGTCGCGGTGCCGGAAAAAATTGATAAACAATTTGAGTTCATTGGGGGTCTTGGGGCGACCTTTACGAAGAGTATAAATAGAGAGTCGTTCCGATAACTGTCCAGTGTTGAAAGCGTAGCGATTCGGTGCGGTATAAATTTGATAGCCGCCCCAAAAAGTGAGTCTCCGACCGCTGAGCTCGAGTATTACCATTCAACCGTTTTCGTATAAGGGTTTTTCAATGTCGGGTGCACGTTTCGTCGAGAAAATGACCATTGCTGATAAATTCCGCGTCAACCCCATTTACTATTCCGACTATTCCGATACGACTCCCGTGTGCTAGGAAACCGGACGTTTCCGCTAATCGCAGCGCTAGAAGTCGCTGAAATTCCTTCTGGAAATCGACTGAAACCGTATTAATTGTTTACCCAAAATGGATATCGTCAGTAGCGTAAGTTTTAGCTTCTCGCGCACTAAAACCGCAACGTGGTGCTGATGATTGTCTTTACAGTATCCTCTGGTAAAAGCTTTCCTTGCTGGATCCTTCTCGGGAACCTTCTCGACGATCCTCTTCCAACCCCTTGACTTGGTCAAGACTCGCCTCCAAAACCCCACGACCCTTCTCAAGTAAGTTTAATAAAACCGTGTCAGTTGGGCGTTTCTAACGGTTTCTCTTAGTGGACAACCTGGGGGTACACGCATGTTATCAATTTTCGCTCACATCCTCCAACAGGAGCATCTGCGCGGCTTGTGGCGTGGGATGACACCGGTAGGTCAAACTAAAAATACTCGCTTATCGTCTCGCGATAACACAGTAATTTTTCTCAGTCCATAACACGATGCGTCCCTGGCGTTGGCCTCTACTTCTGCTCTCTGGACTATCTTAAAACGCAATATCTAACCGACAAGACGCCCGCTCCTCTCGAGTCAGTCGCTCTGGGAATGATAGCGCGCTGCATGAGCGGCGTCGCTTTGATCCCCATCACCGTCGTCAAAACTCGCTTCGAAAGCGGCGTCTATGGCTACAGCGGCGTGGCCTCGGCCCTGCGGGAAATCTACCGCACAGAAGGATTGCGCGGGATGACCTGCGGGCTGATCCCGACCCTCTTCCGCGACGCCCCGTTCTCGGGGCTGTATCTGATGTTCTACACTCAGACGAAGCTGATGGTTCCGAGAGAGCTGTTTGAGTCGAATTTTGCATCGCCCCTGCACTTCACCTGCGGCATCAGTGCCGGAATTCTGGCGTCTATCGTCACACAACCGGCTGATGTTTTGAAAACCAAAATGCAGCTGTATCCCAAAAAGTTTAAAGGGCTGTGGTCGGTCGTGCTGTACGTCCATGGAAGATATGGCGTGAAGGGGTATTTCAAGGGCATGGTTCCGAGGATGCTGAGGAGGACGTTGATGGCAGCCATGGCTTGGACCGTCTACGAGCGACTCTCCAAGACCATTGGATTGAAGTAGCGCTGTGCGTTTTCAAATTAGGCGTGAAAGCTTGGTTTGAACGTGAGTCAAGGTACAGAGCGCTGAAGTCGCCGCTGCACTGTTTATATATTTTATGTGGCTTTCACTGTGGGGGTACGACGATATTGTAGTTTTGGACGACAAAATTTACAGTATTGCTATTATAATGCCGTTTATATGTATTCTATATTGTATATTTTTGTTAAATATATTCCTGTTAAACTATTGACTTTGTTTGTCTTATCAGTGATTCGATGTAATGCAGTCGACCTTCGGGTTCAAGGTGATTGTGAGTCGGAACCAATTTAGTCGCTCACAAATGCAAATTGTAGCATTCTTTTAATGTAATGTAGAAACGCAGTTGGAAATCAAGACATTCCAATTGCTTTTGCCGTTGAATGTGTTGGCGAGAATTTTTCTCCTTTCAATGGTCAGCACAGAGCGCGGACCTCAACGCAGCATTGTGGCACATGCTTGAAAATCCTCAGAGATTGCTTTCAAATCCGCCCAACACCTTGAAAGAGGTGGGTCTACGTCTCGTAGAAATATGGAATAACCTGGACCAGAATACCATAAGAACGCTTATTGTTGGTCTGAATCGTAGATGTGAGGCTTGTTATTCAAAGTAGAGGAGGAGACAATCCATACTTATGTCATCATTAGTTTGCAATTAGACATATCTTTAACTTTACAGTGATTTGTGAGTTTTTTTTTGGTGTTATGTTATTATTTTCCATCTTTATTGTAAATTGCTAAAAAGTAAAATAAAGTGTTAGTTATTAGGTCACACATCTTATTTTTATGGCGTAATTCCTAATGGTGCGTTAATTTCTTAGCAGTGTATATTATAGCTTTTGTATTATTTTTTACAGTGCTCAAACGACGTCTAAACTGAGACCTGAGACGTATTGTGTCTGAGACGGTTATTAACAAAGTTCTTCAACAAATTTTAAAATTCTTCAATTCAAGGTCTACACTCTATCGAACGTCGAAGTTATTCCATAGCCTACGCAGCTTTGTTGTATTTTTGTAGGCACGTTATTTTGATCACTAAGAAAAAACGAAAATGGTCATTTCAAGTAAATCATTGTAACTCAAAATTGTTCATAAAAACATCTTAAAAATAAATAAATAAAATCTGGATAATTGCTTAATTACAAACTACAATACACTTTTCTTTGGTCATCAAGAAAAAGTATTCACTAAAATAATGGAAAAAAAGTATGGGGTAATGTCAAGGGTTCATTGTTACTACCTGCAATATAAAGAAAATGTCTAGCAGCACAAAACTTTACACAATAATTTTTGCCAAAAATTTCTAAAGTTTCTTGTATTCATCTGCTGGGAGTAATTGAATATAATTGAGCAATCAAAGGTAATAATAATAGTGATAAATTATTTTATCACTATACACAGGATGTTTTTAAATTACTGTCGAAAATTTTAAGGAGTGATTCGATCTACATCGAAAAATATGAGAATGAGTTTATATTCTTGAGTTCCACTTCTTCAATTTTTGGCGGATTTAGGTACGATCACGCGCCAGGCTCATTTAATACGATGCCCCATTCATTAAAAAAAGTCTCAAAAGATGGTTTAGAATGTAAAACAACAAAAAGTGCATTCAAAACTTTAACATTCTGTTTATACAATCTGTAAATAATTAAAACAAAATAACTTGTAATTAATACGAAAACTATAACTGTTTAAAATAAATAGAAAAATAATATAGCAAAAAAATGCAGATATATTTTAAAAACAAACAAAACATATTAATTTAAACACTTTCTTAAAGATAAAATAAGGCGCCCATTTGAAAAAATTAAGTTATGTACGTTTGAAATTGTTAAATTTTAACAAGTTGTATTTAGCGGCCTCTAGGTATATTCATTTTGTTTAATCATAAGAGAGAATAATTTATGCTGAATTCAACAGTTCAGTTAGTCCAGCGATATTCCTATTACGAGTATTTCAGACCGCAGCTTATCCAGTTTGTATTTAAATTACAGTTGAAAATTTTAAGAGGTGATGAGAAAAATTCCTATGGACGTACGTTCGAAAATGCTTACTTACTGAACTAGAGGCACTTAAAGTTGACGTTAAAAAAAATATTTTTACTATTATTAATGAAGCCGCTTTTACTGGAAAAACGAAACTCGGCACACTTGCCTGTCTTCTTATCTTGTATATCATATCATGCTTTTTGCGGAATCCACACAACCAGCCGACTATGATTTTGAAGTGGTTGTAATTTTCAACTCTTCATAATTTGTTATTAGACATAATTTTTGCCAGTTTCGACCTGGAATAAGAATCAATGATCCAGCACGGATAAAAAAAGGTGTTCTTGTGTTAAAGCCTTTCGAGAAAAATTGATTTTATCTTTTTGCGTCCCTGGAAGACGTTAATTGTCTTCTACATAGGGGAATTTTAGCGAAATTTGGGCACATCTCTGAATGGCTGCTTTTGTGAAATGGCATGATTTGACAGTTGCTAAAGTCTACACTGGAAAAATAAAATAAAAGCTCGATTCTATGGCCTATATAGAATATATAAAGAAATCAATTGATTGAATTGTAATTTTTTTTTTAATTTCCAGAATAATTATAATCATATATAAAATGGATATGTATAGTGTGGCGCAGATAAAAGTTACTACCCATTATAACAATTTAATTTTTCAAATCGCAAGAAAACGGCGTAACACTTAGAATCCAGAAGGATAAATAGCTTTGCATCAAAATCTATTATCTGGTTTTTGCGGTGCTACGAATGTACAAGGGTTAGCTACCCTCTTCATAATTTTAATAGAAAACAGGGCATGCAGTATATCGAAATGTAGGTTTTTGCTTCCTCTGCGGCGATTTTTCAAAAAAGAAGTTTTTTTTTTTTTTTAAATAGAAAACCAACTGAAGTTAGGTCCATAATAAGTTATACAAAGTCTAATTATTTGACAAGGAATCCGAAAATAGAGTAGTATACTGGGTGTTTCATTTAAAAAAACATAAATTTGTATGTGGACATACAGCAGATATTTCGAGCGTTGTCTTAATGCATTATACCTTCTCAGAAAAACCGTATCTCGATATCGCTGTTTTTATGAGAGTAATATCTTAATTTCCCACAGCGCTGGGACATCCTGTATGTATTTGTATGCACATCAGTTTCGTTTCAATATGTACTCTGATTTTACAAACTTAGTTGAGTCTTGAAAAAACCTTAAAATTTCCTTGTAATGAGTTTACGGAACCTCATCAATATTTTGTATTAAATATGTAGTTAGTATGTTCAATATTATTCAGTATTATGCCGATTGCGGCTTAAATTTTAATCCGAATGTTCTGTGAGGAGCTTTACAGTTTCCATTGTCCAACTTTCTGAAGAAGAGTTCCGTCTCTCTGTTCGACTGTCCAGAGTTGTTAGCAGAGTGTAAATAAAACCAATCAGTTTTAATTGTCGCACGATTTAATTCAATAAATTACAAAATATTTGCGCACTCTTGTTAGAAAACAAAATACATCGACGCAAATGGTCGTTTAGTATAGAAATCTGGACGAGTAATTGTCGTTGCACGTTATAATATTTACAATGTGCTGATTTCAATAAAATAACAACTACAGCTAAACTATAGTACATATCACAGCTCGCAAACTGGCCTCGTCTTCACATTTTGGCATTCGAAGAAATCGACGTCAATTGAACTCGGAAGCCGCTCCGCTAAATGGCACACGAAGTCGTAATTCTTTGGTACATTATTTGGGGGAAGTCAATCCGCATATTTGGTAACAATCAGACAAGCCTCGTCGCTAAGACAAGCAGAAGAAGCGTCATCGTCCCTCCCAGCGCCCTCGCCGAACTAACATCGACGTGCACCACCCTTGCCAGAGTCAAAGAGCTCAAACTCAGCTCGCTGACAATTCTCGGACTTTGCATGTTGATCAAACTGGCGATCTTCTCAGCTTCACGTACGCAAGCCTCGAGCTGCAGCTCGGACGGATACTTTTCCGTGGTCTGCACGGCGACGAAAACGTCCAGTTCGACCGTCAAGTAACCGCGGAGGACGCACTGCGCTACTTGAATTTGGCGATCAAGAGCTTTGAGCATGGATTTGAGACTTAGCGATTCCGTGTCGGCGTCTCTAAGAGCGTACAACGCGCGGTGGATCTGGTTGCGCGAGTACAGCAGACGAAGAGCACCGCCACAGATGGGACAGCACGCGCCTGGAGGTGTAATACCCATGCAGAAGGGATCGGGAAGCGGGCGACATGTAACTCCCGGACACTGCTTCGCTTTGCTCGGTTTGATCAAACCGAAGACGCGGCACCGTCCCACGTAGTCCACGGACACCGAGTCCGCCCATGCGGCACATTCTGAGATGTAGGAGCGACCGTTTATCCCGCAGACCGCTCCTTCGTGCTTGCAGTTCCTCAGACATGGACCGTGGTAAGCCAAACGCGCGTTGTGGTGTGCTAACATGCACGTGTTCTCATACTCCGTATTGTTGGTACTGCAGACTGGAGTGCGTGGAATTGTGCGGCAATTCGTCGTACCATTTACTAAAAAAAGAAAGTGTTACGTTTTACTATACTTTTTTTTACTAGTATACAGGTTGTTGTTTCACGACAATGACCGATTAGGCAGATAAAGAGAACGGAAAAACCAAGTGCGCACTTATATAAACTTGGAAAATCTATCTGCCGAAAATGTATTCATGATTGTGCTACTTCCGGTTATACCGGTAGTTGGTATCAACTTTGTTGTTTTAAAAATAACTTACCTATACAGGGTGATTCTTTTAAGGCGGCGATTACGAAATTTTGGACTTCTTATTATCATAGCGAGCTGCAATTTGGTATTCGATGATAATCGAGCCTTTCGAGCCAAACTAAAATATTTTCAAGATGGTGGCATTTCTGCATATACCGGAAGTCGCGGCCATCTTTGTTTTTTCAAATGGCAACCCTAATTATTTATTTAATTTTTAGAATCGTCTTTAAAATTTAAGCAAAATTGTTCAGTTATATTGGCCTATCTGTCATAGTTTTGGAACTATATCATTTTATCTGTAAAAATTTTGATTTGCAGGAGTCATCAATATCATAATCATAACGGCGTACAAGATATATGCGATGTGCCTGGGAGAAAGATTGGTGAAGGAGGTAGAAACGAAAGGGATGATTCAGGATGGGCAGGCGGGATTCAGGGCCGGGAGGGGAACAATGGACAATGTGTACATCCTACAACACATAGTGAGCAGAGAGTTGAAAAAGAGGGGAGGTAGGGTGTATGCATTGTTCGTAGACCTGAAGGCGGCTTTTGATAGTGTGGATAGAGAGAAACTGTGGGAATGTATGAGAGAAAGAGGAGTGAATGAAAAGCTAGTGTGCAGAATAGAAGATATATATAGAGAGACAAGAAATAGAGTGAAGGTGGGAGAGAAAGAGAGTGAATGCTTTTGGACGAAAAAAGGGGTGAGACAAGGGTGTCCGCTCAGTCCCACACTGTTTACTCTATTCATTAGTGATGTAGAGAGGGTACTGAGCGAAGCGCAGGATGGAGGAATGGTAATAGGAAGAAAGAAAGTATGGTCGCTGGCGTATGCGGATGATTTGGTGCTAGTGGCAGGGAATGAAAGAGCAATGAGAGGAATGATAAAAACATTAGAGGCATACATGAGGAAAAAGAAATTAGAAGTGAATGCTAAAAAGACAAAGATGCTGGTGTTTAGGAAAGGGGGAAGAGAAAGAAGAGAGGAAGAATGGATGTGGGAGAAAACGCAGGTGATAGAAAAAGTGAAAGAGATGTATTATTTGGGGTATGTGTTTAACGAAAGAGGAACAGCAGGGGCACAGGTAAAGGAACCAGTCAAAAAGGCAAATAGAGTGGTAGGAGTAGTATGGGGAATAGGAGAAAGGAAGTTCGGGCATAATTTTAGAAGAAGGATGATGATGTTTGATAGCCTAGTGAAAAGTGTGTTGATGTATGGGGCGGAGATATGGGGTTGGAAGGAATGGGAGGAGGTTGAAAGGGTGCAAGAGAAATATCTGAAATGGGTGCTAGGAGTGGACAGAGAAACACCAGGGTACATAGTGAGAGAGGAAACGAAAAGAGAAAAGATGAGAGTGGAAGCAGGAAAGAGGGCGGCAACATTTGAGGAGAGAATTAGCGAAAGGACTTGGTGTGAACTGTTGCAGGAATGTCGGAGAGAGAAAAAGAGAGAAGCAGAAAATGATAGAGTGAGTGAAAGGGCAAAGTATTATGAAAGGAATGGGTATAGCTTAGGAGAAGCGACGAGAATGAGTGGACGAGGGGTGAGAATGAGAGAAAAACTGAGAGACAGAGATAGGGATGTGGAGAGACAAGAGAGAAGGGAGAGAATAAAAGAGTCCAGGTACAATAACAAGTATAAAGAAATAATATCGGAAAAACTACCGAAGTACCTGGAAAGAGTGAATGCAAATGAGAAAAGAATGATTGCAAGATTCAGGTGCGGGAATGAAGAGAGAGAATGCAAATTCTGGGAGAAAGAGGAGAAGAGAGTATGTAGAATATGCGGAGAAGGACGAGAAACAGTCGAACATCTGATGAAGGAATGTGAGAGTCTGAGACAGGATGAAAGAAGGAGGGATGAGGTATTGAATGAGGATGGAAGAGGAATAGAATGGATGAGAAGCGTGGTGAGAGAGAGAAAGAGGGGGGAGAGTGCGTAAAAGAAGGAATGAAGGAATGAAGGAAGAAGAAATCGGTTTTAGAAGAAATTAATATTAAGTTGAAGAAAAATTGTATGATTTTGTAGGAGTCTTAAGGCCGAAAGGCAAATAAAACGATTTATATATCATAATCATAACTCTCAGCTCCTTTGTCCCAGGTGAATTTTGTTTATTGTTTTGTGTAGCTGAAGGTTCGAGCAATGTATTGTGCTAGTCAATTATTATCAGAAATGAAGTAAAAATAGCGCAAAAAATATTTGAAAATAACAATAACAGAATGATGATAACTCAATTTTTCCAAATGTAATGACACATTTTTTATTGCAGCGATCGAAAGAACGTTAAAAAATAGGACAACTTTTGTTAACATATCGTATACCTATTTTACATAGTTTTAGAGTAATCCTCATTTCTTTACAAAAATTAACTCGCCACCATGATTTCGCAAAGATCTAGTAGCCTATGAACGTAAAACAATTGATGCTACTGTCAATTACGACGTTTTACTTATCACAAGCTTCAGTTAAATTGTTGGAAAATTTTTCTAATTGGTTTGCAATGAATAATTATATCAATGAAGTGATTCTTGACTTGTTTTTTATTCATGGGAGCTGTCATGAAATCGTTCAAAGAACCTGCCGGGAATTCAATTTCAAACACATTATTTGGACGGACGAAGCCAAATTTGCGCAGCGCGGAGTATTTAACAGGAGGAATCGTCATTTTTGGGCAGTTCAAAATCCGCAATTAGTATTTGAAGAGGAAAATCAAATACAGTTTTCGGTTAACGTTTTTTGTTTATTAATGGATAATCGGATGCATTGGTACATTTACCAAGAAAACTTGAATGGGCAACGATATTTGGACATAATACACAATATCCTAGAAAGTTTTCTTGACAATTTACCACTGCAGGAAATGGTGAATGCATGGTACCAAATGGATGGTGCACTAGCTCATTCTACAGTGGCTGTTGATCGAAAATTGCGAGATTTGTTTGAGGATAGATGGTGGGGAAATAAAGGACCAATGGCTCTGGCCTCCTAGGTCGCCAGACTTGACACCGCTCGACTTTTATTTGTGGGGACGATTAAAAGAAGAAGTTTATAAAACAAAACCTGCAACGCTCGAAGATTTGATTGCTAGAATCAACAATACTATGAATGGGTTAGATCCAAATGAAATTAGTAGGACTTCTGGAGTTGGTGTTCAACGACGGATAATGGAATGTATTAATCACAACGGAGGCCACATAGAAAATGTTTTGTAGTTATGTATTATTATCCGAATTTGTTACATTAAATTATATTAACATACATTTAAGGTTTATAATGATGACAATAAAAAAACCTATCTGGTTTAGCATTATGCTTTTCACAAGTAAAACGTCGTAATTGACAGTAGAATCAATTGTTTTACGTTCATAAGCCACTAGATATTTGCGAAGTCATGGTGGCGAGTTAATTTTTGTAAAAAAATGAGGATTACTCTAAAACTATGTAAAATAGGCATAGGATATGTAAACAAAAGTCATACTATTTTTTAACATTCTTTCAATTGCAGCAATAAAAAATGTGTCATTACATTTGAAAAACTTGAGTTATCATCAGTTTGTGATTGTTATTTTCAAATATTTTTTGCGCTATCTTTACTTAATTTTTGATAATGATTGACTAGCACGGTACATTGCTTGAACCTTCAGTTACACAACACAATAAACAAAATTCATCACCGACAAACGAGCTGAAAGTTATGATTTTTTTTCTAGACCCCTGCAAATCATTATTTTTATAGAAAAAATGATATAGTTCCAAAACTATGACAGATAGATAACTGGTTAGTTTTGCTTAAATTTTAAAGACGATTTCAAATCTGAAATAAATGGTAAGGGTTGCCATTTGAAATAACAAAGATGGCCGCGACTTCCGGTATATGCTGAAATGCCACCATCTTGAAAATATTTTAATTTGACTCGCAAGGTTCGATTATCATGGTATGCCAAACTGCAGCTCGCTATCACAATAAGAAGTCCAAAATTTCCTAATCGCCGCCTTAAAAGAATCACCCTGTATATTTATAATGCATTTTCAGAATCTGCATTAAATTCTATGTCATACGATATCATCGTTTATGCTCCTTCTTGCTTAGAGAAAAAAATATCTTGTATAAAAGGCGAAAATCCAATACAATAAAAAATGAATAAGGAATGAACCCTAAAAGTCATATCGACGAAACTTGGTTACCGGTTGGACACACGTTCAGCTATGTATAGGAGTCTAAACATTTTCAAGAATATTCCTGGAGGAGAAGAAAAGTCAGCTGCAATTCAATACATCTAAAAAGAATAAAAGTCGATGTTTTCAAATTGAAACCATACACCTTTCGAAAGAGAACTTTATTCTCGATCTGATAATGTATCGTGTTCTCGTACCTAAAATGGACTGTTGAGTTATTTGATTTTTTCAACTTTTCTTTGCAATTATGAGAAAATAGGTTATCGAGTTAGCTGTGAAAGTAGGTTTGATATTTTGAAATGTAAGTAGTTGCGGGATTTGAGTTCTAATACATTTGTAATACTACTGTTACATATCCCTTTTGAAGATAATTGATATTCCCCGTTCAGACATTGTCAGAAAGAACCTTCACAAACTTTCTTACTGCTTACAATCCTATTTTTTAATATATCATGTCGTAAAAAACGCAATTTTCGAATTAGATGTGTTTACAATTATAATGGAGGCGTATATGAGCACTTAATTAAAAAAAAGATAATTATTTTTGTGTTTTAAGGAATATATTTTTTAATAACAGAGTTCATCGATTATTTGACAAATCAAACCTTATTGAGATAACTGTAAAACATCTAATTATTCAAAAATTGCATTTACTGTGAAATGATAAATTAAAAAATAAGAGAGTAATCACTAAGACAGTTTGTGAATATTCCTACTGGCATTGTATGAACAAGGAATTTAAATTATCTTGATTAGTTAGTAATTAGTACTTAAATCGATAATCTGCCTACATTTAAAAATATCAAATCTACTTTCACAGCTAAGTCGATAAGATTGGAATAAGCCTACTTATTTCCTCATAATTGTAAAAAAAAGTTGAAAAATCTAATAACTCAAAAACAGTCCATTTTAAGCATAAGAATTTTGATACATTATCAGATGGAGAATAAAGTTCTCTATCGAAAGGTGTAATCCAAACATATGGTTCCAATTTGAAAAAATCGACTTTTATCATTTTTGGATTTATTGAGATTCAGCTTCTTTTCCTTCAAGAATATACTTGAAAATGTTTAGACTCCTACACATAGCTGAACCTTTGGTCCAACTGTTGACCAAGTTTCGTCGACATGACTTTTAGAGTTTATTAATTATTAATTTTTTTCTTGCACTGGATTTTCGTTTTTTTTCAAGACAATATTTTTTGTCTCAATAAATGGAAGAATAAGGTGCATAAATGTTGATATTATATGACATAATATTTAATGCAGAATCTGATAATACCTTAAAAATAGGTATGTTCTAGTTAATATAACCGAAAGTAGCACAATCATGAAAATATTTTCAGCAGGTAGATTTATAGAAGCGTGCAAAGTTTCAGTTCACTCGGTTTTTCCGTTGCCTTTATCTGCCTAATAGGCCATCGTCGTGAAACGTCCTGTATAAAGCGTATGTACAAATAAAAAAAATCAGAGTAGGCAATGGAATCTAGCTTTTGTGTTATTTTTTACAGTGTAGACGTTAGACATTGGCATATCAAGTCATTTAATAGGAACTGTCAACCAAAAAGTTGCTCAAAAGACGTCTAAACTAACGCCTTAAAATATAATTTGTTAAAAAAGGCACAAAATGTATAGCAAAGCAACAAAATCAGAAACACGTAAGAAATTGGACTGCAATCACCGAAGGGATACTGAAGATAGAACTGGAATTAGAAGACCAAATCAGAACAACGATAATAATTGCGTATGGCCAAGAGGAGAGGAGAAGTCGTAGATCAGACAAAGATATAAAGTGAAGACTAATAATAATGGACGATTTCAATAGAAGGGTGGAGAAAAAGAATGCAGAGACAATTGGAACACATGGAGAAAATGTGAGAAATAATAACGGGAAAATGCTGACTGATTTTTGCTTAACAACCAATCTAGTTATAATAATATTATATTAAAGGACGTGTTTCATAAGACACTGTTTTCTAAAAAGACGAACACGGTCCAAAATCCTGAAAAAGGTCGTTATAATAAATAACACCGACCATGAAAGCCTACATACTCCTACATTTCTATTTGCAAAAAAATTGGGGCAATCATTGAATTAGAATGAGGAAGGTGTTCTAGGGACTTTGTGGAAAGGTGGCAGCGTCATGTCACTAAATTCAAAAGGCTGCCTTTTGTATATTTTTGTTTATTTCAAAGTTTCTATAAAACTATAACCTGGTCCCAGTACAACACGCAAATAGAAAAATAATAGTATAATAAAGAATGAGTACCATAAGGTATGTTTTATTGCACGAGTCAATTTATAAAGGATGAGTGTTATAATAGCCTCATGAATGAGTTTTTTATATTATTTTTTATACTTTGCATCATTTATGCAATTTTTAGTCAAAAATTTGCAACTGTAAAATTTGGGGAATTTTGCATGGGTTGGTTGACAACTGTCAAAATTGAAATTTCGATTTTCAAATGCAATTAGACGGCACAACAGTTGGCGGTGATAATAAATATTTTTCCGCAAAATATTGTGACAAGCAATCTACCTGGTATTAATTTGAGTGCTCAAGACACATTCAACGTAACGATTAATGTTTATAATAATTGAGAAAATCTAATATAAATTTAAAATATTGTAACGTTTTGATGTTTGAGATTACATTTCTGATCATGACATACCATCCTAGAAAAACTAGATTATACTCTATTATCTTCGCTTCTGTTACAAAACCCAAAAAGCTATTAACGCACTCAATTGAGTGTTTTAACAGCTTTGTTATAGACGCAAAGTAGAAAAAATAAAATATTGCAACAATTTTTTTCAAATTCTATATAAAAAATTACACATCTGTTAAGTTAAAAATTATTCAATTTGAAAAAATAATTTACGTTTCGTCAGATTATTGTTAACCCCAATCATATGTATTGACACCGTGCAATTAGATTATGTTAACATTTATTAATAATTTTTATTTTAATGATTTTTAAAAACTGATTCTAAGTAAAATTAAACAATTGTTGAAGATATCTTCCAAATTATGTAAAAAACATGCGTTCCATTTTAAAATCGTGGTCGCCCAGGTTTTTCACGATTTTTAATGCTACCAGTTTCTTGAAATCTTCGTAAAGTTTTTGAAACCGTCGTCCTGGAGAAAGGTTCTCGGTTTGGATGAATTTCATTAAAAAGAGTCACTACTTGAGCACAACTTCGTTTTCTGTCGCCACATCCAGCCTTCATGAGAATTTGTATACACTCAGTTTCACTTAAATGTACCATTGTTAAACTAATTATTGCACACAAGTTTAATTTTTGGCTAATGTGCAAGTGACAGTAATGTGCTAATAACAGCATTTTCAAAACAAAACTTCTTTCCCAGAATTAAATTTTACAATTAATTTTTTACCCTTTAATAAAAATAAAGGTAGGAATGCTTTACATTACTAAAATCAGAAACAATACTCTTTTAAAAAATATAAGACTTGACCCCCGTGCCAAATAAAAAAATCAAGTTGGCCTTGTATCTCAAAAGCAAATAAAGGTATAAAATTGAAAAATTCTTAGATGATAGAATTCAAACACTTTTAATTGTGTGCCAAATTTCAACGAGCTGAAAATATTTGGCTGTATCCTTACTTTTTAGCGAGCCTGTATAAAAATTCTACAGCACCTGCTGCTTTTTAAAAATATGTCATGCCTGAAGCGGTTATCATCAAAAAACTTAAACTACACTTAAAAAAATGCCAACGTGATTCCATGGCCTACTCTGAATACTTTTTTATTTGTACGCCTGTTAGAAATTACTCACTGCACTCGAACTGCTTGCACGCCTTTTGCTTCATGAGGAAGAGACAAATTTGAGGGCGCGGGACGCATTTGTGCCCAATGGGGCAGCTGTCGGGACGGCATGGGTTGTCGCAAGGGGCATGCTCGATATCTGAATCCGTCAAATCGGCACATCTATGGACATATCAATTCAGCTCAAAATCATCACGACTGGGATACAACTTACTTCGCCAAACACGCTGAAGGATAATTATTTCCGTCTTTACCACAAACTGGGACGTAGTGGGGGGAACAGTTGCAGGGGAGAGTAGTGTACGCGGTGTTCGTTCCGCTCAACTCTGTACTCTCGCACTGCTTCTTACTGCAAATCACCTCACCAGCAAAGCAGCTGCACACTTTACAGTCTCTTCTGAACGAAGCTCCGTGGAGTTGATGGTAAGGGGTGTTAACTAGGCACGGGGTTAAAGGAACGCATAAGAGCGGTTGGCACCCTTCGATTTTATCCTTGTTGCATTTACAAATCTTCAAGCAACCTTTGGGGTTGTTGTTATTGTGAATGGGGATGCGCACTAGTGTCCCATCCGGTACCATGTACTCGCTCACCTCACCCAGTTTGCACCCAGGGACGCAAGTGTAAGGCAAGCAGTTGCCTCCGTGGATGCAGTTCTTGTTAAGAAGACAAATCTCGTTGGGCTCGCACGGGTTTCCCTTGCACGGGGAATACACTTGCTCGTTGATCCTCTGGTAGCTGTTCTCTGACGGATAGAGGAAGTTCTGGAGACGGATGCAAGACACGTTGGGGTCTTCGGGGGAGAGGCCTGCGCAAATGGTCTCCGCCGAGTGTTCGGGTGCCATTCTGGTCCAGTCCACGCACTGCGACAGAATGTCCAAGCAAACGTCTCTGCAGATCTGATTGGCGTGGGAGTGGCGCGAGCAGGGTTTGATTTGAAGGGTGCAAGCCACGGTTTTCCACACATTGGGCGAGCATTCGGAAATGTTCTTCAGTGGAAGAGTCAGGCCGGGGAGGGTGAGTTTGTTTTGGAACTGCCAGACCGCCACGTCGTTCCTGGCAGCTTCGTCGGCCTGAGAGTTGCAAGAGCGGAAGAGTTCGGTGGGGCGGTTATTGAAGTTGGTGCAGAAGCTCAGACCGTCGCAGCCGAGTTCGCAGGGTTCGTCAACTGAAAATGTCACCTTGTTGCATTATGTCCGACCGGAATCTTTGGCTCCGGCAAAAATCAGGCGAAGGTTTGGGCGAAGCCGAAGTTTTGTATCAGCCGCCGTCACGTCTTCGAGAGGGCGCTGGCAAAGCCGGTAATGTAGGTATCATGTCGGTAACAGTTGGGAAAACTTTCCATACAACCTTATTATTAATTATAACGATGTTCTTCGGGATTTTGGACCGTGTTCCATTTGAAGTTCCATTAGATGAAAACGACAACAAAAATTATACAATGCCTACGCAGAACATACATGTGACACTCGCGAATGTGACAGCGAAGAGAACACTTTGAGCTCTTCCACATCGCAACTACCACTGATGAAGTCCGCCGCAGTTGTGGATGAAACGTCTGGAGATTCATTGGGGTCACTTGTTGAATTAGCTCCTCGGAGCGTTCACTACACCCCCCCTAATGGAACTTCAAATGGAACACGGTCCAAAATCCCGAAGAACATCGTTACAATTAATAACACCGCCCGTGAAAGCCTACATACTTTCATAAACCTTATTATTAATTCATATCTACCTTTTTAAATTTTTAAGGCTCTCATGCAGTCGATTTATACTCAAGGTATATGTATTTTGACACATATACATTTTGTATTTTGATAAATATTGAAAAATCGCGCGTATCTTTTATGAAAGCAGATATTAAATATCTAGCTCGTACTGCAAAACTTTTTTTGAAAATCTTCTGTTTCCTTAAAAAACTAAAAAAAAACTTAATTTTCCAACAGCAAGACGGTTGCGATTTGAAGTATCTTCCTTACACTAACATGTTCAGGATTATAAAAACTAGCTAATAATGCAGCACGTTTTTTTTAAATTTGGTTATTTCATCAATATATTACAAAAAACTAAAATAAAAATAGGCAACATTTGCTACAACACAAGGCTCTAAAGTGCAAAACTCAATTTGATACATAGCTTTAGGTAGACTCTACACAACGGGATATTATGGTTCATTATTATAATAAACCCGGATAGGGTTTGTATAGCTCTAACAGGCGCTTCGAAAAATATAATATATATTAATATAAATAATGATAATGTAAAATATAATAAAGGTAAAAAACGACTTTGAATCATCCTGCATTAGAATATTTTCCCGATTAACGTTTTGGGGGAAAATAGATAAGTTAAATTTGTTAAATTACCACCTAGAATGTAATCGCAAAAATTAAATACTCGGTCTAAAATATAAATACGCGCATTTGAGATTTTATTTCAAGTTAATAAGTTAAAAGTTTGAAGATTTCACTAAAATAAAAGTTTTGCTTCTAACTAAAAAACCAAAGATGATAGCGGGATGCGGTTAAGTTTGTCAAAAACGAGCTGGGAAATGTGTCCCATGATTTTTATATTACATTCGAAATCTCTATATGGATATCGAAAATTGTCTAAATTCAATTGACCACCTTGAATGACAGCTGTTTGTCCCCAGAAACTGGAAAGTTGGTCGAAAGTCGGTCTAACGGTCTAATTTTGTAGCTTCGGAGTATTCAAAATTTTACCAACGAGTTTTGAACGCTTTAAGCTTAGCTTGCCACTTTTAAATTGAATAAACAACGAAAAAATAACACAAATTTACTACGAAATGTATTAATATCTACATAAAAATATTAAATTTGTTCACTGCTACTGCCCTCAGAACTGCTAAAATCGCCGTTCGCCTCAATTAATAGATTCCTGTACATGATTTGCTATGTCATTTTTAGCCAATAAGAATCAAGTACGATAAACCACGTGTTAAACACGTGAAGAAAATTTAGATTTATGTAGTTTCATTCAAATATTGGATGGTAATACTCATTAATGATAATCAAATATAACGTGCAGTTATAAAATAGTGTTTTTTTATTTGTTACAATGTAGAAGTAATGTTTGCTACTTTATAAAGTATTTCTTGTTGTTTTATCATTTGGTCCATTAATTCAACTTTTAAAAGAATAGAAGACCAAAATACCACTATGAAAAAATATTTCAAATAGTTCAACAATTTTCAAAAATATGTAGGTTTTCACGGTAGGAGTTATTAATTATAAAGATCTTCCTCGGGATTTTTGACCGTGTTCCATTTAAAGTTCCATTAGACAAAGATCGTTATAATTAAATTTCAAAAAGATGATTTTAATGAAAATAAAAACATTGTCTCAATACAATGAAATATTTAAAGGCGAAGTCAAGAAAGCAGCTGATTTTGAAATATTTTGATAGTATTTTGTATACTTTTTTATTTTATAGCACTAGCTATAAGTATCAAATTAATTCACTGCCTACTTAATTATTAAAAAAAGATGTCCCCTCTACCTCTTAAACGAATTAAGCTATCGGAATGCGGTTTTCGCCATTCAGCATTTCCCAAAAATTTGAGCTTTCATTTCTTCGTGAAATAGAAAAAGAAATTGAAAAAATTTGAGACGTGTACAATAGAATAAATTTAAACTTCTCATCGGAGTGACGTATTCGCGCGCTCTTCTCTCATTGGTCAGAGTTTTATTGACTACCTCTATAATTTAAGTAAAGATTTTCACAAAATATATTGCTTTCTTATTGGATTTCTATTGGTACAATTTGGCATTTTTTGACAAAATGCTACATTGATATAGAGTTGAGTTATCAAAATAGCACAAAGCTGTCAAAAGCCGTATCAGCGGCGTAACGTGAGCTTTCGCCGCCTGGGGCCGAACGGAAATTCGCCGCCCCATCTATTTTAATTATTAGTCAGGAAAATTAGTAAAAGTAAAATAAAACATCCTTAAACTTTTTTTATATCTTAAAAATGTACTTTTTGTGTTTTTTTTCATAGCAAAATATTTTATACAATTGTCAATATCAATATGTATCTCATGTTCAATTGCCAGAATAGCTAAATTTAATAGCCTCAGCGTGGATATAGTTGATCTAAGATAATTTTTGATTAACTTCAGTTTAGAGAAGCGTCTCTCGCAAGTGGCATTACTGATGGCAGATGTTATTTTCAACATTATGACAATGTTTGGTAAGCCATCTTCAAGTTTGGACTCAATAAAATATAGAGATGTCCCAGCGCCTTCGACCTAACTTCAATTGTTTTTCTATTATTTGACATTTAAACCAACAAAAGCCCCTTTGAAAAATCGCTGCTCCCAAATCAATGAGAATTTTGGCTTAAAATTTTGACAGAAAGTTTTGTATAGCGTCTAGTTTATGGTAGTTAAGTCAGACTTTGAATTTTAATAATTTACTATACTGTATGTTAATAAACTTAGAGAGCCGGACTTAGTGAGCTCATTTTTACACTCTGGGTCTGTTGCAGATACGAAAGCTCGTAGACGTACGCGCCCAAGTTAGAATTATTCTTTATTAGTGTCTAGAGGAGCTTGATCTATGTTAAGTTCGTCCACGCTCCATATCACTGCAGGCCTTAAAAAAGCATATTTTTGCACTAGATTCTGCAAGCTGTTGAAATCTTTCTCGAATTTCAGCAGTTACTCTGTCTATTGAAGAAAACATTGTTCGCCTCAAGTGATCTTCGTACGATAACTCAACTTCTTGACTTTCGTCGCCAAATACAAGTATGCTTCCTCCTGATTCGTCTTGGGGGTTCAAAATAAATTTCTTGGAGTTTGAAATGATTTTTTGATTTTTCATTTAAATAATCGCGCTGCTTGCCGCCGCCCCTTTTTGTATGCCGCCCGGCGCCATGGCCCCCTCTGCCCCCCCCCACGCTACGCCACTGAGCCGTATCCCTGGTTGTATTAGGTAGTATTTAAAGGGATGCCCACGAAATTTTTTCTTGAGTGCATGGAAGCCTTAATCGGTATTGATTACTATGGTTATTTAATTGAGTGAAATTCTGACTATGTTGGGTACAGAAAGCGCCCATTAATCGAAGGTTTATTCAATGCGGGGCATTTTTTTGTGGCAAAAGTAGAAACAATACTATCTATTATTGATTTGTGCACTTCTGGCCCAAACATTTAGAAATAACTATAACTATCACAGCTAATGCAGAACTGATGCGATAGTTCTTGGATTCCAAATGCCTAACTTGAGAGAGACAATTAATTCTTTCCCGTGGTCAAATAATCATTTCTTGTAAAACAAACACACATACATTTCATGATTGGTTTTTGAAATTTTTATGTTGTTTTCAAATTTCTTTCGGTTTTTGCTTGTTTGGAAATTTGTGCATGATTATTTATCTCTTTCTGTAGTATGTAAGTACTACATTGTAATACCTACAGAGCAGAGCAATAACTTGTACTTGTACTTAGTGGCGGCTGATGCTAAAGGACACACGGGGGACCTGCCCACTGATGCTACAGAAATAAATAATCTTTTCAATAGATTTTAATTTGGTGTGATTGAGTTATTTTGCAGCAAGAAAATTATAAGAATGGACTTCATGTACAAATAAAAAGTTTTTTTGTTTTGTGCCCAGTCTGCTTCTGAACCCACGAGCCGCCACTGCTTGTACTGTCCATTTTATTCGACTGGCGCGTTGTTTCACGAAATTGAGCGAAATTAACACCGACGTGAAGCGTGGAATATATGAACATAATAACCGAAAAGGTTATTATGTTCATATATTATAAAGAGCGAATAGCGGTAAGAAATCTAAAATCTAACAAAGATATTATGATTTTAGCAGCGGACAAGGGGAATGCCACAACAATATTAAACACTGTAGATTACCGACAAAAAATGAATGATCTTCTTGACCCTACAACTTACAAAATACTTTCAAGAGATCCCACATCGCGTATTTTAAAACACACAAATAAATTAATTAAAATGTCGTCAATTCCGGATGAAGTAAAACTAAAAATTCGAAAATCAGAAGCGTTACCACCACGTCTATATGGTGTTCCAAAAATACATAAAGTAAATGTACCTCTTCGTCCAATTGTGAGTACCATAGATTCACCTACATATGATATCGCCAAATACTTAACGAGATTATTACAACCTCATATCGGACAATCGGATTCATATATCAAAGATTCGGCACATTTTGTTGAAAAAATTAAACAATTTCACTTAGATCCAGAGGATTTTTTAGTCAGTTTTGATGTTGTTTCTTTATACACAATGGTCCCAGTCAAAGAAGCACTGGATAAAATAAAACAACTTTTCTCTAAGGATATTGTTGATATGTTCGAACATGTACTTACAACAACATACTTCAAGTATAACAACACCTTTTATGAACAATTGGATGGAGTTGCTATGGGGAGCCCACTAAGTCCAGTGGTTGCAAACTTTTTCATGGAGTCATTTGAAAAAGAAGCTCTACAAACAGCACTCAAAAAACCAAAGTGTTGGTTTCGTTATGTTGATGATACGTTTGTTATCTGGAACCATGGTGAAGAAGCATTGAAAGGTTTCATGGAACATATCAACGGAATAAATCCACGTATCCAGTTTACAATGGAGAAAGAAGAACATCAACAAATCCCTTTTCTGGATGTTTTGGTAAAAAGAAATAGAGATGGTACTCTAGGCCACAAGGTATACAGGAAACCGACACATACCGATAGATATCTCAATAAGAATTCCAACCACCATCCCAGCCAAAAAAGAGCTGTAATAAAAACATTAGTATGTAGAGCTACAAAGATTTGTGAACCTAAACATTTGAAAGATGAACTTAACCATTTAGACCTAATGCTACAAGCCAATGGTTACTCTAACAAACAGATAAAAAGAGCAATTCGCCCAAATAGGTCTGTAAGAAAAACAAACAATAATACAAATCTACCAGAAGGAACAGTATTCTTACCATATATAAAAAATGTAACAGACCGCCTTGGCAAAATTCTAACACGGAATAATATAAAAACAATTTACAAACCAACAACAAAAATTAGAGAATTGCTAGGTTCAGCCAAAGACAAGAGAGAGCCATTGTCGTCAGCAGGAGTCTATAGAATACCATGTTCTTGTGGTTCAGTGTATATTGGTACAACTAAACGAAGTATTAAAACACGTTTAACTGAACACAAGAGGAACTGTCGTTTAGGTGAGTTTGATAAATCTGCCGTAGCTGAACATGGATTGTCTAATGGGAATCATAACATAAAATTTGATGAGACAAAACTTCTGTCGTCCACGTCACAGTACTACCCACGCCTACACCGTGAAGCTATTGAAATTTATAAACACCAAGATAATTTCAATAGAATGGGTGAAGGGTTAAAGATGGACAAAACTTGGCAACCGGTACTGTCAACGAGAAGGGTAATGTCATTTATTCCAGAAAATCAAGCAAACACTGCAAATAATAACAAAAATTATGCAACGCCGCCGCAGAAAATAAATGTGACAGTCGCGAATGTGACCGCGAAGAGAACACTTCGAGCTCTTCCACATCGCAACTTAAACCACTGATGAAATCCGCCGCAGTTGTGGATGAAACGTCTGGAGATTCATTGGGGTCACTTGTTGAATTAGCTCCTCGGAGCGTTCACTACACCCCCCCTAATGGAACTTCAAATGGAACACGGTCCAAAATCCCAAAGAAGAACGTTATAATTAACCGAAAAGGTATTAATAACTTAGTAAACCTATTTTAGTAAGCAAATTCTATCCCACCTATTTAAATTCAAAATATTGTTGACATATGTGTCGTGACTTTCCCCAATAAAGAAAAAAATATAATTCTTAGTGAGTACTTCTTTTATTACCACTGTCATGCATAATACCAAATAATTCCTGCACAATTACTTTTTAGCCAGTATTATAGAATTTCTTACTAAAGTTAAACTTTCGTCTTCGGTAGAAGGTTACGGCTAGACTGAACAATCGGCTTCGGCTTCGATCAACATCTGACCCTCGGTCAGTCTTTAATTAAAATAGACACCAAAGAGATTGAGAATTGATTACCTTCATCGATGCAATTCCTCAAGTTGTCTTCGCCGACTTGAGTCAAGCAATTGTTGTGGAACTCATCCCAAAACGTGGACCAGAACTTGGTAAACGTCTTGGTGCACAACTTCTGGCACGAATTCGTGGCAGCTCTTTGACAGCAATGCCATTTAGCCGAATCCATTCCGACTCTTTCGATTCTGGAAACTTCAACTGACGTAGCCGCCGGTTCCGCGGGCTTCAGAAAGCAAGCCCAGAAGTACTCTTGAGGAAGCGGAATTCCACACCCGCCCTTCTGCAACCCGTCTATGGTCTCCTGGAACGTGATATTCTTCATCGTCAGCAACTTCTTGCACGTCTCCCTGCACTTGCTGTGGTTGGACATGTCACAACAGTGTATTTCTGCAAATAAAACTGTTAGTGCGCGACGTGCAACTGGAAGTACTAACTACTTTTGTGCAAATTCTTCGCCGGGGTGACTTTAATGAACTCTTTGACGCAGTCCATGACTTTGGGGCTGTTCTTTTCGCACGTTTCCAGCACGCGGACTCTTAAAAGCGGGTTCGGCGTCCATTTGCTTCTGAAGATGTCCTCACACACTTGTCGGCAATCGTCAGTCGCGGCGTTGCTGCAGCACTCCTCGCCTTTCTTCTGCCGCTCCAAGCAGCTGAAGAACTCGATTTCGTCGCTTTGTCGACATCCCTGGGCCAAATCCGAGGAGGAGGTCGCCGTAATGCAGGCTTTTCTGCAGCTGTTGCTTTGCGGAATCGGACAGCAAACGCGTCCCGACCAGGACTCGCCCCTCGCCATGTCTGCAAACCGAACAAACTTGTTCGCTTAATTAAATTTCCGCGCGCCGATTATCAGTGATTTATTCAGCCACCCGTTGGTAATTACAAGAATCCTCCTCTGCGTGGCTTTGCAGAAGACAAGAAATTCGTGTGCCGGCCACAAACAACAATACGGCACGATGCCATAAAGTAGCGATCGTGAGCGGCCGAAGACATCTTTTCCATGCCGTCTTTTACCTTCCTGCAGCTACTTCAAACACTTGGTGCCAAATGCAACTCTATAAAGCAGGGCCGTTTAAATGCCAACGCTCCTAAAACCGGTAAATGTGGGAGTTGAGTGTTACATGAATTCTGCGTGGAATTTTTGAAGACTTGCGGTGGATGAATATACCGACGACCATGATTGATGATCGACTGACAAGTGACTGATAAATATGCGAGTTCCGCACGATGGACTATGCTAATCACCAAGTGAAACGTTGCTGTCGCAGAAGCATGAACCCACACGGGTCGCTCGTTGAATCGAAAGAAGTGCATGAACGTGCACTTGCGAAGGCTTAAATATGCGACCGGAATTTCGAAAAATTCTAAAACTGCTTGTTCCTTTGAACACCCAGCCAACTATTTCAACTATTTATAGAGTCGTTCGTTTGTTTTTCAAGTCGCATTTTGCAGATTAGCGCTGGAAGTGTTTAATTGTGGTCCCGGAGGACGTTCCGCTTATTCGAGACGGTGGTCGGTTGCAGATGTGCGATACGAGGCTACTTGAATCTGCACCGTGCTCAGATGTCCACCGTTTGGATTTATGGTCGATGGTATTGGCGCGCCTTCGTGCTGGGTCCGCATCGAACGACGGTCCCAACGAGCAACATTGGGACCTTAATAAGAAACGATAATGATCGAAGGCACGGTCGCCACAAATTCAATAATAACGGCCGGCTTATTTGTCGATGCGATGGGCAGGTTCGCATTGTGCCTCTCACAAAGGTAACATTAAAAATTATGACGTGTCATCGAATATGGTAATCTAATTTTTCCGTATTGTGAACGCGAGATAATCGTATGCAGCGGAGAATTCCGGAGCGAAAACTCGCTGGAGATGCTGCCCACGTCTCGGGCGCTACGCACCTTACTACGATAAATAAGTGTTTTTTGCAACACGATGTTTGGATTTTTTTCTCCGTGCGTGACAGATGGCATGGCACTGTTGTTACATTTTTATTGTCTGCGTGTGGGTGGGACGCGCGTGGGACTCGCAAGAACGACATTAAGTGGGAAAAGTGTCTAAATTGATGAGAGGCGCTTGTGTTTTGAATACAAAGCGACATTAATTTGTGAAAATGGGCACTCTCTGTCTGATGAGATAATAACTGTCTTGTCACTTGCAAATTTTTAGGATACGACAAGTCGCGTCGCCTTCTTGCACAAATTTGAATAATGCAATGCGCACCTCACACCTTTAATATTTTGAAAAAAAAACCAAATTCGAAAAAAAAAATCAAGAGGAATTTTTTTTAATAACAAAAGTGGTCGAGTTGCATTTGAAAGGCACTTCGATGTCCTCTACAACGTTCTCAAAACAATTTAAATCCGATTACCTGTTCTTTAGTTATCACGATTTAATTGAAAACGGCTCTTGTACTAGGTACTTATCCCAGACATTACTTTCTGGTACTTCTCCTCTTGGGAGGAAAATGTTAGTTGTTAGATGTCACTGCTCTATCCGTGAATTCGGATTCCTGGTCTTTCGTAGTTTTATTGTAAAGTGTACAAAGAATTCTTCGAGAGAGAGTACGAACAAAATTTGTAAGAGGCCGATTAATTGTGAGAATCTCCTTCAGAGAGATTGCCAGAAGAATTAATCGTATCATCTAGGACACCACACTGAAGTGCACGTACGTACGTCTTGAGCGGCACAGGTGCCCAAAGAAGAACCAAGATCAACTGCTACGTCATCTGTATTGCCTTTGAGTGAAGAGTACCTACAACACTGGAATCGAAAATGGGATTCAGTCGTTTTCTAGATTTTGGTTGTGGTCTCAGTATAGTCTTCAAAGAGTAAGAAGCGTTGAGAAAGGTCAAGCTGAAGTTACTGACTGTAAGAAGATCATGGAATGGCTGAAAAACAACCACAGGCTAAAGTTCCATGAAATACCCCACCTGAATCGGAAAGTCAAGACGTATATTTGTTTGGGGGCTCAGGATAGTGTTCAGAGGGAAAGAGGAGTTCGAGAAAGCTCAAGCTGAAGTTGCTGACTATTGAAAGATTATGGAATGGCTAAAAAACACTCACTGTTTTCACTAGAGTCAAGACGTATATTTGTTTAAAGGTTCAGAATGGTCTTCAGAGCGTAATATGCATTCAAATAAGATCAAGCTGAAGTTGTTGACTATAGAAAGATCATAGAATGGTTGAAACATAACCACAGGCTAGAGTTCCAAAAAGTGTCAAGACGTATGTATGTATCTACACATATACAGGTGATTCACGTAGACCGTTCATTAGAAAATGTTGAATTTCCCGTAAAGCTATAAATTTGAAATTTGGTGCATCATTATTATCGATCATTCTGAATCAAAGTAAATAACTTTCAAGATTTAAAAGCCTACATACTTTCATACTTTCAAGTTGTCGGCATTTCCGGCTATACCAAAAATTGACATCAATTTATCATTTTAAATGACAACCCCCTATTTTTATGCACTCATTCATTTGGGCACTCAATTTTGTTTAAAATGCACACAGATTGTCGGCACTAAATTTTTGATATATTTTCAATTTAGTGCTAAAATTGGGAAATGCAAGGATCTTTTAAAAATTAATGTAATATCTCTTGATTCGTTGCAGATAATACAATAGTTTTTGTTGTCGTTTTGCATAACCTCAGAGCATAATCTAAAAGTACTTTTTATACAATTTGAATATCTCAAAGGGTTGCTGCGATTTGTTTAATATTTATGATAATAACACAATATCAAAAACTTATTTTTTTCAAATAGCAATCCTCCAACCTAAAAGCGTCATTCGATGTAAAAATAAAAAATAACTGGACTTTTATAAAGGTATCATATGCCAATTCTGCTTAGTTTTTACGATATCTTATTTTCTAAAAAAATGTAAATTCTTTAGATTTTTATGTGTAGACTGTGAAATAGAAAAAATGAGTCGCAAACAATTGAAATCAATACCTGTCATATTATTGAGATTGAGTTTGAGTGTTCTGTAATGACGTCTTGTATCAGGGGAAAGAGCGGCCCTGAATCTTGACAAGATGTTATAAAACAACTGCATGATGGAAGCAATGGGAAGGGCATAATATGTCTCTATTAGGTTGGATGCAAAGAGGATGTGGAGAGCTACTACAAAGTTCATTTTCGATGGCCATAAGGGATCTCATAAAGTAATGGACTTTGAAAAAAATGAGTGGCTAGTTTTCGGGTTCGATTTTTGGGAAATTTATTTTGGTGGATCCCGCTATCATCTTTCATTTCCGAGTTATACGCAAAAGTTGACATTTTGGCAAAATTTTTGATATTATTAAATGGAAATAAAAACATAATGCAGGCACATTTTTATGATCGATGTAGTTAAATTTTATTTAAGGCTTTTATTTAGCCGTAATAAATCAAATTTGTGTTTTTTTAAATATCAATAATAGAAGACGATTTTACATAGTTTAAAAACACAATTTTTTTTAATTTTAAAATTATATGGGAATCGGAATAATAAACCAGCACATAAATAAAACTATAGAGTTTGGAAGCAGTTTGAATTTCCTTAGAGATTTTGACCTTAGGTTATAGATATTTTACATTTCAATTACCAGACGTCGATTTGGATATACGGGCAGATTTTGGTTGACATTTTTTTGTCAAAGGTCTAAAGTGTAAAAATAAACCTAAAGCCAGCTTTTGTATCCTCTGTAGTAACGTGCATACAAAAATAAGAAAAAAATGCGTGCATTAAACAATTTTGACATTCAATAGAGTGTGGCAAAATTTCGACCTTGAGTTTAAAGAAATTAAGTTGTTTTGGACCCAATACATAATAGTAAGTACATTCAGTGCGTTTTTTAACTAATCTCATCTCCAGGTCTCGGTTTCAAGAGACTACACTGTAAAAATAAAACAAAAGCTAGATTCCATGGCCTACTCTGAATCTTTTTTATTTAATTGTACGCACGTTATCAATTGCGGTCAGCTATCGAAGCAGGAGTGGTTGGATTCAAGTGAAGTCAAACGAGCGAAAACTATTTGTGACAATACTGATAAATCACGCGTCTGTATTCCCACGTTAGGTACAATTAATTTAGACCTCTATTCCCCACACCAGTGTTCTAATTTATGAAACAGACACTAATTATGTAAATGGCAACCCACGACTAATACCTTCCAACAAAAATCAATCCGCAACTGAAATTTGTATGCAAAATGTACTTTTTAAGTCTCGTCCATTTTTAAACGAGCACCCACCGAGATGCAAACCATTCGGGAACAACATTCAAAGCTCGACAAACGCGCAATTGAAATATGTAATATATACCTACTTCCACTATTTAAGCAATTTGGCACTGAACACCGAATCTTCAGAAGCGTCAGAAGCGTTTGGCAAAAATTATTTCAATACACGCGACAACACGAACGTGTAAAGCTCAGTCGGACAGGTTTACGGTTTTTGTATCGTTTGAATTCCAATTACCGGACGAGAAGAACCAACAAAAACAATTAAGCAGTGACAGGCGATTAGCTGCAGGTTTTACCAGCTTCAAGTGCGTAAATAACTCCGTTCCAATTAATATGTGATTGATTCATTCATTGTACGCGCCGGACTGGAGCTATCCCAAACTGTTCTATTTTCACTTAGAACCCGTAGAACCTTAACAAGTATAAAAACACACAGAAGCAGATTAAGTGATAATTATAACTGGTGCTCTTAATGAGAAGACTGCAAACTCTATCATGTCTAATGGCAAAACCAGACATCAACCATCTGACGTAGAATTACCATAATCGCTTCATCAAACGTTTGGACTGTAAATAAACGACGAAGTGTTGTTTCCAGAGGCTTACCGTTAAACGTGGCGTTGAGACACTCCCAAAAAGTACTCTGCAAAAAAAGATGAGGTTTATTGGTTAATTAAATCCGGTGCTGTGTTTTATTTGTTGTTTCACACGACAGAGACGTTTGAGTCTAGAGTGGTCGTTGGATTTTAACGATTCGGATTTTACGGCCGTGTTAAAATGATACGAGGTGGGTACGAAAACGGGAGCGAATTTAATTAACAGTACAAGTGGTGGAATAATCGTCAACTCCCGTCTGGGTTGAGTGGACCATTTGTCAGTCTACCCTCACAAGTGGTGCTAAAGACACTATCCAGAAGCTGAGGCGGATTCGTCTTAATTTTGACACGAACCATAACCCGGCCATTGCTCGCGGTCTTCCAGCAATAAAACGACAACAATAAATTGAAATGTTTTATCGGCGATCTCGAACACTAAGTCGCGTCAAATATCGTGGGCCGTAAAAACACTTCGTCGTGTAGACGAGATGACATCCAGCCCGACGTTATCTAACGGCATCAATCAAACTCTTAAGACTTACCAGTTGAGGCAGGCAATATTTCTGCACTTCTTCGACGGTCTGGGAGCGTAAGCGACCGTCGGCCGCCAGTTGGGCCAGCGATATCTGAAACACAAGAAAAAATTAACATCCGACAGGGATGATTTATATTTAGATGCTGTTGGAGTGTTTGGATAGGTTTGGAGCCAGCACTAATAACCATATCGATAACCATAACCTGTTTACTTTGGACGAGGTGTTTACTCAATACCGAAACCTCTTATTAAATTTAGACGGTTATTAGTGGTGTGGCCGTCGTCAATTTGTCAATTGTAGTCAGTGAAAAAAGCAACAAGATCAAAATGGTCCATTCGGATAGGGGCCCAGCAGGTACGACACCCCGAAGAGAAGTTCCACATCGAACCTACTCCCATCTGTCATGGTGTTTACCCACCTCCATCTCATTCTCTCGGCTTTCCTTTTGTTTTCTCTTAAACAGATAGTCGGAGGCCCTACCTGCTATTGAATAATTCAATTAATTATCCGGACACGTCTCACCGTTCGCTTCTTTACATAAACATATCAATTTTATTTATCGCCTGTGTGGGGCAACGAATTGTTGCAAAGTCGTGAGAAAAAGACTTAACGAAGTCAGTCATACACAGTTCAGAATTTTAATGCATTATCAGTGCATTTATATGCCATGTTGCTTCTACTTCTTCGACTAGATTCGCGATTTCTGTGACTCTTTATCAGTATCGACTTCTTAGAAATAGTACGGTCGGTAAGACCGTACCAAAAACTACACCGTGGTGAGTTCTTTTCCAGACGCCGATAGCTCTAAACGAGCTCAGACGATTTATTTTATGTCTTCAAGCATCCCTTTTCAACCCTTTTGCTGTTGACTGACTGATTTACCGCCTGTATAAGACCACGAATTGTTGTAAACGCAAGAAAAAAACATGAAGTTAGTCATAAGCGGAATCAACAGCTCGAAATTCAGTATTTTACTGCAAACATCTTTGTGTATTTATATGTTGTGCTGCTTTTACTTTGTGTATTACGCGCGTAGAAAAATAAATAAAAAAGGAATCAAATACTACAATGTTATCATTATGTGTGTCATTATATTGATGGAAATTTTCAAGAAGATAGATGTAAATATGCAGAAAATGAACGAAAAGCTAGATGCTATAACTTTGGAAATGTGACAGACAAGAGAAGGAAATATAAAATCAAAGGAACAAGTGATAAAACAAGAAAACATAATAGAGCAATTAGAAAGAGCGATTTGAGAGAAAAATATAGTAATACAAGAAATAAGCGACTACAAAAATGAGAACGAGGCCGAAACAGAAAAGAAGGTGCATAGAATGATGTAAACTAACATGGAAAAAAGATCGATATAAAACACGTTGAATCGGAAAATACAAAACGGAGGAAAAAAGACAAAAAATGGTCAAATTAATACAAAAAAATTAAAAATAAATAAATAAATAAAGCACAAAAACTAACATTATTAAAACAACAACACTTTAAAAGGTACATATACATATATGGATAGAGGAAGACTGCCCTATGAACATTCAACACGAAGGAAGAGCGTTGATACAAAAATTGAAAGAAGCAAAGAGTAGAAGAAAAAGAAGTATCAGTGAAAAGAAAACATTAGGAAAAATCCCCTGAGAGTGATAGACCAAAAGAACAACTAAGAAAAATAACAAAAACCACGAAGATAAATAACTAGACTACATAGATAAGGAAGAAAACAAATGTATATTGACAAAGACAAATAATAAGTCACTAAATAAGGAAACGGAAAGAAGCCTAGGAAGACATTATAAGAAGTATTTACAAAGAACGAACGGAGCAGGATCTGGAAACAAAAAAACAAACGGAAAAAACTAACAGTGAACAAAGAAGTGTGGAGACAATGACAGCGACAAAGACGAATTACAATAAAACAAATTGACAGGAAAGGAAGAAATAAAATAAAAGAGAAGACGTGAACGATTAGAATATGTAATGTATATAATAGGGGAAAGAAAGCGAATTAATAGACGAATTTCATTAAACAGAACTAGAAATTTTAGAATTAACGGAAATAAAAATGAAAGAGAAAAAAGGAAAACTAATAAATAGAGAACACACAATATTTAAAAGAGGGGTAGACTAAAATCAAAGAGTTAGAGCAGGAATCGGATGTAGTAAAGTAATAAAATTAGAAACACCTACGAAGTTGAATTGTAATAACGGAGAAGATAATAACAACGATAATAATGGTCCAAGGAAAAGGGGAGAAGTCGATTCGATAACAATATAAACTCAGATTTTTGAGAACTGATAATAGAAATAATAGAAAATATAAAGGGAAGATCGAATTTTGCTCCAAAGGATCTAATTATAACAAATACATAAGTATTGTAAACACAAAGATATACACAGATACACAAGTGAAGTATTATAATAACCAGGGGGAAAGGTTAATAATATATTACATAATAATAAATAAACATTTCAAAAAAGAAGTAATAGACACAAGACTACGAAGAGGATCAGAACTATATATATACAGATCACTACATGGTACTAGCAAGAGAACATAAACGCGTGACGAGATGGACAACAAAATAAAGAAGACAACAATACAATCGTACAAACTAAGACCAAAAGTAACGACAGAAATCTATAGAGGAAAATTAGGTAAGGAAATGGAAAAATCACAGAAAATTTAGCAAGTTATACAATATAAAACCTATATGTAGAGATAAGTTTTAAAGATACAGATTTACTAAGAGCAAAGACAACATGCAGAATAAAAATAATAGCACAAAAGAAAAAACAAAGGAGCTGACGGAATGAAGTATCGAAAATATAAATCAGGCTTATAAAAAGCAAGTGGCAGAGCCACCTAAATAATAGAAATAATGAGAGTTACTCTACACATAAAAAGCAGAGGAAATGTCAAGGAATTGATAAAAATAGCGAAAGAAGGCTCATGGGAAGAATTTGGAGGAAAAATGGAACAGGAAAACAACGGAAAGCAGGAATAAATCTACAAAAACACATTAAGAAAAGCAAACAATACAGATGAAACTACGTAAAATCCATAGGGTAAAATAATGGAATATTGCAAAGTTGCGGGAAAAATACTTGACGAAGTCAGATATACATATATAGGTCAAATATTGCGGTACGGTTCGGCCGGACCGTACCAAAAAGTGCAACGAATAAAGTTGTTATTTTCAGCGACCAGGTGAGTTAATTTTGCAGTTGCCTATATATATCGAAACGAGCATCAGTTTACAACTTTGTTCAGTTGGCACCTGGTTCACGATACACAACGTTCAAGAAAGAAGAAAATCACCAGCACGGAACCGGTGACAAAATATTCATAACTCGAAAAAGTAGCGTATAGAACGTCTCTACTTACAGCTCTTTTAAACATTCCAAATTTCTGTGTTCAATTATGATAATCATGTTCACTGCTCCGCTACAAATTACCATCGACAGGCCGTCCAGCCAAACACGTTCCTTAGAACAATAATTTATTATTAAATCCTCCATCGCCGAGTACAATAAATTACACTGAAAAACCGTCTCGCTCGGAGGAAACGTAGCTCATTTATCTTTCGTCAGCACGGAAATAACTATGTGCCCGCGTCTCGAAGATCTCCAAGCTCCAAAAACGTTTAACACTCTCAACGAGAATTAGTAAAGATCGCGACAGATACGAATAAAATGTACCGGCGCGTCAAATCTACATAAACACGACCATGAAATATATGGTATTTCTCACGCTGGGCTCCACATGTGAGCGCACACACCATGGGATAAAAAACGAACCTCATGCGTTGCGAAATGTGAATACTTTTATTGAAATGGATTGCTGAGTTATGGTCTGGTTCGTTGTGCTTGGGAGGAATTTATTATCTGCGGCTATCGGACAATAAAAGTCACCTGTGTGCGTTTAATTAAAGCATTTTGTTGGCTCGCACGAGGACATCAACAGTTTTATGTACGCTTGTGGGCTTCATAGACGATAAGGAATTTTACAGTTTGAACTTATTGCTTCGGCTGGTCATTTCACAATAAGCGCAAACTGGACAGTGAAGAATATGAGAAACATGCTTTAATGTTTCTATGGTATCACGAACAAAATTATGGTCAGTGTGAAGCTCTGGACCACTTGTGAAATACTGTTCACAGGAGTCGAAATTTTAGTCAGATTTTGCAGTCTGAGCTCGTACCCAAACTTAGACAAATCTCCAGCCTCTGTTGAAGACAACCAAGGCTGTTTTGCGATTTCTATGCAATTGCAGCTACGCTGAGCAAACATGTGTATCCTGAGCATGAACGACGATCTACCATAAATCCTACCCAATCAGCATCAGTGTAATCAACTAACGATTCATTCGTATTCGTAGAGACAAATATCATCTCTACATGATCTGCTGGATATCTCAATACTCTCTTCTTCGTAATCTAAGCTAATCTAGACAGGTAAAAATATAGGTGAAGAGCTACATTAGATAAATTAGCATAAAACAGCAATTAATGTTGTAAGATTTGCCACTTTTTTAGTTTAGTTTAGTGTGGTTGGTCGCCCGTGTATTATTATACCTTTTGTCGTCATCTTTTCATCGACTGAACGGAGTTTCCAATAAATTGCAAAATATCGTTCATCGAATTCAAACTTTGTACACTAAACTACCAGTAATATATTCAAAAATCACTCAGTCTCATAAATATACCTATTATAATGTAGTCACAAAAATTATCGCATTTAGAAAACATCGAAAAAATACACACAATACGAGTAGCGAATACTAGTGAAGATTTAAGATGGCTGGCGACCAAACTCTGTACCCAAAACAACTTTGTGGGATGTTTCGCATCCCCATTTCTTCGTCACCCTGGCAATGTACTTTATAGGTGCAGTGCTGAACACAGTAGACGCTTAGCTCTTCATCTGTGTATTCTAACCGAATCTGCGGCGTGCGTCTGGGACATAATAATATTTAAATTTCTGAACACTAGTACAACTAATACCACAATTAGTAATCAAAAATATAATGGGAAATAGATGAGTAAATTTAGATTAAATTTGCAACTATATTGAAAATTTTTTTCTATCGTTTCAATTGAGTTTTCAACGAATTTCTGGTAAAGAGGCACTTCACCTACTTCACCTGACCAGCCGCCACTAAATCTAGACACTGTATTTGAGAGAATCAATCAATTCACGACACGAATAATATTTTGCCAAAGCACTGGTGTTATCAATATGTACACTTCCAAAGAAGTCACAACCACAATATTAGTCCGTACTGCTTGAGTTATCCCAGAATATGTATTAGATCCTTCCGTTGATCAAATTCTAAGCCGAGACAGTCCCTTGGTGTCTCAAATCAAAATCTTCCAACACTCGCCCACAAGCATCATGTATCCAAGTAGATCACCAACAAACAAACAAGACTCATTTTTAGTAGATTTGAGTCTTAGATTTATGAGCTTTTTCTCTTCTTCATCTGCTCCAACATTATCTTTGTCAACGCTGGCTTTGATCTTTGTAGTCTCGCTTGTCGGCTGAAAATATTTCGTTGGGCCCGTGCATATCTTAATCTACCAGAAGTTCTTCTTGCAAATCTAGTGAAACCAGTCGTTTCTCAAGAAACTCTACCCATTGGACGTATTGACAAATAAATCATACGGATCATTGTTTTCTGTTCTTCTGCTCGCATTTATCATACCATACTTAGATGATTGTTTTTTGGTGTTTCTTCGGCTGGCATAAATGTGTCTAACAATCACGTGTTGATTTAGCCATTCCGAGCATGATTATTGATTCGTCCTTGGCATCGAAATGCGAACTCCTTTCCGGACAAACCAGACTTCAACAACATCAGGCCATGTCCAAGACCTCGTTTTTTCACTACTGTCAATCTTCATTCGCCACTGATTTTCTCCAGATTATGCTAATAATTTAAACAGCACTTCATTTGCAGAAATATGTGCTCAAACTTCTTAGACTGGCGTACATGCCTATAAGTTATAGATAGCTAACTTCCATTCAACTTCTTCTGACTTCTGTGGCCGTCCGTACATCATATGTTTGTTTAGTCACTTCCTATTTGGCATCGAAATGCGTAATCCTTTCCGCTCTTCAGATATCTTCAACTTCCTTCTGAGCCAGCTTCTCTTTGTTCAGAACAGTTCTTTCAAATGTTCTTTGCGTCATTCCCGGTCCATTGGTATGGAAACTCTAGCCTTAAACTGCTACTCGGGCAGGGACTTCAAACAAAACCAGATTGCACAACACCTGGTCTTACCCAAACCTCGTTCTGCTCAAGAGTGCGAACAATGTTAGTCTTCATTCGCCACTCCTCATCTGCAGAAATGTGTTTTGGTATGCGAACAAATGCAGCTCAAACTGTTTGGACTTCATACAGTACATTATGAGCCGACTTCCTTTGAACGTCTTGTGTGTCCTTTAGGGGACTTGTACAGGATTTATGTGGTTTATTTTAGTAGTACCTTTTTTTGGACTTGAACTTTCCGTAGCCATAGGCAATGACAGTAAGTAACAACATTTCCAGACGTTTCGTGCTTTTCTCTTGCTTAGCACCTCGGCTTTTGATAGCTCGTCTGCGAATATATCGTGCACATAAAACGCATATAGAGAGCTGATTCCATGTTTTCTAGCTTATATTCGATAGGGAAGAACCTTGCCATATAGTTTTTCACATCACCGCCATCATGCAACCGCTACATCAACTGCTTCAGTACTATATAGTCAAACAGCACCCATGAGTCTTTCGTACCATCCTCATTCCTACTGAGGAGAGCTTCCATTCGCATGCTCCACGTGCCACATTTTCCTTCGGACGCCGGACTTGCATCCATTACATCTAATCTTGTAAACCGACAAAGACCGAGCACGGAGTAGCAGTTAAACGTATTCTGAGTCCATAACACTACTTTTAACGTTCAAAAACTGTTATATATGCAACTCATAAGTGAAAGGTGAAAGGGCAACGACGAAACAACCAATGCTCAAATTAACGCTCAATTATAACGATATTAGTGAGTTCATTACAACAGACACAGGACACGGCTGATACGACATTTTGATAACGGAAGACACGCCATTGACTCAAACGCAACACACGAATTAAAACGAGAGTCGTTCACACACCAATTATTCCCTCGAAGCGTTGATTATGTAGTTTTATCACTTATTTTCTTATCAGCATCCTACACATTTTTCCAGCAACAACAAATCGTTTCAATAATGAATGAAGTCATAAAAACTGCCAGATCAATTGTGTTCATGCAATAGATGGTGGTTTTGGATGTAGATGCAAGTGATGATGACGAGGAGGAGACGTGGAGGAGGTTTAGATGAATTCACTTCTCATATCATATTCGAGGAGTATAGAGTGTCGGCGACATGTTGTTCATACTGATGGCCGCATAATGGCCGTACTTATTCCATTAATATTAATGAAGCGAAGCCGGAGCTCTGTCCATAAAACAATTTTATTGGTTCGTAGAGAACAATGCGACTGAGAATTGGTTTAAAGTCGGAATATTCGTGTCTGATTACCAACAGCTGCACCGATATATTCGATGATGGGATTAAAGAAAATCCGACGAGTGCGTATTGAATGTGCCTTTCTTATACGTTTCCGCCCCGAGTGACAGATTTAAACCGATTCTTAGGACCCCTGCTGGCGGTATTTATGCCACCAGAAGAACTTCGTAATCCTAAACTAAACACCCGACAATGGACCGATTGTGCTTTCTCTATTCAACGGCGTCTTTACCTAAATCGCACCCAAAATACGACCAGGCGTTAATTGTCCACTTGTCACGAAACGGTGACGTCTCTATGCGCTCACCAGTCGTTAGTATTCGAGGGACTGTCGCGAGGAATTGTTTCCGAAAACCGTTTCCTGCACTGTTTTGGAACATCGGATTCGTGGGGCTTTGTGCGGCTGTCAGGAATTATTCATCGGTTACCTCATGCCTGTATTACTCTTCTAAAAACGTGCAAAATAGCATTTTCAGCTTTTGTTTTATTTTTACAGTGTAGACCTGTTTCGACACTCGTTACATCCATGGTAAATTGAATCATTTTTTTTTAACCTATTTTCCCCCCGTTTCATCACATTTAGTACAACGATACTCAAGAGTCCATATCCCGTCTCGAAAGTGGGTTTCGAGGAGGTCTGCAAAATATAGTTCAACCGTGTCTTTAACCGCATCGTCAGAGGGAAATTTCTGTCCGACAAGAAATCTTTTGAGTTTCGAAAACAAATGTTAAACAAATGAGCAAATAAGGCGGATGTGGTTAGATTTCGCAGCCTATTGCGTTTAATTTTGCCATGGTACCTACACAAGTCGGGACAAATTTGTCGTCTTGGCTAAATTAATTTTATCTAACTAATCTAAAAGCTAAGTATAATATGCTCCTATTGTAGTCTGCCCCTTTGGAAAGTAATCTATCATCAACAATATCTTTGGTGTACCAAAAAACTGCCGACATCACCTTTCCTGCAGATTTTGCTTTGTAGATGAAGAACTAGAATGTTTCATTGCTTCGACTGCAACTTCGATTCTGGGGTGCAGTGCTAACCCAAATTTCATCAGTGGTTACCAATCTGCGGATAAAATATCTGCGTTTTCTTTTAAAGCGAACAAAAGCGTCCTGTGACATCTTCACTCGAATTTCTTTTTGCTCGGTAGTGAACCGAAAGCTTTTTCATGTGCATTTTTGCCGTAAGGATAAGGATGATCGTTCATAAGTTATACCAACAGTCTTATCAATCTTTAATCGACGATCTTCCAACCAATTTATGGATTTTTTCGATAATATCTCCAGACGTAGCACATTTTGGTCCCCTGGAGAGAGGGTCATCTTTTAGACTTTTTCGGCTTAAAGTCCACAGTTCATTTCAAAATGGTGGAAAATGAATGTGAAAAATTCACCAATTTATACTTCATGTCAGCATGAGTCTTCATTGTCGACGAACCCTTCTTTACGAAATATTTGATAACGGCGCAACACTCGATTTTAACCATGTTCAAAAAGAATCGAACGACTCTAGGAACAAAACTAGTTATTTGATGGCGTGACATAATATTTCACTCATGGCTACTAGATAGACCAAAAATTTGATTCCCGTATTTTTGAAAGTTAAATGACGCCCAATCTATCATTCCAAGAACTTTTCAAATGATCCTCATGTCGATGAAAAAAATACCCCGAATCCAGAAGATGAAATTAGTTTAAAATTACATTAGTTTCGGATTGCTTCAACTCTAGGTTAAAACTTTACTACACTCTAGTCGTTTTCAAAGCGACTCTGAATCCCATTGCGACATTTGACCAAAGATCAAGCATTCTAGTTGACGGAAAAAGGCAACTGATAATGTTTTCATTGCCCTGGGCGGAAAAGTCCCATTGCGCCTCAATCCAGCCAACGATTACGCCATCTTGTTTCTTTTTGATTAACGCACGTATTAAATTACGCGACATGTGTGTAAGACGTCGATGAAGTGAGCTTGTTGGGGAAAATAAATAAGAGCGAGCAACTGAATGCGTAAAGAAGCTCCCGAAATAAGCGCCGACTCTACAAATTATGTACTTAAAACAAACACAAGCCTAGCGTGGATTTATTAGTTTGGATTCGAACGACTCTGCGTTTCTGTGGAAACATCCGATAAAGCGCTTTGAAGATCAAAGCGGCCGCTGTTCCGTTGAAGAAGCTTCTCGCGCTTCCAGGTGCCGGAATGAAAAAGGAAAACGCGTGGATTTAGATTTGGCGACCGGTGCGACTCTGGCTAAATTCCAAATGTATTTCCGTCTAAAGTCTTTGGCCTGGTTCTCGCTGCAGCACACTTATTATTTCCACAACAATATCATCCGCGTCGGTTCTTGACCCGTCATCTGCTGATAAACTTTATTAACTCAATAGACTACGGCCGCCATCACAATTAAATATTTCATTCATATTCATGTGAATTATTTAACAATTACCGCCCACTGCACTTGTCGCAAGTCACGTGAGCGGATGTCACGGTGACGCTGTTGGTAGAATATGAAAGTGTTGAAACGCAAACGGACAAAACGAATTGACGCCGCCCCTCGTATATTAACAGGGTTGTTCACCCTCACTACGATGGTCAATCGGCAGTTGACTTGTGGCCCCGAAATATGATTTAATTAAGTATCTGTGGACAGGAGCGGAAAGGAGAAGAGAGCACATATCAGCGTCTAAAAATAAACGAAAATTGAGCGTAAATGTGAAGCCGACGACTGAAGAGCTCTAATTAAAAATAATAAAGATAAGTGGCTCGTAATGGTCACGATGGGTTCCGAAAGAATTCAAAACAAACAAAAATCTGTAAATTTGTACCGGATAAAATTGTGATTGTGCGGCTTGTATTTTGTCTTCAGATGCAGATAGGACGCAAAGCCGTGCTTATCGTAACCTTCATGTTTAAAAACGCTCCCAAAGCCACAAGTTCCGGTGATATAAGAAACGAAACGAAGTCTCTTCGTAACTCATACTCATTCACTGTGTATGAAACTAATTCAATTGTGTTTAAAACTTGTCTTGCAAAACTGTGTAGTTTAAAACATTCCAGAACGTAAAGAGTTGAAAACGCTTGAAGTGGAGCGTTTAAAGGGAGCAAACTAACCCTTCGACCTACTCCCAGACAACATCGTTGCATTTTCAAGTGGTGACAAGGTTTGCTTGCAAAAAACACTTCGCACCGATAGCCTCCGGTCTTAAGACTTAAAATTGTAAAGCTCGAACAATTTGAAAATATTGACTCACCTTCTCGCATACACTCCTGCAGGAGCCGGTCGTATGCGAACAGCACATTAAATCTGCAACGAAAATTTCAATCAACAATCGTGGACATTAAATCATTAAGTGGTCGTAATTTTCAGGAGAAACGGCCGCAGCTGCGCCCCGATTTGACACCCTTGACTTGACTTGGCTCGATGAATCAATAGCCGCAATCGTCCGCTTAATTTTTAACTAACCAGGCGAACGCTTAAGAATAAATGATAAGGGGTTGGACTCACCCTGCGCCTGACTCCGGCCGAACAGCACGAAGAAAAATACGAAAAGAACACGCGCCATGGTTCGGTTTTGAGAAGCACGTGAACGCGCGATTGCTGAAGACACGATCACTCACTCATCCCGACAACCGTTGAGCGACTAAAATTTTAATGTAAACATGAGCAGATAGAAGCGGAGAGTGGAAACAGCGGTGTGGTGGGATCTGAAGTTGGTGAGTGCGGCCCTGGAGTGGGGGAGGTCCCGGTTCTGTAATCCAACACCCATGCAAATATTAACAAATATTTATTTTTGAAATTGTGGGTCGTCATTAACACTTCGATGTGTTGGAACCGATTTAAATGAAGTCGATACGAAGAAGAGATTGTTTATAAAAAACATTTATGCCTATTTTATGGTTTGTTTATAAGTGTTCTGGACTACCAGAAATGGTAATGTTTACCAAATTTTAGATTAAATTTCCTGGGTTTGTAACGAGAGTGACTGGAGCTTTACCAACGAACCAAACAACTGAAATCAAAAGTTATTTTGTCATAATTGTGGAACAAAGCTGTTGACCAAGAAGCCGTGGGAAGGGTTTTGAGAAGCAAGTTCAAGAGACGATACGAGAGAGGGAGAGGGAGCGGAAGAGAGTGAAACCATAGGAGGCAGCAAAGAAACCCGTGGCAGGTGCAGAAAGGAGCGGTGGGAGGAGAAGGGTGAGAAGGAGGAGAAGGAGGAAAAGGAGGAAAAGGAGGAGAGGAGGAGTGTGATCGTAGTGGTATAAGTATGAGAGATCGTAGTAGATCGAGTAGGATGAGTCATGACTTCCGGAACCATTTTTGAAAGATAGAAAGCAGGCGCTTTACTCCAATCGGTTTCAACACGACTCAGTTAAGTGATGTCCCCTCAGTAAGAGTCTATCTGAAACTTGAGCGCGTTCTTCAGGTCTTGATTTAGATGACTCCACACAAGGCCGTTCGTTCGTGGCCTGTCACTCAAGCATGGTTTGGACCTCATAAAGAGTAACAGAGTTTGCCTCTGCAAGTTTTACCAAAGCATCTCGACAGTCTATCACCAATCACAACTTCATCTCTTCCTGAATACCTGAATATCTGAATACCCCAACTTACACTTTAGTAATCTGGTACGTACAAAATAGGGCTTTCATCTGAATAAAAATCGATAAGTAGGTACAGCAAAGTTACAGTATGTCTCGCTTTTAAGATGTCTCTATTGTTTCGTCAGCCTTGGTTGTTCTCTTTTCCTACTCTCTACTATTTCCGAGACATAGAGAGACATAGTGCTAGTCCCCATACGTATTCTTTAAGTAATCTTCTTGTCATGAACTCCAAATCTTCTTTATCTTCGTCGATAAAACTTGATCTTCAGCAAAATGGAGAATGGGTTTATAAGATGTAGTTGTCAATTAGTTCCACTCTCATTCCGCTGCATACTCTTCTCCAGTTTCTTAAAGCTACGTGAATATGTCTGTATTGTTTTGTCAGTCTGCGTCTTTCTCTTTTCCTCTTCTCTGGTGGTATGCATTTAACTATTTGCTTGGGAAGTCGCCTATTTCTCATTCTTTCAACATGTCCATACCGTATAAGTTTTTGATGCACTTTTACTAAGCTTATTTTGACATACTATCATACTATCATGATTTTTCTGATTCTGCCATTTGGTATTTTATTCAATCTGGATATTCTTGCCGACCGTTGTCAGAACTCTTCAGAGATAGCAGTCGTCGTTCCAGACCAGGCTTTTGTTGCTTTGTCTTTTCTCCTTCCTCTCCTATTATTTCCGAGATTCAGAGATTTGGATTTTCATCGGTTTACTGCTGATCCCCATTCTTCAAATTTTTTAAATAATCTTGTTCCTAACTCCAAATCCTCTTTATCGTGAGCGATAACAACTTGATCTTCAGCAAAATGATGGGTATTGTAAGGTGTAATTGTCATTTAGTTCTACTCCCATTCCCTTGCGTGCTCTTCTCCAGTTACTTAAAACTTTGTTAAGGTATACTTTAACAGTGTAATGCTTGTGATAGAAACGCATCTATAGTTTACGCAGTCAGGTTTCCTTTCTTTTTTGTGATCGGGAGTAATTCATGCTTCTTTCTATATTATTGAGATACTTTCTCCATGAGTTCCTAGTATTTCCTCATTTTTGGTTTCCAAACTTTATTAGCTCTGCCAGTAATACTTCTTGTTCGCTAGATCTTTTATTTGTCATCGATTTAGTGGCATTTCATATCATGTTATTATCCACGCTAAATTGGTGGCCTTTTACTTGGTACGACTTTGGAGAGATTGTAAAGTAGGGTGGTTTATCTTCTCTAGTTCTTGGGAGTAGTGTTCTTGGCAGATATCTATTTATATTGGAAGTTTGTGTCCGTTTTTAAACTTTTAATTGTTTTTTAAGCTTTTGACGATTTTGTTACCACTGTGTAGCCAGTCTACCTCTTTATATTTAATATCCCATGTTATTTGTTTTTTATGTGTGTTTTGATTGGACATAGACGAAGAGGGTTTTCTCAAGATTGTTTATTTGTTTTATGATTGACAAAATAATCGACAAATTGTTATTTTTAGCATTATGCTTGATTTTTATAATAAATAAAAATTAAATTTTTAGAGTTTATTATGATGTAGATCAATATTTTGAATAACGAAAAGATAGTGTGGTGATTTACTTATTGGTTTTTATTGACGTTGCAAACTAGTTTCGTGGTATAAAAACTACATTGTCAGTGCACAAAACATTGAAACAAAACATACATGTAACACATTAAAATTGTATAAAAACGATACATGGTAAATGACAATTCGAAAATTGAAATGGTCAAACTATGTAAAGCAAGGAGGACCGTGTGAAATTAGATACAGAAGTAAAATTGGCCGACGTATGTATCAACTAAATACTAGTGACAATTTGTTAGCAAGCAAAATCAACAACCAAACAGTGAGAGTAAACTGCAAAGAATTATTAAACTTAGAATTTTGTCTGAAAAAATAAAATTAAAAATTGGGGTGAAAAAGGCAGTTTGGTCATTGACTAGGTGGAATAATTTTAATAAATCCTAGTGTTCCTAAATTTTACTGTTTACCAAAAATTCATAAATTTAACGTCTCAGTTAGGCCTATAATCTCATTTGTTCATTCTCTTTGTTGTAATCTAGCAATCTAGTTAAACATAATTTTCCTTCATGTTTTACCCTTTAAAAATTTATTTACAGTTAATAATTCTATTGATCTATCTTCTACAATTTCAAAATTTTCTGTACCACACAACTCCTTTTCTCCAACAAAATTTTGTTCTGGTACCGTTATGTTGATTATGTTATTTGCTTGGTTAACGGAGATCGATCAGATGTTCGTTCTTTTAATAATTTGATTAATTCAATTAACACTAATATTTCCTTTACTTTTGAAATTGAAAATAATAACTCATATTTCTTGACCTTATAATAAAAAGAGACTCTAATTTCATATTTGAAATCTACAGAAAACCTACTGGTACACATATGGTCATTTCCTTCAATTCTTTTCATCCTTACAGTAATCAATTTGCTGCCTTCAGTACTTTATTTTATCGCTTATTTACTGTACCTCTTAGTATCTCTTCTTTTAAAAATAGTATAATATTATTAAATATGTTTCTCTCAAAAATGCATTCCCTTTATCTTTAATACATAAATTATACCTCAAATTTCTTTATAAACACAGATTGTCTTTCCATTTAATTCCCCACTCCCACAATTCTCTCCAACTACTACTTTATTCCCTTGCAATCCACCCAACATATATTTTCCTTCGTATTTTTTACCTTCCCCCTCTTGTCTAATTCAAGAGTTTATTGTCTCATATGCAATGATTGCAAAGCGGTTTATGTAGGACAGTAGGATAGAAAGAGCAGCACCAGGATAATTGAACACCAAAAATGTATTGATAAATATAAAAACACTCATTTCACTAACACTAATTCACATTCTACTAGATTCAAAACATTCTTTCTTTCAAGATAAAAATGTGAAAGTTTTATACTAGTGTTCCAGAAGTTTTCGTCCCAATTTCTTAAAAATTCTTGAAATTTACAAAGCTTTACACGGCTCCAATTTCCACCTAGTCAATGGTCGAGTTAACAGAAGATAAGGTAAACATTCTTTAATAACTTAGACTCTCGATAAAAATATTAACTTGCCAAACGTGATAGGGGTGGAGGTAGCAATGGTTCCAGATTATTTGTTGTTTGATTAATGCGTCGTAAGTGTCTTTCAGTTCGAAATTTTGAAGTAAAACGGCCCTTAGCAAGATTGAAGCAAATAAAAATATTATGTTAGAAAAGAAAACTTACATTACGCAGCGATTTGGTTATATCCGAATATTTCAACTCTATGTCAGGACTTATAACTGGCGCTTTTGAAGATTCATAATTTACGTTAATGACTGGTAACGAGTTTTTATGGTCCATCAAGAGGCACCCATGTCTTCGGAATTAGTCAATATACATACCATGATACCAACACGACGTCGAACAACGGAAACATGGTATACATGGGCTCAATATTAGTGATAAATAGTTGCTTTCTGCAAATAATATACAAGTAATATACAAATAATAAACAAAAATGGTATCTTTTTCGCTCCAATACTTCAGGAGCCGCTTACGCATGGATGTAAGTCACCGATTTAGCTAGCCTGGGCTCGCTTATTAACCAACTCTCTTCTACTTTTATCTTCCTCTTTCTCCCGCAGTTCTGTTCAATTCGTTACACTTTCTTTGGATTCTACCAATCTTCTCGATTAGGTTTTCCTTTGTTGGAAACGGACTTTATTGGTGCAGTGCTAGACACAGTTGAGGCTTAGCTCCTCATCTGTGTATTCAAACCGAATCCGCGCCGTGCGTCTGTGATTATTTTACATTTCACACAAGTTATAATATTTAAAATTCTAAAGACTAGTACAATTAGTACTAGCATTAGAAATCGAAAAAGTAATGGGATAAGGATGAATCAATTTAGATTAAATTTACAACTAGATATGTTAAAAATATATTTCTATCGGTTCAACAACTCTTAGTGATCGGAAAATCAAATCGTTCACGACCCTTTAAAAATGTTGCCATTATAGTTGCAACCTGGAAATCTAGTAAAAAGACATCGGAGATATAATGTCAGAATGGTTAATGCAACTAGACAGGAAAATGGGCCACATAAAAGAAATTGTTCTATTCTTGGATAATGCTGGATCCCATTCGCGCGATTTAAAATTTAAAAATATAAGAATTATTATTTTACCACCCAATACAACTACGCTGTACGAGCCGTTAGCCCAGGAGATTTTCAAAATTTCAAGTTTTTTTATCGAGATATAATTTCGAAACACATTTGGTCGAATATGGAAACTGTTAAATCTGCGTACGAGCTTTCAAAATCTATTAGCGTGTTAGAGGTGTTGTATTTTATTTGATCAGCCTTTGCTGATCTGTTGAGGGATGTAACAATGTTTGGACCACCAGGTGGTCATTTAGAAGAAGACTTTATCATCATGGACAAAAATGCAGGAACCGAAGACGTGAATCAGGAGGTTGAGTTGAACGTAGGCCATGAAAGCAAAGAAGATTTAGAAGAAAACTATCAAAGCGAAGCAGAGGATGATTTGATGGTGATCAGTGAAAACGAAAAGTAATTCTTATAAGGGAGCTTTGATGTTTACTAATACATTTTAAAAAAATGCGAAAAATTATTTTACAGCATTTTAGCACTGTCACTCCAAAATAATGACACAAAAACAAACAATGCGCAACTAGTATTTTACGTTTTGTTCGTGTTAAAATGTCTTCTGCCAGTTAGTCACTCAATCTCTTGGATTCGTCACTTTCAGGCTCCCGAGGGCGATCATGAATGCTTATCAAAACGGGTCAAGCAGGTTATCATTTTCCTCTTGGTCTATTTGTGACGTTTTCTGGTTCTTTTCGGCCTTCTTAAACATTGTTCTGCACTCATTGGCACATTCTCATATTCTTGTTCACCGTCACCATCGCCCGATTCTTTCATCGCGATGCACGACTACATCAAGCTCTTATTCCTCGGAAAGAACAAACTCATCAAGGAAAAATAGATTTTAACAGGATAACACCCGTCCCAATAGGAGCCAATACGAAAAATACAAGCAATTTAAAATTAAATGATTTAAAAATGAGTTTTATTCTATCATGGTTAGTGTTAAAGTTTGAATATCTGTATTTCGCGCCAGGCGCAATTTTAGTTAAGATTATCTTCACCAAGCGCCGAAATCAGTTGAGTGCAAGATTTTGTAAGGCACAGACGTGTCAATAAATAAAATAATTCAAGATCTACAAAATGCGCTTTATATTGGTGTACTCACTCGAATATGGGAACAACAAAACTACCAATAGTTAGGCTGGTATTTCAAATCGCCGTCAAACGCTGTTAATTTTTTTCAAATCCACACCATACTCCCTCATTTCCACGGGATGTATTTGATGATTGTGTTATTGTTGGTATTAGGATGAGGGGAGGGGCGAAGACCATGAGCTAAAGTAACGATCTGAAGCTATCGATTTATACCACTGACCCAGTTTAGGAAATTTTCCAAAATTGCAGTATTAGTTCAAGTACTATGATTTTATTTAATAACTTTTGAATCAGTAAAACGTAATGTACAGCAAAAACACAAATTGCAAAAATTGGGAGTGGGGAATAAATGAGTGGTACTAATTATTGGCTGCTCTAGTGGTGGGAACTAGAAGCACTGGAACTTTTTTCCTCTGATTATCCATTCTGACGTCCAGCTTAGTAATATATATTTTCACTTTTATTGCGTTTACCAACGTGTACAATTTTTCGCCACGTAAAAATCGGTAACAAAAAAGATTTCTAAAAAACTGAGTTATCAAAGTGAAGCTGTACAAATACAACTTTCCGAATCACCCAAGACTCAGTTTTTGATCTCTTATAGCGATCACTTTATGATATTTGTATTTATATTTCACTAACTCAACCCAAATAGAAAATGGCATCGGTCACTTCCAAGAACTAGAAGTATTGTAATTTTGCCAAGATTGCTCCACACACTCCCCCACCCAGTAAAGACCCAATGAAGCTAAACGTGAGTCTGAAAAGCAGAGACTACAACGTACGGCAGATAGCGTCCCATATGTTACAAGTCGGGAGGGGTGCTAAAAAATTTCGGCATTGACTAATCTGCGTATTTTTTAACAATACCCATCTTTGGACATTGGGAAAGGTCCGAAGCAAATACCAAACTGCCCTGTTTGGGGTAGCGCGCTGGTTAATCAACATATTCGAGTACAAATGCTTCGCGTTGTTTATGAACATCAATCAAGACCAAAATATACTAAAATAATCGGAACCGCTAGCCGTTCGAACAAGATTAAATTCAACGGAGCATTATACTTGATTTGAAAAGTTTTTAATAAACGAAGAATCGATAAAAGTTTTAAAGATATGAGTGACTAAAGTCAACAAGATCAATTTACAAACCAAAAAGAAGATTGAAACAAATTGTAAACAAATAAGAAGTAATAACAGTGAATGAGGAACTGACATTTTAAATGTTTCAAAACGTTTCATCTCAAAACTGAAAACTGCCGAATTAAATTTGTGAAGATTTGCGAAGCTGGAGATTGACACAATGATGACAAGGAGAATCGCTAAGATATTTAGTTGATTTACTTTATAGACCCGGAGATAGTGACAGATTTTGGACTGTGATTTTACCCAGTATGTCTTTCAGAGGTCATTATGGTGCGTATATTCGAATGATAATAAGCAAAGAATCAAAGTGTCATCCTGGGTTCTTCATATGGAACAGTGAGTCTTCATTTGTTCGCCAAATATACATTTTGGTATAATTTTAGTCAGGTCAGGTCAGGTCAGGTATGATTTTAGTCAGGCTGCCATGTGTCTTAAAATTAAATTCGTAATAAAAATTTATCGGAATAACAAAGGCATATCGTTAGCTTGCGTTCAAAGGGCTATTATGTACACGTAAACTTATATTTAAATAAATATTTTTTTCGCGTTTCTAAACAAGCTGCCAATGATAAATAGGCAAATCCTTGTTATAAAACTGCCAAAGAAAAAAATTGCATACCGGAATAACTTCCAAAGTAATAGAGTTAGGTATAGTATATGCTAATAAAACTTACCCTTTAATTTAATTTTCTATCGATTGGCGATATAAAGTTTGGTAAGTATTGACGTTTTTATTGGCCATTTTTATTAAGTCATTGTAGGTACTTAAAATGTGATTTAATTATTGTTGAGACCAACGAAAGATTCTACAAACTTTTTATTATCGATTGCAAGAAAGCGTTTTTTTCGTATGGTTACTGAGAAATAATTATTTAAAAAGACCATTGTAAATACAACATTATGTAAAATAATTGTCATATGTCGAGTCCCCCTGACAATGGATTAAAAACTGGAGTGTTGTATATAAAATAAAAAACAACACCGACTGTAAAAGCCTACACACTTTTATAAAATAAAAAAGATGGCGTCGATTTCCGGTATAAGCCGAAGGGTCGCCATATTGAAGAAAATAATTTATTTCGATTTGGAATAGTCAATTTCGGCCGTGTTCCTATAGTTTCAAGTTCATAGCACGATAGCAAGTTGAACATTTTCTAATGGCCGCCTCAAAAAAGCACTCTGTATAGAGCGTACAGTAAATAAGGGAGTCTGTAGAAACCTGTACTTGTTTGCTATTACAGTTGTTAACAGAAAACTTAATTTCAAGTTTAAAAATTTTCTTCATTCTTACCTATTTCAAAGTGATTACATGGCCTACTCAGATTCCTTTTTGTACGCCCATTATTAAGTTGTAAAGTGTGGCGTCGATTTGAACTAAATAACAACGATGACAATTTGAAAGTTCGCGGCCTAACCATGATAAAATGATAAAAAAATAGAATCTGGAGTTTATGGTGGGTGGAGGAGCAGCACATTTTGCAATATCACCAATACAGAACAGGTCAATAACGTCAATAGATCTGAAGTCAGAGGACAGGTATTAGAGGAAGAGCGGGTAATGGGAGTCAGCGGGCAATGGTGGTCACCCACATATCTATAAAACTACACATCCGAGATTGATGTGATCATGATCTTTCCGCCCCTTGATGTACCTTCTACCACTTTAGGAACAACTAGCACTATCTGGCGCCACCCGTTACTGAGTGGTAGTTGTGTTTTGTTTTGGCGTCTCGCCGATGTAATTTTTCGTTTCTATAATAATGACGGTAAGTGTCGAATTTCTTATCATATCTCAATAAGTATTATATGTTTATTTAGTCTTGACATTCAAAATTGTAATGTGCATCTTAAATTTCGATTAAAATAACTATGTTTTTTAATATTTAACCGTTTTCTCAATAGTGTAGTTGTGGGTAATGAGAGTCAGGTGACCCCCCAGTGCCCATAAGTGATTACCATTACCCGAATATTTATATTTTTTTCGAGACTCCAAAAGTACGGTTCAGAACAACCGAAAAGGCTAACTCGTCATCTGATTCTCTGGAAAAAGCTATGCAGCTTATTGAACAAGAAAGTTATTCCATACTAAAAGCTGCTAAGGCTATAGGTATTCCGTTGTCAAGTCTACAAAAGGGATATAAAAGGAAACTTAACTTGGGACCACGTTTTAGACGACTTACTGTCTTTACATCAGAAGTAGAAGAAGAATTAATGGGAATATGTGTTAAATTTTATTTGACTCTGATTACCCCCATCTCTGTGCAATTGGAGTCAAATGCATATATTTTTAAAACTCTTCTTATTTCCAAAGCTGATTGTCAAAGTGCTTAAAACTGATTTCAGATGATTGTTAAATAAGTAAATTATGTTATAAGGCGGTTGCAATAAATATTTGATTTTGAAATAAGCTGTTATTTGAATTCTCGCTTAAGTGACTCCCATTACCCCTTTCTCCCCTACCTAGTGAGCGCCCCGAGAGGCTAACTCAACAAGTGACCCCAATGAATCTCTGCCAAACGTTTCGTCCACAGCTGCGGTGGACATCTTCAGTGGCGGTGTGGTCGTGGTCGAAGTACTCTCCCAGCTGTCACAGTCGCGACTGGCACATCATCACTTTACGCAGCTCTATAAATAGCCTCGGTTCGGCTCCTCTCAGTATTTATCGTTTCGGGTGGGCGTGTCCCTGCATCTGTCAACGGTGGTGACGTCACTCTTCTCGTTGTCAAGGTCGGCTGCCAAGTCCTGCCCATTTTTAATCTTTCACTCTTCTTACTGAATTTGTTCTGGTGTTTGTAAATCTCAATCGCTTGTCGGTGTAGACGAGCGTAGTAGTGCGAGGTGGACGCCAGTCGTTCAGTCTCCTCAAATCGTATATGATGGTCTCCCTCAGAAAGAGCGTGTTCTGCTACCGATGCTTTCTCAATTTCACCCAGACGACAGTTCCTCTTGTGTTCGTCAAGCGCGTCTTGATGCTTCTCTTTGTTGTACCTACATAAACAGATCCAAACGAACACGGAATTTTGTATACCCCTGCTGACGACAGTGGATCTCTCGAATCTTTCTCCGAACCCAGTAGTATTCGAATCTGTGAATCTGTGTGTATAGATTTTCTTATATCTTTGGAGGAGTATCCATTGGCTTGTAGCATCTTATCCAAGTGATCGAGTTCATTCTTAACATGTTGTGGTTCGCAGATCTTAGTGGCTCGGCTGACCAGGGTCTTGATCACAGCTCTATTTTGGGATGGATCATGGTTGGACTCCTTGTTGAGATAACTGTTTGTATGAGTGGGTTTTTGATATACCTGGTAACCTAGGGACCCATCATGTTTCCTGTTCACCAGAACGTCAAGGAACAGAGGCGACGATCTTTCTCTTTCTCCATCGTGAATTGAATCAGCGGATTTTGATTGTTAATGTGGTCATTGAATTCCTGTAGCGCTGCTTCCCCGTGGTCCTAGATGATAAATGTGTCGTCCACATAACGGAACCAACACTTGGGTTTCTTCGAGTTCAAACGGCACCCTGTATTAAGCGTATTATTAAAAAGGTAAGTACTTCAATAAACAGCACACATAATATAAAAATTGCTGTTAGTGAAATGTTAGGGCGCGAATTTCTCAAATTGCCCTCGACGAGTGAGAATGTGGCTTAGCTTCCTAAAATCTGATTGGTTCATTAAAAATGAAATTAAATAACGGCGTAAATTTTTAATGTATTTGAAACCGAACGAAATTGATTTAAATCTGTGCCACATGTTCATCAATAGCAATGGGAAAATGATGGGGTATCACACGAGCCTGTATTAAATATCTGAAACTGATACTGTCTGTTCATTTGGTATTCAGCCACCATGAGTAAAGTGAAATTTTCAGACCCCATTTTCTTTCTGAACATAATCGGTATGGATCCATACAAATGGGACCGCTTTTCAATGATCCGACATTTCACATCGTCGTTGCTCTATTTTGTTGTAATATTCAGCGGAATTTTGGAAATTGTGTTTCACTCACATGGTTTGGAAACCTATGCCCGAGCTTCAGACACGATGATTCCCCAATACGAAGTAACATTTTCTTATTTTTTATTCACACTTTCACTGTACCCCATTTTAGCTGATATGGAAAATGATCACCTTAACAGTTTACAGAAGACAAATCATGCACTTAATAGAAGACACCAAGCAATTCTGGCCGTTGGACAAATTCAAAACCAAGCACACAGCTCCTTCAAGACGAGTCCACAGTTTCCTCAAAAAATTTTTCTTGGTGTATAAAATCTTAATCACCTTCACGTGCCTCCAGTTCATTGTGGTCAACGTAGTGTTTAAAATGAACAAACCCGTTTGTATTACCTATGGAGAGAGCGAAGGTCTCGAACCGCTCGTCACTCACATCTACTTCGTTCTTCATTTCGCCGTTACATTCGTCAGCATCAACATAGTGAACGGGTTCGATGGTCTGTACTTTTTTTTGATTGGACACATTTTGTCGGAGCTCCACATGGTCAAAATAGCGTTTGGTCGGTACGACATTGGAACCGAGTGGACTGACAGCGAAAGATTTCGAAGTGCTGCCGAACATCACAGTTTCGTCCTAAAGTAACTTGTTTCTATTTATTGTCTTCCGTAACTTTCTTATTTCAGTTTCGTACAAGAGTTTAATAGAGTCTACCGCAAGCTACTATTGAACCAACATGGCGCTTGTCTTTTCAGCATTTGCTTCGGTCTTCTCCTGATGAACAAAGATGGGTGAGTGGTTTTCAACGAACAACACTGAGTTTCTTGTAGAATTCCTCCAGATGTGCAGAAAGCCAGCAAGTATATGCCGTACATTATTTCGTTCCTTCTTCAAACTTGGACGTTTTGCTTTACTGGACATTTGATAACCACTTGGGTACGAATCACTTTGGAACGTTCTTCTAAACTGACCTTTTTTCAGTCGACAGACATTTCGGATGAGATATTCTATGTCGACTGGAGTAAAGACGAGGCCTACAAGAACAAACAAGGAAAAATCATCGCTATTGTTCGTGGACAAAAAGGAGCCGTGTTAACTCTTGGAAAATTTGGAAATTTGGATTTGGAAAGCTTTCGATTTGTAAGACGCTCCTTTTACTCCCAATCTTAATTTAAGATTTTAGGTGATTAAAAATTCTTTCTCGTTTTTGACTTTTATGAACACCGTCATTCAGCAGCAGCAGCACAAAGAAGTGGGATATTAAGCAGTTTTAAAGAAAAATTTAGATATTGTTGAAGTTGGCACACTTAAGTAGCAGCTTTGTATTTCTGCACCAACTCCTTGAAGCCTCCATTGGCAGGCTTAAATTGAGTGTATCCTTGCTTAAATGTTGTCTGGTTAATGCATCTCTTGACTTTCTTTTTCTAGCCACAGTTCCTTTATTTCAGATTTCTTGAGATGTAATAAAGATTAAAAATTGAATATCACATCGTCTTGTATTCACACGATGTTAGATTTATTTTTTGAGCACATACCACGAAATTGCACCAAGAGAATAACAATGTAGACATTTTAAAAGCGAATCTAATTACACTATCAAACACGACTATCACTTTTGCTCTACTCATGGTGTTTCAAAACGGTTTTCTATTGATGAAAGGTTTATTTTATATCTACCAGAGGGTGTAGGTAGGGATCTTCAGCTCGGAAAAGGTAAAATCTGGTGGTTGCTTGACTATTGAGATGCTCTGCTAAAACTTACTCTTCATGGGTTCCAAGTTATCTGTGAGTAACTCAAGTTTCAGATAGACTTTTAACGGACGGACATCCCTGGACTGAGGCAGTCGAAACAGTTCCTACAGAGTCATGCGACTCTGATAAGCAAGGAATAAATACTGAAGCTCAGTCGAACAGGACTGGGAAAGGTCATGGTCAGTATCCTTACGAGCCAATGACAGTTTAGGTAACATATTGTTACGGAACTGACATTATTGACAGAGTAGAAAAATAGTTTTGATTGACAGTGTAAAAGTAGATTTGGATATTGCTGTATATTTTGGGTACAATAAAGAGTTTAGTGTTTCGCACCGGGTGTTACGAACCGGTAACACGCAACAATTGATGTCAGAAGTGGGATTTTGTGTTTGGAAGCGGTGCGAAGATGAAGAGAGGGACTGAAAATCTCCGACGATAGACATTGACGTAAAAATTTGTGTTTTATTTTTACGTGTGGGGATAATCAAGGATTTAATCTGGCCCCAACAACAAGAACGGAAATGGAAAAGAAACTCGAAACCATTCTTGTTCAATTACAACAGGAAAGAGAAGAACGGCTTCGAAAGAAAGCATTAGAAGAAGAAAGAAGAGAACGAGAACAAGAAGAAAAGAAAATGAAAAAACAGCGACGAAAAGAAGAAATGCAAATCTTACTGGAATCCATAACAACAAAAGTCGAAGGTGTGAAAAAGGAAATAAAGAATGGAGTGGACGAAAAAATAAAAGTTATACAAAAAGAAGTAAGATAGGAAATAAATGAAGTAAAGGAAAAAGTGAAAGAAGATGTGATTCAACTCACAACTAAGATCCATAAAATAGAAGCACATTTAAAGCAGGCTTCGGTAGAACAGCGTTTCGAAGAATCACCAGCTGGGTTTCCGTCTAGAGCAACACCTCCGACCTTCGACGGAAAAACTTCTTTCTTTACGTACAGGAAACAGTTTGAAGCAGCAGCCAAAGCTAACCGATGGAGTAACGAAGAAAAGGCCACGCATCTAGTGTTGTGTCTGCGAGATCAAGCGGCGGAAATGATGAGGACGTTACCAGAGGATCAATCCAGCTATGAACACCTGGTGCAAGCCTTGGAGTTGAGATACGGAGAACATTTCTATCAGAAAGGGGAGTGTCATAGGCATTTGCTCGCCAGTAATCAGCATTGACAATTGTGACGAAGGAAAGCGACCAGTGGTTTCAACGAAGGTGAGAAAAACAACCATCGAAGTCAACCTAGAACACCTATCTATGTCGGAGGAAGAGTTGGCAAGGAGATTTCTGGCAAAGAATCAGGATGTCTTCGCCTGGGAAGATGGGCATTTAGAAAAAACTAATCTATAGATTACTATACTATACTATACTATACTATACTATACTATACTATAGTACAACATCGAATCAACACTGCCGACGCTGTGCCAATCCGCCAACCGCCAAGGAGGCTACCTACCGTAAAACAGCAACAAGCTTCCCAGCTGATAGACAAAATGATAGAAGATGAGATTATAGAGGAGTCCATTAGCCCATGGTGCTCACCAGTTGTACTAGTAACGAAAAAGGACGGATCGACCAGATTTTGTGTTGACTATAGGAAGGTAAACGACATCACAAAAAAAGATAGTTATTCCTTGCCAAGAATCGACAACACACTTGCAACCTTATCAGGATCCACTTGGTTTTCGACACTAGATTTAAAAAGTGGATATTGGCAAGTCGGAATCTATTCTAATGACAAGGAAAAGACTGCATTCTCAGCCGGTACAGGATTATACCAGTTTACGGTGATGCCTTTTGGGTTATGTAATGCACCGGCAACCTTCGAAAGGTTAATGGAATTAGTACTGCGTGGTCTAACATGGAAAACCTGTCTTGTTTATTTGGACGATGTAATGGTCATGGGGAAAACGTTCGAGAAACATCTGCATAATCTCCAGGAGGTTATCGACAGACTAAGGAACGCAAATCTCAAGCTGAATCCCAAGAAGTGTTCAATGTTTCAGAAGAAGGTGGAGTTTTTAGGACATATCATTTCGGCTGACGGTATCGAGACGAGCAAGGACAAGACTCGGACTGTTCAAGAATGGTCAAGGCCCAAGGACAAGCAGGAAATAAGGAGCTTTCTAGGTTTGTGTACGTACTACAGAAGGTTTGTCAAAGGATTTGCCAATATAGCAGCCCCCTTGCATAAGCTGACAGAAGCTAAAAAACCTTACGTCTGGAGCCCAGATTGCAAAACCGCCTTCAAGCAGCTGAAGATTGCGTTGTCCACTAGTCCGATTTTGACATTTCCTCGACCAATAGGCATGTTCTTTTTAGACACGGATGCCAGTAATACTGGTATCGGCGCTGTATTGTCCCAAGTACAAGATGGAGAAGAGAGAGTCGTTGAATACTACAGCAAAACGCTATCAAAGCCGGAGAGACACTATTGTACCACTAGGAAAGAATTGCTTGCCATTGTGAAGGCAGTGGAACACTTCCATAAATATTTGTATGGGGTTGAGTTTCTTATTCGCACGGACCACTCTGCCCTTTCATGGTTGCTTCGGATGAGAAATGTTGAAGGGCAGACCGCCAGATGGTTGTAGAGACTGCAGCAATACAATTTTAGGATCGAGCACAGATCGGGCCGGACACACAACAACGCCGATGCCCTATCAAGGAGACCGTGCAAAAATTGTAGTCATTGCGGCAAGGTGGAAGACCGAAATGGATCCGTGGCGGCAAGGACAACGACTGTGCAACCGCTGGAGGAGTGGACCACAGAGGAAATCCGTAAAGCACAGAGGGAAGACCCGGATATCGACTTTATATTGAGAGGGAAAGAGAATAGTACACGTCGGCCCGTATGGCAAGAGGTTTCGGACAGGAGTACCGACGTGAAGACCTTATGGGCACAATGGGATTATTTGCATGTTGAGAACGGGATACTCAAGCGAGCCTGGGAGAGTGTAGATGGTAAACGCGTTATCATGCAGTTGGTTGTTCCCAGGAAGAAGATTCCAGGTGTACTTAAGGAAATTCACAATGGTGTCTATGGTGGGCATCTGGGAGTGAAGAAGACCCTAGAGAAGATACGAACAAGGTTCTATTGGGTGAACCGCAGGGAAGATGTCGAGGACTGGTGCCGGAAATGTGTAACATGTGCAGCATCCAATGGCCCGAAAACAAGGTCCAAGGGTTCTTTGAAAGACTATACAGTGGGGGCACCTTTTGAGAGGATTGCCATTGATGTGGCTGGGCCATTTTCCACATCCGAGGACGGCAACAAATACATACTGGTAGCCATGGACTACTTCAGTAAATGTCCCGAAGCGTATGCCATCCCAAACCAAGAAACGACAACAGTTGCCAAGGTCCTGGTTGAGAATTTCTTCTGCCGATTTGGGATTTCTTTAGAGCTGCACTCAGACCAGGGACAAAATTTTGAGTATACAGTCTTTCAGGAAGTTTCCCGTTTGCTAGGTATTAAGAAGACTAGAACGACGCCACTCCATCCGCAGTCTGATGGAATGGTTGAGAGATTCAACAGGACAATAGAGGAATATCTGTCGAAAATGGTCGACAAGCACCAAAAGGATTGGGATAGGCACCTGCCGTTGTTACTGATGGCGTATCGAGCAGCCGCTCACGAGGCCACGGGGTAGACGCCAGCGAAGGTTGTGTTCGGTAGGGAGATGAGACTACCCTGCGATTTGATGTTTAGTTCACCCAGAACGACTCCCAGGGAAGTGACAGAGTTTGGTGGCTCCTTGAGAGAGGCATTGTTGGATACCCACGAGCTGGTAAGAAAGAACATCATCTTGGCTACGGACCGGATGAAGACGAGATATAATATAAAGGCCAACCACCAAGGATTCCAAGAAGGAAATTTGGTCTGGGAGGGACCATACAAAATTGTAAAGTGTATCAATGACTTGGTCTACCGGATTCAGCGAAGCCCCAGATCAAAAATGAAGGTGGTACACTTGGACCGTTTATGTGCGTATAAAGGGACGTAGAGGATTGGAATTGATCGGGACGATCATCTTTCAAGAAGGGGACAGTGTTACGGAACTGACATTATTGACAGAGTAGAAAAATAGTTTTGATTGACAGTGTAAAAGTAGAGTTGGATATTGCTGTATAATTGGGGTACAATAAAGAGTTTAGTGTTTCGTACCGGGTGTTACGAACCGGTAACACGCAACAATATCTTTCATGGGCCTTTCAGGGGAACGATAGCGTCGACTGTGCGAAGAAGCGATAAAACTAATTTTCTTCTACTCTTGATAGATCTTGTTATCGCACACCTTTCGATTTATCTTTTTGTCTAACTAGAACAATTCCATTTTCAATACAATTTGGAAGAACAGAATGTAAAAGTCAGTATCTTGGGACAAATGTCATTATTTGAATGAACAGTAGAGTTGGTTGCATTATGTTTAGAAGAGCGGGGTAGACTTTCTCGCATTTGTTACAAATATTTTAAATAAAATGTTCCATAATATATAGGCTGTTCCAGAAATAGCGGACCACTTGTGCAGTAGATTGTTTGGGAGTCATCAGGAAGTCAGAAAAAAATAGTAAAAAATCCATCGTCCTATTATTTTAAGTTATTAGCAATTTGTCAACGTTGCACTTCTATGCTGATAAAAGTTTTGTTAGGCGCCTTATTCTTGTCAGTGTCTAGTCAGTGTCAAGCATGGCATATATTTCAACCCTACCTTACGTAAGATAAATAAATAGCAATCCAGTATTACTAAGAAGAAATAATATAATAATAATAATAGTACATTTTCTAAATTTGAGCAAATAGGTGAGACAATCTATGGGTGAGACAGACAAATCACCAGATAACTCAGAAAGTGACACTGTCAGGCAGTTAATAATTGTAAGTAAGAACAAAATTCAATTGATTCAGCAAATGTGACATCACGATCGTTATGATGTTATGGTGATGCCATAAATATTTTTTTTAATTCAACAGTCAATCATACTTATATATTTTTGTTGTTATTTTTTAAGAAAAGAAAGGCACATCTTCATTTGGAGTACGTTTATTCTTTGAAATACTGCATAATGTAGAAGATAGAATTGTCGTATTCAACCGTTTAGATATCTACGGATAGACCCTGAAAAATTTCTTCAGGATCTGCACAGACGGTCCGCCATTTCTGAGATAACCTGGTATACTATGGATTTATAACAGTTTGCCAAATTTTTGCCTGACAATTCCTGCCATGGTCAAATCTGTAGCATCTTTGTGTCTAAGGTTTGCATCGCATGTTTACACTGCAAAAACCCATATCTTTAAGGCCTATTCTGTATCTTTGTTTTTATTTGTACGCCCGTTACATAGGTATAAGCTTTATATACATAAAACACTGTTGGCCTGCCACTGACAAACTGAAACTCACTTGGATTCACTGATGTAAGTACCTACTCAGCCAAAGCACTCTCCACTCTTCCCATACCTAGAGACCCTTAAGTTTAGAGATTGGCCAATGAATACGAACTTCTGATTGGTCGCGCCATTTTCGTGCACAAATGAAACGGGACATGTGATTTTCTTTCAATATTATTAATTTACTGCCTGCAGATGTAAAATGGCTGGTTGTTGCGAACCAAACTACTGCAGTTTCAACAGAAAAGTTCCTTTAGAAGTTTTCCTAAAAACCCAGAAAGAAGAGCTTTGTGGGCAGCCAAAGCTAACCAAATTTAGGTCTTTTTAAAATAAAAGATTATATTAAAAAAAAACATTTTAAAACGTTTTTCCAAATGGAAAATATTTTGAGGGGATATTAACCCAGCATCGTCTATCACAAAATCTTGCAAAAGTTTTTGTTAGAACGAGCAAATACCAGACTGTATAATTTATTTAAAAAATAAAATGATGTAGCGTATTTTTACATATTAAGTAAATTATGCATATAATTAAGTTAAATGTCGTACCACATTTTTGGTATTTCTATGTTATGCAGTATCCGGATTCACGTAACTAGCTAGTTCCCATGACAAACTGAAAAGCACTATTCTTTACAAGCCTTATTTTTCATTTCACTTTTTTTGGTTTATGAACCAATGAACGCGTCGCAAAACGAGCGTTTTTAACAAAAACAATCCATTAAATATGTTACCAAGTTATGTTTGTCACATCTTCAGAAACTGGTGTTACTTTCACACATCCTCTCAAATTTCATTTGCGAATGTTCCGTTTTACTTGAAATGTATTGAACCATATCTGACTTCTTATTCATTCGCTGTTATTTACTTCGTAGCAATTTGTCTCAATCTTCTCTAGATTTGAAAATTGATCTTACGACCTTCATGTCATGTCTTTAAACCCTCCTTCAATTCCTCGTTTATTAAAAACTTTTCGAATCAAGTAATGTTCCGTTCAGTTTAATTTTCTTCGAACCGCTAGAGCTTTAAAAATTAATAAAACAATTACACGAACCAAGTCTTAAGCAACAAGCCCAGTTCGCAGACATCATGAACAAGGCGCAGCTATCAGACCCGATATCATTTCTGAACAAAATAGGTCTAAATCCTTGGGTCGCAAACCGGCGTTCTCTTCACATGCTCGCCGTTCCGATGTTTTTAGTATATTATGTTCTGATTTCCAGCTTTATGGAGCTGACTTTTCACTACAACGGTCTGGAAACGCTGGCGCGAGCCTCCGAATCAATGCTGGTGCAGTACCAAGTACTATCAGACAGTCTTCTTGTTCAAATCTTCTAACCACTTGGTTTCAGGTGTGTGTAAAAATCATCATTCTGCTGACAAACAAAAACGACTTGAGGCAACTAGTTAATGATACGACTAGCTTCTGGAGTTTAAAGAGATTCGGGCCGGGGTTTGTGAACAAATTCGCTCATACACACAAATTGATGCGCTACTTCTTCCTGCTGTACAAGACCATGATGGTGCTCATGACCCTACAATACATAACAAGCAAACTGATTTTCAGAAGTGGCAAACCTCTTGCTATTTCGTACGGCGAGGGTACGGGATTAACCCCAAGACAAGACCAAATTATCTATGTCGTTCAGTCGGGAGCCACCGTTGCAGTGTACTTTATCATTGTGGGCTTCGACGGCCTGTTCTTTTATTTCATCGGACACGTCCTGGCCGAGTTGCGTATGATTAAAATTGCCTTCGAGCGATTCCAACACAAACAAGACGTCTTCTATGAAGCTATAAGACATCATATTGTCGCCTTGAGGTTTATAAACAATTTGAACCGTTTGTACTCGAATTTGTTGTTTAACCAGCACGCTAGTTGTCTGTTTGGTATCTGCTTCGGACTTTTCCTCTTGTCCAAAGATGGGTATTGTTCAAAAACGCACACATTAGTCAATGCCGGAATTTTTTAGCACTCCTCCAGACTTGAAACATATGGGACGCTATCTGCCGTACGTAGTAGTATTTGCTTTTCAAACTTTCACGTTTTGCTTCATTGGGTCTTTAATTAGCGACTGGGTGAGTGTGCGGGGACAATTTGGGCGAAATTAAAATAGTTCTAGTCCTTGGAAGTGCCAGATGCCATTTTCTATTCGGGTTGGAGTTCGACAGTTAAATATAAATACAAAAATGATAAACTGATAGCAATGATAAGAGGCCAGAGAGCGGCGAAACTAACTCTTGGGCGGTTCGGAAGGTTGGATTTGTACAGCTTTACTTTGGTAACTCAGTCTTTTAAAAATATTTTTTCTTACTGGTTTTCAGGTGGTAAAAAATGCGTTTTCCTTCTTCACATTCGTAAACGCAATAAACGAAAAGTTAAAATAAGAATATTACTTGGCTGGACGTCACAATGAACCAATCAGCGGAAAGAAGGTCCAGTGCTTCTAGTCCCCACCACTAGAGCAGCCAATTATTATTACTCATTCATTCCCCACTCTAAATTGTTGCAATTTGTGTTTTTGCTGCACATTCCATTTTACCGATTCAAAACTTATTAAATAAAATCACAGTTTTTGAACTAATGCTGCAATTTTGGAAAATGTCCTGAACTGGGCCAGTGGCATAAATCGATAGCTTCAGATCGTTACTTTAGCTCATGCGCTTCGCCTCTCGCATCATCCCAACACATCCACAACCATCAAATAAATTCCGTAGAAATGAGCGAGTATGTGTTTTGAGCCAAATCGTTACGAACTTGCAAACACCGGCGGCTTTTAAACCGCCCACTCGCTCCCGCGAGCTTCTTTTCGTTTCGTCTTCTTCACAGTTCCTGCAAATCGATTCAACAGGTAAGACATCGCGTTATCGACTTGTTGAATCCCATTTTCTTGGCCTTGGCTGACTTTATTTATAGCCTTATTTGTTTTATCGCACACCCGTATGCGTCATTGCAATTTCCGGATTTTCTACAGATGCCGGAAAGTCTGCTTTTACCCGCGAGTTACATCGTGATGGCGGAGGCCGAGCCAGATCTCAGCACGTTCGAGAACAAGACGGGATTAGCTGAAGACATGAAGTTCTTGGCCTCGATGCCGGAGCTCTGCGACGTCACCTTCTTGGTCGGAGACACGCGCGAACCCGTCTGTGCTGTCAAGGCCGTTCTTGCTGCTAGATCCCGCGTCTTCCACAAGATGCTCTACCAGGTTTGTGATTTTCTAAAATTCTCTATCATAAATACAAAAATTTGACATTTTGACCTGATCTCGGAGTTTGCTAGTTTTTGTTAAAGTGCTTCCGTTGCCTAGTCCATCAATTCTCTTTTAGATCCTCACTTCATTGTTTTCTTGGAGAATAACAGTAGGTTTGTTCCTTTGACTTCACCTGACCTGCCCTTCTTCGCTTTTCGCGTCTTAATTCTTCACACAAGCTTCTTCTTGGTCAGTGAGTGTTTTTACTACCCCATATCTTCTCTTGATAATTTTCTTATTCTTTTGGTATTTCTTGATTGCGTTTTAATCATTTTGTCACAAGGAATAGGAACGGCCATATGGACCAATGGGTTTTGCTAGATTCGTTAAAGTTCTTTATATATTGCCTTTCTGCAGAAAACAGGTTGTCCACTTAACCAGACCTCATCCGCTCTTGTTCGCTTTTCGTGTCTTGGTTCTTCCACAAAAGATTTCATTCTTCTTAGTCTGCGTTGCTTGTTCCATCATTTCTCTCTTAGGTTCTTACTTCAGTGTCTTTTTGGAATTGTCCTTTTGACTTGACATGACCTGACTTGCTTTTTCTTGCTTTTCGTGTTTGATTCTTCCACAAGGGCTTTCGTGTTTCTAGTCTGTTTACAACTCCGTGTCTGATTTTGATATTTTCTTTATTCTTTTGATATTGATCGATGCGTTTCTGTTATTTAGTCACAAAGAATAGAGATGGGCACATTGGCCATTGGGTTTTGCTAGTTTTCGTTAAAGTGCTCCCGTCGCTGATTTCATCATTTTTCTCTAAAATCTTTATTCATTGTGTCTTTCTACATAATAACAGGTTGTCCACTTGACCTGACCTCATCTGTTCTTCTTCGCTTTTCGTGTTTGATTCTTCCACAAGGGCTTTCGTTTTTCTTGATCAGCTAATCAGGCAGTTTACAACCGCGCATCTAATTTTTATATTTTTCTTACTCTTTTGGCTTTTCCTATTCTTTTCTTGATGCGTTTTTATTATTTTGTCACAAAGAATAGGAATGTGCATGTTGACTTTTACGTTTTGCTAGTTTTTCTTAAAGCGATTCCATAACTTATTTCATCATCTCTCTTTTAGGTTATTATTTCATTACCTTTTTTGAATAATAAAGTTCCGTTCACCTGACTTGACTTGCCCTTTATCGCTTTTAGCCACAAAAGCCTTCGTTTCTCTTGGATCCGATCTAACCTGACTTGGTCTAACCTAACCTTCCTCCTTTTTTCTTCCTTGATTTTTCCACAAGAGCTGTACTTTTTCTTGCATCTGATCTAATCTGATCTGGCCTAACCTGATCCACCCTTCGTCGCTTTTCCTCCTTCCAGATGAACTTTCGTTTTTCTTGGTCGGTTAGTCTTTTGCATCCCTCTCTATATGAAACACCTTGTGCGTTCTAATTATTTCATCATAATTATTAGAAACGGGCATTTTGACTATCAGGTTTTGCTAGTTTTTGGTAAAGTGCTTCTATATAGAACTAGCAAAACCCATATACATATATGACCAATTTTTATAAAATAGTAAAACCCCTTTTTAATTCTAATTACATAAAATAGAATGCATGATTTGTTTTACATAAAATGACGTCATGACCTTGAAAGAGATGACATAACAAAGCAAATTTTTTATGTCAGAATTAGCGCATTTAAAATTCAAAATGCACGTGTCCAAGCGATTTTTTCTGTCGCTCGCTATAAAAAAGTTATCGAATTAGTTCCAATCTTTTGACCCACACTGTATATTAATATACACAATTGTCGAGTACATATTCAATTTTTGATCTTGCTTATTAGAGTTATTTATAGAGTTAGTTATAAGTTGTAAGAGTATGTGCATGTTTTTTAAATAGTTTTGTATATATGTATATGTCCATACATTTAATAAATCATTTATTCATTCTCTCTTAGATTCTTTAATCATTTTTCTCTTATTTCGTACTTCATTGTATTCTTGGAGAATAACATTGGGTTTGCCCATTTGACTAAATCTAACTTGACCTGTCTTCGTTTCTCATGTTTTGACTCTTCCACACAAATTTTTATGTTTTTTTTGTTTACCTTGTCTTATAACTACTCCGTATCTGGTCTTGATAGTTTTCTTCTTTTTTTTTGTACTTCTGATACTACTACTGATACTTTTAATTATTTTGCTACAAAGATTAAAGAGATATGGCCATTGGGCTTTGCTAATTTTTGTTCCATGTGTTGTGCTCGCTGTTGCTTGTTCCATAATTTATTCCTTAGATTCTTTGTTCATTGCCTTTCTGGAAAATAACCCTTTTTCGCTTTTTGTGTGTTGATTCTTCACAAGAGGTTTTCTTCTTCTTTATCATTTAACCTGTTAAAAACTCGGTATCAGGTCAGGTCAGGTGTTAATATATTTCTAACTTTATTGGTACTTCTTGATGCGTTTTTAATATTTTGTCACCAAGAATAGGAATGCGTATTTTGACCATTCGGTTTTGCTATTTTGTTAACGCTTACTTATTTTATCATTCTCTACTAGGTTCTTATTTTATTACCTATTTTGAACAATATATTTCCGTTCACCTGACTTGACCTGATCCGGACTTGATTTGCTCTTTAACGCTTTTCTGTCTCGATTTCTCCACAAGAACTGTAGTCTTTTTTGGGCCTGATCTAACTTGATTCGCCCTTCCTCGCTTTATGTATTTGTCTGGATTCTTCTTCATGAGCATTCGTTTTCTTTACTCGGTTAGACTTTCATCTACTTTTTGCAACATCTTATGCCTTTTAATTAATTTTTCATAAAAAATTGGGATGGGCTATAGTTTCTCTTGGACCTGATCTAAGCTGATTCTGATTTCTTTGCTATTATCTTTCTGCAGAGTAAGGTCTGATCTGCCTTTTTTCCCTTTGCCCCTATTTGTAAGTGCACTTATTTGGATGGTCAGTTTTCATGTTTGATTGATCTTGTTTTATCCACAAGAACTTTGCCTTTACTAGTTCTGATATTTTTGGTACTTACTGTAACGGCTTATTTATTTTTGTTATTGATATAGGCCCCAAGTCCTCAACGCAAGAAGGAGCCTCCCCCACGCGAGAACAAGCTGCGTTTATTCCTGAAACGCTCCTCGGAACCGCTTCTCAACCTCCAGAACGCATCACAACAGGTAAGATCCAGAGCTTTTGTAATTTGTCTTGAATCGAACTAGAATCTGCAACTTATGAATAATCCTACGAACGAATTGAAATGAAATTGAAATGTTTAACATCGTGGTTTGTACATAGAGAGGGTTCACCCAGCAGCTGGCCCCTATCCAAGAGGTAATCCAAAGACTTCCTCCTCCTCTCCGACTGCTTGTATGCTTGACTATTTTTCACAGCACAACAACCGAGAACTCTTTCATTCAAACCTTAGACACGTTAGTCGTACACAATTGGCATGTGATAACATGATAACGCGATGATAAGCATGACCGCAACGGTTGACCACGTAGATCCTCGAGTTTATTACTTCTTGCATAATTCTAGTTAGAAAACGAGCAACGGTTTGGGTATTTGCATGTCTCCACACACTCCCTTAGAGTTCTTTTAAACAGTTCTGGATAATAATGAATTTAGCCGCCGTCACAGCAGCATCAAACGCTCATCATCGAAGAGTTCGAACCGGACGTCTTCAGGCAACTCATCGAGTACATCCACACCGGCTGCGTTACGCTCCAACCGAGGACTCTCTTGGGTTAGTTAGTCTGAAATGAAGGCTTCTGCATTACTGAAGCCGATTGCAGGTGTGATGAACGCGGCAGATTATTACGGCTTGGATGAGTTGAGGAGGGCTTGCGCCGGCTTCGTTCAATGCTGCATCAATGTCGACACGGTGTGTGCTCTTTTGGCCTCAGCAGAACGCTACATCCAGTACAAGTGTACCAAGTCTTTGGTGCAAAAGGTGGGTGTGAGCAGTTGTGAGTTGTTTTTGATGGGTTGTTGAAGGTTTTGGAGTTTGTGGACGAACACGGCAACGAGGTGCTCAACTTGGGATCGTTCACTCTTCTTCCCCAGCACGTGGTACGACTGATTCTGGCTCGAGACGAACTCCACGCGGATGAGTTTACAAAATTTCAGGCGGCACTCATGTGGGGTGAGTTTGTGGACGATTGCGACAACATTCCACGTCAAATTGTTGCAGGTAAAAAATATTGCGATAGTAACCCCAGCACCAGCCTGAAGGACGTGATAGGTAACTTCTTAGAGTACATTCAGTTCCATAAGATACCCGCAAATGTCCTAATGAGGGAAATTCACCCCTTAGGCTTGGTGCCCTACAACATAATCATGAATGCGCTAGCATATCAGGTGCAGTACCCAAAATTTAGGTTTTTATGCGGCATATGCAGCTTTATCGGCTTATTTACTTATTTCGTTTCAATTGTTGCGTTGGTGGGATCTAATTATTTGCACCATTTGCCACTTTGCACAGTACGTATTACCACCCCGCCGATTCTGCCTTGACTCGAAGCCAAAATCCAAAATGGTCAAGCACTATGTGTTGCAGGCAGACCCGGCAAGTGTCGACCCCGGAAAACTCTCACCCAACAGAGTAAGAAGGCAGGCGCAAGGCCGCTCCATGTCTGTGCAGAGCTCTTTAGATCCTTACGGCTCCAACACGACCTTAAGCAGCAGCGGCTCCAGCGAGCTGGCTTCTTCAGACGGAAAGCATTCCTCCAACTAACATACGGCCACTGTCGCGCCGCAACCGCCTCCCAGGTCCCAGTCGCCCTCTCCACACCACTACCCCCATCCTCCGGCAGTCACGGTGTCTTCGTCGTCGCCGTCGTCAACGCCGCACTCCTCTCCAGCGCACAGTTTTACCTTCACCATCGTGCTCAAGAAGGTCACTCCCAAAGAGTGATTGGGATCGCGGCGGGTCTTCGTCTACCTAGTGTTAGCAATATTCTCATGCAGACATCAGTTTGTGATAATGCGAGACGTGCCGACAATCCTCGTCTGCTGCATGACGGTATTTCTTGTTGAATTTATCCATATCATGTTAACGTAACGTCTTACCTCTCATACCTTTGGTCAAAAATTCTCCCAACCACCATTACCACCCTCTAAGAGTTGTGGCGCAACAGTGGCTCGAGTTTTGCTGTTTTTTTTAACGCTTTTATACGTGTCAAACAAGTGTTGCTAGTAAATTCGATAGATAATAGTTTTGGAAAAAACTGCACACAAAAAGCGCACTAAGGAGGCCATGCAATCTAGCTTTTAGAAATGGGAGGATTTCTTTGGGGTAACTTGTTGAGTTAGCCCCCGGGGCGCTCACTACATCCCTCCTAATGAGACTTCGCATAGAACACTGTCGACCACCTCGAGAAACATCATAGTTGTTGACAACACCGACCATGTGTAAGCTTACACACTTTCATAATCTGGTTTTGTGTTATTTTTTACAGTGTGGACGTTTTCCATTGTCATTCAAATAGTAGCTCAAACCATGAAATTTGTTTAAAAAGGCACTAAATATAATATGTAGGTATATCTTACGCATCGTGTTCACTAACTTAATTTCAAGTATATCCAATTCAATGCTACACTCTAAAAGTTTTAATGATTCCATGGCCTACTCTGGATCGTTTTTTGTACACCCTTAACATGCAGCGTTAAGTTGTGTTTGTTTATGTCAATGATGGTTTTTGTGTAATCGCTGTTATGAATTCTGGAAAGCTTTTTGGGCTATAAGTTGCGTATTCAGCGTTTTTCAGCGTTGTACTTGTTGCTTTGGAAATTAGCAAAACGTTTTGTTAAATGTTATGTTAAGGCTTTGTACTTGGTGTTGGTTGCAACTGAGTGTTGTAAACTAGACGATAGATATGGTAAAAAAAGATAACTACCTAAGTATATTGTATGTAAAAGAAACATTTGGAAAATATCTTTCAACAGCTAAAATGTTTTGACCAAATAATCTAACGTATATGTGGGCTAAGATGTTATAAATATATTTATTTAAATAAGACGACTCTAATTTTCTTAAAAGCGCGAAACAGTTAACGGTGAATAGGTTTGGTTTCAGCAGATTTTGATAAAAGGAAAAGAAAGGGCAATTCATGAACCACTGATTTATTAATGAAACAAAACATCACATTTACATGGCGCCACACCGCCACTGAGGATGTCCAACACAGTAGTAGGCGAAACGTCTTCTCCTCAAGTGCGTTCAGGTTTGCACGGAAACATGTCCGCTGGGAGGATTCTCATAGGAAGCAGAATTGTATACTCGTAGTTGTAAGTCCAAGTTTTGGACCCTTTCTTAATGTCAAATGCGCTTTTAGTAATCCGTAATTCACCTCTCCTGTGATCGCTGCTCTTGGATGGCCTTTTGGGGGATCTCAATGAAAATGCGCAGGCATATGCTGATGCATCAGCCATCTGTATAATGACGTCTGTATAATTATTGAGGGGAAGTTTTTGAGGTAGAAACTGGGGCTTGCAACCTCAGGTGACTGTCTGGTTATACATTTGAAAACTTACCACCTTTCATAACTTTGGAACCAAAAATAATATTGAAGTCAAATAAAAACTGACTAAGGGGGAACTTGACAACACCGACCGTGAAAGCCTACACACTTTTATAAGGGGGAACTATTGATTTGCTATCAAAATGGTGATAGCATCTACCATGCCGCCGTCACCGCTCCGCCCCCAACTATGCAATTTTAAATTGCACTATGCATAAGTGATTTGAGAAAGGTTTCAAAAACCGTTCAGCTGTGTAAAAATGAAAACCAAACGATTTGTTTTTGAAAAAAAAAAGTTTAATCTAAAAATTTCAACTCTTAATAACTTTAAAGCAATGGCGACTTGCAGGTAAGAAGATGGGTGAAGAGCTAGATTAGGTAAATTACCATAAAAAAGCAATTTTTTTAAGGTAGACTTACCTAACTTTAGTAGTGGTCTTTTCTTCCTTGCATTACCTGATAAAACCTAGAAATATTAACAGTTTTGTTCTGTGTCAGTAGGGCAGGGGTTAAAGAATAGTGGCGACTCGCAGTAAGAAAATGAGTGAAGAGCTACATTAAGGTAAATTACCATAAAAAAGCGATAGTTTGTTTAAGCTTACCTCAATATTGTACACCAAGTCGATTCTTCTGTCCTTTAGAGCTGCGAATTTATCAATTATGTCTTTATAGAAAGGTTGTGTTCTCGTCTGTTCCTACAGAAGTTCCTTTTGTATTGAAATATTGGCCCAAGATGAGTATTTCTGGAGAAATGGAATTTTGCGAATAAGTTTTAATACGTTTAAGACAGACTTTCCACCGATGCACTTGTTGACGACACAGTCAAAATGAGGTAAAACAGGTTATAGGCTTCTGCAAAAATGTCTTTGTTTTCGTTTAGTTTTCTTATGAATGCTTGCAGAGACATTTCTGTAGTTTTCGTCGGAATATAAAAAACAAAGTTCATTTTTTAATCGCTTTCTTTTTGCAAATATTTTTCAATAAATTTTTTCTAGATTTTCAAATTCATCAATAGGAAAACGTGAACTATGTATATCTTTCGAAATTTGTACTATCAGCAAGACAAACCAATTGAAGCTTTTCACCAAACCTTACGTCCATTTCCATCAAAACGTGATCCAATAATTCATAAAAAGGTGCTCTGAATTTTCTTCTAATTGTTTCCTGATAAAAACGGGCATATTATTGCCGTTTAGATATTTTCACTTCTGTGATTGCATTTGCCTTGCCAAACATTTCCTCAAAAAAATGGTCAGTCCTTTCCTTTACCATAATTCACGTGTCCTATTTATTTGCGTTATATATATGTCGTAGTCTCTTAGTGAAACACGTCATTTTATGAAAAATCTAGGCAATTCATGAACTGGCGGCATATTATGTATATTCCTTATTTTACACATTCTCTCTATCTCTTCGTGAAAAGCCGCTCCTCTCTCGGCATATTATGTTTCACTTAGCTGTACACAATCTGCCGCTATTTAAAAGGTGACTGTTCATGAAATGACCAATATTCATTATTATGCACGGCCTTGGGACAAAATAACAACATTTATACTTTGCGAGCAAGACAAGGTGCAAGTCAAAAAATTATTTGACCAGTGACTGCCAAAAAACATAATAGAGGAACTAAAGAAATGGCACGAGCCTAGAAGACTTTCCATCTAGGAAACAGGCACAGAAATTGAGAAGATTATACCAAAAACAGTATAGTTTCAAGTATTATCTTTACAGATTATGTTCCAAGGATTATCTTGCCAGATTACTTAAATCTTTACAGATTATCAAGAATAACCATCGTCTATTATAAAAATAAAAATTCGGTTCATAAATACGAAAAATGTAAGATAGTTTAAAGCTGGTACATTTATATCCCTGCATTGTTCTAGGGTTTCTTGGAGAAAATATTGTTACATCCGTTTCGTCTGCTCCAGAAATCGCACTTAATTTTGTTCATGCATTATGCTTCGCAGTTCTGCATTTTTGTATTTTTCGTTTTTTGGATTCCACAGACAGTCGAAGCTTTCGGTAGGATTCGATTAACAGAGTTAATAAGTGATTTCCACTTAAAACCCGACATTTTCAAAATTTAAATAGCGCACGTGTTTCGTTTAAGCTGTATAAACAGCAACTATTATAATTAGTTACAACCTGTTTCCACTAAATCCACTTGTTTACAAGGGTTCCTTCTTTTCCTTTGATTTTTGCCGCTTCGAATTGAAGCATGAAACACAATGAAACATTTAGTCGTGTTGCGGCAACTTTTTGGAACTTTCAGGAACATTTAACGCACCAGAATCACAAAAGTTCTTCTATGTTGCTTAGGTGGACGTTTTCTTGTCCAAGGTCTCGGCTTCGGCACATCCTTAGAGATATTTAAGCGGTGATATTAGGTGCCCTTTTTATTAAACCCATGGATACATCAATGAATTGATAGGTTCCAAGAGTATCGGACTTGATCTGAGTAAAAAACTATCGTCGAGCCTTGCTTGATCGCAACTGTTGATTATCACGAAGAGACATAACAGGCTGTGGGATGATAGGGCTATAAATAAATGGACAATATATTCTTAGAATAAACAAAGTAGACTATAATATTACAATAATTGATCGACTAACAATTCATGGTGGACTGCGGTGGACTCCCGCCAGCGTCTCGTGCTCCATTTATTTTTGGTGTTTTTCGGGATTGTTGACTGTGTTCTAAGGGAAGTCCCATTAGAGGGGATGTGGTGAGCGCCCCGGGGGGGCTAACTCAACAAGTGACCCCCAGTGAAATCCTCCCGTACGTTTCGTCCACGACTGCGGTGGACATCCTCAGTGGCGGTTTGGACGTGATCGAAGCACCCTCAATCGCTATTGCACCTTACCCACTTTCATAAAGTCTTCCAAAGTCCAGATTTATAGTATAGGTCCAGTCGAAACCGTTCACCGACAACAGTATACATGTATGTAATATTTTTTTACAGAGACGGCAAATACGACGATGACGCCTTCGCCACGCAACGCAATTCAACATTAAAATTTTGGTAGAAGTTTTGTTACCGTCATCACAAATTATAAATCCAGAACAAGAGCTAGCCCACCTCATGATTTTTATGCAAGACAATTGCAGTTTTCATCGCTGTAGAATGGTGATGGAGTAGTTTGAAGATGACCACGGAAGCTTGGAACTATTAAGTTGGCCCAGTAAGTCCCCGGATTTGAATCCAGTAGAAAATTTATGGACCGGATTCGTTCATAGAATGGAACGATGCAGAATATAATAGTGTCAGAGAAAGGACATAACCAGAGTTACTACAACATATTTATCGAATCTGGGTAAATTTTCGCAATAACAATATTTGCAAAAATTTAATTGAGAGTATGCCAAGGAGGTTAGAAGAGTGCATTGAAAACACATTGAACACTCAAAGTACATATTAATTTACCAAGTATGCCCTTCTGCAACTATCCAGGAAGTAGAAACTAGACGAGCCTATTCAGGGAAAGAAGAACTATTCCACAAAATCGTATACAATCATGTAAGTCGAAATAATTAACATTTCAAATGTATACAGTGTGGAAATTAAGTAAGGAATAAATTTAGTCACTCCGTTAGTATTTGGGCTAGAAATAAAACTTAAAAAGCATGTGGTAGGGTTAATTATAGGACATACGAGGAATGTACACAATTTTTTTTTCATTCATTTTTTTGACAATTATGACGTCATCGATATTTTTTTAATGGCAACCTATGTTTTTTATTTTACATACAAATTAAGTTTTTTATTCTGATTTCAATGGTATAAACTACTCAATAGATTACATAAGGAAAATGTGAATAACAACGCCTCTAAAGTTCAAATTAGTAAAATATTAAGTTGCCTAATGTTATCTGAATTTGAGAAAAAAGCATAGAGATACCAATAAATAAAAGTTGACAAGAAGCAATTTTGAATAGGTACAAAATAAATGTTTCTAAACTATTTTTCTTTGAATAACACAACACCTTTAATTTCACCTACATCATGGCATCTCTGACAAAAACTCAACAAATCGAAATTTTAATGATGATTGGGTTTGGAGATCGCGTCAGAACCCACACCAAGAAGTTTGTCGATTGTTTCGGGCGAAATATCCTGATCATGAAATAAGAAAATCAACAGACAGCAAAGTAGAAAAAAATGTCGAGACCACGGTACAGTGAAGAATTTACCAAAAATTGGCCGCCCTGTGACAGCATTAACAGAAAATGTAAAGCTTGATATTCTATTGGAAATTGAAGATAATCCGCATTCAGCTAGTCGGAACATCGCTTTAAACTACAATTTGAGCCATACTTCAGTATTGAAACTGTTAAAAATAGAAAAATTTCATCCTTACAAATTAAAATTGGTCCATAAGAGACTGACTTTGATCTTAGGCAAGAATTTTGCGAACAAATGATGGACATTTGTAATCGCGATTCAATGTTAGTGCAACGTCTAATATTTTCTGACGAAGCAACATTTTCTTTACATGGATATGTCAATAGACAGAATTGCCGATATATGGGAGTTGCTCATTGATTGTTTTTTTAACTTGTTTTGTTTAATGTCCGATAAAATAGACTGCTCAGTTTACTACTTTAAACTTTAGAACCGTTTTTCATTGTTTTTTTTTCTTATGTAACCTATTAAGTATTTTATACCGTTGCAATCAGAATAAAAAACTCTATGGGAATGTAAAATTAAAAATATAAATTGCTATTAAAAAACATTTTGATGACGTCATTACAGTAAAAAAAAATAATTCAAAAAATTAGTATACGTTCCTCGTATGCGCTTTAATTAATTCTACCATATGCTTTTCACGTTTTATTTCTAGTGCAAATACTAATGGAGTTATTGTATTTATTCCTTAATTTCCACACTGTATATAACTTTATTTTCATTTTCAATGCATTGCTCTAATTTTCTGGCAATGCAGTGTTCACACAGATTGTTCATGCGAAATTTGTCGCATTGGCACAGGTTACAAAAGGCTACGAATTCTACATAGGTACAATATCTTCGTCTTGTGCGAGAGTTGTTGCACGTAGTCTGGCAGGATGAATTCGTAAATTTTCGATTCCAACTTCTGCGTAGCGATAGCACCATCGTCTTATTTGCCGTCTCTGTAAAAACATATTGTTTTGTGGGCGCCCGTGATTCCTCTTGGTTTAGAATACACTGTACACTATATTTAATATTTACAAAGTTATGCAGTTTACACTTTTTCTATTTACAAATGTGGAATCAATGTCTACTCAATTTTACTCAATGCCTTCTGAATGTCTTATGATTTAAGAAGTGAATGTAAATTTGAATGTCTTATGAATCGAAATATTAATCTGAAAGTGTATGCGAATGAATGTCAATGTCTTCTGCTGCCGATTTTGTTTACAACTGGGGGCTGGAGTGCAACCCCTCCACTGGAAGATAGTGGGGTGCACTCGCCATGATTGTAAACATATTAAATATATTTTTTGTTTTTATTAAGGGGGTTCTCGCACATATCTCAATGCCTGTAAAACGGAATTCCAAATTTTAGGACAACGGTCTTCTTTACTGAAGTTATTCAATATTTTAGCCGCTTGCATCATAATTAAAATGAATGTCTCAAAACACATTTATTAGCTATAAAGTTACTTACCGAAAAACCGCTTATTCTACCACCGTTTCTTCGGGGCACTTCACTGACGCTACCTCCACTATTCAATGGTCCAACTATCCACCCTCTCTCCCCAACTGCACTTGCTCGTTACCGGTGTAATCTCGGCATTACGAGAACTAATAAGACTAAGTTGGGGGTGCAGAAACATATTTTTACCGCGCCATCAGCAATAGTCACTATTTAGTCACTATATAGTCAGCAATAGGTACCGATCGTGTGACTGGAGCTCATTTCACAACGTCTAAAATGTGCTGAAATTCGGTTTTCACCGTTCCTGGTTAGTAGATACTGTGGCAGATAGTAATAGTTTTGTAGTTATGAGAGGTAAATTCGACATTTACAAAAAAAAATTACGTTTAGTGGTATTTTATTTCATTCCGACAAGTGACAGCGCGATTGGCAAACTAGGAATTTGAAATTGTGGAAGAACGTGCATCTTGGTTTTCTGCCTTGCTTAGTTATATAATCCTATATCTCGTAGATCAAGTATTTTGAGATATTCGACGTTGATTCGTTTTTGTTTACTTTTAGCTTGGCCAGGACCGCACCTGAGACAAACAAAATAAACGTTTTAGGAATTATGACTGTAGATAAAATGGGAAATACCGCAAGTTTGTGGTTATTTCCCGTATACCAAAATTCGATTTTCCTGTAGATAGGACGTTTTTATTAGCCAGGGTTTAGTGGTATGCTTAGTAAGGCGTTTCAATCTTGACAATCTTGACCTAGGCCAAACTCTAAGCGGCTTTTATGCATGTTCAATGCACACGAACTCACAACGACAATGTTTTTTTGTCTAAAAATATCACACTTCATTCAGCACAATCCTAAATGTTAATCCTTTGTATATACCTACTATATGTTAGGATCAAACACCGATTTGGGCCAGTGGTCGAAAAATCCGGCCAAAACGCGTTCTGGCCACCAGCAAATTTCCAATGTCCTAAATATTGCTTTCTGTAGACCAAGACGCGTTCTAGACTTTTTGCGATTGCCAGAATGCGTTCTGGTTTTCCCAAATCAGCTTGAACGCATTCTGGCATTCGTCTCGTTACCGGAACGCGTCGAGCAAACAAACAAAACGTCCAACGGCCGATTTTATGCAAAATTTTATATGCGATAGCAATGAACATAGCAATATTTTTACAAGAGAAAGATACGATCAAATACTTACAGAAGTGAATGCAGCAAAAGCTTGTAAGAGTAAGGGTGACACAATTTCTTCGAAACAAAGACGATTAAAAAGGTACGATATTTTAAAAATTGGTGAAAAAGAGAAGCCAGTAGAGAGGAGGGCGGAAGAATCTGCTCAGTTGCGTTTTTTATGCACGACCGAGGAATTATTCGACATAATTCATTCCGCGCATGTAGGGGCACCTAAAAGATTACGAGGTTTATTATTTTTGTCTCAGTTTTTTCAGGGGAAATAAAACCTAATTGTTATTTTATTTAAGTTCTCGATTCAGAACTGAAAATAAAATATTGTAACATAACACGGCAAATAATTAAGGTTTATTTATTACTTTGTAAGCAGTGTCAATCGAAAAAAAAGTGAAACGAAAAGGGTTAGTAGTGAAACCAATTCTATCGAATGAAATGAATTCGCGCTGTCAAGAAGATTTAATTGACATGCAAAATGAACTAGACCAAGATTTTCGTTTCATCCTCAATTATCAGTATCATTTAACAAAATTCATCGTGCTACGAGCATTAAAAACAAAGACAGCTGAAGAAGTTGCCTATCATCTACTAGATATTTTCTGTTTGTTCGGCGCACCTATGATTCTACAGAGCGACAATGGCAGATAATTTGCAAACCGAATTGTAAAAATTCTTGCAGAATTATGGCCCGGCTTGAAACAAAGTCAAGGGTCCGTGGTGAGATCGAACCAAGATGTAAGAGACATGTTGGTTACATGGTTGGCTGATGAAAACACAACGAAATGGTCTGAAGGGCTGCGATTTGTACAAAGCAATAAAAATCGTTCCCTACATACAGAATTAACTAAAAGTCTTTATGAAGCTATGTTCGGCACGCCTCAAAAGATCGGACTTAAAGATTCGTCACTCCCTAAGGAACTCCTGCCCAACATTGAAACAGAAGAACAGCTACAAAATTTGTTTGATCAGAATAGTTCAGACGAACGTGAAGAGGAACAGTTGCGTCTAGTTGAGGAAGATTGTTTGACAAACAAAAGGAACACCGAAGATGAAGAACAGCAAGGGAAAAATATATGTACGATAATCGAAAAATACATTTCAGATACTCTATAGTTGTTCAGTTTGTTTCTTACCGATTCATATCATCTGCGGTGAAGCTAACTAAGGAAATCGAGTGGGTGAGCATTACATGTAACCGATGTTTACGATGTGAGAAAATAACTAATGTGCGGAACGAGGTGGACTGGAGAAGCAGGCCGAGAAAATTATTTCTCTTTCGAATTCAAAACTAGCATCCATGATGTAGGAAGAACAGGGCTTTATACACTGTAATTACAAACGTTATTGTGTCGACAAAAAATGCGCTTGTAGAGCCAAAAAAGTAGTATGCAACAGCATATGCCACAACAACAGTTCTTGTAAAAATAAGTAGAAGTAGGTATATATACCCATAAAGTACTGGAAGTTATATAGAATACGTTTTTGTTGCGTATTTAAATGTTTTGTTTTTTTTTTAGAATTTAGACAAGTTATTGTTATAAAACTGCTGAAGAAAAGATGGCATACCGTTTACGTGTGCCCAAGAGCAGATTATATTGAATTGAATTGTGAAAAATTACTTATTTTTTACAGGGTAGACCTTTGGCATTGATACATAATGTCATTTGACAGGAACTGTCAACGAAAACTATTATTTCTTGAATGTAGGTAAACTGTACTTGAGCACACACAAACGGTATGCCATATTTTATTCGGCAGTTTAAAATAAGAACTTTCCTAATTATAATTCGCAGCCTGTTCAGAAACGCGGAAAAATTATTTATTGTAAATAGAAGTTCACGTGGCCATAACAGCTCTTTGGACGCAATAAGCTGTATAACGATATGATTTTCCGATGAATTTTGATCATGAACTTCATTTTGAGACACATGGAAACCTGTCTCGCTTGTCACTCAAGAACCCAATATGATTGTTATGTTTGCTTATTATCATAAGGATATACGCATCATAATATAATTATAATGCCCTTTGAAAGGCATACTGAGTAAAATCACAACCCAAAATTTGTAACTATCTCCCGGTCTATTTGGGCCAATTTTTGGTTACAGTTATTATCAAAAATATTATCTGATACTATCAAATGTCATGATTTGACAGTGTCAAAGGCGTACACTGTAAAAAATTAAGAAAACCTAGTTTCCATGGCCACTTCAGCCCCTGCAGCTAATACTTTTGAAATTTTCTGAAAGTTTAAAAAAAATTATAAGAACAAATTCAGAGCAGTTTTATACTATTCGTACGTTATTGAAGTGTCGGCTTGTTTTGTTTCAATTTTCTCAGATTCCATTAAATTTTAAACTTACCGCATTTTGCTGTTTCGTTGACATTTGTTGTGTTGTGTTCCAGATGTCGCCACCGGCGCCGATTACAAAATCCATCAAGCCTATCCACTGACGTATCAATGATCAAATAATGAATGAAACTGTGAAATTGTGATAAAAACCTATAGTGATAACGCACAGTCTTCATGTAATGCATCAGATTCCTTCCAGTTCTTCGTCTATCACCTCTTCGTCCATCCAAAAATGACACCCGAGCCAAATCGTAGCTAGCCATGATGTGACAGTAGTGTCAAATTAGGAAAATTTTCATTTTCATCTCTTCATTTTCGAGGTAATTTCTTATCATATCTGTTATCAGTTCCCGATTAGTCGTTCGTAACGACGAGTTGGTGAAAAGTGTTGCTTGTAGTGTTTTCCGTAATGCTGGAAGTAGCAGCTTATGAAGATGGAAATAGTGGAAAGCGTGTCAAAGCGGACGTTTAGCGGTTCGAGCGGCACTTACAATGTCCACGCTTTAGAACTGGCGGCGGCCCGCGAGAGAACCAGGCTGAAGGGATTTAACGTCACCGTCCACTTCCTCGATGACACCGAGCATGAGTTCGTCGTGGAGAAGCGCAGCAAAGGCAGCGCGATCATGGAGCAAGTGTACCAGCACTTGGAGCTCGTCGAGAAGGACTATTTCGGTTTGCAGTATTCGGAGAATGGGTGTTCGCCAAACGTCAACAAACCCGAACTCATGGTACTAGCAAATGCATGTTGAATGTGAATAAACGATTGTTTGTTGCAGCGGTGGTTAGATCCGTCCAAGCTCATCAAGAAGCAGCTCAATAACTGCCAATATCCACTATACTTTAGGGTTAAGTTTTACGTATCCGATCCAAGCAAGCTGCAAGAGGAGTATACACGTTATCAGTTCTGCCTGCAGATTCGACGTGACATTTTAGAAGGGAGGTTAATTTTAGCACCCAGCACTGCCATTCTGTTAGCTAGTTATACAGTTCAAGGTGATACAATTATAGCCGTATGTGAGGATGACTCATTCGATTGACTTTCAGCCGAATTGGGCGATTATCAGCCAGAGGAACACGGGCCCAATTACTTATCAAATCTGCAGCTTATTGTTGGCCAGTGCGAGGAGATGGAGAGGAAAATCACTGAACTGCACAAGTTACACAAGTATGTAATTTTATTATTATTAATATTATTATTGGTTGTCACAACGAAGGATAGAAAATTTTATTAGGTTGCTTGTCTGGCCTCGCAAGCCACAATCAATGATTTAAAATATTTGAAGGACGGCTTGGTTTCGTTTGTTTACTCTTTATATTTTTGTAGCGCTATTTACAAAACACCACTCTAAACTTATAATAAGTTTAAAACCCAGTCATTCTTTGACTTTAACGTTTGATCATCAGGCATAATATTTTATTATTATTATTACTAGAGGTCAAGAAAAAAAGAGCGGTTTAGAAGGCCATGGAAATTAACTTTTGTTTTATTTATTACAGTGTATTCTTTTAACATCGACAATCATGACACTTGTCAGGAATTGTCAATCAAAAATGTGTACCAACATAACCATTTTAAAGAAGACATGGATTGTGTCTTTAATCACTTTCAATACGATTCTATGGGCTATGCAGCACATACACGACGTCCATTCAAAAATATAATTAGAGGGTAGAAAGTTGATTTTGGGATGAGAACATTTTAGATTACATTTTCTATTAAGATACGTTTCAGGCACGAGGTAACGTGTATACATACAAATAAAAACCGAGGCTCATTGACACGTGACAGGAACTGTCAGTAAAAAATTATCTTATAAAAATAAAAAGAACCTATTTTATTTAAATTGTTTATAATAAATGCCAGACATGTGTAAATCGCTCGTATTAAAATATTGCAACTTTTCCTCGCATTCAATTACTGAATATTTTGCGAACAAATTATTGGGTTCGGAACAGTTATCAACAAAGAATCGAACCTACATTTTTTTTAGCGGACTCGAGTTCAAGTCGATATTTTGTTACCCTCATTTGATCTTATAAGTTATTCCATGGTCTATGCAGCCCCGTTTTTTGTACACACGTTACATTTAGTAACGGAGGATCAAAAAAACACAACGCATAACCTTTTGTGCCTTCTTCAACAAATTCTATGTCTTGGTCTCGGTTTAGACGTCGCTTGAGCAAATTTTTGAATCACAGTTTCAACGTCTACATTGGTAAAACTTAAAGAAAAGCTAGATTCCATAGCCTTTTGAGCGTCGGTGTTTTTTTAACGCTCTATATAATTTTAAACAAATTACATCTTTTAGCGATGGTTTAGACATTTTTTGAGAAAATATTTGGTTTGGTAAAAAATAAAACAAATCAGATTTTGTGGCCAAATCCTTTTTTTGTACGCTGTATAAAATGTTTTGATTGATTTTAAGCACTGGTATTAAACGACAATGTGTAGAATACATATTTAGGGTTTTGTTTACGTTGTCCGACTAAAACGTCGTACAAAATAACCCAAGCTTGGGAGACATGATTTGTGGAGGTATTTTTCAAACCACAGCATTTGATCGGAACATACTTTTGATTGTGTAATGATGACTTTTCTGTAATGATAATACTCACAACTTACGGAAATTTTGGCAGTTGGCATGCCACTTAAATTATAATTTTTTACTAACTTAATAAAAATGTTTGCTTGAATAACATTCAATTATTGTCAAAGAATAATAAAACGCTGAATTTATGAGACAACAAACTTATGAAATAAACAGGTGAAAAAAAACTGCGTTTTGCCACGAATAACGCAATTCTTTTGAAAATGGTTTATTATGAAAATTCTTTTTACAATACAGTAGATGAACAAAAAACTCTTACATTAAAAACAAAACATAGATTTCTACCTAGAACGGTTCCATAAGGTATATGTTATAACTAGTACGAGTCCAAGTTTATTTGCATTTATAAATTTTTTATTTAAAAATTTTAAAATTTGGAGAATTTTGCATAGGTTGGTTGACAATTATCAAAATTGAAATTTCGATTTTCAAATGCAATTAGACGGCACAAGAGTAGGCGGTGAAAATAATTCACAGCAAAAATTATTTTACGGTGTTCCTGTAAAATGGTTCAGCCCTTACTGTTAGTTTTATTAGTTTTCTTTCCAATATGAATTTTTGCGTCACGTATTGCAGTTATATTGTTCAATTTTCACTCTAGTCATGCTGAGCATGTCAATGAAGATGTATGTATAACCATTACGAGAAATATGGCGTTTTGAAACTAACATGTTAAAACTGCGATTTGAAAGGAACAAAATGCAACAAACACTGCATTTTGAAAGATACACATTTGTTTTCAAATTTTAAGCTTTAATGAAAAAGGTAATCCTAATCGAAAGAAGAAGTTTTAATGTTCATGTTGATGATGTTGCCATCTTTTTCCCGATTTTGGTATTAGAGTCAAATATTGCGTTTTAAAATATACCTCCTCATCTGTCAACATCAAAAGTAAAACAAAAACTAGATTCCAGTGGTCTAAAAATGAAATGCAATACTTCATTGTATTCTACGTAAAAAGTGCTTGCTTATGATTTCTGTCAGGGATATGTATCTTTCAAGATAAAAAAGTTTACCTATACACTTTCATAAAAAGATAAAAATATTTAAAGATTTCACCGAATTGTCAACTTTTGCTTATAACTTAAAACGCAATTTCCGCCAACATCCTATACTAAAAAATTGCTCTTAAATGTCCCACTAGTTTATTTGTAACTATTAGTTTACGAGATCTTTTATATGGACATCGAAAATGAGCCACTTGTATATTAGTTGCTATTGCTATTATTGCTATTGAAATAGCGAGCGTATAAATTAAAAAGAATTCAGAGTGGGCCACGCAATCTAGCTTGTTTTATTGTATCGCCTAAACCGGGGTGGGGTTTTTGTATTTAAATACATAAAATGTAACTTATATGTCGTGTCCGAAACGGTTGTCAATTGAAAACTTAATTTTAACGTTTTCTAACTCAAGATCAAACATTTTCTACACTTCAACTCCAATGTGATTCCATGACCTACTCTGAATCATTTTTGGTATGCGCATTATAGCAGGCGTACATAAATAAAACGGGACTGCGTAGGCCTGGACACGCTTTGGAATTTGTCGGAGCGTAGATACATTGTGACCTTGACTCAGAGAAATTTGAGATTAAATTCTCTTAATCTCAACCGTTTCGGACACGATACATAAAATTCATTTAGTGTTTTTTTAACCAATTCTCCATTTAAAAGTATGGGTTCAGATATCGGTCGAGCAAATTTATGTTTGACAGTTCTTGTCAAATGTCATGATTTGAATACTTCAAAGGACTACACTGTAAAATATAAAACAGGAGCTAGTTTTACTTGGCCTCCCGAGTTCCCGTTTTTTCTTATAGTGCAAATTATAAGCGAAAAAACCGCAACCGAGTAAATATAAAATCGACAACGATTAATTGTAGTGAGCCTAATGGGACATTGCATAGAACACGGTCAACAATCCCGAGAACCCAATACCATCGTTGTTGACAACACCGACCGTAAAAACTTTCACACCTGGTACATTTTAAACACTGCAGTATTGCCAGAACCAGATTTATATTGGCGATACAAGATCAAATAATCGCAGAAATGACTGAAAATACATAATTAGCGATAATTATGTGGAAGATGACTGACAAAAAGAGACGGTAGACCATATTATCATCCAATATGTTTGCAAACCACTTGCTGGGATAGATTACATCGAAAGGCACAGCCCATTTCGTAATCAATCATTGGAGATAAAATATGGATTAATCAAGTAAAGTGAGAAATAATCATATTACAAATATGAACCCATCGATGTTAAGAAAGCTGTAAATTATCGTGCGTAGACCATTGAACCACTTTATTAGGGGGTAGAATCGCAGATTACTACAAATATTTTGGCAGGATGACCTTTAACCTTTAGAGTAACCGTTTTCAGATGGTGCATGGATCGAATTTTCCGCCAAAATTAAATGATCTTTCCTCTTTTTAAGGGTATCAAAATGCTACTTATTTTGAATATGTATGATTTATTCTACAAAACTATTTTCAGTCATATATACAGTATTGGACGAAAGTAAAGCAACCCTTGTTCAAATTTGATTATTTTGGAATTTTTTTAGTACGAAAATATATAACATTTATTAGAAGTTCATGTCGTTATTAATCGTTGCTCGAAGCATCTGATTCAATGTACCCATTTATCAAAACAAATTTCGATAAAAACATTTTTTATGCATTAATATGAATGAGGCAATTTGTGATGGAACAATTTTAGTTCTTGAAATCTCTAAGTAAAGTCTAAAGGCTAACAAATCTATAATAACATATTTAACTAATAAAATCTAGTACTTGGTGCTATAACCATTAATTTGTGTTACTGCGGCACATTTTCTCGGCATCGACGAAATGTATTTTTTCAAACTTTTTACTCACTTGTTCAAATTTCTTTAATAGTTTTGAGCAAGGCGTTTTTATAAAAAGGAATTTTATAAAAATGAAAAGCAAGAGCAACCTGGCTTAGTTCCTCAAATTCAAACACAAAAATAAAGCCTTATCTCTTTGATGCAGATTAGCATCCGGCGATAGATATAACAATTAGTTAAAGGATGTAAGTTTTCACAGCTAGGATACCTGTTGAAGTTAGGGTTCTCCTGGTTCTGGTGCTATGGTATATTGGAGTCAATTCCAATCGGAGGGATGGAGCGAGCGCCCTAAGGGGCTAACCCGACAAATGATCTCACTGAAATACTTCCATAGGTTTCGCCTGCATTTCTGGTAGGCATCCTCAGAGGCGAAGTGATCGCAGTCGAAGTATCCTCCTCTCAGTCTCACTCCTAAGTGGTCTAATAATTACACCACTCCTGTTCAGCCCTCCATCACTTCCACCCTGTTTACATCCAATGGTAATTGCAATTTTGCAGGTTTAGCCCTTTTTACCACTGTTCCATTCTGCAATTCCATAATTATATTTTCCTGATTTGTTTTATTAATAAAACATCTTTACCTTTCTTTACTTCTTGGAAAACCATGCAGTTTTTGCTTAATTTTTTCATAAACACCACAAATGATGCCGAAAAACTCGATATTTCGATTAACGTAATTGACATATTCAAAATGGAAACAAGTTTTGAAATTTTTGCAGTTTGTTGTGACATCTAGCTTCAGTATAAATTATTAGCAAAGAAGGCAGCGCCTCTACATTCGGTTACCCTCTCTGCGACAAAGATGTCATTCATGCGCCTAGTTTCAAAGTATAGAAAAGAGATAGTTCCGGACAAAAACGCCCTATTAAGTCATTCATCTGGAGTAATCTGTGGTAGGATGTTTGATTTTTTTGACGTTTTGATTGACATTTCCAGTTAAAGTCGAAGTCAATGTCAAAGATCTACACTGTTATTTAATTAGACACTCCATAATTTGGTGTCGGTCAAATCATAAGCAACGCGTTTTATTAGAGTTTTAGTGATTAGATAAAGAGTTGGGGTTGTTTCAGAGGACAGACGCCCGCCGAGGCCGAATTCAACTTCTTGGACCACGCTAGAAAAATCGACTTGTACGGCGTGGAGCTGCACAGAGCCAAGGTACGTCTTCGTAGGTTATTACAAATCGTGTGAAAGGGCATTGCAGGACAACATGAACCGGGAGATTCAGCTGGGAGTCACCCATCTGGGTCTCGTAGTCTGCCAGAACAACACCCGGATCAACACGTTCTCCTGGTCGAAAATAAAGAAGATATCGTTCAAACGTAAACAGTTCTTCATCCAACTCATCAGGGAAATTGTGAGTGACGGATATGCTCGTAGTTCCATTTTCAAAGTTCGTGGCGTTTTGTTTCAGTCCGAGAACTACGACACGCTGTTGGGCTTCAACATGGAGTCGTACAAGTCGTCGAAAACGCTGTGGAAGTCGTGCGTGGAGCATCACACCTTCTTCAGGCTGGACTCGCCGAAAGTCAAGAGGAAATTTCCATTTTCGCTCGGTTCCAAGTTCACGTATTCGGGACGCACCGAATTTCAGACCGTCGCGGATGTGAAAAGACGCGGGAAGCTCGAGCGGAAGTTCGTGCGATCGCCAAGCAAGCAGCTGGTGAGGTGGTGCTCTTGTACTAGTCTATGTTAGTTCTGGAAATGCAGGTGCGGCCTTCGGTTGAAGACAAAGGGAAGGTGTCGCTGGCACCGGGACGACCTCCTAGGCCATACGACAATAAAGTTACGTCTCTGGGTGCCAAGGAGCCGAGGAAAGCGTGGGCAGACGACTCACATCTCTCTGATGAGTAAGTTCATTGAGCAATCCTAAAAATCTCCGATACTGCGTTGTGCTTTTAAAAGGATTGTTTATCACGTGACTTTTCAACCCTTACCTACTACAGTGTGGAACAAAATTATTATCATCTAGTTACCTTTGGAATCTTTTCACATGTGAATTTTCATGCGCCGCTCTACTATTTTTAAAGTTCATAGTTATGTCAATAAATGACATCAATCAAATTGACAGTTATTACCATTTATTGAAGTGAATTGAATTAACAAAGACTAAAAATGTATACCGTGCAAGAAACACTTTCATCACTGTGGCGTTTTTTCGATCTGGACGCATAGTTTGAAATTTTTATGTATTTTTTGAGGTTAGGATACTGCCCTCCTTTTTTTGTAGAGCGGCACTTCCTATTTTTACAAGGGTAATGCAAAGGTAACTAGATGACAATCATTTTGTTCCACACTGTATATGCCCTTCATCTCCTAAAAAATGTGGGCGCTTATTACTCCATAATACAGTAAGTTCCAGAGAAAATATAACTCTTTTTTCAAGATAGGTTTCCAACTCAAAATACATCTAGAAAAAAATTGATTTCCACTTTGTGGAGGTCGACAAACTGTGACACAATGCTGGAGGCCACTTGACAAATCTTTTTCATATCTTTGGTTAAGTGGCCCCCCTCCCAAGAGAACGTGAATTATTCCCAATTTTCCCAAAGATTCTGACAGTTGTTGCTGACATAGTTTGGCTTACTGCTATGCTATTATTAATTACATACAGAGTGGATCAAAAGGTTTGGAACTGATTCTATAACTTTTTTATAGGGAGCGACAGAAAAATCGCTTGGACGTGAATTTTAAATTTTAAATGGGTTATGACGTCATATCAATTTTTTTTAAATGGCACCTCTAATTTTTTATTGCGTCATTTTAAAGAGCATGTTTTTTTGCATATAAAACAATAAATATTGTAATAGGTTACATAACAATATTTTTGAGAAAAAATTAAAAGTTTAAAATTAGAATTACTCAGGAAATTTAGCTAATCACCCCACAAATTTTAAATAATGTCATAAAATAATTTGAACATCATCTCAGTCATTGTCAACTTGAAGAAGGTAGGCAATTTGAACATTTAATCTTATTATTTTGTAAATTTTACATGTTATTGAAATAAACTGCTATTGTTAAAATCATTAAGTTCCCTATAAAAAAGTTATCGAATTAGTTCCAACCTTTTCATCCACACTGTATAATATTTAGGAAACAGTTTGTCCTTAATTTTTTATATAAGGAGTGATCCATTTGAAAGAGGACCACTTCTCTAAAATTGTTATTTCTTGGTCGGTTTAAACGTTATTTTTCAATTATAGCCAAAAATAAAAAAATTATCTTAGAATGTTTTATCTTTAATCTGACTACGCCACTGAATTTAGAATACTTCGAAATGGGTGACATCAAAATTTTACTAAAATATACTAGTTGCTTACATTATTACGAAATTATACTCATTTTCTAAATAATAACTTCTAAAGTAATTGAGATAGGTGTAGGACATGCTAATATAACACCTTCTGAAATTTCATTTTCTATCGACTGGCGATATAAAATTTGGTAGGTGCCATAAAAAAAAGAAATATTCATTTTTTGTTTTGAGCATTTTCATTAAATCATTGTAAGTACTTAGGATGTGATATACAACGTGGAACAAAATGATTTTCATCTAGTTACCTTTGGAAACTTTTCACATGTAAATTTGCTTGCGCCGCTCTTCTATTTTTAAAGTTCATAGTACTGCCAATATGTGACATCAATAAAATTGACAGTTATGACAATTTATTGAAATGAATTGAATTAAGAAAGATTAAAAATATATTCCGTGCAAGAGAACATTCAGGCGTATTTTCGATCTGGACGTATAGTATTGAAATTTTAATGTATATTATAATGAGGTTAGGATACCGCCCTCCTTTTTTTTGTGGAGCGGCACTTCGTATTTTTACAAGGGTAATGCAAAGGTAACTAGATGAAAATCATTTTGTTCCACACTGTAGTTATTGTTGAGGCCAGTCGATAATTCTGCAGTATTTCGGCTATCGACTGCAAAAAACAAGTTTGTACCTTTTCCCAATTGTTACTGCAAAATAATTTTTTGAATAACCACTAAAAATGCAAGATTTTGTAAAAAGGGGGCATATCACCAAAACTTTGACGGATAGATAGCTACAACATAGGCGTAAGATACTTAAAATGAAAAGGGGCATTCGAAAATTAAATAAAGTCTATGATGTTCCATTTAAAATAACAAAGATGGCGCCCACTTCCGGTTTAATCGGAAGTGCCGTCATATTGAAAATAATTTACTTCGATTCGAAATGGTCAATTTCGGCTGTGTTCCAAATTTCAAGTTTATATCACTGTAGGACGTTAGACAGACAGAGAGACATCCATTTTTATTATCCAGGGTGAGTCATTAGTGCGGGATCGGTCAATAACTCCTAAACCAAGATACAAAAAAATTTTAAATGCAATTTGTACATACTATCTACCTTATCCTGGCTCAATCTGTATCACAGCCAAAAATATCAAATATCTCGTAAAGAATGAATTTTAGCTATAGAACAACCTTAATAAATACGTAGCCAGGCTCCAGACGCATTCGATGGAATACAAAAATATAGGGTGTGCTATTTAAAAAACTAAAGTTAAGGCCGTATGACACGGTCCTAAATTTAGTACTAAATCTTGTCCTAAATTTACATCCTAAATTTAGCTTCGTGGCATACAGAGTTTGGATACTAAAATATTTCAACCCTAAATTTTTAAAACGTGTTCTGAAAACTGATAAATTTACATCCTAAATCGACGCCGTCAGTGTGCGCACGTTTCTGTTGCTGTTTCAAGTTTACCACAAGCGCAACATTAGTAACCGCACTCGCAGATAAATATAAAAGTTTTGGGTTATCCATTTTATAACAAATCATGGAAATTATTGAAATTATTTGCATTAAATTATTATTGAATTGAATTATTCCAATTGAGGTTAAGGTCAAGTGACAATTAGATGACAAACGCAACGCTTTAAAGCGAGAATGCGCAGGCTCACAGACTAAATTTCATACGAAATTTAGGACTCGTGTCACACAGCATTTCACATTTTTTCAATAAATTTAGGACATAATTTTCATACCTATTTTAGGACAAGATTTAGTACTAAATTTAGGACCGTGTCACACGGCCTATAAGCGTATTTGAAAATAGTATAATTCAACACGAATTATTGCAGACCCTGTATAGTAAAAATAATATTTTACATATGGGGCTGCTAAAACGGCCTCTCAGTAAATTTTTAAGTAAACCTCTGCAAGTGACAATAAATGTGAAAAAAAATTGTAATTTGATAACGCTGGTCTAAAATGTAAACTATCTTATACCACCATATAGCTATCACAAAAAGGGTTCTAACACTAAAATAAAATATAGGTAGTTCTATTTGAAAAAACAGTTATGTAGGATGCGTGAGTTTTGGAACATTCTGTATACGTGAAAATATTTTTAGGTTGTGCAGCCTGACAAATGGTGTACAAATTGTATTTAAAAAGTTTTTTTATCTTACATGGTTTAGGAGTTATGGACCGATTCCGCACATGACTCACCTGTATATTTCTGAGGAATCTCAAATAAAATAATTTTTGTAACCCCATCCGTGGAGGAGAAATTTACAAAATACCGAAATGTCCACTAGACTAGACAATCCTAATATCAATTATAACGATCTTTTTCGGGATTTTGGACCGTGTTCAGTCAGTATTCAGTCGCGAATGTGACAGCGAAAAGAACACTTCGAGCTCTTCCACATCGCCACTTTTACCACTGATGAAGTCCACCGCAGTTGTGGATGAAACGTCTGCAGGTTCCTTTCGGTCACATGTTGAATTGGCTCCTCGGAGCGATAACTAGACCAGGGGGGGTGGATGGATCTGCAATTGGAACACTGTCCAAAATCCCGAAAAAGATCGTTATAATTAATAACACCGACCGTGAAATCCTACATACTTTCATAATCCTAATATCGTTAGACTGATTTTTTTGTGCAAATTAGCGACGGTGGCTTTTTGGAACGTACCCTAGAGGTGCCGTTCTCACCAGGAATCGCAGGCAGAGTGTTGAGCTACGTGGACGAAGAAGTTCCATATCATTCTTCAAACGGTGTATATGATACGCCACCATACAGCGCGAGCCACTCGCCCACGTCGCAGATCACGGACGAAGGCCTCGTGACGATCACCCTCTTTCCTGAGGACAACAAATACGGCTTCAATGTTAAGGGTGGCGCCAGTAGAGACGAACCGATTTTAGTGTCGCGCGTCGCTCCTAACACCCCAGCCGACAAGTGCAACCCGCGGCTTTCCGAAGGCGATCAAGTGATTCAGATTAATGGTACCGACGTGACGCACGCCCTGCACGAGGAAGTCGTCCAGATAATACAGCGGGCGCGCAGCAGCGGCGACGGTAATACGCTTTTACACTTTTTAGGCGTTGTTCAAAGTTGTGGGGTTGCAGCAAAATTGGTGCTGGCGGTGAAACCGTTCGTTCTGTACGCCGGTATGGAAGAGTTCGAGGAGCCGCTCTACCAGTACGTCCCGGTGGGGGACACGCAGAGGCCGGCGTCGCCCCAGAACGCGCTGGAGCAGAGCATGCTCTTGCTAGCTGACGGATTGGCGTCTGGCGCTTTGATCGCGCGCTACGAAATGTTGTATAGGAAGCATCCAGAACTGACTTGCGACGTCTCCTCGGACCAGAAGAACATCGCCAAGAACCGCTACAGAGACATATCGCCTTGTAAGCCTCGGTCACTCGACGATAACGTTTGATTTTCGCCCGTTTTGCAGACGATGACACGCGTGTCGTTCTTGTGAACGCCCCTAGCGGCGACTACATCAACGCGAATTACGTTAACATGAATATTAATGGGACGGACACGACGAACAAGTACATAGCGACGCAGGGACCGCTGCAGTCGACTTGCGAGGACTTCTGGCAGATGATACTGGAGCAGAACTGTAATCTTATCGTGATGCTGACGACGCTGGTGGAACGAGGCAGGACGAAGTGTCACAAGTACTGGCCCAACGTCGACGAGGGCCTGGACTTGACGAACGTGTCAGTCAAATGTGTCCAGGAAGATACAGACGTTTCCGAGAGCTTTGTTTTCCGGGATTTTCTGGTGACCGACCTGCAGGTGGGTTCCACACGAACCGAAGTGACACATATGCGATTGACAAATCATGGATTTTTTTAGAGCAACGACGAGCGAGTGGTTAAACACATGCAGTATGTGGCGTGGCCCGACCACGGCGTTCCGGACTCGCCACAGCAGTTCTTGAGCTTTACAGAAAGAGTTCGCGATGCAAGGAAGGAGAACGAGGCACCAGTGGTGGTGCATTGCAGTGCCGGAATTGGAAGGACTGGTGTTTTGGTGCTCATGGAAACGGCGCTTTGTTTGATGGAAGCGCAGGAGCCGGTCTATCCATTGGAGATTGTGAAGACGATGCGGGAACAACGCGCCATGATGATACAGAATGCTGTGAGTGATTAGATCTTTGTATTTGCAATCCAATCCGTGCGGGAAAACGTACTGGTTTAAATTCACTCACGACCAACTCGGTGTATTTCAAGTAACGTCAAACTAAGGTGTGTACATATAAAAACCGAGGCTCAGCAGGCCATGGAATTCATCGGCTTTCGAGCGTAAACTGACATTGACATTGTCACATGACAGGAGCTGTCAGTCAAAACATTTTCTACCTAAATAAAAGGGACCAATTTTTTTTAAATTGTTTATAATCAATGCCAGTTGTGTACATACATCGCTCTTGTAAACATATGGCAACTCTTTCGCCATATTTACTAAAAATTTTGCGAAAAAATTATCTGAAGGACTTGTACTGACAGGTCAAAATTGTACTACACTAGTTTGATGCACGAAGTTTTTCCATGACCAACGCAGCCTCGTTTTATTTTTGTACACGACTGCATCTGCATACACAGTTTTGCATCGTTTTTGATCGAACAGAACAACAACAGTTCGTCAAACAAAACAGTCGAGCATAAACTTCCAAATAACGAGCGATAAAAAAACCGCGGCTGCGTAGGCTATGGAATAACTTTGACATTCGAAAGAGTGTGGCAAAAATTTGACCCTGAGTTGGAGGAATTTGAAATTAAGTTCTTTGTTAATAACCGCCTCGGACACAATGCATAACTCAGGGAGAGAATAAAAGAGTCAAGGTATAATAGCAAGTATAAAGAAAAAATAACGAAAGTATTATCAAAATACCTGGAAAGAGAAAAGATTATTGCAAGATTCAGGTGCGTGAATGAAGAGAGAGAATGCAAGTTCTGGTTGAGAGAGGATGCAGAATATGTGGAGAAGACGAATGAATGAATGCAAGAGTTTAAGGCAGGAGAAAAGAAGGGGGGATGAGGTACAGAATGAGGTTGGAAGAGAAGTAGAATGGGTGAAAAACGTTGTGAAAGAGAAGAAGAAAAGACAAAGCGAATAAGAAAATAAATAAAGACGAATATATTATGTTATGTTAGAAGATATTTTATATTAATTTGATTTGTTATATGTATTAGTTTGTAGATGATAGAGATATGTAGTCTTAAGGCCGGTAGGCAATAATGCTAACCACCTTGTAAATATGCCGTGCACAGCAAACTTACTCCTCTGTAATTATTCGCCTCATACTTACTTCCTTTTTTTTGCATCGGGCATATCAGACTTTCTCTCCATTCTCTCGGTGTCCTTTCTCCCATCTATACCTTTGTTTTTCTTCTTTATCTTTTCTGTTATCTTGTCTTTCCTCTTCTTTCGTTCCTAGTTTTATGTACTTCTACGCATCCGTCTTTATTTTCCTGATTTCTTCTTCTCTTTTCTTTCTTTGCATTTTCCCTGACTGTTTCTTTAGCCTTTATATATTCTCTTGTCTTCTCTTCATCTTTTCAGTGCTGCATTTGCTTCTTCCTTCAAGTTGTTACATTCCTTGTCCCACCGTCATTCTCATGTTTCATCTTTATCTGATTTCTTCCTTCTTCTCTTGATACTGCATTCTCGATGATGACCTTCAACTCCTTCATCTTTTCCTCCGTTTCTATTGCCTTGTACTCACTTTTCTCTATTACCGTCATGAAGTTTTTTTATTCCCTCTTCGTCCCACTTTCTTCTCCATCCTTCTTTTCCTCTCTTCACCTTCTCCAATTTCTACTTCTATCGACATGTCTTCAATCTCTAGTCTCTCTCCCACTCTGAAGTTCGTTACTTCTTGCCACCCTATCTATCAGTATTCTTCCTTCTTTGTTCATCGTCTTGTTTTCCGTTTTTCCCTTCCGCTTTTATCCTCATCCATTCTTAATTCTTATTTACAAATGCTCGTACATATTTAGAAGAGCGCATGTGTTACAACATATTTGCGTCCGTTTTCCGACAACGGAAATAATCGAGATTCGCGACACACTACCAGCAAGTCACAAAAATATTGCATGTGTGTAGCTGGTGTAATCGTGAGCCGCCGCTGTTTGTTTCAATTGTTAATTTGTTTTTATTTTTGCAGAGTCAGTATAGGTTCGTGTGCGAGAGCGTCTATGCCGCTTACGAGGAGCGCCACACGAAGCGTTTCACATGAAAAGCAAGCAAGCAGGGTTTATAACTAACAGTCCGTCTGGGAGTGAATGTGATTTTTTTTGAAGCCTTACGATGCCGGCGTGGCCTTAAGGTAAAAAGGAAGGCGTTAAGTAGCGGTAAAGTGATGAGAATACTCCTTTTAAGTTGCATAGTTTCATGTTTTCATTTTTCTGGGGGGAATGTTAGTGCTTGTGGTTTCTTCTAGGCAGTTAATCGTACTAAGATGAAGACATTTAAGGCTGATTTTATGTAATTAATATCGTGGAATTGTTGCTAATCTAGGCTGTCCTGTACTAAATAAATCTTATTTAGATAGGTACAGGGTGTTCGTTTTCAATCCGACCAAAGAGCGGGTTTTTCATTTTTTTCTTACTAACAGGTTTTAAGCGAATGTTAAGAAAAAAATTAAAGCATTTTCCTATAGAAATTGTCTGGGAACGAACACCCGGTATAAAGCGAGTGTCGTGTTCATCACTTTAAACTTGTATTTAATAACGGATCGATGTGAAGTTTTTATTACTAATCGTAGATGAGTTGTCTTTGAAGAAAGTACAAAATTGTGTAATTTATTGTTTTTCATATTTTCTAATTTCATTATTCAACAAATCCTTTATATTTAATCTAAGACCTGATGTAATTATGTAATTTTTAAAAGTTTACAAAAACGGATATAATATATTTGTCGATTTCAGTTAATTGTTTTCCCGCGCTCTCCTTACTGTAAAACTCAAATTTGCTGGGCCTCTTTCCTCTTCTTGCATCAACTGGTTTTCTGCACAGCACTTGCTGAGGTATCATCTTAGATTTTCTGTCTTTCCGAATTTAGTTATGATGGTACAGCCATGGACAGTCAAGAATAACACCCATGTTATGCAAATACCGACTCTATGAGAAATTGTCATTGAGTCGATATTTGCATCACACCCGCCGGCTAAAGTGTTATTCTTGACTGTCCACGGTTGTACCTTTGTATAGAATTTCTAGTTCTTCTGTAGGAAGTATGGCTCCCAATATTTCGCTTTCCCATCTTTCCAAAGCCTCTTCTGCTTTATTCAGCACCCAGGACTCGTCTGCGCATGTCATTTTGGGTCTTATAACTGTCTAAGATATCCTTATTTTCGAATTCCTGGACACATATTTGGACGTCATCAGTGTTTTTAATGCTTCAAATTTTTGATTACATTTTGCTATCCATCACTTTTTCCTTACTACATATAATCTTTTCCGGTTTTTAAGGTTACTTTTAGTTTCTCTTTCTTTTCATTCCTCACCAATATCATTTATTTGTTTGTCTACGAATTTATTTATAGTCCACACACTCTTGTTTCCTGTTCTAAATTTCTTGTTATCCTCTGCATTTCTCTCTCAGATATTGCTATTATGGTTAGGTCATCCGCAAACTCTATGCGTTCATTCGTTGTTTCTTTGGTTTTCAGTCTACTTTTCCTAATTACCACTTCCAGCACACCGTGGAGATGGGGTCACCTTGTCTAGGTTCTTTTCTCACTGTGAAATTTTCCAATTTGAACCCATTCCATTCGTCGTTTTTTCTAGTCATCTTTATTTATCCAAGCTTTTGGTTCATGGTTTGGAACATTTTTTCCTATTTATTTTATCGTACGCCTACCTAAAACCTAACGAGCGTTTAAAAAAACGGAGGCTGCGTAGGCCATTGAATAACTTTGACGTTCGATAGTGTGGCAAAATTTCACCTTGAGTTGGAGAAATTTGAAATTATGTTTTTTGTTAATAACCGTTTAGGACAAAACCCATAAGGTACTTTTTGTGTCATCTCCTGGTCTCAGTTAAGACGTAATTTGTGCAAATTTTTGAATTGCAGTTCCTGTCAAATATCTTGATTGATAGTTTCAAAGGTCTACATTGGAAAAAATAAAACAAAAGCAAATAGATTCCCATAGGCTTCTGAACCTACGTTTTTTTAATGCTCATTATGAACAAGGTAGTATCATTTTATGTTGGTAGCAGTTTGTGTGGATTAAGCTGAAGATTATTAAGCCTGCCTGATATTTTCCAAGGATATTCCCTGCGTGTTCGTCCAACCTTTTCAATTCTAGCGAATATTTTGTAACAGGCGGCTAAAGGGGCATTGCCCTGTAATTTTCAAAAGCATATTGTCCCCTTTTTTATGCACCAGACTTTAGACCAATTCTTTGGAATTTTTTTTTCCCACACATGTTCAATATGTGTATATTATTTTTTCCTTGATTTCGTTTCAACCGGCTTTCAGCATCTCTGGGCTTATCTGACTTTCTTCAGGACTTATTATTTTTCAGCTCCTTTACTTGTAGTTCTAACTTCATATTTCGTTGACACTTCCACGGTTTCTTCTTCTCGCTTTATTACCTGACTGACCTGGCTTCCGATGTCAATTTCTTCCTCGCCTTGGTTTAACAATATAATATCCATGTATATTTACCATTCGTCCATTCTATTCTCGGGTTCAGCTGTTAGTATCATACTGTTTTTAGTTTGGACCTGTCTCTCCATTCGTCTCACTTATTAGTAAACTAATATCACTTATTTAATTCGGAACTTATTATCCTTACTAGTTGTTGAAACTTTTTTCTTTAGAATACCTTTTGTTCCCCGTACACATTCTCTTGAACTGACTTTGAATATTCTTATAGTTTTATAGTTACATGCCTTTCGCTCGCAACAGATAACATTCTTTTTTTCTTGATTTCAGCTAGCTCTACACATTCTGCATCAACCACTCATTTGTTTTTGTTTGGTTTTCTTTGTAACACTGTCACAATGGCTTCTTTTATTGCCGCTTTTGTTTGTTTTCACTAGCTAAGTTTGCTCAAATCTTTTGAGTGCTTTCTTGTTTTCGTCCTTATACATGTTCTGCACTTTTGCAGCTTTTAATGCTTCTACATTATACTCTCTTGCTCTTTTTTGGCATTGTTATTTGACCTTCTCGTACTAAATTCCATTTGCATGTAATACTTGTCAAGAAATGGTGTCAATTGCACTTGGCGCCTCTCATACTTGGTAAATTCACGTAAATACCATTTAGTATCTATAGTCGTATTTTTGATTGACAATTTATCAAATGTAAAAATCTATACTAGATGTACAAAAGCTGGATTCCAAGACCTTCTGAGATCTTAACTATACTGCAGTCTTTTGATGTTTGGCTCAGATTCAAAAGCCGCTCAGATGTGCACTTAGGCAACCAGGAATCAAGAAATTAGGAACTGGGTTAAAGCAAACATATTTTATTCAACTTTTCCTATATTTTGCTTGGATCCAAACGCGGTACATTTTAAGCAGACGTCCTCTGTTCACTTGCAGCCTCCTATCCGCTCTATTCTCCTCTTCTTCGAACCCACATTTCTCAAACAGCTTCTTCACCTCTTCTAAACAGATCGAGTGTTAATGAATGAAATAACTAATTTTTACTCAAACCTTGTGTAAAAAAATAAACACGAGTGCCGTCCCCGCGCGCGTAGAAATTCTCACCCAACGAGCGTCCCGGCTTGAACCGTAGCTGCGCCAAATCATAGCGACCATAATCCCTAAACAAGACCAACCCCCCAGGTTTGAGATATTTGTGAATATTTCCAACAACTTGTCCAAATCTGCAACCATTTAGTTACGAATTTAATAGCTTTGTTGTTTGAAGCATACTTCAATGGATTTATGGCCGATAAAACGAAGATTAAAACGACGATGTCTAGTGAGTTTGGCTCGAATGGAACTTGCCATGTCTCTTGTGTGGCATCGAGCACAAACACCGTACAGCGGCTGGAGTCATATTCAGGCGCCTCCTTCAGTATATTTATAGCTGTTTGGGAAAAGTCGCTCCCGTAAATAAACAAGTTCCCACTTTGTGAGTGTTGCAGTATTGGGAAAATGGTGTTGCCAACCCCACACCCGATTTCTAGAATAGTCTTTGTTTCAGTGTCGGACACGGCAAGCTCCGGGAACTCCGTGAACAACCAGTGGCGGTCTTTGAAGAAGCGATTCGTGTGGACGTCATAGAACGCATCCCAGTACTTATCTGCGTCTGTTTCGTACTGATCAATAACGTCCGATGTAAATCTAACCTCATTGTTAGCATCGACTTTTTTCCGGGCCTCATTTTCCTGCTCCTGGTCCCACTCGACATCGTCCCTGCACCACAAAACTAGTTACGATCGTCTTATTCGCTGGGGCCCCATACCAGGAGTTGAATGAGAACGTTTTCGATTTGTCAAGCAAGTAACGGGTGCCGAATTTAGGCTTCTTACGGAAGCGCGTGTGACAATAGCGGAGATTTGAAATTTTAAAAATCATACCACGCGTTATGCTGGAAAACATCGCTCTCTTCGGTTAGGAAACGATTGCCGAATTGCGGTCGTGGGGAGTCTGACATTTTGAGGTTAAATCTGTTTGACGTTTGATCTGGTTTGAACATCGACTATATCGCGTTGACACCCGTCACTAGATGGCACAAACACAAAATTTGTTTTAAATATACAGAGTGTACCAAAAAAATTGATTCTTAATTAGCTTGTGCTGTTTTTTTACCTATGACATTTGACAGCAATTGTCGAGGAAACAATGTTCAACCTCTCTATGAATTATGGCACAAACCGGCTCCTGGTGAATAGAATTTGTAAAACACAAAAAATGTATTGCATTCGAAACGGTTGTCAGCGGTTCATTAAACCTCAAATTTCACCAACCAAAGCTCAAGTTATCTATACTCTAACTAATGCGAAAGTGTTTCAAAGGCTTTTAGCTTCCTTTTACTTATGACCGCAGGTTATGTTGCCAAATAATAAAACAAGCACATTTAACAGACAATCTAGACACCAAAGAAGTGCCAACTAAATCAAATGAAAACTAAGAAAGAAGTTTATCAATATCTGAAACGGTCCGATGATTTAAAGAATGTACGAGATTTAGTTATAATAATAAAAAATGAAAAATATTCAAGACACATTCTTTTGATGACTGCTCTACAATTTGGGTGAAAGAATAGAACGTCGCAGGCATGGGATAAAATCGCTGTTGTGTACAGAATATGTCAAAACTAAAAGTGTCCATTCAAGCACAGTCGGCCGGAAGTTCGGAACTGCAATTATCCAGATCATAAATTAATCATAATATTATATCAGAAAGTAGTGTAAAACTTACATCCTGTATCGTTGAAAAGTATGAAACTATTTTGGCTCCTATACTTTTTTCACTGGCCTAGCATTATTCATTGATTGTGAGTACCCCCACCAACTAAGTTGTTGTTTTCTATAAAGTAGAGTGTTGCTTTTATTATCTCTTATTTACCGGTTAATTTTATAATTTTTTGTTGTTCCTTTAACTCATCTGAAGACATCTTTGTGGCTTATATCATACTTTTATGTGCTTTCGTTAATACCAAAAGACCAATGGGTCTGCAGATTGCTTGAAAAACATTTGTTTTGTTTTTTTTTTATTTCCTTTCTATCTACTCTTGGTAGTACAATTTTTATTTAAAACATTGTAACCTTTTAACAGTTTTTATATCCTACTGTTGATTACTAATTCCTGTTTTCCCTTGTCTTATTCTATTTCCACTCCATTCGCTTATATGGTTGAAATGTTTCATTTGTTCAATATTTACATTATCAATTTGTAGGTTTATTGCTTTTCGTTCTTTACCTATTGCCATTACTTTTTTTATTTTTGTTTATTCTTATTCCATATTTTTGCAGACCTGTATTAAAAATTTCTAAGTTCTTTTGTAGATTATTTTCTTTTTCTGTTTCAGTAAGGTCCCAAGCTGCACTAATGTGCAAAAACCGTGGTTTTACGGCGGGCATGTCTGTGATATGTTCAGTAAGCAATGAGTCATAGGAAAACATTCGTAAAACCGATTATAAGTATGTTTGAAATCAAAAAACAATAAACAACGTGAAATAAAATTTGGCTAGATCGTTCCACACTACATAAAAATGTGCCTCCATGATGTTTTCCTTTCAAGTTAATAATATAAATATTAAAAAAGTTAGGAAGGTTTAAAGTTTTCGCCAAAGTGTTGCTTTTATCTCTAAAATGAAAGATGATAGCAAGATGCGGTTTTCACAAAATAAGTTTCTCAAAAATCAAGCTCGAAAATACCACTACTTTCCGAGATCTCCTATACGGTCATATAAAATGAACCACTCTGAACATTTCTTTGTTATTTCGGTCATGTTAATTAATTATAATTAATTCTTGTTTCAGTTAAAATTTTCCAGTTTTTCTTTTTGTACCTTATCAAAGGCCTTCTCTAGAGCAATGAATCCCAGATATACCTGTCTTGTGCTACTTTTTCTACTATTTGCTCAACTCTGAAAATATAGTCCTCTTCGATCGGAAGCCGCAGGAGATTCCTCTAATGTGTTCTCAATTATTATTGATTTCAACTTCTTGTCAGTCATTTTTTCGTAGATTTTTATAGCCCTACTACGCTTTTATTCCTCAATAATTGTCAGTCACATTTATCTCTTTTTTTGTGCTATCAGTGCTATTTTCCAATCTGTAGGTATCTATCGGTTCCTCGATTCATGTTGCGTTGTATACCTATCTTTAGGAGTTGTGTATCACTTTCTACCATACTTTTAAACATTATTTCTCTAGTTAGTTTATCACACCCCATGGTTTTCCATTTTGGAGCTCACTAATGATTTCTTTTTCTCGTAATTTGTTATTGTTTACCTATATAATTAATTAAGAGGGGAAACTATTTCAAACACGGTGTACATACGTTGGCAAATTTTGTCTTACGAATACAGAATATGAAGATTTTTTAGCGCCTATAAAATTAATCTCTTGAACAAACAGCGATGTTCTTTCAGTGTATCACTTTTCGCAATACAGTGCTGCGGTCTATCCTCATGTGATACACCTCTCTTGTTACGAAAAAAAGCAGGTGAACCCAGCATCCCAAAAAATAAGGTTGAAAAAATGACCGAAGATGGATTTGGAAAATGTCTACGTAAATCCAGACATAAACCGTACTGCAGCCACCCAGTATATTGAAACCTCTATTTTAATTTTGTCAGATTCTGATTTTTCGCTATTTGCCCAAAATTGTAGAAACTGGTTTTCAAGCTCAAATTTTGTAGTTTTAATTTTTAACTTGAATTGGTTAGTGGCGCTACCTAAGTAGGGGTGGGAGTACTAAAACACCTACCTATCGAGTGCCGATCGCCTGGTCTTGATTTGACAACTGACATTGTTGGGGGAGTAAATTTTTTGTGGTGGTAGCTCTGGGAATGTTGTAGAAAGTTGAAAAGTTCTACCGTTTGATTAAGCGCGCTGCTTTTGTTTGTTGATTAGCGCGATTGTGTTAGTAGTGGTGTTTTATGGTTGAAGATGTGGATTCTGGGGGTTTTGTGTTGGGCGCCTCGAGGGTGTCCTAGCTCGGGCGTTGTCGATAATTAAAAGTTGAGTGCTTGAGTCACGGGGATTTGGTCGAACCGGTGCGACTATGTTATGTCTGGTGACGTCACCAGATTTGACATGACGTTAGCTGGTATTTACCCAAAGAATTCTTGTGTCGTATGCGGTTAGCGGCCGCTAAATAGTTTTGGGTGTTTTGCAAGTAGTTTCGTAGGGACTTGTTGTTTTTATATAAATTTACATAGTCGAAATCAGTACAAATCAATCAAGAAGACTGACGTGTCGTGTTTTGCGGGATTCGGTAGTGTTTTGGGCGTTTTTGACATCTGTCAAAGTACCAGGAGGGCGTATTCATTGCCAAGGAATCGGGGAGTTCGGCTCGGGCTTCTTTGCGGTTTTCGATTTCGGGAAAAAGTGCCTTTGTCCGCAAATGTGCACGGAGTGTTACTCTTCGCACATCCCATCGTTTTGAGGTGAGTACCGTCTGGTTGCGGCCAGTTTCCAGGACGCCGAGTCGCCTCCCGATTCGAGTGGACTTTTCCGAAATTGAGTCATTGGGGCCGCTATTTCGGGGGCCCCGCGCGACAAATCGCACACCGAATTCCGGTGTGGCAACTTGGAATTCGAAGGCGAGAAAGTGGCCAAATTGTCGCCCGCAACGATACCAACCTTCCCGATTCTAACGAAGAAACCACCGTGATTAGTAATCTGCAACTATTATTAACCGGCACCTCATCATCACATGAAAGTAATTAACCATAATAATTAATGCGGCCGTAATCTGTTTGGAGAAAATTACCGTTAATTTATTGCCGCTATCTCTTTGCTCTATCTTTGGACTACAATACCACCAATTTGTTTAATGACGTTGTTGATGGGAATTTTCAGCCAACTAGTGGTCTAAAGTTAGCTCAGGATTAACCCCCGCCCTTGTTTTCCAAATAACATCAAAAGCCGTTGGTAATGAGCGCAAAAATATGCTGCTTCAAGATTGCAGCAACATTTCGAAAATCATATTTAAATGATTTCGGAACCCGATCTGATAAAATGACTAACATGACATGAACATTGCGAAGTCTTGAAAGTTATAGCGGAGAAATAAGGATAGTATTGTGAATAACTTACAAAAAAAGGAGGAGCAGGAGGAAGTACAATGTAGCTTTCAGTTTATTTTTTAGTGTACGTTTTTGACATTGACAAATCACGACATGCAATTTGACAGAAATTTGCACGACGCCCGAACTACTCTCTTGTCTCTCGTTCATGGTTCAAAGCGACTCCTTTAGAATTTGGTAAAATGTGCCGCAAAATATATCGTAAACGGTTGTCAACCGCGATTTTATCTAACTCTACATTCTCATTTTCTTCAAAGTGCCTTCATGGCCGATGCAGCCTCGATATATTTTTAAACGCACGCTATAAATACAATTCAACGTCCGATACGATAATACGGACAAATACAGTTTTTAGCGAAATTGTCCAGATAAGTATAATTTTTATACTTTTAAATGCCTCCAATAACTAAATCTTACACTAGATTTGGGATTTTTTTATTTACATGTAAATACATACATTACATACTTAGGTAGTTATAAAAAAGTGTTAAATTTTTTTTGTGAGATCTTACCATAGCGTTCTCTAGCTTCTCTTTGGATTATCTTCAGTAATAATATGATATTATTTAAATCGATAACACTTAGGGTCTCTGTTAGCTTCAACTAACGTTTATTTACCAAAGATTGAAGCTGTTGTTGAAGAGTAGCCAATGTAATATCATTTCCATCAGCATCTGCTTGTTTCTGAGGCAATCCCATTGACCATCTCTTAATGATGGTGTTTTCTGTTATAGATTTCCAAGCAAAGTGTAGATTTATCACACTTTTCTTCAAACTAAATTGTTTCTAAAGCTTCACGATATTACCATCTTGTTGTGATATTATGTAAGTCAAAAATATTTTTCAATAAGCATTTTATGTGTTCTGAATTAAATTTTGGTCTATCGGCTGTATAATGGCAGTACAGTGTGGTGGTCGAAATAGAAGAAATAGAAATTGAATAATCAGAAATGTCTTCGTTCATTGGATGAGAAGGAGCATTGTTTGTAATAAAGCTTTCTGTGGTTTTTGAATTGAATTAAGAAACATTTTCACCTCAGGTACATACAATATATATGTTAAACCTCACATGAAATGTGGTTTCGGCCAATCATCCTTTTTTGCCGGCTTTGTTCATTATACGCTATTGATGTTTCTTGAAGGCTCGTGGATTTAAAGCTTTGTCAATAATCAGGAGAGGTAATTTGTGGTCGCAGTTGCATGGTCTAAAAGTGAGTCGATTCTTGGACACTTTTCTTCCTAGTGCCGATTTTCCAGAAAGCGGCTGACTCAGGAGCTTTATACACTTACTCTGGAGTTGATTGCATTTCGTCAATAATATTGAGAAAATTTCTCTTGGAACAGTTTTACTGCTTCAGCTTTGCTGGAAATCTTTTCTCCACACTCTTTCAATACTACAATACTTTGTTATCTAAAATTTATCCAGCCATCCTGAGCTAGCAGAAAAATTATTTTTACCAGTGATCGGCTCAGAAGTATTTTGTGCGTAAAATGTTTTAGAAACGGACATAAACTTGCATTGTCGTATATATGACATGTTTATCATTCTAGTGTTTCATGTCCGGATTAGAGAAGTGTCGGAATTCGAGACATCCGAATTACTGGAGTCTCCGGACTAAAGTGTGTGCGGATTATCGAAGTCGGAATATTTTTAAAATACGTGTAAGATATGGTATAGTCATAGCATTGTGCTGTCTTAATTATGTTTTTTTTCCGTTTATTGGAGACGATCTAAATTTCCAGTTTTTTGCATTTTGCTATGGAGGTAGAAAATAATGCGAGTAGAAGATAATATGTAATGACGAAATGCAGATCATATACTCGTAATATGCTAAAATACAGCAGGTAGAGTAAAATGAACCCAGAATCAGAAGTCAAATAGAGTGTGCCTAACAAAACGGATTCTCAGGAAGTTTAATTTTTTACAATGTAATCATGTGACGGGTATTGTCCATAAAACATGTTCCCAAATCTCTCTCTTGGTCTATTATCCAAAACGACGTCAGGAGATGCAATTAGAACCACAAAATATACAGGCTGTCTCAGCGCTGCGGGGAAGTAAGATTACTCTAAAATCAAAAAGATATTGAGATGCGGTTTTCGACAAAAAATACAATCCATTTAAGAGAACACTGAAAATATTCAATTATACGTTACAGTATGTCCACATACATACGAGTGCCACATCAAAGTTAGTTTTTTTAAATGGAACGCCCAGTATATTACGTTATTTTCGGATTCTTTCTCAAAAAATAACTATATTTTGTAAAACCTATTATGGACCTAACTTCAGTTGTTTTTATATTATTTGACATTTAAGCCAACAAAAGCCCATTTGAAAAATTGCTGCTCACAAAGCAATGAGAATTTTGGCTTGATATTTTGGCCGAAATTTTTCAAATTTCTTTTAAAAAAATCAAAAAAACACAAAATGAATCGTATGCGAATCGGTTGCTAAAAAAGAACTTTACTTAACCTAAAATTGCTACTTTCCAATCACTTTAAAGTGATTCTTTGGCCCATTCTGAATCATTTTATTTTTGTACGCACGTTACTTTAATTTTTAAAAGCTGGAGTAATGAAAAGAAGCAACGATGCAGTTCCGTTAAACTATAAACTACATAGTACAGTTAGTAGATTTTATTAAATTGTCATGGGCTCTTTTCATTCTCTTGTATTCTTATATTATTAATTTTATAGCATTATAAGTGTCTTGTCAATCTCTTGAATTCTCGTAAATCGTCATATTATGTTCTCGTAAAAAACTGCTAGGTTTTGAGGTACCAGTCTCGACATCTGTCGGAGATACCATCTAAATTGTGCCCATCGACACGTTTAAAAATATTTTCCAGGTGTTAACTTTTTTTTTTTTTTTTTTTTTTTTTTTTTTTTTTTTTTTTTTTATAGGGGTTTAGGAATCTTCAAAAGACCCCTGGGGCTGGATTCTATGCCCCAGTTCGTGCCGGATTCGCAGCCTCTAGGCTGCGCCTACCGACTAAACCCTTTCCCCTTTGCCCGTGTTTGGTAGTCGCGGAACCGCGTTAGCATTACTTCACGACCACCGGGCCTCCCGCTCGTTATTGAGCTTCCTCCTGCTCGAGTAAGCGTTTTCTTTCTCTCTCGTGTTCCTCCTTAGTCCTCATGATTACTTCCATGAGGTTGGATATATTAGTCCATCCCTCCTCGTCATCAACCATAATCGTCGCAACGTTTTCCTTAGTCAGCTTCCTGCCGACTTCCTCCTCGGCCTTTTCTCTGTGGCTGGACCATCTCGGACACACCAGGAGGGTGTGTTCCGCGTCGTCCACCTCCGCATCGCAGTAGAGGCATACCCGTGACTCTGCCTTGCCTATCCTCCAAAGGTACTGTTGGAAGCAACCGTGTCCCGTCAGTATTTGCGTCATGTGATATGATAGCTCGCCGTGATGTCTACCAACCCAGCTTGTTAGATCTGGAATAAGGGTTCTGGTCCAACTCCCTTTCTCCGCTAACCTCCATCTGTCTTGCCACTTAAGCAACGTCCCCTTTCTGAGCCTTTTTGCGGCCTCCCTTCTCTCTTCGGGCGGCAGAGATTTAGTATTATCAAAGACCTGCTTCCTTTCCTCCGCTAGTAGATCCGCTGGAATTGTACCAGCCAGGACCAACGCCGCTTCTTTGGACACCGTCCTATATGCTCTAATAGTGCGAAGCGCACTCCGCCTCTGTACTCTAGCCGGGTACTTGTTTGATATCTCCTTCTTTAGGGCTTCAGCCCATATGGGCGCCCCGTACATTAGCACTGATTGGCTTACACCGTTCAGTACCCTTCTTTTTGTGCCTTTTGGCCCGCCTATGTTTGGCATAAGCCGGGATAGGACGTTAATCATGCCCCCTGCTTTGTCCGCCGTCTTCTGGATGTGAGTGTGGAATCTCATCCTCCCGTCAAGTATTATCCCTAGATACTTGATGTTGTCTTTAAAGGCAATTCTCTCCCCTTTCAGTGTGATGTGGGGGAGATCGAACTTTCTACCTCCCGACATCATCATTGCCTCGGTTTTTTGCACCGCCACCTCAAGCCCACTAACGTCTAGCCAATCAGCAATTTTCGTCAGTGCATGGTTTGTTATCTCCTCTATTCTTCCAATTTCCTTGGCCTTTGATAGGACAATCAAATCATCGGCGAAGGCTAGAAGACTTACTCCCGGCATGACAGGCAGTCGTAGTATGCCGTCATATGCCAGGTTCCACAACGTTGGGCCAAGCATCGAGCCTTGTGGGACCCCCCGGGAAAGGTTCCAGCTCTTGGTTCCGCTTGCAGCCCGAAATATTAATTTCCTTCCCTCCAGGTAACTGAATATTAGGTCGACCAGATAGTCCGGGAGACCTGCCTTCTGTGCCTCCTCTATTACCAGCGGGTATGGTAATGTGTTGAACGCATTTTTAACGTCCACTGTGACCATTAGACAATGTTGTCTTTTCCATCTTGAACATAGGTTTGCCTCCGCATATGCGTTGCGAACCTCGTTGAGCGCGTCCAGTGTGGATCTGCCTTTCCGGAAGCCGAACTGGCGATCCGACAGCGCTTGGTTCTCCTCGATTACGGTTTGCATCCTTTCTAGGATTACCGCCTCCAAAAGTTTCGCCCACGTGTTAATCAGGCAAATCGGCCTGTAAGACGAGACCTCCTCAATAGGTTTATTACCTTTTCTTATGAGCACCAGCTGAGCCACCTTGGCTGCTGGCGGTATGCTCCTCTCCTTAAATATTCTATTTATCAGCCCTAGCATTATCCCGGGATTATGGTTCGCTGTCTCCTTGATTGCTTCAGGTGGAATGCCGTCTGGCCCCGGCGCCTTGTTGCCCTTGAGCCGTTTTGCTGCTCTAGTTAGCTCCTCCTCTGTGACCAATGGTGGCTCCGTCCGTCCGCCTACCTCGTCTCTCGGGAGAGGGACAGGGCCTGGCGGAAACAGCCCCTCCACAATCTCGTCGACCCTTTCTGTTAAGCCAGTCGGTGTTCTCCTGCTGCCGAGCTTACCTGTGATTAGTTTGTAGGCCAGCCCCCAAGGATTTTGGTCCAGGTCTAGGAGCAGGGCTTTCCAGCAGTTACCCTTGCTCCTTTTGATGGCGAGGACCAGATCCTTCTTAGCTCCTTTATAAGTGGCTTCCTCCTCCGTGCACTCTTCTGGTGCTTTCCTTCTCAGGGCTCTTTGGTAGATCCTCCTTGCAAGGTTACTTTCTCTTCGCAATTCCGCTATCTCGTCGGTCCACCAGTATTTTGGGCTATGCCCTCGCCTGTCTTTCCTCCTTGGCATTGACGCATCGCAGGCCGTTTTGACGGCTTTAATGACCCGCTTTGTCTCCTCCTCGATGTCGTTCGTATCGATTTGTACGGCCCGGGCAATGCTGGTTTTGAAGGCCTCTTTGTTGAGCCTTCTGACTGCCCAGCCTCCTTGTATGTTTTCCTGCGTAATACTATCTTGTTCGTCGTAGTCGAACTCGATGTATTTGTGGTCGCTAAGGGTTTCTTCCTCTAGGACCTTCCATCCTCTAAATCGGCTCGCTAATTCTTCGCTGACCAGGGTCAGGTCTATAAACGAGGTTTTCGCTCCTTGTTGATAGGTGGGAGTTAGACCGTCGTTTAGTACTGTCAGCCCCCCCCTCGCCGCCAAGTCCTCAATGGCTCTGCCCCTCGAATTTGTGAGGCTTGAACCCCACAGGGACGACTTGCTATTAAAGTCGCCCGTAAGGAGTATCCTTCCCTGCCACTCTGCTATCGACAGTTCCAGTTCTGCTAGGAATGTGTCGAAAACCTCCGCTGTCGCATTCGGGGAGATGTAGCATGAGTACACCCTGAGCTCAGCCACTCTCACCCATACGAAACCGTCATGATTTGTCCCCGCAGCGGCTACGTCCGTGCCTGGGGCCACTACAATGGCGACATCTCCTCTATTATCTCTAAATTCTCCGGGGGCGGACCCGTTTGGGTTCCGGGGGATTTCACTCAAAAGCAGGATCCCCTTCCTCCTCTCTTTGGCGTATTGCCCAATGAGTCCGTATGCGACTCCTCTCCTATTTAGATTGGATTGGATAAATCCAATCATTTCGCCGCTTTGTCTCGGGCGTCCCTCCAGTTGGGGCAGTTCTTGCCACCCATCTTGTGGTTTGACCCACCCTTAGCTTTCTTCCCCGCACACAGCGGGCAGAAGGCTCCTCCTGTGCACTCGGCACCTTGGTGCCCAGTTTGGCCGCACTTCCGGCACGCTTGCGCCCGGTCCTCTCCCCGGCACATCGCCGCAATGTGGCCGAACGCAAGGCACCGGAAGCACCTGACCCTCTCCTCAATTTGCCGGACCCTGCAACGGACCCAGCCCACCCTAATTTTACCCTCTTTGAGGATATTTGCAGCTGCCTCCTGGCTGAGCCGCACCACCGCTCTTCCCCTCCCAAGAAGGGTTTTTCCGGTCAGGATGACATCCGGTGACCCATCTTCGCAATTTAGAAGGGGCTTAAGGGCCTCCCTCACCTCCTCCACCGTGACCCCTATGTCAAGGTCCAGGATCTCCACAGCAGTTTTCCTGTCTTCTGGGGACAGGAGTCTCACCGTGGCCTCTCCACTGAGTGCCTCCCTGACAGCCTCGAGTAGCTCATCAGGGCTGCTTGCACCTTTCAGCTCCACCAGGATGTCCCCCACTCTGGTGATCCTGGTGGAGCTGATTGTAGTTCCGTGTTCCTCCGGAACTATCTTCCTCCGCAGTAAGACCATGATGTCTGTCGCCCTCTTTTCCCCGAGTGGCTTGATTGCCAGGGCTCGGGTGGTGATGGCCCTCCTCTTTTTGGCATGAGTCGGGGGAGGCTGGACCCCTCCAGCCTGCCGCTTCCTCCTACCTGCCTCCTTCCATCCCTCACTTGCCACCCCTTCGGCAGCGGGCTCCGCGGAAGCCACGCTTGGCCCCGGGGTGGGAGCCTGGATTTCTGGGGACTTCGCCAGGGCGATGTCCACCACTCTCCTCTTGCCCCTTATGGGGGGAGTTTTCTTGGGGGGAGCACTGACGGCGACCTTGGATTTCCCGGTCTCCGCTGTCTCCCCTCCACCCCTCCTCTTCGTCACGTTCGCGAACGTTGCCGTTGGACGTGGCGTCTGGTTGAGCCTTTGGCTCATCACCTCCGCTAATTCATAGACTTTGTCTATGCCCCTCCTCAACGTTTCGTCGACGACATTGCCCTCGCAAAACTTTTTGAGGGCCTTTACCTGTTCGGCTAAGGCCCTCACCTCCTCTGTTGGCACAGTGATGGCTGCGCCCTTGGAGTAACTGCTCATCGCAGTTTCTCCACTCTCCTCTTTACCTGTATTTACAGGTGCTGCTGTTGGTTTTTTTTTATTCTTCTCCATTTGTTCCCACGAGTACGGGCCAACGTAGGAACGCTCCCCAGCAGTGGACCCATACCGGGGAGGGGCGTCTATACTGCGAGGTGCGCCTGGTGCCCCGCAGGTTTTTTGACTTCGCTGTCCGTTTTATATAGAGGTTATCTCCTCTTAGCCAGCCGGCGAAGGCAAGCCCCCGGTCGCTCTCCAGACAACGTTCTCCGGCCTCACCTTGCCGAAGTCGCTGAAGTCTGAATCACGATTTACGGTAATTAGGGGCAGGTTGGTGATACACCTGCCCCTGCTCGGGTACCTCGGGGTTGCAAAGCCCCGTGCCACTATACCGAGGCATAGTGGCCCCTGAGGGCAGGTGTTAACTTAGTTTGGCACAACTGTCATCGCTGCTCCAGATACACCAGGATTTGCATTATGGCTTTTTATTTTCTGGTAATTCGTGTTTTTGCATGATTACTTTTTTTCGTGTGTAGTCTGCAATTGAATCGTTTTTTCACTTCTTGATCTCTTTGCTTGCTCGTTCTGTTTCATGGTTCACGAGAGGTTCCGGTTTGAAATCATCTTCGTGCTCTTTATTTCAACGCGTCTTTTATCAGTTTCTAGCAAACATTTTTATAGCGTTTTGATAACGCCGTGAATCTCTTGGAAGTTTCCGTTTTCATTTTTTCTTTCCTATCTAACTGCGTCTCTCATCGGTCCACAAGTTTGTTGATTTCAATGTAACTGATTGAAATTTGATACTTCCATTCCGGTTTGTAAACGTTATGCGCATTTTTTATTTCATCACTAATAAAACACTGTTTAAATTATTTTGAATCCAACAAATTTACTTAGTTTTAACATTTTGTTGCCTCCGGAAGTTAATTAATGTTTGAATAAGCGCTTACTTCTGTTATTTCGACTATTTTTGTTGTTATCTGCTCTGGAATTTGTTCATTACATGCTTCGAATTCAAACAATCTAGGATGTACTCGTATCTTAAAATATTTCCTTGTACGTTTTGCGGTTTGTCTTATTTTGCGGCTTAGTGGAGCTGTTCTGGATAGCGTTGCAATGTTTATTTTCAGATTTTCCAATCATTTTCCTGCTACACGAAACCGTACTTGTTATCCTTTTCGCAATTAATTTAATCGGCTTAATAACGTTAAAACATTTAATGAATGTGCACGATATTTTTGTTTTGGTCTTCTCTCAACTCATCTCTGCATCCTGCCTTTTTAATTGCTCAATTACTTTGCGTTGTACGCTTTTTGTCCCATAAGTATTTTGTTAGTATTCTGTTATTACACAACGTCCCGTTACTTTTCCTATTTTCAAGACATGGTCGATATTTCTTTATTATAAATTTACAATGGAACGATCGGTAGTAAGGGAGCTTGCTTTATTAGTTGTAAACTTGTGACGTTTACAAAGCAGCCAAACTTTTCTTTAACCCTGAAAGGAGTTGCTCATCCAGCAACTCAAGGATTATTCATCTCGTAGGCGAACCGAACATTAGCATCAAATATCGTCGTGCGTATCAGATTCATATTAATAATATGTAGTAAGTTGTGGGTGTCGGACTTCCGTAACCCAAAACTCTCGAAGCTTCATTAGAAATGGATAAGATTTCGACTTCCACCTCGGGGGTGAAATCAGGCGTCGCTTCCCTCGTCTGGTGCAGATTCGTGCTGATTTGTTTACTACCCCACGCCGTGCCCGTCCAAGACGAACGATCGTCCGAGCGTGCCCAATTAAAAATTGATCTAATAATGATTAGAGCGTCACGTCGCGGAGACAATGGCGCGTATTTCGCGGAAAAATCACCGCTTAACGGCGAAACTAAATTCCTCGTCCTAACTCAACTTCGCTGCTTATTCTTCGTCTTTTACGTTCCGGTTCACGAATTTCGCTCGCACAGCAGTAACGTTGCGGTAATTCAGTACTCGTGTCTGCCGTACCACGTTGTCGACGTCCTTCTGCCAAGGATCCGCGGTTCAGTTAGGTCGTTCTCGTCTTTCCGCGATGGAGTTTCGTCGTGCGACCGTCGTAGCATAACCGTAGAATCAGATACCGTTCGTCGGTTCTAATAAATGGTTCGGCTTCCTCCGGGGCCGCCTGAGGCGAGCCGCATTTTAGTCCGCAATTGAATTCCGCAAGGAGGAGGTGGGCTTGAAACGGAAGCTGGAGATTTGTGAATATGATGCGTGGCGATGCTTAATTTGTCGAAAAAGGAACGTCGTTCCACAGCTTTCAGTTGACCGGACCTAAGTGATCGTTTCTTCTCAAGGTCGCTTTATCTTTAGGAATTCTAGATGTTTGCGGTTTTGGTGTTGCATTTGCAACTCCTCCTTTGGTCTCAATGAGAAGTAAAGCGGAGTCTCTTCGACAAATCTTTACAACTAACTGGGCTAGAGTAGTTCTAGTTCCAGGTTAATCTCTCGAATGCGTTAGAATGTTTTAATGTTACTTCTACTGCTGGAACCAGTTTACCATCTTGCCTCGTTTGAAAAGTGAAATTTGCCATTCCAATTGCCGAGATCATATAGAACCCGATCCGCGCGGATCCGCTAAATCAAATTTACGACGTCCAAGTTTCAGACATTGGGATCGAAGCCAAACTCAAAAACTTGTTACTTTTACTCGTCCACGTATTTATAACGTTTTATTATTAGTCGCGATCGATCACTTCGCAAACATATCTAGTGATTCAATTCCCTCAATTACCACATGCCTAATGTCTTCGATAACGAGCGAAAAACAACCGTGGTGTAGGTGAAATTGAGAGTTTTGCGAAAAGTAAAAATTCGAAAAAATGAGAATGGGACCGGCGGAAGATAGTTTGTTCGTAAATATTTACGGACGAACGATATCGGTAGGTGATTGACGCGACGTCGCCATTTGGGATGAGTCGGACGACGGAAGTCATTATCGCGGACCAGAGGAATGCAGTTAAAGGCCGATAAGGGTTGTTGTTATAACGACGACTTCGTTTCCCGGAATTAATTTTGTCTTTGAAATGGCGGCCGCTTTTCCGTTTGGAAATCCGGTTTGGGGAAAACGAGTAAATCGACGGATTAAAATCTAGAGGTGGGGGGTGTACGGAGAGGATTATTGAGTTGTAAACAATTGCAGGCAGTGTCTGGTCTGGGTTTGTGTATGTAATCTGGATAGAAATTATCGGTAAGGACGGGGAACGACGAGTAGGGGAGATTAGAGATTGATCTGGAACTGCAATCGACATATAAATTCCCCAAACTGGTACAATTAGACGTGAAAGTCAAACACTCATTGGTGTTTCAGTGCTGTGATTATATTTTTGTTGGTGCTCTGGTTGAAGAATGTCGAAAATGGAATTAGGGAAGGGAATCCCAGATGTTACTTCTAGATCTAATTCAACCTTGCTTATGATTTCATTCCGTTTGATCAATTCCATTCCGTGAGTGAATGTAGAACAGCGTCAAAACACTGTTAAAAACTATCAATCCTGCTTAGGTTCTGCTAAAAGCTCTTAGATTCTTGCAGATTGTCATAGGTTCTGCTATAAACTCTTAGATTTGAACCACTCATTCTTGACTTCTCATGGAGATAAAATCATCTAGTTCTTGTAATAGGAACTTTTTGAGCTGCCTATAATTTGCTTAAAATCTTTTCCGTGTTCAGTGAATCTTTTCTAGATCTAATGCAACATTGCTCATGATTACATAACGTTTGATCTGCCGTATTGTATGAGAATTTGTAGTAGTAAAGCATCAAAGATTGAAACTGGAAATATGGAAACTGTCACGATCTGTGACGTCACACGTCCCTGTCCCTCTAAATTTGAATCATACAGGCATCACTTTCTAAATGCTGCAAGGTAAGTCAATTTATTGATATTTTACAGGAGGAAAAAGTGTTTACACCGTTTAATTATAATATTTAAAAAAAAGAGCTTTTGAAAGATGGAACCACAAGTATTAGAAACTGAAAATTGACTTCCTAAACTTTGCAGCTTAAAGGAATCCGCTATTTGCAAGCTTTTCTTACCAGAAACTCACGAATGACAAAAAACGATTAAGGAGGGTTTGCAGTTTAAACATCTATATCCTATTGTGTAAAAGATGGTAATAGAAAAGCACCAAAGCTCTGTTAAAACTTCTAATGCCCGTTTGCACCATAACTTTTAAGTCAGACTTACTTTGCTAAGATTCCGTAAGGACGCAACGAAGGAACAGGCAAGTAACTTAAAATTAAGCATGCCTTAGGAAAGTTCTGCTTAAGTTGCAAACGGTGGAAACGGGCGTTACTGCATATTATCATAGATTCTGCTAAAAACTCTTACCATTTAACGGCTCATTTTTGATATTTGTTGAAGATACAATCTTGTTCTTACATTAGGATCTTTTGTCCATTTTTTTGCTTTAAAATATTTTCTAAGTGTTCAGGTGAATCTTTAAATTTTTCTTTTCTACATCACCGATTTTATTTTCTGTTAATTCGTGCTTTTGTCGTTAAATTTCCTACTAGGTGCTAATTGTTGGTTTTTTATCTATGTAGATCATCTTTGTTGGTTGTTAATTATGCTACCTACCTGTACCTCAAGAAGGGTTTCGATTTTAAATCATCCTGCTGTTTCTTCTTCTTTTTAATAATGTTTTTATTAGTTTGTAACTAATCATTTTTATGCTGTTCTGATATGTCTTGAACGGCTTGGAAGTTTCCGTTTTCATTTTCTTTTTCTCTCTAGCTACGTCTTTGATTTGCCCACCAGTTCACATCAGTATTGAAATAATTATGTGCATCATATCACTTCGTTTTCTTAACCGTTTCTCGCAATTAAGCGGATTTTATTGTTATGTGATATGCGGAAGCCCTCAATAATTATTGTGAGCTCTAGTTCTACCTCTAGCTTACTGTAACATTCAAAATATAGAATAATATCCTACAAATTAGCAGAGAGCTGCATTTATTTAAAGCGATAGGAATCTCATTGGTATACAATAAGACGAAAGGCCCAAAACAATTACCTCCACTGCTGAAAAAAAAATTAGGGAACACTTCTTCTAGTCTTTATAACTTTTGTAGTGGTACTGGAATAAAGTCGGAACATTATATTGCTAAAAGACACACATTTGTTTTTAATAATTTGACAAAGATAACAATAAAAAGATTATTTATTCTTAAGACAATGTTAAGTTTAAAAAAAAGTACAAAAAACATTATTATTTTCCAATTAACTTACAAACTCACCATTCCTACTGAGGGTGGTAAAAATGGTGGCCTCCTGGTCAGGTACTGAACAGATTTTGTTTTCAAAATAATGGCTTATTTGCAAACACGAACAATTCGGTAACGCGTGTGTCCTCCTTCCACCAGCTTGAATTATCTTCTGACACCTTCGAGGCATACTTCTTATAACCCTTCTAAGATGTGCTTGGGGTAAATTATCCTATTCTTCAATAAGAGCTTTTTTTAACTGCTGAAGAGTCTGAGGAGCATTTGGGCGATTTCGAACACGCCGGTCTAACATGTCCCAAACATGCTCGATCGGGTTTAAGTCAGCACTTATCGCTGGCCCGACCATGGTTCGAATTCCAGCCCATTGAATAAAATTTGTTGTTATTCGTGCAGTATTAACTCTTGCGTTATCTTGCATAAAAATGCAATTTGGGTTCATACCATATGCAGAAGTTAGCACATGATCTGCCAGGTCAATATACTGTTGTGCTGTTAAAGTTCTTGGGATTACCACAAGATCAGTTCCCTCAGTAAGGCTAATTCCACCCCAAAGCATTACAGAACCGCCACCAAATCTTTGAATTTCCTGGATGGCAGCAGTAGAATAGCGTTCACCTGGACGTCTGTAAACACGTACTGGACCATCACAACGAGTAAGACGAAACCTAGATTCATCGGTGAACAGTACATGCCTCCATGACCGAAGTTGAACATGTGCACGAGCAAAATTTAAACGGGCTATTTTGTGACGCTGTGGCAAAATTGGCGTTTGTACTGGTCTTCTTGTTTGGTCGGAAACATTTGAGCCATAAGTCATCCTGAGACTAATTTGGTGATCTTTTGCTGTAGCAATGCGATTACGCAATGAAGATTAAGTTAAAAATCTACCCTGATTTTGGGTGGTTTTTCTCTTACGATCTTGTCCAATACGTCTTTTATAGGAACCTGTTTCTCTGTAACGATTCCACAAATGCTGGACGACCGAAGAGCTGCCATTTTTTAATGTTCTTGTAACTTGTCGAATGCTGGTTCCACTTTCAATTGAAGTAACAGCTCGAACAACTTCCACCTCAGTAAGATGTCTCATTTTGATGAATTTGTTAAGAAATTGACATGTATAATGAATATTTACGGATATTAGAATGCCTAGATCAAAAAAACAAAATAAAATTAACCTTATTTTCACTTTAGTTTTTGTATTTTTTTTAGATTGTTGAATTTTACCCTAAGAAGAAATGTTCAGTTTAATGTGGTTTTTGCTAGTTATTGAGGGAATATGTGTATCTTTAAAAAACCTTATGCTTTATCTGCATATTTTATCACAGTTATAGGAGCACAATAAAGTGTTCCTCTAATTTTTTTGAGCAGTGTATCATCCGCATTGCTAGTTTTTATAGAACCGGGCAAGTGGTGAGATTCAAGAGCCAGCAGTCGTCTTCAACCTGTAAAAAAGGTGCCGTCTAATTTCGAAGTTCCGCCATCGTTTTCCGCATTGTTCTAAAGAGCTCCGGGTCGAATTTCCGTCAGGTCGGCTAGACTGCGTTCTGATTTATCTTATTGCACCCGTGCGCTCCATATCGATTTTGTTCCGGCGAACCGCATGCGTTAAAAACCAGACGACGGCGGCGGCGGCGGACGAGAAAGAGGCATCATCGTCTCAAGAAAACGGACGCCCAATCGCATTTTCATCATCGAAAATCCAGATGTTCGGCACGGCTCATTATCATCGCCGGCGAGAGGGTGCAACGTCCTCAACCCCGTCCGATTTTTTTCGTCTTCTTGGTCCGCGTCTTCGGCGGTGCGGCGTGCGCGCGTGAGGGTTAGCGCCCTGTCTAGACCGTCCCAGACACCCCTCCCTGCCACACCACCACGTGTCCTGCGTCGCCCCCTTCGGCGTTCTCATGGGGGTCGCAATATAAACATACACAGGCCGAGGTAACACCATATGCGACTTATCCGTCAACAGGCGATCCATTAAATTAATGTGCTGCGTATGAAAAAGGTGGCGACGAGGGGCCCGTGCGACGCCACTGGACTACGAGATTTTCCGTCCTGCACGTGGAATTAAGTACCGATGGATGTTTGATGAAGAGGAACGATAAAAAAAGCGACGGGGCGCAATAGAATCATATTCGGTTTGTGCGGTGGGGTTAATTGCGTCGTAAATTTGTGGGGGCGGTTATTGGCCGCAAAAAAAAGCAAAGAGACGACCTAATATGTTGTATTGAATTTGAGACAGTTCTACATGGTGATATTATTTATTTAGTCGCACATGCATTAGTAATTATATGATGGCCTAGGAAGCTCTGAAATTTTTTAGAGTAGAAACATTTTGATATTGAGTTAGAGAGATTTGTGAATAATGTAACTCTTACAACCGTTTCGTAATCGATATGTAAGATACATTTAGTGTATTTTACAGTTTCCGTTTTTTGAGCAACTTTTTGTTTGCCAGTTCTTGTCAAATATCAGTGGTCTACACTGTAAAAAATAAAACAAAGCTAGTTTCCGTGGCCTCCCGAGCTCTGTATAATTAATAAATACTTTTTGAGGCGGTCGTTACGCCTGCTTGGCTATTTCTAATTGCACCAGGTTTGGACAAAGAAAAATTGTTACAATCATCCATCTTGTCGCCAGCATTTGCACGGTTCGTTATTTATTTTTCGTGAGTGTTTGATGTTGCAAAAACAATAGAAATATTCATCACTCAATTACATAAGATACGGAAGGTTATCACGCGCAATTCGACCTCCTCCTTATCAATTTATTAATAAATTATTTGCACCAATTACGAGTGACAACAGTACGTGTTCTTACTATTTATTGCAGGCTTCTCTCGTTGTTTTCACCGTTTTATATTGGCGGTGGCCGTTGAAACCTTTGCAAACGAACGAAATATAATAGGGAAAAATTTAGCCGAACGAGCCGGAATATCAAATGCTAATTCACTTTGATTTGTGTGTGTTAACGACAGGCAAATGTTAAAATAATGGCCAGAAATGTAACAACAAGAGCTTTTGTTACTCGAATGTAATATTTTTACTCCTAACGCCAGACGATCGCTATATTTGGACGGAAGCAAAATCGTATAATTGTATGACTTCGTTGAAGCCTTAGATACTGGAAGTTAGTGAGTAATTGGCAAAATCAGGTTAACACAACCTCCAAATTTGAGGTCGCTTAAAAAGAAGGACAATTCGATAAGAAAAGTCGATCCACACCCATTAACACGTGCACGAGTTCGTACACTTGAAAAAACACATTTTTTTGGTCTCAGTTTACCGTTATTGACCCCCAAGCATTCACGGTCTGCTGCGTAGGGGTGGATCAATCGCGTACCATTCAAATTTGCACCAGCATCATTATTTTTTCCGTATCCCATCATTTATCACTCGACGCATGATGCGACGTGTTGTGCGTTATCATCCGTGAACGAAAACGTTTTTTACAGTTTTCGTTTGTTCTCAACCGCATCGCTGTTTGATTACACGCGTCCTTCCTTCCTTTAGGGGATGGAATTGGAGCGAGGGAAAGTGGTGAAGGAGATCATGGGTTTTCGTTGATTTCTTGTGACTTACTTTGCAGGGCAACAATGCGCATTTTTCGAGCCGATTAATGGTGCGTTCTATTTATACTTTTCCGACGTCATTGTTGCTGTTTATCTGCGAAAAATGAATAAGGGAGACTGCGCTTTGCTGCAATTTGCGTCCGAACCGAGCTTTTCCAGTAAACCTTCGCCTTACCGTTACTTCTATTTTCAGCATTTTCCGCTATAAGCAGAGCTTATTAAAATAAATTGTCGAAATACGAGTTGCAGGCTAAAGACGAAACATTTTGGTTGAATTTAGTTCACAGTATTTGCAAATTAATGACGAATACATTTAGTCTGAAGAAGTGCTAAAGCTCGCTTTGGTCGTAACGGTTTAAGTTGGTTGACTCTAGCTGTTAGTGCTCGGAAGTGAAACCAAATTGGCGGTGCCATTTTGGGCCACGAATGCAAATCGCTGTCAAACAATAACCCATACGCGGCACCCAGAAAATCGACGTTAATTGGCGCAAACCATTCTCTTTAACTCTTCCAACAACAGTAATGTACAGCTTTCGGATTAACAGCCAGATAACGCATGATAATAATTTCGTGGTGCGATAACGACCTGCGCCCTCTCCCCCGGCTGCGTGGTGATAATTCGAAAAGAAAGTCGGTCACGCCTGCCGTTATTGATCACGGTATCAGTGGCGTACGCGAGGGTGCGGGCCGGCCGCGGATGCACATTACATCTTCCTCAGACGTCCGCCGCATTTTCGCTAAGGTCGCGGCCCCAAAGGGGCCTTTCTGGCCACAGCTTTCATTCAGGCTTTCTCTGAATGACGGGGGACCGAGTCGCGCGGGTTCGACGACCCTCGCGCATCTCTCGCCGCGAATACCAGACCAGACGGAGATGGAAGAGCGAAGAGGACCCGGCCGGGGCCTCAACGAAGACGAATTCGGCGGACGTGGCGCGGATTTTTTACGATTTTTTGCGACGTTCCTTCCCCTCATTTTCCAACGTCCGCCTTGGAAAAATGTCCGGTTTTATCAATTCTTGTTTCTGGCGGTTTGCCCTATTGGAAGTATTAAGCCAGGGAATGGCCGTACAAGCTGATTGAACAAACAAATTGTTTTTCTCTTAGCCCCTTCATTACTTTACTTGATTCTTTTGTACTTCTATTGATTAGTCGAAGAATGAACGAAGCTTTCACACAAGCGAAAAAACTTCTCTCAGTGACTAGTACTGGAAAATTAGTGACGTTATGCAACCTATACTGCTGCCGATAATGCAGATCGTTGCACTTGAATTTTCTCTTCGTGGTCGTCTAAGTCTAAACCTGATATTAATTTATTGAAAAATGACTTTGGAATTGATGGGCAGTGGAAGCCAGGGAACGATCGTAAAGCTGATTGCACAAACGCATTGTCTTTCTCGTTGCCCTTTCATTACTTTGCTTGATTCTTTTGTATTTTCATTTATTAGACGAGGAATCAACTAATCCTCAGGATAAAAGAAGTTCTCTCAGTGATCAGTATTGGAAAATTAGTGATGATAACGTCACCAATAAGCAACCCATATTGCTGCCGATGATGCAAATCGTTGCATTTGAATTTCCTGTTCATAATCCTCTAAGACAAATCTTCAAAAATATTACTGAAAATTATTAGAACGTAGCAAATTTCCGAGTTTTGGTTGTAAAATTTTGAAATTAATTTTCCTGGTGTGTATTAAGAACATTCATTCTCAGGCGTCGCGTCAGTGTGAACGTACAGCAATTTCTCGTCAAAGGTCTACACTGTAAAATATAAAACAAAAGCTACATTCAAAGGCTTTTTGAGTCCCTGTTAAGCTGTGTTTACTGGGGTGTAAATAATATGAAAAAAAGCTGATGCATCACTTATACCTGCCAAGCACAACCGCAGTTAGTTTTGTACCTTGCATCACCTGGAACCGAGTACTAGAAATCGAAACCTTTTTGTATGTTTTTGTGGCAACGATATCCTACAATTGAATTTATAATATTAGAAATCACAACGACATCGGTAGAAAGTGTGCACGGATTGTGCAGAAAATCCGAGTCTAGAGAGTGTTAAAGCCAAGAACTATCTATCATGCTAAATTGATACCTGATAACCGCTCATTAGCGCCGTTTCCGGGTTCGTATACGAGAGGTCTAACATGCAACAGATTCATAGCGCTTAATAAGTTTAACAGAATAACGTACGATTATTTTTTTGGCGTTCAAGTTTTGAAGCTCGTGTCACAGTTGCTGGAAAGACGCCGGCTGGACGATGCATTGTTTTATAATAGATTTAACAATAAGCGGCGCCCCGACGTCGTCGATTCACTCGGCTCTATTTAAAAAAGCGTCTGGGAGAGTTACGAAACTTTTCGTGATTGTGTGTGTGATTTTCGTCGTCCACCTGTCGTTGGCGCACAAACATTTTAAACAAACAAAGGTGGTGCCCGAGACAGCAACTTATTGTGCGAACGCAAACGTCTAAGTTAGTGGGTGTAGCTTTGGTCTTGACACGGAAAAATCGTCTCAAGGTCGACTTTCTTTGCATTTCGTGACGATAATCATGGACCCGCTGAAAAATGCAACAGGAGCTTGCACGATAAAATTAGCTTCGGGGTTTGATTCGGATGAAATTGATTCGTAGAGCGTACGTCGCCCGACTTAATTACGTCTTATTGAAATGCATTGATGACTGTAATTAATACGACGCGAATAGCTGGTGTTTTTACCTCATCGGCAAGAAATTATGTGTGTCGCGGATTTATTCAATTAATACAATAAATGAAAAACTAATGGGAATACGATGAAATCGTTTAATTGGTTGTTTACAACTTTGTAATGTGAATAATTTTAATTAGTCGAACCAGCGCATGCGTTATTTCAATAAAGAGAAAAGTTCAGATTAATCCGTATATAATGTATTGTTTCTAAACATGGAACTATGTAAAACGTTAGTTTTTTTATAAGTGCTTTTATTAAGAATACTCTTATTAAGCACGGTCTAAAATGCGGAGCCTACAGGAGGTAGAGAGTTGATCCAATAAAAAAAAGGTGCGCTATTTGGTGCTGGTTACATATCTGACAAGAAAACACGAATCGTTTTAGTTTATTTAGAAAAATTGAAAATTTCCATTATCTATATAACGGTATTATCAGTATTAATGGGGTCTCCATGAAACCCAGGAGCCAATCACTGGACTTCTAGATTATGGGCAACGTTGGACATTTTTTCATTATGGCAGTTATTCCAGATTGGACGCTGTTAGATCAGAATGTAACTTTCCTGCTCCAAGAATAACTAAATTTTATAATGTAAATGTCATGGTGATACATTATTGTTGGATCCACGTCAGTGCAGTAGCAATTTTCTGTTTATTAGTAATAACTTTAAAATATACAGCGGCGGTAGAAATGGGTATCCAAGGGGTTCCAAATTCGAGACTTTAGAATAGATCATTTTGAGAGCTGTCGAATGTCGCTGATTAGTCTAAGAGATAGGGCGTGTTTTTTTAAACAATTTTTGTTATGAATAATTTTGGTCTTTTTTATAATTTTTTTACATAGAATATGTAATCTCTGCATACAGAAAAAAATTGGACTGGAATTTTGAGCAGTCATCTAATTCTTTTAATTATGTAATCTGTCCGTTATTGCAACTTTTTTGTTTTATTTTATCATATCGCCATGTTCTTGTACAACCGTGGACAGTCAAGAATAACACTTTAGCCGGCGGGTGTGATGCAAATACCGACTCAATGACAATATCTCATAGAGTCGGTATTTGCATAACACGGGTGTTATTCTTGACTGTCCATGGCTGTACTATACTCGTCAAAATTATGCTGCATTTGATTGGTAAATTATTAATTAGCCTACATCAGTGGTTCTTCAGGAGCGCCGCAAAAAATTAAACAGTTCCTATATTTTTATTTACATTTTTAATTAAATGTGATCGGACGCTCCTTCAAAGTTGACATAGAACGTCTGGAAGTCAGCAAACGCGCCGAGCATTGAAAAAGTTTGGAAATCACTGGCCAACTGGCCTACATGATCGGAAAGCTAAAATTTTAATCTAACCGTTGACGTATAATTCCACATAGTGTCCATTAGAATATACAGGGTGCTTTATTTGCGGCGCCCCATACTAATATCTGGTTTTATGAAAGGTAGTTTTGTGATGTTTGGTTTCAGGCACTGAAAATGGCTACGACTTAAAAAAGTTACTAACCTGAATCAGCGCGTATAAGGCTTAGAAATGTTTGTGGAAAACGTAATCCTAGGAGTTCATGGATTCTATCGTTTCGTTTTATTTGTTACAGTGTAGATTTTTGAGATTGACAAATTATAACATTTGATAGGAGTTGTCAATCAGAAATTGCCGAAACGATATAGAAACCTGTTGGAATGTTGATTAAAACCAGAGGTCCTTATTGATTTAATGTAATGTAAAATGTATAAATGTGATAACTAATTATTAACACGAGCGCTCTCTGAGCTGGCTAAAAGCTAGCTGACTTAAAACAGCACAAACAGCAGATCATTAAATGTATGCGAGACGAACTGTCGTAGTCAAAACAAGTCCACGTCAGACGACATCCGAACGCTTCACACACTCACAAAACTTGTGAATATATTTCAACAAAACCGATTCCAGAAGATTGAATTTGTTAAAAAAAGACATTACCTTTAGCGTCATTTTAGGAATTCCCAGTAGACGTCAAACGTTAAAGGTCTACACAAGATTAAGTTTCTTTTATTGTACTCTCTATAGAAATTGTATTAATAACAATGGTCAATTTAATGTTTGTTTTCATGAAACGACCTAGCGAACCGTTTGAAACATAAATTACTGGTAGTGCTAAGAAGCATAACAACCTGACCTGATCTGTTCTTGAATTTTGAAAATCGAGTAAAGAATAACAATGCTACAAGTGAGGCCATTGTTCATGCAGTTCTGTACACATCTTTTGATTCCTCGTATAATTCCTAATTGTAATATGAATAACTAGTTGGCCCGTGCGAATAATTCGCATATAAAGTATAAAGCTCTTTTGTAGTGGGAGATGTCAATAGATGGCGCTTTTAATTAACTAATAATCAAAAGTTGCTATGACCACCAAAATCCGGTTTTTAATTAAATGAAATCCCAGTAGATTTGGGGGGGGGGTGTTGATTTTCTATGTTGTATGGCGAAAGTGAGGATTCCAATTTGCATTGTCAATTAAAACTCGTTTTCAGGTATGCACTCTTGTAATTATCTCATTTTCATATCCACATCTAAGAGCTAAATTTACAAAATTATTGAAATATTTGAGATATTCAAAAGCTTCTTTTTAGAGAGTGAACAAGTTGGCCATGATTTGATTCACTCGTTTAAATACACCTACAACATAAAAATTCAAATGTCGCAAGAACTGCTGTGTTTCGGGCATTTTACATCATGTTTTGCATAAACATGGATTCCATTCACAAAACATATAGGATTCTTATGTCAAGTAAGAAAATGTAATAAAATGAGGTGTGTTCTTTTTAAAATAAAATAAACAAGAATCCGGTATAACCGGAAGCGGTATAAACGTCATTGAGTTGGTCCCGATATTCAATATTCGTATATCCACAAATGTTCCTAAGTTTCTATTATTTACTTTTTGCTATATTGTTCGATGATGCAATCAATTCCTGCTGGAACACCTGTATATTATTCTTCTTATAAACAGTGACATTATCGCAACCTCTGAAGTAAGTACAATAACACAGTAATGGAGAATTACTGTCTTAACGTAAAATTATTGTTTCTGAAGGCGTACATCGAAAATTTACATAAATTAAGAAGACTCATATTTTCTTATTTTTCAAAAAACCTGTAATTGTATAAAGAAAAATTATTTCTCATTGCTGTCTGTGAAGCGCTCCGTTGTCTGCAATTTCCACGGGATAAGAAAAGGAAGTTACATTTGCTATGAAATGAAAAGACAAGCAAAATTTGTTTCTGGAGGTGAGGTGTTGAAGGTCCTCTGCGTTGTCGGCTATTATAGCTGTGTCATCTGCAAATCTGATGTTGTTGATCGTTACGCCATTGTCTTAATTCCTTCTTCCATTTTATTTGGCGTTTCTTGAAATATGGTTTCCGAATATACGAGGTTTGTTCAAAAAAAAGGTGACTTTATTTTTCTCGAAAAATATTTATTTATTCATCAATATCCATTTTGTCTCCTTCAAAGTAATCCCCTTCAGATATAATACACTTGTGCCAGCGCTTTTTCCAATCCTCGAAGCACTTCTGATTTGTTGCTTTTTGGTATGACCTTAAGCTCTTCCCGCGATGCGGTTTTTATTTACTCAATCGTGGCAAAACGCCGTCTTTTCATGGGTCTTTTCAGTTTTGGGAACAGGGGACCAAGTCCGGTGAAGAAATTACGAACAAGCAACGATGTGTGAGCAGGTGCATTATCATGATGCAAAAGACATGAATTGTTTTGCCACAAATTCGGGCGTTTTCTTCGAATTGCTTCTCGCAAACGGCGCATAACTTGAACATAATATTCTTTATTGACCGTACGACCTATTGACAAGAACTCATGATGCACCACACCATTGTAATCGAAGAAAACAGTGAGCACATTTGACCGAACTTGGCGTGCTTTTTTCAGTCTTAACTCTTCTGGCTTCTTCCATTGGGATGATTGAGCTTTGGTTTCGTCGTCATAACCATATCTCCGCGTTTCATCACCAGTTATGACCTTTTTGAGCAAATCTGGATCGTCGTTTACGTCATTCAAGAGCTCCTGAGCGATGTTCATTCGAAGGTTCTTTTGGTCAAAATTTAGCAATTTTGGAACAAACTTTGCTGCCACACGTTTCATGCACAAAACATCCGAAAAAATTGTATGGCATGAGCCAACCGATATTCCGACATCTTCAGCAACTTCTCTAATAGTGATTCGACGATTCTCCATAAAAATTTTCTTCACTGTCTCAAAGTTTTCATCGGTTGTTGACGTGCTGGGGCGTCCAGGGCGGGCATCGTCATTACCATTTTCTCGACCTTCTGCGAAGAGCTTGTACCACTTATAAACATTTTTTTTGCTCAAAGTAGACTCGCCAAATGCTACAGTCAACATTTCAAGTGCGTTGGAGCACTTAATAATATTTTTCACACCAAATTTAATACAGATTTTTTGATCCATTTTTTTCTATTGCAAAAAATCGCTAAGCACACCAAAACATGTCTAACCTTTATATCTGGAAAAAACAAACTACAAATGCAAAATGGCTGATCATGTCAACATATATTGGGAGAATGTGTATCAACAACGGTGGTATTAATCGGGTTTGTTGACCGTGTTCCATGCGAAGTTCCATGAGGGGGGGTGTAGTGAGCGCCCCGAGAGGCTAACTCAGCAAGTGATCCCCATGAATCTCTGCCAAACGTTTCGTCCACAGCTGCGGTGGACATCTTCAGTGGCGGTGTGGTCGTGGTCGAAGTACTCTCCCAGCTGTCACAGTCGCGACTGGCACATCATCACTTTGCGCAGCTCTATATATAGCCTCAGATCGGTTATGCATCGTTCCGGGTGGGCGTGTCCCTGCATTCGTCAAAGGTGGTGACGTCACTCTTCTCGTTGTCATGGTTGGCTGCCAACTCCTATCCATTTTTAATCCTTCACCCTTCTTATTGAAATTGTTCTGGTGTTTGAAAATTTCAATCGCTTCTCGGTGTAGACGAGCGTAGTAGTGTGAGGTGGACGCCAATCGTTCAGTCTCCTCAAACCGTATCTGATGGTCTCCCTCAGAAAGAGCGTGTTCAGCTACCGACGATTTCTCCACTTCACCCAGACGACAGTTCCTCTTGTGTTCCGTCAAGCGCGTCTTGATGCTTCTCTTTGTTGTACCTACATAAACAGATCCACACGAACACGGAATTTTGTATACCCCAGCTGACGACAAGGGATCTCTGGGATCTTTCGCCGAACCCAGTAGTCCTCGGATCTGTGTCGTGGGTTTAAAGATGGTCTTAATATTATTACGGTTCAATAGTCGGCCAATGCGGTCTGTCACATTCCGCACATATGGTAAAAAGGCCGTTCCTGCAAACTCAGTTGTGTTATCAGTTGTAGGTCTCACCGACGTCCTTGGGTGTATAGATCTTCTTATATCTTTTGAGGAGTATCCATTGGCTTGTAGCATCTTGTCCAAGTGGTCAAGTTCACCCTTAAGATGTTGTGGTTCGCAGATCTTAGTGGCTCGACTAACCAAGGTCTTGATCACCGCTCTTTTTTGGGATGGATGATGGTTGGACTCCTTGTTGAGGTACCTATCTGTGTGGGTAGGTTTTCGATATACCTGGTGGCCTAGGGACCCATCATGTTTCCTGTTCACTAGAACGTCAAGGAACGGTAGGCAACGATCTCTCTCTTTCTCCATTGTGAATTGGATTCGCGGATTTTGTTGGTTAATGTGGTCCATGAATTCCTGTAGCGCTGCTTCACCGTGGTCCCAGATGATAAATGTGTCGTCCACATAACGGAACCAGCACTTGGGTTTCTTCGGTGCCGTTTGAAGCGCTTCTTTCTCAAACGCCTCCATGAAGAAATTAGCCACCACAGGGCTCAGTGGACTTCCCATGGCCACGCCATCCAGCTGTTCGTAGTAGGCGTTGTCGTACTTAAAATATGTTGTTGTTAGTACATATTGGAAAATATTTATAATATCCGTGGGAAAGAGTGTCCTTATGCAAACCAATGCATCCTTGACTGGAACCATCGTAAACAGCGAGACTACGTCGAAACTGACCAATATGTCTTCAGGGCCAAGGCGAAGTGGTTTGATCTTCTCCACAAAATGGGCTGAGTCTCTGATGTAGGAGTCTGTATGTCCGATGTGAGGTTGCAGCAAACCCGCCAAGTATTTGGCGACTCCATAAGTCGGAGAGTCGATGGTACTGACAATGGGGCGAAGAGGTACGTCTGGCTTATGTATCTTCGGCAAGCCGTAGAGTCGAGGTGGAAGTGCTTCCGATTTTCGAATCTTCAGCTTCATCTCATCCGGAATTGACGCCACTTTAATCAGATTATTCGTTTGCCTGAGGATACGAGCCGTGGGGTCCCGTGAGAGTTTTTTATAGGTTAATGGATCCAGGATGTCGTCCATCTTCCGTCTGTAGTCTCTGGTGTTAAGTACTGTGGTGGCGTTCCCTTTGTCTGCAGCTAAAATCATAATATCCTTGTTGTTTCTTAATGTTCTTAACGCTGCTTTCTCCTTCGCCTTAAGGTTGCCCAATGGTGGTTTGGCCCTCTGTAAGATTCTGGCCGATTCGCGGCGCACTTCCTCGGCTTTATCAGATGTTAATTTTCGAATTCCGGCCTCAATGTTTGAGATGATGTCTTCTACCGGCAAAGTTTTGGGAACCACTGCAAAATTACCTCCCTTGGCCAGGATCTCCGTTTCTTCTGTGGACAAGGTGTAATCGGACATATTGATCACAGTGCGCTGTTTATCCAGCGTCGGAACTGAAGGTCTTTGTGCTATGTGTCTACTGAATTTCCTTATCTGTGTTTCCCTGCTGTGTCCCATGGTAGCTTCAAACGTGCCGTAAGTTATTCTATCGACCTTGTCCCAGTCTTCTCCATTTAAAGTGTTGCCCAGCTTAACGTGTATTCCCAACAGTTGTCTTGCGTTCTTGTCAAGATCTTTCCGAGTTTGATGGATCCGTTCCCGTAGCAGGGCTTTCTCTGTTCTATCGTAGATGCGATGAGCTTTCGCCGTGTGTAAGTATCGCTTTTGCTGTAAAAAACGCGGTGTGATGTTGCCGTCGCGGCAGCGAAGCAAAAAGGTCAGTGAAGATAGTAATTGACCCTTCTTTTTACGCAAGCCTTCAAAGCGACGAATAAGATGGTAGGCCTCCTCCCCGTAGAGGCGATTTATAAAAGTGTGTAGGCTTTCACGGTCGGTGTTGTCAACAACGGTGGTATTAATCGGGTTTGTTGACCGTGTTCCATGCGAAGTTCCATGAGGGGGGGTGTAGTGAGCGCCCCGAGAGGCTAACTCAGCAAGTGATCCCCATGAATCTCTGCCAAACGTTTCGTCCACAGCTGCGGTGGACATCTTCAGTGGCGGTGTGGTCGTGGTCGAAGTACTCTCCCAGCTGTCACAGTCGCGACTGGCACATCATCACTTTGCGCAGCTCTATATATAGCCTCAGATCGGTTATGCATCGTTCCGGGTGGGCGTGTCCCTGCATTCGTCAAAGGTGGTGACGTCACTCTTCTCGTTGTCATGGTTGGCTGCCAACTCCTATCCATTTTTAATCCTTCACCCTTCTTATTGAAATTGTTCTGGTGTTTGAAAATTTCAATCGCTTCTCGGTGTAGACGAGCGTAGTAGTGTGAGGTGGACGCCAATCGTTCAGTCTCCTCAAACCGTATCTGATGGTCTCCCTCAGAAAGAGCGTGTTCAGCTACCGACGATTTCTCCACTTCACCCAGACGACAGTTCCTCTTGTGTTCCGTCAAGCGCGTCTTGATGCTTCTCTTTGTTGTACCTACATAAACAGATCCACACGAACACGGAATTTTGTATACCCCAGCTGACGACAAGGGATCTCTGGGATCTTTCGCCGAACCCAGTAGTCCTCGGATCTGTGTCGTGGGTTTAAAGATGGTCTTAATATTATTACGGTTCAATAGTCGGCCAATGCGGTCTGTCACATTCCGCACATATGGTAAAAAGGCCGTTCCTGCAAACTCAGTTGTGTTATCAGTTGTAGGTCTCACCGACGTCCTTGGGTGTATAGATCTTCTTATATCTTTTGAGGAGTATCCATTGGCTTGTAGCATCTTGTCCAAGTGGTCAAGTTCACCCTTAAGATGTTGTGGTTCGCAGATCTTAGTGGCTCGACTAACCAAGGTCTTGATCACCGCTCTTTTTTGGGATGGATGATGGTTGGACTCCTTGTTGAGGTACCTATCTGTGTGGGTAGGTTTTCGATATACCTGGTGGCCTAGGGACCCATCATGTTTCCTGTTCACTAGAACGTCAAGGAACGGTAGGCAACGATCTCTCTCTTTCTCCATTGTGAATTGGATTCGCGGATTTTGTTGGTTAATGTGGTCCATGAATTCCTGTAGCGCTGCTTCACCGTGGTCCCAGATGATAAATGTGTCGTCCACATAACGGAACCAGCACTTGGGTTTCTTCGGTGCCGTTTGAAGCGCTTCTTTCTCAAACGCCTCCATGAAGAAATTAGCCACCACAGGGCTCAGTGGACTTCCCATGGCCACGCCATCCAGCTGTTCGTAGTAGGCGTTGTCGTACTTAAAATATGTTGTTGTTAGTACATATTGGAAAATATTTATAATATCCGTGGGAAAGAGTGTCCTTATGCAAACCAATGCATCCTTGACTGGAACCATCGTAAACAGCGAGACTACGTCGAAACTGACCAATATGTCTTCAGGGCCAAGGCGAAGTGGTTTGATCTTCTCCACAAAATGGGCTGAGTCTCTGATGTAGGAGTCTGTATGTCCGATGTGAGGTTGCAGCAAACCCGCCAAGTATTTGGCGACTCCATAAGTCGGAGAGTCGATGGTACTGACAATGGGGCGAAGAGGTACGTCTGGCTTATGTATCTTCGGCAAGCCGTAGAGTCGAGGTGGAAGTGCTTCCGATTTTCGAATCTTCAGCTTCATCTCATCCGGAATTGACGCCACTTTAATCAGATTATTCGTTTGCCTGAGGATACGAGCCGTGGGGTCCCGTGAGAGTTTTTTATAGGTTAATGGATCCAGGATGTCGTCCATCTTCCGTCTGTAGTCTCTGGTGTTAAGTACTGTGGTGGCGTTCCCTTTGTCTGCAGCTAAAATCATAATATCCTTGTTGTTTCTTAATGTTCTTAACGCTGCTTTCTCCTTCGCCTTAAGGTTGCCCAATGGTGGTTTGGCCCTCTGTAAGATTCTGGCCGATTCGCGGCGCACTTCCTCGGCTTTATCAGATGTTAATTTTCGAATTCCGGCCTCAATGTTTGAGATGATGTCTTCTACCGGCAAAGTTTTGGGAACCACTGCAAAATTACCTCCCTTGGCCAGGATCTCCGTTTCTTCTGTGGACAAGGTGTAATCGGACATATTGATCACAGTGCGCTGTTTATCCAGCGTCGGAACTGAAGGTCTTTGTGCTATGTGTCTACTGAATTTCCTTATCTGTGTTTCCCTGCTGTGTCCCATGGTAGCTTCAAACGTGCCGTAAGTTATTCTATCGACCTTGTCCCAGTCTTCTCCATTTAAAGTGTTGCCCAGCTTAACGTGTATTCCCAACAGTTGTCTTGCGTTCTTGTCAAGATCTTTCCGAGTTTGATGGATCCGTTCCCGTAGCAGGGCTTTCTCTGTTCTATCGTAGATGCGATGAGCTTTCGCCGTGTGTAAGTATCGCTTTTGCTGTAAGCAGCGCTACAGGAATTCATGGACCACATTAACCAACAAAATCCGCGAATCCAATTCACAATGGAGAAAGAGAGAGATCGTTGCCTACCGTTCCTTGACGTTCTAGTGAACAGGAAACATGATGGGTCCCTAGGCCACCAGGTATATCGAAAACCTACCCACACAGATAGGTACCTCAACAAGGAGTCCAACCATCATCCATCCCAAAAAAGAGCGGTGATCAAGACCTTGGTTAGTCGAGCCACTAAGATCTGCGAACCACAACATCTTAAGGGTGAACTTGACCACTTGGACAAGATGCTACAAGCCAATGGATACTCCTCAAAAGATATAAGAAGATCTATACACCCAAGGACGTCGGTGAGACCTACAACTGATAACACAACTGAGTTTGCAGGAACGGCCTTTTTACCATATGTGCGGAATGTGACAGACCGCATTGGCCGACTATTGAACCGTAATAATATTAAGACCATCTTTAAACCCACGACACAGATCCGAGGACTACTGGGTTCGGCGAAAGATCCCAGAGATCCCTTGTCGTCAGCTGGGGTATACAAAATTCCGTGTTCGTGTGGATCTGTTTATGTAGGTACAACAAAGAGAAGCATCAAGACGCGCTTGACGGAACACAAGAGGAACTGTCGTCTGGGTGAAGTGGAGAAATCGTCGGTAGCTGAACACGCTCTTTCTGAGGGAGACCATCAGATACGGTTTGAGGAGACTGAACGATTGGCGTCCACCTCACACTACTACGCTCGTCTACACCGAGAAGCGATTGAAATTTTCAAACACCAGAACAATTTCAATAAGAAGGGTGAAGGATTAAAAATGGATAGGAGTTGGCAGCCAACCATGACAACGAGAAGAGTGACGTCACCACCTTTGACGAATGCAGGGACACGCCCACCCGGAACGATGCATAACCGATCTGAGGCTATATATAGAGCTGCGCAAAGTGATGATGTGCCAGTCGCGACTGTGACAGCTGGGAGAGTACTTCGACCACGACCACACCGCCACTGAAGATGTCCACCGCAGCTGTGGACGAAACGTTTGGCAGAGATTCATGGGGATCACTTGCTGAGTTAGCCTCTCGGGGCGCTCACTACACCCCCCCTCATGGAACTTCGCATGGAACACGGTCAACAAACCCGATTAATACCACCGTTGTTGACAACACCGACCGTGAAAGCCTACACACTTTTATAGAATGTGTATCAACATAACAAACAAACAAAATCTAGAATCTAATTCACGGGGCCCGTGAAATTTGAAGTGACTTTTTTTTAACAAACCTCGTACATTGAATAACACGGGGGACAATATACAACCTTGTCTCACATCTCGTTTTATGGGTATGCTATCAGTGATTGTGTCAGCTACTCTCACGACTGCCTTTTGATGCCAGTATAAATTTTTTATTTTAATTTACTAGCGAATTAAAATTGTGATAGTGGTAGCTGCCTCTTTACAAAACATTGCATGAAGATTATTCTGTTCCAAACCCAATCACCTTTGAGGGGGGGGGGGTGAATTCTACTCCGCTCCATTTAGGAAACTGCGCCCCCACTGCTTAAAATAGGAGGGCAAACAGTACAAATTGAAATGTTCATGTTGGCTCTCTGTCTCTCAATTTTATATGATTCAAGTGTTGGTTCTCATGGTTAATGTTAAGTTGTAAATAGTTGTACAAATTTGTGTAATCAAAATAAACCAAAAAAAAATGCATATCAGCGAGGTTCTACGAAATAAAACCCAACCCCGTGAAGTTACGCCGAGTAGTTTACAAAGATAATCCTCCAGAACTTCCAAAAAATATATATTAATGCACAACAATTGAGAGAGAGCAACTAACTGCGAATGATCAAATATGTACCAAATACCCCCGTAACCAGGGGGGTGCTGAAGCCCCCCCCCCACCCCGAAATTTTGTAGCTTCCTACTAGATAAAATTGAACTTTTCAGACGTCTAGTTTTGGCAGAAGGATCGCATATATTTTCTTTTGTATACAGGGTGTCCAAATATTATTAAAATACCAAAGTTACGTTTTTTTAAATGGAACCACCCCATTTTGATTTTATTTTTGAATTGTATACTAAGTTCTGCGTTAAATTTACTTGCGTCATTTTCAGCTATCTATCATACTTTTTGATGTACGTCACTTTATGTTCCAAAATTCCTTGATGTAATGTTCCGTTAAAAAATTCATATCTTCTAAACTATTAAAGAAAACATACCCATTTTTTTTTCTGTGAAGTCTCTAGACTTTGGTCAATCTTTGAGCTGTGGCCGAGTGCCGAAGGAATATTCCAACGCTTACTACGATTTTTTGAAAATGATGAACAACAAATGGGGAAAACTCTATTTTTTCAAATGGAACACCCTATATATTTTTACAACATTCTTTAGCGTTTTTGATAAGCTTTTCTGTGATATAGGGTTTCTAAGGTTCAATTATGATATTAGAAAAGTTATTGAGAAAATATCATTTTTTAGATGAAACCACTGTTTTTACTAGGCTTGTGCCAAAATTAAATGTTACATTTGACATTTCTGTTTCATCGAAACTAAATACTAAACTCTAAATTAATTTTACACGCCAAGTACAGAACTTTATGGTGCTGATTTTCTTAATCTAATACATTTTTCGAACAAAATGCTTGAAATTTTGTATGGTTATTGGAATTATTTGAACAATATTTTATTTTTGGATAAAGCTAAATTTTAAAGTAATGGGTCTGTTAATAGGCACGATATGCTCTATTATGTGATTGAAAACTAATTGGCTGCGAACCATCGACCACCAAAACAGTTGGTAATTGAATGCGTGGGGTGGAATTATTGGAGGACGCGTTATCGGTCCGTTCTTTTTTGACAAGGTCCAAAATGGCGAGAGATACTTGGAATTTCTTCAAACCGATTTCTCGTTACTACTAGAAGACCTAGTCTTAACTACAAGAGCGATCATGTGGTTACAACATGACGGTACTCCAGTTCATTTTTATGGTATCATTCAGCAGTTTTTGAATCAAAATTACACCAACCGTTGGATAGGAAGAGGAGGAAGTATTACTTGGCCAGCTCGCTCCCCAAACCTGACACCCATTGATTTTTTTTCTCTTGGGCAATGTTAAAGAAAAAGTTTATAGGGTTCCATCAACTACAGCTGAGGATATGAAGCAGCGAATAACCGATCCATGTCACTCTATTGACCAAGTTCGTCTTTTGTTCGTAGAATAAATGTTTGTGTAGAATAGAATAGCCGTATATTTGAACATTTGTTATGATGCGAATAACCAATTTAATACTACGGTAATTTATTTTTCTAATTATTGTTGAGCTTGTTATGATTGTTGATTCTTTTATTATTTTATTAAACATTGGCCTTTTGCCTATGGGTTATGTTGGATTGTATTATTTGTACTAACTGTTGGAAGATGTAATACTGGACAATCTCAAACTTGACATTTAATTCTTGCACAAGACTACTAGAAAGTGGTTTCATCTAAAAAATGCTATTTTCTCGATAACTTCTCTAATATCATAATTGAAACCTAGAAACCTTATATCACAGAAAAGCTTATCAAAAACGCTAAAGAATTGTGTAAAAATATACTGTTCCATTTGAAAAAATCGAGTTTTCCCCATTTGTAGTTCATCATTTTCAAAAAATCGTAGCAAGCGTTGGAATATTCTTTCGCCACTCGGCAATAGCTCAATAGATTGACCGAAGCCTAGGGACTTCACAGAAAAAAAAATGGGTATGTTTTCTTTAACAGTTTAGAAGTTATGAATTTTTGATCGGAACCTTACATAAAGAAATTTTGGAAAATAAAGTGACGTACATCAAAAAATATGACAGATAGGTGAAAATGACTCCAGTAAAATTAACGCAGAATTTGGTGTAGAAATGAAAAATGAAATCAAAATGGGGTGGTTCCATTTAAAAAAACATAACTTTGTCTTTTAATAATTTTTGGACAGCCTGTATACAAACGAAACTATTTTTAAAATGTGCAACAGAAGCGCACCTATCATGCAACAATAATTTCAAGTCGATACCTCAAATAGCAAAAAAGTTATGGAGCGTTTACGGAGCTCTGGCTCACCTGTATATTTATCAGTCTAGAAATGCATTGTAACTTTGCCAAATCGATTGGTCGGTAATAAAAGGATGGCAGAATACCCCAAACATGTCGTGGGAATGACGAAATTTTTATTATTTGTTCAAGCTTCAAGCTTAATATAATATTGTAGTAACTATACTAGGTGTGCATTTTAATTGGCAGAACAAAATATCGTTATAAACACCTTGGCAGAACGACTTGATCATCCCAAGTACGCGCTTTGATTGCGTGACCTGTACGGTGTATCTACTATAATATCTTATTATTAACACATGTTTTTTGTATAGATAATTTATATCTACGAATTCTTATTAAATGCCTCCCTCAACATTCTCACAAAAAATAGACATTGAATTAATAATCACTGAAAAAGGCCCACGGGCTCTTAGACTATTTGTAAAATTCTGCTTAAATTGTAAACGGGGCAAACGGGCAGAAATTTATTTTATGCATCCTGTCTGCTTAATCTGAAATTTCACCAACCCAAAGTCAAAAATTTGTCACTCAACTTCAAAATGATTCCTGGGTCTATTTTATGCTAATAAAACAATCCTGCTGCAAATTGCTACATTCTACACTTTTATCGTTGTTGTAGGCGTCACTTCAGTGTTAGCGGTCCTAAAGTGAAACACCTTGGAGGAGATTTTTGAATAGAAATATGTACATATCCAGGTTTTCCTGATCAGGTAGAAAGAATGAATTGCCGTGGCGTGGTGGCGAAGACGCGCGTCGCAACGTGTCGTCCGCGTGCCGGTCCGTCCCTGGCGTCCGGCCACCGGCGCCAGCGCACAACCAGGACGCGGAGCACTCGGCACGCGGCGCCCTCGCGGACTTTCGACGAAACGTGCCGACAAACAGGCAAGATGGTGTCCGCGTAGCACAGCCCGTCGAGGGGAGTGGCGGCGTACGACAACAGTGTGTGGTGGCGGTGCACAGAGCAGTAGTGGCGGCGGTGGTCCAAGACTCGGGGGACGCGTGAAACGATGTGCACGACAACGGCGCCGTGTCATGACACCGCTCCCGTATCCTAGAAAAGTCACACCCCTGCGCGTCGTTCCGTCGACGTCGTCGTCGTCGTCGACAACCTAATCTGTGATAACTAAGCGCTATGGCCGTTCGCATGGACAGCTCCACCGCGACGCCCAGCAGGAAAATCAACTACAAAGTGACGGTATGATGTTTGTTTTGGCCCGACTAGACCCCGCCCATCGTCGTCGTTGCGTAACGACCCTTCGGGTGTTTAAAATTTAAAAGGATAGCATCCCTGGTCAGTGTTGGTGGTCAGCCGACTGTGGTCGCCGCCTTCGGTGACATCCGCGACCACGAAGGCGGCGACTCGCCGGCCGGTCCGACATCGCCTCCGGCCATATGTTCCGAATGCGGGTGGGTGTAGTATATCGGAAATCGAAGAGGGCAGACGAAGCCGCCCTCGTAAGCCGGAAGTCGTGACGTAGACGACGCGCGGCTCAGTCGCTATTCATCTGTCGTGCGGTAACGTGAACCGACGACGACGACGACGTCGTCCTCGTGCGCTACCGGCCGGCTATATTTTTTTATTGTTAATCCTCCGATTAGTATGTGGACGGTGTCGGTGTATTGTTCATCCTTCCTTTGCTAATTTGAGTTTGTGCGACGTGAGACGAAACGGAAAACACCATGGGCGAGATTAAATCGTCTTGCCAAGGTACGGGTGAAAATTTTGCGGTTTTTTGTTGGTCGCCGGCGTAGAATCGATAACTCGCAGATGCCGGACCTATGAGAGGTTAAGAGATTTCACACGCACGAAGGGCATGGCCGAAAATCGAAAACAATTCGGCCCGGGTGTTGTTTTTGCTATTATCGCACGATTATTTTCGATAATTATGGAGCAAATATTGACGTAACGTACAGAACAAATAATTTATGGAATTTCTTGATTCATTTGAATAATTCCGATGTGTTGGGTGGGGTGATAAAAAATCATTTCTTTCTGTTCCACAACTTGGCTCTTTGTTTGTTTGTTCTTCAGCTTTCTCATGATTGTTTTGTCAGCGCTTTGTATTCTTTTTTCTGCCTCCTTTCTTTGCCATTTTCAAGTGTTGATTAGTGTTTAACTAGCTATATATTTTTAGAACTGGTTTCAATCGGTCTGAACCAAAATTTATGACGATTTTACGATTTTTTCAACATTGTCGGTGGGTCTCATCAATAACTGCCTAAACACTAATAAAATTTTTAAGAATTTTTGTTTCGTTACTTTGATACTTGTGCTTCCATTCAATCAGATTACTGTTCTTATGCAACTGTGCAAGTGAATTCATCTAAATCCAATTTTCCGTCTTTTCTGTTTTTGTGCTGAGATTACTTAAACCATACAATTTGGAGAAATTGCGAAAAACACAATATCGAATTTTAATGGTAAATGATTTGTCGGCCTCCGTGTCAAATTAGTTATTTTGCAATGGTCCAAATCGTCTTGAAAAGGATCATTTGCCTGCACAGGCAAGAAAATGGTTACCAACCAAAACCCAGATTTGTCGCTGAAAACAATTTGCCATTATCGATTTCAGTGAACAACTTACTATAGGCGGTACATTCGCATCAAAAGTACGAAAAAAGCCTAGAAGAAATGAGAGGACGTCCATACCACAATGGGCCAAGCATCGGTTATCGACCGTTTTGATAAGTACACGAAGAAACAGATCTTAACGCTTGTTGGTTTTTCTTTGGTCAACTGTACCGCGACTATACTGTAGAGTGCGGAGGCATTGCAATGGTGAATCATCCTCAATTTGGATTTTAACGGAAATTAACAGTACTTTGTATATTATTAAGATTTCATTCATCGTTTATATTTATTATATTAAAAATGTGTAAAACACCTGCTGCAAATGTGGATTTTAATGTTTAAAGCGTTTTGTTGGTTTGTCACATGTTGGCAACAGCGCGCGCCGGCGTACCTCTGATTGGCTAATACATTTAATTCTCTCTCTTCTCTCCCTTCTTCCAACAACAAAACGCAAATGACGGCTACGCTACCCATCTTTCAAACATTAACATATTGAAAATCTGCAACTTCCTCCAGAAAGAAATTTAGCGAATGTTGCGAGATTGTAAAAAATCGACGGAGCGCTTTAAATTTTACAGACAACATTTTGAAATGGTTTTCCTCGATAAATTTACAGGTTTTCTGAGAATTGAAAAAGTACGGGTTTGTTTTATTTATATATAATAGATTTTTGATATTGCTGGCAGAGAAAACATTTTACAATTTAGGATAATTATTCCCCATTCTTTTTTTGGACAATTTCGAAGTTTCTCATCGAAACTTTTTGGAACGGCTTTTTTGAAACTGTCAGTTGTCACTCGGGACGTGGACCAAACATCAGGAATCTGAATTCACGCGATTGAAATCAAAATAGAAAAACGACTTGATGCTGATTATTTTCTGGAATGTGATCATCTACCATTTATACAATATTAAAGTAGAGTGTCAGATTTCGTTAAAATATACCTTCTTGGAGTTGCATTTTCTATTAAGCAGTATAACGTGCGTTCAAAAATATAACGAGGTTGCATAGGCCATGGAATCGCATTGACAGTGATTTACACTCTAATGCATACATCTATGCATAGGCCATGTAATCGCATTGACAGTGCGGACAGTTTCGGACACGATGCATAATATACATAGTGAGTTATAACAAATTCTAAGTTTAAGCATCGACTGTGCAAATTCTGTTTCTGTTAAATGTCAAACCACTACACTGTAAAATATAAGATAAAGTTGGTTTCCACCGCTTCCTAAGCTCTCTCATTCTGTGGATTTTTACTCAGTAACAATCAGAGAATATGAGAACAAGATTATATATATATATTCTTCTTGGAAGTACTGCTTTTGGAATTTAGAGGCAGAAACAAACATAGAGTAATAGGTTTTGTAATATTATATGTATTGGTTGCTTTATCCCATTTTTTATTGAAAACAATAAATCAATACTGAATTCTGTAGTATTTTAGCTTTTGTGTTGTTCTGTGCGTTCGATGGAAACTATTAAATACTAATTTAATGCTAACGTCAATTAATTTAGGATTAAAACTGCAGTACATAGTGCAGGAACATTTTTTTCGAGCAAATTATAGTTATTCTGTTGCTTCGAAACAATTTCAATAAAACGTTTTTGCGTTTGAAGAGTGCTTTAGACTCTCTAGCGTTTGCGTGATTGGCAAATCGAACAGTTATTAAATTTCGCTTTTGCACATAACGCATTCGTGCTAGCGCTCGCAACCGTATTCATAGAGATTCGTATGCAAATGATTGTTGTGCCGCATTTGTTCGTGGATGCCTCTTTCCTGCATTATACTCAAGCATTCTTCGGTGCGCTGGAATGCCGTCGATACCTTTGACACGATTCCTCGTAATTTCGTAATTTGACATTTCCGTTCATTTTCCATAAATAAAAAAGAAAGCCCGCCTCCGGCCGTTGTTCAAAACAGTTTAACTGACTAATGCACTTCGTTAATTAATGGTCCCGCAAACCGGATTTAAAAGTACGATCGAGCGGAATATAGGAAGGGAGGACGTAGGGAGAATATCCCGTCACGTGTCTAAATGGGATTATTTGTGTATCCACCGCGGGACATTTGACCACCTGCAGATCGCGTTGGGCACAATTTCACTTGCTTTTGTGGTCACCACGAAAGATGCTCGCATGCGACGCGACCTATAATCTAATAACCGAAAAATCAATCGACTAATTGGGCAAATGAATTCGTCCTTGGAGGGTTCGACGCATTCGAAACATTTAAAATTTGACTGAAGGGAAAACGGGCGGACGAGCCAGACACTGCGCTAAAATTGAGCCGGATGGTTCGATTTATGGGGCGTAATAAATCGTCCTTTATGGCCGTGCATAAATTTGAATCTTCCAAAGATCGACCGTTGCATTATTCATAAATTAAAAGCCTGGCGACGACGACCAGTCCCGAATTGCAGAAGTAGTAAAATGGGAAGAATTCATGACGGTTTTGACTGTAGTGGGTGGATGGATGAACTTTTAAAATGCAAAGTGGAATATATAACGTGCGCAGCCATGGAAGAAGCACTTTTCAATTCGTTAGAGTGTAGACAATAGACTTTGAGTTGGATACATTTTACCTGTTGACAACTAGTTCGCACGCGATACCTTTAGTGTCGTATTTAACAACTTTCTTGTAGATGTCATTTGGACAAGTCTGACACATGTCAAACGGTGTACACTATAAAACAATAAAACAATTATCGTACCATGGCCTCCTGAGCATCCGATTTCTGGTTGCTAAATAAAAATGAATAAAAGTAGAAGAAAAATCTACAACTTTTGAAGTTGTTTACTAGGAAAAGGAACAAGATAAAACATTTTTAACATTGCAAGCAAAAGGTAAAACATAGCCCAAAAGTAAATAATGCCGTTAGAAATACGGAAAAGATCTTAGAATGAAAACCTTCCGTTTGTTTAATGCGAGTTACGTTCTCGTGTCATAATGTTGCGTAATGTCAAGGTTAGCCTTACCTTATTTTAGCCGAAGCGTTTTTACAATTAATTTCTTCTCACATTTTCATATTCACTGTTCCTGTTCGTTTTACAGCGCTGTAAATAGTGTAATCAACAAGCGCGTTGTGTAAAATTTTTGTTCGAGCACCAGTAGGAACGATATTTATGGGTCTACTGGGTGTCCCGGTGGTCGTTACCCTTATCCGTCTGATTAATGCACAACCTTCGTAATCCGAATGGAATGCGCGCATTTGATTGTACAGGTGCGCTGGATTCTTCTACCATCGGCGGCAGCCGCCCGAACGTACCCCAGACACGCGTTTTATGGTCCTGTTTGCTCCGCGAATTTGGCGAAGACAAAATAGACCGTGGTCGTTTTTCTAGAACGCCGCTCGTAACCGTAATAAAGCGCAAAAGTTTAGAAAATATGATCGCTGTCGTTACATTGTTTCTGCCTAAAGGTTAATTGTAAAACTGCCAGCGAACTAACAGAACGAAATTACATGGAACTTATCGCCACATAAATTTCCCATCGACTGCGACGGTCTTAATTTGCCCGACGCTTCAAATATGCACAGAAACGTGGTAATTGCCCACCGAAGCGACAAGTCGAAATGTTAAATTAACCAATTGACGTCGTATAACACGCGTCGCCACAAATTAAAGCTAAAAACGACAATTATTATGTTCGATTAAAAGAAGGCAGCCTTGATGCGAAATGTCGATAACCCGAAGTTTTCGAGATTGGAAGAGGAAGTTATATTACCGTTAGACAGAGGAAATGGATCGGAGATGCAGATGGAATGGAGAGTGTAATGTTGAGTAACATCCCTTTATTTTTTCGTTTGAGCGGTGGGACTTCTTGATTAATCGGACGGCCCGAGGCGGAATTTCACATCCGGCTAGATTTGCAACAACAGGTCGCGAAACGGATGTTTCGTTTTCTCGTGAGTATCTTTAAAATTTGGAAACGAAATGGGATGGTCATTGTTTGGGTGCGTCTTGCAAGGAAAAATAGAAATATCAACTGTGGTGGTGCTTCTCAGGCTGCAAGACTGTTTTCAAGTAAAATATTCCATTGCGGGATTGAATCGGTGACGGTGTCCACCGCAGTCGTTGACGAAACGTTTGGAAGAGTTTCGTCGGGGTCATTTGCCGGGTTAGCCCTTCGAGGCACCTGCTTGTAACATCTTCAACTAGAACATGACCAGAAGAGGAAGTATTAGTAACATTTTTCTTATTTTTGATAGGATTAAAACCAATAGGTAGATCAATACTATCGCATTTCTCCAGATCCAAAGACGAAACCAATTTTCAATGTTCATTTATCAGAACATTTCTATTTCCCGTGTTTAAAATGTTTGAAACAACTTACAAACGTTTCGTCTACACTTGCGGAAGACATCTCCAGGAGCGATGCGGGCGCACTTGAATTATTCTTGTCGTAGCGTCGCTGCCGAAGGGCATATTTGGAAAGGAATGGAAACGACCAAGCGAAGAAGTACTACATAACACACTCTAGTCTTAATTTTCTCTTTTTTCAAACTACAATACATAACGGGCCTCAAAAAGAAAAGAGATTCAGAGTAGGCCGTGGAATGGTTAGCACAGTTTTGACCTTAAGTTGGAGTAATTCGAGTAATTACGTTTTCAGTGGTTTTAACAAACTCCATCTTCTTTCGCGGGTTTTGACGATGGACAAGAGACAAAACGTCGTTTATAGTTTTGATTGGCAATTCCTGTCGAACGACATTATTTATCTCAAAGCTCTACAGTATAATATTAAACAGTAGCACCATGAATTACCGATTCTTCGGTTTTTGTACGCTTTAGAAGTATTCGCAATAATTTTTATTAAAGCAAAAACCCAGTAAAAATAAAGTAACATGGTAACAAGCAGGACTTTTATCGCATCTATTTTGTATCTAAATCCGGAGGCATACTGTATGAGTAAGAAGCCGAAATTTGATACTGCATGAATAAAAGAGAAACAATGCGCCACGTGCACGCGCCAAGTAATCATTTCTCACTTGTGTTTAGTACAAAAGCTCAGAAACAAACGAGACTAGTGAATTAGCTTTCGGACATGTCAAGTTACGAGCGTCTTTTGAAGAGTTATCGGAATGACAGTTTGGCGGTCATTTAAATTACACATTTTTTACGACAATCAAATTTTTGGTTTATCTTGTAGCCCTGAGTCAAATATTGTGTTACTTCGTCGAATAGCATAAGGTTCTTGTAGAACGTGGGTAAAATGGAGTTTCGCGCCGTAATCAAATATTTAGGAAAAACGAGGTGATCAGCGATGAAGTTTAATGGTGACATGAAGGATACATTGGAGGATTTTACACCACCACCAGCGAGACCGGAAGATCAAAAAGTGCAACATCTGGAAAAATTATTTAAAAAAACATAAATTGATTCTGGAATATCGTCGATTAAAGGTTTCTGAGATTGTAACAGACTGCTGGTATATCTGAACGAGCATATCATATCCTTATAGCCGAATTGTGCATGAAAAAGCTCTGGGCGCGATGGGTGACGCGTTTGTTCACTACCGAGCAAAATGAGATTCGAGCGAAAACGTCGCGGGAGTCTTTGGTCCATTTTAGAGGAAATCGCACTAATTTTATCCGCCGATTGGCAACCACCGATGAAACTTGAGTTCACCACTACACGCCAGAATCGAAGTTGCAATGGAAGCATTCGGGTTTTCCACCTCTAACGAAGGCATTGTCAGCAAAAGCTGTAGGAAAAGCAACGGTATACATTTTTTGATGCCAAAAGGATACTGTTCATAGATTACCTTCCAAAGGGACATATAATACTGACCTTTCAAGTTCGACAGAAATATTCAAGGAATAAGACCGGGTTTAGCCAAGAAGAAAATAATCTTCCATCATGACTATGCCATAGTCCCCATCTGTGCAGTTTCTGTGGTAAAACTAAACGAAATGTGCTACGAAATCCTATCACAACCGCCTTATTCGCCAAATATGGCTCATTCAGATTACCATTAGTTCCCAAATCTCAAAAGAATCCTTGGTGGACACATTTATTTCCCTCTGACGATGCTGTTAAAGACGCAGTTGAACAATATTTTGTAGACCTCTTGGAAACCCACTATCAAGATCTGAAATTGTCCTGGAGAATCGTTGGACCAGATGTGTTGAAACGGAGAAAGGATATGATGAAAAATAAAATAAAATTCAAATCACTGTAGACGTTTTTTCTGTTTCATTCCGAGAACTTTTCAAATGACCCTCGTACGAGAATACCTTTAGCTATGAAATTTTAGAGTAGGTATGTGCACTTTTTAGTAGTTGCACAGAACAATGCAATGCCTCTTTTGTGTTATCAATTGTATCGTGAGAAATGCATACATTTGACGTATGAATGAAACGTTAAAAGAAATTGTGTCGCCGGTTGGGTTAGTGCTACTAGAAGCAGCTTCTGGACGATGCAAATGATTGGTGAAAAGGAGGCAGAACTGAAAGCATGTATTCTTGTTCCGGTTCGTGTATAACGAGTAACGAAAAAAAAAGGCAGAAACGAAAGAAGAGCTCCACCAAACACTTGTCCGGTTCTTGCATATTGTACTCGCCGTGTCTGTATGCTTTACCTATCGATTTAGTTGAATGTCAGGTCGGTGAATCGTTAAATAATTGATGGAGCTACATCCGGTCCGAATCGATCTGTGGTGGACACCCATTCTAATGGTGGTCGGTCACCCCCACTCTCAGCCGATGGTGTCTCGGTTTAGTCGTGGTGATAGTGAGTAATCCCGCTGGCCTTGGGTACATTTACCATATCGAGTGGAAGGTCGAGTGTGCATAAGAGCAAAGAAGAAGAAGAGCTCTCGTTTCTGCAGATTTCGCGTCGTGCCGTGCGCTTTTCGAAGTCGGGATTTTCGGAAGCGGCACGCACACACAGACACGTCGGCGACCGGTCGCGCAACTTTTTGTCGTCCCGTAGAATGTCCGGAATGCGAAATTACAGTAAGTGACACACATGTTCGGAAAGGTTAGTTTCTTGGAAGATCCCGGACGTCGAGGACGCGCGATAGTCTCCTAGTTCCACGACGGCGTCTTCGTCGTTGGCGTTCGCTGCATGCTCATCGACTTTCGTCTCGCTCGATCATGTGATGCGTGCATGTGTGTCATATGTTTGTGTGCCAGTGTTTTGTTTACTTGATCGCGACAGTTCGGTGTCTTGGTGCGATGGTGGTGGCGGCGAAATGAAGTGTCCTCCGGTTTGGATTAGCGGCTGAATCGTGCACCAGGTGAGAGAAGTGGAGGCTGCCTCAGGCGTCGTCGTCGAGACGTCGGGCGTCCACGTCGTCCGGTTATTTATAGGCTTTATCTCTTGCTTCGTTTTTTATTAATGTTATTCGGTCGATGACTCGGTATTTGCGCGCTAGACGGGGCAGACGGCAAAATTGAATGGCCCAGGTTTTGGGTTAGGTTCGGGTTACTCCGGGTCATGTTGGCCGGCATACCAGCTGCGGGACCGTCGACGTGGTGCTCGTGGGTGTAGTCGGTCTAGTTCCCACGACACCTGAGAGTTTCACCGAAAAGTGGATCGCGACGTTAGAAGTGGCGATTTAAATGCGCGGGGCAGACGTGCGGTGACCTTGGGAGGGTCGACGGACCCGAAGTAGGCGTCGCCGCCGGTTGGCCACCTCGGACACGACGTCGACGACGCCCGGTGTAGTGACCTCCACTAACCCAGATTCGCGCGATTCTTTGCGGCATTGAAGCGCATTCCTTCACGGCAGCGCGCCCATAGGAATGCGCTCCTCTTCGTCGTCGTGGTCTCGGGGAGTTTGCCGATCCCGGATGCATGCGGCGGTGAACGGGGCCGCCGAGAGAGAGGCTTTCTACCGGCTCACGTGACCGACCATTGACACATTAACATGATGCACTTCACCTTGCCGATGCCGAATCGCTCCACCCTCTTATCGGCCGGCATCCGCTTCTTATCGACCACAACCTAGACCTACATACCGTCCAGATCCGAGTCCACGAGAAAGACGGACGTCAAGGTCGCTGCGCCGCTATCGGTGATTCATCTCTGCGCCTCTTCCCCACCTAGAGAGACGTCGCAATCTTATCGCGACGCGTCGGATTTTTGTCATTAGAGACAATACAGGCGTCCTAGTTCGGGTATTTGGCGTGGTGACGATTCTAGTTGTTCGAATACCGTCACCATCATCGATTCGTTGTTTCTTTGTTTTGTGTGGAGTTGTGCTGTTAGTCACTTGCTAGTCATTATTGGAAATGTTTGATAGCGATTTCCTTTAAGGTTTAAGTTTGTTGTTGAGTCCGATGCGAGTAGTGAGCAACGATCCCCCCGTTAGTTATGATCGACTGTGACCAGCTTTTGATGATGGACATGATATTGGAGGTAATGGTTTTTACGTTTTCCTCTTAAAAGATTCCGTAAAATGTGTGTGTGTGTGTGCCGTTGGTAAATAAAAGGCTTTGTTTATGAAGCTTTGTTATCTTGAGCGATAAAGTGTTTTTGAGTTGAAAGGTCGGGCAATTTTGTTTGGATTCCTACAGGCGGCAGTTTGAGGTAGCAATGACCCAAATTGGGCGGATAAACCGATGACTAATATTTTTTCCTTTATTTTAATAACAATTATATAACAACAAAATCATATCTGAGCTGCACTTTCCGCGAATAATCACCTCACTCGTTATTCCCAACTTTTCGAATGATTTAACGCATATTTGAGCCCGATAACGTGAACTTCACTGCAAGTGGAGGCGAAGCACTTACGGAAAAGTAACTTTAAGGAAAATGATAACTAGAGTTGCATTATTAACTTTTAATCCAGAGTGAGTATTTCCTGGAATTGTCGCCCGACTTGTTTTCGGAACGATTATGTATCTAAGATATGGATAACGTTTTGATCGCGAGGGAATCACAGGAATTTCACAACATATCTGTGTTGGACACTCGTGACTGGTTTGTCACCGTTTCATTGCCAGGATAGAAGTCATGCAGGAATTCGTACATTCTTATATGGACGATTCTTCTGAAATAGTCTTTAGTTTGTTTTTATATAGTTTATTTTCTGGTCACAAAATTATACAAACAAATATTATTAATTGTTACTTAAAAACTCTTTGTATAACTTTCATATTTAATACCTCAAATGTAATTATTCTAAGACCAAGCTGTTTATTCCCATTTATGGATATTTCACACATTAAAGAAATATACAGCTGTCCGAGAAATGGCAGACCCCCATTCATTATTCAATTCTTTAGGGTTTATCCGAAGAAATATAAACGGTTGAACACGACAATTGTATCTTCTATATGTATAATACAAATAATGTAGTATAATATAATAATATAATATATAATAATAATATAATATATAATAATAATGTAGTATAAAATACAAGTATACTAGTACCTACTCCAACTCAAGAGGTGCCTTTCTTATCTCAGGAAATAACAAAAAAATTGCTAAATTTTATTTAACTGTTTAATTAAAAAAGAAAAGTTCCATTTTTTTTACTTCACAATACCATGAGTAATACTGACAACCAGGCTCCTAATAAGGCTCAATAATAAGGCTCAATAACCAATAAGGCTCCTAACAAAACTTTAACCACCATAGAATTACGAAGTTGCCAAATTGAGCATGCAGTTTTTTGCTAATAACTAAAAAACCATGCATTTTAATAATATTTTTCCCTGGCTCCCTGAAAACTCCCCAACAACGTACTGCACAGGAGGTCCGCCATTTCTGGGACACCTGTATAGTAAGTAGTGCCAGGGGAATGATGCGAGGACAGATGAATGACACAAACATTTGCTAGCGCTTTTGTATAAATTTCTTTGAGTATTACACCTATTATTACTTACAATAACATAAAAAGTATCAAATATCAAATGCAATACGACTCGAAAAACTCTTATTACATAGGGTCATTATAAATGGTTGTAGTCAAAGTGTGAATTGCTTTGTTACCGCTTCATACGAACAATGACACAAACACTTGTAATTTAGGGACTTTTTGCAGCTGAACTATGAACTGTCAATTGCCGGCTCGTTATTCCTGTCTTAATTTTTTCGTACTTGTGTTTTGTCGTTTGCGTGCCTTTTTGTTGTTTTCCCCCTTCATTAAAAGTGTACATTAAAAATATCAGTCTTTGTTTCTTGACACTTATGCGGAGAACGATGCATTATCACAAAGAAGTGGCACGTAAAAATTTTACAATAGGTTGTACAGCACCCTTTGACTACAATCATTTATAATGACCCTGTAGAAGACATTTTCTGAAAACCGAAACCGGAAACCTCTATGCTAATATAATTTTTCTTAGAATTGGTAAATAAACTTAGAGTTTAATGTTACTCAAAATCAGTAACTGAATAATCCTATCGGTTTGCTGACTGGAAAATTTAGTACCAAAAAAATTCATTAGCTTCTGGACTATTAGAATTTGGGTAGACTCAGAAAATATAAAAATAAGAGGGTATTTCATTTAAAACCTAGAAGTTTGATGCCAGATTTTTCACATTATGTTCAAAATTACGATGTGCTGTTCTGACGACTATTTAAGAACCAAATTTCATATTTCAATTGGGCTACTTGTTTTGTATTTAATGATATATCTTGTTTAAAAAAGTAGAAAATACGATTTCAACGTCACCATCTTTAAACATATGTGGCCGACTTTGACAATGAATGACATTTTTCACCTAAGGCTTTCATTTTCGAGAAAACGCGTTGTTAATATGAAAATGATATTTTGCCGTAAAATACAATACATTTGGCGGCTTTTGAAAAATGATAAAAAATGAATTGAGTACAAAAATATGTATATTTGAATTGTACATGAAAACGTTCTTCTTTTACTACTCTACGCGATATCTCTATATGATTAATCTCGTTTTTTGCAAATAGTACTCTTCTCCCAGCTCTAATTTTCTATTTATTACGTTCAGATTAAGAATCACCTCTGTGGAAGCTTTCAGTTTATCTAAACTGCATCTTGTAACCCCGGGATTCCCACAGAAGTCACATTTTTCTTGAACCGGCACCTATTACCTCTACTACCTCTATTATATCAAACTATTAGTACGTTAGTTCACATCCTCGACAAAGAAAATGTATTTATGACAACTGTAATAAAATACAAAACTCCACAAGAATAGTTCTTTAACAAAGTTATCTCACAGATCACTCCATACACTAATTATATTGCTGTGTCTTTTCTTAAAAATTTCAGTATCTGCCATAGCTACCAGTCTCAGCTTATTCGTCATCCGAATACACATCACTATAATTTCATTTTCTGTGACGGAATCTATGACGAAATGAATTTCTTGATGTTGTTAGCACATCTTCATCAAGTCGTGGAGTGGGTTTTTGGGACAAATCACTTTTTACTCGATGAACTTGCATAGTCCCCTTGAAATTTACAATCTTCTTGTGCTCGAGTCGCTTAGGCATTTTCTCTTTGAACGTTCAACAATAAGAAATATCGGATAAAACATTATTCCGATACTGAGTAGCCGGACTGTCACTAACAAAACGCAATGTATCAACGAAGTAGGTACTGTTTCTCAATGTATTTCAAAATAAGATTCATATATGCCCATATTCCTGATGCGTTATGCTGTAGACACTGTAATAAAGTGCAGATTCATTCTTTCTTTAGTTTTTCACTACATATTGTGTAAACAACGTAGTATAGAGTGTTATGTCTGCTGTGGAGATCCACCGAAATGAAAAGCTTGAATTTCTTCAGCATAATTTAAATTATAATTTTCGCTGAAGTCCATGTGTAACAAAGCTTCATTATTTTTCAAAATTTCTTTCAGCTCCATGATTCGTTTGTTTTGGTTACGTACTCGGCCCCTGTTTTCCAGATACTTTACGATATTACTTCCAAATTCTTCTATCATTTCTGCTATTAAGTATTGTATTTTTAGCATTAAAGTTTTCTCTAACATATTTCTTTCTGTGTTGTCCACTTCGAGTAGTGAATCTTTAAGAAACGATTGATATTTCTGTACACAATGTTTTCATCTTAGGAATCGAGACCATTTCTTAGAAAGCATTTCTCTGTCTTCTTTTCACAACAAAATGTCGACAGAATATGGATCGTTTTCCTTGATCACATTTAATCGTGCAAGAGACTGAATCAACAGCGACAAATTTATACATACTGTTCCTCCGCAAGTATCTCTCGCCGAAACATTCTGTGAAACAATATGAAACGGACGGTTCTTGCACTAAAAACCATAACTGAACGGCCTACGTGGCTGCCCTTTTAAGAATTTTGTGTGCAAATTCTTCATATACCTTTTTAATTTGATTTTACCATTTTGAGAAGAATAAACGTTTCTCGGACACATCATGCTATTCATGTCAGATTCTAAAAAATTTCAAATAGCAGTAATTTTTTTATACGTTCCCAGTGCATCATAATTATTCGTATATCCTAGGTGAATCTATACTTTTTCACTATTCGTCCTGATATAATTATTCTTCTCTTTATGGGTTTTTAAATCCTTGTAATTGGTCTTTCACAACTTCAACAAATAGAAGATTTTTCGTTATTTCTGGATTTTATTATTTAGCATCATCCGAGTCAGTATACTTCTCGTTTGCAAGACACTGTTTCACTCTCCGACACGGTACTCTGTACTTTTTAACTTTTTTTTAATGTATCCATGGCAATTTCCCTTTCTTTAGATCTCCTGCTCCTTGTTTTTTTATTTTTTTTGCACCATACTTTTTTCTTGCAATACCTCGCAGAGGAATAATATAAATACTAAATAGTTTTAGAAAACGTATAATTTTAACATTACAAATTTAAAGTACTTTTATAGCCTTTTAGAATACACACACAATAATGTGAAAACTACATACCAGGGGAGAATGAGTTTGAAGGGTCAAACGCAGAAAAAAAAAACGGTTAATACAATTTTTAAAAATCAAATCTGTGATTGAGACTATTTTCTAAATGTAATTTAGTAATTTATTCTGCAAACAATCAAATAAATTTTAATTACTATAAGGCGAACGAGTAGGTATATGCAAACGGACTATTTTGGCAGAATCACCCATATAACTGGGGCTTGCCCCTTATTTTTAGCTTAAGAGGCCATGGAAACTTACTTTTGCTATATTTTTTTCAGTGTTGACTTTTCACATTTGACAAGAACTGTCGATCAATAAGTTGCTCAAACGACGTTAACAGTTAACGATTTGTTAACAGTGTCTTATGCGTCGTGTCCTAAACGGTTCTGAACAGACTACTTAATCTTAAATTTTTCTCGAAGTAAAAATATTTCTACACTCTTAAGAAATTTCAAACTGCTTCCGTGCAGCTTCGCTTTATTTTTGTACGCATATTATGTCCTTTGCTATTATAGATCAGATAAAACAATTTATTACGAAAAAGACAAAAATGTAGTACATTGATCCGTAAAGGGCAACTGATAGATATAAGATGGGCTATAATATAGGTACCCACAGGCTGAACGAAATTTTTTCAATTGCTTCTGAAGCAGAAGGAAAAGCAGCCGAAGTTGAAGAAATTAAAATATGTGAATTATTTAACTAATATTTTATACCACTATCCCATACGGAATCTTATTTTCAACTATTTGATATGCCATGTTCCTATACCCAACCTTTTTTTACTTTTCTTCTCGTCCTGTTAAAATTATCTTCCTATACAAGATTGTTATTTTCTTTGCGTCAGAGAAAAATAGCTAAGTAGGCCTTGGTTGCTCTTATAATTATTATCCCGTAGATATTCTTTTTCGTGTTTCTCAAAAGAATAAAAAGTCTCCCTAAAAGCAACGCTATATCGTGCGTACAAAAATAAAAGGAGTCCGCCCAGGCCGCCTTCGAAACACTTGAAATTGATTAGAGTGTGGAACATTTTTGTGGAGTTGTCTGTTGACAATCGTTTCAGATAACCCATACACTACAATAATTCGTGTCTTCTTTAGCACCTGACGTTTTTGATTCACCACTTCTTTCAAATGTTATGTGTTTTGTACACTGTCTGCAGCGTAAAAAAACTGAACAAAAACCAGTCCTTAAAAATTTGAACCCAAATCAATAAAAAATTAATCAGAATAAGCCAGGCATAAAGGAAAATAGACGAGATGACTCACAAACGGAACATCTGCGCATAGAACATGCTATATCAGTAGAGCGAGAATTAAATTATCTAGCAAACGTTGTAAGACAAAAAATATTGTAATTTGAAATTTTGTTATTTTTTGAGTTACTGTTTTCTTCTAGTTAGTTATTCTAATATTTTCCAAAATATTTAGCTCAATCCTATTTGTAATATTGGCCAAATTTCGTCTGCCTGCCCTTTACGATTTTTTATTTATGAATCTTTGAATGACCATATTTTTGCAATTGTCATAAATAAATCTCATAAATGCTAAAAGATCAATTCATAAGACATGGGACTTATGTCATAAGACATGGACTTGATGTAAAATTTAGTACTGAATTAGAAATAACGAAGTTAAAATAACAAAATTAAGTTCTGAAAATATTTTTGCCTAATCTGCACTAGACTGCTAATTTGGCTCATCCTGTATATATCTGTCTTTTGTAAAAATAAAAAATGGCGAAAGCTTGATTGTTCGTCCGCTCTTAAACTTCGAGGTTGCATTAATTTGGAATGTCCCCCAGTGCTTATATGTATTTTTACCTAATTGTGACGTTACATACTGTGAGAATATTGCACTGAAAATTACCCATGCAGCTGGTAAAAAAATTAATTCATTAGTAAAATGCAGTGAGCTGTATCTTCATCCGCATGTGGCTGGCTTTGCTGTTACAAGGAGTCATTTATTTATGTTCCGTAAATTTGTTATGAAGTATAGTAAAATCCACGGAAGTCGGAATCCGGTTTTGACGAAACCACTCGCAGTATTATTGTGGCTTAAATTATTATAGATTGGAGTGATTTCGAGTCTATCAATCGACAGAAATGCTCAAAAACATTCCTGATGCTCGAAATAATAGTTATTAACCTGCCCAAACTCGCACTTGATATGGTAATGCGAAATTCTAGGTAATCGTAATATTATTTCACCCAATTACAGCTATGATAATGGCAACTAATTTAAATTACTAATGCGATCAAAGAAATTAAATACTGCTCATCCATTAAATTCAATACAGATGTTTTTTAAATTACAAGAAACCGAATCCGAGAATACACAATTAATATTCATAGAGCAAGAGCGTGCTGCAAGTTATACGTATTAAGATTGTAAAGACAAAAGTGTTCAGGTGGCTATTTAGTCTAGCTTTAGTTTTATATTTTAGAATGTAGACCTTTGACAAGAACTTAAAAAGTTTGAAAGGACGTCTAAACCGACGCCTGGAGATGGAATTTGTTAAAAATATGTGTCTAAAACGATTGTTTTCTATATCGAACTCAAACACTTTCAACACTCTAAAGAATTCGAAAGTGATACTCTAACATTACGAAGACCAGATATAAACATTAATGAAAATACGATGGCGATTTGACAGGTTGGTCTGGTAATATTTGAATTATTTGTAGTGCAACGCAATGTCACTATCTTGTATCTTATACGGGTGTTCGGAAATATTCGTTCCCACAAAATGTTAGAAACATAGGCAACCCAACTTATAGGGTTCGCAACGGATTTCGCAAAAATCTCTAAATGTGATTTGTTTACATTACATAACATTAAATGGTCATTTAAGTGAAGGCATATTAACGGAAAAAATGTTTATTGCCTGTAAATAAATGTTGAAAGTGATTCTTCTCCGGTTTTAGTCTTCTGGGACTTCAGGATAATTCCTAACATGTAGAAAACTGTGGTTATGTCGGGGACAATCTTTTTTGGTATACCCGCTATGTAATCGGAAAGTTTCAAATTAATACTGTCACGAGTAGTAGTTTTTGGGGAGTTTAGGAATTTGTATTGATCTAGACTACAGTAAATACCACAAACGCATACGATCCTTCCGAGTCTCTGTATGTTGGGAACTTCTTCTTCCTTTATTAGGATTTAAAACCACACTACCGCCTTCTTTGAACCTGGCACCATTCGATCTGAAGTCGTAATCTTATCTTTATCTAGTCGCTTGCATATTCGATGTGATGACTCATAAGCGTTCCTGAAGATTCTATACTAATTCAGGCATTGTTGACTAACAATCATATCAAATAGTAGTCGAAATTGACGACCCATCAACATGGAATTTTTCTTCCTAGTTTGTTCTGATCCACAAAAACTATCTTGTTGAAACGTTCAATGTCCGACAAGGACGTCCTTGTTTTGTTCATTCCCTATAACTTCGTTCTACCCGAACAGCTCTGTCTTGATCAAAGTGAGCTATAGACGCTAAATTTTGTTAAGTCTTGTACTGTCTAAGCCACTTCATAATTCATAATGTCAAGTAGTTAATCACCTCTACAAATACGTATTGGGTGCTGAGTAATCGGTAACGAGCCCAAGATGTCATTGACATTTCATTCATTCAGAGCCAGCATTGATTTGCTGGAGTTTCAATTTGTCTCCATGAAGGTGCTTTTCTTGAATTGGTGATAAGGCAGGTCTTGTCCGAAGTTTTTTATGCCAAAATCTCTGCAACTCTTTCCATCAAGCAGTTAATTTATAAAATTTCGTCGATGATTCATGGGCATTGCTATTTTCCAATTATGTTAAAATTTTGGTAAGACTTGATTAATTAGTTCGTGAAAAGCAATCCGGATCAAGAAATAAATCATTTTACATCGGGATAACGCCCGTTTTTACATACGTAAACGTTGTATTCTTGGCTAAATTGCTGTGCTAGCGTATTCTTTAGATTCGGAGCCCGAATTTTTTCTAAAACTAAGCGATTTTCATCAAATGAGCAAGTGACAAAATCAAATCTTTATTTTGAAGCCCCCAATAAGAAAATAGTTTCACGGATGGGGCATGGGGATAAGGCATCATATAGAAAAAATATAATGTGCGTACAAAAATAAAACTAGGCGGAGTAGACCGAGGAAGCACTTTGAAATTCGTTCGAGTGTAGCAACTATTTGTCCTTGAGATGGGAAAATTTTATTCAAGTTTTCGGTTGACATTCGTTTCGGAAACGATGCATGACATACATTTAGTGTCTTTTCAAATTCCATCTTTTGGAGTCGGTTTAGGCAAATTTTTGATAGACAGTTGCCGTTAAATGTCAACGGTCTATTCTGTAAAAAGTTTTCTTCTGTACGCGCTATACCAATTGTATATAGTTTTCTATAAATAGTCTGAATTTTAATTTTTGCATAAATAATTAGATTGTGGAGAAAATCCTTTTTAATCGATAACCTATGGAAACCTAGCACTTGTCCTGCTTTTCATCAAATTTACAAACTATAACTGGCGTACAAAAATGGGATTCTCAGGGTAGGCTATGAAATCACTTTGAAAATGATAAGAGTATATGTGTAGCACAGTTGTGACCTTGAGTTGAAGAAATTCGAAATTAAAAAATTCAGAGTAAGCCATGGAATCACTTTACAATTCATTAGAATGTAGATGAGTGATCTTGAGATAGAGGAATTTAAAATTAAGTTTTCTGTTTCGTACACGATACGCAAGATGCATTTAGTTTTTTCTAACAAAATGTTTCTCTAATCTCCTGTCGATTTAGATGTGGTATGAGCAACTTTTTGATTGACTCTTTCTGATAAATGTCATGATTTGACAACATCAGAGAAAAATATCACCAAAAGCTAGTTTCCATGGCTTTATTACAAGTTAATTGCTTCCTGTCATTGCTTCGTACTGTGCCCAAATTGTCCTCGCATGATAAATTTGAAATATGTAGATTCTAAGTAAAATTATGCATATAATTTACAAATAAAATAATGTTAAGAAACATTAAAACCACACTCATTTTTTAACTTTATTAATAGTATATTAAACGAGTTCAATAAGGCATATTTTATTGTACGAGTCTGAGTTTATAAAACTATTTTTCTATTTCGCATCTTTTGTGCACTTTTGAATTAAAAATTTGGGGAATTTTACATGTGTTGGTTAACAATTGTCAAAATTGAAATTTCGATTTTCAAATGCACAAGAGCTGGCGGTGAAAATTGTTTTCAGCAAAATATTGTGGTAAGCAACCTACCTGAGATTAATTTAAATGCTCAAAACACGTAACGTAACTATTAATGTTTATAATAATTGGGGAAAGCTAATTTAAATTGAAAATATTGTAACGTTTTTCGTTTGACGTTTGACGTGACATTTCTAATCATGACATCTCATACCACCCTAGAAAAACGAATTTACACTAGTTCTGTTACGAAACTCAAATAGGTATTGGTTGGGTGCTTTAACAGCTTTGTTATTGAGGCGAAGTAGAAAATAGTATATTAAAGAACGAATTTCATATAGCAATTTTATAAAGGAGGAGTGCCATAATATGAAAACCGGAGTTCTTTATACTATTGTATCTACTTTGCATCTTTTATGCAATTTTATAATCTGGGGAATTTTGCATCGGTTGGTTGCAAATTATCAAAATTTAATTTCAATTTTCAAATGCAAAAGCCCACACAACAATTGGCGGTGAAAATAATTTTCAGCAAAATATTGTGGCAAGAAATCTACCTGGAATAAATTTAAGTGCTCAAGACCCATCCAACGTAACGATTCATGTCTATAATAATTGGGGAAAGCTAATTTACATTTAAAATATTGTAATGTTTTGTTTTGGTGTTGACTTTGACGTTTGACATGATACTTCTGATCATGACATACCATACCACCCTAAAAAAACTAAATTACACTAGTTCTATTATGAAACTCAAATAGCTATTAGAGCTTTAACAGCTTTGTTATAGACACGAAGTACAAAGATGTTTTTAAGGGATTTTAACATAATATTGCTAAATGGTGCAACTAAATAAGAAGTAACTTGATAGTAATACACACAATAGTAACGAGCGGAAGAACGAGAATACTACATAATAAATAAAATAATATGTAACAAAATATTTTCTAATTTTTTCAGAATAGTAACGGAGGCGGCGGCGGGTCCAGGACTGCGTCGTTCGGCGTGAAAGGCGGTGGTGGCGGCGGGGGGCCCATGGCCACCCAGCACCAAACCACGGGGGCCTACCGACAGTGGGGCGGCGTCGGTAGCGGCCACCAACACGGCCATCCGGCAACAGGAAACACCTACTATCAGCGTTATCCGGCGGCTCAGGCGGCCACCGCCGCTTCGACGGCTGTGGCGGCGGCGTCCGCCGTCGTCCAACAACAACAACAACAGGCCTCCTACACACCCAACTCCACGGCCACGACCACCTACAGCGCCTCCAATTCGGTGAGTGTTAGCTTTTGGCGGAGGCGCCGGGCAAGCACGCCTCTTGAATCGCCTCATCTATTTATAGTAAAGCGTACCGCGTTCAACTTCCATTTCCACTTAGTCTGGTGTTGTGAGCTTTTTGCAGCGTGTTGTTAGTTTTTCACTTATTCTTTCTTACCAAAAGCGAAGCTGTAGTCGGTTGCTAACTTACAAACAAATTGATGTCTTTGAAACGGTCAATTATTTCTAATAAAGCGTATCACGTGACATCCACTTCTGGTTCTGGTAAAGTCGCTTTGCTCGCTTTTGAATTTGGATTTTTTTCAAAGCGTTGAGTAGTAGTCGTTCAGTCTTCCATGCTAGGCGAGCTTACAAATTAATCGTTTCCGCGGTTATGTCTTTGTAGAGGCCAATAGTCGTTACCGATTGATTGTCGTTTCTATGAATTACCGATAGCGATTATCTTATCTGGCTATCGTGTGCGGTTTGAATTAATCTAGTCGCGCTGCGAGATGCTCTAATTCGGTGGTTGCAGTACGGAAATCAAAGAGTGCCAACGGCAACGTCGCCATCGAACACGAGTAGCTCCAGCAGCCACACCGGCAGCCAAAGCGGCACCGTATCCACTTCGCTTAGCAACAATATGCCCAACAACACTAACTCGTCGCCAAACAACTCTTCCGGTTCGGAGCAGCTCTCCAAAACCAACCTGTACATAAGAGGACTGAATCCCGGCACCACAGACAAGGACCTCGTCAACATGTGCCAGCAGTAAGTCCACTCGTCTACTTAAATCCGCGACGATTTACTCACTTCGTTCGTCCGGTTTTGATTTTCAAGGTTCGGTACGATCATCTCCACCAAAGCCATCCTGGACAAGACAACAAATAAATGTAAAGGTGAGAGTGACGGCGGCTCGACGAGGCGAACGAGGGCTCGACTCACGCCTTCTGTGTTTTGCAGGTTATGGATTTGTTGACTTTGAAAGTCCATCGGCGGCAGAGGGTGCAGTCAAGGCTCTTACTGCTAATAACATTCAGGCTCAAATGGCGAAAGTGGGTATATGGTATCAACATCGTAGACAACCCACTGTACGTTTGCATGCAAGTAATACCTAGCTTTACCTTACCAGCCCTGTCACGGTGACGCTCAAAGTGTTTTAAAGGTGGAGGAGGAGTGTGTGCAATGCATTTGTATCTCGTCTTGATTATCGTGCGATAACGATTAGAAATCGAAAAAACGGATTTGTAATATATGTAATTGTTTTCGGGCGATTTATCTCGGTTCAAATTCGTTTTCCGCAACTTTATATTACAAAATGGCTGATTAACTAACGATGCGATTCAGATCAGAGATACGTGCTCTCAAATTAAGTCGGAATCCAAAAGTGCGATTATAACGGGCGTACAAATAAAAAACAATTAAGAGAAGGCCATGGAATCTATCTGTTCTTTAATTTTTTACAGTGTAGACGTCTGACATTTGACAGATACAAAAAGTTGCTCAGAAGGCGTCTGAACCGACGCCCGGAAAAAGAATTTATTAGGAAAGACACTAAACGAATCTTATATGTCGTGCCCGGTACGGTTGTCAACAGAAAAGTTAATTTCAAATTTCTTTCGAGGTCAAACATTTTCTACACTCGAATTCCAAAGTGATTACACGGCCTACTATTAGCTCTTTTTTTGTCCGCCCGTTATGTAGGCTATTGATTTGAAACTAAACGAAGTTAGTATCAATTTAATTTCCGATATAATCGGAAATAGGCCAAATCCGAAATTGTTTTAATTGGATAGACGTCCACTGATCGCTCGCCCAGTCTTAATTTTCAGCGTTCACCTAAGTGGATTTTGTCAATCTCTTTAACATGTAAAGCGTTGAGCCAAAAGTTAAAAACGCCTGAGGGAGAAATCCAGTTTATATTTAATTTTTTACAGTGTAGACATTTGACATTTGGAACAGTTCGGATGCGATACATTTGGCTGTGCTGTAACAAATTCCATAACCAAGAATCGGTTTGGACCGGAGACAAAGGAAAAGTTCAAACGTCGTTGAGCAAATTTTTGATTGTCGGTCAAACGAATACTTAAATCCCGAATTTTTTGTTGTATGATCTTGCTTTTTCAATGTGCAAGGCGTTATAGTTATTACCACTGACGATGTCTATTGAAGATGTAGGTGAAACATTCGAAAAGTGATGTCTGCTTTGAAAGTGAGTGTAGAAAGTTTTCGAATTTGTAGTTAGGTTAATGAACCTAATTTCAATTTTTTTGTCAACAATGGCTGTCTGGAACACGTTGCATAAGATACATTTGGCGTCTTCTTTAACAAATTCTCTGTTCAAATATCATGAAATGTCAAAGATCTACACTGTATAAATGTAATAAATAAGACAAACGCTTGATTCCATGGCTTCTCCAGGTTGGGGAGTGTGCACGAAACAGTTGCACTCAAGTAAGCGATCCTCCACTGGCCGATGACTCGCACTATGGGTAGTATTCCACGTTCTGGGCTTAAATATATTTTGCAGAAGACAGTGATGTTGATTTGTATTTGATTTAGTTGCTTTTCCAGAATATCAAGCTGAGAAACCCTAGAAACATTTCTTAGGTATTTTGGGATTCCACGTCGATTATGTACATATTGGAATATGACCCAATTTGATTACTTTCTTAATTAATCTTGATCTAATTAATTACCAACTACATTTACGTAGCATTAGACAGTTTGCTACATGTTAAAATTTTTACTATACAAAAATAAAGCGGGGCTGCATGGTCATGGAATAACTTTAAAATTCAAAAGAGTGTAGTGAACTTGCGTAGGAGAAACACTGTTGACAACCGTTTCGGCTAGGATACATGACATACATTTAGGGCCAGTATTATAAACGTTAGTTAACTTATGGTTCAGCTGAAGTCCGTTCAAATGTTGACCGTGATTCAGGGAGATTTGTGTTGTATAAAGCGTAATTAGGGAAGGGACAGCTGAGCTGGGTTAATTTGGGGTGGTACCTCGAAAGTTCTTAATAAACAGTGAATATCCTACATTATTTTAAACTGTCATTGACAGCTTAGAGCATTTTCTCCTCCCGGCGTCCCATCTACAGCACTAATACCACGTGGAAAGCGTGGAAACCTCGAGTAATTTGATGGTTGATTCTGGCCAATGTGGATTTGTAACGTCTTCAAAAGATTCGTTCGTCTGCCAAGTACTTTTAGTATTTTTTGAGTCTTGATCCATGGTCGGCCAGGTTCACTAATTCCGCGAAATCTTCTTCTATTGATTTATTCGCTGCCGGTGCAATAGTTTAATTATGTGTCAGTCTTGTCACGTGTGACGTCTTGAATTTGCAATTTAAAAACTAAAACAAATTAAAAATTAAAATCTATAAAAAATATTATATATGCCTCTGATGCCAGTGGTTCCAACCTCTGTTCATGTTCAAGTTTTACTTGAACCTGGTTTAACTTCTACCGCTTGGTTACCAACGTTTATAATACCGAATCTTCTTTAACAAATTCCATTGTCAGGTTTAGACGTCGTTTTAACAAATTTTTGATTGTTGAAACTGTACTTGTGATACGTCACGATTTGACAATGTCACATGTCTACTCTCTAAAAAATAAAATAAAAGCCAGATTCCATGACCGCCTGAGCCTCGTTTTTTGTACGTTTTATAAGTTTTGAATGAGAAAGAAATGTAATTAGTTCTTTTCCGTAAATTCTGGTCTAATTAGAAACTTCACCTTTAAATGGCATTAAGAGAAGTTCTAACAAATTCACTGTTTTGAAGCTCCCAAGAATCTAAGAATGGAAACCGTGACAGAGCAGTAAATCAATAACAAAACTCAACTCTAGTGTCGAGGAATGGCGTTGCTGTATTGTTTCCAAAGAATGAAAGCCACTAGACTTGACTTTAGTTTTCTCTTTATTTTTGTAATCGATTTTTATTTTTATTTGTTACTATAGCGGTAGTTTAGAGTTTGTCATGTGCCTTGCATAGATGCATGCATTTTAGGTTATTTTGATTACAACAGTATTAAAACGTTGGCTAATTTGCCTGAACCATTAAAGAGAGCAGAAGAGCAATAGGTCACTGTAAATTTCGGCAGTTTGGTGCGCTGATCCCGCTTGCAGAAACCCGAGGATCCACGCACTGGTGCATGATGTACAATATAACAAACAACATGTCTTTTGCATATTTTGTAAATTTGAGACTCTAATTGTGGATTGTGGCACTCACACTAACAAATTCCGGCGTTCGGCGACGCAACCGTCGGTGGGAGTAGCGACTCCGCCCGGTGTTTTTGCAGTAAATTAACGACAGCTTCTTCGGAATCACCCTTCTTTAATTTGCTGCATAGATGTCCGCGCTTACGATAATCCAGCCGGTTTCACGACTCTCTCTCTTTGTCGACAGCAACAAGAACAAGACCCTACTAACCTGTACATAGCAAACCTCCCACCGCACTACAAAGAATCCGACCTCGACAATCTCCTGTCGAAGTATGGTCAGGTGATATCGACGCGCATCCTCCGCGATTCCATGGGAATCTCGAAGGGGGTGGGCTTCGCGCGCATGGAAAACAAGGACAAATGCGAACAGATCATCACGATATTCAACGGCAGCACGGTGAGCGGGTGCAAGGAACCGCTTCTTGTCAAGTTCGCCGACGGCGGCAACAAGAAGAAGAACATGTACAAAAACAACGAGAACGCCAAAATGTGGCGCGACGGCACCGAAGGCATGGCGGTCGCCGGTTACGATCCCAACACGCTTGCGCAGAACGGCGTCGCGGCGCAGCACATGATTCCGGCAGCTATCGGCAACTTCCGGACACCATACGGACAGGTGAGGCTCGGGAGTCTTGCAACATTTGCCTAATATCATTGCGTGATGGACAGTACGCCGGATACGCTCCCAGCGCCCAATGGGTGCCTCAGTACGTCATGCCGGCTCCCATGCCTCCCGTAGACGACAGTTACAACCTCACGGGTCACATGGCGCCGTACAAGAACGACGGACAAGCTCCACGTGGCATACCCATGATGCTGCCCTCACCAGAGGCGGCGGTCCAATACACGAACATGATACCTCAGGTAATTGATAAAATACAAAAAAAAATTAGAATCGGCCATGGAATTATTTTGAAAGTGTTTGAGCGTAGTGTAGTTAACACCTTTAAGACGCTGCATAAGATACATTTAATGTCTTTAAAAATTTCCATCTCCAAGCGTTGGCCAAATTTCTGTCAAGTGGCAAACATCTACCTGCACTGTAAAAAAATGAAACAAAAGCTAGATTCCATGGTCTCAAAATACAATTTTTGTACGCCCTCTAGTTTCTGAACCAATCATTCGGTTATTTTGTGCTTGGCTTGAGATTCCATTACCATGGTGCAACTGGAAATTATTATTATCCTGGTGTTTGCTCAAAGTAGGGGAGACTGGGTACGGTTGTGACAATTTTCATTTGATCGTCCGTAATTCTGTCAGCATGTCAGTTAGCTGGAAGAAAAGTGTTTTTAATAGTAAAGTGTACATTTGTCTACGTATAAATACTAAAATTTTGTTCCTAAGTACAATGGTTAACTCATAGGAGTAAATTAGAGAAAGTAAAATAAAATGTCACAACCGACCACACCCCAGGGGCGGTTGTGACAGTGCTTGGGGTCGGTTGTGACAGGTTCAAAAATACCCCAAAATGATCTAAAATCATTTTATTGCAAGTTATATCTAACATCTACAACTAATAAGACACTGTAGCATCTACAGTTATTATAACATTCTTCATATTACAATCTAATTGATTGTAACTAATAAGGCACTGTAGCATCTACAGTTATTATAACAGTCTTCATATTATCAGTCAAAAAAGTTAACTAAACATTTCTAATTATACATTACGGTAACTGTGCCAAAATACAACACAAATATTAATAAATGTTATATGAAAAACAAAAAACTGAAAAGTAAGTTACTGAGATCTAGTCAGACTCATCACAGTTATGACAAATGTAATGGCGACTACCACCTGCGCACTCTAAGTGGGACCAGAACTTTTCTGAACATCTAAAAGCAAAATAAACAAATTTTACTTGTGTCACAACTGTACCCAGAAAATATGTCACAACCGTACCCAACGCACTTCTTCGCAAAAAAATATTCGCCATGACAATACAAAATCATTTACGTAAAAAGTAATCACTCCAATTTAACTACTAATGTTTAACTTATAACGATAAATTACATTCATTACTCTATCTGTAGACATATAACAACAATTATTAAAAGAAATTGAATAAAAATATTTACTTTTGATAGTTAAAAACTAATGTAGGCCCCCCCTTACGTTAATATCGCACGATCGGCGGACGCAATACTGGGAAAACGTTCAGACGGGCAAACGGATCCTTTTTCTCCTTACACTCTTCTCAGTATTCCTTATAATTTCGCTAATATGACGACTGTCACAACCGTAACTTGACACAACTGTACCCAGTCTCCACTATGTTTAAATACCTAAATAAAATAAGGCGAAAATTTGATCAAATCGGAGATCAGTGTGTGCGTATTTCCTATAGCTTTTGAAATTTGTTTTGGAAGTTGGCAATCCGGCCTGTAGATAGTATCAGATTCGATGTATTTTATACATTGCTTTTAGTGTCCGACTGAAACTCGTTTTTATGGCCGAAACCGATACCGAATTTCGGCTTCAGTCTCAGTTTCGGCCGAAACCGAAATTTCATGTTTTCGTGGCAAAAATAAAGTAAACATTAACATAATCAGTCTTTATTTATTTTTTAAAATCAATCACATATTAATCATTCAGCCTCTGATATTTTAACTTATCATATCATATTATTACGCCCCTTAGCACAAATATACTTTTTCTTTAATATTATGAAATAAAATAAAAGCTACAAAAAAAAGTGTACTTTTTAGTAAAAAGTATTTACCTAATTAATGTGTGTAGGTACACAAAACAATAAAAAATACTCTTTCATCTTAAGAACAAAATTATTTCTTCTAAACTTTGGTCATTTTGTATGGTACTCTTGTTAACGAACTACAATAAAATTATAATTAATAAGTACCTACAAATACAACTAAATAAATATTTTTGATGCAAATAATACTTCAATCAAACGTATCATAATAAAAAGAAATGGTAAGAGCTTGATTGAGCTACAGCTATTAACTATTAACTGTCTTCCCGAATGTAGTTTTTGTTTTGGCCGTAGTTTCGGCTGGATGGCACCAGAAACCGAAACTAAGCCGAAACCAGTTTTTTTGCCCAAACTAGGCCGAAACCGAAAGTTCGGTCGGAACCTATTTACTTTTGTACTCTATGAACACAGCTATTTGAAGTGCGAATAAATAAGGATTCAGAGCAGACATCGAATCTACAATAGCTTTTGTTTCATTTTTTACAATGCAGACCTCTGGTATATGACAGGAATAATTCTGCGGTGTCTGGGAAAAATTTTTTTTTTTACCAAATGGGATAACTATCTGTCATCCTAAACTTCTAAAGATTTTGTAAAATTCGCGCCGTATCAAAAAATAGCCAAAAAGTACTCCACTAGAACTCGATTTGGTGCTGCCACATCGCTTTTTCCTGAAACATATCTAATTTTAACTTATCCTTTTTTCCAGAAATCACGGAATTGACAATCAAATATTTTATTTTATATTCTAAATTCTAAAATTTAATTTCAAATTTCTACATCTCTATGTCAAACATTTTCTACACACTAACGAATTGTGGTTTTGTTTGTGTACGCCCGCCACATGGGTGAATCGATACATTTCGTGTCTTCTTCAGCAATTTTTATCTCTATGCATTGATTTGGACGCCATTTGTTTTTGTATGCTCGAACTATAAAAGAAGGCTGTATAGAATCATATCGCAATACATATACAGTATCACAAATTTTTGACTTTGAGTTGGGGATGTTTCAAGTTAAATTCTTTAATGAAAAGCGTATCTGATATATGAGATAAGAGATACATTTCGTGCCTTTCAAAAAATTCCATCTTCTTACATTGATGTGAACATCGTTTGGTAAAGTGTTGATTGACAATATCTGTGAAATGTGACGATTTATAATGCCCAAGTATGCACTGTAAACAACAAAACAACAGATTCCACGACCTCACGAGCTAGCCTGCGTGTTCTCTTAAATACGCTCTATACTAGACGAGCAATTAAGACTTAACACGGAAAGGTTCATTTCTGACACTTTTCTCAGGAAAAGTTTTCGACTCTCGTTGAACTGAAAGAGCTAAAGTTTGACAAACTTTCAAATCTTACAATATTGAGGGGTGGGGGAGAGTGGGGCAGGTTGGGGTCCTTCTGAGCTTATTACTTCATTAAGTATGGAACCGGCTTAATATATCTTCAAAACTATTCACCGAAGTAACTTAAAATCTGGGATGTGCATTCTACTGTTTTGTATTATTATTTTACGAGATAAACAGCCAATTTGTTTTTTTTTAGTAGCAATAGGAGTCAAATTTAACATCATTCGAAAGCTTATTTGTAGAATGCACATCCGAGATTTCCCGAGTTAATCCCGTCATAGTTTTGAGATATTAAGCCGGTCCCATACTTAATGAAGATCATGTATGTATGTATATTAGAAATAAATAAATATTTATTCACTATTAAGAATAGATATCCATAAAATTAGAAGTTCATTTAACAAAATCATATTTGAAAACTGTATGTTGAATACTTCATCTTGCCTGACGGGGCAAGATGGGTACACATGGGGGGTAAGATAGGATGGGCTTTGCAAAGGTCACACAATTATTTGCTTCCTCATCTTCGTCCTCTTCTCCTGCACCCATCGTTGACATTTCCAGCATCGAATCCATCCCTCAGATTATATACATTCAGCATCTAATTCACCTGATTCTGAGGAAGAGCCTGGACCTCCTTTGTCCTATTTTCTTGAACAGCTCTAGTTTTGGTGGTTTGCTTTTTTTTGTTTTGCTGTTTGTGCAAACTTGGGACTATACTGCGTTTTTCCAGCCTATTTTCATTTATCGCCTTTTCTAGCTTATTTTTGTAAGGCGATTCGGTGAGCACAGCCGTTTTCCCATGATTTCGTGTTTTTTTAACTTCAAGTGAACAATTAGGTATTGGCTGATATCTTGAGGAGTAACCAACCATTTGTGGTTTCATAATTGCACCACTGTTTTTTTTTGAGTAGACAACATGACACGACCAGTTACTTGATTTTCAATTTGATCAATAGATCTACAACAATCTTTGTTTTGTGGGCCGGGAATGTCAGTTTTGGCTTCATTTGCAGTTCAAATAATAGGACCAGGATGATCTTGATTTTGTGGAGTAGGAGCAAGTCTGTGAGTTATTTCCGACGGAGCGTAGCCGTCTTTTGAAGGTTATTTGTTGTTGTCATTGTAGCAGCTCTAATAAAAGCATTTCCGTACTTGGAATTGTGTCACAAATACGACCTGGATTTGTTCTCAGTCATAAGGCCCTTTGATGTGTTAAGACATGTATGTACAGCCATGGACAGTCAAGAATAACACCCGTGTTATGCAAATACCGACTCTGTGAGATATTGTCATTGAGTCGGTATTTGCATCACACCCGCCGGCTAAAGTGTTATTCTTGACTGTCCACGGTTGTACATTCATCACTGTGCAAGCAAAACAATGTGTATGAAAAATAACGTCGCGATTTTTGTGCACAACCAGGATGCATGCCGCGTTAATATTTCTGTCGAAGACAGAAATTTTGCACGTATGTACGTGTATGCCTCAGTGTGCAAGTCTCAACGTGTGGAGGTAAATTCATTAAGTGTGTGCGTGGTTTGTCAGTAGCGTCGGTAAGTTAAATATTTTCTAAATTTGTAATTTATTGATCATTATAGTAAAATAAATTCTGATATTCTACTGTTGACACCAAAATCGCACATTATAAATTCGTAATTTGCATTACAAATGGTCATGAGTACTAAACTATTGAAGCCTCTTTTTTCTGTATTCAATTAAAGGGCATAAACGCACGCCACTGCCCTTATAGCAAAATCGTTCTCCTCCGAATTCATCTTCCATCACCGCCGCAGCCAGAATAAAACTGAGTATTTAGCTCGTGCGTGTGTACGCAAAAGCTTAGACACGTTCTTGTTTGCCAATTGATGAATGTACATACATGTCTTAAGACATCTACTTCCGTCTGTAGCGGCCTATATGGAGACTTGTTGGTCGCAGAATACACTTAAAAGTTTCATGAGCTGTGATCAATCTGAAACAAAAAGCAAAGCACATTGTATGGGTCATTTATAAAGACTGACTTGCCCTCGCCTTGCCCCACCTACGCCTTTTTATATTTGCGTCCTAATATCTAAGTTAGGATTTAGTAAAAATTAACTACGAAATTAGAGAATAACTATTCAGAACCCATACTTTCCATGTGATTTTAGAAAAAATTAATCTACATTTACCAGGGTAATTTCAAAAGTTCTTGGAATGACATATTGGTGGCCATGTAAATTCCAAATTTTTTACGGCATTCGAATATTTGCTTTCGCTAGTAGCCGTGACTCAAGTGTTATATCACTCTGATAAATAGTATTCTTCTGAAAGTCGTGAGGTTCTTTTTGTACATGGATAAAATCGAGTGTAGCGCTGTTAGCAAATATTTCGTAAAGAAGAAGAAAAAACATTTTTTTCTCGAGAATCGTAGCAGATACGGTTTTTTAATAAGAGATGTGAAAGCACCGAAATGATGTATCTCTTCAAAAAAGGTAAAAATTGAAGCGAAATTTCAACGAACAAAAAACTTATGGAATAAAATATTCAAGGGCAGGGGTGGTTTTCAACATTCCCAATTTAAAAAAAAAAAAACAAAATATTCATTACAGAAAAAAAAACGAAATTTACGAAGCATTTTAGGACAAAAGTTTATAGAGTCAAATCGACTTATTTTGATCCCAGGAACCCGTAGTTGTTCCATGTCACTGTTGTTTTGGGACAGCCTGTGTATATGATGTTATTACGCCAATACTTTATCGGTTGGCGCTTATTCAAATTTATGCACGATCTCTGTAGGCTACGAAATCCTACCAGATCCGCCTTATTCGCCAGATATAGCTCCTTCAGATTACCATTTTTTCCCGAAACTTTAAGGGAACAACAATTTTCCTGTGACGATGCTGTTAAAGACGTGTTTGAACAATATTTTGCATACCTCTCGGAAACCCACTTTCGACACGGAGAAAAGGAGGTAGAATACTATAGACGTTTTTTCTGTTTCATTCCGAGAACTTTTCAAGTGACTCTCGTACTCTGAAGGCTTGCCTAATTAATTAGCACCCATGAACAAAAGCTTGACAATTACATAAACACAAACCGACTGGCTTCGTTTAACTAAATTTAAAAGACTGGTGTATCTTCTTCATCCGCTGCATCAGTTTCGCATTATTCGCGCCAGGTCGTACCACTGCCCTGTCCAGTAGAAATAGTACCCCATCATTCCCCCAAGAAGTCTGTTGGATCTGAGAAGTAATTGTTGTATTTTTTCCATAGAATTTTAGGTATTATCTTCCCCGGAATTACTTTTAAGGTAACGAAATAATTTCTTTCTGGGGCTCATTTTCAAACAACCGTAACGTGCGACTAATCTAGCAAACAAGAAGTTGATTATGGAAGTTGGGATTTTCATTATTGGTTTCTTGCTGGAGTTGTCGGAGATGGGGATGTGACTGATGTATTGTTGCTTCCAGCTGACCGCCCAGATGCAGGCCATGCAGCTGGGTACCGGTTCGTACATCTCACAGCCGTATTCGTACTATCCCTCGCACGTCATCCACACGGTGGCCATGGGCGAATCGGAGCACACCTCCAACGCCGCCAGCCCTGAAGATCCATATCAGGCTTACCCGCCTGCACCCCAAAAATAAGCGGGGCGCTAGCGACGCGAGGGAGGTTATGCTGCAAAAGAAAGTTTTTTCAAACAACAACCACCACCAATTTTGTAGGATTACGGTTACTAATATTCCGTCGCAAAGTTTGAATGTGCGGATCGGCGAATTAGTTGTAATTACGTTTTCGTTGGTCGGACGAGCGAGGCACGTTCCGTCCCTCCTTCTTCTTCTTCTTGTAGTGAATAGCGATTATTTATGTAAAGTTAATAAGGTGAGGCACGATCTGCAGATTTGACTGTGTGGACTGTTTATTATTATTCTAGTTGACGCGCTATTGTTTTGCTGCTGTTTGTCGTTTCGGTTGATTGATTTCTTCGTGCATTGTTACAAAAATTAAAAAAAAACGACTGAAAAATACGTGTAAGTAGGTATTTTTGATACAGTATGTTCCTAGTTTCAGACATTGTATTGAAAATAGCGAGGCACCGGTCGTTCGTGTGGGAAGAACGGATTCTTTTTCGTTTCGTTGTCGTTTTCGCTTGTGTGTACATAATTTAGGAGCGCGCGGTTCACTTTTCCCGCACGGAGGCCGGCACGATACGAAACAAAAAAAAATTATTAAAATAGCGTAGCGTTTACAGTAGATAGAAATACGACGAAGAGACGACATGGTTTTTTAAGAGGACGAGCGAAAGAGTGGAAAGAACACAGCAGTGAAATGATGAAACCGTATTTGATCTTCCCAAGCCAAAACGGCATAGGTTAGGTAAATTTAGCGATTTTATTTTTTGATGAAGATCTACATAGGTAGTTGTGTGCGCAACGCAGATGCGATAAATACTGCTCATTGAAATCAAATAATTCTTCCTATCACCATCTATATACAATACGAACTGAACTTCCAATATTTATTTGCGTTTGTGTTCGTTTTATTTATTGTTTCGATGCCCCCCGCTCGAGTCGCAGCGGGGGGCCGCCACCGCTTGACATTCCAGCGTCGAAACGTTGAAATTCTATTGCCGAATTCATTTACAAAAGTCTCCCCGTTCTGTATAGTTCTTTTTACGCGCAGCGTTCTCGTAGTGCAATTTCTGTTTTATATTTTTTAGTAGATTTATTTATATTTATGATGTGTATCGAAAAATAGTGAATGCGTCGCGCGGGATTCTTTTCTAAATGGATTTTATTTATTTATTTCGATGATAGGTATGCTACGACTGAGACAGCTGTGATTTCGTGTATTTCGTTGATTTTCGTTCGGTCGGAGGTGGGGCGCGCCTGGGGTGGGGTCGTAGTGTATTTGTCACGAAGACGACGACAAACAAACAAACAAACTCTTCGTTTTTGCCAATCAGTTCAGCAGCGACGGAGCCTTCGCCATAACCGAGACGAGGCCCGGCCCGGCCTCCTTTTTTTGTACATCTTCTTCATCTCGAGGTCCGCGTGCGTGTTGGGTTTGGCGAGTTCGGCCGGGTCGGATGACGGATTTTACTACTACTACACACGTTATTGAAATCGTGCCTTTTCAGATTGTCCATTGACAGGGATATACTGAAATATTTTAATATATTTTTTTAAGACTCGGCATTTGTGGCCGACAACCAAATTTTTAACTTCTAGTTGTTTCTGTGTTGTAGACAGTCGTACACGTTCGATTCGGTTGTTCGTTTAGATTCGATTGGAGGTCAGGGTATAGCGCTGAGACACATTGTAACCAATCTGCTATTGCAGAGAGTGTCTCCTACGGCCCTCCATCCAAAATTCGTTTGTGTGTGTATAACATAGCTTATAGGGGATTTTTCCGGCTCGGGACGAAAAATCCACCGCACACCCGTACATAATGCTTAAATATGCCTTATATAGAAGTTCAGAGTTTAAGAAAGCAAAAAAGCACTCGTCGAACTTGACCATACAATATTTGATTCGGACTGACGGGAAAACCGGGGCGGCCCACGAGTCTCTTCCGTTTTTGGATTTATTAAATATGGTTTCCGTTTTCTCCGCTCCGCGCTGAATGCCTATGTAAAGTATATTTGAGAGGAGGCGAAAGAAAGTGTTGGATAATATAGCTGAAACCAAATATTGTATCGACAACAACTAACACACTCACACCGATACGGAGAGATTTTTACATTGTTAACTGATAGGCTCAGTTTATTTTTGGTATACCGGTGCCACTCGTGTGGCATTAACTATTTTTAGACCGTATTAAACGATGAAGAAGTCAGCGACTACCTATTATAAGTCTCGGCTGGACTGAGCTCCGGCCAATTGTATAAAGTATGCGGCTCGTCCGCAACTAAGCTAAGATAGCTTGTAGAGTAGCGTAGAGTGTCTAGTTTTAGGCTTTAGCTTAGATAATGTTAAGATAAAGAAATAAAAAAAACTAGGTAGACGTAGGTGTAGGCGTAAGATGATGATGATGATGAGTTGAGAGGCGTAGACGATGCTGATGACGATGATGATGACGACGACGACGACGCGATAAAGACGAGGGCCTGGGCTGAGGCGCGAGAGCGGGTTTTAGTTAGTGTTTATATAAATATAGTATATATTTAATACATGCCGGATTGGCGGCCGCGTCTTCTACTAGTGGCAGAGTCCTTTTGACTTGGCGCAATCCGCGCTGGTCGCCATGGTCCAGGTGGTGTTTAGTCATAAAGGTGCGTCGCTGCGGGCCTCAGCCGATGCGGAGACTAAATCAATGTCTCGTGGTTGAATACGTTAGCATAAGTAAGTGTTTTTTATTGTTGATTAAGTTAAATCTGTATGTTTGTTTTCACTTCTTTTGTATTGTAAGTCTATTTCCTTTGTGTTGGTAATAAATTGTATTTGTCCAGGCATTTTTATATTATTCAAAGACAAGTATGTCTTTTCTCTAATTTGTTTTAATTCTTCTATTTGATTCCGTTTTTTGGTCATTCAGCCTTCTAGTTGCTTTCCTATCCTCAAAACAATTAACTGTTTCACTTTCCCTCACTTTAAAAAAATAAAATAAAACAATCGAAATTTGGGTAGCAGAAGACGGAGACGACTTTCTAAAGCTTTATAAACATCCATTGCTTCACTTTGTTTCCTAAAAATAAGACAACATGACGGTGAGGTTGATCAGTTGCTAATGTTGGGTGGGAGCTAGCCCATTCAGCAACCCACCTTTGTGATTTGTTTTTATAGATTTCTTCAAACTTGCGCCCACATGTGTGATTTCAATGCGGCTTTATCTTGTAATTTTAACCCTAGCTATAGGTTTCACATAACGAGCAATAGATGGCAGGTTGACGGATCCTGAGCTGTTAGCGCTTTTAGGAGTTGCTAATGGCATGGGTATGAGCATGAGCCACGATATTTCAAGACAATTTCTTTTTCTCTTTGCAAATCTGACATTTGATGACAAGAGTACCCGAGCGCAAGCAAATACGAAGTTAGCTATATATTTCTGAAATCAAAAGCTGAGAATGCCTGTACCATCAGTTAGTATGCCCCCATCGAGGAAATCTTTGTCCATTTAGAGGCCGATGCAGCTTTATTCGATACAGGTGAACCGCAAGTAGTTGAAAAAAAAATGGGCAAAACTACATTGAAAATGGAGTAAAACGCCCCCAGAGCGGGTATCCTATTTATGGGAATTTTGACACTAACGTCGGATGTTCAAAACCGGGAACGTAATTTTCATTACTTTCGGACATTAGGAAAAGTACTAGTTGGAGTCCAAGGATCCAATGAACACGCTTTTTTCTTATTGGAAATTTCATGTAGAATTCAAAAATGCAATTACGCCTAATTTTTTGATATTGATGACCAAAAAGTAGAAAAAATTATGATATAATGAAACATATATGCAGTAAAGAGTAATCACACAAACGTTTAATAAATGATGATAAAAAGGAAAAACCAAACGTTAGAAGCCAGTTATATTTGACGTTGATTTAATTTTTTAATGTCCTGCTGCTTAACGTTATTTGAAACCAACTATTTAAGTTTTTTTTAACGGGAATTAAAAAAGTTTTTTTTAACAGAAATGATTAATTGTCTAATTACTTTTTTCAATCGTCAATTATCACACAATAATAAAAGCTATAATTAATTTATAATGTAATTAATAATGCAAGTATAATTTACAAATAGATATAATAAAGAAAGAAAGATCAGAAATCAACAATGTAATAACGAAATAGACACTAAGATGCTTTGGAGGTGCTCTCCGCCAAGATCAGGGTCCTGCTAGAAGGCCTATAGCTGTTGCCAAAAAAGCGGTGACCGGTAACATTTGAGTAATCAGTTTGCAAAATAGTCAATATAAATGTGATTCCTATGACAAGAAATAGATCAATTATTATATTCCCTGTATTTCCGTAATCCATTGGTACAGCCATGGACAGTCAAGAATAACACCCGTGTCATGCAAATACCGACTCTATGAGATATTGTCATTGAGTCGGTATTTGCATCACACCCGCCGGCTAAAGTGTTATTCTTGACTGTCCACGGTTGTACGTTGTACCGGGGTGCGGCCCTTTTTGGAACTAATAAATGAATGATTTTATATCCGCCCGAACCGGATTGAAAGGGCCTAAAGTGCTATTTAATTGTGGTGGGTATATCCGATGGTCTTAAATTTCTTATGATATTGGATAGTCAACTTTTTTTTCATATGACCATTATTTAATTTTTTTGTTCTTCGGATTTCGTTCGAGTTTTTCTGAATACAATTTTATCAATATTATACCAATACGCTAGTTACCATATGCCAATCACCGTGAGCGTTAGAATAACGTTTGTAATTTCTGATAAAAATACATTGATCGGTTGGTTTCAAACAACGTTAAGTGGAGAGACATTAAAACGTTAAATCAAGGTATTAAAATAACGTAACATTTATAATTTGCGTTGAATAAACGTTTTTCATTTCCGTTAAAAAAACGTCGAATAGTTGGTTTCAAATAACGTTAAGTTGAAAACCTTAGGACGTCAAATCATCGTAGAAAATAACGTTGAAGTAACATTTATAAAAAAAAGTTTATAATTTATTTCAAGTAAACGTTGAATAGTTGGTTTCAAATAACGTTAAGTTGCGGAACATTAGAACGTTATCAACGTTGAAAATAACATTTATAATTTCAGTTAATAAAACGTTTGCATGTTCCGTTGAATAAACGTTGAAATCGTTAAATTGAAACGTTAAAATAAAAGTCATACTTTAACGTTTAAAAGACGTTTATTTTAAACGAATTTTAAACATTTGCTTAAATATTAACGTTAATTTAACGTTAAGTGGGAAACGTTTTAAAATCAAGTAAAACTAAACGTTACATATAAAACCTAAAACCGTTTTTCTTCGGATTAAACGTTTTCTCAACGTTTAAAAAACATTAAAGGCAATTTTTGTGTGTTTACTGGGTAGTCACTGTTTTAGATAAATACAAAAAAAATATTTAATAACGAGTTAAGATACGGCGTTTTACTCCATTTTCAATGTAGTTTCACCTGACTTTTTCTTGGCAGCTTTTTTTTTTCTGAGAGGGGAAAGTAAACCTATTGCAGGAAAAAGGACGAGGCCAAAGCAAAAAATTTTGCACAGGACGCCAAAAAACCAATACACAGAAATCTGACGACTGACAATTGGTATATGTACTTCGATACCGTTGGAAGTCTATTTCGGAAAAACATCACACCTCGTGGGAACGCTAAAGAAGAATAGACCAATAATACCACACGAATTCTTACCACACACGCGTTCCTCAAACAAATGGAGGGTTTTAGAAAAGACGAAAAACTTACCTCGTATGGCTCCCAAAAAGGGAAAAGCAGTCGTATTGTTCAGCGCATTGCATGATCATGCAATAATTCTTCATCCAGAAAACAAGAACAAACCAGAACGTTTGGACAAGTTCTGTGCTACATACAAATTACAAAGAGAGAATCGCAGATGGCCGATGGTAGTTTTCTATCTCACGAGGGGAGTCTACAAACTTATGTTCTTATGTAGTCATGCAAAATTCTATCGTAATTATTGTCATGTCAAATCACTGAATATCAGAATTGGAACTTTCAAGTTTAGTCCAAATGGGTGATCATTCGATTTTTCTGTAAAGCATAAAAGGTAGGAAAATAAATTATTTTAAATTGGAGCATAGAAGCGTCGTTAAATTCTGACAAAACAAGGCAATAACCCAAAGAATACATGCCAAATTAACGACGGTGTATTGGGATAATTTATTGTTCACGTTATTTCCAAGTTAAATTCCAATGCAAACAGTTTAAATAAGACAGGAAATCCATCCAAGATGACGCAAAAAGCTGGAGATTTTCGGAAGCACGAATATCAGAGAAGATAAAGAAAGTTGAATCATGTTAAACGAACGGCGTAAAAATTATTGCAAGAGACGCTGTGATGTCCTTAACATTCTACATAAAGACTTGAGGATGAATAAAGAGTCGGCATGCTTCTCAATCGTTAACAAAAATATGTGCAGAGCAGAAATTTGCACGGAAAATGTGGCTGCTTTTGCCGAAGATAACGACTATTATTCTAAAATTGTGACCGGAGATTAGAGAAATTAGCAATATAATTATTCTTCGATAATGATTACTTCGAAAATGATCCTAGATTTCAAAACTAAGGCCGAAAAGTTATTGTTTAGATAAGAGCAAAAATGTGCTTCAAGCCAGTGTTCTCTACAATTGGTACCCAGGGGCCCTGAATAACATCGTGACGCCAGTGCACGATAACATAATACAATTTGTTTCACGGTTTAATTATTTCACTATTTTTTTCTTTTTTATATTTTTATATCTTTGTGTTATTTTAAGTGCACAATTTCACTATTAATTATTGACTTTTTTGTATTTTCTTAACAAAATCGCACGGGAGACGTTTAATTATTCTTAAATTTGTAAAGTCCGGATTAAAAAAAACATTGTTGACAACTGTGTCGAATACAAAAATATTTTTGACTAGTTTTTAGAAATGTTACCAATCTGTCCACACTAAATAAACATTGTTATCATTGCTGTTATAGATAAAATTGTCCAACAAAGTTTTTATAACATTGCGTCCAGACATGAACACCAAAACACATAACATAATGGCCAACATCGACAATATAATTATTGCAGCTGCATTGCGGCGTAATTCTCTATTATGGCAATAAAAATACAAACAGAAAGGTTATTAACGTTTAACCCTAAAACTTGTAACAGTTTAATCACACAGAAATCATAACCAAGGTATTTTACTTATTCAGAACGTTCTGGAATGTTTTCGAAGCCCAGTGGAAACTCCATTTAGCTCCGGAATTTTCTCGAGTTTTCGATAGTCCGCTCGATTCGCGATCACTCTAGAACGCTCCCCACCTCTTACCCGACAGCGCATAAAAGCAAGAATCGTATTCGCGCCGTTTCAAAATAGAAAACGAACGCGAAGTGAGCAAATCCTAGTAGTGAAGCGTTTTAACAAAGCGACAATGAGTTCAATATTTGAAACCCGTACGATTCCGATGGAAGTTGAAGCTGGCGTCCATCCGTTTGATTCGTTTTACGAAGAGGACGACGAATTCGGAGATAGTGGATTTCCGTTTCTTCGGTTCCCGTCGTGGTATTCTAGAAGACGTCCTCAGAATCATTTCGGTTCCTCCAGGTTCGAACAGTTTGGATTTCCATTTTATAAGAACATTCCGTTCGAGCGTCAAGAACAACAAGTAAACGCGGAACCGGACACCACTCAAGAACAAAGTGAGAAGGAAGCAACTTCAGAGCATAGCTGTAAGAACGTCCAACCGGAGCAAGATACTGAACGAGTTATACCAATTAATGTGGAAAGGTCAGATAAGCACACAAGCTCTAGTGAATCCCAACCAGAGGTGATATTTAGACGTAGACCGACTAAATCAACCCAGTTTGTCGGACAGAAGTCTCAAGAATTTAAAAACACGACTTGTGAGAAGCCTCCACAGCTAGCGTCAACAGCACAACCAAAGCCACAACAGGAAACTCATAAATCAACACCACAACAGGACCAAGAGCAAATTTCTCATCACCAGCAAACAACAAAACCACAGCAAGAGTCACCAACACATGCAAAGCAACAACAGCAGACTCCTATATCAACAGCAGAACAGGCGCAGAAGCAAATTCCTCATCAACAGCAAACGGCGAAACCACCGAGCACCCCAATCGATTTGATCCAGTCAATACAGAGCGACGTTTCAGACCTCAAGTTGCAAGTTGAACATTTCAACGGCGTTGCTAACGACAAAAAGTATCTCTATTTGGACGAGATGCTGACGCGAAATCTTATTAAGCTGGATAATATCGACACCGAAGGACAGGAAACTGTTCGACAAGCGCGTAAAGAAGCCATCAAGACCATCGAGAATTGCATCAATATTTTAGAAGAAAAAGCAGCTGCGAATGCAGCACTGAAAGAATCCCAAGCGCTGCAAGAGGAAAAAATGGAAGCTGATGAAAGTAAAAGCCGGGGAGTGACTATTGGTGATGAAGAGGAAATGAAAGAAGAGAAGTAAATTGAAACGAAGATGAAATGGGTGACGCGGGATCACTTGAAGCGACGCCGTTAGCAGAAGTTAACGAATACAGGTTTATAGCTTCTGGGCCAGCCACAAGTCGAGGGAAGGGCACAAGAAACAGGACCAAGGAGCAGCTCATGTATGTTTTTAGCAAAAATGACTTCTCAACTTATTTGCTTGATTTTTTTACTGATATTTAATTGTAGCAAATAAAGTGAAAAAAACAAAATTCTGTTTTATTATCCTAGTCCTTCAAGTTCGAGCGATTGAGTTTCTTTACATAATGAGCTTTCGTTCGAGCATAAAGACCAACACGTGAAAATATAACGGTTCGATTTCTTTTCCATGAAGACCTTCCATTCCAGTACCAGGAGAAACATGTCGATTTCGATGTCTTAAGAATCTTCCGTTTTAAAACGTCAAGATCAACGGAAGGATTTCTACTGCATAAGGACCATCTTTTCGAGTTTCAAGACCAAGATGGGAAAATATATTTGGATTTTTATTTCAAAAAGACATAACCCCGGATTTCTATTTCACATGAACTTTAAGTTCCAGCGCCAAACCCAACGGCTGAATTTCTATTCCATAAATATCTTCCTTCCGTTCGAACGTCAAAACCAAAATCTGAAGACATATCTTCGGAATTTCTATTTCAGAAGGACCTTCTGTTTGAACGCCAAGATCAACTTGTGAAGAGATAACGACTTCTCAACAGGGGTGGTATCATCGCAGGAAAATTTCATTTCAGAGATATATTCGCATAAGTAAACAGTTTTTTTCACGCTCCAGTGTATTGTCTCCGAGACGGTTATTAACAAAGAACTTAATCAAATCGTAAGTCATCGTAAGTCAAAATTATTCCATGGCCATTTGAACGCTCGTTACTTATGGTCAGATTTCCAGAAGTTTAGTTTTGATTTTAAAATTAAATGTAAGCGATTTATGTACTGCCCTGGTCTGATCGTGTGTTTTGTTGAAATTCTTGGTAACCCATAGTTTTTCTCCTTCTTTGCTTATGTGTACGTATATAATTTTATGTGATAAGATAATACTGGGACATCTGTTGAAGTTCTGTGATGCCCCAGCACCTAATTTAAATACAGAGATTCTTTAAATTTGTTAAATTAAATTAATTATTCTATAAGATTTTCAGTTTTTTGTTTAATTCATTGCGGTCATCAGATCACAGCGTGAATATGAAAAAAAAACTTTATTTATTATTTTTTAACTGATTGGAACGCAGTTTTTATCCCTTTCAAGGTGTCGCTGAATCAAAGGTTTCTAATTTTATACAGTATGCTGCCATCTATACGGTTTATCTCAACTTTCTTCTTACAACATCTGTAAACTGAGAGATTACTGTAGTGAATTTTCTCTCTAAGTTTTTTCGTCACTAGATGGCAGCACAAACACAAAAATTACTATTTGCATAAAAATTTCTCCAGATCTAAATAATTCCCATATTTAATATTATGTAATATTCATATTGAAACAAAATGTTAGTATCACATGCCTTCAAAAAAAAATAGCGTTTGCAACTGAAATACTGTATACACAATATAACGAGCGGACAATACTAATAATTCAGAGTAGGCTATGGAATCATCCTGGAATTCGTTAAAGTGTAGAAATTTGATCTTGAGATGAATACATTTGAGATTAAATTTCCTGCTGCAAGATACATGTTTTTTTTAACTAATTCTTCAGGTATCGATTTAGACGTCGTTTGACAAGTTCTCCACATCATTATCGTCTGAGGATTGTAGGGAGAATTTTTCTTCAATGTCCATTGTCTGTGGAAAATTCAAAATAAATGCCTTTACTCGTATATGAATAAAATCGCCCAAGTCTCCAATTTCTAATAAATTGTTCAACAGGTTAGAGCTTTTGAAATCAGTTCCATGAGAATGTTTTCTTCTGTATTTGACGATAAGTTTTCCGTTTAGGAAGGCCAGTGGAATTTCCATCAGTCAGTTTTCAGCTTTTACCGATAGGTTTTCCTTTAGAAAAACTAGAGGTAGATATTTCAGTACCGAAGTACTGCTTTTTGAAACAGTTTGCTGTAGAGATCCCGAGTTTACGTCCAGGTTTTCTTTCAGAAAAGCTATTGGAATTTTCGACAGAAGCAGTTCCTTTCGTATCTGGCGATATGTTTCCTTTCAGAAAGACAAATGGAAGTTCTTCAGAATCAGTTCCTTCGGCATTTACCGATTGTTTTTTTTAGTAAGACCAGTATAAGTTCCACCAGAATAAGTTCTCTCACTTTGCTATTCGATTTTGCTTTAGAAAGACTCATGACGGATGAGTTCAAGAAACGCCGCAGGCACCTCGTTTTTATTTCTGTCTACACATCAATTATAGTAACACTTTTTTCACCAGTTGAATAGATCATGGTTTATGGTCCATGGTTACATTAGACTTCGTTTTGGCCTCAATTGGGTTTTCTTGGGGTTGGGGGGATCTCTGCGCCGTTCCTTGGTGTGTGGAATAGGATGTCCTGGTATTGTACAAAACTATAATTGTTAGGATTGCTTGAAAGGTACATTCTGGATGGACACCCTCGCTTAAGATTTTGCAACAGTTCAACTGTAGGGCGACCCCTTCTCTTCCAACGACCGATGCGCCATTTTATTTATATACCAAGAGGTGCAAATATTCAGTTTTATTGGCTTCTTTGAGAGGTTTAGTCTGCATTATAGCTTTGACGTCGAATGATGATCTCTGCATTTGTATTATTTACGACCCTGCCCAACATCTCGAGAAAGAAACATATTTTATCAGCATCGGGCGGATGAGCATAATGGCATATTTACGATCATCAATAATAACGAATTTTCAAATTGTAAATTTGCAACAAAACTGTGGGTCCTAACGTGAACACCTCTGTAATTTTTTTGCATCATTCTGCAATTAATTACGTGATTAAGTATTACATTTCTGCATTTCTTACATTTGCTTGATTCTTGTGCCAGGCAAACCTTTCATTATTTCATTGGCTAATTAATGAGCATCCGCCTCATTCTCATTCCTCCGCTTGTGTTTTTTTGTTTCGTATTTAGTCCATCCCACTGAGCGTGAACCGAAAAATTTCCGGACACGTCATTAATAACACCATCACGGTGAAAATTAATTTTTTCCCAGTTAGTACATACCCACATTAAATAATTTGAGAGCTATTATAACAAATGACGTCTCATTTGTTAATTGTAACACGTCGGTATAAACAGGCAATAAATAAATGTTGAACACGAAATTACACTGTTAAAAACATGGGTTTCGAAGCAAGGAATTCGCCGGGGAGGAACCGATCCTTTGCAGCAACAAGTTCGAAAATAAATCGCTCTAATATCTCACCTAGTCAAAAATTCTAATTTGGTCCAGGTACGGTGAGTTTTTATAAAAGGCCTTTTTCACTTTATCGTGTGTTTGATGAATTTATGAGACAGCGCCAACGACGGGTCTAATTTGGACAGTGGCGTAACCAGAAACGGCAAAATATTAATAAATAAATTACCTACATATAAATTTATATAAATGGATAAGGAAATTTATTTCACTGCTCGACTGTGTTAGAATAGTTAAAAATGGAACGAACGGTGTCCTTTGAGATTTTCTGATTTTTTTAATCTAACTTTTGTTTTATTATTTACACTGTAGACCCTTGGCAGTGACAGAAACTGTGAATCAAAAATATGCCCAATCGACGTCAAAAAGGTTAATTTCCATATTTCTTTCGTTTTCTTATTATTTTTATACAATAGGTACTATAGAATTTTTTTTTGTTTTTTTTTAACATTACGTTGCCTGTTGCCTAATACTAAAGGTAGCTTCTGCTCTTATTTTGTCTACATTCCATCTGGGACATTGAAACACCAAGCGTTCCACATCGTCGAAATTCTGGTAATACATGCAAGTTGTCCCGCTCTTTTCAATAATTTGGAATTTGCTTCACGTTTTAATCGTCTTCGTTCATTTCATGATGTTTTCCAATGTTTGTATCCCATATTTGTTGTCACTTCGTATATTATGTAGTTTTCTATTTATTTTTCCTTATGTCCTTTTGTGTCACCGACCTTCTTAGTGAGGGTAATTTACTTCTCTAATATTAGCTTCAGTACTAACAAACCGGTCATGTCTCTCTCGACACGTGCATCCTGAGACTCCATCGTAGAAAATGTTCCATAACAATGGACCTAAAACAGAAGCTTGCTGAATCCCTATTTTTACCTGTATGTTTTTTGTTTTGTTTTTGTCCACTGCTTGGACATGTGTCCTTGCTTGAATTTGGTTCTGCACTTGATCGGTGTTCGCTTCTTCAAACACATCATGACATCAGTTTTATGGTGACATCATTACATAGGGTTTGGGATGAACACGCCCCACCAAAATCTTTGTCCATAAAACTCTATTTTTCGCCGCCGAAAAGGAAATTCTAGTAGATAGAAATACCGAGTGTCACGGTATTGTGTGAACGATTCATTTTTTACAATACAGTTTTATTTAAGAATGTGTGTTTCATTTATCTATAAACAATCAGCTCCTGTGCTTAGCACCTCATCTTTATTCTTCAGGAGGAGTGGTCGCTCTTACTGTTGCCACTTTGACTCTCCTAACAAAACTATTGTTGAACTCAAAAATTTAACTTTCCAAGAAAATTGCTTTGAGATTTTGAATGTTACTAAAAAATCAAGGGAATATTGAAAACTGTTGAAGATTTAATTTTGGGTAAATAATTGTTTATTCAATAGAAATTTTTGTAGGGAAATTGTACATACATCCATTTAAATAAAATGCTTTTTGAATACTGAAACTCAAATAATATTTATGAGTTACTATAATTTTCGTTGGGAGAGTCGACTTATGAGTTTATGTTTTGGTATTCTTGCCTTTGTGCACTACCAACTTACGCGAGCGTAGCGTATTCTTGATCGTCCTTTCGACTTCTTTTTTACTGCCGCTCCTTCCACCCGTTCTTTGAAGATCTGAATCAATATTTCTCATTATTTCGTCTTCTTCAACCAATCAATGTACGTTTCACCAAGCTCACATTTAGTCCCAGTTCTACGACGTTCTTCGGCACACGTGTTCCCTTTTCTCCTGTCCGTTTAAATTTCAATCGTTTTTTCCTATCGCTTCTGGCCTTCTGCTGTTCTCTTTCTCGACTTTTATCTAAGCTTTTTTTTCTTTAACGAGTTTCAATCCCGTCTTTTTTGAAAGCACATTCCGAAACATTTTTTATATTTCCGTAAGCACCCTTTCTAGGTAACGCCACTGTCTTAATCTCCTTTTTGTTTACTATTCTACAGTGGCGACTTGCTGGTAAAAAAATGCGTAAAGAGCTACATTAGATAAATTAGCACAATGCAGCAATTAATGTTGTAAGATGTGTCACGTTTTTTTAATTACTTTCCCGCAGAAATCGATAGTGTCATTGGTTGCCTATGTATTATTATATGTCTCTTGTCATCTTTCCAACGACTGAACGGAGTTTCCAATACATTGCAAACAATATCATTAATCGGATGAATTGTTTGAACACAAACCTAACAATATAAACTACAATAGCTAACAATCAATCAGACCAAATATATGGTCACAAAAAGAAGCACTCTCGAACTCGTCTTCGAAAATTTCGAAAAAAATACACACAATACGAATAGCAAAAACTAGTGAAAATTTAAGACGACTGGCGACCTAATTCTGCACCCAAGGCAACTTTGTGTGATGTTTCGCATCCCCGCTTTTTCTTTACTAAGGCAACGGACTGCTTTGGTGCAGTGCTGAACACGGTTGACGCTTAGCTCTTCATCTATGTATGTATTCAAAGCAAATATGCGTGTGCGTCTGGATTTATTTCACACTTCGCATGAGATATGACAAAATTCTGAAGACTAGTACAACTAGTACCACAATTAGTAAACGAAAATGTAATGGGATATAGATGAATAAATTTTGATTAAACTTACAACTATGTTGAAAAAATATTTATATCGTTTCAATTGAGTTTTCAAATAATTTTTGTGCTACACTGTGCTACACTGCCTTTGTAGCGATCTCTGCGTTTCCGTCGAGTTTCTTCCGTAGTGTCCACTTGTCTCTTCAATATTCGTTTCCGTTCACCACTTGCCTTTGTTGGGTTTTTCTTTCTGTAATAGCCTTAGAGATAAGCTCTCGATCTAACAATCCTTTGAATAGTGGTTGTTCTTTGACAGGTTCCGCGTCAAGAACGTAGACTGGGTTTCCTATTTTGACTCCAGTTTTTATGCTTCTTCTGCCACTTTATCTTCTTCCTATTGGTGCAATTAGGAACTTTGTGTGCTTCTTCTTCCATCTGCGTTTTGTCCTGTGTTGACCAGACCTAATTTGACCTGACTTAACTATGCTTACCTAAACCTAAAATGTGTATGTTCATATATTTACCATCTTTAGCATTGGCGATTCAGAATAATCGTGAGGACTGTTCTCTTCCATCGACGACAAGGTGTCGCGGTTTTTTGGGAGCGGACTAGATCTGACCATATATCTAAGACTAGCTACTGCTCTTAAAACTATTTTCACGCCGGTTTTTGATATAAAAAACTTGAGCGTGTATTTTAGTCTAACGACTTGCAATGGTAATTTGAAATATTAATCGGCGAATCGGCTAATCTCTTGCCATCCGTGTAGTTGTGGTTAAAAACCCGCCGCCACTGGCTTCAAATTAAAATCCTGACGTTGGAAAAATGAGAGCATCATTTTGACGAATGCTCGCCTTGATTGAATGCTGGGACTCGTGAAAAACCAGTTTTCCAAAACGATAACGCATATATTTGTTGTTGTTAAGTTTGCGGCAACCATGGTGGCCATGGGCAAACAAGAATGGAGTCGCTGTCGACCCCATGAATGGCGAATAATGGTAAATAGTTAAGTTAATACACCGTAACGAGTGTCGCCCTTTGAGACGACCGAGCCGCCCCTACTTTGTTTTATGGAAACTGAGGGGGACCAATGGAATCGTTTCATCTGTTCATTCATCCCATTGTTTCAGTGGATTGTTCGGTGCGGATATTGGCTTAAAAGAATTGCAAACAAACTTAAAACGCTTTCGTGGAGTATGAAATTGTTCCTTGTCGAAGGTTTTTTTAGTTTCCGGTTCTAGTGTCGCCGTTGCTGACTTCCCCTAAGTCAGGGTAACCAACCAGGACCTCGCTTTGTGATTAGGGTGCTATTTATTAAAGTAATATATGTGCCAGTGTGCCACCCTTTGTGCCATACTTAGGGTAAATCTATAAATCACGGTCATAAAAGCGACTGTACGAAGTTAACTGGCTGCATCGAATGCCTGCCATTTCGTCGAAGCAAATCGTGTTTTAAACATTACGTTTCCTCCATTTCCACATCCCGGTCGGGTTATGGGTAATGTGTGCTGTCTTCGATTTCAGGAACTCGAGCGTAAACTTTGTTCTCCAAAAACCTTAAAAATATTTAAAATATTTGCAGCATTTGTGTGGATGTGACCATAAATTCAAATTTACACACATTTTATTCGATATAACGATTCTTCTGTTTCAGGATCTCGAGCGTAATTGTTATTTGCCAAAAACCCCAAAAGTATTTGCAGCATTTGCATCACTGCATAGATAAATGCAAATTTACACAATTTCAATCGATATAGCGATTTTTAATCAAGTGTGTGGGTAATTATTATTCTTACTTACGCTGTCGTATGTCAAAATAAATAAAACAAAGCTATGTAGGCCACTTTGAAATTTGAAATTCACTAGAGTGTAGAAAAATGACGTCTTTGAGCTGCAGAAATTTGAGGTTCAATTCTCAGTTGATAACTGTTTCGAATACGGCACATTTTGTGTTCGTTTTAACAAATTCAATTTTTAATTGTCTGTTTAACCCATAAACAAGTGCCGCTGTTTGTACAAATTTGTGTTTGACACTTTCAAATGTGTACACTGTAAAAAATGAAACAAGAGCTAGATTGTTATTTTTGTACATATGTTGAAGTTGTATTATTTTCCGCATTGTCAGTCGAATAAATTTGCGTAGCCCCAACCCTTCATTTTTCTCTTTCCGCGTGTTTGTTTTCCGATTCGGCGATAATGGAACATTGTTGGAAACGATTGCATGTCGCAGATCTTCCATTTTAGTCGCAACAATCGTTTTTAATTACTTTCTGGCAGGTAGGCGACGCACCCGAAAATGTATAATTAAATTCCCAAAGTTGGTGGCAGTTCGGAGAAGACTCATCTCGGGAAAGTGTGACTAAACAAAGAGGACGTCGTTGACCACGACTGACAACACGTGTCAAACTATTTTAACCAACAATCCGTAATCCTTTTACTTTTGTCGAAAATCTCATTTTACAGGACTTAATCCTTCCGCACTCGGACAACTAGCGACGGCTCAATTTCACTTGTTTTGTCACCAAACGAAAACACAAACAGAAGGATTAGAGAGGTCCGAGACCAGACAGTTTCAATGGGCTTCAAATCGGGCGCGCGAGCCGTGCTATAAATAACGAGAAATACCGAAAAGCCGTCAGTAATGGAGTGTATTTTTGAAACAATGGAAACGGTTAATATTTTGTTTCGTCGGCGTTATAAAGGCGAGCGGTGATTGGCGTGAAAACCCTAAGCTCACGCGTCGATTCCAAAAATGATTGCATTGCGGCAAAAACATTGCCTCGCAAACGTGGCGGTACATTTCGCTTAATTCCTACGTAGTTCCGTAGCTTTGCCACTCAGACGTCTTTATTAATATCGTAAAGGAGCGCTTTTCTCACGCGAGGTGAGACAGAGCGGAAAGAGTTTCAAAAGTTCTCGCCGTTAACTGAAAGAAGCTTTGTCCTGCTGCCTGAAACGGACGACTCATGATTTTAATTAAACGAATTTGTGAAACGGTTTTTGCGCACACGCCCACTCGCATAAAAATCAGAGAAACCAAACGTTTTATTGCTAATTTTGTTTATTGTACCGATTGGATTTCACACAAACGCTGAATCTTTGTAAATAATAAGCCTACCAAAAAAGATTCAGAGTAGGCCATGGAATCACATTGAACATAAATGTAGCAAATTATTTACTTACAGATTCCATCACCAGGCGTCAGATTACGCGTTGTTTAATTGACAGTTCCTGTTAAATTTCTTGGTTCATCAATGTCTAGCGGTCTGTATTTCTTTCCCTCTTTGCGTCTCTTAAGGATCAGTACCAACTACCAACTTTGTTCTCTTCCATTCCTTCGGGAATTTTCTTTCTTTTAGGCATTTACAGTATCAGGCATCTTCAGCATAGTCTCCGGCAGTTCCTTCACTACTATCTTCACAATTCTGTCGTTCGTGATTATGTCCATTCTGGGGGATTTTCCATTTTTTATTTTTCCTGCAGCCACTTCCATTTTCTCAACTTTAATTTTTTTCTGATCCGTTCTCCTTTATCTCATCTTCTTCCCAATGCGTTTCAGGATGCTCTGGATCTCTATTTCTTCCTCAACATCCAAGGTGCTCGTGGTCTTCGTCTTCATTTCCTTTCTTGGTATGCCTCTACCCATCTATGGCCTTTTAGTTTGTTAACCAATTGCTTCCATGTAGGTTGCTTTGATTCCCTATTAGCTTGCCTAATTCTCTTCCCTTATTTAAACGTATCCGATTTGGCGCCGCGACCATTTCTTTGCTTTCTTCTTTGTCCCTTTATGGTATTTCCTGTTTTTGTGTAAAATGTTTCTCTGCACGTTGTGGTATTTATTCACAATTTCTTTGTACCACCAATACTTCGGTTGATAGTTTTTTCCGCTTGAATTAGTTTTATTAATTGTCTTATCGCATGTCTGTGTGATGAATGCCGCTTGAATGTTCTTTGACAGCTCCTTTAACATTTCCTCTGCTCTCCACTTTCTTGAGCGCTCTTGACTTTTTAATCGCGATACTTATGTACCTGAGTTTTTCTCTGTTCTTCACAAACTGAGTCTGCAAATTGTGATATCCAGATACGATTCCCTCGCCCTGAGCTAAATACATTAAGACTTCTTTGATTGTTGCGTTATCAGATCCATCTCCAGGGTCTGCGTGCAGATCTTGACTGATACGTCCGCTTTTGTATCTTTTATCCGCGGCCCATTTTGGACAGCTTTTTATTCGGTTTCTGCATTATCGCAAGGTCGATTTCCTTCTCTCTAATGACTTGATCAAGCAGTTCTTGAGCTGAACCTGCCTGACCTGCCTGACTGGACCTGACCTGATCTGAATACACCTGACTACAGTGACTTTATAAAGATAGTGACAATAGACTGGATAGACAAGACGAAGGTCCAGTAGAACAGAGGGAATCAGATACCAAGATAAAAATGAACGCACTGTCAAGAGTTGCGTGAAATAGGAATAAAGAACAGAAAAAACCGATGGTTTCACACTGAATGCACCTAGAGAATAGAAATAGATTAAGACTACAAATGCTACAAAAACTCGCGTGAAGTGATAATGAAAAGGAAAACGAAAGGTTACTGTAAGGAAAAAAGAATTAATTTCATGGAGATGTTTTAAACGAAATAAAGATCAAGGATATAACCAATGAAATTAGAAATTTGTACTAAGGAGAGAAGAATAAAACAAAAAGATACCAAGCGAAAACAGCTACTACGAAGATAAAGACAGAGGCATGTTCACAGCTGAAGAGTGCATATTGAGTGGATGAAAAGATATTTTGATCATTTGTTAAAGGTAGAAGATGAAACAGAAGACAAAGAGAAAAAATAACAGTAATACAGAAGAACAAAATAAACAAAATAAAAACCGCGAGAACCAAATTTAATCGAACACATGTAGAAATTACAAAGGGACATATGGGAAAAGAAGAAACTACCAACAGACCTGAAGGAAGCTACATACATAAAAAGGGAGCCAAAAGCATGTGTCATAACTATACAAGTAGGTATAGCTTTTTTAAATGAAGCATATCAAATATGTATTAGCCGCCCACTGAAAAATAAATTAGTGGGAGAGATGGAATCCAAAATCAAAGAAGTAGAAGTGGGGTTCAGAAATACTATAGACCAAATGAACACAAAGAATGGGCTTATCCTTCAGGGAAACGAAAACCAAATATGTATATGGAGTGGTGAGAAAATTTACGGAGAGAAAAGAATTGGAGATAGTGACAGATTTTGGGCTGTTATTGTATTGAGGGTGTAATGATGCGTATATTAAGTAAAGAATCAGGGTCATCCTGTGTTCTTAATATGGAAAAGTGAGTCTTCATTTGTTCGCAAAATATAAGTTTTGATACGATTTTAGTCAGGCTGCCATGTATCTAAAAATTAAATTCATAATAAAAATTTATCCTAACATTAAAGGCATATCGTTAGTGTAGGTCTGAAGAGCTATTATGGCCACGTCACCTTGTACTGGAATAAAAAAAACTCGTGTTTCTGAACAGGCTACAATGACAAGTAGATATGTCTAAAATTTCTGCGGAAAATATGGCATACCGTGTGCGTGTGCCCAAGTGCAGTTTATAAATGAAATAATTTAAATTACCCAAAATCTATTACTATCTCCCGGTATAGAACTTAAAGGGATCACGGAAACTAATTTAGGGAAGACACCAATTTAAGAAAATAGACACTATTTATTATTTTCAAAATAAGAAATACAAATTAGGATAATCGCAGAAAATACAGAGATGCAAGTGTGCTTTACAGAAAATGGGCAAAAGGGCAAAAATAGCTAATATTGAAAGAAATACATACTATCAAATATATAGTTCAAAAAATTTAAAATACAACACTTGCTTGAGAAAACCATTAATTAACAGAAATTATACAAGCAACTAATGTAGACAAACATGCACTTTGCCACCTAATGGCCATGAAGACCACGTGGCAGTAATTACTAATCAGAACGTTGACCACTATTGTTGCAACTGTCTTCATACAGTCACTGTAGATTTGACAGGACCTATTGAGATTCATTTAGTTTGGATCGTTTAGGTAATTCCAACAAGTGTCATAACATGTTAAAGTAAGAGGTCTACACTGAAAAAAAAGCTCCAATGCCTTCTGAGCTTCCGTTTTTTCTGTTAGAGATATTCGAGATTAGTTTCTGGATATGATTTCCAGGCGTTTATTAGACGTTGTTCGGGTAAGGTTTTCATAGACTGTTTTTGTGAAATGTTATGATTTGATAATGTCTACACTGTACGATATACTAAAGCTAGTTTACATGGCTCCAGGGAATGTAAACATCGCTTTCGCAATTTCAGTGACAAACAGGAACTCGTTTGTAAAATAATTTTAGCATTATTTCAGCAGGTTCAATGTCACAATATCAACTATACCTATCTGTGGAATTGGAAGCAAGTTGAAAGGTCTTTTTTGGCATTGTCACAAATATAACAATCCTGTTTTGGTAATTTCAGTGACGAACTGGAACACTTTCGTTTGTAAAATCATTTGAGTATTATTTCACAGTTTCGTTTTCACAATTTCAACCATATCTGTGGAATTTGGAAGCAAGATGGAAGGTCTTTTTTGCCATTGTCGCAGTTATAAAAAGTCAGTAATCGGCTGTCGGCTTTTCGGATTCGGTTCCGGTGGATTCCGGAATCACTCTGCTCCATTGATCCTCCGCATCTGTCCGCCTCGAAATCCTCACATACGCAGTGATCAAAGGAAGCGAGGACCACGCGCCTCCAACAGGTATCATTAACACGCAGTGAAAATGCATTTTCACGCGCGATTCGCGCACAAAACGCGATTATTCTAGCCGCTGAAAAGCCAGAACAAAACAATTAGTCCGCCCTTAAGACACGGGGTCGTGCCTCGACTCCGACCATGTCTTATGCGAATTTTCATCCGTGTTTGGTACGCAGACGGTAACGGAAAAATAACCATTAGTGTCTATTTAAATTCGTTATCCCCCTTTTTCGTAACAGAAATCACGGCCCGGCTGCATAAGGGTGGAATAGGATCGGGCGAGATGGGAGATATTTAGCGCTCAGCTGTTGGTTTTTGCACGCTTCACGGTGGATTTTGATAGAAGTTTCATGTCTTTTCAATGTTGATTTGTACGGATGTCAGGGCCACCCCGAATTCACTACCCGTCGGAATAAATGGCGGGTGGGGTTGTTTTCGGGGATGGCGGCCGACGTCGTTGTACTTCGCTTAATTCAGAATTTAATTGATTCTTCCAACGCTTGACGAATTTCTCCAATAAGCAGTCGTCGCCCATTGATCTTAATTTCCCCCTTTTTGGAACAAGCGCTCCGGAGTTTTTGTGCATAATTGCATTGAAATCGTACCTGTTGATGTATTACATCCTTCGAGGAGGGCCTCCCACGGCGGCCCCCCAGGTGCTTCGACTCCAAAAAGCCTCACTTTACGAGGCCCCACCTCATTGTGTCTCATTGTCCCTTCGTCTTTGTGCCAGTTTGTCAACTGCACCACCGGGATCCTATCGACTATTGCTCGATGACAGCTTACAAGATGTATGCGATTTTTAAAAACAAGACACAGTAGTCGGAGTCGAAATGGCGGTGATGAATCGGGTTTTTACACCCTTTTCTCATGAAGGGGTTGTTACGACGTGGACGTGATTGACCGTGATTGGGGCTGGTCATAAACTGATTATTACCGTGCCGTAAATTATCCAGGGCTGTAATTTGAAACAATTTGCATAATATTAAAATGAAGCGTGTTTGGCAAATTAATAATTGTCGCCCAGCCTCTTACTTTTTCAGCAAAAATGTTAAAACATTTTGCACGAATTGTTTCAACTCGAATTTTTTTCTTATTGTTCTATCAGAATACTACAGAGTGTACGAAAAAAGAGATTGGCAGTAGGCCATGGAATCTAGCTTCTGTTTAATTTATTAGAGTGTAGAGATTTGACATTGGCACATCGTGACATTTGACGGGAACTGCCAAACAAAAAGTGGCTCAAAAGGCATCTAAACCGACGCCTGAAAATGGAATTGTCAAAAAGACATTATATACAGAGTGATTCTCGTGGACCGTTCATTAGAAAAATTTGAATTTCTCCTAAAGCTAGAAAATTGAAATTTGGTTTATCAACATTATCGATCATTCTGAATCGAAGTAAAATACTTTCAAGATGGCGGCATTTCTGGTTATACCGGAAATTGACATCGACAATTTTAAGGGTTGCTGCGATTTTTTGATTATGATTAATAAAACATTTCAAAAACTATTTTTTTTAAAACAGCAACCCCCCAATATAAAAGTGTCATTCGATGTAGAAATAAAAAATAACTCGAGGTATCATATGCTAGTTCTGCTAAGCTTTATATATTTTTTCATAATATTTTTCATTTTTCATAAAAATTAGATTTTGATGTGTAGGCTGTGAAATAAAAAAAATGAATAGCAAACAATTGAAATCAATACCTGCCACATGATTGTGATTCAGTTAAGTGTTCTGTTATCGACATTTTAAACTTATTGTTGCAAAAACTAATAATAATTACAATGAAGTAATATTTGATTGAGCCTTTGCATTAATTACAATATTGTACCTAAACAATAATTGAGTGTTATTTCATTTTTATTCATATACAAAATAAATTTATAGTAAAGATTTGAAAAAATCATATCATATGGCATTCTAATTTCGGTTGTTTGATTTAAATATTTTGATTTCACAGCCTACACATCAAAAGCTAAGGAGAAGATGCATTTTTTTTACAGAATGTGGAATACCATAAAAACTATCGAGAATTTGCATAACAAACCTTTACAAAGGTCGAGTTATTTTTTACTTTTATATCGAATTCCGTTATTACATACATTGTAGGGTTGCAATATGAAAAATTTGAGTTTTGTCATTTTATATATTACACCTATTAATTTTCAGGAAATCGCAACGACCTCCTGAATTATTAGATTATTAGAAGTAGCCTCGAATTATTTTTTGAAATTATACGAATCGACAGAAGGAAGAATTATTGCAATAATTCAAATGGTTCAAGAGATATCAATTTTTAATAGATTCACTAATTTTCAAATTTTAGCCTAAAATAAAGAATATTAAAAAAACTATGAAAGGTAAGTAACAGTAATCTGGGTTTTTTCGTTTGAGAATTGAGTTATCGAATCAAAATTAACATAAAAATAGGGGGTTGCCATTTAAAATAATAAAGTTGGTGTCAATTTCCGGTGTTACCGCTATAACCCTCTATACTTGTATCCACATATCGTGACCGATACGGTTGTCAACAGAAAACATAATTTAATTTGAAATTTCTCTATTTTAAGGTCAAACATTTCCTACACTCAAACGAATTCCAAAGTGATGCCATGGCCTACTCTGAATGTTTTTTTGTACGCTGGTTTTCTGTGCTTAGGTTACTCTGAAACGATTAGTTATTTCGACACTTATTCAACACATTATTCTTTTTCTCATTTTTAATTATCAGTCCTGGTGTTTAGGCTGTCAAAACTTTTACTTTTTGTCTTTTCGATCAATTTCAACAGAATATATAACACAGAAAGTTTAAATTCTTTTGTTGTAGTTTTAGTAAAATTCGAATAAAAAAGCAATTTTAAATATACATACTAACTGTATGACCAAGTTTTACGTAATTTCTTTACAAGCCTAGGTTTGTCATCATGATACAATAACTATAACTATGTTGTTTTTGTATCGTGGTTTGTCATCATATACCTACAGACTGCCCAGGGATGTTTTTTCGCTTAAATGGCAAATTATATAATAGTAATAATAGCAAAACAACTGAAGTTAAGTTCATAGAAAGTTGAAAGTGTGTAAGTTTTCACGATCGGTTCATAAAAGATTATACAGAGTATAATTATTTTTTGATAAGGAATCCAAAAATATTATAATAGGTATTCGACTTAGAAAGACATACCTTTGATACGCCACACTGTATACCTATAAGCAGATATTTTCAGAGAGTTCTCTTAAATGTATTATTGTATGTACTTTCTGTCGAAAACCCATCTCGATATCTATTTTCATTTTAAAGTAATCTTACTTCTCCAACGCTGTTTTTGGAAAATTTTGAGTCACTCTATCAATATAATGTTCGTTTGAAAATCAAATGAGACTGCGCAGACTACGGAAACACTTTGAAATTCGTTAGAATGTAGAGTAAGAAATTTGTTATCTGTTGACAACCGCACCAGTCGCACGTCAATTATTTTATCCCATGTCTGGTCATTCTGTAGTTTCCGCTGAAGAGTAGAGCAGCCAATAAATTCATGAATAGGTATGTGTAATTTTTTTATTATAACTGAGTCTACTAGTACTATTTTGTAGTACTTAAATTTTTGAGTGTTTAAAATATTTACAATCACATTTATTTTTTAATTTTTCTTTGTTTTTTAATTTTTTGGATATGAGTGTTAAATTATTGTTTTGTTTTTTTTTGCAAAATAACGTAAAGCATCAAGTTTTGGGCTGCTCTTGGGTCTCTCCGCATCTTACAACATTCTTTTTAGTACTCGTAATTTCAATCTACATATAGAATTTTTATTGATGCCTCTTTGTCACTTGTGGCTTCTTATAGAGTTGGCATGTTGTGATTCAGTGTGTAATCCTTTAACATTTTCTCGACATTTTATTACATTTTGTTTAAGTTTGATTTACATAACATATTTATTGCTGCTTTTCTTTTCAAAATATTCAATTCTTCAAAATTTTTTATCTCATATTTGTAAATAAATCTGTATATCAGTTATTTAAGTAAACATTTTTAATGACATATTACACAAATATAAAAGTCCTCTGTGTAGCAGTTCCATTTGAATACGAATGTGATCTAAATCTTCGTCTTCAAAACAACATAGTTTCTGTAAACTGGCTAGATATTCCACCATGCATGCATTTGATTTTTGAAATTATTTGACGTTTCGACATTTGGAAATGTCTAGGAAAGCGTTATAAAACTCGTTTTTAATGTACAGAGTGTGCCAAATACAATTAATTTTTGCCACAATCTCGCATCACAATACATACAATTTGATAAATGTGGATCTTCTCCACATTACTAATCATAACACCAGTAAATCTGAATTTTTTTTCCTTCATGGCTGTAAAACTCGGCTTACGCTTTATCCTAATTTAGGCAGAAAAGTTAGTATTTTAGTCAAAATCTAAAATTTTCTTGAGTTGCAGCTCCATGAGCAAAAATCATGAATCATAAATGGTTTGAAAATTGATCAATAATAATTTATTTCTGTTTTTCCTAATAGGTTTCTTGTGTGTCTAGGTTTCTCCTAAGTTGTATGTGTATATTTTGTACTTATACAAGTACACAATTAAAAAACATTTTGTAAAACTTTTTTTTCAGTTAATTATTAACAACAAATAAATCTTCTCGTTTACGGATTTTTCCCACAACCACACTATTCCTAAGGTTTGTTTGAACTGTTTAAGTTTTCAAGTACTTAGTTTTAGTACATTTGATTTGCATATTTCGATATTATACACACAATCAATACAATCAAATCAGAGCACTGCTGCTTTCCTAATCGGAAGTTAAAATTTTGAAATGTTTAGGTTTACTGATTTGGGCAAAAATATTTCAAAAACCTATTAGAATTTAAAATTTTTGATTAAATAACGAGTAAATCTGAAATATAGTTTTAAGATTGTTCAAAAACTATTTTTTAAAACAGCTTGTATTAGATTTTTCAAAGGTTTCTTTAAACTACCTAGGTTAATAATCATCTTAATATATATTTTTTGTACGTTTTAAAAATATATCACACGAATCATAAAATGTTTCTGCTGCACTTTTCGTCAGTGTAAAAATCGCAGTCTAACTATGGAACAATATATTATAAAGTGTACTTTTAAATTAGAGTTTTTTTGTGGTTTCCCTGAACTTCAGTGCATTTATCTTTCTTCGAACTTGTTGCAAACTTGTTGGGGCAAATCGCACTTGTAAACTGCTCGTATTTACACAATTCAATGTAAGCATAGCATTCTTGCGTTAACGTCACCGATTAAGAGTATCCTTTAAGCTTGAAAAAACTGAAAGCATAACTTTTTCATCGGATAATACTGAACACTGCTTTCGTGTCGTGATTGTTTATTATTTATTTTATAAAACTCTACGAGGGCACCGGAAAGGCTCATACAAAAAATACAATTCAAAAGTGTAGAAAAAGGTTGACCTTGGGATGGATAAATTTGTTTTTGGACGACCGTTTCGGATCCACTATGTTTCTTGCAACAAATTCATTTTTAGGTGTCGGTTTGCACCATGGCAAGAGACAATTGAAACGTCATGATTTGTCAATGCACTAGTCTACACTGTAAAAATAAATGCTATATTCCAAGGCATTCTGAGCCTCTGTTTTATTTACATTTGTTTGAAACGTTGAGGTTATTTATAAAATAGATGTCGCTTTGTACTGTACCACCACAGATTACTCCAGATGACTGACTCAATGCAAATATTTTGGCGGAATGACCTTTAACGACCTTCAAATTATGTAACAGATTTCAGATGGCGCATCGATCAAATTTTGCGGCAAATTTAAATATTCTCTCCTCTCTTTATAGGTAGAAAAAATGCTATTATATTTTGAATATTTTATGATTTATTCTACAAAACTAATGTAAAAAATTGTTTTGTAGAATAAATCATAAAACATTCCTTCACACGTCATACAAACAATTTAATAAAAATCAATTTATTATATTCCATAATTTAAATTAAACAAAATTATACCCAAAATGGTACCTAAAACTTACACATATGATAATTACTTGGGGTTATTATATAATAATGGAAATTTTGGAAGACTTGCCGGACAACCAATAGAGCAACCTGGCTTAGTTCTTCAAAATCATACACAAAAATAAGGAATAATATCTAACGATGCCGAAAAGTGTTTTTTGCAAACCCTCCACTTTTGCTTTAGATTGGAATTTTTGACGTTTAGAGCTTCTTGCCACAGTTTTGCTCTAGAATTTTGTAATTAGATTTCCTGAATTTGTTGTATTAATAAAACATCCTTACCATTCTTCACTTTTTGGAAAACAATGCAGTTTTTCCGCTTAGTTTTCACCAATACCACAAATAATGTAAAAAAGACCCTTCGTTCGCTTAAAATTTTTCACAAATTCAATCGACAAGCAAGTTTTGACATTTACTGGCTTGATTATAATTGCAGCAAAATGCTGTTTTTAAAATATTAGTCAGAAAAAAAGCAACAACGTAGAAACAGTCACGCTGTTTAAAAAACACGGAATTGTACATTGTTAAATTTAAAATAGTAAAAATATTGGGCCTTTTATTTTAATTTAAATAAAAGTTTTTGTAGTGACATCTAGCGATCGTAAAAAGTATTAGCAACGACTACAGCGCCTCTACATTTGCTTATGGTATCTTTGACAAAGATGTCATTCGCCTAGTTTCAATGTGTAGAAAAGAGATAGTTCCGGACAAAATCGCCCTATGAACTCAGTCATCTGGAGTAATCTGTGTGTACCACTAATAATTCATATATGACCGCCTTTATGTAAACTGTAGGTATACTTTTTCCTTTAATTTAACTCATTCATGTTGCAACTTTTAGTTAAAGTGCGTATAAAATGAAACGAAGCTGTTTGACCCGTTAGAGATTACCTAGAATGTAGAAACATTTTGATTTTGAAGAAATTTTAAATTAAGTTCTCTATTCACAACCGTTTCGGATAACAGACAATAAGATAATTTAATGCTTTCTAAAAAATGACCAGGGGTTATTTGAGCAACCTATTGACAGTTCTTGTCAAAGGTCTACACTGTAAAAAATGAAACAAAACCCCTCTATACATAGACAAAGTTAGAATTGCACCGAGCCACCTGTGCCACATTCCTTGACAATTATTTTCGCTCGCCGATTCTTCACGCACATCGAAACAATCTCTCAGAAGTTCGAAGCGGTGCGGGGGTGCGCATGCAGATTACGTCTGAGATTTAAAAGTATGTTTTATGGGCCGACACGTGACCGCTCGCTTTTATTATACGGCCGACGACTCAAGAAATCGGCACGATTCCGTTGCGTCTCTGCAAAGGTTTCCGTGAAACCTGTAACGACTTTGTTGTCGGAGGACAAATGGGGCGTAAATTTTTGAAAATGTGTGCACAACAGTAGCTTGAGCGGCCATAAAACAATTACGTCTCGGTAGCTTCCGGAGCCGCTGTAAAAACGTCTTTGGAAATGATGAGTTTGTGTCGAATTGTAAATCTTGCGCCTTATGAGTGACTTGGCTAAATTATGGACCGACAATAAACTAATCAGAATGGTAAATGGGGCCGTAAAGTGGGTGAATAAGCGGGGTGAGTTACTTCAGCTTTCGAATTTCAGGTGAAGACACGGTTGTAAATCAACGGGGTGAATGGGGCCCCATGCTTTTTTACGTTGGCCAACCTGAGAAATACTTTCAACAGGAGCTGGAACGAAACCACTGATAACAGGGTCTAACAACCTACTCACTCCAGTTGAAACCTCTTTACAATTTTCAAACAGCCACTCAAACATCCAGATCTGACACCATCGGAAAAAGTGTAATATATAGCGGCTCATACAGTTATTTGAACCCGATTACAAAAACCTATGAAAGCGTGCATTGTTTTAAGAAATATTCCTTCGGCTTCGTCTAACAGTTCTTCAAATGAAGCAAAACGTACAAAAACCATCCAAAACTGTTGTCTTTAAAGCCGTTTTGAAATGGGGTTAGACAACTCCCATCGATGGATAATTATAGCCACTGAGCACTATTTCAGTAAATTATACAGGTAGCCACTTTTCCGTTCTAATTTTACTAAGCAAGAGAGGTTTGGGCTTGAGTGATGGATACCGCACCAATTACCGCTTGCATATTACTATGATTAGGAACCGAAAGAGTCCACGTTTTCACATCGAGTCGATTGTCACTTTCAGTCCACACCGGGTATAGCGTACGCATTTCTTAATGTGTCTTAATATTATGGGTGTTGAAGAAGCTGGCCTCGGGCCCCAAGAGTATACAATTTTACACAAATTATTATTTATGGGCTTGCAGATTAGACCTTTCTCTGGCTCCGGTGCCATTTTATCGGTTCGTGGAATAAGCTTTATTGCATTCGTTTACCTTTCTACTCCATTCGTTGACCATGACTGGTATCACTTTCCAGAAAAACAAACGACGAAATATTGCTAGAAATTTTTATTGATTTCCATTTCGTACATTAAGTGGTTGATGAAGACAGAATCTTATTACATCTACGATTGCTAGTTACACTAGGTGAGACTTAAATATACAAATTATGTACAGAGGTGCCGAAGAAATAAATACACGAATATAAAGCTAGCGAAGCGCGGGAGCGTTTAGTGGACGCGGCTGGCGCACATGTCCATGGTGCCCAAATAAGGATATCCTGATTTGGCCTCGCCTGGAGAGTGAGCACCGTAGTGGCTGCCGGCGAAAATACTGCAACAAATACATAAAAATAAGTTATAAATATAAAATTAAAATAAAATTTCGAAAAAAATAGACTAATGACGGAAACAGGAAGTTAAAGTGGAAAAGAAGGCAGAAATAATAGAAAATAGAGAATAATAGATGCGGCTTTAAAAGCAAGTATACAGAGCAGCAATTTGGACTGAAAGAAACAAAAACAGAATTAAGATGTTTTTGCCGAAATTAGAACTGAAGTGAAAAAGTAACCAGAAATCAGAATCTTCCTAAGGATTTTTGACGATGATGAGTATTAGATGAAGCATTAAACGCAAGTACAGCAATAAATCAGACTGAAACCAACAGAATCAGAAATTAAGAAGTCATTCACGAAACTCGAACTGAAGTGGAGTAGGAAGCAATAACCGACTGGAAAATGAAGAGTAGTAGATGCGCCTTTAAAAGCAATCCCAGAGCATCACTAAATTAGACTGGAACCAAAAAAAAACCAGAAATGAAGAAGTTGAGGCTTTAAAAGCAAGTTCAGACTAAAACAAAAGCAGAAATCAAAAAGTTTTTGACCAAATTCGAACTGAAGTGAAAAAGGGAGTTTTTGAACCAAATTAGATCCGAAGTGCAGAAGGAAACAGAAATCAGAAATTTGGCAATCCACTTGGAAGATTAAGAGTAATAAATGCGGCTTAAATATAGCAGCAGCAAGAAGCAGACATAAATAAGTTTTTGGAGGAATTTCGAGCCGAAGAAGAATGAAATAATTGGAACAAGATACGAATGACTGAAAATGAAGTATTTACTCGAGAAAACGAAAAATGTATGGCTATGATTGGAGAACGAAGACAAAATATTAAATAAAATAATGCTGGACAAAAACATAATTATTAATGTCATAATTTTCAACTCTTGGAATGTGAAGAAATAATAAAAAAAAATTCTAAGCAAAATTAGAAAAATGAAAGTATTATGAGTGGAGGCGGAAGCAGAAAGCAGACATCAGAAATTTGCTAAATAGTTTGAAAGATGTAAAACAGAAAAGGTAATAGTTAATTTAGGTTTGAAGGCAACTTTTCCGCAGTGAGAATTCAGAAGCAAAATAGAAAAAATTTTCACTTCATTCGAGCTGAGAAAAGAAGAAAACACGAGTTTATAGGTGAATACAAATGCTCAAAATTATCTCCAATCATGATAATTTTGAGCATTTGTAAAGAAAAAATTTACAAAATAACGCTGGACTCAAAATTATTAAAAATTGAAGGCAAATGAAGAAAAAGTATTCGAAGTGGATGAGGAAGCTGCATTCTGAAATTTGATAAACAGCCCGAAAAATGAAGGACAGAAAGAAATTTGTTAAAAGGCAAAGTAAAACACAAAGAGGTTTAAGACACCTTCGGAGCAGACAACAAATTTCTGAACAAAGCAACCATCACTGATGCGAACAGAAACAGAAATTGATTTCTGAAACTGAATGCTAAACATCAATAATTTAAAAAAAGTATTATAGTAGTTGAAGAGAGCAGAAATCAGAAATTTGCTAGAAGATGTAAAACCGAAAGAGAATAGTCAATTTAACCTTGAAGACAACTTTTCAGCAGAAAGAAATTACATCGGACACAAACAACAAGAATGAAGAAGTTTTTGGATGCAATCCAAAAAAAGAAAACACAATTCCTGAGTTCACATGACCACGCAATTTATTGTCATTATTGCAGAATAAAGGAAAAATAAAAAAATTATGGTACGCCCAAACAATTTGAAAATTGAGGGCAAATCAAGAAGCAGAAATGGACGAGAAAGCAGAACTCACAAATCTGTCGAACAACCTGGAATGTGAAACACGGAAAAAACCATAAATGCGGCTTTGAAGGCAATTTCTGAGGAAATTAATAGACCGGGAGATAGTGACAGATTTTGGGGATGTGATATTACCCAGTATGCCTTTTAGAGGGCAGTATGATGCATATATTCTAATGATAATAAGCAAAGAATCAAGAAGTTATCCTGTGTTCTTCATATAGAAAAGTCAGTCTTCATTTGTTCGCAAAATATAAGTTTTGATACAATTTTAGTCAGGCTGCCATGTGTCTTAAAATTAATTTCATGATAAAAATTATTCGGAAAATCACGGTTATATCAACTTCGGACCAAAGGGCTATTATGATCACGTCAACTTCTATTTAAGTAAATAATTTGCGCGTGTTTCTGAACAATGGTAAATAGGCAAATTCTTGTTATGAAACTGCTGAAGAAAAGATGGCATACAGTTTGCGTGTGTCCAAGTATAGTTTACATTGGATAAATATTAAGTTTTCGCTGACAGTTCTTGTCAAGTGTCATCATGTATCAATGTCAAAGTTCTACACTGTAAAAAATACGTTATTTTACACAATTTATTCAAATATAAACTGCACTTGGGCACACGCAAACAATATGCCATTTTTTCTTCAGCAGTTTTGTAAGTAGAACTTGTCTACTTATCATTGGTAGACTGTTCAGAACCTGAGCTAACCTTTGATTTTCCGATGAATTTTTATTATGAATTTAATTTTAAGACTCATGGTAGCCTGACTAAAACCGCATTAAAACTTATATTATGCGAACAAATGAAGGCTCACTTTTCAAATGAAGGACGACTCTTTGATTTTTTGCTTATGTTTGATATAATATACGCATCATATGCCATCTGAAAGACACTCTGGGTAAAATCATAGCTCAAAATCTGTCACTATCTCCCGGTCTATAATCAAAACTGAAGACAACAAATGCAAAAATGTAGAAATTGTTTTATAAAATTGAAAAAAAAGAAGGAAATAATTGAGACAGCAGGTTTATTCGTTCGAGAAAACGAACGCTCACCTAATTTAAACAATAAAGTGTCAAATTTTTGGGAAATTGCCAGAAACAAATGAAAAAATGTATAATAAAAAGACAAATAATAAATTTGACTTTAATGACTACTTTTGAAAGAACAGAGCAGATCCCATCTCCCGGTTTCAATTTCGAAGACTACTTCTGAAAGAGCAGAACAGATACTACATGGAAACAAACTCACGCAGAAATGAAGAAGTTTTAGGCGGAAACTTCAATTGAAATCGCTTGATTTTTGAATTGTTTCCACATATAAGTGCTTTTTAAGAAGCAGGAGAGTGAAAAAGTAGAAACTGACAGTATGGAGAAGAATTTGTACGCAGCGATTGAGTAATTTCCGCGCACTCGCATCTCCACAAAAACGGAATTAATTACGGCATTTTAATAAACAACTCGAGCCCGTACTTAAGTCCGGTAAAATGAAGGTAAGGCATTCATTAAGCGAACCACCGACATAAATTAATTGCATCTCCTGGCACTGTTATTCCGGCGTGCCGGTAACCACCAATTATACAGTCGATCAGTGCCGTCCTCTCCACAAATCTGAAGAGATGGAGGAGGCCTCGAAATCTGGCCGCTTGTATATCAAGCCTTGTCATTGGGATTTTTTCGAAACGGAACTACCAAAGTACGCAATCATTGACCAGGAATCGTGCTAAGCTAAATTACACGGTGTTAGTTAATGGACGGCCGCGCCGCTCTCTATTTAAGATCCGGAGGTGCTGCTACCGAATGAATTATGTTTATATAGAGGAAGACCCTTACCTGTAATTCTCGTGCCAGCTGCTGAGATTTTCGGCCACTTTGTTGCCTTGTCGGGACCAAACCGCGCTCTGCTGCGCTGGAGAGACACTATGCTGCGTGGGAGACACCTGGGTCATGTTGTACCCAAACTGGTTGGTGGCGTTGAGCACGTTGTTCTGATCCACAGAGTTGTAGCTGTTGTACAGCGAGTTTGGGGTGGTCGAGGTGGCGCTGCCCGTGCTGGGGATCGTCCCCGGCAGCGTCCCGCCTCCTAGTGCGGCCGACGCGTAACTCTGCTGCGCCCACGAACTCTGCATCCGAATTTAGTACTCCACACTCACAGAAATTGTCATCGTCCTACCTGATTGAAGGCGGGGTCGCCGTATTGATGCTGCACCGGAAACGCGGAAGGCAAAGACATGGAGTTGAAGGCGTTGAGCTGCTGGGAGTTCAACTGCTTACGAAGACGGGCCCTGCGGTTGGAGAACCACACCTGGACGCGCGCTTCAGTCAGTTTCGTCTTCTGGGCGAGCTCCTCGCGGGTGTACACGTCCGGGTATTGGGTGCGACCGAAGGCGCGTTCCAAGGCTTCCAACTGCTCGCCGGTGAAAGTGGTACGCGAGCGACGCTGCTTGCGCTTCAAGGGAATCCCCGGCTCGGACTCGGTGTCGCTCTCCTCGCACGAAGACGAGTTTGGACCTGCGACACAATCATGAGTTAGAATTCAAAAGTAATTGTATAGCAAGTAGATAAAATCGTTTTTTGTTTTATTGTGCAAGAACTCCAACCGCTCAAAGATAGAAGGTGAAAGATCGAGGCGCGGTAGCGCAACCATCAATTAACTCCATACTCATATATCGTGTGTTTGTTGCAAGTCTGGACATAGGGATTTAACATGGGAAGTCCCTTTTTATTTTTGCAGCTGTAAGGTTGATATAACCGAAATACTGTTGCATGAGGATTGAAGTTCTCAAAAGCGGCTATTTGCCTGTTATTTTTTCAATTCTCTATGTAGGGCAGTTTTTGTGCAAAGGCCTCCGATAAAGCAAAAATTTGAATTTGGCGCGTACTTGTCGCCTAGCAACGCGATGTCAACTCAGCATTACCAACACTTGTATTTCGAATTGATTCAGTCACTTTGATTGTTCAACGTATTTGTGGTTCCAAATTGTTGTCCATTTAATTTCAATCATTTTTTTTGGATAAATCATTGTTTTATTTTCAAAAAATATTCGATCTAACATTTTTATGACTTTTTTGCCCTTAAATCAACTGGTGTTATTTTAAAAAAATAAGTTTTTGAAATTTTGTTATAATGATATCCAAAAAATCGCAGCAACTCCTTGAGACATTCAAATTGTATAAAAAGTACTTATAGATTATGGTCTTAGCTTATGCAAAACGACAAAAAAAATCGATTGTATTATCTGCAACAAATCAAGAGATATTAATTTTTAAAAAGATCCTTGTATGTCCAAATTTTAGCATTAAATTAAAAATTTTTAAAAAGTATGAAAATAAACTAAAAAATAACAAACTTGATATCAATTTCGGGTATAACCGGAAATGCCGCCATTTTGAAATTAATTTACATCGTTCAGATGGGCGATAATGAGGATGCACCAAATTTCAATTTTCTCGCTTTGCGGGAAATTCCAATTTCTCTAATAAACAGTCTGCGTGAATCACCCTATATGTATATGTATGCACAGGCCGTATTTTGGTATCAATCGATTACATTTTTGATGAGGTTTTAATTATATGATTGAATTGGGGTATACCTATCGATAATTTGGAAAATAGTTTGTTAAGAAGTTGAAAATGATGAGTCATAAAGATGTCATTAGGAAGCTTATGAAAAATGTGATCGATTGATAACAAAATATACAGAGTTCCATTTTTTAAAAATGATTAAATTAACAATTTGCATTCATGAAGTTTGACTTAACCACTATAAACTAGACGATATTAAAAAAAATTGCTTTGGGAGCAGTAATTTTTCAAATAAATGAATTTTTTCGTTATAATGTGAAATAATTGCAAAACAACTGAAGTTAGGTCCATAATAGATTATACAAAATATAATTATTTTCGAATCCGAAAATAGCGTAATATTCTGGGTGTTTCATTTAAAAAAACATAACTTTGATGCGCACAGAGCGGTGCATTCTGTATACTTATAAGCAGATATTTTCAGATATTAAGCAGACATTCTCTTAAATAGATTGTACTTTCTGTCGAAAACCGCATCTCAATATCTTATTTCATTCTAGAGTAATCTTACTTCTTCGCAGCGCTGGGACAGCTTTTTATACAAAATGTTTTCTAAAAGTATGGAACCGGCTTAATATCTTCAATACCATTTAGCGGACCAACTGTCAAGTTATTCCGTTAAATGATATTGAAGATATTAAGCCGATTCCATACTTTTTGAACACCCGGTATGTATAAACTCATATCGAGAAACGTCTTGTATCTGAGTTACACCCTTGCAAAGAGGTAGGTTAAAATATTTTTTTATTTTATTTCTCAAATTTAGACTCATCGAAAAATAAAATTTGGGATGCAACTTTTACTTATCAAAGGCTTTTCTATGCCATTTTTAATAATCTTTACCATCTTTCTGTGGGGACATCTTAAACAATTGTTTATACGATTCCAATTGAAAAAGTGGAGGAATTATGCAATCGTATTATTGCGTCTTGTGGAACAATTCGAGAGACTGCAGGCATTTTTCAACGTGTTTGCTAGTCAACATTTTTATAAATGTTTAAATTAAATAAATTGTTAAAAAATTATTTTATTTTTTCCTCAAACACAAAGCACATGATTGAAAATATTGCCATAGAAAAGCCTTTAATATGGCTAATTTCATTCTTCTTTGAATCTCCAAATTTGAGAAATAAAATAAAAACTTAACTTTAACCAACCCCTTTACAGGGACGTAACTCCGATAGCAGGCGTTTTTGGAAATAAGTTTATATAGAAGCCTTGTCATATTTGTGGTATCTGGTATTTCCTTTTTCTTTATGAACGTATTGCATTATTCCGTGAGTAGTATAGTTGCATAGTTTTATTGATTTTTCTATTTTATTATTTATTTTTCTGCCCCATTATTGTCAGTATTTAAACCTGTTGGCTTGTTGTATATCTGTGTTGTCAAGCTTTACTTGTCTACATATCGTTTTATATTGCTTCCCCATATCTGTTTCCTAGCTAATTTGGGTCTTGTGTCCCTCTTTATTTCCTGAATCCGCTCTGGGATTTTTCGAGTTCTTTTTCGTCTGTTGTGCCTATCTGATATTCTTTCGTACACAGTATCATGCCTGTGTAGTTATTGCAGATTATATTGTTACCCAGCAAAGTTTCTCAATACGGGAACAACTAAGGCTTGTTAGTACTTCGAAAACATTGTTTCCTAAGTTCCGCAGCATTTCAGAAGTTATCCTGACATGTCATGCTTCTTTAGTTAACCCTTTTTAAACTTTTCACAGCATCTCTTACATCTTCTATACTTAAAATCTTCTTCTTCTGTTTTTAGTGGGTCCTCGAAATTGTACTTCCAGCGTGTCATTATACCCTGATCATTCTCCAATATTCTACCTGCTTTGGATTTTACGTGTTTTTTTAGTGTTCTTAGTACTTTATAGAATAGGTTCTGGTTTCCGTGGCTATACTCTTCCATTTTTCTGCCATACTATACATATATATTTCCATGATCTATCTTTCGCAATTTTCACCAGTTTCTTGACTTTTTTCCTCTGATTTTTATGTGGCGTAACTTTTATGATTTCGATTGTTTAGATAGCTCTACCACTTGCTCTTTTTAAGACTGATTTCTATTTTAATCTATTACTTGCTTGTGGGCGCGGTAAATTGCAGCCGCAAGGGAATGGACGAAGACAATAATTTTAGTTCTGGTTATGCAATCCACAACGCACGAAGCAATATTGTTCCTGTTCATACGGAGGGAATCAAAGAATTTAACATAATCTATTAGAATATTAATTTGTTAACCGGTATAAATCGGAATTCGTCTTTATTTTATTTCCGCTGAATTTTCAGGCAAAACAATTCGACCAATTGTTCTTTAAAATAAGAAAAAATGATAATAGAACCAATTATAAACGAAAAAAGTTTTATTAAATTTTACTAATAAAACTAACTTATTAAAAAATTGGTGCCTGGATTCCAATTTATTTACATTATGCTTTCTTTGGAATAAAGTGGTGTCTTATCTCTATATAGTTCTTCGAAATTATTTTTATAAAAAGAATAACATTATTAATACATTAAGAGTGGGTGTTCTTATAATGATTCAAAAATCGGCCTATTTAAATAAAAATGCAATTCACTAGAACATAACAGTTTTTTCACTTTTCTGGCATGTAACACATTAAAAATTTAGGGATAAAGGAGAGCATGAGAGCTAAGATCATTTTATTTGATCTATGATTGATATAGCGATGAAAACTTAGCTTCTTTTTTCCTATGCTTTCTAATTGGGTTTTTTATCTACGTTCTATTTACACAACCAAATGCTGAACACATAACAATGGTTAATTAATGCACAAATGAAAACGTATCTGACACTAAACGCACAAAACGATCGGTTAAAATTTGGAAACTGGTTCATACAGGAAGTGGGGGAAACAAACGGCTTCAACGTAGATTTGATATGCGCACTCTCTATTTATATTCTTCATGCTTCCACCAGCTCGTTTTGTTCTATTATTTTATTCCGCTTGTTCTCTATGCTGTCAGTAAACTTGTTCGATAAACCTTATCTATAGTTTGAATTGAATAACTTGGTAAATTTTCTTTGTATTTTTTAATTTTTTTTACTGTACAGGAAGATCCTGTACAGATTTCTGCCCTTTATTTTTTATTTAGTTTATATGTTTGTATTGTTGTCTTATTTTTTTGTTGTTCCTTTTTGTCTCTGTTCTGTTATTATTTTTATTTTTGCTGATACAATGTAGTGATCTGTATACATTTACATAGTTCTGGTCGTCTTCGTACTCTTGTGTCTACTACTTCTATTTTTAAATCTAAATTTACTATGTAAGTAGTGTATTATTGACCTCCCCCCCTGGTTATTCATTTCCTGTGTATTTGTGTTTATTATTATAATATTTGTTATAATTAGATGTATGTTGAGCAAAAATCAATAAGACTTTTCCGGTTATTATAATAATTAATTAATAATCAGGCTTGATTGACCACTGGGTCCCCCAGGCATCTCCTGCAGGTCCACTACTAATAAATCATACCGTATCGGACAAGAAATTAATAACAGTTTGACCACCATAATAGCGGCAATTTATAAATATAAATAATATTTCGCAAAATATTGTCGGTTTTGCATAAACGAGCTCGTTGCATCACTGCTTGGGTAACGGCTTGGGAAATGAAGAGTTCTTTTGTGCGGCGACGATTTGATTTTTTTTTTTGATGTGATGGCGTGTACAATTACGATTCGGTGATGGCTGAAGGCTCCGCATTGTTCGGGAAGTTGTAATAAATATGGAAATAATCTTGTCGGGTTGGAGTCATTGACTAGACGAATTATTCATGTCGCGGGGTGATTAATGGGGAAAATCCGATGGCATCTTCAAGAAAGCTTCGATCGATTGCTGAAGCACGTCATGGTAATAATAAATGGGTGTTGGGAATGTGATTGAAGAAATTGAGTGTCGGAAGAACTAAAACCAAAGACAATATTTTACATTTGGAGATGGTCGGTGTTTTCGTAAAGGGAATAAGGACGTTTAAGGAAATGCAGTGAGTGGAGCAGCGAGAAGCCGGAAGCGTAGACGCCGGAGAAATCCGGTCGGTTTCCCCAAAATTGGTAGCCGAGAGCGATCGGTTCCGAAATCTAATTAAGCCGCAATAAAAATCAATCACCGACGGCGAAGATCAGCAGGTTCAATGGAGTTAATATGCGGTAATAATAAAATGAACCGTCATTATGCCGACGTGGCGTTCGCATCTTTTGTGTTGCGTCATGGTTCATCTTGTGAGGTCCCAAGTAACGTGTGATAAAATTTTCTGTCAATTTTAACGTTGAGTTGGTTCGGCGCTTTTTATCACTCCACATCGCGCCATGAATCAATTTGACCACGGTCACGCTTTTTCCCCGACTTTACGGAAATTTGGCGGCGCGTTTAATGAAAAATTAGTGATTTCGGCGGTTCTTGCGACAAGTTGAGGAATTCGGAAAACAAACAGCCGAGGTTCACACGGGTTTTGCTCACCGAGGATTCCGTCGATGGAGTGGTTTTTGCGTTCCGGGTCTTCCTTGCGACCTCCACGCAGGAGGCGGCTGATGGAACTCACCGACGGGGCGGAGTTCTTGTCGCAGATGCCTTCCTGTAACGGAACTCATTTAACATCTTCGATTCCGCGAACGCTGAAAAACGGTAATGCGGAGAGAACCAATCTCATCCACAAATTTGTACGCCCGCGGTCCAAACTCGAATCAATTGCCAATTATCAAGCAGCGTCACACACAATATTTACCAAATGAAATTAAATGTTTTATCTTAACAACCTGAATTTAATTGAAAATGAAACAAAACTAAAACTAAGAAGGTCTTAGAACTGAGCTTTTGTTTTATTTTTTACAGTGTACACCTTGAAATTGACAAATGACTTTTGACAGGAACCGACAACACTTGGAGACACTAAATGCATAGAGACGGTTTTCAGCAGAGAACTTAATCTCAAATTACTCCAACTCACTTTAATGTAATTAAAAAGGTAAACCGCTGGGGTTTTATGGTGTACAGTGTGAAGGAATTATGGAATTTATTGGGGATTATGGGGATTTATTGGAAATCATGGAGATTTATCTGGAATTACGGAGATTTATTGGAATTTACACGAAATTTATTGGGAATTACAAGGAAAATAACAATTGCGGTTCTGCACTTGCGCAGTATCTGCCAGACAAGATTGTTGCCCACATATGCAATACAACGAAATAAATATTTTTCACCATCGTTCTTGATAATTTCATACGTTTTATGTATTGCAAAGTTTTTATTTTGGATATTTTCTTTATTTACTAATGCACCCAGACAAGTGCCCACATAATATTTATAATCGATTTAAGTGCATACTAATTAACAGCGTAACTGAAGTTTTGTTATCTTTAATAATTTAAAATTATTATGGCCTCTAAATATTTGCCTATGTATCTACAGTGGAACTTCTCTAACTCGAATCTCCAAGGGACCGAAAACTTAATTCGAGTAGAGAAAATTCGACTTATAGAAAAGTACGCCGACCTAAAACTTAAATTTAATAGGCATTGTGAAAAATAACTGATTCATACATATGTTCAGAATACAAGATTCATACGTAGGTATAATACATATGTACATACATACATACATACATAAAGCAACAAATGGAAAAAATTATACCATTTGAAAAAATCAGTATTTTTTGTGGACCATTACAAAAGTTTTTTTTTGTTTTCTAAAATAGTTAATAATGTGTTGGGGGAATTCCAAATTGTTTGCAATATCTTTGTATTTCTTTTCTCTCTTTTCGGCATTTAATTTAAAGTTTTAATCATTTTAAATCTTGCTTCGATCTTTTTGACTTTTGCACCAATATCACTAATATCACCAATAAACCCTTTGTGAAAGTACACCACCGTTAATGCAATTGGCAGAAAAAAACAACCCTCCACTAAACGTGCTAAAAAAATATGCTTTACCAAAATACAGTGGTATTCTCCGAAAAATTTAGTTGTTTGGCTACGCGTTAAATATTAGTTTCAGAATTAGTTATATTCGAGTTGCCGAAGTTCCATTGTACATACATGTATAAATAAACGTCTAAGTATACTGACCGTCTTCGCGTTCTTTTGCGTAAATAGCAGGTATAGTTGCCCATCAGTACTTAATTCACTAAAATTCTACATACGAATTACAGGAATTAGTGAGGATTTACTGGAATTATTTAGGATTTGCGTGAATTATGGAGGATTTATTGAAGAATTGTATTAATTATTGGTGAATTAAAGAGATTATTTCCATGAAAAGGATTTACGGTGTACAGTTTTGCGCCAGCGGTTTACCCATCGATCTAATCATTGTCAAAGTGATTCTAAGATCTGATCAGAGTCTGAGAAAAATTTAGGCTTGACACCTAACGTTTGTTTTATTTTTTCCAGTGAAGATTTTTGACAGGTTCAAACTGTTAACAGCAGAAAGTCGATGGAAATTATCCACATTTTAAAAATCGATAATTCTATAGTAGGTGTTCAAACGAGTACAAGTAAAAAATTATGCAAACCGAAAAAAACGCGTTTTAAATTTTTTGCACAAAAATAAATAATTTCTTTTTTTGGGTTATCGTATGGGAAGTACATAATTTAGAGACTTACTAAAGTGTTTTTTATTATAGTTACTTTTAGTTTTTTAATTATAAAATATTTCGTTTGATAATGGCATCTAAATTATGAATTAAAAGAATTTACTTATGCTGTCAGTTACACCAGTGGATGCGAAAACCTAAAATATCTGCAAAAATGACTTAATCATTTGCGCAATATTTTAACTTGTACTCGCTTTACCAACCACCACAGAATTATTGTTGGTTAAATATTTTACCTTTATGAGTCTGTCTCTGATCTCCCACGAGAAGATTTGCGGTTCCTCCTTCTTGAGCTGTTCGATTCTGGCTTCTACTTCGATTGTAGCCACTCTGGGCTTGGACCCGCCGATGACTCCTGGCCTAATGCTTCCAGTTTCTTGGTACCGGTTCAAAATTTTCGACACGCAGCCGTGGGACACCCTCAGCTGTCTTGAGATGACGCAGGGTCGGATTCCCGCAGCGGCCATTTCGACGATTTTCAGTCTAATGTGGTTCGGTAAAGGGCGCCCGTTGATGAAGACCCCTCCGAGTTGGTTGACGCGACCCTGGCCTGCAACCGCCAGGAAATGGGTGAGATAGTGCGCGAGACAATATGAAAAATTATGACCGCCGGATTTATGGAACTAATAACACCTGGTGATTTATATCCCGCTTCGGTGGTATGGTGTCAGGTGCGGTGCGGGCGCAGCAAAACATTCTTCGCTTAATAAAACCCATCACGGTTTTTTCGCCGTCAAATTGTGAAAAACGAATTGGACAGAAAATTGGTCAATAGTGCGTGAACGCTTACCCAAACACCATGAAGAGGCTCTTCTTCTTCTTCGGACCACCCCGTTTTATTGACAAAAAGCGAGCTTTGTTGGAATTTAAATAGTGGACACGAGAGATGGGATTCATTGTCGGGGGAATTGGATTTGGGGGCCAAGCGGGCGGTCCCAGATATCTTCCGATGTCATATTCACAATGGAAATGACCGAATTCGGCCAAAACTTGAAAGGCCGATGAGATTAAAGCACAGATCATGGAAGCTCAAAAGAGCAACCGCACAATTGGCCGATTCAAGTCCGACGGACTATAACAAAATTACAAATCTATTATAAACTCGATATCCAAAAATTATACAAATCCAAAAAATCAAAAAATGCCAAATTTGCAAGAACTAAGTGTTTCGTTATTGTTCATTCGATCCAGATGGAATCATTTTTGAATTTTTCATGCAGTTAAATTATCTTCTGGCAAATCAGTACCAAAAATATAATCAACGGCGTTTTTGATATATCTTTCTAATGACAACTATTTCAGTGAGGATATTTAACAAGCATTTAGTGTCCTTTTAAATATATTTTATCACCAGGCGTCGTTTGAGCTATTTTTGAATGAGTTTCTGTCAAATGTCAAAAGAGTACACTGCAAAGAATAAAAAAACAGATTCCATGGCCTACTGAGTCTTCGCTTTTTTGCTTCACTTTTGCTGAATTGTAAGTTCTGAGGCTCCGTTGAACTTGTTCGATTCCGAGGACCACCTCGTAGGTGTCAGATTCAATTAATTCCGTTCGGAAATTCGGTAATTTGGTAGCTTTATTGGTCGCACGGCTTAATTAGCCCTCTTTGTGGCATCGCGCGAGCCGCGCGGAATTCGTAAATTTGCCGCTCACCATCGACCGGACCCAAATCAGGTGTAGGATCTGGTTGATGAAAACAGACATTAGTGAGATCAAAGCGGCCGCTGACCGGGGCCGGCTTTTCATTTTGTTAAATGTCCGCACGCCCACCTCGCACATCTCTCACACGTACAATAACACCGACGGCCGGTAACTTAGCGAGCTGCCTTCCCGTTCGCAATTTTCGGTTTAATTGAAAACGCATTGTCCCACGGAACATTTCATAAGTTGGATTCGACACAGAGTCCTCGCAAATTGTCGCCGCGCTATGCATGTGATGGTGTTTTTGTTTGAGCGCAGGTGGTAGTTCGCGCCGCGGTTGGTAGAACTGCTTAGCCCCCGGGCACGCGTCTAATTAGTTTCGGCAGAAACACGAAAGGCGTTCTAATAGACGAGCCGGTGCCACCCTGTAATTTAAAGGTGGGCTTACATGCCTAATGGCTCCCCCGACAAATTGGATTGTCGTTTGCTCCATTTACCCCCAACTCTGATAAAACGAAAATTACCATTTTCAGCCAGTCATTCAAATTGTAATGCAATATTAACACTCAACAGTTATATACTCGTACTAAAATTATATTTTTAATATTCGTGGGCCCCCAAGTTTAATCCAGTCAAAGCTTTAACTTATTATCATTATTGATACAGAACGGGTTTGTTTAGTATTTTCGACTTAAATACAAATTTTATGTTTATGTTCGTGTATCATTTTACATTTTCACAAGTGCTTCATCTCCCATCTCTAACTTTTGTTTATTTTTGCCCATGTCGGATGCTGACAATTCGCAATTTATGATTTATAATGGTATATGCTGGGACGTCCATCATTATCGTGTTTGTTGGTGGACAACAGACGACCACGATCACACCGGTCCATGTTCAATATGTTTAATTAGAAAACGTCAAAGATGGGCACGCTTTGACAGAACTCTCTTGCCTTTGAAGATTTACAATTGTGAAGCAGCTTACTTTGAATGTATATTTTCAGAACTGGAAGTGCAGGAATTTATAATGGCAGAAAAGCTAAATTCATCTGAAAGGCTTTGAAGATCTAAACAATTTTAAGAGCGGCGACTAATTTTGTTTTTTTTTGCTTACTAAATCTATGATATTTGACAGAAGCTGGCAATAAAAATTTTTCTCAATATTAGATATTCAGGTGTCTATTTAAACGCGATTTGTACAAATTTTGATTGACCGTTTCTATCAAGTGTCAAACGTGTACACTGTAAAAAGTACGAAGATATTGTATCCGCAACGGCCTCTTCAATACAACGTATAAGCTATGAGAAAAATAGGATAAAGAAACTAGCTGAATCGACATTAAGGCAAGAAAGAACAACAAAATTATCGAAACGTGAATGAAGGAATTATGTTCTAAAACATAAATCAATCAAGTGTTTATGCATCACTGAACGAAGAATAATTAATTTATTATAAATATTAAAGAATATAAAAATTTTAAAATCATTATCAAGGGGGAAACTGGTGTCTTGAGCATCAAAATCAAGAAACTGAGTTCTTCAACGGCCAAAAGTTGAAACAACCCAACCTCGAAAATTTGGCATATTCTAATCAGTTTGAAAATAATTCCATAGCCTACGTAACAATCTTTTACTTTTAACCACAACTTAATGACTTTAATTAATAAAATAATAAAAAAGTAGGTGATAATGTATTTTAAAATACAATAAAAGCAGTCGGAGTAGAGCAAAAAATAAATAAATAAAACAGAATGATATGAAGTGAACAGAATGTTCAATAAAGTCTATACAAGAAAAATGTCAACTATCATACGATGACAGAAACGTTTTGTGGCGGAGTGTATTAGAAATAGTATGTACGTGTTGTTAGACTGAATATACAATTTGATAGGAGGCCATTGACTAGAGCTTTTGTTTTATTTTATACAGTATAGACTTTTGACATTGACATTATTAAATTTTCTTCAAATTTAACCCAAAAAAAATGTGCCCAAACCTCTCTCGTCTCTTGACTAAACTGACGCTTAAAAATACGAAACAGTCTGGAGAAAACCACAATAATAACACAAATACTTGCTACGCTCTAATCAATTTCAACCAAACAAGCTTAATGTTGAAAGCACGAAATAAATCACTTTAATAAGAAAGGTAATGAAAAAGAAATTAAACGAAAACGCTTAAAATATCATAAAATGAGAAGCACAAATAAAATCACAAACAAGCGAAATAGAACTGAGCGAAACATGTCTCATGGAAAGAACTAGTAGTTGTAAGATATTTATACAAGAAAAAAATCTCAAATGTAGTAATACGAAGTGAGGCCTTTTGTCTTTTAAAAATTTATAATTGGAAATTGAATATAAATAGCGCACCAAAAAGAAATTTTCAGGAAACCGTGGGAACTAGCATTTATTATTATTTTTTTTATTGTAGACTTTTGGCATATCATGTAGACTTTTGGACGTATCATGACATCTGACTAGGCTCTAATCGAAAAGTTGCTCAAAGGACCCCCAAATCAACGCCTGGTGATGGAATTTGTTAAAAAAGATACAAAATTTACTTATGTTATCCGCAAATCTCAAAGTGATTTCATGGTCTAGTCTGAATTGTTTTTCGTACGCCCTTTAGTTTTTGGAACTGGAAAAACAGGATTTTGAGATCCGAGAATAGCTTTGCTACTCTGAGAGCTTCGTGAAAAACATGAAGCAGTGATATAATTGGTAGAAAATATATAACTACAATATGAATAAAATATTATTATTTTTTAAATACTGTAAAAGAAATCGTAGTGGAAAAACTATAACCAAATAATTCAATAACAAGCACAGGCACAGAAGAGACTATGATGCTGCATTGAACAGAATGAAATGACGACACAACTTTTCTCTTTTTAAAGATTTTGTAAGATTAAAAATTGAAAAGCATATGCAGGTTGCTGGAAAAATTTTGGGGAAGATGTGTGACAAAAATTGTTTATAATTTTTCAAAATATGTTGCATTGTATCAACCAGTGGTTGAAACATATCTCTAAAACGTGTAAGCTTTTTCAGGTATCATAATAACGATGACCCTTCTATTTTTTACATCTCAGAGAACAGGAAATGTCACTCTAAGAGTAATGTGACATTAATAATCTTTTGATCCTCCAAGTCGTAAACAGTTTGAGGTTGCATTGTCATGATGCAAGATGTCCGTCTTTTCCTACTGTTTTTCCTTGTTGTACAATCAGCACTGACTGCTCTTCTACCTTCAATTTCGACTTCTGATTTAAGCGCATCATTAAACGTTTGATTGACGTTGCAGTTTTGACCATCTTCTTTTAAGTTTTGTAGTATATCCTTGCACACATCGCTCAAACTGTGAGCATAAAGTTTTTTATTTAGTTCATATTGATGTCTAGTGATTCCTCGATCTTCCTGTATGTCACTGCATTTCCTGCACAGCAGACGCCATCATGCAAATCATCGTCCAAATTTCATTTCTTGGAAGGACAGATAACTGTTATTTTTAAAAGTACTGCATCACCAGAAGCCACGACGAGTTGCCGTCCACCCAGGTCCCAAGTTAATTTTACTTAATTTAAGACGCATCAAAAACTGAACCAAAAATTTAAAAAATGGTAATGAAATTTTGGCAGCAACTATCATGCAAAAAGTGTAATTCAGTAGGCCATGGAATCTAGCTTTTGTTATATATTGTCTACAGTGTAGATTAATAATAATAACGTTCTTAATCGAGTTTTCAGACCGTGTGAACACAGTGTAGTTGTTGATATTTACGTCATGCTATACGACATTGGTCCAAACAACTTCTCTTGTCTATTGTCCAAATCGAGGTTTGAATTCGTTAAAAATACAGAGCTGAGAACTGAATCTCAAATATTTGTAACTCATGCACAAACACTTGCTACACTCACACGAATTTTAAAGAGATCACATTGTCTACTCTGCATTTCTAACATTGTCACCATTTATTTTTGAACGCACGTTACGTTTTTAGAGATTAAGATACAAATTATTTCGAACCTAAGTTGATAAAACGGGCAGATCTGCTGTGAAAGTTATGAAAATATAAAAAGAAGGAAAACGGATCACAAGCAAGTAAAACAAAAGAGAATGAAATAGAAGTAGTGGAATAATTAGTGGAGAAATGATTGTACAAGGAAGACATACAGATGGTAAAGATTTAATTTAAAGTCGAAGAAAGAGGTTGACGGTTTTGGAAACAATATAGAAGGGTGGTTGTCCTTTGCCCCGGCGTGTGTAGAAGCGGCTCACCACAAAAAGTAAATAAAATGAGAGTGCCGATGTCAGAGCCGACGTATAATGTTATCCCGATAGCTTATGTCAAATGTGTTAAGATAAGAATCATCTTAACGCTGTCGGTGTCTGTTACGCCGACCTACACGCCATTAATGCCTTTAATACATGTAAAATTCACGTTAAATCTGTATTATTACCTTATCGCGGCATCTAGATACCGTCCATCGGTCCGGGATGGAATATTAAATATTCATAGTCCAACCTCATGATGTACGGTTTCATCGGAAAAATTACTTTGTTAAGATCTGTCCACGTTTTTTTCTTGTTCTGCTCCATTCAAGTTCGGGCGCTGCATTCCAGGGGCCCCGAGACGAATTTCCGAAGCGTTTTGTTGGAAGTAGAGCAAACACGAATTACCGTATAAGCATAAATTTTGAACAGCTTTACGATGGAAATGAAATGGTCGTAAAAGGGTTTTATGGATGGTTATGTGTACCCTTTCTGGTGCCATTAATAGCGTGATTTATTCATTTCTTAATGAGCTTCGTATAAATTACAACGAGTTCTAGCGCGCGCTTTCGGAAATCATGGACGTAAAGCCAAATTTTCTAACGCAATATATTTCTGGGACATAAAATCTTATTTATGGCAATTTTTTACAATTGATGGGTTTCCGACCACGACGAAAAAGCTGGCTTCAAAATTTTTGAGCAAGGCCACACACGAGCTTTGCGCTTCAGATAATGTTGATTTGAAAATTTTTATTTATGTTTTCTGGTTCAAACTACACTCGAGCAATAACGAAGACATCTTCAACAGTGATGGATACTGATTTCAAATTTTAATGTTCAAAATTGTTCACACTATCTGAACGGAAATGCTGTAGGTATTGTTTACACCATCTAAACATCAGTGCTGACTTGAAGACGCAGGCTTTAACATTTTTTAGTCTCTTAAGAATTTCATAATTTTTGTACCAGACGATATTGGTACGAAATCAAGTGAATCGAAACACATGTTTCAATTATGCTTTAATATTTACGAAGGAAAAGCTCGTTTTAACCACACACAAGCTTTAAAAACCACCAATACAGATGCAATAATGAAGACATCTCCGAAATGGGATAACTTAGACCGTGGTGTTCAAAATTTTTCGCACGATCGGAACAGGAATGAAGGCCTTGGCATTACACTTTTCAAAACTTTTTAACAAGGATTTGACAGTTTTGGCACAAGATATCGGTACTAAATGAATCAAAACACAAACAATCATACATTTTCATATAATAAGGTGATAAATTCATTAAAACCTCGTAGAGAAGACGAGGAAAGTAAAAATCCTGATTCCAACAAAAGGCAATCCGGCGGAACGTGTTGAATAACAATAATTAGAGAAGAGTTGAAATTTGCTAACCTTGGAAGGGATATCCAGTGAAATAGGGCGCCATGTTGAGCGTGGAAACTGCCATTTATCCCACCGAAGAAAAATCACAAACACAACCGTTCACAACACGTTCTGAACCCGTGACGATTGCGCGTCGTCGTGCTTCTCGAGCTTCTTGACGAAAACTGACCAAACCAAGTGGTTGACCATCCGGTATGCGGTTGAAAACTCCGCCCATGACGGCATCGTGTTGGCATGGTCTTGGGAGTCGTACGCTATTGGTTCGACGTACGATGGGTGGAGTTCTCGTATCGTGGGTCGCTTTCGAACCCACCATAGGTGGTTCGGCCGCTCATGTATTCATTCACGAGGACCACCCTTGGTGATATTTTCCTGATAGATGTGGATTTTTTATCCATTCGTGCTTTTGTCAATAATCGTTCGGGCAGAGGCATTTTTTGATGTTGTGTCTATGCTCTGTTTATTTTAATTAGATGGAACGCGGGAGTATTTTCCCATGACTGACCATCGAGTGGTGAACGGTTTTTGTCTTACGACATAGTAATATGGTAAAATGTTCTTGCGATAGCATGGATGTTCTTGTCGGATGCCTGGATGTCGATGAGAACTTTCATAAGCGGATTTGAGAAAATGGACGCCGAATTAACGTTTTTGACGATAACATCTTCTTGTAAGTGGTAAAGATTAGATTAGAATAATTGGAATTGACATTCCAAGGCAGACTTATGGAGAACCACAGAAATATATAAATCAATAAGGCAAAAAGATGTTCATGGAAAAATAAAATATACAGAGACGAATAAACTCAAAACTTTAAAATTGTGCAAATAAAGAGCGTAAGAAGAGGAAACATGAGAAGAAATAGTGTAAAGTAATTCGGACAAAGAAAACACGAGAAAATCAGACGAATCATAAGCGTAAGAAGAGGAAACATGAGGAGAAATAGTGGAAAGTAATTCGGAAAAAGAAAACATGAGAAAATCAGACTAATCATATGTTAATTGAGAACTGAAAAAAAGTACATAAACCCCTAAAAATTAAAATTCTAGAAACATGTGACGGAAAAAAGAGGCATGTACTTATTCGAACCGAGTCGCATTTTTTTATTGTTACACATTTTAAATTATTCCTTTTTGTTTTAGAAGTCTGAAGAGCTTTTAGAAATAAAACGTGGCTGTGTTGTCTATACAGGCACTGAAATTTGTTAGTGTTGAAAATATGTGGCACTGAATTGGGGAAATTTGAGGGTAAGTTCTCTGTTCGGCATAGTTTCGGATATCATAGATTTTGCGACGCTGTTGTGCAAATTTTTATTGACAAATTCTGCAAAAAGGTCATAAGTTGTCAACATAAAGTCTGCAGTGTAAAAAACCATAAAAAGAAGACAAAACTAGATAACATGGCCACCTAAACATCCTTTTTTTTTTCTACAAAAAAGCGGATGCTTACAAGGCCTTGGAATCTCTGCTTCTTTATCTCATATTTGTTATATAGAATTTAAATGATTTGGACCTGGTGATAACAAATTTTCTCTTGAATATAGTTGTTTTTTCGTGGTTTGAAGTTTTTTTTATGGGCTATTTTTATTATTTCCTAATTTAATATGTCTTTCTGTTATTGATCTCTTGTATCTTAACCGTTAAGTTTTTTTAGAAAAGATGTACTTACTTATTATCTATAAGTACTTATTTGTTTTCAAATTAAAGTTAAACGCATTCTCAGTTAGTTTATGGAACTTAGCTTCAGTTTAATATTTTTACAGTGTAGAATACTGTCATTTGCAAATTATGACATTTGACTTGCTGAAATGATGTCCAAACCTCTTCTCAAAGTAGTCTTTTGTCTGCTCTCTATGATCTAGACTGGAGATGGAAATAGCTAAGAAGAACGATAAAAAGTACCATATTGCACAGAATTTACCTTATCTTAGAATCTCTAGAATTATGATTTTATTTTTTTTATTTCAGGTAGATTCGTTAAGTTTTTTTTTCTTTAAATCCTTTTTTTTCTTACAAGCCATCTACATAGATTAGAACCATTCGATTCTTAAGATTATTTAAAACTTTCTGCTTTATCGTTGGTTTTCAGTTGGACACTTTTATTTTCAAATTGCAATTCCGCAGCTTTTTATTTTTTCGTTAAAATTTGTTATTTCCTCGTCACTATTTGTCGAATTACTTATTTATCTCTATATTTAATACGTTCTGTGTTCTCCTTTCTCCTTTATTTCCGAACTTCTTCTCGCTTTACTGTTCGTTTAGATTTTTACTTTTTTTAGTTTACCAATTGGGTCATTACCACTTTTTTTATGTGTATTTTAGTTTTAGAGATTTTTGTTTTGTAACCAAAAATTGTAAAATACGACTATTAAACTTAAATTAAAATTTTCTAAGAATGTGAACCGAATGTAGAAGATGAAGGTAGATGAAACGTTTAAAATATATACATGTAATAATAATTCTTTGACATGACTGTTCATTTAGACTTTTACCTTTTTTTTAGTTTACCATTTGCATTGCCACCTACCTTCTGTGTGTATTTGTGACTCACATATTTTATCTTCATTTCTTTTTTTTTCGTTTAAAACTATGCGAAACAATTGTGAACATTTAACCTCAAATTTTTCTAACATTCTACATCTTCAACACGTATCATCAGTGATCTTAATCTTCATAACTAATTTTACTAGTTTTAGAGATCTTTGTTTTGTAATTAAAAATAGGACCTAAAATACAAAAAATTAAACTTGTTAAAATTGCTATTGTCCTGCAAAAGAACGTCAACCTAAAATAGAAGATGTAGACGAAACGTTTAGATATTCGAAAACTGCAAGAACTACATATTTAAATAAAGTTTACATATTTAAAAAGAAACAAGTTTTATGGTAGTCCAGTCATCGATTAATACATCGTTTGGGCACATTTCTGGTCGACATGTGTGGCGGTGTCAAAAATCTACACAGTAAAAAATAAGACAAGGCAACATTTCTCTAGTGTTTAGCGCTTTCAGTTGGTTCAAACGCATTAGAATGTTTCAGATTGTTAATTTGGTTCGGCTTAAAGGGATTGTAGCAATTTTTTAATCACAATTTCTTGTCACAACAACGGCACTAATAAATCAATTTCTCATGCTAATATTTTTCTTTTCACGGGCAGATTCGAGGAATTTCATAAGCGCTTTTTCAGTTCGATTCCGATTAATAAATCGCACCAGAATTCTAATTAAAGCCAATTCCTCCGATTTCTTTTTTCTTCCCGTTTGAACTTTTCTATCTGGTCCGTCACGGCGCGTTTCGTCACACGTCTAAATGCAATTAACACTTTACTACCTAATTGGCGACTCTCAAGCCAACTGATTTTATTACCGTGACTTACATCCTTGGGAACTGCAATGAAACCGTTTCGTCCTTTTCAAGCTCACTCGTAAAAGTTCTTCACTGTTAACGAAGAAAAAAATAAATGCGATATTCGAGAAAGTTTCTCTTCACGAGGCGATGTCTGGGCCAGCATCGCACCGTGCAGAGAAATTTCCTCAAACATCGCGGAACATGCACGTTAACCCAGAATTGGTCCCATGAGAACGTGGTAACGGATCACTCCCATGCGTCCGCACAAATTCCAGAATGCAGCATCCAGGGACCAGTCCAAGTGTCGATTTTTCCTGACGAAGACAAATTGATCGGTATTAATCGGAATTAACATTTGACGTTGTTAACGAGTCGCTCGACATCATAATCTGTTTTGCACTCGAGAAAAACGTGTGATGGATGAAGCAAAAGTGCTGTTGTCTGCATCGCTGGCGGTCCAACATTATCCAAAGATTTGCCGCCAATGGAATCAATAAATGATTGATTGAGATGAATATCACATGTTCGTTAACTTACAATGTGACTAGGTGTTGTAAGCATATCTCAAGACAGGCTTTATTTTGCTTTCTTGGCACCGGGTCACATGGGCCACCAAATTGACCCCACGCGAATTTGTAAGCGTCCCCCCAACCACAACAACAGTTTTATAAGGTCGTAAAAATTCGATTAATTAGGAGACTTCAATGAGCGACTGGGACACAATATTTTTCGAGCTTTCAATAAAGTGTATGCTAAAGCTCAAAGCCCCAATTTATGTGCTTGTGGAATTTCGCCGACAGCGGGTATCGATGTCTTTGCCGTAATCTGAAGCCGATGAGGTCACAACCCCACATATGTTGCCAGACCTGCGGGCACCCAAAGCTCACGGAGCTTAGACCCATCGACACATTAATGCGAGCCGCGGGCCAGAGCGGCTCTTTTGGTCCCAAACACTCGACCATTTATTGGGTTTTATTAGTTCGGCACTCTTCCGAGGCCACAATGCCGCGGTGATATTGTATAAACATGACGCCACAACAAAATAATAAACAAAATTATGTTATTTATATGACGACATGATTTTCAATATATTTACCAGCAAAGCGCGCCCCATTATGACCATTGTTGGTCGCCGCCAGAATGAGTTAAACACGCATTCAGCGGACGCACAATGACCGCTGAAGAGAATGCCGCCCTGGAAGAAGTGCAGGTCTGTATGTCACAATTTTCAAAGCTTACCGGTGATCGAGGAGGCAATAAAATGGGCGCGAAACGAAAAACAACGAGTGGTGCGAATGGAGAAGCTATGAAGCGGGATTTTCGTGACGGAGAGGCGATTTCGTGGCGGGATGTGAGGGAATTCCGGTGTCGAGACGGACCTGGTGGAACTAGTCGTGCTTAATTGGACTGAGAAGTGGTTGAGATGTTGAAAAGGGCTGCGACAAGAGCGATTTATAAGCGGCTAATTGTGCTTTTAAAAAAATTGTAATAGACCGGATTAAAGAGGAATTTTTGCTTAATTAATTGGACCACGCAACAAAATCCATTCAAACCAATTCTATTCTTCAATTTTGGATATTTTGAGTGCTTTTGATGATGTTTCGATTGCAAAAAAAATCAAAATTACAGAAGTCTAGTCGCTATGGAAAACAAACAGAAAATATTTGTATTAGAATACACCTAAATTGTCCCAATTTAGGGTCCAAACTTTACAATTTTTTTTAGAAAAAAAAAGATATTAGGTAGTCTAAAATTTTGAAACAAGTCCGGAAGGCTCAGGATATGTCAGTTTTGATAATTTCCAGCTAATTGCAATGTAGTCTTTCACGTTATTTGATCTTCGATTTTATATCTATACAATGTGTCTTACCTATTGAGAAAGGAACCGACTATACAGGTAATTTTTTTAATTGGTCCATTAGAGGTTTCTCGGATTCTAAAAACATTGGTGATTTGAAATTTGGCATACGATCATTGTGCTGCGCGATATACCTTTCTAAATTATTTTAATCAAAATGCCACTTCCGTTTATACCGGAAGTTGCCTTTAACTTTCTTATTTTAAAGCCGTTACAATGTTTGCTTAATTTGCTACATTTTTGGTCTGACTTATGTTTACTTATTTGTTATGGTTACGGAGACATCACAACTTATATGTAAAAATGGTTACTTGCAAGGGTTTGTTAGAAAAATTATACATAACTTTTGCACTGCTCACAATAAAGAAATAAGAAAAATGCCGGATAAAAGCAAAATAATTGTTCTTTCCACTGCATGGTCGTAGATTTACATAACATTATGAAAAAAGTCACAATAAATTTGTAAAATTCAGAAACTTCAAATAGGCATAACTAAATTTTTTATAAAAACAGGAGTGTTCAATTGAATAGCATAAAATTACTGTAACACCACATGAGTTTGTCACTTCTGGTTATTTTAAACAAATTGCCCCATCATCAATATTGGTGTCAATTGGACACACGTTTTCATGATTTTCCCTTGACTGATTTGGATTGCTTTCGATTCCAAAATCTGGTCGCAATGAAAACAAACAGAAAATATATTATTTAAAATGTACATGTGTTCAAAATTAGTCACTTTCTACAAAAATTTAATAAGTGTCAAAATTTGTGAAGATTCAGATTTTCTTTACAGAAAACGGTTCGCTTTTTAAGAATAGAATATATTTCTCTAAGCAAACAACTTGTAAAATGTAAAATATCTATATTATAGTGTTTAAAAAAATATTTTAAATTACTGGACTCATTATCAACAGCATATTCTACATACAATCTAATAAATATTAAAATAGACGATTGAATAGAAATGGTCGGGCTAAAAAAAATAAAAATTAGAAACGCACTTTAAGTATTCCCTAAAAGAAAATTTTGGTTTGCCCATATTCTCAGAAGACGCCGCATGGCCAGTTTTTCGTTCTGTTCGGGAAATAAAAGACGCACCAAAATTGTTGACTTCGGGACAACTTTGCAAACTACTTACAAGAAGCTAATCACATAGAGAAACATCTATTCTAGTGCTCATTAGCTAGAGATACTTATTCTGCCTTTTTCGTTCTGATTTAATTTTTTTTTGTTTTCCTCTTCTCTCTGATTCTAAATAGCTCAATAAATAATTGGTAGCGACAGACACATTGCTGCCAAAATAGTTGAATTTGGGACAAGTAAGTATACAAACTACAAGAAGATAATCACATAGAGAAAAAAACATGCTAGTGCTTATTATGTAGATATACAGGCTGTTCGAGCTCTGCAGGGAAGTAACATTACTCTACATTGAAAACAGATATTGAGATGCGGTTTTCGACAGATGCTAAAATGCATTTAAGAGAACACTTTGAAAATATCTGCATATGTACAGTATGTCCACATACAGCATGGCACATAAAAGTTATGTTTTATTAATTGATCCCTGTACATTATACTATTTTCGGATTCCTTGTCAAAAAATTATTATTCTTTGTATAAACTATTATTGATCTAACTTCAGTTGTTTTCCTATTATTTGACATTTTAGCCAACATAAAACCCCTTTTTTGAAAAATCGTTTCTCCCAAACCAATGAGAATTTTGGCTTGAAATTTTGACAGCAAATTAGTTGTTAAGTCAAACTTTAAACTTTAATAATTAATATACAAGACTCATAAACGCAAATTGGAACGCCCTACAAGTTTTGGTATCAATCGATCACATTTTTGATAAATGGCTAAAAGAAAAACTTTTGGAGATTTTTGGAATACTTTGCTGATTTTTTTGAAGATGTCACGTGTTCCTCTTATTGTTAAAGGGCGTCCATTAATTACGTGAGGCAATTTTGGCGATTTTTTGACATTTCCCTCCCCCCTTGGTAAGATCTCTTGAGGTTTGGCTCGATCAACGGCCCCCTCCCCCCCTAATCTTACGTGAGATTTTTCAAAATGCGTATTTTTAGTGTAAATACGTTAATCGGTGCTTGATTGCGTTTGATTTATTTTAAACATAAATTGCATATTTATTTTTATTTTAGACTAGTATTTATGACTACTAAGAACGTAGTCAAGAATTACAGTGAGAAAATTGAACAATAAAATAGAAACTACTGAAATTCATAATATTCATTCTGATTCAGTGCATGGATAATGTGTGGTCTCAAGAGTGACCACTATCATTCTACTATCTACTAACAATTGAGGGGCTACTGTGCTATTTATCGCATAACCGCGATAAATATTATTGTGTAGGATTTCGCCATATTTTAGTGGGGAAACATGTTTTACTTAATTTAACCAAGTTTAAAAAAATTACGTGATATTTGCCGAGACCCTTCCTCTCCCCCAATTGGGATCGGGTGTGATTCGGCTCTACCCCCTCCCCTCCTAAAACGCCTCACGTAATTAATGTACACCCCCTTATTTATTCAGAAATCAATCAATTTCTTCGTACTTCTGTAACTCTAACTCATTTTTCATTTTCATTTAAGCGTAAGCCCAAGTTATACAGTTTTTCTGTCCACATATTTTTGAATTAATTATTACAATAGTATTACGAAACGCCAATCAGAAAAACATTCTAAAACTAATTGTGCCAGTCACAAACACCTCTAAAGGATTGAAAACACGCGTTGGGACCATTATGACAAGTCTGGGGGCCCTATCGTAAAGTTGTGTCTAAATTTTATTAAATTTCATTTGTAAATACTTACATACTCTACTTTGATAGTATTTCCCTCTTTAGGGCATGATAGTAATTTTTTAGAGTGCAGAGCTGGAGCAGTTTTTGAAGAAGTTCCATCTACAAGCATCCGTCATGGACAACGTTGATATCAAACGTCTAAACTATAAAAAAAACAAAATCTATATTCTATGACCACCTGAGCCTCCGTATTTTTTTCTACGATCTATACAACTTAAGAAGAATGTTAGCTAAAACGCTCCGTCGAACAACGAATAAAAGTCTACGCTACGTAAACAAAAAGCAACTAACTAACGAATACTGGAGTACTTAGTCCTAGTCATAAGTAAATAAATTGTTAGACAAAAATTTTTTCGTACTGGTGCTTGTGTTTCTCAACCATTCCTTCAATTTTACATCGATTTTTATTGTTTTATAATTAATTTTGTATTTTTTCATCTCTCTTACCATATTTGAAACATTTTATTTTAATTTGATTATTGATTCGTTGTTGTAATTAGTCCGTCTACATAGCGATCTGCAATTTGCTAGTGATTTAACGACAGTGTTTTAGTTTATCGTAGTTTCGGTTAAAGTTAGAAAAAAAATTCGCTGTTTGAACAAAAAATAAGAACGTTTGATTCTGCAATAATTCATGGATTTTACGGCAGCTGCGGAGCCAGAAGACAGTTCAATTAGCTTTTTTCCAACTTCCGAACTTCCTTGTTCGACATCTCCGATAAATATTTTTAAAGCAGCCCGTCCGGCCGCGTCCAGGTGGTCCCAAATCTGCACACAAAAGCCGATTCTTGCCTTAAAAAAATTCGTCATGCCCTTTCGGTACGATTTTTCTTATGTTCCCGTTCGTGACCCGCTGCAGCTTGGCGGCGGCCATTTCAACGCGAATTTCCTGTGCTTGTTTTCCTTCGGACATCGCCGCGGAATAATTTAATAGATTCCTCGCCAATATATCGCCGTCGCGAGGCAGTACTCTGCAAGAACCTCCCATTGAGGTCTCCTTTGGGCCCTCCCATGCGTACGCGTTTCCCTCGGCTGGTAATAAGTTTAATGCGCGTTTACATCGAAAAACACCCTCCATGGTACGGTGTCAAGCGCTCAAAACTCACTTCCCACCACAATAGGAACATATGAAGCTTTTGACCAATAGTGCACCAACTTCATTTTACTACCAGATGGTAAATGATTTTTTTTTTCTCGCCCCACAATGATTGTCGATCATAATTCAGTTGGTGCGGTGTTGTTTCGGCGGATGGCAGTTTTCGTGCCGGTTTCTGGGCTGCTGGCCGATTAGGTGGGTAATTATGGACATGAGACCCATCTTCGGCGGATACCCGTTCCAAGGTGAGTTCGAGAACGATTTGATAATCGAAATAACATAATTAATAAAGAGGCGGCACTTCATCTATCACTCTGACCGCTGCCGCGGGCCAAATCAGCAATCTCAACAAATTATAGTAGTCCGGATTCGATATGGCCTTCCAAATTACTCAAGCCCACCCCTGCAAATGTGATTAAATTATCATTAAGGCTCTGCGCCGAAGAGGCTACCGTTCTGACCGCCTCTTCAGGTAAAGAACTATTGGACAGTAGTATATGTAACCGGTGAGGACAAAGTGATAGTTTTCACATCAATTTATTGTCTCATTTCCGGTCATGAATCTTGGAATCGTGGCCCGTGTTTGCGTTGTTAAAAAGAATTAATAACAATACCTTCCAATTAATAAACAGGGTGACTCAAGAATCATGCTAATGTCGTATTGTGAATTGTTATTTGAAGTATTACAGAGTTGAATTAGAAAAAACATTGCAATTTTTATTTAATTTAACCGAATTCGTAGCTTTGTAAAAACTGAAAATTAGCACACATTCCAGGGATTCTCTGATTCTGCGACTGACCTGTAGATATATGTGCATGGATCTGTGGTACTCTCCCTGAAATCACAGTTTCGTGAGAAATTAGTAATTCAGGTTTTTCCGACATTTTGAAGATTGTTTTTACCCATAGAGACTTTTCCTACCGTTTTAAAATATTTCTGGCTGCTCCATTCCTCCTCGAACAAGAAGACTGTCTAAGTGTCAAAGTTCCTTTACCACGACTTCTCAGATGCAGCAAAACTTAGTAAAATACGAATTGTGCCAAATCGAGTAACATCATCTAAAACGTGCTAAACATTATACAAAAAAAAAGGAAAAACTCAGAAGACCTTGTTGGTTTTATTTTTTTACAGTGTGGACTTTTGACATATGACATTTAACAGGATGTGCCATAATTTTACCAAGCGACATTCTAACATTGTTCTTGACCATGGTCCAAACCTGGAGATGGAATTTGTAAAAATCACAAAACAAATCTATTCGAAACGATAATAAACATCTAAGTACACTGTAAAAGACAAAACAAAACCTAGTTTCAATGGCCTCCTGTGAATTTGTAATAAAATGCACTAAATGCATGTCATGTATGTGTCCATTGTGTTCTCTCAAGAGGGAACTTAATCCATCTTTTTTCCAACTCTAGGTAATTTTTTACACTCTAAAAAATTTAAAAGTGCTTCCATAGACTACGCATGCTGAATAAAATATCGTCGTTATATAAGACGCTTGATAAATTGCTTGTGTCCATTTTGGTCCAAACAGATATGATGCCACCCAGTGAGATACGATAAATTAACGCAAAAATAAAATATTATAAATATTTAATATATTCAATAAATACACCATGTAAAAAATTGTTTAAATTTGATTTGGCACTGATTAGTTTAGTTTTTTAGCTCTTCTGTAAAACAGTTATTTTACGAGTTAGGCAACTTGCATCTTAGAACGACGATATAGTGTGTTAATTTCTGAAGTCAAAAGAATATTAGCTGTTGTGAAAAATAGTTTTTTCCGTGCCTCTGCAATACAAATGAGATTTTAACTGAATGAAGGTCAAAAATATTCTAAACTCAGGAATTTCAAACCGCTTCCATGGCTTACGCAGCCTCCTTTTTTTAACGCCGGTTAATTTTTGTTATTTATCGGTTTTATGTACTGTTATAGTGTTTAACACCAATTTTTGCCCAAAATGTCTTCACATCTTCATTACGTTCTTTTTGCTTCAATCACTCTGAAATTCTTTACTTGCTCATCGAACTGTGCTTTGACTTCGTTCAGCTGCGGCGGATATCTTACCAATAAAGAAGATGGTACAGAATTTATCGATTCATCTTTAACTAGAAAATAATAGCGCTTATGGCCTATTGATTCCATCTCTATTGGAACGCAAACATGTGCATGAGTCTTGTGCGTTCTTTCTTTTGAATGCACTTTGCCCATGATTTTGGTCAACCGCACACCCGTCGCTAATTTAATTATTGTTGCTCAAACTATTTCATAAAAACACGTCCTTTTTGTTCTGTGTCCTGGTGGCTCGTTCCACAATTGAATAGAAACATCCCATTTCATGGAAACATGGACATCCGCGTTTGATTCGAGGAAAGAATAACGAAGCAAAACAATTGGGTGAAGATTCCGCATTAAACACCCAAATCAACCATTTTGTCGTTACGTAGGAACATGCACTTCTTGCCCTTATCAATTATCGTGAAAACGATAGTTTTCGGTCCATATAAAAAAGTTATTCACGAATCAATCAACCAAAAGAGAGACTTGCGCTACTATTAATTCCTAGAAAAGTTTACTTCTCAGTTTCTGCATTTCTTTGAGCACTTAGCTATTAATAATCTAATTCTGGCGGTTCTTGTACAATAATGCTTTTGGGTGCACATGTTATGTAACGAATCAATCAATCACGAAGTTAACGCGTTACGTCCTAGAAAACATTCTCATCTTCTGCTATTTTTTGAGCACTAGCTTATTTTGGACTCTTCTGCGAATGCCTTTTGAACTAAACGTTATGCAATGAATAAATCAGCAAAAAGACAGAGTTCGCAATTATGCTGTTAAATCATAGAAACGCTAGCTTCTCATCTTCTGCTTATCTTTAAGCTCTAATTTATATCGGACGATTTTTTGGCAAATGCATTTTGAAAGTAAGCATAGCACAGTAAAACACAAACTTTTGAAGGAGTTCTTCTGAGGAAACTTCCGACACCAAAGCTAATGCTACCTCCTCAACAACGCTTGTTCTTGTTTCTGAAGACAGAGCGCTTTTCTCATGCGAGTTTTCAGTAACATAGTTATGCAGTTAACGATTTCAATGCCCTTTATACCTCAACATTTGTTGAATCAAGTTGAGTCAATTGAACAAAGGGTGCACAAAAAAAGGGATTCTCAGAAACCATTGGAATTTAGCGTTTGTTTTATTTTTTACATTGTAGATCTTTGACATTTGTTACGAAGTTTAGTCACGAAGTCGGCATCAGAAAACTTACTAAAAACTTCTCCATCTGAAGGTCATAACTTTCCTACACTCTAATCACTTTCATAGTTCCTTTTCTTGCATATTATTTATTATTATTGTTATTTTGTCCCCAGCGGGCTCATATGGTCAGAGGAAGACGAATTTATTCTTATTCTTAGATAACATATCGCTTTGTCCTCGACGGGTGCATACACTACTTTGGACTATGTATATAATTGGAAAATGCACGCATTCGCGTTTTTGCATAATCCATCAACCGCAGTGATTAATTACGCAGCCTCCGCGGCCGTATTTCTTCGGACAAGACAGTTTCCGACAATTGCTTATTGCAAATCGAGTCATTCACACGAAATTACTTAAACGCTTTTATGGCGATTGGATTTCCCACATTAACAGAAGAAAGATTCGCTACATACTTTATTATCAATTGTCTCCGATAAGAGGTAACATCCTTAACAACAAACAATACGATTCAACGAATTCTGAGTGGGCGCAGCACGTGTCTCTTACCGTTCAAATTTGTGCTGTATTCCTCTTATTCTTGTTCTTTGAATATGTTATTCAATTTCATCTTCCTTGAATCTCAAATACTATAAATAAAAATATATTAATGTACTAACTATTGGTGCACAATTCTTCTGTTTTGGCTTCTTGTAGTTACGATTCTTTCCATTGATTTTTGCTAGAAGCTTTTACAATTAACTGCAACATGATTGTGTGTGTTGCTTCCCTGAGATTCATAATTTATGTAAATACCTACTCTTTGGTATGGAGCGTACAAAAAGCTGATTCTCAGGAGGCCAGGAAGTGTGGCTTTTGTATTATTTTTACAGTGTTAAACAAATGAAAGTATCTTATTATTTTTCTTACACTTCTGCTGGACTCTGGATTTTTATATTGCCACTACACTTAATTTTTCATGACGAGCGCCTCCTTTAAGTTTGGCTACATCTGACGGAAACACCCTGTATATTGTGTAAACGATTGTTAAAAGTTTCCTACACTATAATCACTTTTATGAGATTCCATGCCTACTCTCAATCTCTTTTAGTCGGCTTATATAACAATTCTGTGTCTGCTGCTGTAACAAACATGTGACAAGAAAATATTTCTTTTTAAAAGATTATTTCAACTCAGAGAACACTTGGCCGTCCGTTGATTAATTTTGCAAGGGAAGCGGACATAAAATTGATTTAGTTATGTCAATCACACGTCTTCCGACTTCATTACGAAGGGAGGTATCTCCAGTTGCTGTAACCACAAGATCCGCAACGAGCGCACAGAACACCACAATTCCTCGTTTAGCTTTATTACACATGCTGCAGTCGTCGATAAATCACTTATACAACTGTCTGTGTAAATTAGAAATTACAAGTAGTAGTTTTAAAAACTAAACGAAGAATGTAAATTTATGTTGTCGCTAACTCCAGACAAGAATACTATAAACTAAAATTTTTGCAATTTTCACATTTGCGTTTAGGAATAGAAGTAAAGTCGTTAGAGTCTAGCAAACTTATGACCTTGATTTGGACAAATTTGAGGTTAATTTTTCTGTTCTGATGGCAGAATTTTGTACAAATTCTTAATTGGCAATTCCTGTCAAATTTTATAATTCTGTAAAAATTTAAACAAAAGCTTGATTCCATGGCCGCCTGACGGCCCGTTTTTACACTACTTCAGAATGCTGTATTTCATATTGCTTTACATTATTTTGTACACTTTTATAAACTTTTATTAGTTTACTTATAGCTTTTATACAGGATGATTCACGTAGACCGTTTATTAGAAAATTTTGTATTTCTCGTAAAGGTAGAAAGTTGAAATTCGATGCATCATCATAATCGATCATTCTGAATCCTAGTAAAATACTTTCAAGATAGCAGCATTTTCGGTTATATTTGGAATTGACAACAACTTGGAAAGGAAAATTTTTTTAATACAATTTGTACACCGTTTCCCCGGCTGTACAACCTAAAAATATTTTAATGTATACAGAGGGTTCCAAAACTACCGCATGCTATACAACTTTCATTTTTCAAATAGAACTACCTATATTTTATTTCTTCAGTAGAACCCCCTTTCACATAGATTTATGGCGATATAAGATATTTTACATTTTGGATCACCGTTATCAAATTATACATTTTTTTCCACATTTTTTGTCATTTACAGAGGTTTACTTAAAAATTTACTGAGAAGTCGTTTTAGCAGCTAGAAGGCTGAAGGTTGGTATAAATATGAAGACAAGATTGCTCTTTACGCCAGGCATGCAAAATGTAATTTTTACTATACAGGATCAGCAATAATTTGTGTCGCATTATACTATTTTCAAATAAGCTTAACTTTAGTTTTTTAAATAGCACCCCCTATATTTTTGTATTCCATCGAATGCGTCTGTAGTCTGGCTACGTTTTTTATTAAGCTTGTTCTGTAGCTAAAATTTATAATTTACGAGATATTTGATATTTTTGGCTGTGATACAGATTGAGCCAAGATAAAGTAGATAGTGTTCCATGAAAACCATGTTAATCATTTTAACTCACATTTCAACACTGCACAGTTGTGTCGTCACCGACTTGTCATTTGATTATCCATTCCATTATCCACAATAAATTCTATTTTACAAGAACAAATCGATTTGATTTATTATCTGAAATTAAGCGAAACAACCAAAGAGAACATGAAAATAAGAATCTAAAATGCATTTAGAAGCGTTTGCCAGCAAATTTTACGAAATATTGGAAGATTATTCACCTACCGTGTGAAAGTGTGCACAGAGAGGTGGCCGCCACATTGAATATATTAATTAGTTTAGCTTACTTTATGGCATTTTTATATTTATTTGTTTAAATGCTTATTTGTTTATTTATTTAACGTTAAGCGTATATTCTTGCCGCAAGCAAAGGATTTCTTTCGTCTTCTTCCAGACAATAAATCATATCGATTTATTCTTGTAAAATAAAATTCATTGTGGATAATGGAATGGATTATCAAATAACAAGTCGGTGATAATACAACTGTGCAGTGTTGAAATGTGAGTTAAAATGATTTCCATGGCACACTATTTGCCTTATCCTGGCTTAATATGTATCACAGCCAAAAACATCAAATATCTCGTAAATTATAAATTTTAGCTATAGAACAATCTTAATAAATAACGTAGCCAGACTCCAGGTGCATTCAATGGTATACAAAAATATAGGGAGTTATATTTAAAAAATTAAAGTTAGGCTTATTTAAAGATAGTAAAATTTGACATTAATTATTGCAGAACCTGTATAGTAAAAATGATATTTTGCATTTTGGGCCTAAATAGCAATCCGTTCTTTATATTTCTACCAATTTTCAGCCTTCTAGCTGCTAAAACGGACTCTCAGTAAATTTTTAAGTAAACCTCTGCAAATGACAAAAAATGTGAAAAAAAATTTGTTATTTGATAACAGTGATTCAAAATGTAAAATATCATATATCACCATAAATCTATGTCAAAATGGGTTCTAACAGTAAAATAAAATATAGGTGGTTGTATTTGAAAAAACAAAGTTGTGTAGCATGCGTGAGTTTTGAAACCTCCTCTAAACGTTAAAATATTTTTAGGTTGTGAAGCCTGACAAATAATTTACAAACTGTATTTAATTTTTTTTTGTATCTTACATAGTTTAGGAGTTTTGGACCGATCCCGCACTAATGACTCACCTGTATATTAGTTATTTTGTGTCGTTTTGCATAACCTCAGAGCATAATCAAAAAGCACTTTTTATAAAATTTGAATGTATCAAAGAGTTACTGCATAGTTTTGAATATGATTAAGTATAACAAAATATCAAAAACTTATTTTTTTCAAATAGCAACCACACAATCTAAAAGGCATTCAAAATGTAGAAATAAAAAATCAGTGTACTTTTATCAAGCTATAATATGCTAGTTCTGATTAGTTTTTACGATATTTTTCATTTACTATAAAAAATTATTTCTCTTTACAGCCTACACACTTTGATGTGTAGGATGTGAAATATTAAAAATGAATCGCATAAAATTGAAATCAATACCTGTCACATTATTGAGATTCAGTTAAGTGTTCTGTAATAATTGTGATTTTAAACTTATTGTTGCAATAGCAAATAATAATTACACAATGGAAGTAGTATTTGATTGAACATTTACCTACACATATCAATAGATATCTAAAGAGAAGATGCAGTTTATTGCAAAATGTGGAATATTGTAAAAACTATCGAGAATTGGCCTAACAAACCTCCGTAAAGGTCGAGTTATTTTTTAAATTTCACATCGAATTCCGCTATTAGATTGTGGAGTTGCAATTTGAAAAAATTTAGTTTTTTTCATTTTGTTATAGTAATTATCGGGAACTACCTCCTAAAACATTAAAAAGTATTAGAAGTACTTACTCTCAAATTATTTGTTGAAATTATACGAATCTACAGAAAGAAGATTTATTGGATTACTGCAAATAAGTACTTCAAAAGATATCAAATTAAAAAAAAAAATATTCATTTTCAAACTTTAACAGACAATTAAGAATATTTTAAAAAAACTAAAGGTAAAATGCAACAATCTGTATTTTTTCGATACACAATTCAGTGATCGAATCAATATTAACTTAAAAATATGGAGTTGTCATTTAAAATAATAAACTTGATGTCAATTTCCGGTATAACAGAACGTTCACTTGAATCACCCTTGATACAATAATAATTTTGTTGAAATAGGTCAGGGTCGCGTCAATCAGCTTGGTGGCGTCTTTATCAATGGCCGTCCTCTACCAAACCACATACGCTTGAAGATTGTGGAAATGGCGGCCGCCGGAATCAGACCTTGCGTAATCTCAAGACAGCTCCGAGTTTCCCACGGCTGTGTGTCCAAAATTCTGAATCGGTACCAAGAAACTGGAAGTATAAGACCTGGAGTGATAGGAGGGTCTAAACCGCGCGTTGCAACCCCAGAAATTGAACTGCGGATCGAGCAGATGAAGAAAGACAACCCTACCATATTCTCGTGGGAGATTCGGGAGAGACTCATCAAGGTATGTAACTTGCATTCAAAGTAAAACTCGGCTGTGTGGGCCATGATATATCAATGGCAAAGGCCTACACTGTAAAAAGGAAACAAAAGCTAGTTTCTGAGTCTCCGTTTCGTTTTGTACGCTCAATAGGAAGTGCTGTAGCAACTAACTTGATTTTGTCAATGGATTGTCAAAAGGATTGATGTCAAAAGTGTACACTGTAAAAAATAAAACAAAATCTTTATTCTATGGCTTTCTGAGGATCGCATTTTTTGTACGGTCTTTCAGTTTCATTGAAATAATCATTCATGAATTAGAAATTTTGGTCACCATCAATGCTAATATGAAGTTTTTCGATTTATAGGTACCATCATAATTATTATAACGGCTTTTGTTGAACATTTTTTGTGTAAAGTAAAATAGATAATATAATTATTATCATTGAAGTTCGATGATCGAATCATTGATTTGGAAAAATTACAATTTATTAGGACACGTTGTATGCGTTCTATTCGTCGCGTCGGTTGCGATTTCTTGATGAAATAAAAACAGACGCAGAGAAGGAAATATGTGACTTGGTTGCCACTCAATTGTTAAATGAAAATCTGTTTGAGAATAGTCGCTTAATCCAACATTTTGCATGAATGGATTTCATCGAAGCTTCTTGTTTGTTCAGTTTTTCACACAGTTTTCAGGCAAAGGTTTGGGATGCCATGGAATTCAGGTTTTGTTTTGCTTTTTACGGTGTAGCATTTGGTCATTTGGCAGGAATTGGCAATGCAAGCTTTTAAGAAAACACAAACAAAGAACTTAACCACAAATTTATTAACCACTAGGTTAAATTTACTACTCTAATAACCTGAAAGTGATTTCATGGTCTACGCAATTACGTTCGTAAAAGTCGATTTTTTTCTAACAGAGATTTCTTTCAATGTGCGTGTAACGTAAGTTTACAAGAGCTTGGTGCAGTGAAAACTCACGAACTTAATACTTTCCGGATTTTAACAAAATTATAGTTTTGAGAAAGAAGTGTTCCCAAATTGCAACAGCTTGGAGCAGTGAAATTAAAATTATCGAGTCCATTGGAATGGCTGATAGACGTTTCTTGTACGCCTGCTGTAGACATCTTCAAGTATCTTTCTAATAGCCCAATTCTTTCTCTAACTGCTATTTATTCGTTTCGACGATCTGCCTTTCACGTTTTATCAATTATATTGCCTGTTATACAAAGAGGCAACAAAAGGAATTAATCCATATATTTCAAAAAAATTTGACTTTGATTGGATGTTCAAAAAAGATTATCAGCTTCAGATTGTTTTGATTTAACTCTGGTGTTTTTATTTTCATACCCATTGACCATGAATTCGAAATCCTAGTGTTTGGTGGTTTGAATGTAAGCTGTAGAAATAATGCATCCAGAAAAGTAGGTAGCCAAAATTTTGGCCAATTGATTGAATTTGAAATAGGACTAATATCGCTTTCGAGAAAATTGCTTCGCCTTCGGAAAGCCACAAGAATAAATTTCAAATACCTCCAGATAATCCTAGTGTTTGGTGGTTTGACTGTAAATTGTGGAAAGAATACATCGCCAAAATTTTGGTCAACTGATTCAATTTGGAAAAGGACCAATATAGCTTTCGAGAAACTTGCTTTGCCTTTAGAAAGCCACAAGAATGAATTTCAATACCTCTAGAGCAGGGCTAGAAGAAAAACGCCATGAGGTCACAGTTCAAGCAGAAGAGTATAGGACTTAGATTGCTTACAATGATAGTCGCTGGAGTATTCTCTTTTTTATATTTAGGCTATCACTCTTACATAGCACACAAAACCTTAAACCTCGTACAGCGGTGTCTAAACTTGCTTCCAGTGACTGTATAAAAACAGTAAGGACTATAGTGGTCATAAGGAGGCAGAGTGCATATTTGTCTCATTAGTTTATTGTATATTTTCTGTTAATTAGTGGGTTTCTTAAGCAAGTGGTGAGTTTTGACTTTTACATGCACCTAAATGTCATCTACATGAGTATATATTTTGTCAAATGTAATTTGTTAAATATGTTTTTTCATCTTGAACATGCCATGTTTAATGGAACAATTCCGTACATCATTAACATAACCTAGTTTTAACACATTGCCGTTTGAATCAGGTTACCAACCACAACATTATAAAATATCACGCTGTATATACAGGATGTTAAGTGTTGGGTATTGGTTCCTAAATAACTTGAGTGTGGATTTATGATAAAAAAATGGAGTGAAAAAGCTATTTATTTTTGCCATTTCGTTATAGTCAATTTCGCTAAATTGCAACGACTTCCTGAAACAGGTAGAGGTAGGTGCCGACTGTCTTATTCATAATTGAGTGACCAAATGGACGAGTATATATAAATCGTTTTATTTGCCTTTCGGCCTTAAGACTCCTACAAAATCATACAATTTTTCTTCAACTTAATATTAATTTCTTCTAAAACCGATCTCTTCTTTCTTCATTCCTTCTTTTACGCACTCTCCCCCCTCTTTCTCTCTCTCACCACGCTTCTCATCCATTCTATTCCTCTTCCATCCTCATTCAATACCTCATCCCTCCTTCTTTCATCCTGTCTCAGACTCTCACATTCCTTCATCAGATGTTCCACTGTTTCTCGTCCTTCTCCGCATATTCTACATACTCTCTTCTCCTCTTTCTACCAGAATTTGTATTCTCTCTCTTCATTCCCGCACCTGAATCTTGCAATCATTCTTTTCTCATTTGCATTTTCTCTTTCCAGGTACTTCGGTAGTTTTTCCGATATTATTTCTTTATACTTGTTATTGTACCTGGACTCTTTTATTCTCTCCCTTCTCTCTTGTCTCTCCACATCCTTATCTCTGTCTCTCAGTTTTTCTCTCATTCTCACCCCTCGTCCACTCATTCTCGTCGCTTCTCCTAAGCTATACCCATTCCTTTTATAATACTTTGCCCTTTCACTCATACTATCATTTTCTGCTTCTCTCTTTTTCTCTCTCCGACATTCCTGCAACAGTTCACACCTATGTACCCTGGTGTTTCTCTGTCCACTCCTAGCACCCATTTCAGATATTTCTCTTGCACCCTTTCAACCTCCTCCCATTCCTTCCAACCCCATATCTCCGCCCCATACATCAACACACTTTTCACTAGACTATCAAACATCATCATCCTTCTTCTAAAATTATGCCCGAACTTCCTTTCTCCTATTCCCCATACTACTCCTACCACTCTATTTGCCTTTTTGACTTGTTCCTTTACCTGTGCCCCTGCTGTTCCACTTTCGTTAAACACATACCCCAAATAATACATCTCTTTCACTTTTTCTATCACCTGTGTTTTCTCCCACATCCATTCTTCCTCTCTTCTTTCTCTTCCCCATTTCCTAAACACCAGCATCTTTGTCTTTTTAGCATTCACTTCTAATTTCTTTTTCCTCATGTATGCCTCTAATGTTTTTATCATTCCTCTCATTGCTCTTTCATTCCCTGCCACTAGCACCAAATCATCCGCATACGCCAGCGACCATACTTTCTTTCTTCCTATTACCATTCCTCCATCCTGCGCTTCGCTCAGTACCCTCTCTACATCACTAATGAATAGAGTAAACAGTGTGGGACTGAGCGGACACCCTTGTCTCACCCCTTTTTTCGTCCAAAAGCATTCACTCTCTTTCTCTCCCACCTTCACTCTATTTCTTGTCTCTCTATATATATCTTCTATTCTGCACACTAGCTTTTCATTCACTCCTCTTTCTCTCATACATTCCCATAGTTTCTCTCTATCCACACTATCAAACGCCGCCTTCAGGTCTACGAACAATGCATACACCCTACCTCCCCTCTTTTTCAACTCTCTGCTCACTATGTGTTGTAGGATGTACACATTGTCCATTGTTCCCCTCCCGGCCCTGAATCCCGCCTGCCCATCCTGAATCATCCCTTTCGTTTCTACCTCCTTCACCAATCTTTCTCCCAGGCACATCGCATATATCTTGTACGCCGTGCACAACAGACTCACTCCTCTATAGTTACTCACCTCCTCTTTGCTCCCTTTTTTGTGTACCGGGCACACCAGACTCTCTCTCCATTCGCTCGGCATCCTTTCACCCATCCATACATCGTTTATTATTTCTCTCAGCCTTTCCGTTGTTCCCTCCGTTCCGTATATCCAGACTTCGTTCTCTATCTCGTCCCTCCCCGGCGCTTTTCTCTTCTTCAGCTTTCTTATTTTCCCTTCCATTTCTTCTTTCGTTATTTCATCCCCTCCCCCTATTTCCCTGGTCCCTGTTCTTTTCTGCTCTTCCATTTCCTTCTTCCTCTCCCCGTCCAGCAGATCCCTGAAGTACTTTTCCCACCCTTCTATATTTATCCTTTCTGTTGCCCTCACCTTCCTCTTCCTTCTTTCTTTGTTTATGTATCTCCATGCTTCATTTTCCGTTTTAATTTCCTTGATTTCTTTCTCTTCTTCTTTTTTCTTTGTTTCTTTCCTTTCTTTACATTTTTCCCTGAATTTTTCTTTCGCCTTTATGTATTCCATTTTTTTTTCCTTGTCCTGTCTCCACTTCTTCAGTGCTGCTTTTGCTTCTTTCTTCAAATTACTACATTCCTTATCCCACCAGTTATTCTCTTGTTCCCTCTTTATCTTCGGTTTTCCTTCTTTTCGTGGTGCTGCTTTCTCGATGTTGGCCTTTAATTCTTTCATCTTATCCTCCGTTCCTTTTGCCTTGTACTCACTTTTCTCTATTTCTTTCCTGTAGTTTTCTATTCCCTGTTCATCCCACTTTCTTCTCCTTCTTCTCCACCAAATGGACGAGTACATGTTATTTAAAATAACGAAGTTGATGTCAATTTCCGATATAACCAGAAGTACCGTTATTTTGAAAGTATTCTACTTCAATTCAGAATGATAGGTAATAATGATGCACCAAATTTCAACTTTCTAGCTTTACGGAAAATCAAAATTTTTTAATGAACGTCTACGTGAATCTCCCTGTATAAGAATAAACAAAGCAGAGTTAAAATAAATGGTAAATTATCCGAAAAACTTCTGGTAAACAAGGGCATTAGACAAGGAGACTCATTAAACCCGATGCTATTTAACATGATAATAAATGAAATAATTGGAAATATCAAGAATAGGCAATCAGAATGGGAGATGCCGAAATTAGAATAATATGTTACGCCGACGACGGAGCGCTACCTGCTGACAGTGGCGACTCGTGGGTTCAGAGACAGGGTGGGCACAAAACGAAAAAGTGGCAAAGAAAACTAATTAACACTTTTTATTTGTACATGAAGTTCATTCTTATAACGTGCGTTCAAAAATGAAACGAGGCTGCGTTGTCCATGGATTTTATCGGCTTTCCAGTGTAGAAACCATCGAAAACATAAACATATATTTGACAGATGTCAAATGACAAAAACTGTCAGTTTAAAATTATTAAAATAAAACGGACCAATTTTATTAAAATTGTTTATAATAAATGCCAGGACATGTATACCTACCCTCCTTCGCGACCATTTACTGAAATTTGTTTCAACAATTTGTTTTTGTTTTACTTTCTGTTCCGAACTTCTTCCGAGTTGTTATCAAGTGTTTTGTAATGAATTGTACCACTTTGACCACAAGGTAAAGCCGGAAATTACGATATCATTGGGTCCAAGTTCAATCTGGTGGTCAAAAATTTGCTTAAAAATTATTTAAAGATGATGTAAAGTTAATTACCTCCTTCCTCCAAATTGTGTTCATGCAGATAAACCGACTGATTGGACTAAATAGCGAATAGCAGTATGTAGTACTTCATTCAAAATGTGTCGAAGAATTTCAGGAGCTTCGAGATCTCATTAAAATCACTTCAATTTTTACGAGTACCTAATTTTCAAAAGTAACTCATTACTTTTGCCCGATTGCACCGTTTACAACTTAAGCATAACTTTACTAAGGCATACTTAACTTTAAGCAATGCTTAAGTTACTTGCCTGTTGCACCGTCTTTCGGAATCTAGTAAAGGAAGACTTAACAAACGAAACATATGGCAACGTTGAAAAATCTGGTTACTTCTAGGAACCTTATGTGCGGGTGATTGCTTGCACTGTTTATTTTCGGTTTCCTAGCACAATGGTTCTCATTTTAAATCTTTACTTGGATTTTCTTTTTTATGCGGTTTTGCAATAAAAACGTATAACAAACAATCTTATTTTATTACGACTAACATTATGACAAATTATGTTAGATTAGATTAACATGAATGGTGCACAAATGAAAGGAAATGCTAAACTCCGATCAACATTTTCCTTAGAAATATTATCACAAGGAAGCCAAAAAAATTGTTCAATAAAACGTATGACCACCGTGGGCATTGACTACAGCTCTTCATCTGTTTGGCATGCTGAGGATTAAATTGTCAATATCTTCCTGCTCTATTGCATTCCATTCCTCCGCAAGAACCTAGAAAAGTTGCTCTCTTTCTGAGTCAACACATTTTGCCTGACAACGCGCCTAGTTAGCATATCTCATACATGCTCGATTGGGTTCAAGTCAGGTCAAGTCAGGTCAGGTGCAGGCCACGGTAAAACTGTGACTTCATTGTTTTCAAGAAACATTCATATGAGTCTCGCCATGTGTGGCCGAGCATTATCATGCATCAGCAGGAAATTTTGCCCAATTTCTTCTGCATAGAGAAGAACAACAGGCTGAAGTTCTTCCTCCGATGCTGATACCACCCCACACCATGACAGTTCCTCCTTGGTAATTGTTAACTTCCTGAGCAGTTGATAGGCGTTCTGCATTAACAGGTCATCTCCAATCTCTCATTCTTCCGGTATCTGTGTGTATTTTAATTCGTTAGTGAATTAAAAATTCGAGGTTAACTTGCGAGCTGTCAAATCGGATAGAAATCATAACCAAGCAAAGATAGCGAAATGAATACGCAAGCGCAATGTCTGACTTAAAGCTTAGTAGAGGTTAAGCAGCGGGAATCGGGGACTTATATTTAAGCAATGTTTAATCTCTTTAAGGAATGCTTAACGATGCAACGCAAACTGCACTTTTAAGTCGACTTAACTTTTAAGTCTGACTTAAAGGTTGCGGTGCCAACGGGCATTAGTGTTCGTAAACTTCGAATTTGTCGTATTGATACGTGTATGCTTGATATTTTTCAGTTAATGCGTTCACATAATCTTGCCAAATCCAATCGACCCTTCTTACATTCCGTATATAACTGCCAATCAACCATTAACGTTTCTGACTCTATCGAAAACAAAACTCAAAATTAACAAAATTTATAGCATGAAAGTCTCATCTGTCTTTTTTTTCTTGTTGCAAAATTACTCAATCACCGTGTTGACAAACTCTGGAATGGTTTGGACGAACTTCATTTCGTCATTGTTGTCGTACAAATAATCTCCAAAAGCTTGTAAATTTTAGTGAATACCTTTTTGAGGTTATTGTCCGATATAAACATCAAAAGGGAAACACCTCCAACGTCAGACAGTTTGGGAGTTGTTCTTCCTTTCTCCTCCTTTTCTTTGAAGGTTGATGGGTAGCCGCTTAGCAAAAATTCCATTAATTTTACTTCCGGTTGCGGTTCCATATTGCACGACTTTCACAAGAATGCGCGCGCCACTCAACTTCCCGTCAGCATGACAGTTACTGCGGCGACAGTGATCGTGTTCCCCAAATATGCGTTAAAATCGCGAGTTTGGAGTTGCCGAAAATGACCGAGCGCTCGCAGATGGGGATTGTTTCGGCTGAGCCCCGGAAGAAAAGTTGATAGGCTGAGCGCAAGCAAGACGAGCATGGACGAGGGAAGTAAATTTTGATAACATTGCAGATTCAATTTGAAAACCAAAACATATAAAAAATAAAAATCTATAAAAAAATTATTATTTATTTCTCTAGCATCAGTGGACTATAACACCATGTGTCCTATAGCACCAGCCGCCACTGGCTGCTGACAACGAGAACGATCTACAAAGACTATTATTTCATTTATCAAATAGCTGTAAGTAATTCGGAGTAAACGTTGCCACCAACAAAGACAAATGCCTAACAATAAGTAGAGAACCTCTCCGATGTAAACTAGAACTAGATGGACAAATATTAAAACAAGTACGCGGGTCAACTATGTAAAGACAGAAATAACGAGTGATAGAAGATTAAATGACGAAGTGCAAAGACAAGCCAATAAAGCTTTGAGAATATCGTACTGCCTGAACGATTGCATAATAAGTACTTAAGACCAGAACTGAAGGTGTGACTTTACAAATCAGTGGTAAACCAGTACTGACGTATGTCTCAGAAACACGTACGGATATAGTTAAAACAAAACAGATGTTGGAAACTGCAAATGAAGACACTTAGAAGCGAAGACGTTAGACAAGAATGTAATATACAAAAGATTGGAGAATGGGTAGAAAAACGCAGAGATGAATGGAATCAACACAAATCCAAAATGCACGAGGCAGACAAGTCAGGGATTGCAAGAGATAGAAAACCCCGCGAGAACCGCTGCCCCGGTAGACCACAAAAAAGGTGGAAAGCCAATCTGGAATGAATAAGCTATTAGCTTAATAATAAGAAGAAAAAGAACAAAATTTCCTCTTAAAATGTCTACATCCTTGAAAACACCCTGAAGAATGGAAAACATTGTTACCAAAGGAGAACCTTGAGGGAACACTTGTAAAACCTATAATGGTAGTATTTTCTTAATACGAAGGGTTATTCCACAATTTCTGAATGTGGATAAATGGTAGGTGTACCAAATTGTTCTTTTGGGGAAATTTTTTGGAAACTTAGACCTTGTGGATGAAGTGTATGTGAAGCGCGACATCACCATGGGTGTAATTCCCCTGAAAGCTACCAAATTATCTCCGCGTTCACGCTCCATTACCGTACCATACATAATACGTCCGTATCAGTGTGCGGGAAGTCGTCCGCCTCTGGTGAGCCGCAAAAACTCGAAGAAAAGAGGGCGGTGCCGTTCGTTTATCGTTCCCGAAGCGATGTGGTGCAGCTCTACCCCGGAGACGCAAGATTACATCTGGTAGATGTAATTTGAGGGCGGTACGTCGGCACGCTCGCCGCGTCAGGACCAGCATTACCATTGTGATGTGTCCTCCAGCTCGCTTTGATCCGCCGACCGGCTGGTGGTAGCGCGGACGTGACGTACTGTTATCGGAGATAACGAAAGACTTCCGTGCCGACGATCGCGACGACAGATAGCGTGGAAGAAAAATGACAGGTGACAGGACCTGGAGGTCCCACTAGCCTCCGGATAAGATAAACGGCAAGATAATCTCGAGCTTAGCGGACGAAGGAGGGTCTTCTTTTTAGCACCTCGAGGCGGTTTCGGATAACACACTCAACTAAAGCGGTTTAAGCTGTCAATGAAAGCAATAGAGACGTCGTGGTGTAATCGGCGACTTTCAGCATTTGACCATTGGTCCATAAGCAGCCTGTTCTTGTATCGTTGTAACGGTTTCAGCCGTCAATGGAAGCGGAATGTTTCCATTTCAGGTTCATGTGCTCTTCAGACATTCCCCATGCAGGGTCAGTAGATTTGCGAATTCGGAGATGCAATTTAACGCCGCACGTCCCGGAAATGTCTTTGGACGATGGATGGGTCCGAATAACACGCGACAATTTGTTTTATTGCATAGCCGAGTAAATTCCAAGCACTCCCGAATAAACATTTCAGTTTCCGTGAGCGCCGAAAGCAGCAACTGCTTAATTAAAGTGAGTTTCTCCAGTTTGCACTCATCATCCGAGAAATCTCAATCCGAAATTCCACTCGATCGTCACGTCCGCCACAATCACTGTTGTTTTGCGTGCGCCTCTCAACAAAAGCATATAATTTCCCTTCTGAATGGTCATTACGGAACACCTGTGGTATACATCGCCGACCTGCCTCAACACTCACATTTGGAATTTTTCCGCGTCATCGAGCGTTTTTTCTTTTTGTCTACAGGAAGGAGTCGTCGATCCGCCGAGTGTGTCCTCAATAAGTCGGCTTCTAAGAGGCGGAGGACGGCGTGATGGTGATTCCGATGGGAAGAAGGATTACACGATTGACGGGATCTTGGGGGGTAAGTGGAACTCCGTATAATAGACGCTTCTGAATTATGTCTTAATTAAAAACGCCCAAAGACCGGTCCATCTTCGGATTTCACTTCACTCGCATAATAACCAGTGATCAGGTTGGTCTGATATAAAGCGCATTGTGATCACGTCACTGACAAATGAGTTTTGTTAAAGGCCGAAGCACGAATATCGAACGATGCAATTAGAAAATAATTAAGAGCACATTTATGCAACGGATGGCGCTGAAACATCCACGTTGTTGTTCTAATCTCTGCCCTGTGTGCGTTTCTTATTATAAACACCAAACTGAATTTACGCCGTCTCTTTCAATTTAAAACATTTTACCACTTATCAGCTTCCCCTCGGACTGGATGGTCCACTTTACATTTCATAAAAATTCGTTCGGAGGAAGGCAGGAATGAGTTTCTGGTCAGAATTGAACTCAACTCGCCTGGAGCTGGAGCTGGCGGCTCGTGAGGCATGAGGCAGGTGAGGCCCGGCTTTTGAGAGTATGAGAAGTCTTAACGCAGAGGCTTCCTCGTCACCTGTCGTCGCGTTGACATATTTTACACCGTGGAAACTACTTTTGTTTAATTTTTTACACTGTAGATTTTGACATTTTCAAATCATGACACTTATCAGAGACACAGATAACTTAATTTCAAATTTCTCTAACTCAATGTCACATGTTTCTATTCTATTCTCTCTAACGACTTTCAAAATGCTTTGCTGTCCTTCGCAGTTTATCGTTTATCAATAAACTAGCATGCCCCGCAGACTTTGTTCTGCCTCTATTATTTTTTATTTTGCTCACACGCTTTGACTTTGCCCTCGTCAGTTAAAAGTTGAATTTGCATAAAAATAAGTATAATCAGTCAGATTGATTGTCAACGCTCAGATAAAAATACCGAAAAAAATAAAACCAAATACTTACATAGTTATTACTGACACATCTGTGCACCTCTCGTTAAAAATAATTGAATTAAATACGGTTAATAATCAATTTCTTTTGAAGATTATTTGTGCCTAGTTTCAAGTAGATAGGTTTTTCCATACAAAATTTTATACCCCCTTGCACCCTCTTAAGGATTGAATTTCGAAAAATCCTTTTTAGTAGGTGTTTACGTCAAAGGTTTAGTTCATATTTTTGATAATGTTCTATTGGTTGCGCTGAACAAACATAAAATTACATTTAATGACAGATAAAATTTCAAAACGCCAAAACACGTCTCAAAGATACATGTCCACCATACTCTTTACCTTCCCGGCATCAAAACATACGTATTCTGTAAATTTGATCGCAATCGGTTCAGTAGTTTCCGAGTCTACACTGGACATACAAAGATACAAACATCCATTTTTATATATACACCTGTCGTAATCGTATCTCAACCCGTTCTCAGATGTGTTTTTGTGTTATTTGTTGCAGTGGTATTACTATTTTATTATGCACAAAACAATAAGTATCAGGTAATTTCTTGTACGTTCAAAAATAGAATAACTTGAATCACTTTGAAATATATAGATTAAAGTGTTGCGCGTTTTTTTCCAATCTATTAGAGATATGCTATAACAAATATAGCAATTTAAATGATGTGTTTGATTAACATTAAGAGTCGTCCTCAGCCAGAGCTCTTATGGAGGTTCTAATATTAAGCTCCGAAGCGAGAACTCCACGTATGGCCCATCTACTGAAATAAAATTTATACCACCTGAAAGTATATTCAATTCTCTACAATATGACTCTTTTATTTTTCTAAATTTTTGTCTCTAAACTCATAAAAACACTGATAGAAAAGTTACTGTTTTATAAAGAACAAACAAAATGTAATATCTACCGTTTGAAAACAAGTATCAAAAATTTGTTCGGTCATATTATAGATTTTATCATTCCACGTCGATTAAAAAAAAACGGTCTAAATTGATCGAATAGCAAACGCGTAATCGCGGCGGGCAAATTTTCAATCAATTCAACTTCTGAAATGTGCTGTCCTTCACTGGCTGTCTTTCACTATCAGGTATCAAGTAGGAGGTATGTTTCCCTAAATGTAGACCCGAACCCTATCTTATCGGGAAAAGTGTATTCTTACCACTAGCATAATTACAAGCAATAAAATATTTAATTTTGGGGAAAAAGTTTATTGGAATCACCAATATTTCGTCTGCGAGCTGGAGTCAAATTTGCCGTTCTCAACCGGAGCTCTTTTGATGTTTCTAATTTAATTTTTTAATAGGTCCATTAGAAATTTCTCGGATTCTAAAAAAAATGGAAATTTCAAATTTGACACACGGTCATTGTTCCGCGCGATCTTTCTTTCTCAAATACATATTTTGATCACAATGGCACTTCCGATTATACCGGAAGTAGCCTTTAAGCTATTTTATTTAGACTATTTTTTTTGACGCCGTTTCATTCTTTGGTTCACTTTTGATTTTAGTTATTTGTTATGGTTACGGAAATATCACAACTCTTTTAGAAAAATGGCTACTTGCATGGGTTTGTTGGAAAAATCATAACTTTTACACTGCATTAAAGAAATATGCAAAATGCCCGATATTTGCAAAATAATGCTTCTTTCCATTGCATGGTCGTAGATTTACATAACTTTAGCAAATTGCCTAAAACCTTACCTGACAATAAAACAAATTGTGGAGTTTGTATTATTATTGTGATACAATAAATTAAAACAATGTATAATGCAAATAAAAAAAAGCAGAAAAAAACATTGCAATAATACCATGTCAAAAATTTTACAATAGATTGACCTGTGCTTTTTTAAATTGAACATAGGGAATATGTTGAGAGTTAAAAAATGTCCCGGTATAATTGTTTAAAATTTGTATAAAAATTAAATACAGGATATTTTAGAACTCGCGCCCGAGAGAAAATGAGGAAATACGAGATCGCATTCGGATGTGTAATTTTGAAGAAAAGAAATCTAGCTTCAAAGATATTTGAGAAAAGACAACTTAAAATTAATTAATCAGAGTGCTACACCTTCAAGGTGTGTTTGCCTTAATTTTACGTTACTAGGATTTCATTAAAAAAACCTCTTTAAAATATGTGTGCGACTGGGGTTTTTGAATGATGTCAGTGTCAAGTTAAATTCATATAAATGATTTTATTAAAATCATGAAAGGGTCTCTACAATCATCTATTCAGCCACTGATTATTTAGCCTAAAATTGTTGACACTGACAAGTTAAATCTAGTATTGGCAAAATTACGGTAAACCAAATATTTTTTGTAGCTGATGGTATTTTTTTAAACCTAGTAACTTGCTTTATTTGGTAGAAATAACATTACACCTCGAGATGCCCTTCTGGGATTGGTAGAATTACAAGTCTTGTAACTCGGATATGTAAACAGCAGCATATACTTGTCTTCTATTTTTTGACGACTTATTGTCGTCGGCAAGTGCCATTTTCTGTGCGGCGCGAGTTGTGAAAGCCCCTATATAATGTAATTTAAATGTAATAAAAAATTGTAAATACAATTACACTCAAATCTTTTTAAGTCGAATATTTGATATCTCCAACTAAATCCATATTCTCCAGCAAAGCACTATACTTATGTGTTTTTTTACAGCGATGAGGCGACTTTTTTTATATGACAAAGCAGGATTTGATTGCATACAACAGTTTTTTAAAGTAATTTTTTTTCAATAAAACGAATTTGCGGAAATTCATTAGAACAAGCCCGCAAAAAGCTCATACTCGGCATCTTGCAGAATCCGGAAGGCCGACACTAACAATCCCATTTTGGTCCTGGTTTTCTTCCAAATTGAGAGGCAGTATTTATGACCGACCGTTGTGTATTTACATTTCGAGAATCCCTCATCCACCGCTATTGCAGATTGCTGCTGACATCTAGTAAAAATAGTTGGACGTAGAGAGAAATTAAAACAAAAATTAGAACAGTGACCAGATGTTACCACTGAGGACGAGCCTTAATATTAATGCAATAATACAGGCTGAACCGCAATTAGTTTAAAAAAAAAAATGGTGAAACTACATTGAAAATGGTGTAAAATGCCGCCGGAGCGGTTGTCCTATCTCAAGCCGTTCTCAAAATATGATAATTTTGTGTTTTTTTTTAAACCGTGACTTTGCTTTATTAAATCACAATTTTCTCTACATTTTGGTCATGAATGTTAAAAAATAAAGACATTTTCGTATTCTGCATTAAATTTCCTATGAGAAAGAAATATTTTCATCATCCTTGGACTCCAACTACTCTGTAACCTTCTGTAACACCCGAAACATGAAAACTTATGAAAATGGGAATTTTGACACTAACGTCGGAAACCCCCCTCGTCTGATTAGAAGCCGAACGTCGCAAATCTCATACAAACTACGGCATTTCTACAGCCTTCTAATGATACTGTAAGATGAAAATTATCAATATTATTTCGTTAAGAATTTTCAACTATTATGTTGAAAAACGACGTTCAAAATCGGGAAAAACATGTCGAAATATGCTTTGTCATGTCATCTCTCTCAAGGCTGAATTTGTAATAGCAATATTTTTGAGAATTTTTTTTCATTTTGTCAACAAAAATCCAAGCGGCCGTTCGGAGAGGGACTTTGCTGTAGTATGCTGTGATTTTATTCTATAATTTTTTATTTTATGTGTCCGACAGATTTTTTCTGCGATTTTTCTAAAAAGTTATCGAATTACTTCCAACTTTTTCATGCACACTGTATATACTTCTTCTGCGCTCAGTTTTTTCATACTCTATATGTCCAGTACGTTCAAATCGGTTTCTTAACTTTTCAAAAGCAACTCATTTTGGATGCCGCCTCTCAGGGCGTAAATTCTTGCCGCAAGCAAAGGCTTTCTTTCGCCTTTTTCCAGACAATAAATCATACCGATTTGTTCTTGTAAAATAGAATTTATTGTGGATAATGGAATGGATAATCAAATGACAAGTCGGTGATTACACAACTGTGCAGTGTTTAAATGTGAGTTAAAACGATTTCCATGGTTTCCATGAAACCCTATCTACCTTATTCTGGCTCAATCTGGATCACAGCCAAAAATATGAAATATCTCATAAAATATGAATTTTAGATACAGAACAACCTGAATAAAAAACGTAGTCAGACTCTAGACGCGTTTGATGGTACACGAATATACAGGGTGATTCACTTAGACCGTTCATTAGAAAATTTTCAATTTCTCGTAAAGCTAGACAGTTGAAATTTGGCGAATCATTACTATCGATTGTTCTGAATCGAAGTAAAATACTATCAAGATGGCGGCACTTCCGGTTATACCGGAAATTGACGTCAACTTTGTTATTTTAAATAGCAACCCCTTATTTTTATGCACTCGTTCGTTTGGGAAATCAATTCTGAATAATAAGCGCCCAGGTTGTCGGCACTTATCTCTCATAGTTTTTAAAATATTTTTAATTTAATGTTAAAATTTGGAAATGCAAGGATCTTTTTAAAAATAAATATCTCTTGAACCATTTGAAGTATTACAATAATTATTTTTTCTATCGATTAGTATAACTTTAATTTTAATTCGGGCTTCGGGTGGTCGTTGCGATTTTCTAAAAATTACTATAACAATATGCCACAATCTAACAACGGAATTCGATGCAAAAGTAAAAAATAACTCAACTTTTATAAAAGTATCATATGCCAGTTCTGCTTAGTTTTCACGATATTTCAGATTTTCTATAAAAAAGTATTTTTGTTTAGATTTTGATATGTGTGGCTGTGGAATAGAAAAAAAATGAAGCGCAAACAATTGAAAATCCTTGTTTAATTGTAGAGATAGATAATCAAAATCAGTTTCGACTAAATGTCTTCGCTTTGCTAATGAATGGTGAAGTTCAATCCTTCATGTATGACGATAATTTAAATGGACAAAATTCACTCCAAATTTTGGGGGAGATTGTAGAACCATGTGTTGAAAATCTACCATTAGCCAGGGCACTTAATGACTGGTATCAGATGGATGGAGCTCCGACACAGCTACTTTAATTAACGAAGATCTTAAAATAAAAATCGGCATTTGATAACCTTGATCCAGCTGAAATAAGAAGAGCAACTCAATCTGTAAAAAGACGTGTCGTACAATGTATAAGTGAAAATGGTGGACATGTCGAACATTTGCTTTAATTACAATGTTGTACTTCAACAATAATTGATTTAAAGCTAGAGCTAAAGAGAAGATGCATTTTTTACAAAATGTGGAATATCGGAAAAACTATCGAGAATTGGCATGACAACCATTTATAAAGGTCGAGTTATTTTTTACGTCTTACTTATAATTGATTGCAAAACAAACGAGTGCATAAAAATAAGGTGTTGCCATTTAATATAACAAAGTTGACGTCAATTTCCGGTATAACCGGACGTGCCGCCATCTTGATAGTATTTTACTTTGATTCAGAATAATCGATGATAATCATTCACCAAATTTCAACTGTCTAGCTTTACGGGAAATTGAAAATTTTCTAATGAAGGGTCTACGAGAATCACCCTGTATAGGGGGTGCCATTTAAAAAACTAAAGTTAAGCTTACTCAAAAATAGTATAATTTGACACAAATTACGGCAGAGCCTGTACAGTAAAAATTATATTTCGCACATCGGCCCATTCAGCCTTCTTGCTGCTAAAACGGCCCCTCAGTAAATTTTTAAATGAATCTGTGCAAGTGACAAAAACTGTGAAAAAAATGTAATTTGATAACGGTGGTCCAAAATATAAAATAATATAATATTAATATTAATATTAAACATCCATAATGCTATGTAAAAAAGGGTTCTAATAGTGAAATAAAATATAGGTAGTTATATTTAAAAAAACAAAGTTGTGTAGTTTTTGAGAGTTTCGGAACAAGCTGTATACGTATTTTTAGTTTGTGCAGCCTGATAAACGGTGTACAAATCGTATGTATTTGAAGGGTTTTTGTATCTTACATGGTGCAGGAGTTATGGAGCGATCTCGCACTAATGACTAACTCTGTATATAAAAATGAATCTATGTTTTATTTGTTTTATTTTATGATAGTTTTCGTCAACGCCAGCTGTTGTATTAGTAATTTTGTGTATCCAAAAGCACTTCAACACACATAATTAATACACAAACACTTTCTTTCTTTGGTACTGGTACTAAATAGATCACGCGAACGAATAAATAAAATAAAGCTTCTTCAAGAAATAAGTCCACAGATCAAACCGACTTAATTTGACCAAAATCAAGTTGGCCAATTACTAGTAGTTTGCATAAGTGAAACAATAAGTACTTCCTGAATCGTGTCTTTGCAATTCAACGATTCCATCGAGTTCTGAACGAGCAAATTATGGTAAACCTGCCCATTTTCGGTCCGATACCCACGAGAAACCACTCCTCCACCGGCGCAAAAACGCATCGAAAAACGCAAACTCCCTGAAGCGTGTGAGCATCGCGAGAAAAGCGCCGCTCTGGAAAAAAATCCAAATTCAACCTCACAACAAACCTAACCGTTGCACTTACACCCACCTAATGAGTCGGCATTCATCTTTGTCTGTGGCATATTAATCACGAAATGGCGGGGACCGCCCGCCGCTCAATTAGACAGGTATTCTGGGCCACACAAGTCGCCATTGTCACTTACTTGACTCTAATGCAAGGATTATAGTATCCTCGGAGCGGCTCGTGCCTCTGCCGTGCGCATTCCAAGGACCAAGAATGGATTATCATCGAGTGGGTGTTTTTAATTGTTTCCATCGTGTGGTGTTGTGCCTAATTGTTTTTTGGATGATGCGACGATTTTTGGACACTTCGAGTCATCCTCCGGACGGGATCGTCTTTCAATCGACTTGATCAATTTATTCACCGAAGACTCTTCTTACTTAAAATTATTAAACATAGACCGGCACATCCAACTACTCGATATCTTGTTTGGACTAAAAACGCTACTCGAGTCATCTTCTTGACATCGATCGACCTAAGTTAGGAAAAATGACAAAGAGCATTTCTTACTTGGGTTAAAAGTTTTTTTTTTAAGTCACTCTCAGATGGGGAAAGTCTGAAACTTCCAATCGATAAAAACTTTATTTTTAAAATTCTTGTCTCTTCTTTATTTCTACTAGCTGTATTAAATTCCTCTCAACTCATCCAAGACGTTCTTTTACTACTAAATAGCAGCAAGTTTTTTTTTATAAAATACCCAAACTCCCACAAACATCTCTTCTTTTTTTTTAACATTAAGTTACAATCGAATCACCAAGCAACATTTCCTATTTGGATTTAAAATGTTTTCTAATGCTTCGACTTATTTTCAGATGAGGAATGTCTTTCAATCGATAAAAACTTCTTATTCAAAAACTCACAAGTATGTAAAATACTTGTTTCTCTTTATTTCTGTTGAAGCTATTAAATTTCTGGTGTGCTGATACACCAAAGAGCACTTCATTTCTTATTCGGACTAAAGCTCTTTTTGGACGTTGCCAGTCTTATTTAGCCTGAATAGAAAAAATTTAAAACAAAATCAAACATTTTTGAAACTTTGCGATATGATGAAATACAACTCGAAACAGAACTGTAAATTTAGCATATTAATTCAAGGGCGTAAACCTTGTGAAAATTGCAAAAATTCAAATTAAGTGATATCTCGACCGAGAAAAATTTAATATCGCTGCAAACTTGATTGAATAATAGCAATATTAAAGATGTGGAGCCAAATTTGCAGCAACTTATGACTTATTCAGGCGTGTTGTAGAAAAGTTGAGACTCTTAAGCAATATTATTATTATTATGAAAAATACATATTTACAACATTCTATTCACTGGATAGATATTGGATATTTCTAGGTATCCGTTGGTCCTTCTGGTTTTTGTGCTAAATTATTAAGTTAGAAAGTTTCTACAAAACTGCTCTATCAAAAAACAGCATTTCTTATTTGTATTGAAAGAGTGATATTTCGAATACTTCTGCGATGAAGAATGTTTCACACAATGGGAACATTATTCAAAAAAATTTTTTGAGGTTTTGAAATTTTTCAGTGTTTCAAACGACTTAATCCAAGGTTACCTGCTTCTAGTGCTAAATAGCAGCAAATTCTTTATAGACAAACTCCTACAACCGTCTACTTTTTATTTCTACTTAAAATTTAGTTACAATCGAATCACAAATCAAAATTTTTTATTTGCAATTAAATAGTTTTTTTGTACTTCGAACTATTCTCAGATGGGGAATGTCTTTCAGTCGGTGGAAATTTCATTTAAAAACCCACAATTTTGTAAAAAAACTGCATTCAATTTGTGTCAGCTCACTAAACAGCCCTGATTTCTTATTTGGACTGACGCTCGTTTAGAATATTTTGAGTCATTTTCGAATGAGCAAGGTCTTTAAATCGATGAAAACTTCTTGTTTAAAAACTCATAAATTTGTAAAATACTTATTTCTTCTTTATTTCTGTTAAATATATTAAATTTGTGGTATGCTGACACACCAAAAAACACTTCATTTCTCATTAGACTAGCTCTTTTTGGACTGAAAAGACCAGTTCATAGGTGAAAAGTTTAAAATTATTTCAAACATTTTTGAAACTTTGCGAAGTGATGAACTATAACTCGAAACAGAACTGTAAAGTTTTGCAAATTAATGCAATTTAGTAAACATTGTTAAAATTACTTAACTTTTCTGGAAGACTACGTGCTTCTTGTACTAATCAGCAGCAGTCTCAACAATTAACAAGTTTCTAAAATTCCTTTTTTTCTACTAAATCAGTAAATTCTCATCGAAGCACGAAGCAACATTTCTATTTGAATGAACATATTTTTTTTATATTTCGAGTCATCTTCAGATGAGGAAGGAAGTGAAACTGTATTTAAAAAGTCACAAATTAAAAAAAATTGTCCGTTCTTTATTTCCTTTAATTTTATTACATTCCTGTTAGGTCACTAAGCAGTACTTCATTTACTATTTGGACTGAAACCTTTTTTGGACATTTCTTGCCTTATTTTAACTGAGCCCTTTTTGGACATTTATAGAGATTTGTCGATCTTTCTGGTTTTTCAAACGACTTGATTCATTACAAATTTAACAAGTTTCTATCATTTTCACTTCTTCTTCTTTACGTTAAGTTACAATCGACTCACCAAGGAGCATTGCCTACTTAGATTGAAATTTTTTTTTGATATTTCGAGTAATTCACAGATCGGAAATGTCTCTCAATAGAAGGTTTTTTTTTTAATTTTTGTCTTTCCTTTTTTTCCATTAGCTGCACAGTCCTATCAGCTCAACCAAAAGCACTTTATTTCTTAATTGGACTGAAGCTTTTTTTTACGTTTCTAGTCTTATTTAGACTGATGCTCTTTTTGGATATTTCTAGACGTGCATTCTGATACGTTTTGATACTTCAAATCTTTCTAAAGCATACCGGTCAATATATTGATCAATTAATTCATTAAAAAATTGGACAAAATATTGATCGTGTTTTGTATTAGATATTAAATACAAATATAAAATTGTATTGCTTTAAAATCCAGGATACAATAATTTTGACAATCGCTTATTGATCAATATATTGACCGTATGCGGAATTATAATGTGAGGAATGTCTTTCAATCGATGGGAACATTATACAAAAACTTACAAATTTTTTTAATTTTTGTATTGTCATTACCTCTGTGATCTGTATTTAATTCCTGTCACCTCGCCAAAGAGGACTTCATTTCTTATTTGGACTGATGCTCAATTTTGGACATTAAGGTATAGTTTTCTTTGGACTAAAGCTCTATTTGAGCTAATCAAGATTACGTGCTTCTAGTGCTATACAAAAACGAGTTCTATCAAAAAATTACAAGGTTCTACGATCTCGTCGTTATTTTTTCTAAAATCTACTAACTAAAAAGTTCGAATCGAATCACCAATAGCGTTTTTTATTTGGATTTGAAGAAGTTTTTTGGTAAGTACTTCCTGTCATTCTCGGATGGAGAAAGTTTTTCAATCGATGGAAACTTTATTCAAACTAATTTTAACTGTTTTTAAATGTTTGGTTTTTGATTTGTGTTGACCGTAATAAACTTTTACATTAGCTCACCAAGCAGCACTTTATTTCTCATTTGCTCTGGATATTTTTTCGGCATTATTAATGATTCGCAAGTCTTTCCGGTTTTCAAACGCCTTCAAAATATTTGCTCAAAAAACAGCAACTGAATTCAAGAGCTGACGAATTTCTATTTTGTGATTCATAGTAATCAGTAATGGTGATGGATAGAAGCGAGTATTGGAAAAACGTTCATGTGTGTGTCCATTACAAACGCGGCAGACGTTGAACTTCCCTGAAAATTGGTGCAAATTTCTGGGAGTTGATTTGAGGTAATGTGGGCGCAATGCCGACCGCAGTCTCTTTGATCAAAGGAAACGGTTGACAGGGAACCGCCCTCCTCAACACCTCGACTGTGGTAGACCGCTCGTCGGCCAAATTAGGCCACCCAGTGCCCCGATTCATTCGGGGTGATTCCCGTCCCCTCCGGTTCCATTAGGGTTGATGTGATTTATTTGGGAATGGTCGGCGACTTTGACGACGAAGAAAAAACGCGACGTCACATTTCGAACTGAATAATGCCGGGAAATTAATTAGAGAAATTAGTATTTCGTTTATAAACGCGATCTGTGAGTTATTCGAAAGGTTCGAGGGGGGTCGGTAAAGAGTTGCCCCCCGAGGTTGCAGGTTTATAAGTACGAGCATTTATCATTTAACACTCTGATGCACTATATATTTCATCTGTCGTTCCGTCTTTTTACCTAATAAATTACGGTTGCAGTGACGGAGACGGGATCGGAATTTATATTGAATTCGGAATAACTAAAACGACGCGGATTATTGCGTTTTTATGTCGCATTCATCTTGTTTCGGTTTTAATTTATTGACAGCGTCTCCGCCACAGCTCCAAGTCCCACGTAATTTTGATAATCTCATTATAATTTTACATTTTACGAACAATATTCTCAGGACTACATAGAATCTAGCTTTTGTTTCATTTTTTACAGTGTAGACTTGTTACATCTCAACATTTCCCAAACGACGTCCAAACCTCTCACTCGTCTCACGCCTACAAAATTTGCTTAAAAACAAGAAAACAAAGAGCATATCATCAAGGTTTAATTTTAGTGTTTTTATTGCCTAAGGGGTGTACAAACAAAAAATTGTTCAGAATAAATGATGGAATTGGTTAGAGTGTAGGAAATGTTTGAATTTGAGACGGAGAAATTTTAAATTAAATTTCATTGACATCCTACTTATATGCATAAGCAGACATTTGATACAATTCGTTTTGAGTGAAACGCAAAAACCTACCAAAACGTAATCTAACCAATCAAGTTGCAGTTTTGATTGACGTTTTCTTTTTATTATTTTAATAAAGAATAAAGAAATGTCTGATTTATTACTATACATATATTTTGCAGCTGAGACTTGCAAACGTCTGCTCATGCATCTCTACAACAATGGTTCACTACCAATATGTAGCAATAGAAAAAAAATTCAAGGAAAAATAATTACTTTTTTATAGGGATCATTATTGCAAGCAGAACTAAAAAAATAAACTTTTAATGCATCGTCTTCATTATCCGACAAAACAACCGTGTCATTCTGAACAGGCTGATTTTCTTCTAAATTGGCTGATTCTCTTTCAAACGCGTTTCTGAAGAATTAAATACGATTGTCGGTCTTCCAATTGCCCCAAAATGTTTTGTTGGGATTAAGAATTTTACCCACATGCATCTGTTGCAAATTAATTTGAGTAACATGCTTGCCCTTCTTACAGATGCCCGCCCATTACATCAGTAGTATCATTCAAATAATGTATTTCTCTTCTGGTAATAAGAGATCCATTGTCGGATTTTCAAAAAACTTTTCTTTTACTTGGTTGAAAACGGAAATGCCAAGAAGCAGGACTTTTCCACCTCAACTTTCCAGTTAAGCACACTTGCCCCATCTTCAATACTATTGAATAAATCATTAATTAGAGCAATATACGTTTTTGTATCAATTAGAAAGCTACAGTTTTTTACTTTTTTCATAATTTGGTTAAACAGTCAGGTCAGGAGATAGAAAAGAATGACCGACACCTGGAAATATAATTTCTACCTCTACTCCTTCAGCAGAACTCAAATTTTGTAATGAGTAGAAAACTGAAGATATATTTTTTGAGTCTTTTTGACGTCACATCCAGTCCGTATAAATGATTATACATCTTCAGAATTCCGCTTTGATTTTGAATATCCTGCTACCAACATGAAATTTTAGTGGTAATATTGGGTAACAGTAATGTTTTTCCACAATCAACAGAAATTATTGCAATTTTTCAATTGAAGGAGTCAGATGCAAAAGGATTCCAGTGCAAAATAGTAAAAGTGGAGTAAATCTATCTTAAAGTCTCTCCTTTTTTATAAAATCAGTGGCACAAAATTGGAAAAGTTATTTCAAAAATATATATACAGGTGTCACAGAAATCGCGGACCACTTGTATTTACAGTACCTACGTTATTGGGGAGTCTTCAGGGAGTCAGGAAAAAATACATATAGTTCAAAAATGTACAGGGTCTATCCGAAGAGATATAAACGGTTGAACATGACGTATCCATTATTTTAGTATCATATGTATTAGGAGTATAAATAAGTTTCCGCCGTTTGACAAAAATATATGTTTATTGAAAACTTTATTAAGCCACACATTTTTGATATAAAATGCATCTTGACCCTTTTGCTTCCAAAAAAATATTTTAAAAATCACTTGCAACATTTTAGGAAAGTAGAGTAATATCTTATTAAGAAATAATAAAATACAAACTCATATAAAATATGAAAAACAATAATGTCCTTATTTATCATAGTACGAATCTAATTTCCTTTGAGTCGTCCAAATCAAAATTTTATAATATTATCAACTTATAATTTTTTTTCTTTGGATTTTTATTATTTTTTCAAGATAAATTGGAGATACACAAGTTGTAAAGTTAATTAAAATTTTCCCATTGCGTTTTTTCCACCATGTGCGCAAATAACTTAATTCGTTTTGCACCAACAAATTCATAGTTCTTCCTATGCAAATACGTACTTATTTTTTCTTTCTTTTCACTTGAACCCTTTTGTTTCTAACCCTTTCAATTATTTCTCTTAGTAAGCCATAAATCGCTTTACTGTGCAGTTTGTGTAGACGCTGTTATGTTATTAGGTATCCTTTTTTGTGGGTGGGCAAGTTTGATTTTTTTTTCCAAAATTGTAGGCATTGTGAAAAAACATCAGCCAAGTGCAGGGTTGTATTTTTTTACAAAAATACTTGGGAAAAAATACTGTTTAACTTTACGGTGTTCTTCCAGTATTATAATTTTCGGGAAATGGAAATGACCCCCTGAAATATTAAAAAGTATTCTCGAATTATTTTTTGAAATTATACAAATCGACAGAAAGAAGAATTATTGCAATACTTCAAATGGTTCAAAATGTATCAATTTTTGAAAAGAGTAATTTACTCAAATTTTAGCCTTAGATTGAAATTATTTCAAAAAGTATGAAAGGTAAGTAATAACAATCTGTTTTTTTTTCGATTCGCAATTGAGTAATCGAATCAATCTATATATATAAAGCGAAGTGTCCTCACTGACACACTCATCTACACATCTACACATCTACACATCTACACATGCACTGATTCACCGACAACCTACAGCCCAAACCGGGAGGGCTGGAGACTTGAAATTTTAGACACGGGTCTATCAAGGGCCGAGAATGAACGCTAATAAGGAGATTTTGCAAAATTCGGTCCGGTTCCTTTGTATTTAAATAAAAACCGAATAAAAACCGGTTAAAATAAGCAAAAAATGATCGGCTCGCGGAGACCGGGTTTTTTTAGAAGCACGTGTCTAGCCAAAACAACTTCGACGTCGGGCGACCGGTTTACATTAAAAGCACTTTCACTTTCTGCTATCCTGATCATACTTTTGCCGTACCTAGCGAGGCGCAGATATTTCAATTATAATTTTGATTTCAATTATAATGTCCCCGATCCGTGACTCATTTAAAAATTACCAAACCACTCCAAATTTAATCCGCCTACATTAAAAATCCTCAAATATCTCTTACCATTACAAACTTTACCAAATCAACCCCAAAAAATTCCCGAACTACGCCAAACTGACAAATTAGATCCGTTATCTTAAATCATCCCTTACCACCCCTTAGCAACCCCAAGTAACTCCAATCACTTTAAAATAAAACAAAATGACACAAACCATAGCAGACTATTCTCACACTCACACACATTATTTCGGCTACCAAAATTCACCCCCAACTACCCCTTACCGCCCCAAACTAAGCCCAATCACTTTAAAATTAGAAAAAATGCTACAAACAATAGCAAAACTATGCCAAACTCACCCAAATTACTCCGGCTATCATAAATCACCCCCAACTACCCCTTACCACCCCAAACTAAGCCCAATCACTTTAAAATTACAAAAAATGCCACAAACCATAGCAAACTATGCCAAACTCACCCAAATTACTTCGGCTACCATAAATCACCCCCAACTACCCCTTACCACCCCAAACTAAGCGCAATCACTTTAAAATTACAAAAAATGTTACAAATCATACTAAACTATGCCAAACTCAACCAAATTACTTCGGTTACCATAAATCAACCCCCAACTACCCCTTACCACCCCAAACTAAACCAAATCACTTTAAAATTACAAAAAATGCTACAAACCATAGCAAACTATGCCAAACTCACCCAAATTACTTCGGCTATCATAAATCACCCCCAACTACCCCTTACCACCTCAAACTAAGCCCAATCACTTTAAAATTACAAAAAATGCCACAAACCATAGCAAACTATGCCAAACTCACCCAAATTACTTCGGCTATTATAAATCACCCCCAACTACCCCTTACCGCCCCAAACTAAGCCCACTCACTTTAAAATTACAAAAAATGATACAAACCATAGCAAACTATGCCAAAATCACCCAAATTACTACGGCTACCATAAATCACCCCCAACTACCCCTTACCACCACAAACTAAGCCCAATCACTTTAAAATTACAAAAAATGCTACAAACCATAGCAAACTATGCCAAACTCACCCAAATTACTTCGGCTATCCTAAATCACCCCCAACTACCCCTTACCACCCCAAACTAAGCCCAATCACTTTAAAATTACAAAAAATGCCACAAACCATAGCAAACTATGCCAAACTCACCCAAATTACTTCGGCTATTATAAATCACCCCCAACTACCCCTTACCGCCCCAAACTAAGCCCACTCACTTTAAAATTACAAAAAATGATACAAACCATAGCAAACTATGCCAAAATCACCCAAATTACTTCGGCTACCATAAATCACCCCCAACTACCCCTTACCACCACAAACTAAGCCAAATCACTTTAAAATTACAAAAAATGCCACAAACCATAGCAAACTATGCCAAACTCACCCAAATTACTTCGGCTACCATAAATCACCCCCAACTACCCCTTACCGCCCCAAACTAAGCCCAATCACTTTAAAATTACAAAAAATGCCACAAACCATAGCAAACTATGCCAAACTCACCCAAATTACTTCGGCTATTATAAATCACCCCCAACTACCCCTTACCGCCCCAAACTAAGCCCAATCACTTTAAAATTAGAAAAAATGATACAAACCATAGCAAACTATGCCAAACTCACCCAAATTACTTCGGCTATCATAAATCACCCCCAACTACCCCTTACCGTCCCAAACTAAGCCCAATCACTTTAAAATTACAAAAAATGATACAAACCATAGCAAACTATGCCAAAATCACCCAAATTACTTGGGCTACCATAAATCATCCCCAACTACCCCTTACCACCCCAAACTAAGCTAAATCACTTTAAAATTACAAAAAATGATACAAACCATAGCAAACTATGCCAAACTCACCCAAATTACTTCGGCTACCATAAATCACCCCCAACTACCCCTTACCTCCACAAACTAAGCCAAATCACTTTAAAATTACAAAAAATGATACAAACCATAGCAAACTATGCCAAACTCACCTAAATTACTTCGGTTACCATAAATTAATAATCATTTTCAATCAAAATCTTCCATTTGGTTGTGTCATTTATAAATGCCTTATCGTATTAAATCATAAAATATTAATAAATATCTGCACATAAAACATATTGTTTCGACTAATAGACGTTATTCTGAATACTAAATTTGCTAATACCAATTTTGATTTTCTTCCACTTTCCAATAATTATTTGTTCCAGTTGAGATGCAAACATAAACGTATTTCTGAATTGCAACACGCTGACGGGGCAAGCCCTAATACCTTCTCAACATGCGTGAATTTGTATAAACAGCTCTATGGTTTTTAACTTTAAAGCGGTATAAACGCGGTGTAAACCCTAGATTTTCGTGAAAATATCTGAAAATTTCGAAATTCTGCAATTGAATTACAGAACTATTGTTGTGTTCGATAGTAAATTTATATTTGGAGTGGCACTGCCAACTCTGCCACCCCTGACGAGCCCCTTGCTGAATACTCTCCTTCCAGGGAAACTTTTGAAATCAACGGCAAAATAATTTAGGGCGCCTGAATGTGAAAATATCACTGTGTAATAAGTTCAGACTGACGTGGAACACTTGAAATTTCGGTATTCGTTTGTAATTCGTCACAGGTCCATGAAGGAATGCATGTTAATGTAAACAAGTGTTAGTTTGTCGGAAAGGCCGAATAAGATTTTTAACATTCCCGTCAAAATATTTATTTACTTTAGAATGTTAATTTCTTAAATTCATTTCGTGAAAATTATGACGGGCCATACGAGTACACCTGTGCGAGTATTATTTGGTACATACAAATTAATCTCTTTTGTTATCCAAATTGTTTTTATACGCACTAGGCACGTGCACCTCATATAATTGTGAAAATTGCTGCTTCAGCGTCTGGAACGCTGGTATTCAACGTCGCCAAGGTCGAGGCGACGCATCGGTATTCGAAGTTCTATCGCTATTAAATAAATTATTTTATTCCCGATATTCCCGATTTGTTCTTGCCGTTAACCACAACTCTCCCCAATCGATTTTCGAAAAATTTCCAGCGTCGGACCGGACTTCACTTATTATCGTACGCTAATTTTTACGTTCAGTTAATGATAGTGGTGTATTTGTTCTTCACCAAACCTGCTCCGGGCAAACCTGCTCACTGACATCATACGCTTAAGTATTGTGTGCTTATACACGATTTACACTATTTATTTTACGTACATTGCGTTCATTAATGGTTCTGCATTATTTATAACTAAGATGGAGCAGTTTGAAAATCTAATAGTAAGCGGAGAACAAATACCACCATGTATAATTCCCGTGAAAAGTGATGGAAATAGTCTTTTTTACTATTTTTCCTATTGCATTTTTAATACCGGAAATAGAGCTCAAGAGGTTCGCACTTTAATTCTTCATTTTAAAATTACCAAAATTTTTGTAAAATTTACCTGAATACGTTAAACACCCCAAACATAACGCACCATTCCATACTATCCCTAAAAGTCATACACTTACCATTCAAAACTACTCCAGGTCAACCCATAATTAAAAAAAAATTACGAATTCTAAGCAAACTACGCCAAACTCGCATAAATGACTTCGAATTCCCCTAAATCACCCCAACCACTTCTTACCAAGCCAACCAAAGCCCAATCACATTATAATTACCAAAAATTTCGTTTAATCCGCCAAAGCTAAACCCTGCCAACCATCAATAACCATTCCAAACAATCCTCAAAGAAACCCATATCATCCGAAACAACCCCAAATCAACCTAATATTTTTGCATTTTTTTTAACCATAGCAAATCACGCCAAATTAACATAAATAACTTCGACTTTTTTTATACATAATTCCCAAATACTTCGTTTTTATGGTGTGAAATTTTGTATTTATATATTTCAACATTGTCTTTAACGTTGTCAGAGAACTAAATGGGAATAATTTGGAATAATTTAGCTTCTCTGTCAACTCTCCTTCTCTTGAAACTTTTGAAAACAACGACAAAATTATTTGGGGCACCTGGATTTGAAAATATCACTCTGTGTAATAAGTTCAGACTGACTAGAGTGAAAAGAAAGGAGCTTGCACCCAGAAACGAAATTAAATGGAACACTTGAAGTTGCAATATTTGTTTGTAATTCGTCACAAGTCCATGAAGGAATGCGTGTTAATGTAAACAAATGTGAGTTTATTGGAGATGCCGAATAAGATTTTTACATTATTGAAGCAGCTTGAGCCTGCCACGTCAAGGGCAAGGTCACAAACGTGAAAAGGCGATGCTCGATTTGGTTTTATTCAATATCTATGCAGAAATTCGCACATTCCAAGCATTGGATAAGCCTTTCTTATCGTTTCTTAGAATTCGAGAATTGCTGGTTCAGCGTGTGGAGCAGTACTCGATCGCGGTGTTTAATTTTAACACAACTACAATTGTGAAAATTGCTGCTCCAGCGTCGGAAACTGTTCGCAAAGTCGCCAAATTCGATGAAGCGACGCATCAGTGTTCGAACGTCTACCACTATCAAATAAAGTATTTTAATTTAACATTTGATCCTCGCGTTAACCAAATCTGCCCCCAATCAATTTTCGAAAAATTACCAGCGTCGAACCGGACTCCACTTATATTTGTACGCTAATTTTTACGTTCAGTTAATGGTAGTGGTGTATTTGTTTTTCACCAAATTTGCCCTGGCTGAAATCCGAAATTTTCACCGTTGTATGTACCAGACATCACTGACATTCATACCCTTAATAATTATGTGCTTATACACGTTTTACACTATTTATTTTACGTACAATGTGTTCATTATTGCTTTACATCATTTATAACTAAGATGGAGAAGTTTGAAAATCTAGCGATGTACAATTACCACACCGTATTATGAAAGGTGATGGAAATTGTCTTTTTTAATATCTATGGTATTGGTATTGATATTTTAATACTGGAACGGGAGCACAAGAGGTTCGCACTTTAATTGTTCAACAAGTTTGTGTTAATGTAAACAAGTGTGAGTTCGTCGGAGAAGCCGAATAAGATTTTTACATCCACCATATTCCCGTCAAAATATTTATTTATTTTATATAGAATGTTAATTTTGCCGTTAACCAAATTTGCTCCCAATCACCATCGTCGTACCGGACCGTTCAGTTAATGATAATGTTGTTTTTATTTTTCACCAAATCTGCCTCGGCTGAAATCCAAAATTTACAGCGTTGGATCAGACTTTACTGACATTGATACGCGTTTTACACTATTTATTTTACGTAAATACATTGTGTTCATTATTGCTTTACATCATTTATAACTAAGATGGACAAGTTTGAAAATCTAGCGATGCACAAATACCACCAAATACCACATTTTACCACATACCAAAATTTTAATACTGGAAAGGGAGCTCAAAAGGTTCGCACTGTAATTGTCCAACCAGTTGCGGCCAGGTTTTAATAATTTTTGTGCAGTTTAGAAGAAGATAATTATGCTGAAGTGTTTGTTTATTCTGAAGATAAGTCAAAATCATCTACATACTGTTCTGTTTGTGAGTTGACTGCAGCAAAAGGAATGGTTCCATTGTGTTTTCAATTTTATCATAACATGATCAGCTAATTTGTAAACTTCGATTTCCCCGAAAATTATCTAAAGTTAATTTCGATTTCCTGGAATCGCTTATAGAACAACTGCGTCTTTGCCTAAAGAGTCTATTCAAGATTTTTCATCTCAGATATCAACCAAGGTATCCTCTTTGTCCAAATCATATTGAAGTACCCGGTCCTGACAACGAAGGTTAATTTCAACAAATTTGTTTATTTTGTGATTGAAAAAGTAGAGGATTCCTGTTTAATTGTATTATAATGTCGATTAGTCAACATCACCACTTTAGTCAACACTGCGTTTATTTAATCTACGTCCGGGCAACGCCGGGTACATTCAGCTAGTATTATCATAAAAATAAAGGGTTCCCATTTAAGATAACAAAGTTGATGTCAATTTACGGTATAACCGGAAATACCGCCATCTTAAGAGTATTTTAAATAGATTTGGAGTGATCGATAATGATGATGCACCCCATTTCAACTTTCTAACTTTTGCGGGAAATTCACAATTTTTTAATAAACAGTCTACGTGAATCAGCCTGTATATATTTAGTTATTCTTCGACGTGCTGCGCTGATTATGAGGAAATAATGTAAACAACATAATCACGTGAGTAATGAACCGCAACTTTATTCGTCCAAAGGGAAATATCTGCTTCTACATACAGGGTGGCCCCGGGCTGTGAGGAAGTAAGATTACTCTAAAATGGAAATAGATATTGAGATGCGGTTATAGACAAAAGTACAATCCATTTAAGAAAACAATCTGAAAATGTCTGCTTATTTACAATGTGTCCACATACAGAGTGGCGCATCAAAGTTAGGTTTTTTTAAATGGAACACCCAGTATATTACGCTATTTTTAGATTCCTTATCAAAAAATAATTGTACTTTGTCTAACCTCTTCTGGACATAACTTCAGTTGTTTTCCTATTATTTGACTGACTTAAACAAAGAAAAGCCCCTTCTTTGAAAATCGCAGCTCCCAAACCAATGAGAATTTTAGCTTAAATTTGACAGAAAATGTCAAGTCAAAGTTTCAATTTTAAGAATTTACCATACATGTTGGCTCATTAACGCAAATTGTTAATTTACTCGAATTTTTTTAATAAAACGCCCTGTATATTTTGGCATTAATAGATCACATTTTTGATAATCTATCCAATAACGTCCTTATGACTGATCATTTTTCAACTTCTTAACCAACTATTTTCCAAATTAGTGATATTCCATTATTGAATAATATCATTAAAAACGTTTTCAAAAATGTAATCAAATAATATAAAAATATACAGGTGTTCTATTTGAAAAATTTGATTAAATGAACAATTTGCGTTCATGAGGGTGTTCCATTTAAAAAACCTTGATGCGCCACTTGTATATGAACACATTGTATATAAGCAGATATTTTCAGAGTGTTGTCTCAAATGGATTGTACTTTTTGTCGAAAACCGCATCTCCTCAATATCTTTTTTCGTTTTAGAGTAATATTACTGCCCCGCAGCGCCGGGACACCTGTATATCCGCTTCATATAGGATACATTTTATGAATACATTTTTTAACAAATTTCATATCCAGACGTCGTTTGAGCAACTTGCGAAATAAGTACTTGTCAAATTTCAAAAGTCTACACTGTAAAAAGTAAAACAAAATATAGACTTCCGAGATTCCCTTTTTTGTACACTCTATTATTATGTGCGTTTAAAAATAAAAAAAACAGGCGTAGGCCATGTAAGTTCTTTAAAATTAGTTTTGGCCTAGTGTTGTTTACGATCTCTGCTTAAAACCGTTTCTAATGGTATACATTCCGTGTTTTTTTTTAATATTACAATCTCCAGCCGTACATACAAGACACAAGCAGAGGTTGGTATGTGGTCAGTGCAAATTTTTCATTGACCATTTCTGTCACATGACATATTTTGTTAAAACTCAAACATAAGTTGAAATTCGTGGCCTCCTGAACCAGACAGTTTTAAAATTTTCATTGTGTTTCTCATTCTAATCGATCGAGCTACGTTATTTTGCAAATTTTATTGAGAAGCTGAGTGTTGAGAAAGAAGACCGCCTCCGCAGCACAAGAAGATGCAAACAAATTGTCCGCATTGTGCTTTCTGAAGCCTCGAGTGTGTACATTGTGTGCACCCCCGCAATAAATCGAAGGTCGAAAAGGCGCTTCCTCCTCGCGCCCCAAGAATGGGGGTGTTTACAAGCAATTGACTGCTTTCACCGGCATTCAGAGCATTTCGTGTGGTTGACGTTCGAACAACACTTTGCGGCACCACCGACATCCCTTTACGAAAAGCCGCCTCTACGATACATCCAAGATTGAATCGACGCCGACTTCCGATGGGAATGTTTCAATTGGTTGGCCGTCGATTTACGGCGTTTAAACGGTCGAAGCCAATAATGTAGAATTGTTAAACGGTCGGTCTCTTTGAGAAATGCGATATGTGATCGGTTCCCGATGGCGAGGAGGATGGGTGCGACTTGGTAGATGAAGAAGAGGAGGACGGCTGTGGAGAGGTGTAAAAATGATGGACGATGTGCAGTTGGAAAGAGCAAAGCTCTCGGTGTTTGGGTCGGCGGAGAAAGGGAGGAGGCGAGGAGCGTCGGTGGTCGGGAACGAGATGGAGAGCACACGTGTTCGCTCATAATCTGTCTCATTAACATATTAAGTCGGAGCTTTGAAGGGTTTTGCCGCCTTGGTTCGACTTCATTGATTAGGTCCATATTTTGTCGTGGTTTTGTTGGGCGAGCACCCACCCAACCGAATTCCTGCAAACCATTAAGAGTAAAGAGAATCGATTCGATAACTTTGAAACAAACACTCGATTTTACACTTCTTTGGAACAAGTATCAGCGGTTGCCGTCGTTTTGACGGTTGTCATTAATTAAACAAGATTTGGTGCAGGTGCAAGAGTTTAAAATCACCCCCCGTAGAACTGTCTTCTTCGTTTTACAACCGATCTGTTGAGGAAATCAAACACAATCTAGAACACTTAATTCGAATGTAATGACACGTAAACGGTTTTATAGTTATGACAAAAATTAAATTTATTGTGTTTCACACCTCCTGCCATAGAATTCCCACATTTTAAAACATATGATTGATTACACATTGTTTGCCAAATTGTGTTTCAGATAACAAGTCGATGAATGGGACGGTCGATAAAATTTCTTAGACGACAAATAAAACACCGATTTTCCACACAATGACCTGCTTCTTAACAATCCGTAATTTTGCCCGGAAGCGTCCGAATCGGATTAAACGCTAAATCCGCCCTCGGTGAGCCGGAAGGGCGATCGTGTTGTGTAAGAGTGCGGTTTCACAGGTCGGCCCTTTGGCGGCGTCCTCCACAATGACTCCCATTGTGCAAAGTCGCGTCTCGGCAGCTTTGGCGGCGGCACTTTACAGCCCACCCTCTGCGTCCAAGAGATTTATGGTGTGTTCGCCGTTTGTTGCCTTGTCCTAACACTTATTGCAGTTGACATCGTGCAAAGCTCGCGCAATTTTTCATCGTCGCCAGATACATACGTAACCCCTGCTGGTGCAGAAAGAATCTTCAAGGTATGTGAGCACTGTTGGTAACACGTGGAAGAGGCATCGAACCGATTTTTGGTGTTCCAAGGCAAAAGTTGCCGTTTTTTTTTAACACTGTAAAATAAGGGAATGAATATTATACCCGGAGGAGCTGCAAATAAACTTTGCCCAATTCTTCTTATCCTTTGCCAATTTTTGTCTTTCTTTCTAGGTTTTCAATTTCTTTCTAAGCATTTCCACTATTACATCGTCCAATGTCTTCTTTGGTCTACCTCTTGTCTTCTTTAGCGTTTCACTTCTTTAGTTAAGTTCATCATTTAATATTACATTGAAACGTGTTGGACTTTAACACACCACCTTAACTTGATTCTCATCTTGTAGTTTTCATACCTTCCCTGTTCCCTTTTTCCTCCAAACACTTCCTATGATCTTTGTTTTGCTATTTTTACCAGTTTCTTCAATTTTTCCCTCTGATTTTTATATTCAGAATAACTCTCATTATTTCTATTGTTTAGGTAGCTCTGACACTTTCCTTTTTAAGATTGATTCCACTATTACATCGTCCCATGTTTTCTTTGGTCTACCTCTTGTCTTGTCTTCTTTAGCGTTACTGTTGCCTGTCATATCCTCTTCACCTGTCTGTTTATCTTCATCCATACCAAGTGTTCAAATCATTTTAGTTGCTGTCGCTCAGTGCTGTCGAGTATAGATTCTACTTCCATTTCGTTTCTTATTCTTGCATTGCGTATTTTGTCTCTCCTTGTAATTCCCGTGACAATTCTAAGATATTTCATTTCTACTGCCTGCAACTTAGTTTTCTGTTATTTTGTATTGTAATGTTAAGTTCGCATCTATAAGTTAGTACCTATCACTTAAATATTGTCTTGAATACTATAATCTTTGTTTTATTTGTTCTAGTTATCTGTATTGTCAAGCTTTACTCCTGTCTGTATACTGTTTCATCCTATTCCATTATCATTTGTCTTCTTTATGTTTTTTTTTATAATAGTTTTCCCTTTATGTGTGCTGATTCCATAATTCCAAATTTTGCTGTCGTTTTTCCTGGTTTTTGGCATAGTTCATTAGATTATAGACGAAAGCTCATTCTGTTGTATATATTGGTTCCATATATCCCTAGCCTATTTGTAACTTTCTAGCTTTTTGTTTCACTTCTTTAGTTACATAATTTAATATTGCATTGAAGCTTGTTGGACTTAACACACCACATTGCTTTGATTCTCATCTTGTCTGAAATTCTTCTGTTTTCAAATTTTGCGTTCTGACATCCGTATTTTATACCTTGGTAGAATAGTTTCCGTGCCTTCCCTGTTCCCTTTTTCTTCCAAACACTTTACATGATCTTTTTATTTGCTATTTTTACCAGTTCCTTGACTTTTTCCCTCTGATGTTTATATGCAGAGTAACGCTCATTATTCCTATTGTTTAAGTAGCTCTACCACGTTCCTTTTTAAGCTTGGTTCCTATTTTTATTCCTTCGTTTCACCCCATCCTTTGTTTGTTGTTTTGTTCTATTTATTATTATTTATTGTATTATAATTAGATTGTTTGTCAAGAAAAAATCAATGAGTTTTTTTCGTTATTATTTCTCTCATTTTCTTCAGTCTCTTCAGGCATCTTCCCCACCCTTCTATTGAAATCGCCTATTATTGTTTATGTTTCTATGTTAATCTTCTAATATTTCTGTTAGCTGTTCCTAAAAATCTAATTTTATTTCATTTCATCTGGTCCATTCGCAATTCTTAACGTTGTTCTGAATTGATCTTCTAATTCAAGTTCGATCTTTAGTATCCTCTGCTTCTCCGTAAATGAAGTCTAAATTTGTATGTGTTTCTGATTTTGTTGTTATTCTTGCTCTAGCTCTATTAGTTTTTCATTTTTGTTTGCGTTATTCCTAAAAATGTCTAGTTCTATTTTTTCAAATTGTTTTATTAATTCGCGCTCTTGCTCTGTTATGCTTCTTACATTCCATGTTAAAATCTTCCACGTTTCTTCTTTTAATTTTATTTTTCCTTTTCGTGTCATTTTTTCTTGTACTACGTCATTGTCTCCACACTTTCTTTTCACTGTTAGTTTTTTTGCTCCTTTGTTATTTTTTTGGATAATTATCAGATTTTTCCCTTTTCTTTTTTCATAAACCCTTCTTATAATAAATAGACTCTCCTAGTCTTTTTTCGGTTTTCTTATTTTCGGCCTTATTCTCTGCCTTTGTCGCTATTCATTTCTTTTTTTATTTATGCTATTTGTCTAGTTTTTGTTTCCTCTTAATTGTTCTTCTGATCTATCATTCTCAAGTGATCTTTCAATCAATGTTCTCTTTGGCCTGAAATATATCTCTTTTCTTTCACTTTCTTCACAATTCTCTTTATATTTCATGTCGTCTCTATTGTAGACTTTATTATCTATTATTATATTTATTGTACTTAATATTTGCTCTATGTCCACTGCTTTTAGCTCATTTTAATTTTAGTATCAGCACTCTTCTTTTGTTTTGCTCACTCTTAGAGTAGTCCTCGTCTATCCATATTTTTGTATTATTACTTAAGTTATAAGTTATTAAGTTTTTGTATTTTTGGAATATTAGTTCTTGTTAGTTATTTGAGGTCACATCCTGTGTTCTTAATAAATTTGATTTTAGATAACTTTTCGGAAACGTATTTTCCTTCATTATAACTTTTAACCACTATTTAATTAATACCTACTTGTTTCTTTAAGTTTTATGCTATTATATTTCGGTATATGACCATAACAAAAACTTTCAACTGCCGAATAACACATAATAGCATAAAACTTCATGACATTTAAAAGAACAACTATTATTAAACAGTGATTGTAAGTCATGCTGAAGAAAACATATATTTCCGTTAGTTCTTGTGCTTTCTTTTATTAGTTTAACCTGTATTAATCTTTTTTCCCGTTGTGAATTTTCTGATTCTCCGTGTTTCATCTATACATCAATATTTTTAATGATTTTGGTTCCCAGCTTTTGCATGACTGTATACACCTTTTCTTTTGTGTCGGCCTCATTGTCGCCATCGCTTATTTAATTTATTATTCTTATATTTTTATTATGCATATACAAATACATATAGATACTATATTTTTGTTCTAATCGCTAGCCGATTTTCGAAACAATTAAGCGTTCGGTTCCGCCACTTTTCACCGGCTCCTTGTTAAGTGAAGACTCACATTCGAGTCATCTTCTCCGACTCCTCGTCCAATTATCGATAATTTTCCACTAATACCAACACGACGAATGCGTCAAAGCGGCCGCGTTTGCATTTAATTCCGCCCCGGAATACCCATGATGGAATACCCACACTACCATTAATCCACCTTTGTCGGTACGTTCTGCTCAAATGGTCTTTAAGCAGCGACCGATTTTCACGCGAATCGGTTATAAAACTTATCGGCGATTCGATAGGTCCGAAGAAACACACGCGTGGTCAATGACTTGCCAGCTTTGGACGTTGTGATCCATCATCGTCCTCCTGGCGCGGTCGTAATTAACAAACGTATTGAGGATAAATTGAGCAAACATGCGATATTATTAGGAAATTAATTATTTCCAAGGCGTCTGTTAATGCCTCTCATAAATCATCGACTTAAATGCAAGACGAGAAAAAATTGTTGATTGGAGTAAAGCGTGGTTGCTACCGAGATCGGCTGGCGGAGATTTCGATGCGGGAAAAAGGAGCACTGCAATTTGCTAATGACGAGTTAATTGAACGCGGTGCGTTCTGCAAATTGAACGCGGCTTGATGAATTTCGCAACTCGCTTCATTCCGAGAAGCTGGACTGAAACTTAGTGGAGGTGGGTAAAATTTTTATTTTTAATTTTTTTTACATTTTCATCCACTGACTGAACCCAACAATTACTTTGTAAATTGATGGAATTGTTGCAGCTCCAGCTAAAGGTATTATAAAATTTTCAAATTATTTCTGTGTTGCAGAAACTTGGAAGAGTAAACATCACAGTAAATGATCACTGAAAGTGACAATACAGAAATTCTTCCGAAAGCAAAAGCGGCTAGTCAGTTGAGGCAGCTGAAGCCGTGTGAAAATGTTGCGATTGATTGACTGAATATTAGCAAACTTGTTCGACTTTTTCGTTCTGGACGAAACCGTTCAGAGGCTCCAAGCCTCATCTGCATCGGGCCTCACGAGCCGCCACTGAAAGCAACTACAAATTTAATCACAATTAAACACCTAGTAAATGAATTCATAAGTAAAACCGCAGGATAAAATCCAAAACAATTATTTTTAATATATGAACGGTGAGCTAAGAAATACCTACCAAAGTAAAGACTGCAAATTTAATATATAGCGTATGAAAAAATGAAATCTCAGTAGGCGCCATGCAATTTACCTTTTGTTTCCTATTTTACAGTGTAGATCTTTCACATTGATATATCATGATAATTAACAGAAACTGCTAATTTAAAGAAGTCCAAATGACGGCTAAGCCGACGCCTGGAGATGAAATTAATTTAAAAATACTGAAATGTGTGAAATGTTAATGGAGGAAATATCTGAAGTATTATATCCGAAACAGGTGTGAACAAATAATTTAAGCTCACACTGTCTACACTCTAATACATTTCAAAGTGTCTCCATGGCCTATGTTAAAAAAACCGTTAAAAAATAAAAAGTTTGTCGAATCATATTTTATGCAACACATTCTACACTTTGAAGGGTGGAAAAACCTCGGACGTGGTATGTAGATATGCAATATGTCATACATAAAATAAATGAAATCGGATTTAGATTAAAAAATATAATAATTTAAGCAAAATGTTTGAGAAGTGAAACATTAGAAGTCAACGAAATGCGTGAGAGGCGTGAGAAGTAACCCATAAATCAATCCAATTCAAATAAGTCAAGATGCTAAAGGAATTGATACAGAAATAGAGCATACAAAAAACATGGGCTTAGGAAGTCACGGAATCTAGCTTTGTTTCATTTTTGATAGTATAAATTATTGGCATTGATATATCATGACATTTGACGGAGTTAAAAATAGTAAAAACGACGCCCAAACCTTAATCATGTTTACTGTTCAAACCGACGCATGAGACGTCTGACTGAAGATACATTTAAAAAACTAACAAAATGTATAGTTTCCGCAATGGTTGCAAACAAAAAACATCAAACATGCAAATAACCTCAGATTTGAATTTGAAAATTTGTTTCTTGAAATTTCTGAAAATAGTGCGTTGCGTTGCATTGGTCATCTCAAACCTTATGAGTTTTTTGGTCGCTACTCAATCAGATTTTATCTTTTTGCCAATCTTTTTTTTCTGGTACACAGCTCTGTGGTTGATTCTTGGTACTTATTTATCTATCTAAATCTATCCTTGGTACTGGTTCCATGGTCACTTCTGGTCTACTCGGCAATCTTTCGCTCCTGGGAGATGCCTCAACTCCTGCGACGAGTTTCCTGAACGCCTGCTGGTTACTTATTTCTCGTCATATGCATTAGTTGCCTTAAACCCCAGCTCTGGGTGTCTTCATCGCCTTCGTCCAGTTTTCTGGGTGCCATACAAAAGTACTACCGCCTTCTTTGATGGTTGCGACTACTGCTTTCCTGAGCTCGAATGAGAGGAGCCCTTAGAAGTTACCACACTGATTATCGTTCTCCCGAGTTCAAAAGAGAGAATCATATAAAAATCGATAAATCGCATTTGTGAATTCACTGTTTCGATTTCTACCTCTAGTTCTTTGGTTGGTGGTAGATTGTTCTTCTTGTGCTCTCTTCCATATCCTTATCATTTATTGGGATTGCCTGGGACGTCCTAGAGTTCTATGAAAATTGTCTTTGGTTCGAAACATTCTACATACTTCAGCAGATATTTAAGCAGACCATATGGTGTAATTTCCACATATTTTATCAAGTGGAAAGATTCAGGTTATTTCCACATATTTTATCAAATGAAGGGATACAGGTTTCATTCGATATACTCGATACAAAACCGGTCCAAATTGTAAAACAAGAATTATTCAATCAGTAAACGATTGTCAAATATGAAGTTTTGGGGTTAGATGTCGCTTTGTGTTGCGTCGCAAATAAAACAAATAACGTTTAAAGTAGGCTATGGAATCACTTTGAGTTACAGTGAACAAATCCTTGAATTGGAGAAATTTCAAATTAAGTTATCTGTTTTGGACATGATACATTCACAAGTGTTTTACTTAATAAACTCATGTTAAAGCGTTGATTTATACCGTTTCTGTCAAATGTTAATGTCAAAAGTGTACACTGTAAAAAATTAAACAAAAGCTAGATTCCATGTTCTACTGAGTATCTCTTTTTTGTGTGTTGGACCACGAATTTTTTAAATAGCCCTCGTATATAACCAAATCAAATAGGACGGGCTGCGTATTTGTCAGGCGTGCCCAAACGACATGAAAAACTGCCAAACAGCCAGTTTTAGTAAAATATCATTAGGCTTCGCAAGCAAAAATCGTTGTGGTTCAGCAAACACGTTTTTGTAAAAATTTCCCGTGGATCACGACTTTTTTGTTGAAATTGTATAAAGTATAATTATGGAAATTCGCGACGGAGACAAAAGCGAGTCGACCCGGAAATTTCTTGCATAAAGCGGCGATTTATCCCTTCATCAAAATTGTTAATGAGATGAAAGTGTGCACGATTGGAGATTGAAAAACACAATTCGACACTTCGAGTCCCCAATTATTCGTTCACTTTTCGCATAATAGGCAACATCCAATAAATAATTCACTTTCGCACTAATCCCCTAATTTGGTTCCTTCGCACACCTGCAATTCCACAAATTTATACCCTCAGATAAAAACTGATCAAGTCCTCAAACTGCTCCGTTTTTCTCCCTCCTCTCCATTAATAATTCATGCGGAATTCGACGTTCGCCGGATGCTTCTGTTTCATTTTTAGAAGCGGCCGACGTGTTTTATGAAAAACTGGTTGGCGGAACTAAATCAGATTTATATGGTTCCGAGCTTTTCGAACAGTTTAGGCCGACCGCAAGACGTTATTGTTTCACCTGACATACGTTATTGTCGGAATGTTATTTTAAGGTAATTGTTATGGATTTGGAGAATTTCAATAGTACGACGCACCACCTGTGCGAATTTTTCTCTTAAACTATACGTTTTATTGTTTTTCGCCTTATTTATTGCCGAACACATTGTTGAAGCTCGACTTTGTGGCATATGCGGAATTTAAATATTGTCATACATACGTTCAAATGTACGAAACACGTGCAACAAGCTAATACGAGATGCTTTGACAGTTTTGTTTCCAGTTTTTGTAATTAACTCTATTGTCCTTTAACTTCAAGAAATACAGTCCGATGGAATCTCAGTAGGCCCAGGAATATTGCTTTTACTTTGTTTTTTTTACATGACTTTTGACACTGACATCATGACATTTGACAGAAACTGTCAGTCAAAAAGTTGCCCAAACGACCTCCAAGCCGACTCCTGGAGATGTAATTTGTTAAAAGTGGCACTAAATGAACTAAATGTATTTTATGCATCATGTACGAAGCGATTGTCAACAGAAAATTTAATTTCAAATTTCTCCATCTCAAGCTTACACGTTCCTACATTGTAAAGAATTCCAATGCCTTACTAAATCCTTTTTTGTACGCCCGTTACAATGTTGTTCCCAGAGATAAGGAAATTCTGTGATTTTGAAAGATTTTATTTCTTCCTTGATCAAAAGCGAAAATCTTGAAAACCCGATCGATTTAAAGAATGCTAGTCAAGATATGATTCGAGTTTATAGAAGCAAGCATCAAAGAAATTGAAAGCGTTGCAAAATAACAAGACATGGCAAGTTGTAATAGAACAAGATATAGAAAGTTGTAGATACCAGAAGAAAGGTGGGATTTAAAAAAAAACAGGCAAGGCTGTCAAATATACGGCCGGATTTTGTCCCTTGATGCTTGTTAAAAAGGGAAAGTCTTCATGATCCAATCAATTTCACGGGTGCTATGTCACAAGATGATGCAAAGTCGTGGAAGCAAGCATCAAACAACAAGTGAAAGCATCGCAATAGAACAAGACATAGGATATTGTAGATACTGTATCATGAGGAAGATTGGTTTTAGAAGCAATCCAGACTAGACAAATGCGAAGCCAGATCTTGTGTTGTACATACTTGGTAGAAAGTGAAATCTTCAAGATTTCCAAAATGCTATGCTGAGAAGATGCGAGAAGCAAACTATTTGGAAGAATGGAAAGCATTGCAATATGAGAAAACTTCCAAAGTCTGGATAATATACCAGAAGAAGCAAACCAGGCAAGGTTATCAAATATACAGGCGGAGTCTTTAGTGCGGGATCGGTCCATAACTTCTAAACTATGTAAGATACAAAAAAATTCCAAAACTCACGCATGCTACACAACTTTGTTTTTTCAAATAGAACCACCTATATTTTATTTTCTTGTTAGAACCCATTTTGAACTAGATTTATGGCGATATAAGGCATTTTATATTTTGGACCACTGTTATCAAATTACAAAATTTTTTTCACATTTTTTGTTATTTACAGAGGTTCACTAAAAAATTTACTGAGAGGTCGTTTAATATGAAGAGAGGATTGCTCTTTACGTCCGATATGCAAAATATAATTTTTACTATACAGGATCTGCAATAATTAATGTCAAATTATACTATTTTTAAATAAGCTTAACTTTAGTTTTTTAAATGGCACCCCCTATTTGTATGCCATCGAATGCGTCTGGAGTCTGGCTACGTTTTTTATTAAGGTTGTTCTATAGCTAAAATTCATAATTTACGAGATATTTGATATTTTTGGCTGTGATACAGATTAAGCCAGGATAAGGTTGATAGTGTGCCATGGAAATAATTTTAACTCACATTTTAACACTGCACAGTTGTGTCATCACCGACTTATCATTTGACCGACTTGTCTCCTGCTTGGTAGAAAGTGCAAATATTTCACTATCCAAAAATTTAAAGATGTTACGTCAATAGGTGATGGCAGTTTATAGAAGCAAGCATCATAGACGAATTGCAAGCGTTGCAATACAACAAGACATGGGAAGGTGTGTTTACCAGAAGGAAGGTGGGTTTTTAGAAGCAAATCAAGTCTATCAAAAATAAGGCCGGATCAGTTGTCAAATGATTTCATCAAGTTAAAGGAAATTATGAAAAAACGTATTCTCTTTTATGAGATTATTTTTTAAATGGGTCAGCTACATGCGTTGACTGCCTTTCCACTAGTAGAAGGTGAGTTGAAAGAAGCAAGAAATATATCTATATTTAGGCTACAGATAAATGTACAGAAAAGGCTGTTCACCATTGGTCTAAAACAATCATTTCGAGTTTGGAATAAGAAACTGGACGAACAATTTGGAAGTTCTGGTTTAGACATTCATTTAATGAAGATCGACAAACATATGATGTATTTGACGGTATTTAAATCTTCACCAGTCGGCTGAACTGGAGGAAAAAACGAAAGAAGAATATGTTCGAATTTCTTAAAATAAATGTTATAGTATAAGTTGAAACTATTATTGTAATTCGGATTAACAAAGACAGGGAACGAAGAACCGAAAAATATTATATATTTGATGGAAGCTAAACCGTGTGCGACGCGACGCCCAGGTTGACTATGGATAAGAGTCCGAAAATAGCTGAAGAAAAGGAGGAGCCTAGTTTTCGTATCAACTATTTGGTGCTAAACCCTCAATCAAATTTAACTCTTATCTTGAAAGAACACATTTCAGTTCGGCAAAAATGAGTTAAAATATATCTGTGAGTGTTACTTGTTAACATTGTGTCGATTTCAAAAAGACAACCAACAGTGACACTGTCAATGGCTCTGAGATAAACTCAAGAGACTCCATATGACAAGATAGTAATTAATAATAAGATTGTTATTATTATAACACTGACCGTGAAAGCATTTCATAGATTCCAAATTCAAAATTCGATTTTGAACAACTTCTTATAGTAACTTTTTTCGATATCTGCAACTCGAAGCAAAATATTGAAATTGGGCCCTCTTGACAAGTTGCAACAAGCCAGGAGAACATTTGAGATTTGATCTGAATACTTGAGAAGGTGGAGAAGAAGCGCCTCATTGAATTCGACGTCTCTGCAAAATTTCAATGTTGTGAAATTATTTCAACGAATACTATAGTTTCGTTGTACTGGTTGAAGAAGACAACTTCAGATAATTTCCTAGTTTTTAATTTTTTCCTACTAGTTGGCCCCTGCGAATAATTCGCAAAGAATGCGCTTAGTGAGTGCACGGTTCTTATACTCATGAGTATAAGAACCTTGTAGTGAGTGGGCTATATCAATAGATGGCGCTATGACTAAAAAGCTATCACAAAATACAGTTTTTAATAATTTTAAAAGAAACGTTAACATTTTTAATTCTTTGTTTATTTTTCGCATCTAGCGGTGATGGTAATCTTCAAAATTATGACTCAATCAATGGTTTTGATAAAGTATTAAGGGTGATATAGCGTAAAAAACACTTTTGAAATAATATACAGATATCGAGATGCGGTTTCCGATAAAAAGCATAATCCATTTAGAAACCACTAAAAATTAACCAACTATTTTCCAAATTATCGATATTCCACTATTGAATCATATTATTAAAAACCACATCAAAAATGATATCGATTGATCGATGTTCATGAGCAACTCTATATATTAAATTACTACAATTTAAAATTCGAATAGGTAGATCTTTATGAACTATATTTGAAGATATTTGAAAATTTTCTGTCAAAATTCAAGCCAAAATTCTTATTGGTTTGGGAAAAGCGATTTTTCAAAAAAGCGGTTTTTGTTGGTTTATGTGTCAAAAAACAGAAAAACAACTGAAGTTAAGTCCATAATAAGTTATACAAAATATAATTATTTTTTAACAAAGAATCCGAAAATAGCATAATATACTGTGTGTTCGATTTAAAAAACATAACTTTGATGCGCCATTCAGTATGTGAGGATAATGTATCCAGGGTGTTGTTTTAAGGCGGACATTAGAAACTGTTTAACTTCCTAAAGTGCTATAAATTTGAAATGTGGAATACAGTCAAAATAGACCATTCCGAATCAAAATAAATTATTTTCATTATGGCGGCACTTACGCTTATTTAATTTTCGAATGCCCCCTTTCTTTTTGAGTATTTTATGTTGTACCTATGTTGTACTCATCTATCTGTCAAAATTTTGGAGATATGAACAATTTTTTACAAAAGTGCATTTTCGGTGGTCTATTCAAAAATTTATTTCGCAGTAACCATTGGAAAATGGTACAAACTGTTTTTTGCAGTCGATAGCGGAAAGATTGCAGAATTGTCGGCTTGCCTCAAAAATAAGTATATCATATCATATAAGTACCTATCAATGATTTAATGAAAATGCCCAAAACAAAACGTCAATATTAATTTTTTTTTAAAAGGCACCTACCAAATTTTATATCTCCAGTCGATAGAAAATGAAATTTAATGGTATAATATACATACATAAGGGTATGTTGTATTGGCATTGCCTATACATACCTATCTCAATTACTTTAGGAGTTATTATGATTTATTTAGAACATGAGTCTAATTCCGTAATCATGAGGGTATTTAGGCTATGAACGTGAAACTATTGATATCACTGGCAACGTCGACGTTTAAGTTGTAATAAATGGATTTAATGTAATAAATACATTTAAGCGTAAGGATCTTCTTTTAATATTATTGAGTTTGGAATTTTTGGGTATTGTCGTTTTACTATATTTTGTTGTTTTTTTATTTATAGTTCTGTTGCAAATTTATGCCCAAAACAGCACAAAAATAACGAATTTGCAGAACTTCTCTAAGTCTGGAAAGACAGAAAGACAGATTTAATCCCACATTTTTAGCGACAGCTCGTTTTGAAGCACGGGTAAACGCGGCAAAATATCCCAGAACTTTGATCTGGTTTTCTTCACTTCTAGGAACAACTTTAACTCTTTCTCTGGTGAGATGAATTATTTCTGAATGGATCAACTGATTGCGCAGATGGAAAAATATTTGTTTATTCTTGGGGCTAGGTGCGAATAGTTTAAATTAAATTCACCCTATGTATTTTGAACGACACCTCCCGTGAATAATAAATAAATCTAAACTCAATACATTTGGGTAATTATCCATTGCACTCAATTATTAAAACAGATTTGCAAGACAACTGCAATTTTTGCATTTTCTAAATAAATCATAACTCCTAAAGTAATTGAGATAGGTATAGGACATGCTAACACAACATTCCCTTAAATTTCATTTTCTATCGACTGGTGATATAAAATTTGGTAGGTGCTATTTAAAAAAATAAAATAAAGACGTTTTGTTTTGGGCATTTTCATTAAATCATTGTAAGGACTTAGAATGTGATATAGTTATTTTTAAGACCAGCCGACAATTCTGTAATCTTTCCACTATCGACTGCAAAAAAAAAAAACAAACCTAACGGTTACGGCAAAATAATTTTTTGGAAAAACCACCGAAAATTCAAGATTTTGTAAAAAATGGGCATATCTCCAAGACTTTGACAGATAGATAGCTACAACATAGGTGTAAGATATTGAAAATGAAAGGGGGCATTCGAAAATTAAATAAAAACTAGGGTGTTCCATTTAAAATAACAAATTTCAAGTTTATAGCACTGTAGTAAGTTTAAAAGTTTCTAATGGCCGCCTTAAAAAAAACATTCTGTATAAGCAGATATTTTCAACGTGTTCTCTGCACCTTAAATTCTGTCGAAAACCGTATCTCGATATCTGTTTTCATGTTGTATGTATGTTGTAATTTTGGGTACTGGAGTTTTCTTTACACATAAACTACTTCCAAAGGGCGAATGCACGTTTATTAACCCTATAACTCTTTACTATTTTAAATGTTGATTTAACAGTTTAGCCTCAGTCGTTGTTGAGTGAGCCCAGAAAAAAAGTCCTTACCAGTCAAGGACAAAAGATCTCAGAAGACAACAGGTTACAGCCTCTTGAGTAAAAGAAAAACTGATTAGACTGAAAAGTAATATAAAACAAAAATTGAAGTGTTTCAGGAATTTTTCGAAAAATAATTTCTATTCAAGATACTGAAATTATTCCAGTTAAAGTTTCCATTCTGTTAAACACACAATCTTAAAGTTTCGAATTCACATTTTATTTTGTTTGACATTCTAAACATTTTTTTAAATCTTTTTAGTATGAATGGGGCGCCATAGGAAATGGGCTTAGGGTGTCATGCCTAAATCCGCCGTTGAGTATGGACCATGTCCAAAGATAAAAAAATATCCCAATATAACCAAGTTAGTGTTACTGTCGCAAAACAAAGCTCCATCTTTTTTACACTTATTAATAACTCGTTTCCAGATTTTTTATTTACTTATTAAAATCCAGAAGGAGCAGCGTGTCAACATTCAAATATTTATTTGTCCGAAATTCCAGGCCGTGAGGAGGAAAGCGATACGGAATCCGAGCCCGGAATCCCTCTCAAACGCAAACAGCGTCGTTCTCGGACCACATTTTCCGGGGAGCAGCTGGAAGCTTTGGAACGCGCTTTCAGCCGAACCCAATATCCCGATGTCTACACGCGCGAGGAGTTAGCCCAACAGACCGGACTGACCGAAGCTCGAATCCAAGTACGTTTCCCCTCAAATCCGCAACAAACCTATTTCAAATTCGCAGGTTTGGTTCTCGAATCGGCGGGCACGGTTGCGAAAGCACGTCGGAAATGCCAACCCCAGCGGTTTGGGTTTTCCCTCGATCCCGCTGACCAACATGCCCTGTCAGTATTCTTCGGAAGCGCAGCACGACTGGCGGAACGCCCAGTTTGGCGGCTACAACATGTTCCAACAAGCCGCCTACAACTCCAATCCCCAGGACAACGCCAGAGACTACTCTGCGATCTTCGACGCCAACTACGCCTTAGCCCAGGCCTCTAAAACGAAAGAATGCGACAGTAAAGACGGGATTTTGGGTGGTGGGAACGTGAGTTGGGTTAAAAACAGCGACTGGATGAATTTCCAAGAAAACGTGGCTCAGTCGTTCAGTGGTGACGTTTTCGGACAAACGCAATATGGGGCTCATTCCAGCAAGAACTACTGGGGGTAATTTAAGTGTTAACTCGTACGGTCAATAAGTTTATTTGACGCTAAATATTCACACATACACTAAAGACAGAAGCCGTTGTAAAATCCGACTCTTATTGTCTACAATTACATTTATTGTCAATATATAGGTTAGGTCTATTGTCGTACACAGCAAAGTATGTATTGTCTTCGTAAGACGGTCCACGACAGTCGTGGAGCGGTCCCAGGTGGAGTCCAGCCCCTCCGCACAACCCCAATACTAATTTACCATTGGCCTTAATTTACGATAACTACATTCTATCGATAATATGTATAGGATGATATTCTTGATTGATTTATTAAAAAATACCGATTTACGAAAATTTGGATATGGAGTTGCGACTCACAGACTAAGAGAGATCGGAAAGAAAGGGATGTGTCCTGGGATGCAGTATCTTCTTTAACAGTAACTGGTCGACAGCGGGTTGCAGCAGGAACCGTTTGTCTTCTAATGAAATCGCGTTTTCGGAGATTGAGTCGTCTTCGGCTTGCCCATCTGAGGTAGTCGGCCTGAAAACACAACTTGATCAAAATCACTTCCAACACACCCACGACCATCTATCTCCATCCAACATTTAACAACTACTACTTCTTCGGAGTGTTCTCAAAATCTCTTCCATTCAGCATGGAACCGTTCTACAACTTCTCACAGCTGCTGAAAAGTGGAACTACTACAACTACGACGGTTGCACTAAGTCCTAGCTAACATGAAACAGCGAGTGTTGCCAACCTGCAGCTGTCAGTACTTCGACCCGATCGATTGAACCTCCTCACATTTCGGAACGAAGGAAGCCACCCTAAGCGAGCTAAGGACCCGATATGTCGTTTGTCAGGAGTTAGAAAGCGCGAAGTCGGTCTGAACCAACCGCTTCTAGCCACCGAGCCTAACAACATTGCAGCACAACTTAGTTCCTCCTCAGGCTTACCCTTCCACGGCGAGACTTACCAAGAAAGCGCTTGTCGGTGTTGGGGTAGACACCGGTTAGAGCTTTCAGAAGCTCTTCGTAGTCGTCCCCGTTTTGGTTCTGGTACACCGGAAGCGGATACTCGCCCATTTCGTCTCCGTAGCCAATTTGACGCTTGCTTCTTCCTCCGTTTCTGCGCTTGCCGTACGAAGGTAGGTTGTAGTTGCGAGCCAAGCTTCCGATGTTGCGTTTGTCGTACAACTCCTCCAGCAGGTCCTGGAGGTCGCGTCTGGCATGCAGCTCGCCGTTCCTGGCCAGCGACTCTATGCCACGTTTCGCGTCTTTGTTGCTATTCGGAAGCTGGCCGTTCTTCGCCAAGTTCGCTACGCTTCTCTTGTCGGGGTCGTCGTCGTTTTCGAACGGTAATGTTCGCACTAGGCCAGCTCGCGCTAAGGCTTCCAAATTTCTCTTGCCCGGGAGATTGTTCCAGTGGGCCAGCGAGCTCAGGGAACGCTTCTCCTGGTCTAAAGCCTCCTGCAGTCGGCGCAGTAAGTCGCGTCGGAGCGCCTGCTCCTGGAGCGTCGGGTTGGGCGAAAGAAGCGTCTTCAGAGTGTTTTCCACGTCTATGTCGCACGCTTCGTCCGATTTCACCTGTTAATGGAAAACACTATCAGATAAAAACAACTTTCGTGGTAACGCGATTCGGTCGTTTGTTGTACAGAAATCGATAGCAGCGAACACACATTAAGCCGCTTCAGTGAGTTTCCATCAAATTTATCAGTTACGTGACATTCGCAGGACGACTATAAAAGCCGCGTCACTAGGATACAGAGATCCGGGGTCGATTGCTGAAAAAATGAAATTAACGAGCGGGCAGGACGATTTTGCTAAAACGGGAAGTTTTATTTTATTTAAAAAGCGGGCCGTGCATTGGCTGTTCACTTATTACGCAAACAAATAAAATGATAAAATGTTTATAAAATCGATGATGGAATTTATAACGAAATAAAAACTCGCGGGGTATTTTATGTGCATGGACAGGCAAAACGAAATCTAATTAAGCACCGCTCGCTCCATTAAAATTTCAGCAAAATCAAAAAAGGTTTAAAAGTTTGTTTTTTAATTGTTTTAGGCCGGGCATGGATTCACTGTACTCGAACTGATAAACACAATTCATTTGCTAATGACATTTTTTGTGTTAGGTTGGCAATATTTTTTAACTCTTCTATTGGGTATACTGATTTTCAAATTTGAAATTGTCATATAACCGTCAAATTTAAAAATTGCCCATATCGGAATTGTTTTCAAAATGGTTTTTACAACTGGAAGATCTTTTCGATCACTCGCTGCAACTGTTTCATCCGTTATTTGTCACTTTTCGTTCGCCATTATTTTGTAAGTTACACTTTTTGACGAAAATGTTCTAACCTAAAAAGTTAGTTGACATAAATCGACAGTTAAGCTGGTACCAATTCCTCACTGTTGCCAATTCCTAAATTGAAGTCAATCATTTACAGTCACCCGGTAGTTATTTAAGAAAAAAAAGCATGCAAATTTTTCATAAGAGGGTTTTGAGGGTTAAATTTCCTAATTTTCCAACAGATTCGTCTGATTTTTTGGTATAGCATTCGTTGAACATTGCACTTGAAATTAACATCATTTGAGATTCATCCTAATAGTAGTTATTTAATAATTAATTAATTAAACGCCCTTACATAATGCTGAAAAAGATGACCCCAAAGCAGATTATTTTGGAATGGGATTATGCTGAAGATGCCTCAGTTTACTAAAACCTTTTACCAAAAAAGATGAATGCCCTAAATTGCCTAATAAATGAGATTAAGCATTATTTTTAACGTGTTTCATGTAAAACCTACGTTCTCTATTTGAAAATGAGATGTCGCTGCGATCAACCTTTCGTTCCTAAATGAACTGTCGGCAAAACTTATTTCGAAAACTACTTTCTACAACGAATACTACGATTCATCGTAATCTTTGAAGCAAAAAAACTAGGGAAAATGCTAAAATGTTTGCATTTGGTGAATGATCGACCTTTGCGACATCTAGCGGCCGTGAATCATAATAAATGAAAAATTTCCCACCTGGCCATGGAAACTAGCTTTTGTGTTATTTTTACAGTCTAGACTTTTGACATTGACATATGACTGAGAATTGTCAATCAAAAACTGTCGCAAACGGCGTCCAAAATAACGCCTGTAGCAGTAAATACGTCTTGTAAATAGTGTTCGAAAAGTAGGTATTTAACGTAAAATGTCTCCATGTCAGTATCAAAATGTTTCTACACTATACGAATATTCCTACGCATTCTTTAATTTTTGTACGCTATTCAGTCGTAAAATTATACAAGTACAGGGTGTCAATTCTTGAAATTGATACCGCATATGACAATATTTATTTCGAATACGATACACACATCGGTATTCTTGACTGGTTGAAGGGATTTCGTGTTCGAATAATACATCGTCTACTAACCGGTGTGCGAAGCATTGATATCGTTTAAAAAATTTGGAAACTTATTGTCACTTAATGACGCATAGTAAAACCAGTTTTTCTAATTTGCAATAAAACAAGTAAAAGAGATTTCTTTAGACTGTACAATGGCGGAGATGGTACTTTTTTATGATGTAATTGAAAATGAGTACCTAAGCAAGGGCCCGTCCCTGCACCCGTTTTTAGACTTGAAACTGGTTTTATCTCAAGCGATAGAATGTTCATAAAGTTATTTCGTTTAATGAAAAAGATGGTACAGCCATGGACAGCCAAGAATAACACCCGTGTCATGCAAATACCGACTCTATGAAATATTGTCATTGAGTCGGTATTTGCATCACATCCGCCGGCTAAAGTGTTATTCTTGACTGTCCACGGTTGTACAAAACTTTTTGAATTCAATAGACGATTTTTACATCAAAAGCACCACAGTTCGAAAAGTAATAATGCATGTGTTGTATTCCATAACATGTGTACTCGTATTACAAACAATGTTCCCGAACCAGAACAATAAGATATGAAATATGTATATAGATTTTTGTATATATGTCTATGATGTATACCACGAACGAAGTCAAGTACTACGTGGTAGGATTAATCCGCGTTAGTTCTACGTAGAGTAATTAATATTCGTTTAACATTAATAAATAATAATACTTAAAAAATAGTTGCCTTAGGGGTGGTGCGGATTAGTAGGTATCGCCCCCAGTGGCCGTTAGATGAAGATGTAGACTAACAATGAGTCCTGCGTGTATCCAAAATTATGTGTTGTATTGACGGCTGCAATAATCGTTATTACACTATATGGATCAAAGTGTAAAATTTTATAGTTTTCTTGATAAGTGGCATAAGAAGGTAAGGCGAAGGATTTGGATCCAAAGAGTAGGAAGAGCCACGTAAGTTGTGTTTTTATCGAATATTTATTAACCAATTCTATTGTCAATTTTGCAGTACAGAAAATAATAGCAATAAAGGAAAGCCACCAAAGTCACATTATCGGATTATGCAGCATACACTTTATAGGAAATCTAAAATCAAATAATCCAGCCGAGTCCGGCTTATCATGCATCGATTTTTCCTGATTGTTCCTGATTAATTTACATGCAGTGGTTGTTTTCTTGACTCGGTACAATTACTACAGTAGAAATGTGTTTACAAAATCTAATGATTCCAGTAACCCACTGATATTATCATTGACAACATGTTCATTGTTTAACTACAAAATACATGTTTAGTACCTACCTATAAATAGCTTTTAAAATCATAAGGCTTTATAGAAACCGTTGTTTGTCTTATTGCAGCTGAAATTACGGAATTTTGCTCTTAAATTAATGAGCGCATGGCCGGCGTTTAACAAATCTTGGGCCTTTTTTATCCTCAGTGCTAGTGGTGAATATTACCGCCTTAAGGTAGGAAAAAAGCATACAAATTTTCCATAAGAGGGTTTTGAGGGTTTAATTTCCAAATTTTCCAACAGAATCGTCTGATTTTTTGGTATTGCGTTTACTGAACATTGCAATTTTAATTAACATCATATGAGATTCATCGTAATAGTAGTTATTTAATAATTAATTAATTAAACGGCCCTTACATGAGGCTGAAAAAGATGACACCAAAGCAGATTACTTTAGAATGTGATTATGATGAAGATGCCTCAGTTTACCAAAACCTTTTACCAAAAGATGAATGCCCTAACTTGCCTAATAACTGAGATTAAGCATTATTTTTAACGTGTTTCATGTAAAACCTATGTTCTCAACTTGAAAATGAGATGTCGCTGCCGATCAACTTTTCGTTCCTGTCGGCAAAACTTATTTCCAAAACTACTTTCTACAACGAATACTACGATTTATCCGTTTCATCGTAATCTTTGAGGCAAATAAACTAGGGAAAATGCTAAAATTTGGCCGCCTGCCTTTGAAGGATAAATAATCGATCTTTGCGACATCTAGCGGCCGTGAATCGTAACAAATGAAAAATTTCCCACCTTAAAACCAAATCGTAATTCAGTTTCCATAACTGATATGTTAAAACATAATTATTTATTATTTTTTTTAAAGGCAATTTTAGGTATTTACTGATTACAAAGCAAAAAACCCGACTCAATTTAAAACCCAAACTTAATTTAATTCTTTATAAGTGGCGTGTTACAAACTTTACCGATTTCTGACCGATAGATGGCACTTGCATCTGCAATCTCTTTAAATTCAATTTTTATTTGACCAGTGAAAGCGTTCTCTACCGAGTAGAGGTGAAACGTCTTTAAACAGTAAACAGGTTTCTGTCATATCGAACTAGAGACCCGAGTCTGCACTTACCACGAAACAATTGTGTAATCAATTTCATGCCTTCCATTCTAGAACGAAATGAATGAAATTCATACCGCTCCAAATAAACATGTTGGTTCTGCTTCAGTACGTATTTATAAACAATTACTGAACTGATTTAAACAAACATAGCGTTTTTGCTTACCATTTTAAAAAATCACAGCTGCAACATCGTTGTAACAATTTTCCGGTATAAATAGTAGCCTATGTGCTATTCCAGACTATAATCTATCTCTCTGCCAAATGTCATCCAGATCCGTTTAGGCGTTCTGGCGTGATTGAGTAACAAACATCCAAACTTTCCCATTTATAATATTAATAGTATAGATTCTCAGGTCACGCAAAATCTACTTTGTTTAAATTTAATAAATACGGAAAATTTCTTTATTTTAAAAATCTAAAATACACAGGTATAGGTAAAACGCCAGGAGTCCATGTAAATAAACACCACCGCTATTTTTTTCCTTTTACAGCTGTACAGTATTGAGAAATGTTTTCGGCCATTTAATCAGTTCTTCCTATAGATTGGTTATACTTTTCAGTAATCTTGTCATGTAAATCAGGATTGGTATTGTCTGCGTGATGAAAAAACCGCTTTATTTCTATTCCTAGTTCCTATTCTATTCCTCATATATTTGAAAAGAAGCTTGTTCCTCTTTATTACTTTCAGAATCCGGGTAATATGCTATTCCAGGTAATTCATTATTTCCACATCGAAGTCGAATTATGAGAATTCGTACACAGGGTGATTTTTAAACAGCGGTAATTGCTGTAAATTTCCGATTTGAAGAAATAAAAAACCATTAAATGGTTTCTAATTTACTACAAGCCCATCATTTTTAAATTTTTCTAAATATCATGGTGTATTTTGTGCAATATTCATCTTTCTTATTTTAAATTAATTGTTTGCATAATTTGAATTATATAATTTTTCATATTACACTCATATGCAATACGTTTTACTTTCACTTAAAATTAGTGTTTATATCTTATTAGATTATTTTTTTCATTTTATGTATAACTAGAAATTCTTCCTATGTTTTTTGAATGGAATACCCAGTATATTTTTTAATTTTTGGGGCCCAGATTTTTATTTTATTTTTAAGAATGGTTTCAGCCACAAACAGCTCATGTCATAGTTATTTGTACGTATAAAATAATAATAATGATGTTCTGTAAAAAGAATACTTGTCTGTTTTTGACTGTTTTTTGCTTTTCCTGAAAATTCAGTTTTTTGCCAACCTTGTTGCAGCTTTGATTTTTTTTAATGATCAACTAAGGGCGTGTTTGTTTAGATCAGTTCCGTAAATGTTTATAAATACGTTCTGAATCAGAATTTACATTTTATTTTAGCAGGTATGAATTTCATAAAATGAAATTACTGCAATGAAAGGCGTCTCTTTACCTGCGTCCTCCACCCACAGAGTCGTACAGAAAAGTAATAAACGTGGTAGCCGCAGGGCTGGTGATTTTCAGAAAAGCCGGAGTCATAATTTTGTAATTTTTATAATTAGTTTTTAGTAGATATTAGATAATAATGAAAAATCCTTGAATTAATAAATGTACTCATTCTTCTTTAAAAACAATGATTTCCTATTAGCACAGGTTACCTGCACTAAATTTTTCATATTACATATTGTAATCAACACCCCGAAATTAGTTAAATTCAACTCATACTTATCAAAGTGCAATTTTTTTGGTTTGAACTTAACACTATATTAAAAAACATTGTAGTGAAAGACAACAGCTACAGCCCGACCGCAGAAAAAATACCGATAGATTATCATCAAGCACACGACGTGAGTTTGATACATTAAATCGGTATTCTGCACGCGTTTTTTGCCGTCTACCGCCCGACCGAAAAAATCGCGACGTTTTCTAAATGCATTGTTCTATATGCGCGCTTTTATGCATCGCGACGGTCTGCCGCTCAATTTTGTTTGATCTAAAAACGCTGCAAATTTTGCCGCCATTTGGCACGCCAGTGCCATTACTCTCAAAAAATAACTATATCTGATCTTTAATTTTCAATATTGATACTTTGTCAGCGACATCGTTAGCACAATAGCTGAACTAAAATTTTACCGATTTTTACTGGTTTCTACTTGACCGCTTTCATCTAGGGGTTATTTTTTGTTTATTTCATCCAATTAATCAGTACCATAAACTTTTTCTTTTTTCGCTACTATGCGTGTACTTTGAAGTGCTAGGTTCCATTGGTACTGATTCCGTAACGTGATCCTCATTTTTACGTTCATCATTTTCGATTAGTATTATTTTCTTATTTTCAGTAATTGTCACCAAACCTATTTCAGTTACAAGCGATTCGGAAATGGTTTGTTGTCCTTCCACAGCCCTTGTCCCAACAATTTCCAAAAATGTTTCTTCAATTCTATTAAAATTTTCTTTTGAAGCACCAGTTTTACATTGATGTTTTACCATAGCTGTTTTTTTTAAGTTTTCATGTGTGTTCTGAGATCGTGCCATGTCTAGTATTACCTATTATGATTACAAATAAGTAGTTTTTTTATAACTGCATTAATCTTTCTCCATAACAAATAGTTAAACATACCCATAATTTTTGGGCATCCGCATTTGAAAAGGTATTTGAATGTTTCCCGAGGGTTAAGTCTGGATGCTGAGATATTTAAGAATCGACGTTTTTTGATCTTGCGAAACATTCTTCCGCTCTGCAAGAGTTTCAATATTTTCCATTTCAAAATTAAAATTCTAAACTTAAAAAATTTCAGTGTTCATTACTGTCCTAAAATCTAGTTGTTTTTTTGCAATATTTTCAAACGATAACTAAAGGAAATCGATTTTTGTTTTTCGAATTACAGTCACGAATAGGATTAGCATTCGAAATTTGTCAAGCGAAATAACTCCTATAGGAAGCATATCGCATAATTTCAAGAATTGACCCACTAGTCATTCTATAAATGATTGTAGTCGAAGTAATGTGCTATGTTAGCGCGCTCCATATTAACAGTGATACAAACATATTTGCAATTTAGTGACTTTTATTTTGCAACTGAACTCTGAACATGAACTGTCAATTGTCAACTCGTTATACCTGTCTTGGTTTCGGACTTGTGCGTGTCTTTTTTTGCCATTTACTGTGGTCTCTTGTGTTTTCGCCGTTCCTAGAAGTGTACGTAAAAAATACTTGTGCGGAGAACGATGTATCACAATGAAGTGGCACGTAAAAATTTTACATTAGGTTCCACAGCACTCTTTCACTACAATAATTTAAAATTATTGGTATAATATAAAATTATGAGGATAGTCCGAAAGCTTTTAAGCCAAGCATTGAACAAGTAGTTTTTCGGCTATATTTATTTTTATTTTCCGATACAATACAATAGACTTTTTCCAGCGACGATCTTTAGAAGCCTGAGTTTTGTTCTGCAAAATAGATGTGGCATGACTTCGTTAATTGAAATATGTAGTTTATTTTCCAAACCAAACTTTGAGAAAACAGGGGAAAATACTGGGGGCCAGACTTACTGAGTACGGCGACTACCGAAATGCGAATAGACAGAGGGACAGCACTTTCTTCTTCAAATACGGCGTTTTTGTCGCAATATCTGCAGTCAGCTTGTCATGTAATGCTGAATAGTACATTATTCATTATTTCAAGATAGTGCAAAAACACAATTCTATCATCACAATCTTGGTCGATGAAACCGTCTTCACTGTATTTATAGCAGATTCATCTTTCGCAGTCCAGTGTTCATGTTTTTTCGTCTCAGGACTACAGTAGTGACCCTATGTTTCATCAACAGTTATGAATCGATGATACAGATGATATGCAAGAGATGCAGCGTTCGAATCGGCTTTAATTTGCGTGAGCGTAATGGTTATTTATGTAACATGGGTGTAAAATAACACTTTATTGCCCGAGCATAAGCTTGCTAGCCCAGCCGTCTAGGCTAAGACAACAATAATGCGAGGCCAATAAAGAATTTTACTCCAACATAACCTGTGAACGTAACATAAAAATTTTGTGCAAGATCTAATTTTCAAAAATCCACATCTATTCTATGAAATTTAAAATACAATACGAATAGATATATTATTATATATTAACAAATTATTTATTAGGAGTGTTTGATATATTAATTTTACAACTGGTACAATTATTAATATTAACTGTAGGTAGATTTGGATAATATGGAATTTATTGATGTTATGAATATTATGGTATAATATCGACGCTAGATATAAATCTGTGTCTGCTTTGTAAATTTTGTTATTACATTCCATGGCCCACAGAAACTATATTTTTTCCTCTGCATGTGTGTATGTAGTATCAAGTCATTTTTAATTTGATAACGTTTGATAAATATTTTATACAGAGTGTCTATAAATTATTGTAGAATCCATAAAGCTATGTAAATTTCAAACATAAGAATCTTGCCCTATGATTTTGCCGTTTCAAATTTATAGTATAGGTACTATCTATTATTTGTTTTGAGTGTTTGAGTCTGTCCGTTTTTTTGTTTTGATCACAATTTTCGCTTTTATCGGTAGTTTTCTAATTTCCGTGATATTTAAAACAGTTTTTTTTCAAAACTAAACGCCGACATATTTATTATTTACGTATTATTTACGTTTTCATTTCATGCAACTATTGTCATTTGCTTATGATTTGCAAGTCACTAGTTTATGCAATCATTTAATTACCAAAAATATATTTTACATAACACAGCATAACCACAAAAAGTGACAGCCACAGATAACCTCACAAATTCATAATGAGAGGTATAGTAATGCACATCAACAGCGAAAGGTGGCAGATTTCATAGCCCTCTGCGATGTTACAATCATGCCTGTATAAAGAACACAGAATATGTATAAATCTGAAGAACAACAAAAGAAACTATATAGATGATTCTATTGTCTTTAGACTTCAATATTTCCACAATATTATTCTTTATCTTTACACATCTTCTTATGAGGGCCAGAGAGAAGATGTTAGTTCTTCTGGGCAGCAGCGTTAGTTTAATCGTAGAAAAAATGTTGCCAGATGCGGCAGCATAACACTCTTGTGGCTTAAAAAAATTGACGTTTGCTAAATTTGCTCCAAATTTGTAACAGTGCACAGGATCGCACATTTAGCGCGGACTTGCGAGAACCCTGACACATTTCAGAGATTTTATGAGAATCTTAGAGACCCTAAGCAGGTGGCGGAAAAACTTCAAGCTCACGTTGGCACTCTTACATTAGTGCTTTTAGTTTGCAATACTCTAGTCATTCTTAAAAATTGTGCGAAATAGTAACAACTTGACCTTACAAATATATGAAACATTTACAAATCCTTTCCTTCAGACCTGCAAAAACCGAACGTATCACGCTAAAGATTATAAGATTATATAAAGATTATATGATATATAAACGTCTACACTGTAAAAAAGGTAGATTCCATACCCTACTAATCCCGTTTTTGTACTCTCTATATTCCATCATATTTTATATTAACCGCCAAAGCTCAAACAAAGCATCTTTGTATGTGAAACCGGCGAGCACAACGAAAATTAATTTTCCAGCTTCCAATAAGAACAACAAACATTTTATATTACAAAAATTTTACTTTAACATAAGAATACGTGATGACATCGTCATATGTTTGAACATCAAACAGTTTGCGTAAATGTGTCCTAAACTTTAAATTGCGCCCCGAAAAATGTGAAATGTATTCATAAGCCGGCCATAGACACACACTTTTTCCCAGCGTTTTAACCGCCACACTTTTTCCCAGGGTTTTGCGCGTGGCGTTCCTCTTAACGACCTCGGCCACTAACACACAGTTAAAACTGTCGGTTTTGCGCGCCGCACGCAAAAGTGTGTGTTTATGGGCGACATCCAGCGTTTTAACCGACGGTTTTGCGTGGCGCGTGGAACGTTTAAAATTTTAAAACGCCACTCCGCACGCCGATCCACAACACAGTTCACAATTTGTAGCGAGCGTTGAAATGTTGGTTAGATGTGAAAAACGGAAACTAGCTATTGTTAGTTGGTTAATATATTCGGAAGTGATTATAAATAAGAAGAAAAGAAGAAAGCATTTCGAGCCAAATAAATATATACATTTTTATTTTATTTTGTATAAATTGTAATGAGAAAATCTCTAATCGTAAACCCAGCTATTCGCACGTTATATCGCCTATATTTTAAAATTATTATATACGCCGAATAACAAATAAATTCCATCTATTTAATAAAGAAAAATAATGGGCCACACGGACCGCCAATTCTTAACGCAGCGACAACACCGCTACACACAGATGGAGGATTAAACTATATTGTGCGTGGCGGTTAAAACCCTGGGAAAAAGTGTGTGTTTGTGGCCGGCTAAATTTTGCCTCGCGCAAGAGAAAACTGTGGCGTGGCGCGCTGGTGGCCACTAACACACAGTTTTAACCGTAGAAATTGCGCGTGGCGGTTAAAACCCTGGGAAAAAGTGTGTGTCTATGGCCACCTATAAGTTTGAAACACGGCATGGCAGTATAAACTACATCACTCCGTCAAGAAATTTTATTAAAACAAGCAACAGTATTGAAATAATAAAATCAATAAACAAGTGAGCGTAATAATGAATTTCTTGTCCCCAGACGAGGACAACTTCTCGAAATTAATCGAGGCGCGAGTAAATTAATGTAATTTATCATTTTCATGCTATTCATCTCAGCCATGTGTATTAAATTAAAAATAAGTTGGAAAACAACAATTAAATAACAAAATTATATAAAATGTTTTTTATCGTTCGTTCGTTTTCTTCTAAAGTTTAACATAAGAACGAAAAAACCCGGAGGCTTTTATTTTATATTTTACAGTTTAGACCTTTGACATTTGAAATTGTCAAAGGAAAACTGTCGCAAAGTGCAGGGTGTCCTAGCGCTGCGGGGAAGTAAGATTACTCTAAAATGAAAGATATCGAGATGCGATTTTCGACAAAAAGTACAACTTATTTAAGAGAACTCTCTGAAAATACCTGCTTAGATACAGAATGTCCAGATACAGAGTGGCGCATCAAAGTTAGTTTTTCTTCAGTTGTTTTGCTATTATTTGACGTTATATCGAAAAAGGCCCTTTTTTGAAAAATTGCTGCTCTTAAACCAATGAGAATTTGGCTTGAAATTTTCACAGAGAAATTTTAATGTCGTCTAGTTTATAGTGATCAAGTCAAAATTTGAATTATAATAATTTCGTATACAGGTGGCTCATGAACGCAAATTGTTAATTTAATGGATTTTTTAAAGAATTTTTTGTATAATTTGAGATTAATCGATACCATTTTTGATAAGCTTTCGAACGACAACCTTATGACTCATAATTTTTCAACTTCTTAACCAACTATTTTCCAAGTTATCGATAGTCCACTATTCAATCATATCGTTAAAAATACAGGAGTTCCATTAAAAAATGTTGATTACATAAATAACTTGAGTCCATGAGCACCTCTGTATATGAATTTACCACAACTCAAAAGTCGAATTGATCATTAAGAACTAGACGATATTAAAAATGTTCTGTCAACATTTCAAGCCAAAATTCTCATTGATATGGGAGCGGCGATTTAAAAAAAGGGACTTTTTTTTTACTTGAATGTCAAAAAATAGACAAACAACTGAAGTTATGTCTTGACGAACTTTTTTGTTCGTTGAAATATCGCTTCAATTTTTACCTTTTTTGAAGAGCTACGTTATTTCAGTGCTTTCACGTCTCTTATTAAAAAACCGTATTTGCTATCGTTCTCGAGAAAAAAATGTTTTTTCAAACCCTTATTTTTCACGTTGCGGCAGGTTTCCTAATGTGGTGGGTAATGGTGTAAAATGTTCGGGGTGGTTTTCACCATTTGCAATTTTTAAAAAACAAAATTTTCCACAGAATATGGTACTACTATAAAAGTATCTACATACTAAATATTGTTAAAATCAATGTACCAGTTTCTAAATTACGAAAACACGAAATTAAATTTCAAACTTTGGCGTACTCTCACGGGCCAACGAAACATTTTAGGACAAAACTTTATAGGGTCAAATCGACTTATTTTGATCTCAGGAATCTGTAGTAGTTCCATGTCACCGTTGTTCTGGGGCACCTGTATAGGCAGATACAGTGTTCTCTTAGATGGATTGTACCTTTTACCGAAAACCGCATCTTCATATCTGTTTTCATTTGAGAGTAATCTTACTTCCCCGAAGCGGTGGGACAGCCTGTATGTAGTGCATTGTTCCCGAAACAAAAAACGGAATCTTAAACGGCTTTATTACATTCTAAAGAATTTCAATGAGCTTCTATGGCCTACGCAGGCTTGTTTAATTTTGGTACGCACCTTACAATAACCGACAATAAAATTTTATTGTGAAATGTAATAGTACGGATAGGACCATGGTGGTTCCATATCAGCCCACGGATGGGCAACCAGCAATACAGAGTGCCCATCACCCTAAATACGGCCTCTCCATATGCTCTACGCAACCCCTAATTAAATCTGTCCGACATTTCCCTTATAATCAGTCGAGGCAACTGCACTAATGTCCAATTAGAACAAACAAAGCTCGGGGGATGACAGCTCCAAACCCAATCATTGAATTAAATTCTACTTTTTGCGGCCTATTTTAGAACATAAGAGAATTAGGTCGACTCGAACCTCCGGCTTTTACAAAATAATCCGTTCGATATGAGCTTAATTCAGAGAAGAACACACAACAGAGCCGTTTTATCTGGTCCATTGTTTGAAACAAAGAGACAAAGCGCGGCTTCAAACTTGACTAATACTTCATTGACTTTACAACCTGTTGCTGGCTTGGTGCGACAAATATGCCTAGTTCGTGATAATAAAATGTTAGAAGAACTCACCACGACGACTAGGGTGGAGATGAGGAGGAGAAATCTAGCGGCGTGCCCGGACATTGTCGAATTGGCGCCAACACACTGTTGCTTCACAAGCAACACGTATAAACGACGCCGGCGACGCTCACAAGTCGTCGCGACGTCGGGCGTCTGTTTTATACAGTTGGGAATAGCGGCGGGGGCGGTGGATACGAGCGGGAGCAGGGCGCAAGACCAAACAGCTTTCCTAAATTCCCATTATCCCCTCAAACGTTGCATTATTTCTTGGAAACTCAAATCGCAACCGAAATTTTACTGGAAGGGACGGTTTGCAGGTAAGAGGGCAGCTGGAGGGAGCCTAGAATTTCGTCCCTACGAAAACCCCTGGCTATTGTGTGCGTACTCGTCAAGGTCGTTCTCGAACAACCCCCTCCCAATTCTAATAAGATAACGACTTTGTTTTGGATCCTATAACCCATAAGAAGAAGAATCAGTCGAAGCAGATGCGTCGCAGGGGTGACTAGTAACTAGTGAAAAATAAATCACACTTGTAACCGAAGCGCCGGCTTAATTGTGCCATAAATAACGCGTATTTCGTGGTGGTCCGTCTCTTGGGAGATTCGAGTTCGTGATGACTTCGACACCCAACGACTCTCTCAACGCCAGCGATCAGTTGATGGACTTGTCCATCAAGAACTTCTGGGTGATTGTGTATTATCCCGCGAGCGACCCGGGCAGTGAATTTGAAATTATAAGCAACAAGGACCTGTCTTTTGACTCCTGGGATGTTCTGGAACGAGGGGCCGAAATCGATGTGAAATTTGGAAACGCGAAAGTCCAAGCAATCGTAGTGACGGTTTCCGACGACTACTCGCAATTGACCACCAATTTCAAGAGCATCATCGAAGAATATACCAAAGAAGAAGTGCGTATGGAAGATTGTTCCAGAAGGCATAAACCGGCAAAAAATTTACAGGATAAAAAGCATCGACACTGCAGGCAACGCAAACACGCCACTAGCCATCGCGAAGTTATCAAAATCGCTGATAAAGACACGCAAACGGAACCCGTGCCCGAATCGGAAAGCCTCGAGTATGTTAGAATGAAGCGGCAGTATGAAGAACTGGAAAATAAATATAACGATCTCAAAGCTGCGGTAACAGGTAAGTGGAGTAACAACAACAACAGGAGCCGTAATGGCGCCAACAATCGGCAGTCGTGCAACCGATTTTCAGCTGTTTGGAAAACATTTCACACGCAAACGATCAACTTTCCACATTTCAGAGGTAAAAACTGAACTCCAAGGATCGATCCTGCGCCTCAACGTCTTGAAAAGCGAAGATACTGACCAGCCGAAAGTCCCACAAACCCTCTCCGACAACAAGGAGAACGCCAAACAAATGGTAAGGACGATTTCACGAAACTCCCAGCTCTAAATTCCGTCGCAGGTGCAAATTGGGTCGGGCGGCACCAAGATACCTCGCCACGTTTATAATTCGATCAAATGGGGTAGTTATTCAGCAGCCACCAGAAAATTGCTCATCACACTTTTTCCACGAAGTGTCCTCGCTTCGCATTCTCTGACCGGAAAACCCAGTCCGGCCTTCATTTCCAGCAATAAGCAGACGAAAATGAGGTGCGAAGCAAGTGCAATCTTCGTAATTCGTTACTAAATGGTTTTTTGTAGGTTGGACCCCACGGTTATCGCTGACATTATAGAAATTATTACCAAAAAGTGTCTGGTGGCGGAGTCGTTAGTCAGAAATGCGATTACAACGAAATGTGCAGATGAAAATAAAATGTATAGGAAGCGAATGGAGCGGGAAGAGACCAACGGTGGCGATGTCGAACCTGTCAAAAGGTTTAAACTTATTTAATCAAGCCAGAAAAGTACAAATATGTTAATTTCGAATATGGCGCCTTCAGTACAGATTTCTATACAAATAGCTTATAATGAAAATCCTTGCGGCTAGATGGCACTGTAATACTTACTAATAGATGTCGCGCGCTGTAATGTTTTTAATATTTTACAATTTCGAGCGCTATGCATAGTACTATTAGTATTTTATACATTTTATTATAATACCTGTAGGCGTAATTTAGTTAGTGAAATAATTTACAAATGATAGTTAGGAAATAAACAATTTGATTTTAATTTGTCGGTATTATTGCAATCTGTCCGAGAGTCCGAGTATGTTTGGGTCGGTAATGTTGTAACCTGCTTAAGAAAATCAATATGTCGTTTTAGTGGAGATAATTTCGTTTTATTTTGTTAAACCATTGTTAAAAATGGTCAATTCGGCTCGTAATAACCCAAATAAGAAGTTTAACTTCTATTCCTCGTTCATTGACAACATTTGACAGAGGTGAGTTACATGTTACACTATTCTACCGACTACCGACAAAATTGAGGTTAAGTTTTTGTATGAAAAATTGTTCAAAAATGTTGAATTCCGCCTGTGGAGCAACAGAAATACACGCAAAGTTCCACGTTTTTTAAGTTTTGCATAGTGCATAGCGATTTTCCGGTGCGAACATTGTGGGGCCATCGTGTCCTCGAAACGTAATGCAAATAATATCCGTAGGAAAATAAAACGAAGCTTCGTAGGCCATGGAATCATTTTGACGTTCAGAAGAGTGTAGCAAAATCTCGATCTTGAGTTATTGAAATTAAGTTCTTTGTCGATAACCGCCTCAAACACAATACCTAAGACTATAAGACGTTGATTATATATTATCCAATATACAGGGTGAGTCATTAGTGAGGGATCGGTCCATAACTTCTAAATCATGTAAGATACAAAAAAATTTTAAAGACAATTTGTACACCGTTTGTCAGGCTGCATAACCTAAAAATATTTTCACGTATACAGGTTGTTCCAAAACTCATAATTGCTACACAACTTTGTTTTTTCAAATAGAACTACCAGTATTTTATTTCTCCATTAAAACCCCTTTTCACATATATTTATGGTGATATAAGACATTTTACATTCTGAATCACCGTTATCAAATTATCCATTTTTTTTCACATTTTTTGTCATTTACAGAGGTTCACTTAAAAATTTACTGAGAGGTTGTTTTAGCAGTTAGAAGGCTGAAGTTTGATACAAGTATGAAGAAAGGATTGCTCTTTACGCCCGATGTACAAAATATCATTTTTACTATACAGGCTCTGCAAAAATTTGTGTCAAATTATACTATTTTTAAATAAGCTTAACTTAATTTTTTTAAATGAAACTCCCTATATTTTTGTATGTCATCGAATTTGCCTGGAGTCTGGCTACGTTTTTTATTAAGGTTGTTCTATAGCGAAAATTCATCATTTACGAGATATTTGATATTTTTGGATGTGATACAGATTGAGCCAGGATAAGGTAGATAGTGTGCCATGGAAATCATAGAAATCATAGAACTCACATTTCAATACTGCACTGTTGTGTCATCGCCGACTTGTTATTTGATTATCCATTCCATTATCCACAATTAATTCGATTTTACAAGAACAAATCGATATGATTTATTGTCTGAAAGAAGGCGAAATAAATCCTTTGCTTGCGGCAAGAATTTACGCTCAACGTTAAATAAATCAACAAATAAACATTTAAAGAAATAAATATAAAAATTCAATAAAGTAAGCTAAACTAAATAATACCTATATTCAATGTTGCGGCCACCTCTCTGTGCACACTTTCACGCGGTGGGTGAATGATCTTCCAATATTTCGTAAAATTTGCTGGCAAACGCTTCTAAATGCATTTTAGATTCTTATTTTCATGTTCTCTTTGGTTGTTTCGCTTAATTTCAGACAATAAATCAAATCGATTTGTTCTTGTAAAATAGAATTTATTGTGGATAATGGAATGGATAATCAAATGACAAGTCGGTGACGACACAACTGTGCAGTGTTGAAATGTGAGTTAAAATGATTAACATGGTTTTCATGGCACACTATCTACTTTATCTTGGCTCAATCTGTATCACAGCCAAAAATATCAAATATCTCGTAAATTATAAATTTTAGCTATAGAACAAGCTTAATAAAAAACGTAGCCAGACTACAGACGCATTCGATGGAATACAAAAATATAGGGGGTACCATTTAAAAAACTAAAGTTACGCTTATTTGAAAATAGTATAATGCGACACGAATTATTACAGACCCTGTATAGTAAAAATTATATTTTGCATGCCTGGCGTAAAGAGCAATCTTTTCTTCATATTTGTACCAACTTTCAGCCTTCTATCTGCTAAAACGACCTCTCAGTAAATTTTTAAGTAAACCTCTGTAAATGACAAAAAATGTGAAAAAAAAATTATAATTTGATAACGGTGATCCAAAATGTAAAATATCTTATATCGCCATAAATCTATGTGAAAGGGGGTTCTAACGAAGAAATAAAATATAGGTAGTTCTATTTGAAAAATCAAAGTTGTATAGCATGCGGTAGTTTTGGAACCCCCTGTATACATTAAAGTATTTTTAGGTTGTACAGCCTGGAAAACGGTGTACAAATTGTATTAAAAAATTTTTCCTATCTTACATGGTTAAGGAGTTATGGACCGATCCCCCACTAATGACTCACCCTGTATAATCAATGCTAAGACTCAAGCCCGTAACGAGAATTTTTTTTCGAGAGGGGCTGCGATATTTCTGCTAAAACTACCTCTTCTTTGTTTGCGTTTAAGTTAGAGGAAAAAAATCCTTGCATTTCTGTATGAAAACAAAATGATCAATTTAAAATGTTTTTTAAAAAGGTGGCACGTTTGGAAAGTTTAATTCTAACTAGTGTGAAGCCAAGAAATTTCGGGGGTGGGCTGCAGTTCCCCAGCCCCCCCTGGTTACGGGGGTGCTAAGACTAGTTGGCCCAATCATGTTTGTTTTACCATTTTACGGTGTTTTACCGCTTGGAATGCGCATCCGCCTGGGGAGTGCGGAAAACCTCGATGGCGCTTTGACCAAAATACGGTTTTTAATAATTTTAAAAGAAACATTAATATTTTAAATTATTTGTTAATTTTTCGCATCTAGGGGTGAAGGTAATCTTCAAAATTGTGGCTCAATAATTGGTTTTGATGAAGTAATAAGCGAGATATGGCGTACCGACTGTTTTTTGTTGTTGTGGCGAAGCACTTAGTTTCCCAATAAAGTTTTAAGTTTATAAACAAAAACTCGGTTTTATTTAATTTTTAACTTTATTTGCACATGTGCCGTAATATGTAACGGCACCCCAGGATGTTGGATCGATACTGTTTCTCCCATCGATTAAAGTACATTGATGAAATAAATATCGATGGGGGGGGATAAAACATTACGTTTAATTACGACAGAGGGACTGACTAGTACCAAACATGCCGCCCCCCTTGAAATGCAAATTTCAAAATAAAGAGAACATTATTTTCTTATAAAATAACATGATTACAAAATGATATTGATCAATGCAAAAGAACAGAAATGAGAATAGTAGTCAATTCCTCAAAAGTGAATGTGGAATTAGAAAATATTTTTTTTAAAGTGAGGCTTAGCTGACTTTACAGCGGCCTCCCACAGACCACCGATGTGAGGTGATCTGGCCGGTATGAAATGCCAATTGATTGAACTCTTGGATAGATATTCATGTATCGAAACGTGCTCACGGGATAGGAAATTGAAAAGTTCTTGCAATTCCTTAGTAGCTCCCACGAAATTTGTCGCATTGTCAGAAAAAATATCACTACAGGTGCCGCGCCGTGACACGAAACGTCTAAAAGCTGCGAAAAAACATTCCGTAGTGAGATCACTGACAACCTCCAAATGAACAGCCTTAGTGCTGAAACAAACAAAGAGGCATAAATAGGCTTTTACTAATTTACGATTCCTTAGTTTGCTCTCACGCACAAGAAAGGGTCCTGCGTAGTCAACGCCAGTAGTTGTGAAAGGACGAGCAGGTGTTACTCTTGCAGCTGGTAAGTCACCCATGATGGGCACTATGTTTCTGGCTTGCCACCGCTGACAGACTACACATTTTCTGATGACTAGTTTAACGCTGTTTCGACATGATAGTGGCCAATATTTTAAGCGAATTCTGGAAAGTGTAGTTTGCACACCACCATGCATAGTTTCACAATGACTCTTTTTTAACAATAAGGATGTGAGCTTGTGATTGCTCGGAAATATTATGGGATTTATTTGACTTGGTTGCAAATTCGAATGCTTGAGACGTCCGCCAACTCTGAGTACGCCTTCGTTGTCAATGAATGGATTTAGACATAAGATTTTGGACCTTGACGATATTAATCGCTTTGACTTAAGATTTTTCATATCATCTGCAAAAGACACTACTTGTGTATGCTTAACGAGATAAGTTGTTGCTTGATCGAGTTCGGTAACTTTTAATGGCCCGGTTCTTCGCGTTTCTTTCAGAGATCGACAGTTGTTAATGAAGCGCAAACAAAATGATAGTACTCTTACGATTCGTTCTAAAGTGTAAAATTTATTAAATAGATAATCGTAAAATGCAGAGTCTGCTGTGGATATCGAAGTAGATAATTTGATTGGACGTAATTCAATCAATTCTCCCGAATGGACGTGTATACTACGAGCCCAAGTGGATTCATCTTGGGACAACCAATCTGGTCCATACCACCAGATATTTGCTTCGATCAATTTTCTGGGGCACATTCCTCTAGATATGACATCCGCTGGGTTATCTTGAGAACGTACATACATGACGCCACTGACTGGGTTTTGCTAGTTGTTGGATTGTGGAGACACGGTTCGCCCCGAAAGTTTTTAAACTATTCGCTGGCTTTTCCAGCCAAGCTAGTACGATTGTCGAATCAACCCAACAATAAACATTTGTGATGGAAATATCGAGATACATTTGCACTTGGTGTAATAATTTGGATAATAGTACTGCAGCGCAAAGCTCTAATCTAGCTAATGTGAGACATTTTATCGGAGCTACCTTGGATTTAGGGCATAATAGTCGTGTAACGTTAGTACCATTATTGTCGCTGCTCCTTAAGTATATACAAGCGCCATAAGCTGATTCACTGGCATCGGCGAATCCATGGATTTGTATCGCTACAGGGCTATCACATAGGACATGGCGTGGTATTCGAATATGATTTAAATATTGCAGTTCGTTTATGAATTTTATCCACGTGGTGTGGATGTCTTGTGGTAATGCCTCATCCCAATCAAGACGAGCCTCCCAAAGCTTCTGCAAGAGTATCTTAACCGTTATAGTTATTGGACCGACGAGTCCTAATGGGTCAAATATTCTCGCTATAGTACCCAAAATGATGCGTTTTGTTGCATTTGTACCCTTTTGATTCGTTGATGAATATTGAAAAACATCTTGTTTTATACTCCACTGAAGGCCAAGAGTTTTGACATCATCATATTTGTCAAATTGCAATATATCTGATTCTTCATCTTCAGTGACTGCGAATGCGTTCGAATACCACTTCCTCAATGGAAAACCTGCTTGTGCTAAAGTTTCTGTCAAATGATGTTTTAAGATTTTCGCGTCTCGCTCATTGTTACATCCTGTCAACAGGTCGTCGACGTAAAAGTCGCGTGCTATGATCGAGGTAATACGAGGATGCAAAGACTCGTTGTCTATCGAAATTTGCTTTAAGCATCTTGTAGCCAGAAAAGAAGATGGTCGCATACCATAAGTTACAGTGTTAAGTCGATACGATCTTACCGGTTGAGAAGTTTCCTCTCTCCACAAAATAACTTGTTTGGTTCGTTGTTCATCCAAAATATTCACTTGTCGGTACATTTTTGCTGTCAGCTGTTAACGCGATTTTATGGGTTCTGAATCGTAGTACGATGTTAAATAAATCCTGTTGGATTACTGGACCCGTTTTTAGAGTGTCATTTCACGAGGTTCCCGTATCAGTTGGAGCCGATGCGTCGAAGACGACGCGTTGTTTTGTAGTCGTACTACTTTCTTTCATTACTGCGTGATGTGGCAAGTAATTTAAAGTCTATTCTTCCTGTGATTTTTCTATTAAAGTCATATGACCCATGTTTTCATACTCCCGCATGAATTCAACGTATTGAGTCTTTAAATCGGGTTGTTTTTCAAATTTATTCTCCATAGAGATCAACCGTTTCATGGCCATGCCATGGGATGTGCCAAGATCATTTAATTTTTCGTTGAATGGTAATGAAACAATGAATCGGCCATTTGCATCTCGCAGCGTTGTGCGCTTGAAATTGTCTTCGCAATCCTGTTCTTCCGATGTGTAAATTCTTGTGGACTCACACTCTTCTATGCGCCAAAATTTTGCCAATTGTTCATCAATAGAAGAGAAATTACATATTGTGGCCTTGCGTGAATTTTTAAATGGTGGAACTGTAGGACCCGAAACGATCCAACCAAGTTTCGTTTTCTGTAACACTGGTTTTTGGGGTCCTAGTGAAATTTGTCCTACGCACATGAGAGACCAAAATGTTTCAGCTCCTATTAAAACGTCTATTTCACGGGACTGATGGAACGTAGGATCGGCAAGCGTTATGTTTTGTGGTATTTTTATATCTGATTTCCGTAAATTGATAACTGGTAAATTATCCGAGACCTTGTTGGTTACAAGAAATTCTAATTTAGATTTATAACGATCATTATGGCGAGCGCGTATGGTGCCTAAAGTTTTTGATTTGATGTTAAAGCTAGTTTGTGTTATGCCACTTACTGAAATATTAATTGCTTCCGTGCGCAATCTTAGTCTCTTGCAAAGAGAGCTAGTTATGAAATTTGACTGTGAAGCAGAATCTAATAGTGCTCGGCACTCTTGAGGTGAACCTGTTGAATCAAAGATTATGATTTGACAAGTCGCAAGAAGAACGCATATTTGTGGAAGATAGTTACAATATGTGACTACTTTTGAACCGTTCGAAGTCGTTTCCGCATTTAGTTCTTCAAGATTGGTATAGTAGACGCGGCGATAGCTGACCGGCGCCCATCGAAACCGATCGTCTGAACTAAGTAGTGTTATTCGCTGTCAAAAGTACAGTGGCGTGCTGTTTCAGCAGGGGTCACAATCAGTTAAATTTATCAATAAATATATTAATATGTCCATAAAGTGTCGGATGTACGATTAAAGTATCATTTAGATCGATTTTGGGTACCCCAAAGTAGTTTAATATAAAGTCCGCGTGTGTTTTTTAGGTTATCAAAAAATATTAACTTCTTAAAAATGTATTTATTTTTGCAAAATTATTATCGCTCTCACAAAGTGCATTTCTCTTCAATAACCAACTCCTCGGAATAAATGGCGAACTTCTATTGGTCATATTGCGTGATGTTTCATTTGAGATGCGTCGAGCACTTAGTCCAACGGCTGGCTCGGAAAGTACAATCACTTCCATCTTCACCAACAATGCAATTAGTTTTTCGAATATAACTCCTACAAAGGGTTAGGGTCCTTTCAAACGTGTGTGCCGGAAAGACTTCAATAGAACTGTTCAAATAACCAATTTAATTGATCCTCTTTACATTTCAAATGCCGGTTGGTGGTATAGGTCACCACTAACGCCACTGTTCTGGGGTGCATTGGGCGAGTGATCGCTCCCCCATCTCCAACACTTTCTTGTCGTCATATCCATATGGGAATCGTAAAATGTTTTGGCCTAGAGAACACTGAATGGACTTAAAAACATGAGTATTATACTTAAAATAATATTTGTACCTGTGCCCATATCAGTTCAATTGCATTGAACTGACAATGGTACGGTGGCAAGCGGAGGACTGCGTGTCCGTGTTCTCGCAAATACTCGTCCACTAAATATCTGCTTTGCTAAATTAAGCAACTCGGCCTTAAACATGTGGTGCTCAAACAGCACGTTGTGTTGGTGTAGCCACTCTTGTATTTGGCACTTCTTCCACACCGCAATAGGATTCCGTTCGACTACAATGCTGTGATAGGACGCATTGTCCATTACAATAATCGAGGGCTCTTCTAGATTGGGAACTAATTGCTCTATTATCCACTTCATGAACAGTTCGGCATTCATGTCGCCGTAGTAATCCGCGAGCTTCGATTTTGTGCCAAATATAAGCGAGGCGTTGGACACGAAACCGTCCTCCGTGCCATCACACATCACAAATGCTTTTTGGGCGTCGTTTAAGCGTCTGCAAGGCATTTTGAATCAATTTACGCTAAAAATAGAACGTGAATTAATAAATAGAAGATCGTATAGTTATTGACACTTACTGTTTGTTATAAATTCGGAAACGTTAATGTTTGGGAGGTTATAATTTTGACAGAGAGTTCGCACGCCAATGATGCACGACAGCGCTGCATCACAGACGAGAGATAGAACGCGCACAATAGCCCCGTCTTCGTCGAGCGCGTTCAAATTAGAGTAAGAGCGAACGGTACAAATGGCGTAGATTGTTCGGCGCACCGTCGACAAACGTTTCAATGAGGTTTGAAGCTGCACTACATGTGCAAAGAAGATGGCAATACAGCGTGCATGTCTGTGATATGTTCAGGAAAGAATTGGCGCCGGTCAGCTTTCGCCGTTTCTACTATATTAGATTTCGCCGCTTCCGTTTGTGTCTCTATGTGTAGCAATGTGTTGTGCTTTAAATTGCATTTACGACAATTAGAGAACTTGCAGTTGCTAGCGGGTGGTTCCCGCGGAGACAATTTATGCATAATTTGAGTTTTTTGATTTCTGCAATTCGTATATTCACGGGCATTTTGAGAAATGATTCGCATTGATATATACTGTGCACGTTTTTGCACAATTTGCACGTGGGTTTGTTGACGTTTACATGAGACACCGTCGTTTTATTGTGTCCACGATTGAAAACTGACGCGTGGATTGATCTAATTTACTGACAATTAGATGTATCACAATTGCGTCCCATTGTTCCGTGGGCTGGTTTAACGTTTTTAATGCTCGTAAATTTTTGAAAACGCCATCTAAGAGTTGACGAAGTGCGAAATGTGTTTCCTTGTTCACTATTGGAAGTGAGAATAGTGCTTGTACATGATTTTCCACGATCAAACCCGTGTTCTCGTATCTCTCTTTCAATAAGTCCCATGCTAAATGGTAATTATCGTTTGTCACCTCAATCGCATCAAGAATGTGACTTGCTTCACCCTTTAGTGCAGACTTTAAGTAGTGAAATTTTTGAATTAAAGCCAATGAGTCATTATTATCTATGAGAGACTGGAAAGTATCATAAAAATTTACCCATTTGGTGAGTTCTCCGCTAAATTCAGGTAATGATAAGATTGGTAATCTTACGGAATTTTGTGTGTGCGAGTCAAACCTAGGACTATTTGAGCTTCCCGGAGTAAGCTGTCCATTTGGAATGTCGCTGTGTAATTCGAGGTGTTCTAACAGATCACGTCCTATAGAAACCACGTCAAAATATGAATTTTCGAATACGTCACGCTCCGTATCATGGGTTACATCGGTCGGTGACGACATCTCGATTTGTGATTGTACGTTTTCGAATTCGCGCATTAATTCCCGACATCGCGTGAGCCGTTCCTGTGAATTACAATGTTGAGCTCTGATTTTACTAAATGTTTTTGACTACCGCAGATTCAATCGCTTTTACTGACTATGACAGAGTCTGTCTTGTCATGCTTGTGCCACCTTTTTTATTGGTGGCTAGTGGGGGTGCAACCCCTCTGCCCCAAGTGGTGGGGTGCAATCGTAAGGATTGTACATACCGGCCCCCTTGAAGGCATTGCCTTAACATTTATTTTTTTTAGAAACATCTACAATGCTGCTCACATGGAGCTCGGATTGCTTGCGCATTTTGAACATTTTTCAACTTATTATGGTTACTGCACACCGCACACCAATTTGGTTTGTTCACTCATTGTTTGAAAGCACGCACACTTTGCGAAGGGCTCGCTTCACTACACCGCGAATTGTTTTGATCGACACCACTCTCACGATGCCGTCGTTTCCTGGGTGGAGTTCAACGATGCGGCCCATTCGCCACTGTTGCGGGGGTGTGTTTTCGTCGACGAGTACCACCAAGGCACCGATGTTGATGGGCTCATGGCTTCCTGCTGTCCGACCTTGGCTTCGATTGAGATGTTGAGTCAGATATTCCTTGGCCCAACGATTCCAAAAATGTTGTCGGACCTTTTCGATTCTCTGCCACCGGGAGAGGCGGTTTTCGGGAGTCGTTGTGATGTCAGTTTCGACGAGATTGTTGATCAGCGGCTCGCCGATCAGGAAGTGTGCAGGTGTTAATGCAGCTAGGTCGTTGGGGTCTGTACTCAAGGTGGTAATTGGACGGGAGTTGATTATGGCTTCTACGCGAGTCAGCAATGTGTATAATTCCTCAAAAGTGAGATGCGCTTCGCCTAACGTCCTTTTTAAATGATGTTTTACGCGTTTGACGTTTATTTCCCAGATTCCGCCCATGTGTGGAGAAGCGGGGGGTATGAAATGCCAGGTGATGCTGTCATTCGCGAGTTTATTGATAACATTTTTTTTAAAGCGTTAGATTCCGTAAATCGGCGCAACTCTAGCAACTCATCGTTTGCCCCCACGAAATTGGTTGCGTTGTCCGAGTGAATGTGTAGCACATGACCACGTCTTGATGTTAATCGTTTTAGAGAATTTAAAAAGGACTCAGATGTCAAATCACTCACTAATTCAAGATGAACGGCTTTAGTCGAAAAACACAGGAAAACCGCTACATATGCCTTCGTTAAGCGTTTTCCGCGACTTCGATTTTCCCTAATTAACATGGGTCCGGCGTAGTCCACACCGCATGTTAAGGCTGGGATTTCCAAGAAAGAGAAGTACCCAAGCGCTTTTGTCTCGTTCTATGGTCCAGTATGTGGCGGTGCCAAGTTACGAGTAGCGTAATGTGGCATCGTTCAGGTAGAGAACTGTTTTAAAAAGCTTCTCCTATGGCACAGCATACTGTATGCTGTGCCCGTGGACACACGAAAAGGAAATAAGCGGTTCCGAGAACGATACCATAAACATCAAAATTCACATAACTGTCAGAGCGCTGACGATGCCTACGAAGCAAATGATTACGGAAGACTCGAAAATACGCAAGTCAAGTAGTAAATTTCAGTGTTCATCGAATAATTTCGTATTTTTCATCCTATTTAAATATGCCTTAATATTTTTGAAAACGGTTTTCAGATTAAATCTAGCGAAAAAAACGATCAGATTTGAATTATTAGGCCCAACAGTTTTACGAACATCTGGGACTTAAGGCTGGGATTTCCAAGAAAGAGAAGTACCCAAGCGCTTTTGTCTCGTTCTATGGTCCAGTATGTGGCGGTGCCAAGTTACGAGTAGCGTAATGTGGCATCGTTCAGGTAGAGAACTGTTTTAAAAAGCTTCTCCTATGGCACAGCATACTGTATGCTGTGCCCGTGGACACACGAAAAGGAAATAAGCGGTTCCGAGAACGATACCATAAACATCAAAATTCACATAACTGTCAGAGCGCTGACGATGCCTACGAAGCAAATGATTACGGAAGACTCGAAAATACGCAAGTCAAATAGTAAATTTCAGTGTTCATCGAATAATTTCGTATTTTTCATCCTATTTAAATATGCCTTAATATTTTTGAAAACGGTTTTCAGATTAAATCTAGCGAAAAAAACGATCAGATTTGAATTATTAGGCCCAACAGTTTTACGAACATCTGGGACTTAAAACAAAATAACTGTTTTTTACGATTAGTCCGTGATTTATGTAGAACTGAGGAATCTCGAAATTACATAAAACAAAATATATAGTCAATATTCCAAAGAATTGCACTATGTATTTAAAATTACGGCAAAGAGACTGTTGGCGCAGACAATTGAGTTGATATGTGCTTCTACACAATTAAGAACCCCTTTAGATTTCTAACAATAATAATTTGTCTTCATTTTGATGGATTTCCTCCTAGAATAAGGCAAAGAGTGAATTATGGCCAACAGCTAGGTAGTTTATACACAAATACATACATGCTAATATTCTTTAATATATTATAGGTAAAAAAATGCAGTGTTTGAATCATGCCATAAAAAAACCACAGTGAAAATTTATACCGCATTAATAAAGACATCAAAAATATTCTCCTGGAGACGAGGAAAATGCTTACAAAAGATGTAAATAATTTTAAACAGAAGACATAAAAAATTAAAATGTGATCCTCCCAGAATTATAGAAGCCCAAAAAATGAACAATAAAAAAGTAAATAAATAATAAAATTATATACTGGGTGAGTCATTAGTGCGGGATCGGTCCATAACTCCTGAACCATGGTCCAGGAGTTATTTTCCATCGTACATGCATGTACGATAGAAAAAAAATTTTGAAACAATTTGTGCACCGTTTGTTAGGCTGCCCAACCTAAAAATATTTTAACTCACATTTCAACACTGCTCAGTTGTGTTATCACCTACTTGTCATTTCATTATCAATTCTATTATGCACAATTGATTCTTTTTTACAAGAATAAATCGATATGATTTATTGTCTGGAATAAGGCGAAACAACCAAAGAGAACATGAAAATAAGAATCTAAAATGTCTTTAGAACCGTTTGTCAGCAAATGTTACGAAATATTGAGATCATTTACCCACCGTGTAAAAGTTTGTGCTCAGGAAGGTGGCCGGCACATTGAATATATTATTTAGTTTAGCTTACTTTATTGAATTTTTATATTTATTTGTTTAAATGCTTATTTGTTAATTTATTTAACGTTGAGCGTAAATTCTTGCCGCAAGCAATTTTTTTGTATCTTACATGGTTTAGGAGTTATGGACCGATCCCGCACTAATGACTCAACCTGTATAATATACGCTTTTATTTTATTTTCCTTATAAATTTATTCACTATTATTCAGCAGTTTTTTGTGAAATGTAAATTCATATGTGTAATCAAATATCTTAATTTTTTTTCAATTCAATCGTGAATAAACGGAATTTCTACTGCTAAGCAACTTCATAATGTAATCCGTTCGCTGGCGTAAGTCTGGCCATAACCTGTCTCAATCTCAATCATGAGACGGAAAGCATTCCTGTCTCTGCTGACGAATGGTAATTATTATTACATAGAACCGGGTATTTAGTAGTTCGAGAAGTTTGCCCTCTTTTCGACGGGTTCCACACTAAAATTCTTGTTATTTCTAGTGGTGGCATCTGGTAGTCGGGGTATAAAGCTAGGCATCCATATTATTTCACTCAAAACGTAGGGTCTCAAAACTGATAGTTATTCTCCAAAACCACCTTCCTTGCTATTACAAAAAGTGTATAGGATTGTTAGCAATGAAATTTAGAATGCCCCTAACTAAATTTCATCGTGAATAACATTATCATTCGACGTTTAAAGTAGGTGAAAAAAAACGCGAATTTCAAACGCCATTTCTTCCGCCTCGAAAGGTTTTTCGGAAAATTGAAAGTACTCGGGGCATTCATTGAAGCTTCTAGATTGCAAATATTACTACCAAATTCCGTAATGTGCCCTGGTTTATACAATGAACTGTCAGTTTGGAGTGCATGCCGCTTATGGACGCTTTACATTGGGAAATCCCCCCCTTAAAACAAAATAACTGTTTTTTACGATTAGTCCGTGATTTATGTAGAACTGAGGAATCTCGAAACTACATAAAACAAAATATATAGTCAATATTCCAAAGAATTGCACTATGTATTTAAAATTACGGCAAAGATACTGTTGGCGCAGACAATTGGGTTGATATGTGCTTTTACACAATTAAGAACCCCTTTAGATTTGTAACAATAATAATTTGTCTTCATTTTGATGGATTTCCTCCTAGAATAAGGCAAAGAGTGAATTATGGCCAACAGCTAGGTAGTTTATACACAAATACATACATGCTAATATTCTTTAATATATTATAGGTAAAAAAATGCAGTGTTCGAATCATGCCATAAAAAAACCACAGTGAAAATTTATACCGCATTAATAAAGACATCAAAAATATTCTCCTGGAGACGAGGAAAATGCTTACAAAAGATGTAAATAATTTTAAACAGAAGACATAAAAAATTAAAATGTGATCCTCCCAGAATTATAGAAGCCCAAAAAATGAACAATAAAAAAGTAAATAAATAATAAAATTATATACTGGGTGAGTCATTAGTGCGGGATCGGTCCATAACTCCTGAACCATGGTCCAGGAGTTATTTTCCATCGTACATGCATGTACGATAGAAAAAAATTTTTGAAACAATTTGTGCACCGTTTGCTAGGCTGCCCAACCTAAAAATATTTTAACTCACATTTCAACACTGCACAGTTGTGTTATCACCTACTTGTCATTTCATTATCAATTCTATTATGCACAATTGATTCTTTTTTACAAGAACAAATCGATATGATTTATTGTCTGGAATAAGGCGAAACAACCAAAGAGAACATGAAAATAAGAATCTAAAATGTCTTTAGAACCGTTTGTCAGCAAATGTTACGAAATATTGAGATCATTTACCCACCGTGTAAAAGTTTGTGCTCAGGAAGGTGGCCGGCACATTGAATATATTATTTAGTTTAGCTTACTTTATTGAATTTTTATATTTATTTGTTTAAATGCTTATTTGTTAATTTATTTAACATTGAGCGTAAATTCTTGCCGCAAGCAATTTTTTTGTATCTTACATGGTTTAGGAGTTATGGACCGATCCCGCACTAATGACTCAACCTGTATAATATACGCTTTTATTTTATTTTCCTTATAAATTTATTCACTATTATTCAGCAGTTTTTTGTATTTGTGAAATGTAAATTCATATGTGTAATCAAATATCTTAATTTTTTTCAATTAAATCGTGAATAAACGGAATTTCTACTGCTAAGCAACTTCATAATGTAATCCGTTCGCTGGCATAAGTCTGGCCATAACCTGTCTCAATCTCAATCATGAGACGGAAAGCATTTCTGTCTCTGCTGACGAATGGTAATTATTATTACATAGAACCGGGTATTTAGTAGTTCGAAAAGTTTGCCCTCTTTTCGACGGGTTCCACACTAAAATTCTTGTTATTTCTAGTGGTGGCATCTGGTAGTCGGGGTCTAAAGCTAGGCATCCATATTATTTCACTCAAAACGTAGGGTCTCAGAACTGATAGTTATTCTCCAAAACCACCTTCCTTGCTATTACAAAAAGTGTATAGGATTGTTAGCAATGAAATTTAGAATGCCCCTAACTAAATTTCATCGTGAATAACATTATCATTCGACGTTTAAAGTAGGTGAAAAAAAACACGAATTTCGAACGCCATTTCTTCCGCCTCGTAAGGTTTTTCGGAAAATTGAAAGTACTCGAGGCATTCATTGAAGCTTCTAGATTGCAAATATTACAACCAAATTCCGTAATGTGCCCTGGTTTATACAATGAACTGTCAGTTTGGAGTGCATGTCGCTTATGGACGCTTTACATTGGGAAATCCCCCCCTTAAGAAGGGCCGATTTGGACAAGCTCTTTGTTTCGCCGCGCTAGCTTTTTAGCAGCGCGTGTCGTGTTATTTAGTAAAACCACCTTTTTTATAATTATACTATATTGACACATACACTAATAATTACACGTATACACAATGTTTATCTTGGTAACACAAATATCGTTCTCTGGTTTTGGTGTGAGATTTGTCTTTTTATATGTACTCCCCACCTCATGGTCTAAGGGTTGGTTGGGGGTGACATCCAACATCCTTGATGCTGGTGAATTTCCCATAATAGGAATTAGCGAGTTAGGTTTGGTGCGTGAACATGAAAAGCAGTTACGAATTATTTTTCTGACGCTACTACGCGCGGATGTTAGCCAGAACGTTTGACGGAGCGCAGTTATGGTGCCCTGGATGCCTGCATGCAGTTGCTCCTCATGGACGTGTTTAATTATTACATTAGTTATGTGATGTTTCGGCAACAACATGGAATGTTTGATGTCGTGAGCTAAGGCGGAGTTTTTTAATCTTCCTCCGACGCGAATCATTTTGCACTCGTCCAAGAAAATGTCGAGTGTTAGCAAGTTTGATTTTTTGTCTATCGGATTGTTAGCGGATAATTGCTTAAACTCGTGCTTGAACTCGCGCCTTTGAATTAAACCCACTAGTTTTTTTGTCGCATTACTTAGTTCATTCACCGTTAGAAGACCGCGATTAGCTCCTTCTGATCTCTTCGTGTTTTTTATTAATCGTAGGATCCAAGCCATCACGCGTTGCGTTTTTCGGAAGGACGAAAATTTGGTCAAAAACGACCATTCCACCGAGTTAACATGACTCATCATGGCGAGAGTGCGTTTTTCAGGAAGGGAAATGTTGTTTAGATTTAGAACGGCCACTTCTCTTCGTTCTCGTTTAACCAAAGCGGTCCGCTCCACCACAAGGGATGATTTTGTAATTCTGTCGGAGACGCTCCTCGACTTAATACATCGGCAGGATTGTCCTAGCTTCTCACGTGACGCCAATCATTTGGTGACGTTAATTCCGTTATGGTTGCGATGCGATTGGCCACGAATGTTTGAAAATGACTGGATACAGCATTAATCCATGCGAATACGATTGATGAATCGGTCCAAAAAACTTTTGATCGATATGCAAATGTAGTGTGCTTAGCAGTGTGCTTGTTAATTGCGCTTAAAGTAACGCGGCGCACAATTCTAATCGCGGGAGACTGACCGCGCGTAGCGGAGCAACGCGTGATTTCGCACATATTACGCGGTAAAGATGCGTTTGTGACTCGTCTGTTACTCTAATGTAGATTACTGCTCCATATGCGACTTGGGACGCATCACTAAAACCATGTAGTTCGATCCTGATGGGCGTGGTGGCCACGACATTTCTGGGAATCGCGAGATCGTTTAAAGAATGGAGTTCGTTTAATAGATTTACGTATTGACTTAAGGGGGCGAACGGAACCGATTTAGGCAACCACTTCTACAACAAAATTTTAAGAAACATGTTGATTTTCTTAGTGGAAAACGGCGTTGCCAAGCAAGCAATCAAGTTGAGATTTTTACAAAGCTTAAAAAAAAGGTCCAGAAAAAGCCCAATTTGCTCGGTTCTTCTAATTGCGGCGCCATTCACAAGAAAAAAAATCACAAACTTCACGGTTTTAGGCGTAATCTCATATACATTTTAACATAGTTTAACATAGTACCAGCTGATTAATATTGGAAATATTTAGATTTGAGCAGTGAATAATACATTTGTCTTTTAATCCATGTAGTTTTTAGGTATTTATAATTTCACGTTATTTCAATTTCCACTAAAAATAAAATTTAGGAATGAAGATTGTTTGGTTGTCCACATCGGTCAAAGACCGGAGTTAGTACAGTGGGATCTGCATTTTACTGTTTTCGGAAGTTTCGCGTCTTTATCATAGAGGGCACTAAAAAATTAATAAAAATTCTTATTATGTTTATTCATCACACATTTTATATAGGATTGCGCAAAAAATTGGAAACACTTTTATAGCGCCACAACCTTAATTCTGATCTGAACCACATTTGGCACGTGTATAGGGGGTCTATAATGTCGACTTGTTGCAATTGTTTTATCGTCGCACAGTCATTTGTTTTCGAAATACAAAATAAACTAAATATTTTTTAAAACAACATGGGGTGAAATTAATCTTTTTTAAAAGAGCATTTTTTTCTAATTTAACGATATGCTATGTTTACCGAGATATGCAGAGCTGCCTGGAAATTGGTCAGCATTTTTGGAAATGTACACCGATAACAAACTACACAATTAGAACAAGAGGTTCTAAGTTGAGCTCCAGAAATCCCAATTTTGTAGTTCTTGTAACATATCTTTAATGTCTTTAAGGTTATCTGAGAACAATACTATATCATCCGCAAAAGGTAGATTTGTTAGGTTTCGACCATCTATGTTTAGGCCCTTATTTTCCCAATTGAGTTTTTTTAAAAGCATACTCCAAAACTGTGATAAAGAGTTTGGGCGACATCGTGTCTCCCTGTTTGACACCTCTGCCGATTTGAATGCATTTAGTATTTTCATGAAGTTGTACCGTTATTGTAGCATTTTTGTAAATATTATAAATCAGCTTATATAACGTTCAAATAAAAATCTTGCCACACCAGGCTGGGTTACTTATTTTGAAATTCGAATTTGAAATAAATTCCTACATAGGTACTGAAATTGTTTTAGGTTCAAGGGCAACTTAATATAACAGAAAGGCAATATTGCTATTTTTTTTATAGTTTATACGGAATCCACTATTTTGTTAAAAATTTTTAAGAGATGATGCGCTGTGGACGAATGAGATGCTCCTAAAACTGCAGCGATTTTATGAAGAGTGCGTTTGACCTTCTATTATAACGGGAAAATACGATGATCCGCCCTTCATAAAGGAAGCGCAAGCAACAATAATGAAGAAAGCCGAAAAAAGAAAAAAATTATAAAATACTTATTTTTAGGGCCCTACTACATCCAGCGCAGTTTGCATGTTTCCTCTAGTAGTGTTGCAACTCTATATTTCTTTAAACCTTTTATTTTGTTTTTTTTATGCGAGCAGGTTCTGGTCCTATTGTTTTAAGGATCCAATGAATTGATCGCGGCAAGTTACGTGCAATGTATTTATTTATTATCTATACAGGTGAGTCATTAGTGCGGGATCGATCCATAACTCCTAAACCATATTGCCAGGCTGCACAACATAATAATATTTGACGTATACAAGTGTTCCAAAACTCACGCATCTTACACAACTTTGTTTTTTCAAATAGAACTACCTATATTTTATTTCAGTGTTAGAACCCTTTTTGGTGATAGCTTTATGGTGGTATAAGGTATTTTACATTTTAGACCATCGTTATCAAATTACAATTTTTTTTTCACATTTTTTGTCATTTGCAGAGGTTCACTTAAAAATTTACTAAGAGGCCGTTTTAGCAGCTAGAAGGCTGAAAGTTGGTAAAAATGTGATGAAAGGATTGCTGTTTAAGGCCGATATGAAAAATATTATTTTTACTATACAGGATCTGCAATTATTCGTGTCGAATTACACTATTTTTAAATAAGCTTAACTTTAGTTTTTTAAATGGCACATCCTATATTTTTGTATTCCATCGAATGCGTCTAGAGTCTAGCTACGTTTTTTATTAAGGTTGTTCTATAGCTAAAATTCATAATTTACGAAATATTTGATATTTTTGGCTGTGATTCAGATTGATCCAGGATACGGTATACAGGCTGTTTTTTTAAGGCGGCCATTAGAAAATTTTTAACTTCCTACAGTGCTATAAACTTGAAATTTGGAACACAGCCGAAACTGACCATTTCGAATCGAAGTAAATTATTTTCAAGATGGCAGCACTTTCGCTTATACCGGAAGTGGACGCCATCTTTGTTATTTTAAATAGAACACCCTAGTTTTTACTTAATTTTCGAATGCCCCCTTTTATTTTAAGTATCTCACACCTTGTTGTACCTATCTGTCTGTAAAAGTTTTAGAGATATGCCCATTTTTCTACAAAATCTTGCATTTTCGGCGGTCTTTTCGAAAAATTATTTCTCAGTAACCATTGGGTAAAGGTACAAACTGTTTTTTGCAGTCGATAGCCGAAAGATTGCAGAATGGTTGGCTGACCTCAACAACAACTATATCACATTCTAAGTACTTACAATGATTTAATGAAAATGCCTAAAACAAAATGTCATTATTTCATTTTTTTTTAAATGGCTCCTACCAAATTTTTTTGTTTTCTACAGACAGAAGATGAATCTATGTTTCTGTGGAGCGGAATTTCTAAATTATATCTGGTAGAGCTAGGAAATACATCCAAAGTTAGTGATTTTTCTTGATAGCAAAAAGGGTGAAATTTTTCAAAATTTAAAAAAACTAGCTCCAACGAAACATGAATTGAACATTAATTAATGCATGTCAAAAATTTGAGAAAAATCTATCGATAAATGACGCTGTAAAAGTCTTTCTCCCGAGCTGTGTTTTTGGTTTTCGACCAGTGTAAATATCCAGGATGCCAGGATTCCAAAATAACCCAAGTGTTTTAGTGCATTCATAGTGCATATTGAGATCATCGTTATTGTTTGAAAAACTCGGTATTAATGCGCTGTGGTTTGAAGCCCACTTCCGAAGATTGAAACCTCCTTGCTTCAAAATTTCGACTATTTGATCTCTGACGATTGAAAGATTCTCGATTGAGCTTGCTCCCGTCAGAAGATCGACGACATATAAGTCTCGTCTGATTATTTTACATGCTTCAGGAAATTGTTTTTCGTTCAAATTGGCTAATTCATGAATGCACCGCGTGGCTATAAAACTAGCCGGTTTCGTCCCATATGTTAGTGTAACCAATTCGTAAGTTTTGAGTTGTTGTTCAGGATTTTCCCGCCAAAGTATGCGTTGATATTTGGTATCATCCGCGTGGACATCTATCATCCGATACATCTTTTCAATATCCCCGCTCAATACATATTTGAATGATCTAAATCGCGTCAGTATAGAAAATATATCTTGTTGTATCGTGGGACCCGCTAATAAGTTGTCGTTAAGACTTTGCCAGTTTGTTGATTTTTGTGACGCGTTGAAAACGACGCGAAGCTTGGTTGTCCTTGATTCCTTAGTCACTGCGTGATGGGGTAGGTAGTACGTGTGTGCGTTGTTTGATTGGGCATAAGGCCTTTCGATCATGTGACCTAATGAGATGAATTCCCGCATGAATTTGATGTACTCCTCTTTATAAATCGGGTCGTTAGAAAGTTTCCGTTCCAGATTGTAAAATTGTCGTACCGCGATGTCATATTGCAAAATTAGATCTTTGCAGCTTTGTTGCATGATCATGAAATGTGCTCAACAATACGACACCTTTTCTTTTTTTGGGGACATATGCAACTAATTTGAAGTCTTCTCAGAAAGCCTCTAAAGTCATTTGAAGAACGCTGATTTTGTTTGATAAGAATCTGCTCAATTCTTCATTTACGTACCCACGGGTGTTACATTTTTCACTGGTAGCTGTTCAAAGTTTCTTCAGTTAATAGAGTTACACTTCCGACCACTCCAACGAAGAGTTTGATGACTAACACACTTGCTCCCATCTGAAACAATCCTAAGAACGGTTTAATTTTTTTACTAAGGTTTACCGTAGCTCCCATGGTGCTTGTAATAGTTGAGCAACGCAAGCTGAGAGTGACTCTTAAGCTCTAGGTTTCCGTTTTATACTCAAACCCTTCACTGTGAGAGCCATTTCATGCACGAATTGTCCAAATGCATTCATTTTTATGCAGAAATTCTTCAGACCAGTGCGACTGGCACGAGGTGGTTGGTTTAGCACCAAGTGAAGAGTATTGAAGAGGAACTGATTGAAGCAACGTTCGTTTTTAATTATGATTAATTAATGATCAATTAAAGAGGTGCGTGATCAAATGCTGTTAGCTTTGTGGTTTCACTGCGATTATTCAGCTCGCTGGACGAGATAATTGTGCCTGGTGTCACTTGGGCTTTTATTTAATTTACACTTTCTTTGGTGATGAAGAAATTGTCCATAAAATGTGTCTGTTGTCGATTTTGCATAGTTTTCAACATGTTTTAGGTTCTTTCAATGGCTTTGTTGTTCGGTATTTATAGTTTATAAACATTTTTATGCACATTATCCAGGAACATGTTCCAATGAGTATAGTAAGCATTATCCTTGCTTTCGTCGATTGTGATTGACTTTAGTAATGAATTTCATATAATAATTCTAAAGCATTGCTATTTAGAAGAACATGCTCCAAAAATTACAAATTTTTTTGTCAGTTGTCTATTATAAAGAGCATACCGAAAAGGGAGTCTCAATAGGCCATGGAATCCAGGATTTGTTTTAGTATTTACTTTTGAAAATAAAACGAGGTTACGTAGGCCATGGAAGCGTTTTGAAGTTGGTTAGAGTGTAGAACATTATCGTCTTTGAGTTGAAGAAGTAGATTAGTTTCTATGTTGACAATTGTCTCGAGCACCATGCATTTAATGTCTTTTTAACAAATTATGTCTTCAGGTGTCGGTCTAGACGTCGTTTGGGCTAATTTTTGTTGGATTGTTCCTATCAGATGTTATGATTTGATTGTTTCGAAGGATTACACTGTAAAAAATTAAACAACAGCTAGTTTCCAGTGCCTCCTGTGCCTCTATATTATTCTCAGGATTTGTAACAAGCGTTGAAAAAAAACTGAGGCTCAGGAGGCTATGGAATCTAACTTTTGTTTTATTTTTTCCAATGTAGACTTTTGAAATTGTCAAATAATGACAAAAGAAAATCAGAAGATGGAATTTATCGAATACACAAAAGGTATCTTATACAGTGTGTCCAAGACGGTTATTAACAAGGAACTTAATTTGAAACTTCTTGAACTCAAGGTCGAAATTTTGCCAGAGTCTTTCGAAAGTCTAAGTTATTCCATGGCCAACGCAACCTCCATTTCTAAAAACTATTGTTAGTGTACCGTGCGTACAAATATAAAAGGATTCAGTCAGAGGAGGTAGCGGAATCACTTTGAAGTTCGTTTGAGAGTAGAAAATGTTTGATTTTCAGATGGAGAAGTTTCAAATTAAGTTTTCGATTAACAAACGTTTCGGATACGATACAATTAGTGCCTTTTTTACAAATTTCGTCTCAAGGCTTTAGGGCAAATTTTTGAATGAGACTCTTGTCAAATGTCAGGAAATGTCAATGTCAAACGTCTGCACTGTAAAAAATAAAACAAAAGCTAGAATCCATGGCCTACTCTAATTTTTTTTATTTGTACATACGCACGTTGGGTAAAAACGATCTATTTGAACGAATCGGAAGTTTTTTTGTGGAACTTCTCCAAATCACTACTATACAGTGTTTTTCACTTAACTTTTTAATAATAAATATGGTACGTGACGGACCAGAAAAATTGAGCCATAAAATGGTTGTTTAGCAGTTCCTGAGAACTGCTTCCATACAAAATACGGAGTGATCATAAAGTTCGGAACAAGATTTATAATTTAGTTATGTAATGTTTTTGAGAGAAACGCTTTAACACGTCGTTTGTTTTGCAATTGCCATGTTCTGTCGTAAAAATGTTGTTAATGACGCCATCTGTTTTTCAATTATGTAAATAAATTATCCTCATTGTTTTTTAATGGTAACTCCCAACTTTTTTGTTTTTTGATACACTTTTTAATTATGTATTCAACTGTAAGGAAAAGTGATACCTTACATTACATTTTCCTTGAGAAACTTTATTGAAAGTAGTTTAATTTTTGGGCACTTTGTAAGAAATTTGATCAACTTCCGACCAAATCTCTTAAAAGTGAATAAATAATACTTCTGTCTTCGGTAATATTCAATTATTAAACTCAAGACCTTTAGTATTTTCTCCAAACTTTTTCAACTGATTTTTTCCATAGCAACCGGAACCATCATACTAGATTATTTTTATGTGGTCGCCGCGTTACAGACTCCCCCTCTGGAGGTGGCGTAGATTTTCGGAGACAGCTCTAGGATTTTTCGTAGTCGCCCCCTTCTTCTTTTAGGTCGCATCGGCGTTTCTGCTGGAATGGTGGCAACATACGGTCTCAGATCTGATACGTGGTAGGTTCCCAAAGAAACTGAAGGGTTCGCGGGGTCTGCTATTCCATAAGAAACGGACGAAATTTTGGACCGGTTCACGTACGGGCCATCTCTTTTTGGGAAGAACTTGCTAGCTTCTCTTTTGGCGGCATTGCTCAGTGAGTGTACTTTCACCAACACCAAGTCGCCTTCTTTATACTTGGGACTCGGTCTTCTCGTTTCGTCAGCATATTTCTTCCTTGTATCTTGCTGCTTCTCACTTCTTTCGTTGACTATTTTCAGTCTCAGCGATTTTGAATAAATATGGTGTAATTTCTGGCACAAAGTTTTCGTTTTGTACCACAGTCGAGAGATTTCGACGCACGTCGTCGGAGGTTCTCATTTCTCCCGGTGTCGGAAGTCTGGTGGCGTACTCTATGGGCCTTTCTTCTGGTCCCTCCCCTTGGAGTAAAACAGCTCCCAATGCATAGCCACTAGCGTCCGTGCGAATGGAGAATGGGCGAGAATCGTCTGCCTGTTGCAACACTGGTGTTGATGCCAAAGACTGTTTCAATCGGTTGAAGGCCTCTGCTTGTGTTGGGTCCCCTTCCCACTTGGCATTCTTCTTCAATGGCATGTGGTATGGTGTTGTCACTACTGGAGTATGTGGTACCCTATCGATTTTGTCTTCTTCATTCGGGCGAAGCTCAAATGCACTGGCTGCGAACTCCATTTTCACGATTTTGATTTTTTCCACAAATGTTTCTTCCGTCGTCCTAAACGCTTTCAACAATTCAGAAAAAGTCGAAATTGAATCTCTCGGTACTTTCTCTCTGATTCGTACGTTGAGTAGACCATACACCATGTCGATTTGTGTTTATTCTGACAATGTATCTTTCGGTAGATTTGCGAGAATCGACCGAGCTCGGCAAATGAAAATATCGGTCGGAGTGGCATTATCTTGCTCTGTCGAAAATAACTCAGGATAAACACGAAACGCTGGTTTTCGAGGACCGAATGTCAAACGTAAATGCTCTATAGCAGAGTTCCAATCTTCGAGAGTGTCTTTTACTCTGTGGTACCACAACGCCGCGATTCCGTCAAGACGCATTGGCAAGCCGCGTAAAGCATTTTCGTCTGAAACGTTGCCGCAATCTTTATAAAATTCGATCGCGTTGATGAATGCGTTAACGTCGGTTTCCGATTTTCCGTCAAAACGCGATGAACACTTTATAAAGCTGCCTGGTTGTGCATACGCTGTTGCAATGTGTGCTCCTGAGTTTGCTTGAATGGGACGAATGGCTTCCAATAATTGCTGAAATTGCTCGCTAGTAAACGTAATCATATTCGAGCGCGAGTCTTCCTTTTTTTTATATACGATGGCGAAGTAACGAAGATGTCTAGGTCTGACGGACAGACGCTTTGACGAAACTGTTGATCAGAAGGTCTGACGAACAGACGCTTTCGACGATGAAGCTGTTGTGCAGAAGGTCTGACGGACAGACGCTTCCAACGGTGAAGCTGCTGCGCAGGTCTGACGAACAGACGCTTCCAATTTCCTTTGGAATTTGCACGAAACTTTCCGCACTTCAACGCACACGCGGAACTTCTGGGGTTGTTTCGGGCCACGAATTGGGCGCCAAATGTAAGATGTTGGTAAAATTTTACTTCTTGTCCTGCGTCGATTTTTACAAATTTTTTTTTGGAATGGCTTTAAAACAATGCCCTGATGCCATTTCTGATAATGAAAGTTTGTGTAAATATCTCTAAAACACGGAAAATCGAGACAAAAATTCTCGCTGAAACACATTTGGGTGCGTCATTTCTACTCACTGTGAATGTTTGGTGCAGAACGAATCACCCTTTCCTTCTTCTATTCACTATAATCACTTCACAAAGCAATAATAGTAATAACATCGCTCGTACTTTTGCAATCTGTTACTTGTGCTCGATCGCCATTTTATGCCTTTGACATTATAAGAATTTCCATAAAATAACTAAGAACGCTAGTGCCTTGAAATATCAACGCACATCAACATACGTCAAATCAGAAAAAAAGTTTAAGTGAAAGTTTTGTTCAGTTTGAAACTGTCATAACTCGTGTAAAATCACCCTCTTGCGTGCTTTTTTTAATGGGAATTCCGCTCCGCTCCTGACGAAGACCTAATACCGACGCATTTTTAATATCAAAATATTTTTTACAACAGTCCAACTGGTGCATCCGCTTTACTGAGTTCAATTAGGACCTTCTTTAATCGTACATGTAAGAAGCAAATTGAACACGCAAATCTAGTCGCACAATGCTTCCTTGATTCGCCGCTGGGCACATGCGTTGCATTGAAACGCGCAACCGCAGTCACAAAAATCAAGAAAACGTCAATTATGGCCGACCAAAAATGTAAATTTTATTGTAGTGATATTATCCTAGTTTTGTCGTTAACACAAAGTTTTCTTAGTGAATTCGGAACTTGGACATCGCAAAGTAAAGGTTAGTAGCTCTAGCCATCGTGAACTGGTGCAGGACAAGAAGTAAAAAATGACCAAGAAATTTGATCAACTTCCGACCAAATCTCTTAAAAGTGAATAAATAATACTTCTGTCTTCGGTAATATTCATATATTAAACTCAAGACCTTTATTATTTTCTCCAAACTTTTTCAACTGTTTTTTTCCATAGCAACCGGAACCATCATATTAGATTATTTCTATGTGGTCGCCGCGTTACAACTTTACTTTCATTGAAACCTATCATTTTTTTAAATTAACGTACCTGTTTTTTGTTACTTTTTTATGACATATGATACAATTAGAAAATAGTCAGGTTTGTTTAAACAGGCTTGAAAAATTTTACAAATTATAAAACGTTCGGAAAATTAAAAACAATGATGCGTTTGAGAGAATCTGAAATAATTCAAGTGTTAATTATGGTGGGTGTTGGTAAATAATTTTAAATGTATTATTTCTAATTTTTTTCTAAGGACTAAAAATGTTATTTTTAACGTAAAAAATGTATGCGAGGTATCACATTTTTATTACATGTTGAATGGAGAATTGAATTAGTTGAAAAGTGTATCAAAAACAAAACAAAAATTGAGGTGTCCATTTAAAAAAATCGTTTATAGTTCAAAAACAGATGTCATCAACGCAATTTTTACGTTAAAACGTAGCAATTTAAAAATAAAAATCGACGCAAAAACATTAGGTACATAACTAAATTATGAATTTTGTTTCGAAGTTTATGATCCATCTGTATGTCTCTATATGTTTTTACTCGTAGACTTTTTTGCATCTTTAGCTGTTGGTGTAAATAGTCTCTGACAGATTAGATTATCTCAAAAAATATTTTATTTACAGATATCTCAAAACCACTTCATACAAATAAACTAAAACCAATTTTCTTGGTTCCTTTTTTTTCGTAGTTAGTTGTGAGACTTCGCAACAAGATTATTCATTTTTCTTTTCATTTATTTATTGAGTTAGAGTTGAGGGGTACAACTTGTTCAAAAGTAGGTGCTCTTGTTTTGATTACACGTTTTTGTACTATTCTTCTTTTCTTTCTTTTCATTCATTTATTCATTGAGTTAAAGTTGAGGTTGTTTTTTAAGTAAAGTAGGTTCTCTTTTAATTTAACATTTGATCCATGACATTGAAAGAAGAAGAAGTAACTAACACCCTGTCGTTAGAAGTAAATAAGACAAGTTGTTAAAATCCAAATTCTTGTATATTTGTAATAAAACAAAGACTTCAACTCCAAGAATCAATGCTTGTGATGGCCATGCTTATGCTGGTGGTGCGCCTCGTGTTTATGCCCATGGTGGTGCTTGTGTTGGTTGTGGTGATGATGCTGATGCTTGTGGTCGCCATGGTGGGTGTGCCCATGATGATGGTCGTGCTTGTGGTCCTGGTGGTGGTCGTGTTTATGGTCGGAATGATGCGAATGCTTGTGTCCGTGATGGTGGTCGTGTTTGTGGTCTTGGTGATGCTTGTGTTCGTGTTTATGGTCGGAATGATGGTTGTGGTGGTGTCCGTGGTGGTGTTTGTGGTCGTGCTCGCCTTTGTGGTGATGCCCATGCTTGGCGTGGTGCTCGTGCTTGTGTTCCGAATGGTGTTTGTGGTCATGGTGTCCGTGGTGTTGGTGTTTGTGTCCATGGTCGTGTTTGTGTTGCTGTTTGTGGTTGTGCATGTGTTCCTGCTTGTGGTTGTGCTTGTGGACGTGCGTATGTTGATGGTAGTGAACTTCCGCGTGCTCTTCTTCCTCTTTGTGGTCGTGGGAGAACTCGGCGACGTCGTACGGATCCACTTCTTTGTGGTAGCTCTTGGTGTTGATGGTTTCGAGCTGGTGCGGCCCGGCGATATTGAACGTGGTTTTGGTCTTAACGTCTGGGTAGGTGTGCAAGTCACCGAAGAGTGGTTCTTGGGTGTCCAGTCCGTCGTCTTTGTATTCTGTTGAGTATTCTTCGTATACTTGGTGCTGGTTTTGGTTATAGCTAGGTGCGAGGATTTCCAAGTTTTGGTACGGCTCGTAGTTGGTGGCCGTGGCCAAAAGGTTCAAATTGTTGGACGGCGATGCGCTATGCTGAGGTGTTGACATTCTTGCGTACGTTGCCACTGGAGTTTGGTTGTGTTTCTTCGGCGGAAGAGCCAGGGCTAAATTTGACAAGCCCAACAGGAACATACTCGCTATCACCTGCAACAAGTTAACAATTAAGTCGTGTTGGGGTTGTGGTGGAGGGTACCAAGGCTCCCATGTTGCCTATGTTTAACAACAAGCAACTAAGCTGAGAATGGTCTTCGGGCGTCTTCCTCGCGTATTTATACAGGCGCGATTTGATTTCATGCACGAATTGCTGCACCAAGTTAACATACCATGTCACGAAGAAGATAATTACACGCACTAGTATTCAAAGTGCTGATAGCATCGGAAGACGATTATTAATGATCTTAGCGAGCGAATTAATAAATGTGCACTTTTCTAAACAATTAACAGAGCTGATCGGGTGCATTGCTGCAGGAAGAAGTCAAGGCTCCCTGATTTAAAACGAACACAAGAACAATGGATCCACCGTGTGCCCAAAACGCTATGATAAAGCAGGACACGAAGTCCTTCACGTACACTCCTGGAGGATTAGATTTGTCGGAAATCAGATCGCCCAGAATGGCAAGGAGGATAGAGCGCAACCACAAATGCATTCCAAGTGTTCCCCACGGGTCCCTCGCCACCTGGACCCAGGGCCGGTTTTTGAGGAAGACTGGAGGACCCCAACCTAGGCCGTCCTTGCTGAACGAAGTGTTTGGAAAGCCGCAGCAGAAACAACAGCAGCAACAACTTCCAGCTCAGCAGCTGAAGCAACAATGGTCACCTCCGGTTCAGCAACAACAACAACAATGGTCTCTTCTTGTCCAACAACAACAGCAGAAGTCTTCTTTGGGTCAACAACAACAGCAAAAATCTTCTCAAATTCAGCAACAACAACTACAACCACATATCAAAGATGGCCTCAAGTGGCTCCGCCACAACCCCAACAAATCAACCAAGCATCTGTATCACAACCAGAACCTCCAAAATATCACCAAAAAATGCGAACTCTGCATTGTGGGGTCATCGTGTCCTCGAAACGTAATGCATATAATACGCCTAAGAAAATAAAACGAGGCTTCGTAGGCCATGGAATACTTTTGACGTTTAGAAGAGTGTAGCAAAATTTCGATCTTGAGTTGTAGAAATTGAAATTAAGATCTTTGTCGATAACCGTCTCAGACACAATGCCTAAGACTAGTTGGTCCCCGTGCGAATAATTCGCATCGCAATCATGTTTACGGTGTGTTTTACCGCTTGGAATGCGCATGCGCCTGGGGAGTGCGGAAAACCTCTATAGATGGCGCTTTGACCAAAATACGGTTTTTAATAATTTTAAAAGAAACATTAACATTTTGAATTGTTTGTTAATTTTTCGCATCTAGGGGTGAAAGTAATCTTCAAAATGGTGGCTCAATAATTGGTTTTGATGAAGTAATAAGCGAGATATGGCGTACCGACAAAGAAACACCTTTGAGAAATAATATATAGTGATACATTTCATGTCTTCTTCTACAAATTTCATCTCTAGTTTTCGGTAGTTTGAGCACCTGTCAAATGCCATGATTTTACAGTTTTAAAAGTCGACACTAAAAAATAATACAAAAGTTACTCAGCTTTCGTTTTTATTATTACCTACGCACGTTACAATGTGAACGTTGAATAAATCTTCGCCCATTTCGTGAATAAATAATAATCGCCCATGCTTTTTATGCTTTTGATAGTTATGATTCACTAGATTGAAGATGACCATGTCTTTGACAGTAATTAAATCCTGCGCTTGTTATTATGTTTGTCATAAGATATAAAACTTACATCGGCCATCTGCGATTTCCTATTTGTAGGTGGTATGTTGGGCAAAGCTGGTCCAAGGTGTCCATACCCTGTTTAGTCATATTGCAAAATTAGATCTTTTCAGCTTTGTTGCATGATCATGAAATGTGCTCAACAATACGACACCTTTTCTTTTTTGGGGACATATGAAACTAATTTGTAGTCTTCTCAGAAAGCCTCCAAAGTCATTTGAAGAACGCTGATTTTGTCTGGTAAGACTCCGTGCGGTATTTCTGCTCAATTCTTCATTAACGTTCCTGCAGGTGTTACGTTTTTCGGAAATAGTCTATCGTATAGACTAGGTATCTAAAAGTAAGTGTACCAACTGTCAGTCATCAGATTTCTTCCCGCGTTGTGTACTGGTTTTAGGTCGTCATATGCTAAATTTTTCACGCTGTCCACACCTTATTTCCCTCCCAGAAAATAAAATGTCCCGGTGCAATTTATTCCATAAACTGCGCGATATGCCATATTTGGCCGTTGTGTTTAGAATATATTAAATGAAGCTGTGTCGGCCTCTAAATGAACACATTACTGGATGGTATCATTTTCATAGATAGTATTATATTATTCTCACAGTTCTTCACGGACAGATTCCTTATTTCAGAAATAGCAACTCTCTTTCTATTTTTCTGCGCTTTTTGCTCTTGTCATCAATTCTAAGACTAGCAAGGAGAAAAAAAATCGTCTGAGACATTATAGCATGAAAAATAGGTGACCCATAAGTAGAATTCCTCAAGTCATGAGGCGCTGAATGGGCCATTTAAACACATCGCATACAGAAGAAGTCAACATAACGCAAAAATATTTTTATTATCAGTAGTCTTCGTATGTTTACAATTTTTCTCGCTCGTATGTTTTACAGTAGAACCTCGATTTTTCAAACCAATTGGGACCGAGACTAGTTCCGACAATCGAAACGTGGGTTTTTTAGGACGAGATCATAAACAACAACTGAAAACAGTACATACATATATATTAAAACTTGACATACATACATATTAACGTTGAAATATTGTGTATTTTAAACACCTGAAAAAGTTGCTTTTTTTATATTTTTTTGTATGTATATTTCGCGCCAACGTTACTAAGTCATCGTTGGGATAATTGAGGGTTGGGATGATGGAGGTTCTACCGTACTTTCAATCTTTATGTTTGTGTGTTCTATGATCAAGTTTATTATTTCATCATCAATTTCATGCGTTATCTACCTGTGTTTGATCGCGGTTTCACTTTAAGTCTCGCGATGCTTATGTTGAAAGCATATTAGACAAGCACTTTTGGTTAGATTGGAATAAATGATTTCGCTTTGATGATTTAAAAATGGTTATATTGAAGATTTGATTATTGTTGAAGATTTAATTATTATTGAAGATTTAGTTATTATTCTATTTCCTATTGCTACATTCCTATTTATAACATATTTACAAGCCCACCCTTGGGTGGGGCCAAAACCCTCTGGTGGGGATGACAGCTCCCTCTGCTGGTACTGTCCAACCTGCATTAGCTTTATTTATTTTAATTATTGTAAATAATATACTACTTTGTAAAGACTGTCAATTTGTCTTGGACGACACATTAATTATTGTTGTCCAATTCTGCATTTTGTAGGTGGATTTATATTATGTAACTAGCAAAGCAGGCAACTTGAATTGAAAATGGCCCAACAAAGTTGCACAAATATGCAGAAATGTGGAAATTATTATTTTTGTGTTAACTTTTAGGAAAACCGTAGATCTCATTTACACAATGCGATATTTACCTGCTTACCGACCTAAGAAATATATACCTGCTAATTCGCATAATGATTCGGGATCTTATGCCTCTACCTCTTTGAGGATTAGCATATTCCTATCTTTGTAAAACTTGTCCTTGTACAGTTACGACCAAAGTAATACCAGGGTGTCGTTTCTAAATTTATTTAAAACTAGCTGAATGTACCCGGCGTTGCCCGGAACGTAGATTTAAACGCTATTTTGACAAAGGTGGTGTATTAACGAAGTTGACCAATCGACATTATAATACAATGAAACAGGAATGCTCTACTTAGTCAATCGCAAGATAAAAAATTTGCAATTGTTCAGCAAGAACCAACGGGAAGGTGTAGAGCTCTCTTGCCGGGATAGGGATAGAAGGAAGGAAAAAGGATAACAATAAGTCATAATTAAAAATTATGGATTGATGATAAAGAAACTTGTGGATTGATAAGGAAAAATTGTGTGTCAGTAAAGGAGAGTGTCGATTAATTATAAAAAACTGAAGAAACACCTATTGTTTCTTTCACTATTTCATATTTCAAACTTTGTAAATTCTAGGAATTTTACATTAGACATCACTTGAATATTTTCTTTGGATTCCGGTCAGAGCAGAGCAGTATTTTACATTTCTGTTCACATCAATAGCCGGCCATAGACACACACTTTTTCCCAGCGTTTTAACCGCCACACTTTTTCCCAGGGTTTTGCGCGTGGCGTTCCTCTTAACGACCTGGGCCACTAACACACAGTTAAAACTGCCGGTTTTGCGCGCCGCACGCAAAAGTGTGTGTTTATGGGCGACATCCAGCGTTTTAACCGACGGTTTTGCGTGGCGCGTGGAACGTTTAAAATTTTAAAACGCCACTCCGCACGCCGATCCACAACACAGTTCACAATTTGTAGCGAGCGTTGAAATGTCGGTTAGATGTGAAAAACGGAAACTAGCTATTGTTAGTTGGTTAATATATTCGGAAGTGATTATAAATAAGAAGAAAAGAAGAAAGCATTTCGAGCCAAATAAATATATAAATTTTTATTTTATTTTGTATAAATTGTAATGAGAAAATCTCTAATCGTAAACCCAGCTATTCGCACGTTATATCGCCTATATTTTAAAATTATTATATACGCCGAATAACAAATAAATTCAATCTATTTAATAAAGAAAAATAATGGGCCACACGGACCGCCAATTCTTAACGCAGCGACAACACCGCTACACACAGATGGAGAATTAAACTATATTGTGCGTGGCGGTTAAAACCCTGGGAAAAAGTGTGTGTTTGTGGCCGGCTAAATTTTGCCTCGCGCAAGAGAAAACCGTGGCGTGGCGCGCTGGTGGCCACTAACACACAGTTTTAACCGTAGAAATTGCGCGTGGCGGTTAAAACCCTGGGAAAAAGTGTGTGTCTATGGCCACCTTAAAATTTTAAAACGCCACGCCACACGCCGATCCACAACACAGTTCACAATTTGTAGCGAGCGTTGAAATGTCGGTTAGAAATGAAAAACGGAAACTAGCTATTGTTAGTTGGTTAATATATTCGGAAGTGATTATAAATAAGAAGAAAAGAAGAAAGCATTTCGAGCCAAGTCAAAATATACATTTTTATTTTATTTTGTATAAATTGCAATGAGAAAATCTCTAATCGTAAACCCAGCTATTCGCACGTTATATCGCCTATATTTTAAAATTATTATATACGCCGAATAACAAATAAATTCGATCTATTTAATAAAGGAAAATAATGGGCCACACGGACCGCCAATTCTTAACGCAGCGACAACACCGCTACACACAGATGGAGGATTTAACTATATTGCGCGTGGCGGTTAAAACCCTGGGAAAAAGTGTGTGTTTGTGGCCGGCTAAATTTTGCCTCGCGCAAGAGAAAACTGTGGCGTGGCGCGCTGGTGGCCACTAACACACAGTTTTAACTGTAGAAATTGCGCGTGGCGGTTAAAACCCTGGGAAAAAGTGTGTGTCTATGGCCACCTAATGAACTCTTCAATTACATCAAATGTTATATCAGACTAAAATAGAAATAAGTGAGGCTAAGTTCACAGCACATATTAAATCTTCACAGATTTGGTTTTTGGTTATCGTGTGTTTTTTACATTCTAGTTGTTGCATTGCAAATATGAATGTAAATGATCCAAATAAACCTTATAAACCATAACATACCATAACATGAACCCCACAATATTTTTATATGCATCAAGTATCAGGCGTATGCCTGCGCACAGTAAAAATCGAATGGAAATAGACGGTGTCCTATCCCAAAAAAAATTGTTTCGAGAATAATATGTAAAATCCAACTCAACCAGCCCAAAGAAATATTCAAAGCTCTAATCACCCAGAAGCGATTATAGGACATCGAAAGTGAGGTTTAATCTAAAAATGAAACGCCACTTTTATTCTGTATCATTCTGTTCTCATTTTGAGATCGCTTCTTTGTAAACAATATTGGCAGCTTTATTATCCGGTGCCAATATAACCAAAGAAGATGGATTACTGACTCTTGAGCATGCCACATACAACTGCCCATACGAAAAACAATCCCCCCTCAGATCAATACCTGCTTCTTTTAAAGACTGTCCCTGAGATTTATTTATCGTCATTGCAGAACATACCTTCACAGGGAATTGCAATCTTTTAAATTCAAAGGGGTAATCCGATGGAATGAGCGGGATTCGGGGGATGAATACAGACTCGCCCTGCGCACAACCAGTAAATATACTTGCTTCAATTACGTTTTGGTACAGTTTCGTGATCTGAAGCCCTGTACCATTGCAAAGTTTGGGCGGTTTCAAGTTACGCAGCAACATTATAGGAGCGCCAATCTTCAATTTGAGTTTATGGACAGGCATTCCAGGAGGATTTAATGAATTCAAAAATTCCACCGGATAATTGACGGCTTCATCAGTATTCAATACCGAGTCGACAGATTTGTATGTCAATTCTTCACTCTCAAAGCCATCAAGGATAATATTATTTAATTCATTAGCACTATCATTTTTCGGTGATAAAATGGCTCGTTCTCGCAACCAGGACATAGATTTATCTTTCAAATTTCGAATATCCGGATAAATCTTATCTATTAAATCGGCAACATTTTGAACGACCGTTGCCAGGCTTGACGAAATTTCGATTTTCCCATCTATTTCTGGCGTACGACCCTCACCTAAATTTAATAAAAGTTGCGCAAATTCACCAGCTCCAGTATCACCTCTTATTATTTGTAGAGTTTAAGTTTAGGGGCAATTTAAAAACAGAATTTTATTGGAACTGCGTATTTTCGATAATAACAAATTTATAAGGAATGTTTTTCCTGTACCCCCAGGTGCATCTAAAAAGAAAACTTTGCCGTAGTCTAAGTTTTCTAAGTAAACCTCTTTCTGTTCACTTGTAAGTAACGGTTCGTTTTCTTCAACCATTTGTAATAAAACTTCAATATCGTAGTTTTTTTCTCTAATATAAACCAAATTTTCCGTAATCTCGTTGGTATTGCGCTTCGTTTGCGGCAATCCAAAATGTGTTAAGGGTTGATCACCGATTGTTAGAATAACATCTTCTAGAAGAATCAATGCCTTGTTGTACACCTCCGTTTTGGCATGTAATTCTTCAACTGCCAGCTCTCTTGCCACCCTTCTGAGAATATCCTCGGACATACTGTCTTTGTATTTCTCCCAAAACTGCAATGGGTCGGATACATGACAAAACACTAACATTATTGCAAATAATTCTCTCAGTTTAATCGGTGATTCTGAGATAGTAGCATCTTCTAGTGTGTTGTCCCAATGTTTGTCATCTTCCAACAATCCCAGGGCTTTACATGCGGATTGAAAAGTAGAATGTACTACGCCATTAACCGTCCTAAGACTTAAGAAAGAAGTAGGTCCACGAACCTCATGCAATAGTAGGCGAAGGTAGTAACACTCGGCATTGTTGGGATGTACTGTATAAACCCTTCCAAGGACGTTATCTTTTTTTACACCCGGATATTCATCAATATTTTTTCCTAGCTTTCTACGTTGAAATTTATTCTTGTTCCACGTATAATATGAAGGCACTTCGTGGTAAAAAAGGGTTTCGGCAAAATCGTCGTTTGTGCATAAATCAAAAAAGACCATTAATGTGGTTTTTGGAGGGTTATTGACCCTATCCAAAAGATTGTCTTCATTAAAATAGATTATCTGTCCATTTTCCAAATGGACGGAAAGATGAACAACAGGAGGAAACCTTTCGCGAATGGGAAAACATAGAATGCGCCAAACAGCTTCCGAAGTGCTTATATACCTTCCCGTTTTATAGATTGCCACCTCATCTAGTTCATTTTGTAGTGCAAAGGCCGCCTGATCGCTGCCTTTATTAACGTATTTGCAGATATATTTGATAGATTTGACAGAATTACAGTACTCTACGTTAATGTGTGCATTAAAAGTGCGAGACAGGACCGGATTAAACGGTACAACCCACCGGTTGTCGAGTTGTTTGCCTTTAATTTCAACAGTGAACCCACCATCTTGGGGTGATCTTCGTCAGTACTTAGGATAACCATCCTCACCTGTCTGTGTATCTTTTATTAATTGTCGAGGATACTTCTTTGAACAGATTCCATCAATCATACACGGAGAATCTCTATTTATGTTACCGCACGGTCTATGAATCATATTGGATTTAATTATTTCGTGAAGAATCGGATCTTCTTCGGGAGATGGAATTTCTGCATAGATCACGTCATCTATTTTATCAGCACAAATTCGGTTTTCCAACCATAGCAAAATATGTACATGCGGAAGTCCTCGTTTCTGCCATTCTACCGAATACATGTAACAGCGAACGCGTCCAAATATTTGGGCCTTGGTCAATAGGTTCATCATTGTTCTCACTTTCAGACGAAAGACGCGGCTAATGACGTCATGTCGATCATGCGGCTGTTGATCGAACAATAATACATCTGTAATATCTTTCCACTTTGGGTTGCACGTAAAAGTAATAAATAAATCTGGACGGCCGTAGTGGCGTACATATTATGTCAACGCGTCTTGGGTACGTTCATGCATATACCTGGGTCCGCCAGTGAAAGTTGACGGGAGAATTACTAATCGACCTAACTCTGCAGCATTGGCATCAGCCTTTTTAATTGCATCTTGTAAATGAACGTAATTTTCCGCCCTTAATTTTGTTTGATTATTCTTGATAAAATTTAATCTTTCTGTTTCGATTTTTGCATACATGTCAACTAAAAATTGACTTAGTAAGCTTCGGTAACAGAGAAGATGATTAATTTCGTTCTGTCTAATCATAATGCGATAAGCATAGAAATTTGCTGCCGAAACGGTTTTATTTAAAGGCATCTTTGAAACAGGGTCAGTTTGAGGTACTGCTATGGAATAACCATCCTCACCTCTACAAAACATTAAGGGATATTGCAACGCGTCGTATGCTCTGTTCAACTCACTTATTCGTTGTAACTTGTCATCGCGACTGTGCAACACAATGTCTCTTTTTTCAAATATCTGACCTTCCATTACTATAGCAACTTCATTGGCGATAGGATTATTGTAACGACCTCGATGAGCGTTTATGGGTTTTCTTTCGGCATGTATGACTACACGGAAATCTTCTGTATTTTGTGGAATATTTTCTATGGTAGCTTTAAAATCTCTAACGTATTTGTTATTCTCGTGAAGCATCTTTTGTAGTTGCGCCACCAAAGCATTATTTACATCTGTAAAATTCCGACACCTAAGAGTAGTCTCTTTCTCGTCTTCTCCCACAAAATATATCTGAAGGAATTTAGGTTCTTCGTTAGCATTAGGTGGCAACAAACTCCCAGCTAAATGGTACACCTGACCTTGAACTTTAAATGTGGGCCTAAAGTTACCTTCAGAAACCTCTTTAGCCGCAAAAGATGTCATTTGAAAACAACCGTTATATTTCCTAATAAAATTTAGAAAATGTTTTGATTTCGGATGTAAAAAGGACAAAAGGCTCCTTATAGGTTCAGGTTGTTGTTCGAATGGTACTAATTGCACCTTTACATTGTTGCAACACATGCCAGGTGTCTCCCTCTTCCACTTGAGGGCTTTGCACCATTGGCATATTATGCTCATTTCACCCAATTGTATAGTTTTTTCTGCGTCGTATGCGTCGTATGCAATACATGGGTCATATCGGAATGCAGAATTAGCCTTTTGCGTCCAAGAAAGTGTCCTTCGTTGAATTCTTTTTTCGTTGCGTGGATCATAACGCGCAACAGCGTTTCTGTTAACCTCTGGGTGCTGTTGTATATATCTACGAACGGCAGCTCTATGACCTTCGGGATGTTCTTGCGCATATTTCGCAACAGCAGCTCTATTAACTTCCGGATGTTGTTGCGCATATTTCGCAACAGCAGCTCTTTTAACTTCCGGATGTTCTTGCGCATATTTCGCAACATCAGCTCTATTAACTTCCGGATGTTGTTGCGCATATTTCGCAGCAGCCGCTCTTTTAACTTCCGGATGTTCTTGCGCATATTTCGCAACAGCAGCTCTATTAACTTCCGGATGTTGTTGCGCATATTTCGCAACAGCAGCTCTTTTAACTTCCGGATGTTCTTGCGCATATTTCGCAACATCAGCTCTTTTAACTTCCGGATGTTCTTGCGCATATTTCGCAACATCAGCTCTATTAACTTCCGGATGTTGTTGCGCATATTTCGCAGCAGCCGCTCTTTTAACTTCCGGATGTTCTTGCGCATATTTCGCAACAGCAGCTCTATTAACTTCCGGATGTTGTTGCGCATATTTCGCAACAGCAGCTCTTTTAACTTCCGGATGTTCTTGCGCATATTTCGCAACAGCAGCTCTATTAACTTCCGGATGTTGTTGCGCATATTTCGCAGCAGCCGCTCTTTTAACTTCCGGATGTTCTTGCGCATATTTCGCAACAGCAGCTCTATTAACTACCGGATGTTGTTGCGCATATTTCGCAACAGCAGCTCTATTAACTTCCGGATGTTGTTGCGCATATTTCGCAGCAGCCGCTCTTTTAACTTCCGGATGTTCTTGCGCATATTTCGCAACAGCAGCTCTATTAACTACCGGATGTTGTTGCGCATATTTCGCAACAGCAGCTCTTTTAACTTCCGGATGTTCTTGCGCATATTTCGCAACAGCAGCTCTATTAACTTCCGGATGTTGTTGCGCATATTTCGCAACAGCAGCTCTTTTAACTTCCGGATGTTCTTGCGCATATTTCGCAACATCAGCTCTATTAACTTCCGGATGTTGTTGCGCATATTTCGCAGCAGCCGCTCTTTTAACTTCCGGATGTTCTTGCGCATATTTCGCAACAGCAGCTCTATTAACTTCCGGATGTTGTTGCGCATATTTCGCAACAGCAGCTCTTTTAACTTCCGGATGTTCTTGCGCATATTTCGCAACAGCAGCTCTATTAACTTCCGGATGTTGTTGCGCATATTTCGCAGCAGCCGCTCTTTTAACTTCCGGATGTTCTTGCGCATATTTCGCAACAGCAGCTCTATTAACTACCGGATGTTGTTGCGCATATTTCGCAACAGCAGCTCTTTTAACTTCCGGATGTTCTTGCGCATATTTCGCAACAGCAGCTCTATTAACTTCCGGATGTTGTTGCGCATATTTCGCAACAGCAGCTCTATTAACTTCGGGATGTTTTTGGGCATATTTCGCTACAGCAGCCCTATGAACTTCTGGATTTTTTTTTGCGTATTTCACTGAAGCAGCCTTCTTGTGCTCTTTATTTTGTGATGTATATTTCGCGGCAGCTATTTTTAGTTGGGTGTTTCTAATTCTGTTTGATACACGCGCACGGCGTTTCCTTTTATGTGATGTCTGAGAAGAATTATCTTGAATAGACTCTTTAGTCGAAGACGCAATTTGGGAATGTTCTATAAGTCGTGGCTCAGGAAGTGATTCAAGGACATTGAAATGACCGTTAGATAAATTTCCGGAAAATCTAAGTTTACGAATTGACTGATTATGTTCACCAAATTGCGCATAAAAACTACCGTTATGATATACTTGAAAACAAAATGGAAACATTTCTCCTGCTGCAGTCAACTCACAAACAGAACCATATGTAGATTTTTGACATATCTTCAGAATAAACAAACTGGTCAGCATAATTATTCCCTTCTCGGTTGCACGATAATAATTGAAACCTGGCCCAATTGGCAATTGGCATAATGAACGCAATGTAAAAAAAAACTGAAAAACTAAAAATTCCAAAAATAAATGGTGTAAAATGTTTATATGAACAGAATACTGTGCGTTCCGTCTAACTTCGTCGCTCTGGTGGGGGGTCTGGCAATTAGGGCGGTCTTCTAATCATTAGCGTGCAAGCCGATTTTTACTAACAAAATTATTCCAACATATATTACCCAATTCTTCATCTGATGACTGTTATATTGTTGATATTGTTAGAAAAATATGCTCCGCCGCCGCATAATCTTATCCTCACACGGTATTTACGTGTTTTCAATAATTAGATGGAAGTCTGTCCTAATCCCACGAAGTCGCACGCCAATGTCACCGACATACACCTGTTAAGTAGGAGGAGTCCAGCTCGGCGCGTGCAATCTCCCAGTAAAATAAATGTCGGTTCGTCGCGCGGTTTTGCTCGCAAGAGGAGAACATTTACGGGCCACTAATATATACCAATTGACAGTGCTCACTGGATATCGATATTCTCATTCTAATGCATGACGGGGAAGCAGGAAAGGTATACGAGCGGAGGAAAGAAATGATGCACATTCTCACATTCCTCAGAGCGCTTTTCTTAGCCGGAACGCACAGTACTTAAGTGTGTGAAGTGTGAGTGAAGTCCGGTCCAACGCTACAAATTTTCTGATTTCAGCCGGGGCAAATTTGATGAAGAACAAATCACTCTCACCAACGGAACTTAAAAATAAGCGTAAGATAAGTAAAAAAGAGTCTGGTCCGACAGTGAAAATGTTTAGAAACCGGTTTCGGGCAGATTGGGTTAAGGCTGAGCTCAGACGGACCACTCCAGAACCACACGACAGCGACAAACCGGTAGTTACAAACGGTGCGACAGTCGTCGGGCCAGATGTCAGCGTGTGGCCCGTGTGAGTTCAATCATGCGTTCCCATTACAATGCATTATCAGCCACAAGTCGAACCAGTCAGCAGCGCCGAACTATCCAGACGCTGACTCGGCATCTCCAGAATTATGTACAAAAGCGACAAAATTTAGTATTAATTAACAGAGCTATGCTGAACCAGCAATTTTCGTATACTCGAAAAGCAATAAGAAATAGCGATATCCTATGCTTAGTATGTGCGAATTTTGGCATAAGATTTTAAATAAAAACTAATGGAACATCGTCTTTTTGCCTTTGTAACTTTGCCCTTGCTCTCGCAAGCTGTTTCAAAAATGTAATACTTTGATTCGGCCTCTCGGGCGGACTCACACTTGTTTAGAGTAAGGCACCACGCGGACTGAATCGACTCGGACCGGTCGGATCGGCACGGTACGATCGGCACTGCAGCGTATACCGCGCATTGAATCGGCACAATCGGCAGTCGACACCTTTGGTGATTTCAGCAGCTCATTTAGTACAGTTTGTTTTTAACAACCATTTACATAATATATAATATATAAAAATATACTAAAAAATATGCTCCTATAGATGTCTTATGTGGTTGTTGAATGATTAAAATCGGATAATTAATAACAGTTTAATTGTATCGTGGTGGTTTTTTTCGTAAAACAGAGTATTTATGTTGATCACCTTATGGTGGTGAAGGCTATTTTTTGGATGCATATTTACATTTGCAGATTACTTTACAATTGCAGATGTGGACCCAATTGCGAAAAGACGTCGGACCTTTCGGCAGTTTTTGCCTCTTCGATCATTCTCTGCCGATGCCGAAACGATCCGACCGGTCTGAACCGACCGATCCGATCCAGTGTGCGGGCCCTCATTTAATTTCATGTATACCAAAACATGCCGATCGTGCCGTGCCGATCCGACCGATCCGAGTCGATTCAGTGCGCGTCGTGCCTAAGGCATGTATTCCTTCATGAACCTGTAACGAAATAAAATATATATATATCGCAAATCACAAAAACGAAAGTTTTTAAGAATTATCTTATAACAAATTTATTTTTCTTGTTTTTGATTTGAGATGGCTGAAACAAACCAGCAGCCCCAAGCCACGACTTTGCCACCTGCGTCGACCGCAGCCCCGGAGTCTCTCATGGAGGCGGAAGACCCGGGGCCACGGGATGAAGCGGTCCAGCCGCCCGCCGAAGGCCATTCCAACAGCGGCCGTGGCGGCGACAGTGGCCGTGGCCGTGGCGGCGACAGTGACCGTCGCGGCCACCGAGGCCACAGCGGCCGTAGCGGCGGAAGGGGCCGTGGCAGCCACCGAGGCCCTAGCCCTAATATTATTAAAATTAATTATGTGAAAAATCTATATTTAAATAAATAAATCTATATAAAAATCTTGTGTCACTGTATTTGTTATGGAACTCCTCCGAAACGGCGGAATCCCCAGATTTTTATTTTTATTTTTTGGACAATTTTTTTTTATGATTTAGCATAATAGCGATATTAGTATTTTTACTTTAATGCACAGTTGCGCAATAGGGTCAATATTGCAACTTTAAAATTGAAATCTTTCTCTCTCAGTGGTCGATAACTGATCAATGTGATTTGGTTTAGTTTGGAGTGGTAAGGGGTAGTTGGGGGTGATTTATGGTAGCCGAAGTAATTTAGATGAGTTTGGAATTGTTTTGCTATGGTTTGTAGCATTTTTTCTAATTTTAAAGTGATTTGGTTTTGTTTGGGGTGGTAAGGGGTAGTTGGGGGTGATTTATGGTAACCGAAGTAATTTGGTTGAGTTTAGCATAGTTTACTATGATTTGTAACATTTTTTGTAATTTTAAAGTGATTGCGCTTAGTTTGGGGTGGTAAGGGGTAGTTGGGGGTGATTTATGGTAGCCGAAGTAATTTGGGTGAGTTTGGCATAGTTTGTTATGGTTTGTATCATTTTTTGTAATTTTAAAGTGATTTGGCTTAGTTTGGGGTGGTAATGGGTAGTTGGGGGTGATTTATGGCAGCCGAAGTAATTTAGGTGAGTTTGGCATAGTTTGCTATGATTTGTAGCATTTTTTGTAATTTTAAAGTGAATTGGCTTAGTTTGGGGCGGCAAGGGGTAATTGGGGGTGATTTATGGTAGCCGAAGTAATTTAAGTGAGTTTGACATAGTTTGCTATGGTTTGTAGCATTTTTTGTAATTTTAAAGTGATTGGGTTTAGTTTGGGGTGGTAAGGGGTAGTTGGGGGTGATTTATGGTAGCCGAAGTAATTTAAGTGAGTTTGACATAGTTTGCTATAGTTTGTAGCATTTTTTGTAATTTTAAAGTGATTGTTCTTAGTTTGGGGTGGTAAGGGGTAGTTGGGGGTGATTTATGGTAGCCGAAGTAATTTAAGTGAGTTTGAATAGTTTGCTATGATTTGTAGCATTTTTTGTAATTTTAAAGTGATTGGGTTTAGTTTGGGTGGTAAGGGGTAGTTGGGGGTGAATTTTGGTAGCCGAAGTAATTTGCGTGAGTTTGGCATAGTTTGCTATGGTTTGTATCATTTTTTGCAATTTTAAAGTGATTTGGCTTAGTTTGGGGTGGTAAGGGGTAGTTGGGGGTGATTTATGGTAGCCGAAGTAATTTAGGTGAGTTTGGCATAGTTTGCTATGGTTTGTATCATTTTTTGTAATTTTAAAGTGATTTGGCTTAGTTTGGGGTGGTAATGGGTAGTTGGGGGTGATTTATGGTAGCCGAAGTAATTTAGGTGAGTTTGGCATAGTTTGCTATGATTTGTAGCATTTTTTGTAATTTTAAAGTGAATTGGCTTAGTTTGGGGTGGCAAGGGGTAATTGGGGGTGATTTATGGTAGCCGAAGTAATTTAAGTGAGTTTGACATAGTTTGCTATGGTTTGTAGCATTTTTTGTAATTTTAAAGTGATTGGGCTTAGTTTGGGGTGGTAAGGGGTAGTTGGGGGTGATTTATGGTAGCCGAAGTAATTTAAGTGAGTTTGACATAGTTTGCTATAGTTTGTAGCATTTTTTGTAATTTTAATGTGATTGGGCTTAGTTTGGGGTGGTAAGGGGTAGTTGGGGATGATTTATGGTGGCCGAAGTAATTTAGGTGAGTTTGGCATAGTTTGCTATTATTTGTAGCATTTTTTGTAATTTTAAAGTGATTTGGCTTAGTTTGGGGTGGCAAGGGGTAATTGGGGGTGATTTATGGTAGCCGAAGTAATTTAAGTGAGTTTGACATAGTTTGCTATGGTTTGTAGCATTTTTTGCAATTTTAAAGTGATTGGGCTTAGTTTGGGGTGGTAAGGGGTAGTTGGGGGTGATTTATGGTAGCCGAAGTAATTTAAGTGAGTTTGACATAGTTTGCTATAGTTTGTAGCATTTTTTGTAATTTTAATGTGATTGGGCTTAGTTTGGGGTGGTAAGGGGTAGTTGGGGATGATTTATGGTGGCCGAAGTAATTTAGGTGAGTTTGGCATAGTTTGCTATTATTTGTAGCATTTTTTGTAATTTTAAAGTGATTTGGCTTAGTTTGGGGTGGTAAGGGGTTGTTTGGGGTGATTTATGGTAGCCGAAGTAATTTAAGTGAGTTTGACATAGTTTGCTATGGTTTGTAGCATTTTTTGTAATTTTAAAGTGATTGGGCTTAGTTTGGGGCGGTAAGGGGTAGTTGGGGGTGATTTATGGTAGCCGAAGTAATTTAAGTGAGTTTGACATAGTTTGCTATAGTTTGTAGCATTTTTTGTAATTTTAATGTGATTGGGCTTAGTTTGGGGCGGTAAGGGGTAGTTGGGGATGATTTATGGTGGCCGAAGTAATTTGGGTGAGTTTGGCATAGTTTGCTATGATTTGTAACATTTTTTGTAATTTTAAAGTGATTGGGCTTATTTTGGGGTGGTAAGGGGTAGTTGGGGGTGATTTATGGTAGCCGAAGTAATGAGTGTGTCAGTGAGGACACTTCGCTTTATATATATAGATTATGACTCCAATAAAAAGTTTCTGCCAGATTCACTAATATACAGGTTGAGTCATTAGTGCGGGATCGGTCCATAACTCCTGGAACGTGTAAAATACAAAAAAAAAATAAAACAATTTGTACACCGTTTTTCAGGCTGCACAACTTAAAAATATTTTAACGTCAACAGGGAGTTCCAAAACTCACAAAAGCTAGACAACTTGGTTTTTCAAATAGAATGACTGCCAGACTGCTCTACCAGCAAGTCGTAAAACTTGTACTGTGCGTTCCGGCTAAGAAAAGCGCTCTGAGGAATGTGAGAATGTGCATCATTTCTTTCCTCCGCTCGTATACCTTTCCTGCTTCCCCGTCATGCATTAGAATGAGAATATCGATATCCAGTGAGCACTGTCAATTGGTATATATTAGTGGCCCGTAAATGTTCTCCTCTTGCGAGCAAAACCGCGCGACGAACCGACATTTATTTTACTGGGAGATTGCACGCGCCGAGCTGGACTCCTCCTACTTAACAGGTGTATGTCGGTGACATTGGCGTGCGACTTCGTGGGATTAGGACAGACTTCCATCTAATTATTGAAAACACGTAAATACCGTGTGAGGATAAGATTATGCGGCGGCGGAGCATATTTTTCTAACAATATCAACAATATAACAGTCATCAGATGAAGAATTGGGTAATATATGTTGGAATAATTTTGTTAGTAAAAATCGGCTTGCACGCTAATGATTAGAAGACCGCCCTAATTGCCAGACCCCCCACCAGAGCGACGAAGTTAGACGGAACGCACAGTAGCAAACAACGCTTGCATGTCTAAACCAGTTCTAAACAAGTTGCGAGAGCGCTCTAGGAAAGTTACAATTTATTTCAGTCTTGTTGAAAGTTTTGTGCAAGTATCAGTGCAAAACTCCAAAAAGTGGAAGTCAAACGTGTGTGGTCAAATAGGATAGCTCTGAATTAATAAATGTTTTTGAATAATTTTCCGGGTTGTGGGAAATAAAAATAAAAATTTACAGGGCTAGACTTCAAAAACAATTTACTGAAAACAAATTTATAGCCCAAAAATTCGCCACAACGGAGGCTGAAATTCAGCGGAAACTGCATGATTTTTATACACAAACAAGATCAGATCTTTACTTCTTAATGCTTGTAATAATGTAAGACCCCAAGAGTGGGTCTTTTGGCTATCCATTTGTTCGAAACATGAAAACATACAAAAATGGAAAGTAGGACACTAACGTCGGACCTCATTTTCATCAATTTTAATGTTTCGGGCGTTACGGAAGGTAATTGCAAGGAAAAGTGTTTTTTTTTTTAATACAATCCGAACTCGACTTTTCAACTAAAGATATCTCCGCATTTATTGTCGATTGCACAGAAGACGTTTAGAAAACTCGGTTTGGGCAAGCTGACCAGTAAAAGCATTGTGGTAAAACCAGATACTCAAGATGAAGATAATGAAATAATGTGTTGGCAACTTTACTACACATTCATAGAGTAGAGAGTATAAGTACTTATGCCACCAAATCCTTTGCTAAACTCTTTGAATCTTCGGGGTCCTTTAAATTGGTCAGACGCTAGGCAACTCAACACACACCATTGCATTGCATTTTGGGTAACGTAAGAAAGATTGGGAGACGTGAAAGGTTTGGAACTAGGTGCATCTGTATGAATTTTCCCGATGTGTTTGACTCGCCTTGGGTCTCGCTGTAGCTGGTAGCAGGGCCATTAAATTGGATAGAATCTCCTACCTTTCCCTAATAAATTATAATCGCTTTGTTTGAGTGACACTATACTCCCATCATTCGATAACAGCAGCTTCTGAAAACTTTAGTGTAGAGGACATGGAAAAATTATATATTGCTGCTTCCATTCTTTTTGACTGTTCTTCAATCTATTCGTTTGAAAAATAGAATTAGGCGAAGCTTTAGTTAATAAATTACAAGGGGATCGCATATTTTTGTCTTGATCAATTTCGAAGTATGAATCGAAGTTTACAAGGCATAGTTAACAGGAGGGACCTGCATGACTGGGTACATGAAAATTAATGATGGGAATAATCGATACAAAATAATGAAATTAGTCGATTATTAAAATGATCGATACTATCGATAGTGCTTTTACAATATTAGTAATTACTAATTAGTAGTGAAGCGCGCAAGTGACATTTCGTAGTGCGACTGTGGCGACACCCAGGTGCCGCATCTGTTATTAATGGAAGGTTGGTGGAAAATTGGTTCTTTGACTGGTCTCCGTCCCGAAAAGATCGAGGAAAAGACAGACATTCCGTTCGCGACGTTGTACTGATTTTATTTGATTTGAAACAAGTGTCAACATATTTCTCCCTACATATGGGATCGCACTCCGCTCTTTTATTCGTGTACCTTCACCTCACGCTCTAAACGCCCCGTATTAGTGAAGCTACTAACCACATTAGTAGTGGCTCCACTACTAACGAAAGTAGGAACTAAATCAATTACTAATAAAAACAGTAACTGGATCGACTACTAACCAAATTAGTAGTTGGTTCGACTACTAAACAAATTAGTAGTTGGCTCGACTACTAACCAAATTAGTAGTTCGACTACTAATCAAATTAGTAGTTGGCTCGACTACTAACCAAATTAGTAGTTGGCTCGACTACTAACCAAAGTAGGATCTGAATCCACCACTAACGAAAATAGTAACTGGATCGACTACTAATACTAATACCACAACCATTGTTTAAGCATTTCAAGCCATCACTAGATTTTAAGTATAGAAACATGATACATCATCAGATCGAGAATAAAGTTCTCTATCGAAAGGTATAATAAAAACATATGGTTGGTTTGGAGGTTCATTTGGGGTCACTTGTTGAATTAGCTCCGCGGAGCGTTCACTACAGCCCCCCTAATGGAACTTCAAATGGAACACGGTCCATAATCCCGGAGAAGATCGTTATAATTAATAACACCGGCCGTGAAAGCCTACATACTTTCATATGGTTGCAATTTGAAAAAATCGACATTTATACTTTTTGGGTTCATTGAGTTGCAGCTGACTTTTCTTCTCCTCCAGGAATATTCCTGAAAATGATTAGTTTCCCAGATAGCTAAACCTTTTGTTCAACCGTTGGCCAAGTTTCGTCAACCTGTCTTTTAGAATTTATTAATAATTAATTTTTTTATTGCACTGGACACAGAATTTAATGCAGAGTTGTATCATTACGATAAGAAATATAAAAGGGGAAGAATAAGAAGAAAAAGCAAAGCCTAAAAAAAAAGAAAATAAAAAGAAATAGAAGTGGAAGAAAAATTAATTGTCACTCCTCACAATTGTCATTCCTCACAATTTCTGGATATTATAAAACTTCTTAGATGCAGGGATTATGGACGCTCTTCAATCCATTTCAATCTCCGGACTTAAACTTGATTGAACGTATGTGGGAGTTAGTTTGCAAAGCGAGTGCACCTTAGTTGACTAAGAGGAAGTTGATTCGTTAGTTTGGACTTCGAGTAGACAATGCATGGCTCTACCGAACAGTACACAGGAAATCACACCAAGGACAGGCGTGATTATGTTTTTTGGCTTTCTTCATGAAATATCAAATTTTTGTCATTAAAATATGAATTGAATTTTATCTCGACGTTCATTTTACTGATTGTTTGTTTTCATTAAATTAAATTCGTTATTTAGAATTTTTGTAGATCTCCCTTGGCTGTGCTCATATGTTTTTCCTTTTAGTGGGTCAAAAATTTAAACGAGATTAAATTACGGTGCCTACTTGTATAAAAATGTGTCATTGATAATTTATCCAAATATTTATGATAAAACTTCTTTAATCATTCTCTTAGATCTTCTGTTTGGGTTGACTCATTTCCAAAGAGTCTAACTGAAAGCAGATAAATAAAAATGTGTTCTTACATCTGACTTCGGGACTCGGCTCCACCTCGATTAGCTCCCACTGCACGGGAGGCTGAGTGCTTGGAACTGTGTAATGGTGATGGCGTTTTTTCTCTTCCTCAACACTCTTTTCGTGGCTCTTGTAATAGATTCCGTACATGGTCGCTGTGCATCTGACTTTCAGGCGGTTCTTCACGAAGGATTCCTTGGCAATTGTCATCCTCAAAGTGGAAATGGCTCTGAAAGAAAAAATCACTGCGATTCAACCAATTGATATTCGCTTCAGGTGGAGGTGATCCGGAATTGCGTTTCAGCTAACGAACGAATTTTTTTCGTGGGGAATTGGGGATGCTTTGTGCTTGCATTAGTAATTAAATTTGGCCGCATAAAGTATATCTGTCTGTTCAGAATATCAAGTGTAAGTAAAAAATACCTAAAATTATGTTACCACTTTAGCCTAGTTTGAAATAAATATTTTCTGCTTGAATTATGCAGTCTATCGAACAGTAGATCCCCTGCAGCAATTTATAATTATTGCACCTATTTAAAAGAAACGTTCTTTTATTATAATACTAACAATAAAATAGAACAATTGGAGAAGATTATAAAAAATTAAATATAAAAAAACGTATTCTTATGGAAAGCACATAAAATAAATTTCAATTCAACTTAAAAAGAACGAAGAAAATAAGAGAATGATCATTATAGTTATGGACCAAACGTAGATAAAGTAGTATTTTGAGAAAAACTAACAACAGGAACTGAAGAGGCTAAAGCAAAAATAATCATCTTTTTAAATATTAAATGAAAAAAAGAAAGATCGACTACACAATATATCAATAGAAACATGGATAAACTATATACAATAAATAATAATGAAGGAATAATTCTGCTTAATAAATGACGTAATAATAACTACCACATTGTTTGAACACAAAGATATATACAAGTATTCAAAAAGAAGTGTAAAATAGAAATGAAAACTTGATAATCGACTACGTATTAGTAGAGAGAAAATACAAAAAATATGTTGCAAATATGTTGCAGACATAAAAGTTAGGACCCAGAAAGAGGCAGCGACCATTATTTCGTCGCAACAAAAATTAAGAAAACTGGGGAGAATAATACAATCGAAAAAAAAAAGGAAAAAAAAAAATGGGAATCCAAAAACGTATAAACTTGAGTACAAAAAATGGCTGAGAAATATAAAAAAAAACTCCTAACAAAGAGTTGGATAACAAAGAAGAAATTAAGAGTAAACTAACAGCTTGGTAGATAGAAGAAATACAGACATTACAGTCACCCCCAAAAAGGAAAAACAGAAGTTGAACCGAATTGCTGCAGTTTTTCTTCATACATTTTTTCACTTTTTCTTCATTAGAATATTACCCGTAAAGCTAGACAGTTGAAATTTGGTGTATGATTATCATCGATTGTTCTGAATCGAAGTAAAATACTATCAAGATGACGGAAGTTCCGGTTATACCGGAAATTGACGTTACCTTTGTTATTTTAAATGGCAACCCCTTATTTTTATGCACTAGTTCGTTTGTGCTATCAATCCCAGGTTGTCGGCACTTATCTCTCATAGTTTTTGAAATATTTTTAATTTTATGTTAAAATTTAGAAATGCAAGGATCTTTTTAAAAATTAATCTCTCTTGAATTATTTGAGTATTGCAATAAATTGTTTTTCTATCGATTAGTATAACTTAAAAGAATACAGCCAGAAACTTAATTTTTTCAAATTGCAATACCACAATATAACAACTTAATCCTCATTTAATTGTAGAGATAGATAATCAAAATCAGATTCGACTAAATGTCTTCGCTTTGCTCATGGATGGTGAAGTTCAATACTTCATGTATGACGATAATTTAAATCGACAAAATTATCTCCAAACTTTGAGGAAAATTGTAGAACGATTTGTTGAAAATCTACCATGTGCCAGGGCACTTAATGCCTGGTATCAGATGGATGGAGCTCCGGCACACTCTACAAATGACCAAATTGATATCATTGTTTGAAGACTCTTGGTTCGGGATTAGAGGCCCGTCATTGTGGCCGGCCAGATCACCCGATTTGACCCCTCTTAATTTTTATTTATGGGGCCGTATAAAGGAAATAGTGTACGGCACAGCTATTTTAAATAAAGAAGATCATAAAATAATAATCGTTAGGACATTTAATATTCTTGATCCAGTTGAAATAAGAAGAGCAACTCAATTTGTAAAAATATGTGTCATACAATGTATAAGTAAAAATGGTGGACATGTCGAACATTTGCTTCAATGTTGTACTTCAACTATAATTGATTTATAGTTAAATTAATTCTTGTTTATACTTTTTGGTTATTAATTTAAAAAATAATAATAAAGATTTGATAAAAAGCATAATACTTTAGACATGCTAATTTCAATTGTTTAATTTAAATGTTTTTATTCCACGGCCTACACATATCAAAAGCTTAAGAGAAGAAGAACTATCGAAAATTGACATAACAAACCTGTATAAAGGTCGTGTTATTTTTTACTTTTACATTGAATTCCGTTAGAATTGTGGTGTTGCAATTTGAAGAAAGTTATACCTACTAATCGATAGAAAAAAAATTATTGCACTACTTTAAAAGGTTCAAGAGATATTAATTTTTATTTGCTGCAAAGAGTCAGAACGAAAGTTTCAAGTAGGTAGTCTACAACTTCAGTTGCTTCTTAGCATGTTGTTTATCTACTTACTAACTTGTGGAATTCTGCAATTTTTTGCAGCTTTCCTAATTGAAGTATGCATGGTGTATATTGCATTTCTTATATCTTCTTCACACTATTTTGCTTTTTCGATGTTTTTCACGTACTTACGGGAAATTCTGCAAATAACCACCACACTTCCAGTACAGAAAATCCATTATAATATACGAAGGGTAACGGCGGTCAAATGACCGGCATTACCCGCTGCTTTTGACCGACATTACCCCAGAATCACGATTTCACGTTAGTAGGTTATGCAGCGAAAATTGCAGACTAAAAAAATGTTTGCAGATTGGTTCAGAAAAGACAGCATGTTACCACTACCGCTTTGTTTATTCGGCTGCTAACGTAATTTTGTACATATCCTTAGTTTTCGACGGCAGAATATAACATTGAATTGCCACCAAAATTTTGTCGGAGCATAACATGCGTTATAAGAATGTTACAAACACCATTTCTTCAAAATTATGTTACAGGCATCTAACAATATCAGCAGTTTCGTGTAACTTCTTGTCTTTGTGGTAAGGTAATGACCGGTATTACCCACTGACCGGTATTCCCCCGCCTTCCTCTAATTCGTCAAACGATTTAATGGACATAAACAAATAATTAAGTCTATCACTAACAATAGGATGCACCCCTAATCTTTTTTTTTCTCTCTTCTTCGTTTTATCATCAAAGCAACGACAACTATTTTACTACGTGGATACATCATGAACGAATATAGTTTCAATAAGACTGGCAACTGCGCATCATCGGTTGCGTACCGTACGCTGGCTGTGCATGAGAAAGTCGTACGCCGCGTACGGAAAATCAGCGCGTATTGTCAGCGCTGACGGTACGCGCTGACCGTACGCTCCATGTGAAAGAGCTCTTAATCAAAACTCTTGTCAAAATCATTAAGAACTTATACAAAGATAATGCAAGCTGTGTAATTAGACAAAGCAAAATTTCAGAAGCATTCAGAACAAAGGAGGGACTTAGACATGGAGGGGATTAAGTCAGCTTAAAGTATACATTATACAAGTATACAGAACAAACATTTGCCGACAATATTCTTAATAATAATAACAGAAGAAGAAAAGAATCTACAAAATAACTTGGAATACAGTTCTGTAAGAGTATGGAATGAGAATAAAGAAAAATAATACAAAAGTAATGGTCACAGGTAAAGATGGCACAAGTGAAATATTTTAGTTAATTAGGAGTGGAAATAAAAGAACATTTAAAACAAGAATTATAAATCAACACTAGGATAGAACAACCGCTAAAAGTATGCCCTCTTATAAATAAAATATTATATTACTAGAAAGACAAATGCTTTTAAAACCATCTACAAACCTATATTAATATATATTTGGCGGTGATATGTAAGCTCAAAAAACAGCGATACAAGCTACAGAGATGATGTACATACATACTTAGGCGAGTTAAAGGAGTATGAAGAAAGGACAAAATAAGAAACCAAAAAATAAGAAACGACTTAGATGTTCAATCAATACTCGAATTTATAGCAAACAGAGAAATTAGTTGGTGGGAGCACTTATAAAGAATGAATAATGCAATATCAGTAAAAAAAGTACGGGAAGCAAAATCACAAGGAAACAAAGAAGAGTGAGGCAAACATCGTATAAGACAGTAAATACATGAAATACTAAACGAGAAGAGAAAAGAACGGTCGGAAGCCAGTGGCGGTTTGCAGATAAAAAGCTTCATTAGATAAATTAGCATAAAACAGCAAGCAACAAAGGAGTCATTATCGTTAATAGGATTTATAGTTTGTACCCTAAATTAACACTAAAATAATCACTCAGTCTCATAATTATATTATAATGTAGTCACAAAAATTATCTCTCTAAAACTAAACTTTGAAAACTTCGAAAAAAATACACACAATACGAGTAGCGAAAACTAGTGAAGATTTAAGATGGCTGGCGATCAAACTGTGCACCCAAGGTAACGATGCGTAGGAAGTTTCGCATCCGCACTTCTTCGTTACCATGGCCATTGTTTAAGTATATATACGCCAATAAATATTAAATTTCACCCCAATAGTACCGCCATCTGTTGATGTTACCAATAACTCGGAACGTTTAGCCATTGTTTAAGTATATACTAGTTGGACCATGCAATGCAGTTTTTACTTGCCCGTCTAGAAAAGGATAGGAATATATTTTTCAGACATTATACTGACCAGGAGGTGGCGGACCCCTAACAGCCAATAGCGGAGATAAATATTTTCCGTTGCCGGTAAATTAGGTACCTGTCTCCAATGATACAAATTTGTCCCGGTTTTTAGAATTCCGAATTGCAGACTCAGTTTCGGCGCCAAATTGATTTCGTTGTGTCAGCGTCTGGATACATTTAATCGGCCCGCAAGTAGTAAATAATACACATCTCATACTGAAATGTGCTGTCCTTCACTATCAGGTATCAAGTAGCAGGTATGTTTCCCTAAATGTAGACCCGAATCCTATCTTATCGAGAAAAGTGTATTCTTACCACTAGCATAATTACAAGCAATAAAATATTTAATTTTGGGGAAAAAGTTTATTGGAATCATTAATTCTTCGTCTGCGAGCTGGAGTCAAATTTGCCGTTCTCAACTGGAGCTCTTTTGATGTTTCTAATTTAATTTTTTAATAGGTGCATTAGAAATTTCTCGGATTATAAAAAAATGGAAATTTCAAATTTGACACACAGTCATTGATTGTTCCGCGCGATATTTCTTTCTCAAATACATATTTTGATCAAAATGGCACTTCCGATTATACTGGAAGTAGCCTTCAACCTATTTTATTTAGACTATTTTTTTTGACGCCGTTACATTCTTTGCTTCACTTTTGATTTTAGTAATGTTTACTTATTTGTTATGGTTACGGAAATATCACAACTCTTTTAGAAAAATGGCCACTTGCACTTAAACAATGCCACAACTAACCAAAGTATGGCATACGTAATACGAATGAAACTATGAGGGCGGTATTAGGTATGAATAACAATCCATTATCCATTTTTTATTGTATAATAAAATGTTAGTTTAGGAAACAATGATAAGTTTAAAAGCTTACGGGAAAAACACGGATAACTTTATTTTCTCAATACAAAAATAAATTGCACTTCCTCTAAATATAAAAAAAAGTAATACGAACAAAAACAAGATAGATTCTGGCAATTGACTAAATGTCAATTGCACTATTAAGAAATATAATGTAATTTAAATTTTTTGGCGACAAACGATTCCGGCGGACGTTTGTAAGCTGTGCCACTTTAGAAAATACCCTCTCCGCTGGTACTGATGTTGCTTGTATTGCTAAATATTTTAATTGCAGTTGGTACAATTCTGGCCACGAAGTTTTATGCTGTTTGCAATACATCAACGAATTTTTCGTTCTGTCGTACATAGGCATTTCAACAAATTGTCTTACTGTTAGCGAGCTCGCAGTATGTGGTGTTATCACCGTTTTATTTTCTGCGGCTTTTGCGTCAAATAGCTGCCACAAAGAAGAGGTTGGAGTAACTGTTGAGGAAGTCTGCAGAGGTGTAGACGGTTCGGTCTCCGATTCAGCTGACTGTGATACATTTATTATAGTTGATAATTCGTCTATAACCATGCTCTGCACCTGATGAACTTTTTCCGGGTTACCAAATGCTGCCTTCTTAAATCTGGGATCAAGAAATGCAGATTTAGTAACTAATTTATTTGTCTGCAGAATCCCCAGACGTTTGCAAACAACTTCCATAAGTTTAGTTTTTAGCAATATCCCCGTTTGAGTTTGAGGAGCAGTATTAACAATTGTAAATTGCAGTCCTCTTAATAATGGCATTACCATAGACATTGTAGGATACTTTTCTCCCGACAATTCTACATTCATGCTTTCTAAGGGTTTTAAAACAGGAATGCAGTCTGATATAATATGAAATTCTGCAGCGTCCAAGCACTCTGGCGCTCGTGGTAGAAAGGCCATCACTGCGGACAAGGGCACTTTTATAAGAAGGAGTCGCTCCATCATTATCAATGAAGAGTTCCATCTTGTACTCACATCCTGTTTAACTTTTAATTGGGGCAAGCCCATCTGTTTTTGCATATCTTTTAGTTTTTCACTGGCGACCACACTATGCTTGCAATGCCCTACTATTGCCCTACATTTTTTAATGATCGCTACCAAATCGACAACAGCATTTATTGCATCCGTTGCACATAAATGCAAAGTGTGTGCAACACATGGATGATGTCTTTTGTTCAGATGCTGAGTAATAGCATTTTTAATATTAGCACCATTGTCTGAAACTACAGTCACAACTTTTTCTGAAATTTTCCAGTCATTGAAAATTTCTAATAGCTTCTCTGCAATGTTTTCACCCGTATGACTTTCGGATATCTCTTTTGTTGCTAAAACAGGTGTGTATATTTTATAATCATAAATGAAGTGCGCTGTTAAATTTATATATGAACGGTTGCTGTCTGATGTCCAAATGTCGGTAGTAACTGAAAGATACGAAATTTGATCAAGCATGACCTGCAATTTTGACGCAACAGAGATATACATATTTGGTAGCATTTCATTACTCAAAATCTTTCTGCTTGGTATCTTATAAAGTGGTTGCAATTGTGCAGTGTACTCAATAAAGCCTCTATTTTCCACCAACGAGAGAGGCTGATAGTCGGTAACAATCATTTTTAGTAGGCTTTTATCTATTGCATTTTTCTGAACATCCGATAATTCATTAACGCCAGCAGCGTATAGTCTTAGTTGCTTCTCTTTAGGCCGTTTTGTACATTTACTTGCTTCTTTGTTAGTCGCAGTTAACGAAGCATGTACTTGCTGTTGACTGATTTGTGGTTCTGGCCGGTGAAAAGAAGTAGAAGGTAAAGGTTCTGGCCCCAAAAGAGTCTCGTCGGTTTTTGTCACGGTTCCGCAAACAGAAGAGTGGTGAACTTGTTCCTCGCTTACTGATTGTTGCCGATCTGATGGATGTAATAACTGCACCGGATGTTTCCGTTTCAAATGTTCTTTGAGGTTTGTGGTGTTACCCGAATATTTAAGCACTTTTCTACATATCTGGCATGTAACGATATTAGAATTAGAGTCTTTTCTAAAATGTTCCCATACTATAGAACGACGCGCACTTGGTCTTCGTAACATTTTATTAATTTTTATAGCTTGTTAGTATTTTACATTGAAAACCTAAAAACGAAAACAGTTTAAAGAGCATTGAATGCAGAAACAACTTTAAAATTATTATTGAATTAAAAAATCGTGAGCGATTTCACCCGACACATTTTCGTTCAATAATAAAATCATGCAAACTGGAAACTCGAACAAACTGTATATGATACGATTCCAATTGCTGAATGCAGAGTCCTCTGACGTGCGAAGCAAAAACGAAACCATTACTATTTCTTATCGACAGGCTCACATTGTGCTGATCTTTTATATTCTGACGCCATAACAAAATTAACGTGCATTGCATATTTAAATCGTCCAGATTTTCGTCAGTCAGAAAGGACGAATGAAGAGAATTTAATAGAATATGAACATTCCTATGACACACAACAAAAAATATCGCAATCATCATGAAAAGTGAATCATGGCATGATATAAGAAAAAAAATAGGAGTTTCATGAACTTAAGTAATTAAAATAATAGAAGTAGTGTGTATGTATATACCTACATGAGGCAAACATGATTACATTAAGTTATTTATGAAGAATATTGTTCTTCCTCCAATAATTTGTGAACTTTACAAATAATAAATAATAATAATAATAATAATAATTCATAATCATGCTATAAATCGGTTCAGTGGAACTAGTAACTAGATCGACTACTAGCAAAAGTAGTAACTGGATCGACTACTAACCAAATTAGTAAGGGGATCGAATAATAACTAATATACCAAAATAAGAATACGAACCGAAACTGTGCGATATTGAGTATGAAATTACACGGCGAAAATGCAGAGAGAGTAATCGAAGTTTGGAATATGAAATAATTAATAATTATCAACTAAATTACATTTTGTTATTTACTGTTTGATACAGTCCAACGATTTTCCAATCGACATGATATAAGGTTGTACTCTACCCAAAATTTAGTATCCCACGGTCGATTTTTGAGGAAATACATGGACCTATCTAAAATTAGTAATTACTAATTTTAAATTACTAATTAGTAGATTATTGAAATAATCGTTAGAAAATGATCGATTGTTGAAATGTATCTATTATTCCCATCATTAATGAAAATGGTCATTGAAAACGAAAATGGTACTTTCAAGACACGTTTCAGTTAAATGTTTTGCTTACTGATGGACAACTGAGTACATTATGAAATTGACTTTGAAATTGTGACCAGTGACAAGTATTTGTGGCTTTTAAGAGAAGTACTGGAAAAAGTTTTAAACGCTCCGCTGTTGAATGTTCTGGGGATGGGGCACCATCATTCATCCATTTGGTCTAAATATGTCCATTTGGAACAAATATCGTTGGAAATGATTGGAGCTGTTTTTTACTTCCGGAATAACCGGAAATGCTCCAATTTCGAATGTATTATAATTTCATGCAGTAAGACCGAAAATCATTCAGTACTAAATACATATTTGTAGTTCGGAAAATATGTATTTTAATAAGTTATTTGACTTGGGAAACACCTTCTATTTTAACTCCTAGCCGTAATACTTCGCATAAAATCGGTTGGGCAACATCGATATCCGCGAGCGAATTTATGCAACATATGCAATAAAATCTTGTTATCCAACAAAGCTATTTCTATGAAATCAAGCGACATATACAGTTTATCCAATTTTTTGGCATCAATGATAAATTAAAATAATTAGGATAGCATTTTCAGAATTATTAAAATTTAATACGCTGGTTGCTTTGAAGCATATTAAAATTTATTAGAGTGTAGAGTTGTAAACATTTTAGGTTAACTTCTCTGGGTTGTGCGTTATTTTAAACAAACGAGACGAGGGATGTCGTCTGTGGAATGTTTTTTTGAAGACTGTACTGACTAGACTACACTGTAAAGTTATATTTCATTAGTTTTTTGTACGCTCAGTGTTACGGTTAAGCTTGAGAATTTATAACTTTTCGCAGGACAGTGTTCGAAGGAATCGTGAGCATCTGTCGTCTAATGTAATTGCTTTAATTGCGATCAATTCCAGACATCTCAACTAGCATATTTTATAGTTAACACTATCAAGTATTAATTACTAAGAATTCCGCGACGAAAATGACTTGACGTCAAGATTTAATAAATTATTGATCTTACCAATTGGAATCCTTACAGTAATTTAGTTATTTCTCAAACAAGCAAACAACACGTCCAGATTATTTACAATAACGTTTCAATTTCGTGCACCTTATAAACGGTGCTATTTTTAACGCAATATTAAATGCAAATGATTCTTCTCGTGACGTCCACAAGAAGCTGTATAAATCCCGTCCAAGGAAATTGGTTACGAAGAACCCTGCCCCGGTTACATACAAAATGTAGGAGATATTTGCATTTAATTATACGGCGACGACAAATTCATAAAATGGTCATAATTCCGCTAGCACCTCACGTTTAACATTAAAAATCCATCGAAAACGGTGTTTGCTGATTCAACGTTGAAAGTCGTTACGAAGGTCTCTCGCAAGGTTTGCGTTTAATGCTGTTGCCAACCGTTTTTTAATCGTCGATATTATTGATAACAATAATAATTTTATGGCACGTGCGAGTTTACGACTAGCAAATTTGGGAGTGCTAGAGGGAGGAAATGATCATCCCCAGTCAGGTGAGAGTCAATTCGGATTTGTTGTCCGATCGCTGTAGGTACTGGTGAAAGTGCGAAATAAATAATGAGCTTGTTTGCGAATTTCGTCAGGTAAGATGCGCCGTTATCGTTATCAATCATCCTACACGAGTTAAGTAAATGTTTATAACGCACCGTTTAAATAATAAGGAGGAATGATTTGCGCGTGGTCCTCGGGTGAACTTTAGATTCCCCAAATTCAAGGTGGACGTATTTAGAATCTAAAAATAATAAAGGGAAATATTTACGTAAGTGGCTTTAATTTAGTGCAAACGGTTTTCGTGGTGAAGATTTATTTATTCATTGTTTGTTTTCGCATAGTTGTATGTCTGGTGGTTTTGAAATCTACGATCAATTGTTTGAAGCCGTAAAAAGCGAAAACAGGGGCGTTTGGAGGCGTTTCTAGTGATGCCAAGTGGCGATTCATTTAATCGCGGAAGAATTTGTTGACGTTTCAAATGGCAAATTAGTTTTGGCACAAGTTGGGGTTCAATGGAAAATTCATAATAAATAATTCGGATAACTAGGATGTTTCCAGACAGAAAATTTATTTATTTTTTACAGGTTGTTGACATTTTCTGTGATAAGTGTTTTTATAAATTGTTGTGCTATTTGTTTAAAATGAGTTAAGTCGTGTTATTCTCACTGCTTCATTTTGAGAGAAAAATATTCCAACGATGCAATACGAGGGCTTAATAATACAAATTACAGCCCAAGGCAGGGCCCCATTAATAAAATTCATCACAACTAATTATTGTTAATAAACATTTCTATTACGAATGCGGTCCTCGTGTTATAAAACGAAATTCCGCGAATTTTGGCGTTCGTTCTTAATGATTGCACATGTTATTCACATTGTTTGTGTTATTGTGCGTAATACCAAACACTTCAAGGAAAAATCTACACGCTTTTACCTTTTATCAATTATCACGCGTGTGTACAAAACTTTCTCAGAACTCGGCCAACGATTTTAAAAACAACAACAAACTCATCAATTTGTAAATTTATTTAGAGGGAACAAAAGGCCTTGGACTCCAGCATTTGTGTAATTTTTTTACAGCGTAGACATTACATTATGACATTTGACAAAATTTTGCCTAAACGATGTTAAATCGACGCCACGTGATGCAATTTGTTAAATAAGACATTTGTATCTAAAATCAACTTCAATAATTTGCTACACTGTACTCAGTTACCAAACGATGCCATAACCTATACTGTCTTCTTTAATTTTTGAACCGACGATAGCTCAAAGAAACCAAGACTAGTCACATAGAAAATTTCCGCTTTTGCAATCCGGAATTTGTCCCCAAAAATGACGCAGAATCGAGCCGCGTCGTGCAGTCTAGTGCACATTTCAAGGCCCCACGTGGCCGAGATAGAACGACGACGACGACGGCGGCGCCGTGGCTCAGTTTTTTGCGCGACTTCGTAGAGTTTGAATCGTCGAAGAAGCCGGGGGAGTTGCAAATCGGTAAGCCGAACTCAACTTTCACCGACTCACTGCTTTCACTCCCATGTTATTTAACACAGTTTGAGCGTCAATTGTGTTCCACGTAGTTTTTCGTTATTAATTTGTTTACGCAACTGGACGGAAATGGCCTAAACGGGATGGGGTTATTAAAATTTAACAATTATCGGCGCCAAGTCTCGGCCATAATTGAATCGATTTCGCGTATTATTGAGTCGTAAATTGGAAGGAACAAGCTTGGGAGTACAATAAACGCTAATTGAATTCATTGTCGTGGTTACGGCAAATATGGACTTGTTGTTATTCACGCTGATAACGCTCGGTTTGTTATCATTTATCGTGTTGTATTGTGCCGACATATTTATTTGCGGAACTCTGCAGTAATTGCGTCTAGTCATTCTTACAGCGCTTGGCACGATCTCAGCAAGCAGGACTTGATATCCTTCGGTTAAAAGAGGATACCAGACAAAATGCAGAAAAAAATTGTATTTTTTATAGCGATAATTTGATTGCAAGCCACATTATTTTGATTTTATAAAATGCCTGCAAAAATAAAACGATGCTGCGTAGGCCAGGGAAGCTGTTTGAAATTGGTTAGACTGTAGAAACATTTTGACCTAGAGTTAGAGAAATCGGTATTAAGCAATTTTTTTTTACTTTTGTGTCAAATGTCATGATTTGACAACGTCAAAGGTCTACACTGTACACTGTAAAATATAAAACAACAAAGGTGGTTTCAAGGGTCTCTGTTTTTATTTGTAACCACGTTAGATATATGGTGGACCATAAGTTACAATTTTTTTTTAAATATCAATATTTTAAATTTACAATAATGGCGCGTGTGCGGGTAAAAAAGTATATGTAAATATATTTGAGTGTTAGAGATTACCTGAAGGTTAAAATATTTGAGAGATTGCAAATTACGAAATTGAATTTTTTTAAATGTAGGCGTGGGAGATGGCCATAGTCTGTTGAATAAAGAAGAGATCTAAGGCCCTAATTCTGCAACTTGTGTTGCTAGCAATGCAAGTTACAACGGCGCAAAATCGATTTAGAATTGGGCCCTAAGTGTATTTGACGTCTAATTGTCGAATATTTTACCCACTTATAACTAGTACTAATTAAAACAAACTAAAAAGTCTTAGACAACGTGGGTCCGTAACTTAACTGTTTCAGAGATATTATGACATATAAGACATAAATTTACACTCTGCGTTAAAGTGGAGTCCATTTTATGTTTCGTACAAACGTGCTTTTTATAAGCCCTTAGTGTTTCTGTTTCCAGTGCTCTTTTTTCGGACCGATTATTGTTTTTAGACTCTTAAAGTGCAGGAGGTTTGTTAACATCTTCCCTTGAGGTAGCCCTACTGGAAATACGCAGTAGTCAATCACTTTTATTTTACTTTCCCAGCTTAATGTAAGAATAATTCTCTGGTTTTGTGTGACTCTCATCACTCCTTTAAGTTTGTACTAAACCATTTGGTGACTACAAACGAAAGGAAAATATCGTACCTGGGGCACATCTTACGCGGGGAAATCTACGACTTTCAACGACTCATCTTTCAAGGTAAAATCGAAGGTGGAAACCTGGGAATAGGGAGAAAAAAATATATCCTGGTTACGAAATTTTCGCCAGTGGACAGGAATACAGAACTTTCCAAGACTATAAAGCTCTGCAATCAACAGAAACATATAGTAAGAAAGAGGACGGACGTCAATGCAGGAATCTGTATGGCACTTTAAAAAGAAGATACCATTTGTGTAAATTTTTTCGATTGATCGCACAGAAACATTTTCAAAAATGCAGTGGAAAATGCTTTTATGGGACTTTCAATGGTAATCTGGATTTGTTTAGAAATTGACACGATCTGTGACGTCATGGTATCCTAGTCTATTAACGATGTATGGTCGAAGATGTGTTCTAGTAGAAAAGGGACTAGCCCGAGAAAGGCCTCTGATAATATTTCAGACGTTTCCTCTACTACTGCGTTAAGGTGCCCACAGACTAACGTACATGTGCGTCATACATGTATGTTATACAAACCTTGAAAATAAAAATAATTCGATAATAGAGCGATAGCCAGCTCTGCAACAATGACAGCATGTCCATAGTCTTCTTTGAAAAAATAAGATCCTAATTCTTTTTCTTGTCATACATCAATCTAAAGGAATGCGTGCAATTTTATAATGAATTCCTTTCGGTTTGCGATTTTACGGACCCCAAATCCTCAACGAACCCCAAACAATCAGTCGTCTTATTATTGATTCGCTTGGAATATGCCGTAACGGAGACGATATGCTCGTTGACTTATACTTATTGTTCCTTGGTTTTGATAACGTTCGTACAAAAATAAAATGATTAGAAGTAGGCTGAATATTATTACTTAGAGTGTAGCTAATCTTCAACCTTGAAAAATTTTGAGATTAAGTTGTTTGTTGACAACCGAGTCGGTCACGATACATTAGCGTCTTTCTTCTCTAAGAAATTTCATCTGCTGACGTCTGTTGAGATTGTATAGACGACGGGCAAAGTATATACGTCAATGTCAAAAGTCTACACTGTAAAAAATAAAACAAAAGTCCCTTTTTGCCCGCCATGGTATATTTAAGAGTTTATAAATATATCTGTAAAATATAAAAAATTAAAATAAAGAAAATTACTAATTATTGTCCAATTTGTATTTTGAGTAATACACAAAATGCGAATAAGCAGATGGAACAAAAGTATCAAATAATTGCTCTAACTTTTTATTTTGAAATGTTATGAAAAAATGTTTTATATAAAAGTTGTTTGGATTATTATCATGCCTGATGTGTGCTGTTTAGTTTGGTCCTATTTTCTTTTGTTTTGCTGCCGTGGCAACCAACTTTGTTTTTAAAATTGTACCTATAATATTTTTTCAAGATTTTCAAGCAATGATATGTTTCTCTGTTTTGTAGTGCAGTTTGGCCATCATAGAAAAAATTAATTTAGTAAGAAAACACAATCGTAATTTTTGGTAAAGAATGCCATGGAAATTTAGGATATTTTGCATCCGTGCGAATAACCAAGTTTTGGCTTAAAAATGTTTTCATAAGTTTTCAAATTAAAAAGTTACAGTCATTATTTGACACACCTATTTGTAGGATAGTGAGAACAAGGTTTAATTTCATATTGATTTGTCTTTTGTACGTTGTTTATACAGTGTGGATCAAAAGGTTGGAACTAATTCGATAACTTTTTTATAGGGAGCGACAAAAAAAATCGCTTGGACACGTGAATTTTTAATTTTAAATGCGCTAATTCTGACATAAAAATTTGCTTTGTTATGTCATCTCTTTCAAGGCCATGACGTCATTTTAATTTTTTTTAAATGGCAACCTTACTTTTTTATTGCGTCATTTTAAAGAGCATGTTTTTTTGCATATAAAACAATAAAATTTGTAATGTAATACATAACCATATTTATGAGTAAAAAATAATTTTTTAGTAATTTAATGATTTTAACAATAGCAGTTAATTTAAATAACATGAAAAATTTACAAAATAATCAGATTAAATGTTCAAACTGCCTACCTTCTTCAAGTTAGAGTGGTGGTAAAATACATATAATCGAATTAGTAGAGATTCTAAAACTAAAGAACTTTTAAATAAAATAGAAACAAAAGAATTTGGTTTTGTTTATGACAAGAGAGTTATTCTAGAAAACTTTGATACAATACCGTTTTGATATTAATCCTTTTTTATTGTTACTAGGTAATGAATAATTTTAAGTTTTTTTTTTTAAATTTCAAATATTTTAATCACAAATTTAACTCAGAAAGAACAAAAAAAATATCACAAAAACAAAATTAACAAGAATTTGAAAGATATTTTTCAAAAATTTTTATTTTTCATAGTATTTAAACAAATTCTGCTTGACATTATCTATCTCTATATACCTACAGATTTTCTTTAGGCAAGGGAGCAATATCCCAAAGTAACGCAATAAACTTGATGTCTTTAGGTTCTAGTATTCCCTCCGTTAAAGAAAATATGTTTTTTGCTTGAAAAATGGTTTAGTTTGTCGTAAAAAAGAGAAAACCATTTTTCAAGTCCAATTGGCTGTAGATCCCATTTTTTCATCAAAGTTGGGTGATTTTGCACAAAGCGTGCAAATCTTTGCGATCGTGTGGTAATATCTAGATTTATATAATTCCTATCATAATATTCAATAAATGCATGAAGTTCTATAAACTTTTGTCTTTCAAGTTCAAGTCAAATAACAATGACAATTCATTTTAAATTAATTCCTAACAATCAAAAATCACATTAACTTACCAAAGCCTTTTCTTTTGCATTTAATTGCACTTGCAAAACTTCGACTTGTTTTTTAGCTTCAGTGAGCTCCACTTGTTTTTTAGCTTCAATTACCTCGACTTGCTTTTCAAGGAGCTGTTGTCTTAAGTTGAGAACAACGCGTTCCTCTGGTGTCAGTTTATTTAATATATTTGCGTATACTTCTTGTTCTTGTTCCTGAAAATATATGTATAAAGGATCAGTTGGTGGGGGTGGCTTGGGATGCGTAAAGGTTGGGCGAGTCTATGTTTCAAAAATTAAGGGAGTTTGCAGGGTGCAACAAGTTGACACTTAAGGCGCGTATACATCTGAGCACAAACGGGAACGAGGCGAACCGAGGCTTGCCCCATTTAATTTTGTTTCAAATACCTAACCAAAAAACGATTCTTAGCAGAAGGAGGCGCAGTTGAAACGCAAATGCAGTCCACGTTTAATCGAATTTTCCTTTTATTTACCGATTCGGATCGAATTCCCCGTGCGTAGCACAACCAAATTCTGTTTGCCGCGCTCCGAAGACACGTCCACATCAGTATGCTCGTTCGGCCCCGTTCCCGTTCGTGCTCATTACGCTCCTTTAAACTTCGCTTGTTGTTGTTGTTTTCGTTATTACCGCGTGTATTTTCAAGTGCTTTTGTGTGTTTTTGGAGTGTTAAAAGAGACTTATTTTCAAGCCAGAGCTTGAGCACAAGTTAAGCAATGCGTTGCCTCTCATAATGTCGGTGCACAAAATATGACAGAAATAACGAGGCTAACTAAACTTGCTTTCGAAAAAGTTTCTACGCAAAATTGGTCAGCAATGTGCAAAAAATCGTTGAGGATTATTTCCACAAAGAACCTCTTCTCGCCACGGCACTAGAAACGTTTGAATTCACGGTAAATATAGGCTCTAGTGACGAAGAAGACGAAGAGAACGACGACGATGACGACGACAGGGAAATAGTCACTATCATCGACGCGGATTTGGGTGTGTCACCACTAATTAATTAATTAATTATAAATAATAAAATATTTTTGCCGACTCAAAGTTGTTTTATTTTTAACCATTTAACCATAATAAATTGATAATTTAAACATTATGTTTTTCCTTCAAACACGCTATTTTTTTATACAACCCCACAAATCTAATTAATTTGCAATATTTATTTTTGTCCTATGACCCGTATACGACGCCACTGTTATTGCCACGGCACTGGGCCTTTTTCCTTTGCGCAGATTTCCTCCACCAACTCATCCTTTATATTTTGCCACTACTCTAACAATGACTAAGACGATGTTCAAAATTTTTTATGGCATTATTTAAAATTTGTGGGGTGATTACCAAAATTTATAATTTTTAAATTTTCATTTTTTCTCAAAAATATTGTTATGTAATCTATTACAAATTTTATTGTTTTATATGCAAAAAACCATGCTCTTTAAAATGACGCAATAAAAATTAGGGTTGCCATTTAAAAAAAATTAAAATGACGTCATGGCTTTGAAAGAGATGACATAACAAAGCAAATTTTTATGTCAGAATAAGCGCATTTAAAATTAAAAATTCACATGTCCAAGCGATTTTTTCTGTCGCTCCCTATAAAAAAGTTATCGAATTAGTTCCAACCTTTTGATCCACACTGTATGTATTGCTTGGTCTCAAAATTCCATGTATTTTGCTTTCAATAAAATGTTACTGACAAACCGTTCAAAAAAATAAGTTGCGGAGGTGACTAACGCAACACTGTTTATAAAATCTAATTGAAAACGTATAAATTCGCGTAAACAACAACGCGAAATGGTTTTGCGCCTATAAATGATCCGGGTCGATTCATATGTAATACCTCACAAACAAACATTTGCTTGGATGACTTACATTGCTCATTACCGGATTAAGTACATACACGTGCTAAGATTGTGTTTTGTGCGAGATTGCATAAAGGAACTAATTATGTTGAACTTTGCTCGATTGAACAGCGTTTTATTTTATTCCTCGTGGTTTGAATTGAGGATGGTTGAATGGTTGAACTCGTCCATATTTTATTAGTAATTATTCTAACACGCGCCGTGAGTAAAGCGCAGTCAAGTAGTAAAACCGTTAACGATTTGTATGGGTTTTATGGTTTTTGTGTGTAAATATGTGGGTTTGAAGGTGCGTCGTGAGTGTTTTTAGTGAAAAATTTAATTAAGGTCGGCTACTAATCCACTGAGCAGATTTATAAATTCTGAAGCAGTTCCCTATGTAGGAGTTTTAACATTTAAGAGATTCTAAACGTCTTACGTTCGGTACGGTCGGCCGGGCTGTAAAACAAAATGTAACTAATAAAGTTATTATTTTCAGTCTTTCCGTCGATTCGTCAAAACGAACTGAGACAGAGCTCTCGCGCAAATCTGCTTATTACATTTTCTAGTTTCAGTATCTAGTTTGTTGGTATATCTCGGGCCAAGAGTCGCCAGTGGTCTTGATTGATATTTGTAACAGATTTCTATGTTTCTATAATTTACAGTGCGTTTCGCTTTACCTACATTCGAAATAAGTGGCGGGTGGACAAATATATTTGTACGAGCCCGGCAGCTTAGTCGGTAAAAGCACTCGACGGGCAATTGCAATGAACGAAGTGGTGTAGGAGTTTAAATGGAGCGTAGACAGAGATATTAGTACGGACCTTCGAATCTCGGTCTGTTACTAGCACAATGTGTATCGTTTCAAAATCTTGAAAATGATACGGACGACATTTCATATCCTGTTCAATCATATAATCAGATTTTTAATGAATTGTCAGTTAGCGATCGATCAACATTAGTATTTTTAATTCATCTGACAAGGATTTGATAAAAACTGTGATAAAATTTATTAATAGGCATCTGGAACTTAAAAACTGTGCCGTCAGAGATTAATAATAATAATAAGAAACGGTTTCACCGTCCGAATTTTCATAATCGAAACAAGGACAAAGAAAGGTCATACTTTCCAAATCGCAATGCAAATCTGGTTCAAGCAAATCGCCTCAAGGAGAAAGGCATTTTTTCAGAAATGTTCAAATGGACCACGACGAGCAGTTGAAAATCGCTCGGTTATACAGATCGATGGTGAAAGATAATTTTCCACAACGCCGCATCGTCTGCGATCTCCAATCTCTTCGATCTTTCGATTATTTATAGCACGTTTAAAAATAGTGTCATGTTTCTGAAACAATAGCTTTTATCTGATTTTAAGTGAAGTGGAGGCTGATGGCTGATATAATAACCGGACTCACGACCTGACGATCATAGTTAATTAGTTCAGTTCCAGTCGGTTTGGTGAGGTGCTCGCAGGACAAGCGAAATGAAGTGGGACATGTAAATATTAAAAATTTTAGCAATTCTAAAGCGACATCATCTCTTTGGCACCAGATGTTAATTAGATCATGCCGCAAGCTAGTGCTTCGATTGATTCCACTTGAAACGCGAACCGAATCGAATTAAAAATAGCTCGGACGAAAAGTAACGCGAATTAGCAGGTTTGCTAGAAATAGCACCCACGAACGCGTTATAAACCTGGAAGCCGCAAAATACGTTAGTCGCCGTCAGAATGGTGAAGCTGACGTTAGTGTGGTCGAGTGCTTGGGAATCGTTTTGTAAAGGACACATTTCGGTTACAGAATGAAAATGCCCACTAAACCTAAAACCGCACAGAAAGACCACCACCCACATCACAAGGAACCGATCGAAACGGACGTGGGCACCATCTCTGAAGAGATCGAAGTCCCCGTGGCGTCAGAAGTGGTGTTTAGGAAAATATGGAGTATCAAGCGTTTCCACAAGACTATTGCCAAAAGGGATCTGGTGGACAGCCCGAAATTTCGTTGCTCGGTCAACGGAATGTCCACGTTCTGGAACATTTCGGTCAGATTTTGGAAAGGTGAGTGTTTTAGCACACTTGAAGCGGTGCCAAGGGTTTTCTCGATTAGTTTCGGGATTACTGACGCAGAACACTAAAAAAATCATCTGCTTAAGTAAGACGAATTGTGCGGTAGAAAAAAATTTATGTAACGGTTTCAAGTTGGATGATAACATTGTTCCAAGACAATGGAATTAAAGTTTCGAGGGTTTAAAGATGGGACTTAGACTTTGCAAACACGTCTAAAGACTGTTCCAGACACGGATTAACTCAAGTCTTTGTCTAAAGCCATTTTAAATGAGAACTCTATTTATATCCTTCTATGAACAGGAAATGCATGTGTTGAAAATGTCTTTTCTACATCTTTTGAAATGATTTCATGGAAAAGTGTGAAGAAAATTCGATTAAACATTTTGTTACGACTAATGAAAATTCAACTTAAAACACGGAGGGTAGGCCATGAATGGACCTCATTACGCAACACGTTCTCTATGCATAAATTTTCCGATTCGTGTGTAATTGCGTCCTCCAACACGTGATAGGGAATATACTATTATGTCGGTTGGAAGTGTGCGAATTGTAACCAAACGCATTCCTGGTTCATAAAAATGTTTATCTTACAAGAATAGTCATTGGTTTGATGATTTAAGGCCTGTGCTGTATAAATATCATGAGTTCAAGAATGAGAGGAGAATTGAATTGAAATTGGTTAGAATCTAACACAATTTTAATCTTAAGCAGCAGGACAGAGCGTACTGTTCGAAGAGCGCTTCGACACTGTCATTAAAATAAAGTGCATACAAAAATAAAAAGACAGATTCAGGGTAGGTCTTGGAATAATGTAGCAAATTCTATTTCTAATATTTCAGGTTATGTTCTTTGCTAACAGTTTCGGATATAATGCATAAGATACATTCCACATACTGGCGTAGGTCTGGGCAAAATTTTCATTGATTATAATTGATAATATCAAAGGTATACACTTTACAACTAAATCTAACGTGCGTACAAATAAAAACGAGACTCTGGATGCCTTGGAAACTAGTTTGTTTTTACAGTGTATATCTTTGACATTGTCAAATCATGACATTTGACAGGAGCTGTCAGCGACGTCTAAACTGAGATCTAAAGATCGAATTTGTTGAAGAATACATTAAATGTGTCTTGATAAAACTTAATTTAAAAGTTCTTCAACACAAGTTCAAAATGGTTCTACACTCTAGTTTCAAAGTGCTCCCTTGGCCTACGCAGCCTCGTTTTATTCTTATGTTTTTTTATCTTTCCGTTAGATTTCATGGTTTTTTGAGCTTCTTTAGTTTAAAGCTTACTGGTAAAGATAATGGTTTCACAATTTTAATTGATTTAACTTTCTTGTTTGTCCATATCTCTAAGACAATGAGCCACAAAAATTACAAGTTTAACAATTACATCTCGAAGGAAAGATAACACTGGTTTTAGGAAAGTATTAAAAACTACATTTTCATAAAAGTCAGAATGTCTTGAAATCTAGTTTTAGTTTTACGATTGACATTGACAAATTACATTTGACAGGAATTGTCCAAGCGACGCCCAAATCTTCCGGGTTTATGCTCGATGGTCCAAACCGACGCCTAGAGATGAAATTTCTTTTAAAAAATACCTAAAAAATATCTAAATAAAGAGTGTAGAAAATGTTTGGCCTGGTGTTTTAGACGTTTTAGATTTAGTTTAGTTTAGTGTCTTCTCTGCACACTTGTTTGGTTAATTGATTTGTATACAAGTATATGTCAGTATCAATGGTCTACACTGTAAAAATAGAACAAATGCTAGATTCCATGGCCTCCCAAGCTGTATGCTTTTTACAAATTGTGAAAGAACACTAGGATAAATATACTAGTTTTCAGGAAATTATACAATATTTCATTTCCGCGGTTTGTGGTACTGTGTCTAAAAATACAAAATATTTTTAATCCGACTTTATGGTTCGTGTGAAATGGAGTGAATCACAGTTAAGCCGCGACTTAACTTACCACTCTTCTATTAATAACATTATAGGAAAATTTTTCTTTTCATCTTTTGGCACTTGATACTAAGCATTTAAAGCTTCTTTCTGGAAGTTCAGACCAGTGCTGGGAACTGTTATAAAATTGCACGAATGTATGGCGTCTTAACGAATGTAACCGTCTACAACTCTGTAATTGTTAATTTCAGGACCTAACGGCAAGAAAATCACCAATCCTTTGGTGGTGTGCTTGAATTTAACCGGTTGCGAAACTGAAGAAACTGGCCAGGCTCGAGTAAGATTCCAATTCGGCGTATGGGACGCTAGCATCAAGCACTGGGAATGTTGTCCCATTTCCAGCGTCGTCCTGAACCTCCAAAACACTCACGAACTGCTATCTGTAGGCTACAAGAGCTTGGGAATCTTAGACCGGCATTTAGACAGTTCCAAAGACGTCAGTATTATGCTCAAACTGCAAATCATTCAAAGTGACGAAGAAGTGCACAGCTTGTCTCAAGACATGGCACGTCTGATGAGCAAACCAGACGACAAAGACACCCTGATCCAGTGCGCTTGTAAGGAGGGCGAGGAACCAATTAAGGTGCACAGTTGGATAATTAAGACGCGCAGCACGAAGTTGGGATCCAAGTTGCAGAAGAATGAAGGTGCCAAAAACGCGAATTTGGTGTACAAGTTGGATCTTGAGGATTTCCAGCACGGGCTGGTGACGGAATTGGTGCGATATATTTACACAGATAAAGTAGACAATGCCGAATCTCACGCCAGCAAGCTTTTGCCCTTATCCACGCGGTACCAATTGCCAGGACTCACGGCTTTATGTGAAAGGACTCTGTTGGAGAGTCTTACTCCAAGTAATATTGCCAACATTCTGTTGCTGTCGGACCAGTGCCGCTGCGATAACCTGCGCAAAGCGGCCCTACACTACTGTGAGAATTCCAACGAGATTAAAGAGAGCGTCCACATAGGTAATTGAGTAAAATTTCTGCAAGGCATTGTGAAATATTGTTGTTTTAAAAGGCAAGTCGTTGGCTTGGCGAGTTATGGAAATGGTCAACCCGGATTTGTTCCTGGAAGCGTGTGAGAGCTTCGGAAGCTCGTCCAGTAACTTGGACAGCCCCGGAACTCCAGGCTCCTGGAGCGACTAAGTTGATTAAGTGGATTCAAGCCAACAGTACAAAATGAGGATTTGTTTCAAAAGATCTGTGTTATTTATTAAATGTTGCCATTTGTCTTGTGATTTATCTAGTATATGCTTTAAGTTAAGTTGTATAAAATTTAGTTTTACTCTTTTTATATCATTTTTATAACAAAAAAATGTTTTGTCATATTTATTAAGTGAGGCTTGTAGCGATTTGCATGATTATTCTGTGTAATATAATTTGGAGCAAAATGTTTTATCAGTGCTACCACTACTTCCACAAATTAGTCCAGTCCGGGCTGTTTTGCAATTAAGGGGAGATTTCGGCAGGCAAATTCATGTTAAAAATGACGTTTATTCGTAGATAAATTTCTCTTTTATTTAAAGAGATATCAAGTCAATTTTTTTCTGTGTATAAAGGAACGTTAATTCTAATTCTTTTTCCAAAGTTCTTTAAGGAAACCTTTATAAAAAATACGAAAGTTGCTTAAAATTACAACATTTTCAACATGAATTAACTTAGCAACGGATAAGAAGTCTAAAAATTTGGACCTGTCCCGCCCTAAAGACATGCTTTCACAATACAGATTAAAATTCACACTTCTCTAGGAAATTCAATAATTGAGTAAAATATCTACGAAAACTGAATGTCAAGACAAATTTCTTACAACATCGGCCGTCAGCAAAGAGGGGAATACGCCCCCACTACCCACTACCGGTGCTCTGTCCATATTCAACCCAGAATTTTTATTATCCGTTTTATTATCTGTTTTTATTTACTGTGGATCGGACCGATTTAAATTGTTGCAATTACAGTCAACCCTCCAATATCGCGATTAATTTCTACCGCGTTATATATAGAGACCGCGATATAAGAAACTCTGAATTAAATAATACAAATAAGATTAATTTTTCATCGGTTTGCACAAAAACCACATTATGTGAATCTCAGAAATAAATAAATTGTAAATAAATCAGATCAATTTGTTTTGCATTCCATACAGGGCTGTTTTTTTAAGCGGCCTTTAGGAAATTTTGAACTTGCTATAGGGCTATAAATTTGAAATTTGGAACAAGGCCGAAATTAACTGAATCGAAATAAATTATTTTCAGTATGGCGGCACTTTTTCTTATACCGGAAATGGACGCCATATTTGTTATTTTAAACGGAATACCCCAGTTTTTATTCAATTTTTGAGTCCCCCTTTTCTATCTGAGTCCAGTGCATCTATGTTGTCGCTGTCTATTTGCATTGTTTTAGATATATTCTAATTATTTTACAATATTTTGCATTTACGATGTCTATACATAAAACAATTTCTCAGTAACCATGCGGAAAAAACGCAAACTGTTTTTTTCAGTCGATAATCGAAAATTTGTAAAATCTATTGCTGGAATCAACAATAATTAAATCACATTCTAATAATCTATATATATAAAGCGAAGTGTCCTCACTGACACACTCATCTACACATCTACACATGCACTGATTCACCGACAACCTACAGCCCAAACCGGGAGGGCTGGAGACTTGAAATTTTAGACACGGGTCTATCAAGGGCCGAGAATGAACGCTAATAAGGAGATTTTGCAAAATTCGGTCCGGTTCCTTTGTATTTAAATAAAAACCGAATAAAAACCGGTTAAAATAAGCAAAAAATGATCGGCTCGCGGAGACCGGGTTTTTTTTAGAAGCACGTGTCTAGCCAAAACAACTTCGACGTCGCGCGACCGGTTTACATTAAAAACACTTTCACTTTCTGCGTTCCTGATCACACTTTCGCCGTACCTAGCGAGGCGCAGATATTTCAATTATAATTTTGATTACAATTATAATGTCCCCGATCCGTGACTCATTTAAAAATTACCAAACCACTCCAAATTTAATCCGCCTACATTAAAAATCCTCAAATATCTCTTACCATTACAAACTTTACCAAATCAACCCCAAAAAATTCCCGAACTACGCCAAACTGACAAATTAGATCCGTTATCTTAAATCATCCCTTACCACCCCTTAGCAACCCCAAGTAACTCCAATCACTTTAAAATAAAACAAAATGACACAAACCATAGCAGACTATTCTCACACTCACACACATTATTTCGGCTACCAAAATTCACCCCCAACTACCCCTTACCGCCCCAAACTAAGCCCAATCACTTTAAAATTAGAAAAAATGCTACAAACAATAGCAAAACTATGCCAAACTCACCCAAATTACTTCGGCTATCATAAATCACCCCCAACTACCCCTTACCACCCCAAACTAAGCCCAATCACTTTAAAATTACAAAAAATGCCACAAACCATAGCAAACTATGCCAAACTCACCCAAATTACTTCGGCTATTATAAATCACCCCCAACTACCCCTTACCGCCCCAAACTAAGCCCACTCACTTTAAAATTACAAAAAATGATACAAACCATAGCAAACTATGCCAAAATCACCCAAATTACTACGGCTACCATAAATCACCCCCAACTACCCCTTACCACCACAAACTAAGCCCAATCACTTTAAAATTACAAAAAATGCTACAAACCATAGCAAACTATGCCAAACTCACCCAAATTACTTCGGCTATCCTAAATCACCCCCAACTACCCCTTACCACCCCAAACTAAGCCCAATCACTTTAAAATTACAAAAAATGCCACAAACCATAGCAAACTATGCCAAACTCACCCAAATTACTTCGGCTATTATAAATCACCCCCAACTACCCCTTACCGCCCCAAACTAAGCCCACTCACTTTAAAATTACAAAAAATGATACAAACCATAGCAAACTATGCCAAAATCACCCAAATTACTTCGGCTACCATAAATCACCCCCAACTACCCCTTACCACCACAAACTAAGCCAAATCACTTTAAAATTACAAAAAATGCCACAAACCATAGCAAACTATGCCAAACTCACCCAAATTACTTCGGCTACCATAAATCACCCCCAACTACCCCTTACCGCCCCAAACTAAGCCCAATCACTTTAAAATTACAAAAAATGCCACAAACCATAGCAAACTATGCCAAACTCACCCAAATTACTTCGGCTATTATAAATCACCCCCAACTACCCCTTACCGCCCCAAACTAAGCCCAATCACTTTAAAATTAGAAAAAATGATACAAACCATAGCAAATTATGCCAAACTCACCCAAATTACTTCGGCTATTATAAATCACCCCCAACTACCCCTTACCGCCCCAAACTAAGCCCAATCACTTTAAAATTACAAAAAATGATACAAACCATAGCAAACTATGCCAAACTCACCCAAATTACTTCGGCTATCATAAATCACCCCCAACTACCCCTTACCGCCCCAAACTAAGCCCAATCACTTTAAAATTACAAAAAATTATACAAACCATAGCAAACTATGCCAAAATCACCCAAATTACTTGGGCTACCATAAATCATCCCCAACTACCCCTTACCTCCCCAAACTAAGCTAAATCACTTTAAAATTACAAAAAATGATACAAACCATAGCAAACTATGCCAAACTCACCCAAATTACTTCGGCTACCATAAATCACCCCCAACTACCCCTTACCTCCACAAACTAAGCCAAATCACTTTAAAATTACAAAAAATGATACAAACCATAGCAAACTATGCCAAACTCACCTAAATTACTTCGGTTACCATAAATTAATAATCATTTTCAATCAAAATCTTCCATTTGGTTGTGTCATTTATAAATGCCTTATCGTATTAAATCATAAAATATTAATAAATATCTGCACATAAAACATATTGTTTCGACTAATAGACGTTATTCTGAATACTAAATTTGCTAATACCAATTTTGATTTTCTTCCACTTTCCAATAATTATTTGTTCCAGTTGAGATGCAAACATAAACGTATTTCTGAATTGCAACACGCTGACGGGGCAAGCCCTACCTTCTCAACATGCGTGAATTTGTATAAACAGCTCTATGGTTTTTAACTTTAAAGCGGTATAAACGCGGTGTAAACCCTAGATTTTCGTGAAAATATCTGAAAATTTCGAAATTCTGCAATTGAATTACAGAACTATTGTTGTGTTCGATAGTAAATTTATATTTGGAGTGGCACTGCCAACTCTGCCACCCCTGACGAGCCCCTTGCTGAATACTCTCCTTCCAGGGAAACTTTTGAAATCAACGGCAAAATAATTTAGGGCGCCTGAATGTGAAAATATCACTGTGTAATAAGTTCAGACTGACGTGGAACACTTGAAATTTCGGTATTCGTTTGTAATTCGTCACAGGTCCATGAAGGAATGCATGTTAATGTAAACAAGTGTTAGTTTGTCGGAAAGGCCGAATAAGATTTTTAACATTCCCGTCAAAATATTTATTTACTTTAGAATGTGTTGCAATATTTTTGTCGCGCCGAGACCGTTGGTTGTCGCCATTTGGTGATTTGGAACAGGAACAATAAATAGGATTGAGCGTGACTGATCTGGGTTTATGGCTAACGACGAAAGCGAAGTCCAGTACAAAAGACCAGTACGTTTCAAAATTCGTAAATTTGTAAATCTGATTGGCAGAAGGATTAGTTAGTAGTGGGATGATTGTGCTCTATAAAACGGATGTTTAGAGGCAGAATCGAGAGTTGTTACCCTAATCGCGAATTGTTCCAATCGCGGTCGCGACCAACACAATAGCCCCAGGCGCTTTGTAATTCCTGACAAATTTATCTCATCATATTAATATACATATTAATTAAGATCAAGTCTTTTATTTAACATCAAAAGTAAAAGAAAGTGCTACAGTTTATCAGAAGCGGGATTCTAATTGTGCTTGTCGGCGTGGATCAGTAATCGAAAGAATCGTGTGGAGAAGTTAAGTGTCGGATAGGTGTGCCAAGAGGATATCTGTCAGTGTGCGAAACGAGCAGTTGGAGCTGTACGACGTTGTCGCAAGTTTGTTATAAGAGCAAAAAAGTTGCCGGTACTTGTAACAAAATGGCAGATGGTGGCGAAGAAAATCCGACAATTGAAGAAAATGGAAATGTGAGGGAGCCTCGTTATTTCCGCAACGTGCACGAAGTTTTACCAGATTTTGATCCTGTCAAGGGTAACCTCTCAATAAGTCAATGGATCGACAAAATTGAAGAACATGGCGAGATATATGACTGGGACGATATCTCCATGAGACATTTCGCGTTATCGAAGTTGTGCGGTGTCGCGAAATCGTGGCGGGACAGTTTGCCGAGAAAAGTGCGAAATTGGCAAGATTGGTGCAAATTGTTACGCGAAAATTTTCCGTGCGACGAGAGTGAAGTGATAGTGAGGCTTGAAGCGCAAAATTACAAGAGAACATCAAACCAGGATATAGTAGAATATTTCTACGAGAAGCTTGCAAAGTGCAACAGGGCTAAGATGAGCGAAAAAGAAGCAATCGAATGGATCGTACATGGATTAAACAACTTCAAGTTCAGGGATCATCTTGGACCATTAAGTCGGTACAAGAAGCCGTACGAATTGCTACCAGACATCAAAGCCGCAAGTACTTACATAAATGATAGATTTAAAGAAAAGTCATCTTGGAAAGATTTTAATGGTGGTACTAATCAGAAAAAGAATTCTGAGAATTACCAAAATAATCAAAAAATGAGCGCCGCAAATGATGGCAGAAATAAAAATAGAACTAGAGAGATTGTTTGTTTTAAATGTCAGAAGAAAGGTCATTATGCAAGAGACTGTGGAAGGCAGAAAACCGAGCAGGCTGTAGTTAGCAGTTCTAGTAACGGAAATCCTGCAGTTTTGCAAATTGGAAATGACACTCATGGCAAGTACTTTAAGGATGCATTCATCAATGGAAAGCCTACGAAATGTTACGTTGACCTAGGCAGCAGCTGTGTTGCCATTCGTCATGACATATTAGAAGAAATGGGTCTCGCGTATTACGAGACTGACCTAGAACCTTTAGTTGGGTATGGTCAGGGAGTCGTAAAACCAATGGGTCTAGTCACCGTAATTCTAACAATAGACGGAGTGTCTGCAAAGGTCAAAGCACATGTGGTTCCAAACGAGAGTCAATTGGTACCTGTGTTGGTAGGTCACCCCTACACTGAACAAAGTCATGTGTTCATCTTGAGCACCACCAATGAATTGAAGATCAGCACAGACATTTCGGAACTAATGGATATTAAGTGTGAAGAATTGAAGAAGTCGAAGATTTCTACTTGTAAGTCAGCGCTGATTCCAGACAATTCTCTTGGACATTTAAACATATTGTCTTCTTTCAAAAACACTACCCTATGTGTTGAAGGAGGAATGCGGGAAAAAGGACAAGTTATTCCCAGATGTTTAATAACCACAGATGAAGAAGGAGAATCTGTTTTACCTGTTCTAAATGTTTCTGGCAAAACAATTAGATTTAAGGAAGGTGACACCATCACGAGAGGAGAAGTTTGTGAAATGGATGTTCCAACACCAAGACAACGACCACAATTAAATGAGCAACCAGTGACATTTGAAGAAATCAATACAGATCTGAATCGGGAACAAGCAGAAGATGTTGTGAAATTGCTGAATGAACAGAAGCATCTAATTGCTCGAGAGATGAAAGAAATTGGTTTAACGGATAGTTTGAGTCGAAATCCATCGGAAGCAGCTGAAGAAGTGGAACTTGTGGGCTTACCTGTGATGGGAATTACTATAAACACCGATTGGATCGCAGCTCTGCAAAGAAATGATGAAGAAATCTTGGCCGTGAAGAAGAGACTGGAAGATGATGACGCAGAATTACAGGGAAAGTTTACATTGTACAAGGGGCGTGTTTACAAGATAAAGAAAGGGATATGGAGGCTCTACGTTCCTAAGGATGTGAGATGCGAACTCGTCATGGAAGCTCATAAGTCGTTGATGCATTTAGGAATCGACAAGACGCTGAGTAAGTTGAAAGAATGTTATTACTTTCCGAAGATGCGAGAATATGTTGGTAAATATATAAACAGATGCCTTAACTGTTTGTACTATAAAACACCAGTGGGAAAAAGACCAGGGTTTTTGCACCCGTTAGACAAGGGTAATGCACCCTTTCAATGTGTACATATTGATCACATAGGACCTTACGTTGCGACGAGAAGTAAGAATAAATTTATTATTTCTATAGTCGACGGATTCAGCAAATACGTAATGTTGAAAGCTGCGCGTGACACGGGATCGGTTTCGGTTCTTAAATTTTTGGCGGAATTTATGTCTTGCTTTGGAAAACCGTTGAGAATAATTAGTGATCGAGGGACCGCTTTCACGTCAAATAATTTTGAAGAGTTCTGTAAGAAGAATGAGGTACAACATGTCAAGGTAGCCACGAGCACGCCACGGGCAAATGGGCAAGTCGAGAGGGTCAATACCGTAATCACTACGTGTTTGGCTTCGTCGACAGACAAATTAGAAGGTGACGATTGGGATGAAAAACTCTATCAAGTGCAATGGGCAATAAACAATAGTGTGCATCGTGTGACAAGACGGACGCCACACGAAATCGTTTTTACACACAAAGGATTCGGCTTATCAGAGAATCCTCTTTCTCAAGAAATATTGGCATTGAATGCAGAAATTGGAAGTGAACAACAACAAGCTGATGTGGAAGAATTGTTGAAGAAAAATCAAGATGTAATGAAGGCACGTTACGACAAAAATAGAAGAGAAGCACCGAATTACAACGAAAATGATTTAGTGTTAGTTCGGAGTGAAGCAGCAAGCACTGGTCAGAGTAAAAAGTTGGTTCCAAAATACAGGGGACCATACGAGGTGGTTAAGAAGTTGGACAAGGATCGCTATCTAATTCAAGACATCGGAGGCGAAAGACAAAGTGCTAAGTTGTATAAGGGCATCATTGCGGTCGATCGTCTGAAGTTAGTGCCTAAAGATAACCAAGTGGATGAGTAAAAAAAAAGCAGAGTAAAGTGCGCGAGTGTGACCCGTGTGCTTCAAAGAAGATAGGATTTAAGCAGAACGTATAATAATGTTTGATTTGTTTTTATGTTATGTTTTGTTATTGTCTCTATACTTATTGCTAAAATTATGGCAGCCATGTACTAATTTTGTTGTTGTATTACTTGTATTGTTTATAGTTGCTAAGGATTAGTTTGTTGAAACATGGTGTGTGTAGTAAAGTTGTGACTAGGATAGGTCATGATTCTCGAGGTCGAGAAAAAGTCAGGAAAGGCCGAAACTGTTGCAATATTTTTGTCGCGCCGAGACCGTTGGTTGTCGCCATTTGGTGATTTGGAACAGGAACAATAAATAGGATTGAGCGTGACTGATCTGGGTTTATGGCTAACGACGAAAGCGAAGTCCAGTACAAAAGACCAGTACGTTTCAAAATTCGTAAATTTGTAAATCTGATTGGCAGAAGGATTAGTTAGTAGTGGGATGATTGTGCTCTATAAAACGGATGTTTAGAGGCAGAATCGAGAGTTGTTACCCTAATCGCGAATTGTTCCAATCGCGGTCGCGACCAACACAATAGCCCCAGGCGCTTTGTAATTCCTGACAAATTTATCTCATCATATTAATATACATATTAATTAAGATCAAGTCTTTTATTTAACATCAAAAGTAAAAGAAAGTGCTACAAATGTTAATTTCTTAAATTCATTTCGTGAAAATTATGACGGGCCATACGAGTACACCTGTGCGAGTATTATTTGGTACATACAAATTAATCTCTTTTGTTATCCAAATTGTTTTTATACGCACTAGGCACGTGCACCTCATATAATTGTGAAAATTGCTGCTTCAGCGTCTGGAACGCTGGTATTCAACGTCGCCAAGGTCGAGGCGACGCATCGGTATTCGAAGTTCTATCGCTATTAAATAAATTATTTTATTCCCGATATTCCCGATTTGTTCTTGCCGTTAACAACAACTCTCCCCAATCGATTTTCGAAAAATTTCCAGCGTCGGACCGGACTTCACTTATTATCGTACGCTAATTTTTACGTTCAGTTAATGATAGTGGTGTATTTGTTCTTCACCAAACCTGCTCCGGGCAAAATCCGAAATTTTCACTGACATCATACGCTTAAGTATTGTGTGCTTATACACGATTTACACTATTTATTTTACGTACATTGCGTTCATTAATGGTTCTGCATTATTTATAACTAAGATGGAGCAGTTTGAAAATCTAATAGTAAGCGGAGAACAAATACCACCATGTATAATTCCCGTGAAAAGTGATGGAAATAGTCTTTTTTACTATTTTTCCTATTGCATTTTTAATACCGGAAATAGAGCTCAAGAGGTTCGCACTTTAATTCTTCATTTTAAAATTACCAAAATTTTTGTAAAATTTACCTGAATACGTTAAACACCCCAAACATAACGCACCATTCCAAACTATCCCTAAAAGTCATACACTTACCATTCAAAACTACTCCAGGTCAACCCATAATTAAAAAAAAATTACGAATTCTAAGCAAACTACGCCAAACTCGCATAAATGACTTCGAATTCCCCTAAATCACCCCAACCACTTCTTACCAAGCCAACCAAAGCCCAATCACATTATAATTACCAAAAATTTCGTTTAATCCGCCAAAGCTAAACCCTGCCAACCATCAATAACCATTCCAAACAATCCTCAAAGAAACCCATATCATCCGAAACAACCCCAAATCAACCTAATATTTTTGCATTTTTTTGAACCATAGCAAATCACGCCAAATTAACATAAATAACTTTTTTTATACATAATTCCCAAATACTTCGTTTTTATGGTGTGAAATTTTGTATTTATATATTTCAACATTGTCTTTAACGTTGTCAGAGAACTAAATGGGAATAATTTGGAATAATTTAGCTTCTCTGTCAACTCTCCTTCTCTTGAAACTTTTGAAAACAACGACAAAATTATTTGGGGCACCTGGATTTGAAAATATCACTCTGTGTAATAAGTTCAGACTGACTAGAGTGAAAAGAAAGGAGCTTGCACCCAGAAACGAAATTAAATGGAACACTTGAAGTTGCAATATTTGTTTGTAATTCGTCACAAGTCCATGAAGGAATGCGTGTTAATGTAAACAAATGTGAGTTTATTGGAGATGCCGAATAAGATTTTTACATTATTGAAGCAGCTTGAGCCTGCCACGTCAAGGGCAAGGTCACAAACGTGAAAAAGCGATGCTCGATTTGGTTTTATTCAATATCTATGCAGAAATTCGCACATTCCAAGCATTGGATAAGCCTTTCTTATCGTTTCTTAGAATTCGAGAATTGCTGGTTCAGCGTGTGGAGCAGTACTCGATCGCGGTGTTTAATTTTAACACAACTACAATTGTGAAAATTGCTGCTCCAGCGTCGGAAACTGTTCGCAAAGTCGCCAAATTCGATGAAGCGACGCATCAGTGTTCGAACGTCTACCACTATCAAATAAAGTATTTTAATTTAACATTTGATCCTCGCGTTAACCAAATCTGCCCCCAATCAATTTTCGAAAAATTACCAGCGTCGAACCGGACTCCACTTATATTTGTACGCTAATTTTTACGTTCAGTTAATGGTAGTGGTGTATTTGTTTTTCACCAAATTTGCCCTGGCTGAAATCCGAAATTTTCACCGTTGTATGTACCAGACATCACTGACATTCATACCCTTAATAATTATGTGCTTATACACGTTTTACACTATTTATTTTACGTACAATGTGTTCATTATTGCTTTACATCATTTATAACTAAGATGGAGAAGTTTGAAAATCTAGCGATGTACAATTACCACACCGTATTATGAAAGGTGATGGAAATTGTCTTTTTTAATATCTATGGTATTGGTATTGATATTTTAATACTGGAACGGGAGCACAAGAGGTTCGCACTTTAATTGTTCAACAAGTTTGTGTTAATGTAAACAAGTGTGAGTTCGTCGGAGAAGCCGAATAAGATTTTTACATCCACCATATTCCCGTCAAAATATTTATTTATTTTATATAGAATGTTAATTTTGCCGTTAACCAAATTTGCTCCCAATCACCATCGTCGTACCGGACCGTTCAGTTAATGATAATGTTGTTTTTATTTTTCACCAAATCTGCCTCGGCTGAAATCCAAAATTTACAGCGTTGGATCAGACTTTACTGACATTGATACGCGTTTTACACTATTTATTTTACGTAAATACATTGTGTTCATTATTGCTTTACATCATTTATAACTAAGATGGACAAGTTTGAAAATCTAGCGATGCACAAATACCACCAAATACCACATTTTACCACATACCAAAATTTTAATACTGGAAAGGGAGCTCAAAAGGTTCGCACTGTAATTGTCCAACCAGTTGCGGCCAGGTTTTAATAATTTTTGTGCAGTTTAGAAGAAGATAATTATGCTGAAGTGTTTGTTTATTCTGAAGATAAGTCAAAATCATCTACATACTGTTCTGTTTGTGAGTTGACTGCAGCAAAAGGAATGGTTCCATTGTGTTTTCAATTTTATCATAACATGATCAGCTAATTTGTAAACTTCGATTTCCCCGAAAATTATCTAAAGTTAATTTCGATTTCCTGGAATCGCTTATAGAACAACTGCGTCTTTGCCTAAAGAGTCTATTCAAGATTTTTCATCTCAGATATCAACCAAGGTATCCTCTTTGTCCAAATCATATTGAAGTACCCGGTCCTGACAACGAAGGTTAATTTCAACAAATTTGTTTATTTTGTGATTGAAAAAGTAGAGGATTCCTGTTTAATTGTATTATAATGTCGATTAGTCAACATCACCACTTTAGTCAACACTGCGTTTATTTAATCTACGTCCGGGCAACGCCGGGTACATTCAGCTAGTGATCAATAAAAACGGCCAAAACAAAACTTCACAATTTAATTTTTTTTTAAATAGCACGCAGAGTCGGTTGCACGAATGTGTTGGCACTTCTTGTATAAAAAACTAGCAACAAGAATATGGCATTATAGGAAGCTAAAATTAGAACCGGAGCAGAAACTAAGAAGCATTCTACTGGATCTGATAGAAATTATAGAAAAGCAGAAGTAGATATTATGGATAATTTACGCCTCCCTGAAACATATAAATTATAAGTAGACGTATTTTTTTAGGAATTGAAAAATGCTGGAAAGGAATTACTGAATTAGAGAGAACCGTCGACGAAAATCTCTAAATGTTATTTGAAGAAGTTGACAGCGAGCCATCTTGTTCGTGTTGTCAAGATGAGAGATAAAACCCCTCGTGCAAAAACTGTTATTTGTATAAAAATGTTTCAACCTTTTCAACAAAATGGGGTAAAGATCATGAATTAGCTGCTTGGAACATATACGTGTGTCTCAAAAGTCAATTTGTGAATGTGGGTTTTTTGTATATCCGTCTGAGTCATATTTAGCGGCTTGTCTAGATGCACCAGTAGATAATGATTGAGGTAAGATAGTAAAATGTCCATTTGCTGCAAAAGACTATAGTTCTCGAAGCAACATTGACTGGTAAAATCACAAGTTCAGAAAAACATAGTCGCATTGAAATAATCATTACGATTATTATTATAAAATTCAGGGACAATTTGAAGTCACCAATAAAATTATTATGTTTTTGTGTGTGGATACCAAACGACTTTTGTTATCCAAAGAGTTCAAAAAGATAGGAACTTTAAAATAATAATATTAAAAGAATTGTAAAAACCTACACAAACGCAAACATTTTACATATTTTCTTCCATAAATAACTGATAGACGATTCAATAGAAATAAAAATTAAGTATAATGTCCCTATTAATAATATTTGAATTTTGCGTTATTACGCCACCTACATTGTAAGTTGTGAAATTTGAATTAAAGGTATCTGTTTTTTTTAATTAATTCAGGAATCAAATAAAGGAGGTTTATTTATAAAAATAAATAGATTTAAGAAGGTTTAGACAACAAACGAAAAACTAGTTATTTGTGTATTAAAAATAGCACTTTTTTATATTTTGTTGTCAATTTTACAGATTTCTAGTTTACCAGTGTCAATTTTAGTAGTAGTAGTAAATTTTACTTGCAGAACAAAATTGAAAATTCCCTAAAAATCAAACAAAAAGTCAAGATATGTGTTCCGCCGTTGCGAAAGCTTGTTAAAATTAATAATGGCTGTGTTAGCGGCCGCCCAGCTCCTGGACGAGCTGATGGGTCGCAACCGCAACGTGGCCCCCAACGAGAAAGTGAAGGAATTGAACTGGGAAGACTCCGAGGTGAGCCGCACTAAAGTCCCGAAACAACCCCACACCTAACCTCAAATTCCAGTACTGCAAATATTTCATGGTAAAATTCTGCCCGCACGATTTATTCGTCAACACGCGTGCAGACCTGGGCGCCTGCTCCAAGGTCCACGACGAGGAAGTGCGCAAAATGTTCGAACAAGCGAAGCCTCACCGCAAAATCCACTACCAAGAAGAGTTCATCCGTTTCTGCTCGTCAATGATAAATGAAGTCGAGCGTAAGATTCAAAAAGGCAAGATGCGGCTTGCGCTGAGCGGCAAAGCCGAAATCCCTTCCATATCACCGGCACAGTCTCAGAAGAATCAGGAGCAAATCGATATCCTCAACGAGCGGATTAACGAACTGGAAGCTGAAGCGGAGCAGGCCGGAACTGATGGGAACGTGGAGCAGGCACAGGGGCTGATGAAGCTGTGCGACCAGCTGAAGGAGGAGCGCGACTCTTTGCGCAAACAAATCGAAAACGGGTAAAACAAGTCCATGATTTGTGTCGGTTATTTGTGGTTGTGTTTAGGCATTGGAATGCAACCGCTGAGCTGGCTGCGGCCCAAGAGAAACAAATGGAGGTGTGTCAGGTGTGTGGCGCGTTTTTAATCGTGGGCGACGCTCAGCAACGCATTGACGACCATTTGATGGGGAAGCAGCACGTGGGGTTTGCAAGACTGAAGTCGGCGCTGGACGAGATTGTGGGGATCGTGCAGGTGGCTAAGGACGAGCGCAGAGTGGGCCGGAGCGGTGGGTTGGAGGAAAGACCGCGTGAGAGGGAGCGCGATAGGGACCGTGACAAGAGGAGGGAGAAGGAAGTGGAAAGGAGTCGGTCAGAGCACAGGTGAGTGACTTTTAAATTGTTTGATTGGACGTCCCTAATGTGAGAATAGATTCGACAAGGAGAAGGAGAAAAGGGACAAGGATAAAGAGCGGAAAGAGAGGGAGAGACGGGAGAGGGAGATGCACCGGCCCAAGGAACGCGAGCGCGAAAGGGAGAGGAAACATCGCTCTGACCGTGATTCAGGTATGCTTACAATAATGTCTAAACTGTTTTGAAACGATCGTTTCCTGCAGGAAGGAGTCGACATCATCCGCATCGCCGCTGATTGGTTTTCACTGTTAGACCAGTAAGATCAAGCACTCCAGGTACGTTGCTTTCTATTTTACGTTTTAAATTTTTTTTCCAGCCATTCTGCAGGTTAGTGAATGCCTAAGTGCCATTAATTAATTATTTCAGAATTTGTTTTTTGAATATTTGGTAACGTTGTCTACACGACAATTGGACAAAAATTTGTATTTTTTGATTGGTTGATAATGTAGTCCAAGTGTTGTGATATACTCAGTGTGGGCACAAATCAACGCAGAGTGCAAGGTGTAAAAGCTGTTTTTTTTTTTGCTTCTTTGCGTTCAATGCGTGATTCTTTTACTTGTTTTTTGAACAGCAAATTCGATAAACTTGCCTTAGCTATTGGATTTTTTGAAAATTTCGACAAACTAAAATATGATATAAGATACGAATGCAATTATGTCTCATGAACTGATTGTAATTGTCGAGTACGAAAAATGGGTATCCAGTTCGTGAAGAGTAAACTGCATTCCTAAACTTCATTAAATCGTTCGAAATTAGATGATCTGGACATGAACTGTAGCAACCACCAATTGATTCAGTTGAGTGCACAAGCAGAACGTTTCAAGTAAAAGACAATTTTAATTTATTCACTAACTCAAGATGAACATGCCGCAACACTAGAGAATTTCAAAGTGCTTCCATGGCATACGCATAGTGGAATATTAAAAAATATATATAGGGTGAGTCATTAGTGGGGAATCGGTCCATAACTCCTTAATCATGTAAGATAGGAAAAAATTTTTAATACAATTTGTACACCGTTTCCCAGAATGTACAACCTAAAAATATTTTAATGTATAAAGGCGGTTCCAAAACTACCGCATGCTATACAACTTTGATTTTTCAAATAGAACTACCTATATTTTATTTTTCCATTAGAACCCCCTTTCACATAGATTTATGGTGATATAACTTATTTTACATTTTGGATCACCGTTATCAAATTATAAATTTTTTTCACATTTTTTGTCAGAGGTTTACTTAAAAATTTACTGAGAGGTCGTTTTAGCAGCTAGAAGGCTGAAAGTTGGTATAAATATGAAGAAAATGATTGCTCTTTACGCCAGGCATGCAAAATATAATTTTTACTATACAGGGTCTGCAATAATTCGTGTCGCATTATACTATTTTCAAATAAGCTTAACTTTAGTTTTTTAAATGGCACCACCTATATTTTTCTTTTCCATCGAATGTGTCTGTAGTCTGGCTACGTTTTTTATTAAGCTTGTTCTATAGCTAAAATTTATAATTTACGAGATATTTGATATTTTTGGCTGTGATACAGATTGAGCCAAGATAAAGTAGATAGTGTGCCATGAAAACCATGTTAATCATTTTAACTCACATTTCAACACTGCACAGTTGTGTCGTCACCGACTTGTCATTTGATTATCCATTCCATTATCCACAATAAATTTTATTTTACAAGAACAAATCGATTTGATTTATTGTCTGAAATTAAGCGGAACAACCAAAGAGAACATGAAAATAAGAATCTAAAATGCATTTAGAAGCGTTTGCCAGCAAATTTTACGAAATATTGGAAGATTATTCACCCACCGCGTGAAAATGTGCACAGAGAGGTGGCCGCAACATTGAATATATTATTTAGTTTAGCTTACTTTATTGAATTTTTATATTTATTTCTTTAAATGTTTATTTGTTGATTTATTTATTATTTAACGTTGAGCGTAAATTTTTGCCGCAAGCAAAGGATTTATTTCGCCTTCTTCCAGACAATAAATCATATCGATTTGTTCTTGTATAATCGAATTAATTGTGGATAATGGAATGGATATTCAAATAACAAGTCGGTGATGACACAACAGTGCAGCATTGAAATGTGAGTTCTATGATTTCCACTATCTACCTTATCCTGGCTCAACCTCTATCACATCCAAAAATATCAAATATCTCGTAAGTGATGAATTTTTGCTATAGAACAACCTTAATAAAAAACGTAGCCAGACTCGAGGCGAATTCGATGACATACAAAAATATAGGGAGTTCCATTTAAAAAAATTAAGTTAAGCTTATTTAAAAATAGTATAATTTGACACAAATTTTTGCAGAGCCTGTATAGTAAAAATGATATTTTGTACATCGGGCGTAAAGAGCAATCCTTTCTTCATATTTGTATCAAACTTCAGCCTTCTAGCTGCTAAAACAACCTCTCAGTAAATTTTTAAGTGAACCTCTGTAAATGACAAAAAATGGGAAAAAAAATTGATAATTTGATAACGGTGATCCAGAATGTAAAATGTCTTATATCACCATAAATCTATGTGAAAAGGGGTTCTAATGGAGAAATAAAATACTGGTAGTTCTATTTGAAAAAAGAAAGTTGTGTAGCAATTATGAGTTTTGGAACAACCTGTATACGTGAAAATATTTTTAGGTTGCGCAGCCTGACAAACGGTGTACAAATTGTCTTTAAAATTTTTTTGTATCTTTCATGATTTAGAAGTTATGGACCGATCCCTCACTACTGACTCACCCTGTATACAAGTGACTTTTTCACTAACTAAAATAAATCGTGTTTGATGTCCTTTATTTAAACATAATGTAGAAAATGTAGTATTTCCTTCAATTTTTTGCTTACAAACAATATATATTATGGTATTATGGTGCAGAATTATTACAATGTAACGGTAATTCACTTGACTTTAAAAACAAAAAAATTGCGAACGTTAACACAAGCTTAATTCGAAATAAATTCATAAAGATGCAAAAGCAGCAAATTTAAACAAAGAAAACAACTATGTGATATAATATCAACGCTTATGAATTTTCCCCCATTGTTTTAGAGAAAAAAATTGTCGAAAATCCAGTGCAATTAAAAAAAATTAATAAACCCTAAGAGTCAGATCGACGAAACTTGGTCAACGGTTGGACAAAAGGTTCAGCTATGTGTAGAGGCCTAAACATTTTCAAAAATATTCCTGGAGAAGAAGAAAACTCAGCTGCCATTCAATAAATCCAAAAAGCATAAAAGTCGATTTTTTCAAATTGCAACCATATGTTTTTATTACACCTTTCAATAGATAAATTTATTCTCGATCTGATGATGTATCCTGTTCCTATACTTAAAATGGGCGGTTTTTGAGTTATTTGATATTTGCTACTTTTCTTTACGATTATGAGATCTTATGGAGTTAACTCTGAAAGTAGGTTTGATATTTGCGGAATTACAGTTCTAATTCATTTGTAATGCTACATTTCCCTAATAAAGATAATTTAAATTCTCTGTTCAGACACTGGTAGAAAGAATCTTCACAAATTTTCTTACTGATAACAATCTTATGTTTTCATTTATCATTTAGTAAATGCAATATGAGGAGAAAGTGCATAAACGTTGTTAACATAGGACAAAATATGTTAAAAATACGTATGTTGTATTTAAAATAACAAAGTTGATACCAATTTCCAGTATATATAATCCTAAGTCGCCCAATCATGAAAATATTTTCAGCAAGTAGATCTTATAAGTTTATAGTGCCAGGTTTCAGTTCACTCGGTTTTTCCTAATAGGCCATCGTCTTGAAACAACCTGTATATACAGGTGTCCCAGCGCTGCGGGAAAGTAAGATTACTCTAAAATGAAAAAAATATATCGTGGCGCGGTTTTCGACTGAACGTACAATGCATTTAAGAGAACATTCTGAAAATATCTGCTTATGTACAGTATCTTCACATACAGAGTGGCGCATCAACGTTATGTTTTTTTAAATTTAACACTCAGTATGTTACACTATGTTTGGATTCCTTATCAAAAAATAATTATACTTTGTATAACTTTCTAACGTGAGTTGTTTTGCTATTATTTGACATTTTATGCAAAGAAAAGGCCCTTTTGCTCCCCAACTAATGAGAATTTTGCTAGAAAATTTTCAGTATCGTCTAGTTTATAGCGGTCATTTTGAATCGTAATAATTTAATATAATAGTAGACTCATAAACGTAAATTGTTAATTTAATCCATGATTTCAAATGTATAGCCAGTATATTTTGGTACCAGACCTGACCTGACCGGATCTGATTCAGTTAATTCCTTCATCAGCCTCCAACTACTGGGTAAAATATTCCTTATCAATATCGTCACACCCATTTATGTTTGTTATGAAATCATAAAGACCCGCAATCTCACGATTGGAAACATCTTCTTTAACTGGTACTTCTGGATCTAGAATTTTTGCCCACGACTTTTGAGGTGTGGACTCTTTGACTGTATTCCAGGAATTGGCTATTACGTTTTTGAGATTGATTTTCTTAAAGGAATCGGTCAAACTGCGCGTTCCTTCTATTGTTTCTAAAATCTGCTACAACAAAAAACAACGATAATTTGTCCTCAGATTTTCTAACACTCTTGCTTGCTTGGAGCAACGCTGTTATATTAGGAGGAAGAAATACAATGTTTTATAGCTCCACTTTGCTATGAGAGGGCACATTGTCAACCAGCGCCTTTGGAACAGACCACATTTTCGAAAACATTTCTGCCCTCGAGCAGATCTTCGAAAAACCAATGTTTTAGTAAATTGGTATCCATCAATGCACTCTTCCAATGCTTATTATACATAGACTGACAAGACATTTGGATTTGGACAAGATATGGATTTGATTGCTTTGAACACACATGAGGGTCAACTTGTGCGTTCTTGAATTCCGCATGCAAAAACGGTAACACGTTCTTTACTCCATTTATGTCCACCCATTTAATTTTTCGAAGCTAATGTCTAATGGAAACATTTTATAATTTAACCCAATTATAACAATTAACATCTGCCGATGATTTTTTTCTACAAATTTTTTTTTTTTTCAATTTTTGCTAGCAGTAAAGTTTGCTTTGATAACGCGTTCTTCGCTTATTTTTATTAATAGCTGTTCTGATTTGTTGGGTGAACCATTAGTAAAGGGCATCATCTACTCCGAAAAATCATAAAAATAATGTTTTATTTTGATTTGAACGTTTTTCTCAATTTCACACTTTGTAAACATAACCAAACTATTGTGTAAAAATATGCCATAACAGGAGCATACAAAAAACCAGAGGCTTAGGAGCCCGTGGAATCTAGCTTTTGTTCTATTTTTTTAAACTTGACGTTGACAAATAAAATTTGCACGATTGTGTTCGTTGTGTTCGTGGTCCAAACCGAGGCCTTGAGACGGAATTTGTTAAAGCAAATACAAAATGTATCGTATCCGAAACGGGGAAAAAACAGAACTTAACCTTAAATTTCTCGAACTCAAGGTAAACCTTTTTCTGCACCCTAATGAATTTCAAAATATTTTCTTGTCCTACGCTGCCTCATTACGTTTTTCTCGAAATTTTTATATTATTGTATTTTTGTCTTTGATCAACTTTACGGCGGTTATAAGCAGTATAGAATATTTTATCATACAACACATCAAACTTATTCATATTCGCCACATTGAAAAAAGTTTTTACACCTTGTATTTGTTTGGAAGGTTTAGGTAATCGCTGCAGAAATTTGAACCTTTCGAACAAAGTTGGTTTTTGCCCAAGATTCAAATGCAGAAGCCCATTCGGTTTCCGATCAATTTTTACATTCAACTGGGCTCCCAATTCCACAATCAAAGATTTTGGGGCCGTTGTTGCGGTGTGCATTTCTGATGATTTTTTTGTAATGACATGTTGCGTGTAGGAAGAGCTGAACACAGATTTTTTTTCTTATGAGTTTTCAGCTGTATCGTTCGAGATGGTGTCGCCACTTGGTTGCACTCACATTCGGTTGTTTTTGTACTTACCTGACATTTTGAACGAGGTATTTATACATAATAGGAGTTATGGTCTAGGTGCGTGGTCGATTTTATCCACGAGACCATGAGAGAGCGTTGGGTGTCGTGGATGGAACTCGACGACGCCGTGTTAGTTCAAATCACGACGTTGTATCCGAGGTATTTATCCATGTGTTTTGAAGGGACGTCTCCGAACCGCCGAAACGATTTTAGATGGTCTTGTATGGTTCGGAGACGTTTCGGATGAATCAGTCGGCCCGAATCATCCAAAACCACCTGTTTCGTAACAGCGTCTCATCCATGGTCTGGATTTTTGCAGTTGGCAGCAAACAGGTGAGGTTTACAAGCGAGCAAGAGTTTCGAAGTGATCATCAGGACTTGTTGTGACTTGGTCCACGGTCTTCTGTGCAATGAGGTGACCATTGCGCTTCCATTTGCGTTAGCAGGAATGGAAGCGCAATATTTTATACTCGTGTAAATTCTAGTTTATTGAACTATTGTAAGATTAAATACAAATGAAACATGGCAATACTAGTGGAGTTTTATTTTTCTTCTGGGAAGGAGGAGCGAATCAATACATGTGTCCCGTTTTAAGTTTTATCTCTCACTTACTAATTACAATAATTTACATATTGAGTTTCGGTTAAAACTGATCGTACGAGAAACAGACACAGTTCTGCTATATGTAGACAGAAAAGGCACGGATAGAAGAAAAGTTCTACGGAAAGCACCGGAAAAAGCATTCGAGTCGTCAGTACCCGAACGAATTTTCTTGTAGAAGAGTAAACGAGACCGACTACATTTTACTTAGTTTTAATTCGGAAGTGTCTAATCTAAAAGGGGACCAAAAATATCACAGACTGCCCCAAATTTCAACGACGAAAGCCGACCCCAACGAGTTGGGGCCGACTTTTCACTAAATAAACTCTAACAGTAAAATAAATAACGAACTAGTTGTTTATTTACGATTTTAGATTCATTTTACTCCTATCAGAAGCTCCCGGAAGGCGAAATTGAGATTGTCGATTTAAAGAGTTGTTTCCCTCGAAATTATTGCCCCATAGACGAAATTGACTACGATTTAAGCGAATTTTGATTTTCTGTGGCTTAGACGAAAGTTAGGTCCACAGATTCAGTGCTTGTGTGAAGTTTAGTTTTGGCGAGAGTAATTTACTCTACTTTTATTCTATCTAATAGTTTACGTTTACGATTTTAACACTAGTCGTTTAGTTGTCTCGATTAATTCATTTGATAAAATTCGCCATTTTGTCACTAGAACAACATGGCCGACGCTACTTGCTAATCCATCGATGGCACAATACCAATGAAGCTTACGAAATTGTACAGGTGTCAACAAGACGTCGATAAATTAAAACGATTGGCCATCCGTGTTTTACGTACTACACATCCTAGTGATTCGTAAGCACCAGATCTGGCTTATCAGCATTTGCAAAGACCCTGTATAGTGTTCTTACTTATAGTTCTGATATTGGAGTATGTCCTAGTTTCTGCCGAATTTGTGACATTTTTAGTGGGTTTATTCTTAAACAAAATATCTTTCTTATACGACGACAATTCCTAACCGTAAACACGTTTCAACAAGTGTACAAAATCCTAAAACACGCACTACAGATATGTAAAAATAAAAACAGAGACTAGAAAACGCTTTTTACAATCAGTACACGCTATTTACAGATATAAAAATAGGTAACTAGGGAAGAATCACACGAATCATCAAAAACCGTGATTTTCTCTACTTACTACTTACCACTAACACCGATTTTCGTTTTCACTGTCCCTTTTTTCTCGTTGTTCGTCTTTATCCACTAGATTTTCGCCACTGCCGTGCGTTACGTCGAAAATGTCGTATTCGTTGAACTCCTTCAAGCTTTCGTCCAGCTTCCTTCGCTCCGTAATGATCCTCTGGACGCTCTCTTGGCTGTCGTGCTTCGGCAGCTTCAGCTCCTTGGGTGCGTTTATTTCGGCCGTCTCCACGTGGGGCACCGACAAGAAGGGCGTTTCTTCGGTCACGTCCATCGACGGCTGCTTAGCGAAGAGGTGTTTGGTGCTTCCGTAGAACTTCGGTTTGGGTTCCGGCGGAACCTTGAGCCGGATATTCTCGTTGGTTTCGTTGATTCGTTTCAAGGGGAACCGTTCCTCGCTCCGTGGAACCTTCAACAAGGCCCCGCCCTGATTAAGCGAGATGATCTCGTCGAAGTTCGTCTGCTGCCTGTCCGGAGCTTTGTGCTCTTGGATGCTGTAAATGTCGGAAATTGACTCGTCGATGTTTCTGATTCCGTCCAAGTTGAACATGTTGGTGATGGGTTGGTGGCTGTGTAAAGTCTGGCGACGCGTTTGACTGAACGTTGGGTTGCGCTCATGAGTCGCTTTGGTTCCCGGAGGGTTGTATGTGAAGTTGGATGGCAGTGACAGCACCTGCAACATGCATAAATAGTACAAATCGTGACTTTTATAGGGCCGGTATTATAAACGGTGGTAACCAAGAGGTAGAAGTTAAACCAGGTTCAAGTAGGACATGCGCGTCTTACGATCAGTAGTAAAAGCTTGAACCGAGGTTAAACCTTAGTTAGCTTGATCGGTGGATTTCGATGGTTTAACCATAATTCAACCCTAAGTTAACCTCAAAATTGTGCTTTTTGATACATTTTCTGTTGAAGACGTGAGACATGACAAGACTTGCACAATAATTAAACTAACAATATTGCAGCAGCATCGAATAAATTAATAGATGAAGAATATTTGCCGGAATTAGTGAACTTAGTCGAACATTGTTTAAGACGCAAAAAAAGAGCATTTGGCAAAAGAACGAATCTTTTAAAAAATGGTCCCAAGACGAATCCTCTCCTACTCAAAGATAAATTGTTATTTTTAGAAAGAAGGTTTTAGCACATTCTGTGTTTGTGTTTTTATTATTTGTAAGAACCATGCTGGTGTCGTCTGCGAAAATATTGTTCCTAACATTCCGTTTTCACGAAACAAGAACAATCAATGTTGATCTTGTGTTCACAAATCCACAGCTCCTAAATATATAAAATAATGTTACTCCAGCTTTCCACGCTTTCCATGTTGTATTGGTGCGGTAAATGGATTCCTGTTAAAATCCAGTCGCCGGAATGAAAAAACGCAGCCTACCTACCCCCCTCTTTGCGCTAAACTTTGGCAATGAATTTAGAGTTGAAAAATAATGTAGAGAATTTACTATTTACTAGGAACTTTCGAGGTACAGCGGGGGACAGATATGCGATTTAAATGCTAAAGTGTGGCTGCAACCAGCAATACTTTTATTGATGGGGAAGGAGCTGTGGGCAGATCCCAAAGCTGGAGAGGATCATGGAGGGAACCATTGGACGGCTTTTAGCAGAAAGAAACGGAGGCACTAAATGATTGTGTTGATGCATAAGTTACCTAGCCATTTTTTAAATTGAATGCAAATACAAATAGCGGACTATTGATCGCATTCTATCTGCTGAGCCATTTTTCTAGTCGATTGGCGCGAATATTCCTAAATAAGCTGATTCAATCGCTCTTCATCAAACTCAGACGGTCGATCCGAGCGTTCCGCGTACTTGCGGTCAAATAGGCCATTTTTTAATTTAATAAACCAGTTCTGGGTCGTTCTTTCAGGCATTGCATAGACAATACAAATCTTGCAGTATAGAATATTTTTATTTTATCTTACATTGCACACTAACTCTGTCTTTCGGTGAACAAAAAACTTTAAGTTTTATCTCGGAAGGGATTTCGCCGGTTAGCCGTAGTATGAACAGACCTACAAATTCTGCGACACCGCCTTCAATCGCGCCGCGTGACTTTGTATAATAACACCAAATTTGATGTATTTAATTGTTTGAACCAAGAAGTTACAGACTGTTATACATTCTCTTACAGAAAGTGACTCATTAAAACCAATTACAAAACATTTTCAATGCTGAAAATTTGTAAATTTATCAACTATTGTAGTTTAGTGTAGTATTGTAGTGATAGTGGGTTTCTCCATTAAATCTGGTAGGATAGCTTGGTAAAGAATGAGATAATAAATACAATCCTTCCAGGAACCGAAGGCCAGCCAACCCGAAAATAAGCAGGTAGTCGCATATAATTTTAAAGGTTTACAGGGTTTTAAGATTTTCATTCAATCTTGGTAAAATATTGTATATATGTATTCAAATATACCTACTGTAGAATAATGTTTTAATACGTATTTATCAACAAAGACTTAACCGATCTAAACGATCTTGGTTCTTTATACTCTCTCTTAGAGGAAGTGGCCCATTAAATACATTATCAAACCTTTTCAACACTCATATTTTGTAAAAAATTAAACTAATTTAGTGTAGTGTAGTAGTAGTAGTTTTGTCCAATGGGTGTTTAGTAATAAATGAGATAAAAAAATGCAAGCTTTCCCGGAACCAACACGAAATTAAGCAGGTAGTTGAATATAATTTTACAGAGTTTCAGGATTTTTATTCTTACTATGAAATTTTGTATGTATTCAAATGTATTGTAGATAACGTTTTAAGAGAGACCTCAAACGGAGCTCTTATGGAGTTTCAAATTTTAAGCTGAGAAGCGAGAACTCCACATGTGGTCCATCTACTGAAATCAAATTTATACCTCCTGAAAGTATATTCAATTCTCTACAATATGATTCTTTTATTTTTCCTAAATGTTTGTCTCTAAAGTCATCAACACACTGATAGAAAAGTTACTGTTTTGAAGAACAAACAACTTGTAATATCTAACGTTTGAAAACAAAGATCAAAAATTTGTTCGTCATTTCACGTCGATTACAAAAAAACCCGGTCTAAATTAATCGAAATCTTCTGAAATTTGCTGTTCTTCACTATCAGGTCTCAGCTAGCAAGTATATTTCCCTAACCCGCACCCTTATTTTATGGGAAAAGTGTATTCTTACCACTAGCATAATTACAAGCAATAAAATATTTAATTTTGGGGAAAAGTGTATTGGAATCACCAATACTACGTCTGCGAACTGGAGTCAAAATCGCAATTTAGTGTTTCTATTTTTTTAATAGGTCCATTAGTGGATTCTCGGATTCTAATTTGGCACGCGATCTATCTTTCTAAAATATTTTGATCAAAATGACACTTCCGATTATATTGGAAGTGGCCTTCAACTTATTTTAAATGGAACAAATTTTTTTGATGCCGTTACATTGTTTGCTTAATTTGCTAAATTTTTGATCTTAGCTAGATATACTTATTGTTAAGGTTACGGGAATATTACAACTTTTATGGAAAATGCAATGCAATATGTTAAAACAATGCAATTATACCATGTCAATATCTATATCTATAGAATCATTCGGTGACTTGACGAATCTCCTACCAATATTTTTATTTTCTGTTCTGATAACTTTCATCAGAAATTCGGGTGAAGTGACATCGAAACGTCGTCCAAATTACGAGAAATATCCAGAAAGTTATCGGATATTTGAGAATTTTTCTAGGTGTTTGCCCCGGCCGTAAAAATGTAAATGAAGCGAGTTTGCCGCAGGTAGATACGCACCAATATAAAAGTGCATCAAAATGAGTGCGATGCTGCTCGCAAATATAACTTCAGCCCCATGATTTTCAATCCAGGTTCGCGGAACACTGGTGGTCCATGAAGCCAGTTCAGTTCAAGTGTTCCGGGAATATATCAAAAAATACATAATTAAAAATTGTTGCAAATATGTTTTTTGTAAAAATTGGCGCCAGATATTTAGTAAGATGATACATGAAACGTGTGAACCGGAGTAGATATTGCCCCGATCGCCGATCATTGTGCATTGTGACAATGTTTATAGTTTGGTTAATTCTGGAAAATATTTTGCATAAATTATCCAAACCAGAAATCGTATTAAACGAGATCTATTGAGAAATGAACCAACTTTTACTTCATTACCATCAATTCTATAATATACAGAACAAATTTTCTCGCTCAAATATAAAACTGTTTGGCGTTATCATTATTTAATAGAAAAGCCTCTGCTTTACAAAACACTTTGTTTTTTTATTAGATTAAATTTTTGCGGATTTTTAGACTATTGGAATGAAGTGTCAAGTGGACAAAAACGAACATTTCAGACACCATTTCTTTCAGCGTTTAATCGAGGTGTTAATAAAGCTACTGAAACTGCTCCAGAGATTTGTGTTGTCTGTAGAGAGAATAAAATGCCTGAAAGAACGGTTCGGAATTGGTTTATAAAATTTTAAAATGTCAATTTTGACCACAAGGACGCATAACGCTCGGGTCGAAAGTTTGAGTTTGATGAAGAGCGATTGAATCAGCTTATTCAAGATTATCCGCGCCAATCGTCCAGAGAAATGGCTCAGCAGATCAAATGCCATTAATGAACCATTCTCCGCTTTCAATTTAAAAAATTGCTAAAAAATTGATAACTTATACATCAATGTAATAATTTAGTGGCTCCATTCCGTTCCGCTAAATGCCGTTCAATGGTCCCCTCCATGATCCTCTCCAGCATTGGGATCTGCCCACAGACTCCTCCTTTCGATAAAGGTATTGCTGGTTGCACCCATGTTGCGCCTTAAATTCGCATAATTTTTGGCCGCTAGTTTACCACCCCAAGTTATCCCCGGTTCAGCTGACCCTATCCTAATTATGCTTTATAGAACGGAAATCTACCTGAACCGTGGTCAACATTTGAACTGAGTTTAGCTGAACCATTGTTTAAGTATATAAGTATTAAGTATATACTTAAACAATGGCTGAACCATGAGTTAACCAACGTTTATAATACTGGCCCTTAATGTTCGTGTTCCATACTTTAGTGAGCGGTTTGTGTTGTCTTTGACATTCCTGGTCGAGCTGCAGCGCCAAGCAAAGCTCGCGCTTCTCTTCCATTTCTTGTTTCTCTTGAAACTCGCGCTCTAGTTGGTTGTCCAGGTCCTGCTCGTCCTCCAGGTGTTTGTGCGATTCCTCCAGGTGCTTCATCAGCACCTAAAATCGCTTCAATCATTACTCGTCCAGTGCGGAAGAGCGCGTCTTACAGCGACCACGACGTTCACGAGCACGAACTGCGCCATCAGCACGAATATGACGAAGAAAATCGGCGCGATTATCTTTGATATGCAACAATTGGTGACGCAGTCGGACGACGGGTCGCATTTCTCGTCGCTGAGGGTGTCCTTCATGATTCCGTTCCAGTTGTCGCCGGTGGCGACGCGGAAGAGCGTCAGAAAAGCCATCCCAAAGTTCTCGAAATGCGCGTGTTCCCCTAGTCCCTGACACGTGTTAATTTTGCAATCAAGCCGGCCGAAGAGTTCGACGCCAAGCGCTGCGAAAATGAAGAAGAGAAGAAAGAACAACAAGCCTAAGTTGCCGACTTGGGGCAGCGCCTGCATGACGGTGTCCAGGAGCGCCCTAATCCCTTTGGCCATCTTGAGCAGCTTAAGAACGCGGGCGATTCGCATGACTCGCATCACCCTCAAAACCGTTGGGTTGATGGGGATGATGTTGGATTTCAGCTCTTCCAACACGATTCCCACGACTGACAGCTTGACAATGACCACGTCTAGAATGTTCCACTTGTCTTTGATGTACAGCCCAAAACCCAGGGCAATGACTTTCATGATGCTCTCCAGAATGAAAACGGCGGTGAAGAAGTAGTTGAAGATTTTCAAAACGTATGTGAGGATGTTGGGCATTTTGTAGCTCTCAGTCGCCATTGTGACCACATTCAAGCCGATTACGGCAGCGATCGCCAAGTCGAAGTATTTGGAAGTGACCACGTTGTGTATGAAGAGCCTCCACGGCGCGTAGTTGCTGTAATACGGCGGCTCGTTCATTTCTACAAAACAAGAATGAAACACGACAAAAATTATTGGGGCAACATACTGCGGCGCCGTTTTTCCAATTGCAAAGCTCGCTTGGCCGCTCTTCTTATCCGCTCCTCTTTTTCCTGCTCCTCCCTGCACCGGTGGAAGTTTTCCACGACAACCCCCACGAACATGTTAAGTACGAAAAATCCGACCAACAAGATGAACGAGATGAAGTACAACAGCCTCCACTCCGAGTAGTTGATCATGGGCTGCTGGTCAAGCCCCACGGCGTCCAAACCATTATACATTATATTAACCCAACCATCCCTCGAACTCAACACGAACAAAGACATCAACGCCTGTCCCAAATCGTCGAAATTGTACTTTTGGTTCTCCCAGTCGTAGTCGCGGCTTATACAGTCGTTTCTGGTCACGATCCCTGTTAAATTTTCTCCGACGCAGTAATAGAACGAGCCCTTAAACAGCTGCACTCCCAAAATTCCGAAGATGATGAAGAAGGTGCAGCAGATCAGGACTATGTTGCCGATGGGTCGCAACGACGAGAGCAGCGTCTGAACGACGAGTTTGAGACCGGGAGCTCTGTTGATGACTCGCAAAGGGCGGAGTGACCGCAACAAGCGGAACACCTTTGCTTGGATTAGTGATTGTCACCACTTCTCGTGGACTTACCCTTAAGATACCGAATATGCGAGGACTGTTGGAACGAATCAGCGACATCAACAAGTCCACGATGGAGATGATGACGAGGGCGCCGTCCATGATGTTCCATCCAGAAGTAAAGTACGCGTTGGGGCCGTAACACATCCCCGCAGCCACCACCTAGAGTACAACACCTCAAAGTATGTGGATTTAAGGGGAGATTTCGGCAGGCAAATCCATGTTAAAAAATCACCTTTTCTTCGTAGACAAATTTCTCTTTTATTTAAAGAGATATCAACTCAATTTTTTTTCTATCTATAAAGGAACTATGATTCTATGATTCTAGGGCGGTACAGGTTCCTTTTTCCAAATTGCTTTAAGGAAACCTTTATAAAAATTACGAAAGTTGCTTAAAATTACGACATTTTCAATATGAAATAACTCTGCAACGGAAAAGAAATCTAAAAATTAGTATCTGTACCGCCCTAAAGACGGGCTTTCACAATACAGATTAAAATTCACACGTCTCTAGGAAATTCCTTAATTGAGTAAAATTGAGTAAGAAAACTGAATGTCAAGACAAATTTCTTAGAACTTCGGCCGTCAGCAAAGAGGGGAATACACCTTCCACTACCGGTGCTCTCTGTCCAGATTCAACCCAGAATTTTTATTATCTGTTGGCTCAACAGTCAACCCTCCTATATCGCGATTAATTCATACCGTTATAAGAAACTCTAAATTAAGTAATACAAATAAGATTAATTTGTACCGGTTTGTATAAAAACCACGTTATGTGAATCTCAGAAATAAATAAATTGTACATAAATCAGATCGATTTGTTTTGCATTTGTTTTTTTGAAAGCGGTCTTTAGAAAATTTTCAACTTCCTATAGGGCTATATAAACTTGTAATTTGGAACAGGGCCGAAATTAACCATTCTGAATCGAAATAAATTATTTTCATAATGGCGGCTCTTTCGCTTATACCGGAATTCGACGCCAACTTTGTTATTTAAAACGGAATACCTCTGTTTTTATGCAATTTTCGAGTTTTTTTAGGGCAGTGCATCAATGTTGGCTCTGTTTATTTGTCATAGTTTTAGACATATGCTAATTATTTTACAAAATTTTGCATTTACGATGTCTATAAATAAAACAATTTCTCAGTAACCATACGGAAAAAACGCAAACTGTTTTTTGCTGTCGATAATCGAAAGTTTGTAGAATCTATCGCTGGTATCAACAATAATTAAATCAGATTGTAAGTACATGATTAATAAAAAGGCCCAAAACAAAACTTTACAATTTTAATTTTTTTAAATGGCACGTACAGTCGGTCTCACGAATGTGTATTGTATATAAAACGCGCAACAAGAATATATAGCGTTATAGGAAGCTAAAATTAGAACGGAAGCAGAAAACTAACTAGCATTCTACTGGATCTGATAGAAATTATGAAAAAGCAGAAGTAGATATTATGGATAATTTATGCCTCCTTGAAACATATAAATTATAAGTAGACGAATGATTGGATGAATTGAAAAATGCTGAAAAGGAATTACTGTATTAGAGAACAGTCGAGGAAAATCTCTGAATGGGGGGGTTATTTGGAGAAGTGAGCGATTGAAGAAGTTGACAGCGGGAAACTTTGGTCGTGTTTTCAAGATAAGAGATAAAACCCCTCGTGCAAAAACTAACACTTGTATAAAAATGTTTCGACCTATTCAACAAAATGGGGTAAAGATCATGAATCAGCTGCTCTGGAACAGTGTGATCTCAAAGGTCAATTTGTGAATGTGAGTTTTTTGTACATCCGTCTGAATTATATTTAGGGGCTTCTTTAGATGCACTAGTAAATATGGACGGGATCATTGAGGTAAAATGTCCTTTTGCTGCAAAAGACTATATATAGTTCTCGAAGCAATATTGATTGGTAAAATCACAAGTTCAGAATAACATTATCACTATTATTATCAAATTCAGAAACAATTTGAAGTCACCAATAAAACTTTTTTTTGTCTGGATACCAAACGACTTTTATTATCCAAAGAGTTCAAAAAGATAGGAACTCTGGAATAAATAATATGAAGACAAAAATTTCAAATGTAAAAAAATACCGAGTGACCATAAATGAATGACCGAAATTAAGTGGATTGGCAACACTGGGTAGTTGGCGCAACACGGTACTGCTTGTCCCTTGTCATATAATTTTCTAGGTTAGGTTAATTAACAATGTTAAATAGATCTCAAAATAATCAACAAATTTTACAAAATAACACGAATTAGAAATAAATTTAAAGAAGATGTTCGAAGTGTTGGCCTCCTAGCTGTAAACAACGTTGAACTCAATTGCTTAAAATTTTTGAAATTAAAGGGGGCTATGTCAACAATGTTGCCACCTTAAGACTTTAAATGTGTTACCAACATAATAAAACAATTGTCAATCATCAATAGTCACCCGGTAGTAAAAATCTACACTAACTGCAAAAATTCTACTCATTTTCTTCCAGAAAATTTAATTTTAATTGATATACGATTGAATAGAAATAATGATTTACAATGAGAAATACAAGAATATTTGTTCACACCTTTGTTATCATTTTTACTCGTTTTTAAGTAATAAATTGTGATTTTATGTACAATTCTTTTAAAATTGATATGAGCATCAGCCGGCTGGCGACACAATAATAATATTATAATATTGAGATAGTTCGTTCTGCTGAAAGATTGGATTCCAAATTTCTATTTTGGGCAAAGATGAACCAAGTGAAAGTATATTAGCGCCCCTTTAGAAATGAAAGGCCCAACTGCATCTCAGTCCAATAAAATTGTAAAACCCGAACCCGAAGAATAATATTGTGCTCTGGTTTGGAGGGGGAACCGAGAGCTGGAATTGTACTCCCTTGAAACCTTCCGATTTCTAACATGGGTCTGCCGAAATCTCCCCATAATAACGGATCGTCAAACCTTCACAAACATCTCAACAGTGAAGACCACGGTGAAGATGTAGTTGCATGTGGAAAGGAAAATCCGTTCGTTGCTATCCGGCGGGATGTTGGGTCGTTCCATGGCTAGGGTGATGCAGTTCATGGCAATGAACAACAAGATGGTGTTATCGAACCACTTCTGGTTGACAAACCAATAGCACCACTGCCTGAACCTGTTTTCCCGGGGGAATATGTAGAGCGAGAAGTCTTCGCGTTCTTTAAGACACCCAGTGGGTTCGCACACCCGCAACAGCTTCTTAATCCCGCTGATTTGCGGCTCGCAATCCCGCTCGGGAGTGATGCAATCCTCCATCTTGATCTTAGGAAGGCTGCGCTCCGGTGCGGGACCCGTTTTCTCTTTGAGGGTGTTGACCGACTTGGGTTCCCCCGTACTAGCCTTGCGCTGGAGTCGAGGACTGATCTGCGCGTTGTTTTTCGAATGGGTAACAGAGGATGCGACTAAAGAATTGTGACGTGTTAAGGTGGGTGCGGTGGATACCTACAAACCGATTTTAGTCGATTCCAAAACGTGCTTTGGTGCTCATACGTGAGGAACGGAGCCGCAAGTGTTGGATCTACATCTAATGGAGTTTTGCGGACTGAGCCGGTTGTTGGGAGTGTCTCTCTGGGTGTCGTTTTGGATTCGTATGGAAGCTTGAAGAAGCGAATCGTTGCGCAAGCTTGCCTAAAAGAAGCAAAGCAGTGCACGGAAAACGGCAAAAGCGACTAAAACCTACTTGTCTACTGACTCCGCTGCCATTACATTGTGAGTGGTCGCGCCCGTTGTTCAGAGGCACGGCCTCCGAGTCCGACCCGCTTCGGTTCTTCTTTCTTCGCAAGCTGGGTCTGTTCCCCAGCTTCCACGAACATTTTCGTTGGATTTTCGCTTTGTCGCCCCTTTGCTCGCGCGGGACGACTTTCTCGGAGAATGTCATGGTTTTCGTACCGATTTTCTCGTTGTGTATGACGATTTTCCCGGGCGGTGTTTGTATGTCGTCGGGGGGTTTCTCAAAGTGGCGGAAAGTGAGAGGCGGAGGCGAAAGACTCGGTGGTTTCAGAAGACTAAGCGAGGAGGTTCTTTGCGTAGATTCCGTGCTTGAAACTCCTCCCGGGCTTTCGCACGGAGAAGGACAGTCGATGATGCTGGTGACGTTGAAGCGGAATTCGGGGAAGTCTTCCAGAGTGGTGCTGGGGGAGTCTTGAGGCGTGGCCGCGGTGTGAGTTATAATGGGCGGTGAAGTCTGTGATTAACGAATCGGGTGCGTTAAAAATAAGACGAAAATAAGGCCATTAAATCACTATGAAATTTTAGAGCGTAGCAAATGTTTAACCTTGGGGGTAGAGTTATTCTAAATTAACTAATCGTTGGAATCACGAGACATAAAATACGTCTTCTTCAGACGTAGTTTGGGCACATTTATTTTGACAATTTCTGTCAAATGCCTACACTGTTAAAATAAAACAAAAGATTCTAGGGCGTACTCAGAACGGACCAAAGAGCCCTTTTTAAATCTACGAGTATATAACCAAACCCTTATTTTACCCGAAAGTGTTAAGATTCAATTATACACACTTCACCATTTCACCACCATTTCTTCTTATCCTTTGCCATTTTTTCTTTTTTCCAGGTTTTGTTCTTCTTTCTCGAGGTTTTCCACTATTACATTGCCCCATGTTTTCTTTGGTCTACCTCTTGTTCTCTTTACCGTTGTTTTTGCCTGCCTGTCTCTTTTCTTTCATCCTCGCCAGGTCAGGTCAGGTCAGGTCAGGTCAGGTCAGGTCAGGTCAGGTCTCTTTTCTTTCATCCTCGCCAGGTGTCCAATCCATTTTAGTTGCTGTCGTTCAATGCTGGTGATATTTGTAATTCATCTCTTACTGTTTCTTTGTCCATATTGTCTCTTGTTGTTATTCCCTTGACACCTCGGAGATACGAGTATTTCGGTCGTACTGCCTGCAACTTACTCTTCTGTTGTTTTGTAAGTGTCCAGCTTTCCTATCCATAAGTTATAATTGGCTTAAATATTGTCTTGAATACTGTCATCTTTGCCCTATTTGTTATAACCTTTTTCGTTATGAACGTATTATTCAGAGAGTACTTTAGTTTAGTTGCGTTTTCTATTCTATTATTTATTTCTGCCTCATTTTACCCATCGCTTTGTATTTTGTTCCTAGGTATTCAAAACTGTTTGTTCTATATCTGTATTGCCAACCTTTACTCCTGTCTGTATACCGTTTTCTCCCATCATCATTATCTTTATATTCCTTATCTTCCTTTTTAGATTTCTGTTTTTGGGTGCTATATTCCATAATCCAAGTTTTACTGTAGTTAGTTCTCGTTTTTGGCATATACATTACATCATCATCACATTCTGTTATGTAAGTATATACAGTTTTATTGTACATACATATATTGTCCTGCGTCCTTTTTTCCCTTTCTGAAGACGCTCTGGGATTCTTCTAGTTGGCCATATGTTATAATTTTTAATCTACTACTGATCTAATACCTAATCTTACCGCTACCATACTCAGCAGCGTTATGCCTCTGTAGTTATTGCAATCTGCATTGTTACTCTTCTTATGTATGGGTGTTCGGTCCCTTTGACCGGCACCGAATTGGTTGTGTCCTCTCTAAAAGTTTATGAGGTGAAAGCTATTGAGAATATTGGAGCCTTTTCAATTTTTCCTAATTTGTTGGGAATATGCTAATTTCTTTGTGTAAGTTTAAGACGAGCTTCCTGTCCGTCTAATTTGAAGGTGCCGACAAACAACACCGAGCCGCACTTAGGCTGGGGATTTCCAGTGGGTTGTGTGGTTTTACCCCCGGTTGTTGTCAGGTGACCATTATTGCACGGAAGGGGGTTCGGGCTTAAAAGGCCTTGACGTGGCCCATTTTATTGAGTTGTATGGTTGATAGAGTTGTATGGTTGATAGAGTTGTATGGTTAATTGAGAGTTGTATGGTTAATTGAGAGTTGTATGGTTGATAGAGTTTTGATGGTTGATGGTTGATTGAGAGTTCGATTGTATTAGTGGCAGAGTTTAATTGTATAATCAAGTGATATTTTAAGTGTTGAAATATAAGTTATTTTTCGTTAAATCGAGTGCTCAATTTTCTTTCGTCTCCGTGTTGCTGGTGCACTACCACCAGCTGGTCCTTCGAGTGTGTGTTTTTGTTCATCTTTACCATTAACGTCAGTCACACGAGATTCTGCCGTGTCGACTGTACATTTTTGGTCCTTCGAGCCGGATCCAGCGCCAGCAGTCCGTTAGAAACCGTGAAGCATCGAGAGGCGACGGCTGTGTCCAACAGGGGTTCAGCGACGACCGCAAAGGAACTCAAGCGACTACAGTGTCCATCTCCTGGGAGATAAGCGACGCCCACGACGTCCGTTCTCCAGGAATCCAGAAGCTGTAAGCGACCGCAGCGTCCAGGCAGCAGAAGTTCCAGCAACGAGGAACATCCATGAAGTCGACTTAAGAGAAGTCGTACAACAGTGAGGGACAACTCCAAGAAGTCGTCCTATTCAAGAACGAGATCAGCGAAAGAGCACATGCGACCCCAGCGTCCATCAACTCAGGGGAGATCCAGCGACCGCAGCGTCCATCTCCGAGAAGCCATGCGACCGTAGCGTCCACTCAGCAGGAGAATCAGCGACCGGAGCGTCCATTCTCCAGAATCCACGCGACCCCAGCGTCCGATCTGCAGGAGATCCAGCGACCGCAGCGTCCGCGGTCTTCAGAAGTCCAAGCGAGATCATCACCGAAGAGAGAAAGGTCAGTCCTAATCTAACTTCCTCTGCTTCACATTTGATTCGACAAGCGTGCAAGGTAGCAGTTCCGATAACTGGCCTTCACCATTTTCAGTAATTTGTTCCATTTCATTCGGCCGCGCGTCGCGAGTGAAATTCATAAACATGACCGAATCGACTTCGGCTCATTTAAATTGGCTAATTGTATCCCGCGATGCAATAAAAGGTAACATCCAACGGATAAGGCGATTCGTGGAGCGGTTTAACAACGAACATGATGTGTACGAGTTAATGTCGCGACTCGACACAATGCAACCGATGGCCGACGAATTCGCGACCGTTCAAAGAGAAATCGAGTCAATTCTGAAATCTCCCGACGATGCCGAAAGAGACGCTTTCGACGGGCAGTTTCATAATACACGTGCAAAGATCACAACTTTATTAGAACAACGTAAAGTAAATTTTGCAATTCCAACATCGGCAACCGCGGTTCCAACGAGGAACCCGACCGCGGCTTTCGGTCTACCGGCCTTCAGCGACCAAGACGGCGGAATCAACGAATGGCGTAAAGTCGCGTCCGATCTTGTCGGGGAGATTGCGGTACCGGAAGGCCCTCCAGATTCAATCGATGAATCGAAGGGTGAGATAACAAGACGCACCTCCAGGTGCCAGAGCAAACGTGACGGCGACGAGCTCGGTCGGTCACACGAAAGCCGGAAACGCGTAGAGGAGCTACCGATTCTGAGCGATGAGACGAAGCATTTGAGCAATTTCGCGTGCGAACCGTTCGGCGAAAGCGATGAGACGCGAAGTGGTCTGGCGACGGCAGACCGCGAACGGGTTGAGAGCGGCGCGAGCGCCCAAAAGGGTCCGAAGACGACGAGCGTCGAGGACAACGAATCGACTGAGAAGAAAACTCATGAAATTGATCAGAATGCGTGTATGGAAAACGATTCCGACTTGAGGAGCTCGGAGCTCTCCACACACGCGAAGCAGACATCCGAAAGTACGACGAAACTTGTCGGATCGTCATCAAGCGCGAACGGGCTAGCAGTATGTGCGAGGCTGCTAACGGCGCGCAAACAATCAATAATTCGAAAACAGCCGAAATCGAAATGGTCATTGGACCAGTTGGCAGCCGTGCATGTTACGAGAACATGTGCGCAATTCTCCGACGTACTCGCGGAACCGGCCGCGGTACGGGTCGGAATCGGAACTTCGGAGCGGTTTTCAATTAAAGATCATGTGTTGCGTCCAGAGGCTTCCCGCGAGAAGCACGGGGCCACTCTTGACATTAGCTCGGGTGCACCGTGCAGCAGATGTAAGGCGAAAATCACGAAGTCAAGGAGTCGCGTGTCACTCCGACAAATTGTTGCGGAATCGAAATCGGAGCTCGGTACGGCTCGCCGATCAGCAAAATCAGTCGCGAGGAGCGCGAGTTTATCGAAACCGAACGTCACAAGAAAGAGCGGTGTTATGACGAGGAAACCAGTTCGGTTGAAGGAGTCATCCGCGGATCGGCATAGGTCAATTGCGATTCGCGGAGTCGACGTCCGAAATTTGAGCGCTTCGGTGAAACCGCGGCGTGTGAATCCTGCGAGCGAGTCTGCGAGTCTGAGTCGCAGAGTCGTCGCATTCAAGCCGCCATCGAATCAAGTGACTTGGGCACGCGGCCCAGAGTTCACCCAGGCAAGTAACGATCAGCCGCGAAACGGTTTGCGCTTAGAGCCGATGAATGCTTCGAGAGCGCGAAAGAAATCCCGGTTTCGCGGTGTCGAGTCGAAAGACGAAGGCGATTTCGGTCCAGTTTGGAGATTTCGCGAATTGGAGCCAGCTATCAGCCAATTAGCCAAGTTGTCTTTCGTCCGCCAGCGAATCTGGCAATTGTTGAACCGAATGTCGGGTGCGGTCAAATCTCGATCGAAACGCTTCGCAGCGATGGCCGAACGAATTGTCGCGCAGATTGAAACGTTGACGTTGTCGAGTCGGGTCCGGTTTGAATTCCCGCCCCACATTCCTCGTGTCCCATTCATTTGGCCACCTCCAACCCCGACCCCTTGGCCTTTCAACAAGCAGAGGTCCGGTGACTTCGCGGAACGCATACGACTTGGACGACATCCACACGAGCAGGCTAACCCGATGTCAACGAAGCGCGACTTCGCTCACATGCGAGTGAGTTCGCGAGGATGCGGTACAGCTGCGGGTCCGTCTCAAGTGATCGTTCCGGACTGTGATCCTCCAGTCCAGGATTTGGACATCGTCCCTGAGGACAATCAACCATCGCTTCGTCAGAAGATGGGCAAGGTTCGCCTGTGCATCTCATCTTGGACGTTTAGTGCTGGTGATGATTGTGTAAGGCCGATGGTCCTTTGAAGTGCGTGTTGCGCAAGTGTTAGCCGTAAGAGACAGTGAGAGAGACACTAATGCGCAATTTTGGTTGTTTCTTCATATTCATGTGTTTCTTATGCTAAGTTGTCACGAGATCTGTATTCTCTTGTGTTGTGTTGTTTTTCGTATTTTGTTTAACTTCATAGATTTTAGTGTTGAACTCGGTGAGTTCAAAGGGGGCGGTATGTTCGGTCCCTTTGACCGGCACCGAATTGGTTGTGTCCTCTCTAAAAGTTTATGAGGTGAAAGCTATTGAGAATATTGGAGCCTTTTCAATTTTTCCTAATTTGTTGGGAATATGCTAATTTCTTTGTGTAAGTTTAAGACGAGCTTCCTGTCCGTCTAATTTGAAGGTGCCGACAAACAACACCGAGCCGCACTTAGGCTGGGGATTTCCAGTGGGTTGTGTGGTTTTACCCCCGGTTGTTGTCAGGTGACCATTATTGCACGGAAGGGGGTTCGGGCTTAAAAGGCCTTGACGTGGCCCATTTTATTGAGTTGTATGGTTGATAGAGTTGTATGGTTGATAGAGTTGTATGGTTAATTGAGAGTTGTATGGTTAATTGAGAGTTGTATGGTTGATAGAGTTTGATGGTTGATGGTTGATTGAGAGTTCGATTGTATTAGTGGCAGAGTTTAATTGTATAATCAAGTGATATTTTAAGTGTTGAAATATAAGTTATTTTTCGTTAAATCGAGTGCTCAATTTTCTTTCGTCTCCGTGTTGCTGGTGCACTACCACCAGCTGGTCCTTCGAGTGTGTGTTTTTGTTCATCTTTACCATTAACGTCAGTCACACGAGATTCTGCCGTGTCGACTGCACAATGGGTATAATTACGCCCATTTTTCAGTCCTTGGATATAGTTAGTGTTCTTTCCAATCTTTATTGAGAAAGTCTTGTTAGTATGTATGTACTTCTAAAGCATTGTTTCCTAAGTTCCGTGATTGCAAGAGTTATCCCGTCATGTTCTGCTGCTTTATCCTTTTTTAAACCTTTCACTGCATTTTTACTCGTTCTGTATTCATTTCTTCTTCGTCCAATACTTCTATCCCTTCCTCAGTATTACTATTTACATCTTCTTCTGTGTATTTCTTCTGTATAATATAATTCCCCTTTGGATTTGCCATTATGTCATCATTCTCCAGTATTCTATCCTTTTTTTACGTAGGTACATCTGTGTTGTGTGTGTGTGTTTCTAGTTTCCGTAGCATTCTTGTTCCATTTTTCCTCCAAACTTTTCCTCTGATCTTTGTTTCGCTGTTTTCGCCAAGGGGTCGTCCCCCTTAATTGAATTCGACGAACTTAACTATATAATATCGTAGACATTAAGCTCTAAAACATCTTCCATTGCTTAATACGGATGTTTCGTGAGATAATAAGGCGTATCATAAATCGCAATTTCGGCTAGCATTTTCAAACGCTATACATTCTCATTCGTCCGCGCATGTAGTAAATTTGAATTTTTTACCACGATTGGCGTCCCCAGGTGACGTCACAGAGAGCCTTTCAAATAACACATTTTTGTATACAAGTGAATGCATAATTTCAACAAAAAATTGAGTTATATATATTTTTTTCTAGTTTGTAGAAAAGTTGTTTCTGAAATTTGTGGGACGACCCCATTCTTTGACTTTTCCACTTTATATGTAGAGAAACGCTAATTATTTCAATGGCTTTAATTATTTCTTAGGTTTTCTACTGTATAAGTTGCTAAATTTTCTTTGATTTTTTCCATTTCGTTTTCCAATATATTCGTGTTGTATTCTTTATTTGGTTGTTGCTACTTGTCACGCTTTTATGTTCTCTCTGTTCTGCTTTTATTTTTGCTAGTACCAGCATCTAGTGATCTGTATACAGAATGTACCAGAAATAATGGCATTAATTTTAACCAGTAGTATAACTCGTCAAACCCAACAACCTTTTTTAATAACTTTTGGTTGTAAACGTTTTGGTTAACAAGTTAAAATTGTTGCATAATTTGACTCTAATTTTGTTACCGGCCTATGGATAATAATGCTCCATGTTAAACGCCGGACAAAATACCACTGCAAGAAAACTTTCCTTATTTTTGGTTCTTTCGAGGCAGCAAATCATTAATTTGAGTGTTGCTACTGTAAAATTCTGGAATTCAAATCGAATAATGTGGCAGATTTCTCAAATCCATAGGCAACTCGTCAATTTCAGGCAGGGTAAAGTGCTAAAACAAAATTGAAATTTCGAAAAAATTGTACATAAAAAAAGTGTTTGTCTCGACTAGTTGTACAGCCATGGACAGTCAAAAATAACACCCGTGTTATGCAAATACCGACTCTATGAGATATTGTCATTGAGTCGGTATTTGCATCACACCCGCCGGCTAAAGTGTTATTCTTGACTGTCCACGGTTGTACAACTGGTTAAAATTATCATCATTTTTTCTGGGACATTCTATATATTATATATATATATATATATATATATATATATATATATATATATATAGGTTGTCCCAGAAATGACGGACCCTCTGTGCAGTACGTTGTTGGGAAGTCTTCAGGAAGTCAGGGAAAAATAGTCAAAACATTCTTCAGGGTCTATCTGAAGAATGTTAAACGGTTGAACACGACAATTGTATCTTCTATATTATGCAGTATTTTAAAGAATTAAAGTACTCTAAAGCAAGAGGTGCCTTTCTTTTCAAGAAATAAAAAAAGTTTCCATAGTTTAATTAACTGTTGATGTCATGAAAATTAGTCTGGCAGTTGACAGTCACCCACAAATGGAACGCATCACAATAACATCATGGCGATCGTGACGTATTTTTTACCAGCATATATTTAGAGAGTTGCCAAATTGGGCATGCAATTTTTTGCTAATAATTAAATAAAATAAGGCGATGGATTTTTTTTACTATTTTTCCTTGACTTCCTGAAGACTCCCCAACAACGTATTGTACCGGAGGTCCGCCATTTCTGGGACACCTGTATATTATAGTTCTGTTCCTCTTCGTACTCTTGTCTCTATTAACTCCTTGAAATCTTTATTTATTATTATGTAATATATTATTGATCTTTCCCCCTGTTTATTACTTCCCTTGTATAATTGTGCTTTTAATATGTATATATTTGTTATAATTAGACTGTTTAATTAAAAATCAGTTAGCCTTTTCCCGTTATTATTCCTCACATTTTCTCCACGTGTTCCAATTATTTATACGGTGTCTTCATCCATTTTCGCTCGTTTTTATATTAATTCCAATTCTTCTTCATTGTTTAAACAATTTATAGCATTGTGCCCATTACGAAACCGTTGGCAATAAAATAGAGCATACATAAAATTGCCAAGTTTAGTACTCGCCCTAAACAATGTTAATGACATTTTTATCTTGTGTTTATTCGAATTTTATTGGTCGTAAAAGAAGTAAAGAGCTGCAAACCTGTCTGGATGGTTGTTTCGACATTGACTCCTTTTGTATGTTGCATTTGGGTTCCATCGGGACGTCCACGTAGCAACAATCTTTGTCGATGAGCTTGTCCCTGCAGTTACAATTTAACAGCGCAGCCGCCCCCCTTTGCTCGTTTAAATCTTTTTTGGCCAACTCTTCAGCTGAGCGCCAGCAGTTTTTGCTTTCCTACAATTAGAAGCGTGGGGTTGTCGTATAGAACTTTATGATCAAACCTGGGGATAGCTGCCGCTGGAACTCGACACCGATCTGCTGGTCTCCTCGGAACTGCCTCTGAGACTCGCTTCCAGTATGCACGACATTTTCCTTCTGGCCATTTCCCTTTGTTCGCGCTCTCTTCGTTCGTTCCGCTCCGAGCTGAATCCTTCCACTAGAATGGCCACAAGGAGGTTGAAGAGGACGTAGTTGCCAAACGTCATAAGCGCCACGAAATAGAGAGCGGCCCAATGCGACGTTTTGGCCATTCCATTGCTCAAAACGACGTTCCAATCCTCTTGCGTCAGGATCTAGAGAAATAAGTATGGATAGAGTGGTGGTGGGCATTGGTAGGTTAGAAGAAAAAGTGAATCTCACTTGAAAGACCGTGACAGTGGCCCAGAGGAAATTGTTGAAATGCTTCCGGTCACACTCGCATCGCTCGTCATTGGTGATGATCATCTCGCACGAGCATTCTTTAATATTTCCGTCCTCGGCTCTATAGTTGCAAAACTTACCGCCAAAAAGGTACATCCCCAGAATGCTGCCAAAATCCAAACATGACAGTCAAACAAAAGTCCAAGCTGGATTCGTATTGAAATTTTGTGAAACTATGGTACTCGTGTCGTGATGGTTCTCTGCTCAACCAACTACAAGACTGGTCTATTCGATTAGTTAGTGAACTACTCGATTCAACTACTCAACCATCTACTGTTACTGTAACGAGTGATCTCTTTGAGCTACTGATGTCAATGTCGTGTTTTGTTACGGTTCTTGTTAGAGAAAACAGACACAAAACAGCAGGGGTGACATATTGATCACAACACGCACAAAAAACTCGTGACGAAGCGAAGAAGGAAGGTTAGAAGTGAGTGCAAGGTGCAAAAATCGTCAAACCATGCAAGAACCACACCTACCTTTGTCTCGCGCCGGTTAATCGTTTCTCAGGCGCCGTTTATTTGCGGGGCAAATAAACAGCGCCGGTTTTAGTAAAGGAACAAATGTTGGGTTTAAATACCTGAAAGACAGTAACAAGCGCCCACAACAGGGAGTCAAAATTTTTGCGATCTTTGTCCTCGTCTTGGTCTGATATACATTTTTTGTTATCGTCATGTTTCTCGCAAAACTTGCACCCGAACAGATTCATACCGAGGATGCTAGAACATCCCAAAATTGGCAGTTACTAGTCAGCTCGACGAACGTTTTCGCTTGTATTTAGTGCATGAGTTGTAAACCTCCCACTGGATCCGCCCTTATAAGTCAATTTTGTATGTTTGCTGATGTCGACTTGTAAAAGTGGAGTGCCGCAGCGGTCTGATGTGCTGTCTATAAGTAGGTGCTAATGTTTAGAGCGAACAAAAAAGGAATTCTCAGGAGGCTTTTGTTTCATTTTTACAGTGTACACGTTTGACAGATATGCCATCAAAAAGTTGCCCAAACAACGTCTAAACCGCCCGCAAATTGATTTTGTCAGACATCAAACATTATCTACTCTAATAAATTCCAAAGCGACTCCTTTTCTTGTACGCCCGTTAGTAGGATAAGAGAAGAGATAGTGTAGAGTATAGTGATGTGGAAACGACGATACCAATCTAACACCAATAAACCAAAAGAAATCAACTAAAGGGGTAATTAATCAAATGCCACCCCTACCAAAACCTCGTTCGCTTTTTAGTCCCCACAGTGTTGTTGTTGTTGTTCTGTGTTGTTGTATTGTTAATTCCAAGGCCGCTGCCGCACTTACTTACCTGAAGATAAATATGAAAAGGATAAGGAGGGAGAAGAACACGGCCACGTTATCCATCGTTCTCAGCATCACAAACAACTGACGGCGCAAGTTGGGCATGAACCTGACCAGCTTCAGGATCCTCAACAGTCGGAATGTTCTCAACACGGACAGACCTGAATCCATGTGAGACTGGCCTAGAAATCGCTGGAATAGTTCAATCCCACTGAAAGAACAACTCGAGTGGTTACGGATTTAACGAGGCACCCACAAAACCTTAAAATGACGATGATCCCATCGAAGACGTTGAACCCGTTCGATATATAACCGAAGAGTCCGTCAGATATAATCTTCAGCAACATTTCAACGGCGAAGATTGCTGAAAAGATGATATTGCTGGTCTCGACCAAGTGGGTTAAGTAGTCGGGTTGGTTGTGGTACTCGATGCCCATGGAGAGGGTGTTGATGAGAATGGCCAGCAAAATACCCTGCTGGAAGTATTTGTGCTCCACCAGACTCTTCACTTTTCTTCTCGCGTACTTCACGCCTTTGATCAACCCTTTGATGACCAAACAGCACGCGATGTACAACCGCGACCTCTTCTCGTTGTTGTACTCCGACTCGCAGTGCCACAAATCCTGACAGCAGCTGTAATCGTCTTCTGGGAGCTGCTGCACGTACAAATCCTCCGCATTTCTGTTCCTGCCACCGATCCCTTTCGTTAAGGAGCTGAAGAACGAGTCGAGGACGATCTGTCCGGTTGGTAACGCGGCCAGGGCTAACAACTCCTGACATGTCATCGCTTCCCCGTTCATCAGCTCGGAGCAGTCTTGCGCTATCTGCTGCTGCGTCTGCAGGATTTGTTGCTGGTTGGGCACCGAAGATATCTGCCAGATGTTGCCGTCCCCTACGAGGCCACGAATGCTTTGTTTGATTAAAACTTCGCGGACTCACCAGCTTGCGTTGTTTTTTCGCTCGAGCACACGTTTTTCCGGTCGAGATTCGACGAGGAGCCGGCTGAAGATTCGCTCTCGCCGTGGAGAACAATAACATCGCTGAACATTACGGATGATCGCCTTCGGTTGTTGGGACAAGTGGGCGAGAGCAGGTTTGTGGGGCTCTGAAACGATGTAAGGGTCAGGAGGGGAGGGTTTGAATTCGTTAAATCGACGCCCTGAAGTAGTTCAACAGTTTGCAAAACATTTGAGGGGGTTTAGACACTTTCAGTATGTTTCTGAGGGACGCGGCGGGTTGGGACGAGGTAAAAAATTTGTGTAAAAGGGCGCTTCCAAATTACTTGCAGCTCAGTCCAAACTGAACCAGCATGTTTATGTATATGTCTAAGCCATAGTTTACACAGTACAACTGATCGACTAGAGTGGGCAATTGTAGCCGAAGGCAGTGTCGCAAGTAAAGAGGCACACTTGTATTTTTTTTCTTTTACGTTCTTATAAGTTTTGCACGGGAAACATTTACAGAATGCAACGAAAGTATCAAATAATGGCTGTAACTTTTTTATTTGAAGAGTTATGAAAAAAATGTTTAATATAAAAGTTGTTTTGCTGCTATGGCAATAAACTTTGTTTTTTTTTTAATTGAGTCTAATGATTTTTTTATGATATTTAAACAAGCGTAATTTTAAAATTTTAGAAAAAGAATTACAAAGAAAAAATGTATAGGAAAAAAATTATTTGATAGAGAAATAAATTCATCATTATTGGTAAAGAAGGCCATGAAAATGTTGATTATTTTGAATGCTTGCGAGAACAAGATAATTCATTTTCGATGGCTACATAGGAGATCTCATAAAGTAATGTGTTTTGTGTCGAAATCTTTAAACCTTCCTAACTTTTTTATAATTTATGTTATTATCGTGATATAAAAACATTATTGATGCACATTTTTACGTAGAATGCAACAATTTAGTGAAATTTTATTTTGGGATGTTTATTTAGCCGTAATAAATCAAACTTGTGTTTTTATAAATACAAGCACCAGAAGACGATTGTACTTTTAAAAACGCTAATTTTTTCTTATTTTAAATATAGATTTATTATACAGGATGAGTGATTAGTGCGGAATCGGTCCATATCTCCTAAACCATGTAAGATACAAAACATTAATAAAGGGTATGTGTAGCTTTCGTGAGTTTTGGAACATTCTGTATACGTTAAAATATTTTTACGTTTTGTAGCCTGACAAACGGTGTACAAATTGTATTCGAAAGATGTTTGTATCTTACATGCTTTAGGAGTTATGGAGCGAACCAACACTAATGACTGTATATTGTTTGTAAGCAAAAGATTGAAAGAAGAAAAAAATAATTTTTAGGTTGTGCAGCCTGGCAAACGAACCAAATTGTATTAAAATAAATAATAAAATTGAATAAAAAAAACGACACAATTATTATCACCGTTTTTATTTATGAATTATAAAAAACTAGTCATGTGTTTCTTTTAAGAAATTGTAAGATTAAAATTTTTTAATAAATTTCCTTACGCTTAAAGATAACATTAATTAAATGACCATAATCTAATATATAAAATTCTCGTGTCACGGTTTTCGTGAAATTTTGTGTGTATATCGGTTAGGTCTGCGAATCGGACATTTATTTTTCATCCCCCTAAATGTTAAGAGGGGGTGGGGTCCACCCCTAAATTTTTTAAATTAATTTTTGGACAAAAAATGTTTTATTTTATTTTTTCATTATTTAGCTTCAACAAATACTCATAACCCTAAATTTTCACACTTTTACTACCAACCTCTATTTTTTAATAGCGATTTATGAAAGTATGTAGGCTTTCACGGTCGGTGTTATTAATTATAACGTTCTTCTTTGGGATTTTGGACCGTGTTCCATTTGAAGTTCCATTAGGGGGGGTGTAGTGAACGCTCCGAGGAGCTAATTCAACAAGTGACCCCAATGAATCTCCAGACGTTTCATCCACAACTGCGGTGGATTTCATCAGTGGTTTAAGTTGCGATGTGGAAGAGCTCTGATGAAATCCACCGCAGTTGTGGATGAAACGTCTGGAGATTCATTGGGGTCACTTGTTGAATTAGCTCCTCGGAGCGTTCACTACACCCCCCCTAATGGAACTTCAAATGGAACACGGTCCAAAATCCCAAAGAAGAACGTTATAATTTTTAATAGCGATATTAGTATTTTTACTTTCATCCCCAGATGCGTTTATATGTACGCCCGGGCAACGCCGGGTACATTCAGCTAGTTGTTTATAATAAATACCAGACAAATCGAAATTCGAATTTTTGAAGCGCGAAAATGAACAGCGGGCGATAGGTACTTTCAGGCATTGCTGCTCCTTCGCCATATACAACACATATCTCGAGCATTTTCAGCGGTTTCATCACCTCGACTAAACGCAAACAGAAGATGATGTTAAATGCGCTCAGTTTTTTCTACTTGACACTCCATTTCGATGACTGGAAAATCAACAAAAATTATAGCAAATGAATAAACTAAACATACTATATTATAGAGCAAAAATTCCTCGTTCAAATAACATATAACATAACGCCAAAATAATTAATTTCCGCGCATACTTTTAAGATTTCTGCTCATCCCATTATAATATTGTGCCAGTGTTTTTTATGTTTTCGAGAATTTGCGCCCAGAGGCTTCTTCTCAGGTATAAGCAGAAAAAGCTCTTTGTCAGTCACTCTATCAATGAAATGAGACAGATTGAGATAACGCGGGTGCAACCAATAATTCACAAAAAATTATGCTGAGGTCGCATTTATCACCACCAGAATTTGTAGATTTGCGACTTTGTAGAGCCTTCACTGCCACTTGATTACAGACAATCTATCTCACTAATTGCAAAAAATTTTTTTGCTTTCTACAGACAAATTTCAAGTCTATGTTTCTGTGGAAGCGAAATTTCCAAAAATATGCGGTAAAGCTATGAAACATATCCAAAGTTATATCAAACGTTGGTTGATAAAAAAAAGTAAAAATTTTCAAAATTTTAGAAAACCAGTTCCAAGGAATATGAATTGAACATTAATTAATACATGTCAAACATTTCAGAAAAATCTGTCCATAAAAGACGCTGTAAAAACATTTCTGCCGAGCTGTGTTTTTGGTATGTTTTCGACCAGTGTATAAGGCTAAGAGAGAATTAAGGTGGGAAATTTTTCATTTGTTACGATTCACGGCCGCTAGATGTCGCAAAGGTCGATCATTCACCAAATGCAAAAATTTTAGCATTTTCCATAGTTTTTTTGCTTCAAAGATTACGACGAATCGTAGTATTCGTTGTAGAAAGGTGTTTTCGAAATAAGTTTTGCCGATAGTTCATTTAGGAACGAAAAGTTGATCGCAGCGACATCTCATTTTCAAATAGATAACGTAGGTTTTACATGAAACACGTTAAAAATAATGCTTAATCTCAGTTATTAGGCAATTTAGGGCATTCATCTTTTGATAAAAGGTTTTGGTAAACTGAAGCATCTTCATCATAATCACATTCCAAAATAATCTGCTTTGGTGTCATCTTTTTCAGCATTATGTAAGGGCCGTTTAATTAATTAATTATTAAATAACTACTATTACGATGAATCTCATATGATGTTAATTTAAATTGCAATGTTCAGTGAACGCAATACCAAAAAATCAGACGATTCTGTTGGAAAATAAGGAAGATTAGCCCTCAAAACCCTCCTATGGAAAAATTGCATGTATTATTTTTTTCTTAAATAACTACTATTAGGATGAATCTCAAATGATGTTAATTTCAAGTGCAATGTTCAACGAATGCTATACCAAAAAATCAGACGAATCTGTTGGAAAATTAAGAAATTTAACCCTCAAAACCCACTTATGGAAAAATTGCATGCAGATTTCCCACCTTAAGGAACATCCAATTTGTGTTTTATTTTGCACGAAAGACTGTAAGTGAATTTGACGACGACAACGCAAACTTACTTCGTTATTGTTGGTGGAGATCTCCTGGTTGGAGGCGGAAGGCACTCGCAACAGACTGGGCCTCTTGGAAACCGCCGACAACTCTACTTCCTCGCTGCGGTTTTCACCCAACGAGCTTCTTCTGGAGACGACGCGCGGGCTCGGCACCTGAACGCAACCTCACTACAAAATAATATACAAAAAAGCGACTCACGTTCTGTCTTAGTCTCGGACAGTTCGGATGATGTCTCTTGGCGTAATTCAGCCGTATCGTCTCCCCCGAAATCATCTTGCGTTCGCGTCTTTGATCCCGGCGCACTTGGTACAGGCGGATTTTTTTCAACAGCCTCCGTTTGCTCCTCCGCCACAGATGCGCGATGTACTTAACAATCTCCGCATAGCAGCTCGTGGGCTCGCTGTTGTTGGTCGACGACGCCAGCGTGCTGCTGCTCTGGAACCTCGCCCTCTCCAACCGCATCCTTTCCATCTCCCGCTTTTTCGTTTCGGAGAACTGGGTCGCGATGACGACGAGACAGAGGTTGATCATGAAAAACGAACCGATCTGCAAAAGAAGACGGCTGCGGTGTTATCCGAATTGTTAATTTGCGAAACGGGTCTGTTCCAAACGAGACGCATTATTTTTCGCATTTGGGGATAAGTTCCGCGCTATATCACTTGAAGGGTTGGAAGACGGGAACAATGGCAATTTGCGATTGCCGTAATGGGAGAGGAGGATGATTTATGTCGCGCGGAATGGGATAGGTGTTCTCTTGGGATTAAAAAAAAATAATCGTAAACACCGAAAGCGCACCAACAGGTGTTAAATTGCTGCCGCGGGTCTGTGTAATAAAGTGATTACTACACGGCTCATTGGCAAAAAACAACGAACGGGATAATGTTGTCTCTATCCTGCATTACGATATTTGACCCGACAAGATCATATCGAAAATATGGCGGTTGGAAACAGTACAAACTTTTCGAATAATGATATACTCTGCCCTTTGTCAGAGCGTACAAAAAACGGAGGCTTAGACGGCCTTGGAAACTAGCTTTTGTTTTATTTTTGCAGTATCTGCCAAAGAAAATTGTCCCCAACTGCGGTTTTCGTGTGCTCGTCAACTAAAGTCTAAAATTACACTGAGGACAACTTGAAAAATGTATTTGCGGAAATCCCACTGACGAAGACGATTGCAAACCATACGTAGCTCGCGAGGTATCCACAAGATCCCCCGCAGCGGAATATTCCTAGATAACTTGAAAAGCCAAGAACTAGCTCTTATGTAGATTGTTAAGGACAACTATTTTTTAAACTTACAGATTTCCGCAATTATGACGTCTCTGGTTATTCCAAAGAACAAAACAAAACAACAAAGACCGGTATCTTTCGGCGAAAACCGCTACGATAGAGGAAGTAAAAATATTAGTAGAACTTGAATAACGAGTGGGGTGTATGTCTTATACAGCCGAGAGCCAAAAGCAGAATATTGTTTGAGACAACAGAACTCTAAAAGAGTCAGGGGGCAGAATCGGGCAACAGCAACAGTTTTCAACGGAAAAGCTTCATGATTAAGCTGGTTGTATTAAACTGGTGAGACGAGACCTGTTAATTCGACAGTTAGGAGCGCAAAGTCAATTTCTTGCGACACCTGCTAACTTTCGACTTCCTGATAAGCGGAAGAATCGTTGTACAATATTTAAGAGATTGGTACCAAAAAATAACAATATGAAGATGATGTAATCGTTTGTACTGAATCTATATATATAAAGCGAAGTGTCCTCACTGACACACTCATCTACACATCTACACATCTACACATCTACACATGCACTGATTCACCGACAACCTACAGCCCAAACCGGGAGGGCTGGAGACTTGAAATTTTAGACACGGGTCTATCAAGGGCCGAGAATGAACGCTAATAAGGAGATTTTGCAAAATTCGGTCCGGTTCCTTTGTATTTAAATAAAAACCGAATAAAAACCGGTTAAAATAAGCAAAAAATGATCGGCTCGCGGAGACCGGGTTTTTTTTAGAAGCACGTGTCTAGCCAAAACAACTTCGACGTCGGGCGACCGGTTTACATTAAAAGCACTTTCACTTTCTGCGTTCCTGATCATACTTTTGCCGTACCTAGCGAGGCGCAGATATTTCAATTATAATTTTGATTTCAATTATAATGTCCCCGATCCGTGACTCATTTAAAAATTACCAAACCACTCCAAATTTAATCCGCCTACATTAAAAATCCTCAAATATCTCTTACCATTACAAACTTTACCAAATCAACCCCAAAAAATTCCCGAACTGACAAATTAGATCCGTTATCTTAAATCATCCCTTACCACCCCTTAGCAACCCCAAGTAACTCCAATGACTTTAAAATAAAACAAAATGACACAAACCATAGCAGACTATTCTCACACTCACACACATTATTTCGGCTACCAAAATTCACCCCCAACTACCCCTTACCGCCCCAAACTAAGCCCAATCACTTTAAAATTAGAAAAAATGCTACAAACAATAGCAAAACTATGCCAAACTCACCCAAATTACTTCGGCTATCATAAATCACCCCCAACTACCCCTTACCACCCCAAACTAAGCCCAATCACTTTAAAATTACAAAAAATGCCACAAACCATAGCAAACTATGCCAAACTCACCCAAATTACTTCGGCTACCATAAATCACCCCCAACTACCCCTTACCACCCCAAACTAAGCGCAATCACTTTAAAATTACAAAAAATGTTACAAATCATACTAAACTATGCCAAACTCAACCAAATTACTTCGGTTACCATAAATCAACCCCCAACTACCCCTTACCACCCCAAACTAAACCAAATCACTTTAAAATTACAAAAAATGCTACAAACCATAGCAAACTATGCCAAACTCACCCAAATTACTTCGGCTATCATAAATCACCCCCAACTACCCCTTACCACCTCAAACTAAGCCCAATCACTTTAAAATTACAAAAAATGCCACAAACCATAGCAAACTATGCCAAACTCACCCAAATTACTTCGGCTATTATAAATCACCCCCAACTACCCCTTACCGCCCCAAACTAAGCCCACTCACTTTAAAATTACAAAAAATGATACAAACCATAGCAAACTATGCCAAAATCACCCAAATTACTACGGCTACCATAAATCACCCCCAACTACCCCTTACCTCCACAAACTAAGCCCAATCACTTTAAAATTACAAAAAATGCTACAAACCATAGCAAACTATGCCAAACTCACCCAAATTACTTCGGCTATCCTAAATCACCCCCAACTACCCCTTACCACCCCAAACTAAGCCCAATCACTTTAAAATTACAAAAAATGCCACAAACCATAGCAAACTATGCCAAACTCACCCAAATTACTTCGGCTATTATAAATCACCCCCAACTACCCCTTACCGCCCCAAACTAAGCCCACTCACTTTAAAATTACAAAAAATGATACAAACCATAGCAAACTATGCCAAAATCACCCAAATTACTTCGGTTACCATAAATCACCCCCAACTACCCCTTACCACCACAAACTAAGCCAAATCACTTTAAAATTTCAAAAAATGCCACAAACCATAGCAAACTATGCCAAACTCACCCAAATTACTTCGGCTACCATAAATCACCCCCAACTACCCCTTACCGCCCCAAACTAAGCCCAATCACTTTAAAATTACAAAAAATGCCACAAACCATAGCAAACTATGCCAAACTCACCCAAATTACTTCGGCTATTATAAATCACCCCCAACTACCCCTTACCGCCCCAAACTAAGCCCAATCACTTTAAAATTAGAAAAAATGATACAAACCATAGCAAACTATGCCAAACTCACCCAAATTACTTCGGCTATTATAAATCACCCCCAACTACCCCTTACCGCCCCAAACTAAGCCCAATCACTTTAAAATTACAAAAAATGATACAAACCATAGCAAACTATGCCAAACTCACCCAAATTACTTCGGCTATCATAAATCACCCCCAACTACCCCTTACCGCCCCAAACTAAGCCCAATCACTTTAAAATTACAAAAAATGATACAAACCATAGCAAACTATGCCAAAATCACCCAAATTACTTGGGCTACCATAAATCATCCCCAACTACCCCTTACCACCCCAAACTAAGCTAAATCACTTTAAAATTACAAAAAATGATACAAACCATAGCAAACTATGCCAAACTCACCCAAATTACTTCGGCTACCATAAATCACCCCCAACTACCCCTTACCTCCACAAAGTAAGCCAAATCACTTTAAAATTACAAAAAATGATACAAACCATAGCAAACTATGCCAAACTCACCTAAATTACTTCGGTTACCATAAATTAATAATCATTTTCAATCAAAATCTTCCATTTGGTTGTGTCATTTATAAATGCCTTATCGTATTAAATCATAAAATATTAATAAATATCTGCACATAAAACATATTGTTTCGACTAATAGACGTTATTCTGAATACTAAATTTGCTAATACCAATTTTGATTTTCTTCCACTTTCCAATAATTATTTGTTCCAGTTGAGATGCAAACATAAACGTATTTCTGAATTGCAACACGCTGACGGGGCAAGCCCTACCTTCTCAACATGCGTGAATTTGTATAAACAGCTCTATGGTTTTTAACTTTAAAGCGGTATAAACGCGGTGTAAACCCTAGATTTTCGTGAAAATATCTGAAAATTTCGAAATTCTGCAATTGAATTACAGAACTATTGTTGTGTTCGATAGTAAATTTATATTTGGAGTGGCACTGCCAACTCTGCCACCCCTGACGAGCCCCTTGCTGAATACTCTCCTTCCAGGGAAACTTTTGAAATCAACGGCAAAATAATTTAGGGCGCCTGAATGTGAAAATATCACTGTGTAATAAGTTCAGACTGACGTGGAACACTTGAAATTTCGGTATTCGTTTGTAATTCGTCACAGGTCCATGAAGGAATGCATGTTAATGTAAACAAGTGTTAGTTTGTCGGAAAGGCCGAATAAGATTTTTAACATTCCCGTCAAAATATTTATTTACTTTAGAATGTTAATTTCTTAAATTCATTTCGTGAAAATTATGACGGGCCATACGAGTACACCTGTGCGAGTATTATTTGGTACATACAAATTAATCTCTTTTGTTATCCAAATTGTTTTTATACGCACTAGGCACGTGCACCTCATATAATTGTGAAAATTGCTGCTTCAGCGTCTGGAACGCTGGTATTCAACGTCGCCAAGGTCGAGGCGACGCATCGGTATTCGAAGTTCTATCGCTATTAAATAAATTATTTTATTCCCGATATTCCCGATTTGTTCTTGCCGTTAACCACAACTCTCCCCAATCGATTTTCGAAAAATTTCCAGCGTCGGACCGGACTTCACTTATTATCGTACGCTAATTTTTACGTTCAGTTAATGATAGTGGTGTATTTGTTCTTCACCAAACCTGCTCCGGGCAAAATCCGAAATTTTCACTGACATCATACGCTTAAGTATTGTGTGCTTATACACGATTTACACTATTTATTTTACGTACATTGCGTTCATTAATGGTTCTGCATTATTTATAACTAAGATGGAGCAGTTTGAAAATCTAATAGTAAGCGGAGAACAAATACCACCATGTATAATTCCCGTGAAAAGTGATGGAAATAGTCTTTTTTACTATTTTTCCTATTGCATTTTTAATACCGGAAATAGAGCTCAAGAGGTTCGCACTTTAATTCTTCATTTTAAAATTACCAAAATTTTTGTAAAATTTACCTGAATACGTTAAACACCCCAAACATAACGCACCATTCCAAACTATCCCTAAAAGTCATACACTTACCATTCAAAACTACTCCAGGTCAACCCATAATTAAAAAAAAATTACGAATTCTAAGCAAATTACGCCAAACTCGCATAAATGACTTCGAATTCCCCTAAATCACCCCAACCACTTCTTACCAAGCCAACCAAAGCCCAATCACATTATAATTACCAAAAATTTCGTTTAATCCGCCAAAGCTAAACCCTGCCAACCATCAATAACCATTCCAAACAATCCTCAAAGAAACCCATATCATCCGAAACAACCCCAAATCAACCTAATATTTTTGCATTTTTTTGAACCATAGCAAATCACGCCAAATTAACATAAATAACTTCGACTTTTTTTATACATAATTCCCAAATACTTCGTTTTTATGGTGTGAAATTTTGTATTTATATATTTCAACATTGTCTTTAACGTTGTCAGAGAACTAAATGGGAATAATTTGGAATAATTTAGCTTCTCTGTCAACTCTCCTTCTCTTGAAACTTTTGAAAACAACGACAAAATTATTTGGGGCACCTGGATTTGAAAATATCACTCTGTGTAATAAGTTCAGACTAACTAGAGTGAAAAGAAAGGAGCTTGCACCCAGAAACGAAATTAAATGGAACACTTGAAGTTGCAATATTTGTTTGTAATTCGTCACAAGTCCATGAAGGAATGCGTGTTAATGTAAACAAATGTGAGTTTATTGGAGATGCCGAATAAGATTTTTACATTATTGAAGCAGCTTGAGCCTGCCACGTCAAGGGCAAGGTCACAAACGTGAAAAGGCGATGCTCGATTTGGTTTTATTCAATATCTATGCAGAAATTCGCACATTCCAAGCATTGGATAAGCCTTTCTTATCGTTTCTTAGAATTCGAGAATTGCTGGTTCAGCGTGTGGAGCAGTACTCGATCGCGGTGTTTAATTTTAACACAACTACAATTGTGAAAATTGCTGCTCCAGCGTCGGAAACTGTTCGCAAAGTCGCCAAATTCGATGAAGCGACGCATCAGTGTTCGAACGTCTACCACTATCAAATAAAGTATTTTAATTTAACATTTGATCCTCGCGTTAACCAAATCTGCCCCCAATCAATTTTCGAAAAATTACCAGCGTCGAACCGGACTCCACTTATATTTGTACGCTAATTTTTACGTTCAGTTAATGGTAGTGGTGTATTTGTTTTTCACCAAATTTGCCCTGGCTGAAATCCGAAATTTTCACCGTTGTATGTACCAGACATCACTGACATTCATACCCTTAATAATTATGTGCTTATACACGTTTTACACTATTTATTTTACGTACAATGTGTTCATTATTGCTTTACATCATTTATAACTAAGATGGAGAAGTTTGAAAATCTAGCGATGTACAATTACCACACCGTATTATGAAAGGTGATGGAAATTGTCTTTTTTAATATCTATGGTATTGGTATTGATATTTTAATACTGGAACGGGAGCACAAGAGGTTCGCACTTTAATTGTTCAACAAGTTTGTGTTAATGTAAACAAGTGTGAGTTCGTCGGAGAAGCCGAATAAGATTTTTACATCCACCATATTCCCGTCAAAATATTTATTTATTTTATATAGAATGTTAATTTTGCCGTTAACCAAATTTGCTCCCAATCACCATCGTCGTACCGGACCGTTCAGTTAATGATAATGTTGTTTTTATTTTTCACCAAATCTGCCTCGGCTGAAATCCAAAATTTACAGCGTTGGATCAGACTTTACTGACATTGATACGCGTTTTACACTATTTATTTTACGTAAATACATTGTGTTCATTATTGCTTTACATCATTTATAACTAAGATGGACAAGTTTGAAAATCTAGCGATGCACAAATACCACCAAATACCACATTTTACCACATACCAAAATTTTAATACTGGAAAGGGAGCTCAAAAGGTTCGCACTGTAATTGTCCAACCAGTTGCGGCCAGGTTTTAATAATTTTTGTGCAGTTTAGAAGAAGATAATTATGCTGAAGTGTTTGTTTATTCTGAAGATAAGTCAAAATCATCTACATACTGTTCTGTTTGTGAGTTGACTGCAGCAAAAGGAATGGTTCCATTGTGTTTTCAATTTTATCATAACATGATCAGCTAATTTGTAAACTTCGATTTCCCCGAAAATTATCTAAAGTTAATTTCGATTTCCTGGAATCGCTTATAGAACAACTGCGTCTTTGCCTAAAGAGTCTATTCAAGATTTTTCATCTCAGATATCAACCAAGGTATCCTCTTTGTCCAAATCATATTGAAGTACCCGGTCCTGACAACGAAGGTTAATTTCAACAAATTTGTTTATTTTGTGATTGAAAAAGTAGAGGATTCCTGTTTAATTGTATTATAATGTCGATTAGTCAACATCACCACTTTAGTCAACACTGCGTTTATTTAATCTACGTCCGGGCAACGCCGGGTACATTCAGCTAGTATATAATAACCTATACTGCTGAAGAACAGAAAGGCAGCACGACAAGATGAAGATACCATCAAACGTGTTCCACAAGAGCAACTGGTACCTACTGGTCTGCAGAGATTTGAGAGTAACTCAACCTTAAGCCGGAAGACAGCATTCAAGATATTTCAAACGTAAATGGACGATATTATACAACCTACGCATACAATCAAATAGTTCTCCACGCAGGCCATGAGACGACTAGAAGAGTTCTTCACTCACGGATAATACTACTGCATAGCAGACGCAACTCTTATAGAAATTTGTCGGTGTCCCTTATACTGTATTGTAGAGTAGGTACAGTCTTTTGCAATAGAAATGAGACTCATTAATATACAAGAACCCCCATAAGTCCGCAATACAAATCGCAACGGACTCTATTTTTATTCCGCTTTCTGTCACTTTATAATACGTCATATTTAAGGTTAGTCTTCTGTTTACAAAATTGGAAATGATGGACTTATGGGGGTTTTTGTATATTAATGAGTCTCATTTCCATTGCAAAAGACTGTACCTTGTGACCATGTGCTGGTCAAAGCAAAGCTAGGAATACAAATATCGAGCTGAAAACCTGAATGATAATGACCTAAGTAACTGAAGACCATGACGTTAAATGAAGCATCTTACTAAAAATAAGTCAATTTTAGGTCCAATGAAGTATAGACGATGAGTGCCCAAATCTAGCAGGATTAGAATGCTCCAGATTCGGTCGAAAGAGACTCTAGCCTAAAGAAGCCTAATTGAAGAGTAGTTCTCTTGGAGTACGATTCACTTTTCACTCCTTCTTTCATTCCTACACGCAGTTTTTGTCAAGGACACACTTCATAAGAGTGACAAGGCCTCTAACAGACAGTCCGAGCATGAAATCAAATATCTATAAAACGGTTTGGGATCAAACACCACAAGGGAAAAGATCGCTAGTGTGACCACTACATCCCCCCTAATAGAACTTCGCTTAGAACACGGTCAACAATCCCAAATAACACCATCGTTGTTAACAACTAGAATAATAACCTTTATAGAAGAACAAGTGTTTATATCTGGTAGATTTTGTACCGAAGCAAATAATGGAAGAATCCAAGTCCAAGTGAGCTAACTCGACCAAGGATCATAGAAATAAAAATTCGGACGAGGAGGCCATGAAACATAGTTTTTTTATATTTTATAGTGTAGACTTTTGACAATAAAAATAAAGACATATATATACAGGTGAGTCATTAGTGCGGGATCGGTCCATAACTCCTAAACCATGTAACATAGAAAAATTTTTTTAATACAATTTGTACACCGTTTGCCAGGCTGCACAACTTAAAAATACAGTTCCAAAACGCACGCATGCTATAGAAATTTGTTTTTTTAAATAGAACTACCTATATTTTATTTTACTGTTAGAACCTCTTTTGTGATAGCTTTAAGGTGATATAAGGTATTTTACATTTTGGACCCTCCTTATCAAATTATAATTTTTTTTTCACATTTTTTGTCATTTGCAGAGGTTCACTTAAAAATTTACTGAGAGACCGTTTTAGCAGGTAGAAGGCTGAAAATTGGTAAAAAAATTAAGAAAAGATTGCTCTTTACGCCCGATATGCAAAATTTCATTTTTACTATACAGGGTCTACAATAATTCGTGTCGCATTATACTATTTTTAAATAAACTTATCTTTAGTTTTTTAAATAGCATCCCCTATATTTTTGTATTCCATCGAATGCGTCTGTAGTCTGGCTACGTTTTTTATTAAGCTTGTTCTATAGCTAAAATTTATAATTTACGAGATATTTGATATTTTTGGCTGTGAATCAGATTGAGCAAGGATAAGGTAGATAGTGTGCCATGGAAACCATGAAAGTCATTTTAACTCACATTTCAACACTGCACAGTTATGTCATTACCGACTTATCATTTGATTATCCATTCCATTATCCACAATTATTTCTATTTTACAAGAATAAATCGATATTTGATACAGCCAAAAATATCAAATATCTCGTAAATTATTAATTTTAGCTATAGAACAACCTTAATAAAAAACGTAGCCAGACTCCAGGCGCATTCGATGGTATACAAAAATATAGGGGGTTCCATTTAAAAAACTAAAGTTTGGCTTATTTAAATATAGTATAATTTGACACGAATTATTGCAGATGGTGTATAGTAAAAATGATATTTTGCATATGAGGCTTAAAGAGCAATCCTTTCTTCATATTTCTACCATCTTTCAGCCTTCTAGCTGCTAAAACGGCCTCTCAGTAAATTTTTAAGTAAAACTCTGCAGATTTCAAAAAATGTAAAAAAAAATTTGTAATTTGATAACGGTGATCCAAAATGTAAAATATCTTATATCGCCATAAATCTATGTCAAAAGGGGTTCTAACAGTAAAATAAAATATAGGTAATTGTATTTGAAAAAACAAAGTTGTGTAGCATGCGTGAGTTTTGGAACCCCCTGTATACGTTAAAATATTTTTGGATTGTGCAGCCTGACAAATTATATACAAATTGTATTTAAATTTTTTTTGTATCTTACATGGTTTAGGAGTTCTGGACCGATCCCGCACTAATGACGCACCCTGTATATGAAAGCAAGTTCGCATATTGTAAGTCAATGACCAGGCTATAGTGACAGATTTTTGGTTGTGATTTTAGTCAATATGCCTTTTAGAGTGCATTATAATGCGTATGATGATAATAAGCAGAGAACCAAAGAGTCATGCTGGGTTCTTCATATGGAAAAGTGAGTTCGCAAGATATAAGTTTTGATACGACTTAAGTCAGGCTGCAATGTGTCTTAAAATGAAGTTCATAATTAAAATTCATCGGAAAATCATTGCCATATTGTTTGCTTGGGTCCAAAAGGCTACCTGGGGGTACTCCGCTTTTCTGAAGAGACGGCCAAAAAATTGTGTAAAAAAAGGTATACCGGAAACCAACATATACTGAGAGATAGATATCTCCATAAGAACTCCAACCACCATTCCAGCCAAAAAAGAGTTGTAATGAACACTTTAGTATGTCGAGCTACAAAGATTTGTGAGCCACAACATCTGCTGAAAGAACTCAACCACTTAGACCAAATGCTGCAGGCCAATGGTCACTCTGCCGAAGAGATAAAAAGTGCAATTCGCCCAAATAGGTCTGTCAGAACAACAAACAATAATACAAATCCGTCAGAAGGAACACTTCTTACCATTTGTAAAAAATGTAACGACCGCCTTGGCAGAATTCTAAAACGGAATAACATAAAAACAATATTTAAACCAACAACATAAATTAGAGAATTGCTGGGTTCGGCAAAAAATAAGAGAGAGCCATTGTCGTCAGCGGGAGTGTATAGAAAACAAGGTTCTTGTGATTCAGTGTATATAGGTACGACTAAACGAAGTATTAAAACACGTTTAACTGAACACAAGAGGATCTATGAAAGTATGTAGTATGTAATATGTAGACAAGAGGATCTGTCGTTTAGGTGAGTTTGATAAATCTGCCGTAGCTGAACATGGATATTCTGATGGAGACAATTTGATGAGACAAAGCTTCTGTCGTTCACTTCACAATACTACCCACGCCTACACCGTGAAGCAATTGAAATTTATAAACACCAAAACAACTTCAAAAGAATGGCTGAAGGGTTAAAAATGGACAAAATATGGCAACCGGTCCTGTTAACGAGAACGGTAATGTCATTTATTCCAGCCAACCAAGCAAATAATGGATACAACAGCACGAATAATGCAACGCCAACGCAGAATATAAATGTGACAGCGAAGAGAACACTTCGAGCTCTTCCACATCGCCACTGGTGAAGTCGTCCACCGCAGTTGTGGATGAAACGTCTGGAATTTCATTGAGGTCACTTGTTGAATTAGCTCCTCGGAGCATTCACTACACCCCCCCTAATGGAACTTCAAATGGAACACGGTCAAAAATCCCGAAGAAGATCGTTATAATTAATTGTGTAAAAGTTCTTATTTTTAACTGTCAACGAAAACTGTATTATTGATTCAATATAAACTGCACTTGGGCACACGCAAACGGCAGGACAGCTTTTCTTCAGCAGCGTTATAACAAGAATTTGTCTACTTATAATTGGCAGCTTCTTCAGAAACACGGAAAATGTATTTATTCAAGTAAATACAAGCTCACGTGGCCCTTTGGACCCAAGTTAACGATATATGCCTATGATTTTCCTATGATTATGAAATTGACTGACTAAAATCGTACCAAAACGTATAGTTTGCGAACAAACAAAGATTCACTTTTCCATATAAAGAACCAAGGATGACTATTGCATTAATTGCTTTTTGGCATAAAAATATACGCATGATATTGCCCTCTGATATTGATATTGCCCTCTGAAAAGCATACCTATTGCGTAAAATCAAAACCCAATATCTGTCACTATCTCCCAGTCTATGAAGGATATGGGCGAAGTGATCAATAAAGAATTCAAAGAAAGAGGGTATAACATGGTAGGAGATACGAATGCTAGGCTATTTCGTTGCTGACTGAGCCACAAGTGAGGGTGACCTATGGCGTACAAATAAAAAATAGATCAAAGTAGGTCAACTTTGGAATCCGTTTCTGTAGAAAAAGAAGACCTTGAGAGTTCCTGTCAAATGCTATGATATGTCAATAACATACGTTCACACTGTAAAAAATAAAAACAAAAGCTATATTCCATGGCCTCTTCTGAATCATTTTTATTTGTACGTTTGTTACAAGGGCTATTACATGTCTTAAAAAACAACAAAAAACACTAAATATGCCGTATGTCTCCTGAAAAATTAGAATAACAACTTAAAAGAACCCGAACAATGTAGATTGGTGGTGGACATTGGTTGCGGTGGTATATCCAGCAACTCCAAATATTAGTTTAGAAATGAACTATCTTGTTACGGAGATGTCTCTGTGATAGACATTAGAAGGATAGGTAGAAAACATTAGAAGAAGTTGAAGAACGAGTCAGCGCACAAAAGACCACTAAAATATTGTACAGCCGAAACAAGACCCTTTACAGCAAAAACTAAAAGACAGTTAGAGGCAATAGAAAGACAACGAGGGAAACGCTTTTTGATAAAAAAAGTGAAAATATCTCAAGACTTTAATACCAAGTGGACGCACAAAAGACAACTTGGATTATGAATTATGTCTCCTACAGCCGCGAGAACAGCAAAGACTGCAAAAACTATAAGACTGTCGGATACTATAGAAAGTTAACTTTCAGAAGGGTAACCGAGTGAATACACAAAAGACAAGTTGAATGAAGTATCTCTTATACACCCGAGATAAGACCCAAAACTGCAAGATATAAGAGAAATGAAAACTTTCAGAAGGCGGAGAAACCGTATTACGATAGGGAAAGATTTTAAGAAACGAGTGGGTACATACAAGACAAGTTGAATGGATTGTCTTATGCACCCGCGATTGGAAAAACTAGGAAACTGTTTGAGAGAAAAGCAATGAAAACTTTCAGAAGGGTAACAGGAAAACGGTCTACGATAGAGGAAACCGGGAAAACATGAGATGAACTTGAAAGTTGAGTGGATGTGTAAAAGACAAGTTGAATGGAGTAGGTCTTATAGGTCTTAGATGTTTGTTACTCAATCACGCCAGAACGGCTGAACGGATCTGGATGAAATTTGGCACAGAGATAGATTATATATAGATATCCCAGAAAAATGTTCCCGTGGGATAGATGTTTTTGTTTTTCATAGAGCAAGGGATCGACATGATTTTTTGCATAGTTGTAGATTTTTTACGTATTTTTTAACGTATTAGGGCCAGGATTAAGGAGACGAAAAAGTAGGGAAAGAAAGGAACTTTCTCAATGGGAGTTTGCAGATAAATAAATTGAGAAAATATTAAGATATTTCGACCTAGAACGAAAACCAATCAGATCCTTCGTTTACATGTTAAAAACTGTATGTAATGTAGTACACAGAACGGTATTGGAATAAATAAATAAGTCAATCAGTGAGTTACAAGTTCCCTAATTTATATCATACAGTTCAATTTCCACGCGAACGAAGTCGTGGGCAAAGGCTAGTAGAAATATAAGCATAGTTGACCAAGTGTGATAGCATAAAGAGACAATCTAATTTGTAAACTTACCACAATTAGTAGAACGAAGTAAATCCAGTCCCAGAAGCTGTGAGCGTCTTGGACATAATACATGATATCCGTCCATCCTTCGAGGGATATCACCTGAAAATTTCGTTTCGTAACTACCCTCGTTGGTTTAATGAGCGAGGCGCTATTTACCAAAAATATGGAGACCCAAGCCAGCCCAATATTATCGAAGGAGATTGTGCCCTGAAACGGATTAGGTCCTCTCTCCTGGCACTCGGTGTAATACAAATTCCAGTTAATGCAAGTCGCGTCGTTGTTGATGTATCTCGGATCCAAGAGTTTCTGGTCGATGGTCAGGTTGCACGTCATCGTGCTGTTTATATATTCCGGAAAGGATCCGCACAAGTGCATCCCGGACTGTTCCGGTTTGCTGCAAATGTACTCCTGATCCTGTTGCAGCTTGTAAAAACGGGATATGTCGCTGAAAATAAGCAACTCTCAGGAGACGGACCTCCGGCACGACCGCGTGGAGCGGATTAACCGTTTCTGACACGAGAACTCAATTATAAAGTCGATTAAATCGTTAAAAGTTCCTCATTAAATCGTCCGCTCCGGTAGACACCTGGCAAAAACGTGTAAATTGACAAGACGTCCGCTTTGTCTCTCGACCGGCAAGATTTAATTTCAAACACGTCAAAAAACGTGCAATCAGTTTACAATGCTGCATTGTGCACCGGACGGCGAGAGGTTTACAATAGTCGTTTCTCCGTTTGTGGACTTGGAAATTTAATTATTTGCGAAAGCTCGCCTCGAATAAACGCAAGTGGACATGCAATCGGATTATGCTGAAGGAGCGAGATTTGGGTGAAATAATGGCGGAGGCGCCGGGAAAAATTTTAAATGATATCCATGAAATGTGTCCCAGTCGCAGATGTCAGACCAAGCCGCCGCGTAAATGATTTTAAAATCCTCAAGGCGCTTTTTTGACGGTGACACATTTATCGCGCCTTTCACCCACAACCCGACAGTCGCCACTTCTTCACGGAGTGTCAGAAACAGTCAGGCCGCTTGTGTTGCAGCTTTATGCAGAATGTACGACTTCTACTGATACGATGCGACTTTTCATCATCATCATCATCAGCGTGTCAGTGGAAGCATTGTGTGTGTACGTTCATAACACATAATCTAAGACATCCTATGCACTTGAAGAAGATAGAAGTCAGATAGTATGATATAATAATAATTTGCGTCGTGTGGTGAAGAGTGGAGTCGAGATACTGAACTGCCGACGGTGGTAAATTTAGGATTGCGAATGGCAGCGCAACAAGTGGAGTCGACCGGTTCAGCATCTCGACGAAGTGGTCGCTCGTAGATCGATCCATGCATGCCGCGTCCCCACCGCCCCGACGCCGGCCGATGCGCGACTTTTCGACGCGGTGGGGACCCGGAGTGAAGCACACAGACGGAGAGCAAGAGTGACAGGCACGAGACGCATTAAAGACACCCAGCTTGCGGCACATAATCTTACGTAACAGGCACGCGCACTATGTATTCTTCCGAGACTTCTCTGCAACAAATTAAAGCCGCTCCATTCAAACAGGGCCCAACTGTGATAAAAACGTGACATGTCTACGCTAGCGCCCATGTGCCCAGAACGACGCGCGATTGTCGCGCAACAAGTCGCTCGCGACAGCTGCGCCTCTCCATAGTTCTACCATTTTTAATTCGCGAGCCGCAATTCCGCACCCATTCTTCTCGGCGACGGAATAAATGAAACCGTCTGTTACATTTTTCTTTCGTGAATATGAAAAAAATTAATTAAATTTATGCATTAAACGTCCGCCTCATTTTTATCACAGCTCCGTGTCGTGTTTTAGGAAAGCATAATCAAAACAGTTAGTCGTAGTTTGATGGTGTCGGTCCGAGTCGAGCAGAGGGGTCGCGTTGTTTGGCAGTGGAGATAAGGTGGAGATAACGTGCGGTGCGAAGGAAAATATTTATTTGTGAGCGTTTGTTAGCGAATGGAGAGCAAATCACAAATTAAGAGGAAGAGACAAGAAACCAACAAGTCCTTTGGGGAAGCGAACCCATTTGGACGGAGAAAAAAACAGAAAAGAAAGAAGAAGAGAAAATTGAGAAGATGGAAGGAAATTAAGAAGAACACAGAATATTTAAAGAGAGGATACGAAAACATAAAGATTGAAATGAGGGCAAAAGAAAAAAGATGAGAAGAAGAATGAAAGAATAGCAAGATAAAAAACCTGGAGGAAAGATGTGAGAATTAAGATGAAGAGAGAAGAGACCAACAAATCCTTTGAGGAAGCGAACGCATTTGCATAGAGCGGGAGAACGGAAAGGTAGCCAAAAAGCGGAAGGACGGAGAAAAGAGCAGAAAAGAAAAAAGAAGAGAAAATGGAAGGAAATTAAGAAGAACAGAGAAGATTTAGAGAGAGAATATGGGACTTAAATAGGACTTAAAGAAGGAAATGGAGGGAATAAGGGCAAACGAAAAAGATGGGAAGAAGAAAGAAAGGAAATGAATACCAAGATTTACGCGAGAGAGATAAAGGAAAGGAAGAATAACATAGTGATAACGGGGCTAAAGGAGGTAGAAGGAAAAGTGGAAGAAAAAATAGCAAATTGGATAAGAACAGAACTAGGGGCGGAGTAAAAGTAGACGAAGCGTAGAAAGTAGCACAAGGAAGATGATAGTGGCGAAGATAAAAAGATGGGGAGAAAAAATATAAATAAGAGAAAGCTGCGTGAGAAGCAAGAGAAAATATATATACAGGGTGATTCTCATCGTTATAAGAAAAATTAAAAGCTTGTAGCCCCTTAAATTTGGATTCGATTGCACAAAAAAAATTATCATCTAATTAAAAACAAATATTTTTAAAATAAAATCATTTATTAACAAGTAACCGTGATTTAGAAAACAATCACAAATCGAATAGTAAAAACCGTTTTTGAATTCGATAGATATTAACAAAGTTAGGAGTAATTTCTTTTCGGTACTGCTACAGTGCGCTTTAACGGAGATATGCTGACAAGTGTTTTTACCACATAAGTGGATAAGTCGATTAGTCGATTTAGTCCGTCAGCTTTAATTGACGGTTGTGCGAAGGTGTTGTTGATGGAGATGTCGTTTTTGGTGGTGTATTCGTGTATCCCACAATTGCAAAATGCACACGCTTGGTTGCATTAAGCTAAATCGCGGTTTCTTTATCAGCTGCTGGTTTTTCTTCAATTCAGTCGCCCAGAAACCAGTGGCGTGCCACTAACAATTTTTAATCATTTTTGTAAGTTTTGTTAAAATTTCTTTTTGCGCTATCGTATTCCTATGGGTTTGTTGTTCTTTCAATATTTTTTTGTTATAACGATGTGAATCACCTTGTATAGATTACACGAAGACGGGGAAAAAAACACAAAAGATGGTAAGGGGAGAAGCAATGTAGAAAAGAAGCGAACGAAACAGAGTAAAATTAAGATATAAGAAACTAGAAATAAACGGGACATAGTTTAAATGGGCCGAAGATAGGAAGAAAATGAAATTTTTAGAGAAAAAAGGAGTAAAACAAAAGGCGTGAAAATGGTAAAGAAAGAGGAAAATAAAAATAGTATTCTGGAATGTGGCAGTAGTAAGATTTAATAGAAATAAAAACGGGGAAGAGGGAAGAGTAAGTACAGGAGGAAGGGATAATGGAGAGAGAAATAATGATGGAAAATGGCACATGGAGGATAGTATCTATTACACAGGAAATATGAAGAGAAACTGCCGGGAAGGGGAGGAACAACAATACTGATAGAGGGGGGCTTTAATACAAGAATAGGAGAACAAGGAGCAAGAATGGAGGAAGAGGTCAAAGGAGACGACAGGAAGAAAAAAACGAAAGACAAGACGATGAACAAAGAAGTAAGATTACTGATAAAAGTAGCAGAAGGAAGGAGATGAGCAAGTAGAATACACCTTCGCGAACAAAAGAGGAGAATCAGTCATTGACTACACATGAATAGAGGAAAAAGGGTGGCAAGAAGTACCGAACTTCAGAGTGGGAGAGAGACTGGAGTCAGATAACATGCCGATAGAAGTAGGAATTGGAGAAGGTGAAGAGGAAGAAGAAAAGTAGGAAGGAGATGAAATGGGATGAAGAGGTAATAAAAAAGGAAAGTAATAGAGAAAAGTGAGTACCAGGTAACAGGAACGGAGGAAAAGATGAAAGAGTTGAAGGTCAACATCAAGAAAGCAGCACTAAGGAAAGAAGGAAGAAAGAACATAAAGAGGGAACAAGAGAATGACTGGTGGCACAAGGAATGTTACAACTTGAAAAAACAAGAAAAAGCAGAGGTGAAGAGGTGGAGAGAAGATAAGAGAGAATAAACATAATACATAAAATCGAAAGAAAATTTCAAGAAAAAATGCAAAGAAAGAAAAGAGAATAAAAAGGAGAAATCAGAAAAATAATGACGGAAAAGGAGGCGTGGGATTACATGAACAAGGAACGAACGAAGAAGAAAGAAAAGATAAAAGAAAGAATAAAGATAGAAACCTGGGAAGATCACTTCAGGGAGCTTCTGTATGGGTCAAGGGAAGAGAAAAAAGAAGAAGAGTCATCGACAATGACCCGAGAATCAGAGCAGGAGGTTGAAATAACAAAAGAAGAGGTAGAAGCAAAAATAAGAAAACTGAAGAAAAGTAAAGCACCAGGAAGGGACGGGATCGAAAATGAAGTCTGGATGTATGGAACGGAGAAAATAAAGGAGAGGCTGTGGGAGATAATAAACGAAGCATCGATGGGAGAAAGGATGCCGAGGGACTGGAGAAAGAGTCTGATATGTTCGATACATAAAAAAGGAAGTAAGAATGAGACGAATAATTACAGAGGAATAAGTTTTCTGGATACTGCGTCCAAGGCTTATGCTTTTGGACAATAAAAGGGGTGAGACAGGGACGCTCGCTCAGCTCCATTCTGTTTGCACTAGGAATGAATTAAAAGTGAATGTGGAAAAGACAAAATTGTTAGTGTAGGAGGAAGAGAAAGAAGAGAAGAAGAATGGTTGTGGGAGGAAAAGCAAAAGATAGAGAAAGTGAAAGAGATATCTGGGATACATGTTTAATGAGACAGGTACAGAAGGGGCATGGGTAAAGGAATATGTCAAAAAGACAAACAGAGTGGTAGGAGCAGTATGGGGAACAGCAGAAAGGAAGTTTGGGCATAATTTCAGAAGAAGAATGATGATGTTTGATAGTCTAGTGAAAAGTGTGTTGTTGTAGGGGCGGAGATATGGGGATGGAAGGAATGGGAGGAGGTTGAAAGGGGGGCAAGGGATATATGTAAAATGGGTGCTAGAAGTGGACAGAGAAACACTAGGGAATACAGTAAGCGAGGAAACGGAAAGGGAAAAGATGAGAGTGGTAGCAGGAATGAGGGCGGTAACATTTGTGGAGAGGATAAGCGAAAGGAGTTGCTGCGAACTGATGCAGAAACGTCTGAGAGAGGAAAATAGATAAGGAGAAAATGATAGGGTGAGTAAAACGGCAAAGTATTTTGAAAGGAATGGGTATAGCTCAAAAGAAGCGACGAGAATGAGAGAACGAGGGGTGAGATTGAGAGAAAGACTGAGAGATATAGATAGAGATGAGGAGAGACAAGAGAGAAGGGAGAAAATTGAAGAGATAATGTATAATAACAAGTATACGGAAATAATAACAGAAAAACTACCAAAATACCTGGAAAGAGAAAATGTAAAAGAGAAAATAATGATTGCAAGTGTCAGGTGCTTGAGTTGAGAGAGGAGCAAAGAGAATGCAGAATATGTGGAGCAGAACGAAAGACAGTGGAACATCTAATGAATGAATGCGAGAGTTTAGGACAGGAGGAAAGAAGGAGGGATGAGGTACTGAATGAGGATGGTAGAGGACTGGAATGGATGAGAAACGTTGTGAGAGAGAGAAAGAGGGGAAGAGTGAGTAAAAGAAAAATGTATTGTGTTGTTTTGAAAGAAACATTATATTAAGTTGATATGTTATGCTAGTTTAGGAGTCTTAAGGCCGATAGGCAATAAAACAATTTATTAGTTTGAAGGTGTCAGCTCCAAATCGGGTCGCATGCTTAAAACTGGAAGAGTCCAACCACAGAACTTCAAAACGTGTCGGAACAGTTAGAAGCACGAAAGCACAACGAGATCATGATTTTGATTTGATTTCTGGCACATGGGGTGTTCTACTTTTTGTTTGAGTCCGACTGGATTTGTTGTATTGTTGTGTGGGATTGAAATAATGACGGACTTACAGTAGCGTCGAGTTATGCGTCCGGTTGAGGTGCTGACTCATGAAGCAGCGTTGCCGGAGGATGCCCTGCCACAGCTGAACGCCCACGATGCCGAAGATGAAGAACACGAAGAAGCACAACAGTAGAACGTTCCCCAGCATCGGCAACGTATCCAACAGCAACATCACCAAAATCCTCATACCTGCAACATTTCAAAATTGGTGGAGGCGCCGGGAAAGTTTTTAATAATCCTGTCGGTTCTTTCAATTTACACTCCCCAGATGCTTGTAGAGTTACCCTATAAATTATTCATCGACGAAGTTTGTCGTAGATGATTAGAAATCGAATTAGCGGATAAAAATGATAGACGGAGCGGTAATGTTCCAGGCAGGAGTCGCATTAGCTGATTGCGGTTTGAAGTACGAACTTGTAATGTCAATTGGAGCAGTTGTGATGAAATTGCTGAAATTTTCTGAACTGAGCCACACGAGCTACCGTTGGTAATATTTCAAAATGTCAATACTGCCGTCTCTCCAGGGAGAAACAATAATATTAAAAACGAAACAGGTGCGGGATTGAGATGAATGCACCTGACCTGCTCGGAATCCAGTCAATATTATAATGCGACTCTTATAACAAGACTCTGGGTCTTGTTGGAAGAAGCGGAATAAAAGAGGCTGCAGACAATGGAGTTTGAAAGAAAAGCGGGGGATGTGAGACTAATAATCCATTTAGGCACTCGTTTATGAAAATATTAAAAACGCTGCAACCTCTGGGAACGATAACCGCGTCTCTGTGTATCATTTTTATGGAAACATCTGTCGGAATACATTTAACACGCGCGATAATCGTTACGTACGCTTTGGGATACAGTTTTTCGTTAAAATTGGAAAAAACGGAGCGCATTAATGAGTTTCAGCAATTGAAAAGCGCTACGCAAACGATTTTCCGTAAAGCAAACACGATGATCCAATTAACGCACTTTTTCATTTTTCACCATCGTCACTTCTTTGAGGCGGACATCAAAGGCGGAGGAAAAGTTACAAAACTTGTGAGGGATCGTGTTTAATTCGGAGAGAGGGTGACTTGATGGATGTAAAAGGGATAATACGGATTTCTGGCGATAACTGAAACTAAGATGAGCTGTGAGACTAAGTTGGGATAATATGAAGTAATAGTATATTAGTTGTAGTATATTATAAATTAGTGTATAAAATGTGTAAAGTGGACCGGTGCGAAAATGGTGGATGCGCCGGGATAAAACGAGAATAACTTCTATTTTAAGCCCCTTTCCACCCTTAATTAATTCGTTAATTGAGTTGAATGTCAGTGGAGCCACCACAACGCACTTCGCCCCTAAGAATTATTTAATCCCGCCAATTAATAAACGACACTTAATTGGACATCATTCTTCGTTAGCCGACCCGAAAGAAGCGGAGGCTCGGTTTCGCAGGCACCTGATAAGTAATTGGAAGTTTGTCTTTGACGGTTCAATGCCACCAACTTGCGGCTATCATAAATTTCAGCAAGACAAACTTTATGACAGCCCCTGTTGACTCAAACTGCTGTTTGAGTTTGATGATGATGCTACTTTGAACTTACTCGGTATTCTGTTGATGGCGCGGAGAGGTCTCAACACTCGGATTGTTCTGACGGCGGATAGGTTCAGGTTGTCGACGTTGAGGATGTACTCCAGCGCTCCGGTGAGGACGATGAAGAGGTCCAGACGGTTCCAGGAGTCGGCCAAGTACGTGCCGCGGCCGAAGACGCCCATCGCTACCATCTTTATCGTCATCTCCAAGGAGAAGAAGGCGAAGATGAAGTCGTCGAAGAGCTACCCCAGAGTTAAGTTTATTAAACGTGCTATAAATCAGCTTCTCCAAAGATCGACGTTTTACAAGATATTTAATACAAATAATTAGGTTGACTAATTTGAAATATGGGCGATCGTGAGTTATATAATATACCTAGTGAAAACGAATAAATAAATATTCCAAGAGTAAAAACTGTAGAATAAACTGTATTCAAGACAAGCGTGATCAGAGATAACACGAATAATAAAAAATAGTAAAATTTATTAAAGAAAAAGAGGTCTGAACAGTCTGGAGATACTTAAAAAAATTACCGAAATAAGCACCTGTGAAAAGATGACGAATAAAATTAGACAGATAAAAAACAAAACGGAACACGTCGATTAAACAATAATAAGGGACTGGAAACTCGCTTAAGGAAGCTAGATCGGAAGTAAAAAAGTAGGTCAGATATAAAAATAGGAAAAAAAACAAATTTGACTTTAAGACGAAAAAAATTAAAACTTGAAATACGAATTACAAGATTTTTTCCGAATTACACCAAAAAGTTAGTCGAAAGTTGAGTTAAATCCGCATGATTGGGATGGAGAACTCGGAGGAAAACATCAACATACTAAAAGCTAAGAACATCGTAGGAAATATCAGTGAAGCAAGAATCTACATCAACAATCTCACAGACAAGGAAAAAAGGTACACAAATACAGACGGGAAAGGGAAAGATAAGAAATAGGTAAAGGAACTATACTGTGATACAAAAAACTTACGAATGGGACGAAGTTGAGAATAATGTAGAACGCCCAAAAAACTAGAAAGCGGATATAGAAAGTCGGATAATAATGATAACGGACTGGCGAGACGAAAATACATAACCAAGCAAGTAAAAGATAGGATAGAAGAAACCAAAGTGAGGAAAGAGGAAAATAATAACGCATAAAAAAACAAAGTAAGTTGGAATACCCGGTTATGGAAAATAAGTTAAATTAAATCAGCTAATGATTATTACAGACATAAATCTAGATCAGTTACACAACAAAAAAGCAGGGTTCAAAATTTTGGAAGGAGAAGACTTGTTCATACAGTGTGGAATAAGCAGAATCGTAAAGAAATATCAGGGAATGGACAGGAAATAATGATCAGGTTAGAAATCGAAGAAACCAAAGAGAATAGCAACGGAAAAAGTATAATGGATTTTTGCAAATGCATGGCGGTGGGTAATACCTTCTTCCAAAATAAATCCATAAATATATCAGGGAAGCGCCGACCAAAAATAATAAATCTCCTACTGGTGGATAATGGTCATTAAAACATACAAATTAGAAGACAAAACAAATTAGGGAAAAATACAATAGATTATTCAAACAGCGAATAAAAAAATTTAAGTTTGGATATATCTGATACTGATATTTCGCTAAAATGTGGAAAACCTTTAAAACAAAAATATTAACAGTAGCTACAAAGGTATGTGGGCAAAATAAATTCACAGAAAAAAATAAATTAACGCACTGGTAGATTGATGATTTAAAACAAAAGATTAAAAAGAAAAAACATACAAACATACTATAGAAAAACTACATACTTAGGAAATAAGAAGTTAGATGATAACCAGTCACGTAAAGCACAAGCAAAAATGTTAAGATTATAGTTGAAGAAGAGAAAACAAAATCGTGCGAAAAGTGGTGTGTAAATGGAGAAAAATTCAACGGGAAATACAAAAACGTAGTTCATATACTAAGAAGGCTTAAGAAAGGAAAGATAACCTCACCTCACTGTTACTGATGAAAATAAAATCATAGAAGGAGGGAAGCAGTATTTTAAGGATCTATTTGGAGCACAAAAAGAGAAGAGAGAAAAAATGTAGAGGAGAAAAAGAAGGATGTAGAAGAGAAAAACGTGGACAACCGTAAGTGCAAATTACTAGAGCGGATGTCAACAAAGCAATGAAGATGCTCAAAATATGCAAAACTGTGGAGATAAATAGAATAAAATTAGTGCTACTCAAAATATGCAAAACAATGGAGATAGAATATAATTAGTGCTACTTGAATACATACAAGAAGAATATGCTCAAGACAATATTTACGTAATTTAACATGGTACGAGCAAAAAATGTCAACGGAATAGAAAACCGCACTAATTAATACAATCCATAACAGAATATTTTAATGAGGGCAAAAACTTTAGAGGAGTCTTGCCAAGGTTGGTTTATTAGAGGTTGCCCACTAACTCTACTGCCTTGGGTCAAGAGTGGAGAAGGACGTCATCGTGAATGCCATTTCATTTTTCGTTGCTATTTATACCTAAATTTGTCTTAAAGAAGTTGTAATTGAAAGTATTGTTGGTGTATTTCTGTTACAGAACATCTCGTTCATCCTCTAAATAAATTGTGATTTGTATATTATGCTCATAGATGCGAGAAAATAAATTTGTGGAAAAACTTTAACTCTAGTATAATTAAAAAAAAATTATTTCAAAATAATTTTGGGCTTCAAACACCAAAATAATATTTGTAAGTATCTAAATACCTTAGCTCAAAGATTATTGTACATTTGTTTGATTGAAAAATTTTACTTCAAACCATAACTGTTATCTATGCATGCAATTTTTAATTGATTATCGAAACAACATACAATATACGGTCTTTGGAGTCTTTCTACCAAATATCGCATAAAAATTCTGAGTGTGTTATAAGGGAGATATAAAAATAGAATACACCTTAAATCACACCCAAGCATCATTCGGGACACATAGAGCAGCTCAAGAGGAACAAAACAAAGATGGCGCGAAATAAAAATTCTGAGAAAAATCGCGGAGTCACAAAATCAAAAGTGACAGTATATGAAGTTAACTAAAATTTAAAATTGAAACACAACAATTAAGATGGTTTGGTTATTTTTTGAGAATAATTGACGAGAGTGTAGTGAACAAAGTGTGGGAAACACAAGGTTCCAAAAGAAGGAAATGAAATGAGCAAATAGCAGTTATACCAGGGGTGGGTTATTTAAGAAACACGGACTGACTTGAAACCAGGCGAAAAAAGGCGTCTCTACACCGCAGTAGGTAGAAAAGGTTGCGGAAAAATTAAAGAATATAAGAAATAAGTAAATGTACATATCAATGCTGTACGTCGCTCACCGAATGAAAAATGGCGGAGGCGCCGGGATAATATAAATTTTCTATTTATAGAATGTTACACACCGAAACAGAACTAGTAGGATGTATTATTAGTTGTCCAGATAAAAGTGTAACAAAAGCCAATTTCTAAATATAAGTTCATAAATTTAATATGACTTCAAAATATTTTCAATCAGATGGGAATGCAGGTGCCTGTTGTTGTTTAAATTCAAACACAAAATTCTCACAACACAATACTCAAGTTTTATAACGTCTGCACAGTTACGAAGCCGTAAAATTTAAATTTGAAACAATTTTAATGCTTTATTGACGCAGTTACTCGTCCGTCGAACTCCGACCCGACTTGGAAAACCGCCGCCAAATACCATTAGCAAATTACGTCCCTGAAATTGTTAACATTTACTCACCTGCAGGATTTTGCATCGATTCGTCTCGCAATTGTCGTCCATGCAGGGCTGGTACATTCCCAACGTGACGCAGTTGAGCAATATAACCATCATGGACACCCTTTCGAACCATGTATGTCTGAGTTAAGGAAAACATTGGAATTATCAATTACCCCGCCCAATCATCGGCCCGAATTTACTGCTTTTCCGGTGTGTAATTAGTGCGACACTAATTTCCCCTGCTATTTTTGGGACTTTAAGTCGCTTAACTCTCATTTCCTGCATTTGATTGTCGCGGACGTGTTGGCGAAAATCGCTGATTTTTACGCGGATCGTTCGCCAAGAACGCAAAGCCTCTGGAGGACTTTCGAGGCCTTCTCGTTGCCGCCGCTTTTCTCTGTCTTTACGCATAAGCCCGCTTTGGATTTTGGGAACGATCATGAGTTTTTGGAGCTTAATTATAATAGTAATACGTGTGTAAAAATATCTTTCAAAAGCTCGTTCCGGTAAATTATCAACACCGCAAAAACACGCCTAAACATTTATCCAGTTGCAAAATTTCTAAAATTAGTAACAACTCGAGGATTTCTGCACAAACGTAAAAAAGCAGGTCATGTGTGCTCTGGCAACTTCACGTCGCCACTCAAAAGGTCGCCCTTATCTATTGTTGTGGAGCATAAAGGGGTGCTTTCAGCACGGTTCCGACATTTTTCTCAACAGAGACCACACAAATTCACTGCTCTTAATTACGTGCCCCGATTTAATATATTTTTCTCACAAACGAGTATTGGAAAATATTTCTACCAAAAAACTTCTACATCAGTAACAAGACACACAACAAATAAACTTATTTGCTAAGTGCTGATATTTTGTTGGGATGGCAGACGACGAGACAAGCTCGTTGATCTGCAAGCAATAGGAATCTTGGATAAATATTTATTTGAAGCGACACCCCTGGAATCCATCGATCTCGTCCGCGCCGTTTTTCTATATCAGTTTTTTATTATTTTTCGGGAATCCATCATCGATAACCTTTCAAGATCATGCGTTTGGCCCGTCCACACCCGACCCTGCCAAAATACGAGCAACTATCGATTAAGGTCATGAGCGAGCACATCTGACAGGTACGGCTGTGCATGTCAAAGTGTTTACGTCGCGGAGATAATGGCGCGATTCGGCTTATTAGAGGCATGGAGTTCCAAGGCCTGCAGCGTGCAATTTTACCCATATTGGATTCTAGACCGCACGCTAAAGAGAAGTTATTGAAAGGTGTGATATTTCATATTCCTCTAAAATAGCTCAATCTCAATCGAGTCGGAGGAGCAGCAATCCTGGTCGGGTATTAGCGAGCATTGTTCGATTCCCGTTCGAGATTTTTAGCAAAATTTCAGCGATGTGTATGGAATTGGATACTTGTTTGTGGAAACTTTCAAACATCAAACTAACCGTTCGTCGAGGCTGAATCTGCTGGATTTTACGTAAATTGAAATTAGCAATTATTCAATGTCTGCCGGCAATCTAATTGATATAAACGATTAGCGCCACGTCTTTCAGTCACGACGGCTAAATTGAAAATAAAATAAATAATATACTTCGCCCACGGCGACTGAATTTCCACTAAGGAATGAAAAAGAAGGAAAATTTGATATTTAGCAAATTACGAAGTTTTGAGCGTTTTTGTTGCCTCCTTTAACTTGCCAATAAAGCAGCGTAGGGGCTGCTTCCAACCAATAATGAGTAAAAAAAGTAAGGTAATGTGTTTTTTGTTAAAGCAACTGATGGCTTTGAGAAATGACTTCCGGAAAATATTAATGTAAAAGATGCGTTAGGAACAGCAAGAATTCGATTCTGAAGGTAAACGTATTTTATAAGTACTGGCTATTTAAAAAAAATGCACTGTGAAGACTCTCATTGTCTGCAATACTCTGCTGGATTGTGATCAGGAAGAAACCCTAGAAAAGGAAGCATAGGTACTTGAGCGGTACTTGATACCTGAGCAGGTCAACTCCTATAAAAGGGATACAGCGTGCATATGCAGAAATTAGCCCTAGCTCGGTTAGTGCGTGGATATTAAGAAACCCTTCTCTAGTTACACTACACTTTTAAAACTAGATTGTTGTGCTTGCATGTAGACGTCCAGACCTTGGAGTCTTGGACCAAATAAAGACTGCATAAATAAAAATTTACAAAAGTTGCCGCTCCAAACATTAAGTATGTGAGATGTGTCTAAGAAGCACTATCATGACTACGGGACACACCATAAGCAAAGAAAAATCCATGTCCATCAATGACACTGGTATGAATATTTTTCATGTGATATAATAAAACTGAGATATTCCACATTCAGAAAATTTCAATTCAATTTCAAAATTTCAATTCATTCAATCATTCACACCTGAACACCATGAACACAAACTAAACTCTGAATTTATACACCCGTTTTTGCACCTAACTACCTAGCACATCTACGAATATAACACAACTTGCCAGAGTATACTCCTTGAATATACAGAGTGAGTCATTAGTGCGGGATCGGTCCATAACTCCTGAACCGTGTAAGATAAAAAACTTTTTAAATACAATTTGTACACCGTTTGCCAGGCTGCACAACCTAAAAATAGGATGTTTTAAAACTCACGCATTCTACACAACTTTGTTTTTTTTTCAAATAGAACAACCTATTTTTTATTTCAGCGTTAGAACACTTTTTGTGATAGCTTTATGGTGGTATAAGGTATTTTACATTTTAGACCACTGTTATCAAATTACAATTTTTTTTTCACATTTTTTGTCGTTTGCAGAAGTTTACTTAAAAATTTACTGAGAAGCCGTTTTAGCAGATAGAAGGCTGAAACTTGGTAGAAATATGAATAAAGGATTGCTCTTTACGCCCGATATGCAAAATATCATTTTTACTGTACAGCATCTGCAATAATTCGTTTTTAACTTTTGGATTTTTTAGTTTTTTAAATGGCGCAGCTTATATTTTTGTACTCCATAGAATCCTTCTGGAGTCTCGCTGCTTGTTTTATTAAAGTTGTTCTATAGCTAAAATTCATAATTTACGAAATATTTGTTAGTTTTGGCAGTGATACAGATTGAGTCAGGATAAAGTAGATAGTGTGCCATGAAAATCAAGGATAGTCTTAACTCACATTTCAACACTGCACAGTTGTGTCATCACCGACTTGTCATTTGATTATCCATTCCATATTCCACAATTAATTCTATTTTACAAGAACAAATCGATATGAACCCCCTTAGAGGGGTCGTTCAAAATTTTTTTTAGTGTCAAATATTACGGCATTGGCTATCCTCTGATATATATTACAGATTCCTATTATAGTTTTAATTTACCAAGATATATTCGGTGCGCAACTACCGACTACCGACCTGATTCGCTCACACTCCTTCTACATTCACAACCATTTATTTATTTCTCTAATCGATAACAATATCAATAAAAGTTTGACAAAATATTTAAAATGACACCAAAAACATCCAGCTAGCGTACGTAGAACTTGTTGCAAAAATCGCGAAATTTTCAAGCGTCGCACAAAATGTTAAATTGACTGCCATCCTTCCGCAACGTTAAAAATTTTCAATGTAAAAAAGATATTAAATTTGGAGAAATCTGTATATTTAATGTTAATTGTTAAATACATAATAATTATGTATACACGGTGATTTTTGTCAAACGAGCCACCCTGAATAACTTTGAAAAGACAAGAAATATGAAAATTTCCAAAAACAAGTCAATTTTTGTTCAGAGGGGGACATCTTCTGAGGTTATTTTGAAATACGTTTCGTTGCGAAAATTTTAAATGGAATGATCCCTCTTGTGATACCTCATTTAAAAGCTACTTTATCCAGGAATCCATCTGTGTAAATTGGTTGTTTATTTTTTCTGTTACCCACAATTCAGGAGACTGTCAAATGTGTGCAAACAGGTTTGGCAAAATTTTAACATTTTTGGCTTTATTGAAGTAGAACTTTTTCCCTACTTAAACTATGGAGTGAAGATTTTATTCCTAACCAAGAAAAGTCTATGGAAAGCTTTAATAAATAACCTAAGTAAGCTAAGTAAATGTGGAAAAATCAGGTGAAAATGTAATAAAATTTTAAATCTACCACTAAGATTATTGCCATAGTAATTTTAATGACGCGGTAACGAAAATTTGTAAGACCGTGCTAAACAAAATCACCAAATAATTAGGTTTTTAAAGTAAAAAATGTTAAAATTGTTCTAAGAGATTTTTTAAAATGTTATACAAAAATTTGATTGCATTTTAATTAAAAAACTCTTGTATTGGGCAATTATGTTTTTTATAGCTTGTACAACTTAAGAAATGAAGGAAGTATTGTATATTGTTGCTGGTTGCATATTTACAGTAATAAAACAAGGAATGTACATCAAACATTCGTAGAATTTAAATTTGAAGTTAATTCTTAGAACTAGCAATACGCTTGTCTTCTATATACCTATAGTACAAGAAAACCTATGAAAAAACGGCGTAATATATCGATTTTAGAATCGAGAGGAAAATGGCTTTCCGTCAAAATAAATGTTTTTTGCAGTGATACTGTACCCTCTTCATAATTTTCGTAGGAAACATAGGGCAAGCAGTACATCAAAATAACGAATTCTAAACAAAACTACAAACAATTTTGGTGTGTTCTCAAAAATAGCCCAAACAATGCAAAAACAGCATTGAAAAATTAGGGCCTTTTTTTTATTTTGAGGTTAAAAAAAAACCTTTGAATTATCATGAGGCGAACATTGTACTTCACAAACCACTGAATTAATTAATCAATTCGCGTCATCATAAACGCATCAGTTCCAGCTGATTAGTTAGACAACTCCAAACATTATAACTTTATTAATAGTCCGGCAAGATCCTATTAGGGAACACTTTAAGCACCGCCTGACGAGCTCCATTTTTTTCACAATCGCTTCGTGCAAATCACCAAACCGCCGATATAAATCTGAAAACTTTCAAATCGCACTCGATCTTTGCGAAAACTAGCTTAGGGAATTGATGGATTCGAAGCGAGCGATCATTTTTGCACCGTTTTTCGTTTTGAAAGTGCAACCGCAATTTGGACAGATGCTAGACGGAACCGGTGTTATTTGCACCAGTTTTGCGCCTCATATCACTCCAAAGAAATTAAATTTGTCGTCTTGGAGCTACACGATCTATAACTGACAAATCATCCAACTGGAAACGCGAAAATCCAACAACTACGTAAGAACGCTCGGTTAGTTTACTGCCATGAAAAGTAGTTTCCGTTCGACGTCTTCGTCATAATAGCGCTGATGTAGAGGGATGAATTATGGCCGTATTGAAATATCAAGTCTGCGCGGTGAATATTAAGGCAGATTACGGGTTCGGAGGGTTCATGGCGGAACTTTCCGATAAGAAATGATTTAAAACTGGCAGTCGAATTGCAATTAAACGAGATGAGAGGTGTAATGAAATGACGGCGGTGAAGTGGCAATCGATAAAACCGGAAACCGTGAATTGTGAGCTTGCCATCTGTTTCCGGTTTGGCATTTCAACGTCGCTAACAATAGAGACAATAACGGCTTGCTCCAGAACCAACTTCCAAAGATATTGCCCGGTATTTAGCAACGTACCAATCAATATCGACTGCCCAAACTAAAACAAAGAGTATATTGACCCGGCGCATCCACCAATTTCCACCTAAATATAATAAACTGCGCGCGACCTACTATTCCAACATTTACGCAATTCCAAATCGAACAGTTTTAACGAGGTCCCCTGAAAATGAGAGTAAACAGCAACCAGTTTTAACAAGCAGGGCAGGCTGTTGATTCTGAACGGTCCAATATTTTCGGTAATTTGCGCCAAGACTGGAGCGAAATGTGGAACTGATTAATGGCACCATCTCCTGGGATAAAATCCGTGTTTGCTTCGTAACTCAATAAGAACGTCACTCAGCTGACGGGTTGGTTAAGATACAAATCAAATTAGCAAGTTAGTCTTGGTTTTTTGTTTTAAAGTGAAATGGACTACATCGTGTGGTATTAATAAGGAAAATGGAAGGTTTAGGATTGAGGAGCAAAATGGACCAATTCAGCGGATAAATTGGACATCTCGACGCGATAAAAATGCCATAAGGGCGGGATAAATGTCAGTCAGTCACTCAGTGTGGCCGACGCTTGTAACTTTCAATATATCAACAGTGCTAATCAACTAGTTGCCAATCTTCTCTGGCTTATTTCTATAAGTTTGGCTTCGGCTTTAATAAACTGAACTTGTTCCAATATTTCGTTATAAGTTGATGTGCAGCAATATCATAGAAAATGGAACATGAACGGAATCGATATATATTTCAACAAAACTTGCAATATTTCTTTAATTTGATACATATATGTAATAATTGAACAAGAAACATTAACAATGTATGGCAGCACCTCTAAGTGAAAAATACTCTTGAAATCGCCTAGACATGCTTCTGCTACCTTTACTACCCAGAAAGCCATGTTTCTAATAAGATTCATGAGGTGGTCATCTTCAAAATGAAGAAGGAAATTTTAAATTAATTCGTCTAAGCATGGTTCTATCGAAATTATGAGGTGGTTAATCTTCTGTCTCCTTTTGAAAAACCAAATTTCAAATACATTTGCCTAGGCATCTATCTATCTATGCGTCTGATAAGGTTTCTGAGGCGGTCAACCTTCTATTCACGTAATGAGTCTCAACCGATAATGATAGATATATTTCAGATGAGTGTCAATCTCCTATCTTCGATTAAAGAATATTGAGAATTTCGCTCCGCCTAGCAATGCTTTTGGTAAAGTTTCTGAGGTGTCAATCTTCTACGAGGGGCAAACCGCTGGGATTTATGATGTACAGTCTGATGCAATGATGTGATTTATTCGGGATTATGGAAAAATATTGGGATTTATTATAAATCTTTTTTAACATAGTTCTTGATAATTTCTTATGTTTTGTGTATTGCAAAGTTTTTATTTTGTTGAATATTTTCTTTATTTACTACGACACCTAGACAACTTCCCACATAATATTTATATCATAAATATTATAATAGTATTTGTTATCCTAAATAATGCAAAATTGATTACATTTATTTTTGTTACTTTACTTCTTTACCTATTACAGTGGAACTTCTCTAACTCGAATCTCCAAGTGACCAAGTAATGTACATACATATCTAAACCAACAAACAAAGAAAATTATACATAGTTTTACCATTTGAAAAAAATAAGTATTTTTTGTCAAATTGGACAATTTCAAAAGGTTGTTCTTGTCTTCTAAAATTGTCGATAATTTGTTGGGGCAATTTCAAATTGTTCTGCAATATATTTATTTTTCTTTCCGCTCTTTTCTAGTTCCGCAATTAATTTCAACTGTTCAAGTTTCAGATGTTAAACATTTTAAAAGTCTATGAAAGTATGTAGGCTTTCACGGTTGGTGTTGTTAATTATAACGATCTTCTTCGGGATTTTGAACCGTGTTCCATTTAAAGTTGCATTAGAGGGAGTGCAGTGAATGCTCCGAGGCGCTAATTCAACAAGTGACCCCAATGAATCTCCAGACGTTTCATCCACAACTGCGGCGGATTTCATCAGTGGTTTAAGTTGCGATGTGGAAGAGCTCGAAGTGTTCTCTTCGCTGTCACATTCGCGACTGTCACATTTATTTTATTATTATGATGGTTATTTAATTTTATTGTATTTTTTAATTTTTGTATATAGTGCTATATTTCAATTGGAACTTCATTGGGGTCACTTGATGCATTAGCTCCTCGAAGCACCCCTCCTAATGGAACTTCAAATGGAACACGATTCAAAATCCCGAAGAAGATCGTGATAATTTTAAAAGTCTCTTCGATCTTTTTGACTTTTGCACCAATATCACATATATGACCAATAAACCTTTTGTGAAATTGCACCACTGTTAATGCAATTAGTAGAAATAAACCTTAACCTTCCACTAAACGTGCTAAAGAAATATGCTTCCCCTAAATACAGTATGTATTTCTCCGAAAAATTTGAGTCAGGTTTGGCTAGGTGTTAAATATCAATTCGAGTATTAGAAATATCAGTTCGAGTAATAAAAGTTTGACTTATAGGTAAGACTGTTAATAGTTATTTAATAAACAAGTACAAGAACAATCTCGACAATTAAAGGCACTCACTCGCTTCCGCTTGTTCGTGTTTTAAATTGTTCGCCCTTCATTATCATAAAAATTGATTACAATATTATTTCGTTGACCGTAAATTATTTTAAGCTTTTCTGATGGACAAAAATTTGCTTCTAAAATGACAATTCTTATATAATACTGTCATCTATGCTAGTAACCATGGTTACCACTGAAAAAATCATGCATTAATGATTATATTAATGAACGATTTTTTTAGATGAAATCATGCATTAATAGACTTTTTAATAAACGGTCAATGGAAAATAATTTTTGTCACTTAAAAGAGATTAAAAAAGTTTACTGTCAACGAAAAAATATTGTAATCAACTCGTATGTTAATGGCCGATTAAGAATCTCGACAATTAAATACACTGACTCGCTTCCGCTCGTTCGTGCTTTAAATAGTCTCCATTACTAATCGCCTTCATTAACCAACTTGTTTATTAAATAACTAATTATGTTCACAAAACATTAGACTTAGAGAATATTTCGAATTAGGGAAGTTCCATAGTAATGTATGAAAATAAACGTGTAAGTACACTGGCCCTGCCTCTTCTTTTGCATAAATACCAAGGATAGTTTCCCATAAGTACTTAATTCCGTTAAATTCTGCATACGAATTACAGGAACTATTGAGGAAAGGAGTCTTAAATGACGTTGAATTGACATATTTCTGACAAGATTTATTAGTGGACAACCTCCTATTGAGGAAGGAAATTCCGAACGACTTCGCCTAGGCATGCTTCTGCTTTAGTATATAAGGTGGTCAATTTTCTAATGACGTCTCCGAGACATAATATTATAGTTCAGAAAAGATTTATAAAGTGCTCTATATCCTATTTAGAAAGACAATCTCAAACGACTTCGCCTAGACATATTGCTGATAATATTTATGAGGTGGTCATCTTCCTATTTAGGAAGGAAATCTCAAACAACTTATCCCAAACATGTTTCTGATACGATTAACGAGGTTGTCAATATCCTATTGAGGAAGGCAATCTTCAACGACTTCGTCTACGCATGCTTTGCTGAGACATGTGAGGTGGTCGATATTCTCTTGAGGATATTCTATGTTATGTATGCGACCCATCATCATATCCCATAACTTGTATAGATTCGGACTTCTTTAAAGCCATGAAAACAAGTTTCTTCAATCTGTTCTAAGAACCGAATTCTTCGGTTAATCTGAACGCAAACGCTGTTCTGCAGGAAAAGCGTACCTTCCTTAGTCCTAATGTGAGGGAGAGTATACTCCAGCCAAACATGGATGAACAGTAAAAGCGACCTACTTGCTACAGAAAAACAAATATATGATGTAATAATAATAAAAAATGTCGGCGAATTACGAGGGAAAGTTCAAATCGTGAAAAGCAACAATGTTCCTACAAACCGTAAATGGTGCTACCGTAATTATGTTCAACCAATCACACATTGGCTTTATTTATTTTTATTGCCAAGTGTCGGCGCACTTTGCAATTAACAAGACCTCCCAGAGAACGAGATAATGAGCTACTTGGCTTTATTGAGAGAAATAACGAATCGGCGAGGTTAACGAGGGTGCAGGTCTTAGCAGAGGTGAAAGTCTGTGCTTGAAAGTTCCAAACAAAATTTTAGACGCATTCGTTTTCGTTGTTTCGTTGTTGTCAATTGTATCAACGACAAAAAACTTACCGAAAACAATATTTTATTCAACAAGGCATCCCGACGAATAAAACGTTGGGAAATACTGTTTCCAGTCGGGTGAATTAAATTTCCAGGTTCTTGATAACTTCTTGTATCTTGTTGGCGCAGTTTTAAGAAGTTGGGAAGTTTCTTTCGGAGACCAGTGAGGCTATAAGCGATTCGATCTTTTTATAACAGGTATTTTACGAGACTTCAGAGGGTTCGTAATTGAATGAAAAGCAGCTTATGTAGTTGATGCGCCTCCGACATTAATTTTAACTGAAATAAGAGGAGTTTCTGCAAATAGTTAATTGTTGTATACACTTGATAAATTTGTAAATTATTGAAAACACGTAAAAGAATAATGATGTCAAAAAATGTAAGAAGAGGAGTCGAGGAAATGATTGGTCAAGGCGAACAGTAAGAATAATCCATTGCGGACTGTTTCTTGTATTTAATTTGTGCATAACAAGCTGTTAGCAGAGGGAACAAATTTTTATTTAAAGATGTTGGATAATGGATTTTATCTCTTACTTAATAGAAAGTGAACATCTCCTAGATTAGAACGATTTCAAGGATGCTGCGAGTTTGTACAAGCAAGCTATCAGAAAGAATAAAAAACATTGCAATATAACAAGATGATGAAAGTTGTGGATACCAGAAGGAAGATGGATTTTTACAAGCAAGCCAGACAAGGTATCAGATATTAAAGCAGATCAGTTGCCAAAAGTTTTACGTGGTAGAAAGTGAAAATCTTCAAGAGCTCTACGGCAAGAGAGAATCCGAGTTTATAGAAGTAAGCGTTAAAGGTGAACTGAAAACTTTGGAATATAACAAGACATGGAAAGTTGTAGATAGTCTTCAAGAAGGAAAATGGGTTTTTAGAAGCAAACCAAGCAAGGCATTTGACAGCCTTGAGAAGAAATAGATCAGCTACATGCGGTAACTGCCTTTGTATAAGGTAAGCTAAAGGAAGAGATCTACTACACTCCGGTTCCAGCAAAATGTAACAAAAAGGAAAAGTTCTTAAAATTGGTTACTCCATCTATGGTCATCTCGAATATGGAATGAGAAACTGGACAAACTATTACGCAAGTTCGGATTGAGGCAATGCATTCAATGAAGATCGTCAAAGATGTTGTATGCGGTTGACCCCGACGACATTTCAATTTTCACCAATCGGATGAGCTGGAGAAAAAAACTGAAGCAAAACATCTTTCAAAATTAAAGATATATGATCAGATGAAACCGTTCTTGAATTTCGGACTACCGGAGACAGAAGCAACAAGTCATTGACAATGTACCAGAACGTGTAGATCCGAATTATAAATGCTAAACCATGTTGGCGAAGTATATAACTCTGATAACAGCTGAAGAAAAGTTAGAAAATCAAGCTACAAAATCAAACATTCCCCAACAAATCCAACCCTAATTCTCAAAAGACATTTCTATTCTGCGATCCTTCTGCTAAAACTACCTAGTCTTTGTTTGCGTTTAAGCTAGAGGAAAAAATCCCTTGCATTTCAGTACGAAAACAAAATGATCCATTAAAAATATTTTTTTAAAAGGTCTGGAAAATTCAATTTTATCTAGTGTGAAGCCAAGAAATTTTGGGGGGGGGGGCTGCAGGCCCTCAGCCCCTCTCCTGGTTACGGGGGTGTAAGATGTTAAGTTATGTAAAATGGACAATGAAGAGATATTTGACTGTGACGGAGCTACCTCATAGATCACAAAAGATCATCCAACAGTGACATTGACGACGACAGTTTGTACATGGATTACCTACTGAAGTTGAAATTATGTGCACGTGGAAACACTTTGAAATTCGTTAGTGTAGAAACATTTTGACTTTGAGACACTCGAGATTAAGTTTCCGAGTATCTCTGAAATACAAACATCTACTTTAGTGTCTTTTCTAACATATTCCATCTCCTGATGTCGGTTAAGCAGATTTTTGATTAACAATTCTTGTCAAATGTCAAAAGCCTACACTGAAAAAATGAAACAAAGTTTTCATCGCATCCTGCGATTCCGTTTTTTGTACGTTCTATACAGGATGTTTTTTTAAAGGCGGCCATTAGAAAATTTTTAAGTTGCTATAGTGCTACAATCGAAATAAAGTATTTTCAATATGGCGGAAAATTGACTAGATCTTTGTTATTTTCAAAGGAACACCGTAGTTTTAATTCCATTTTCGAGTACAGCGCATCTATATATTGTATCTATCTGTCATAGTTTTGGAGATATGCCAATTATTTTAAAAAAATTAGTATTAAATTATAAAATGTTTATATAAATTTCATAAAAGATGTTAAGAAGAAAAATAGTATAAAAACTTGTTTATAAGGGTATTATGGAACTCGCCCTTTCCAAATTTATAGCGCTATGGCAAGTTGAGAATTTTATAAAGGCAGCCTTAAAAAACATCTGTACATATTTATAAACTGTTTTTAAATGTTAAATAAAAAGTTCTTTGATTTCGAGAAAACAGACTCTTTGACGATAACTAAAAGAGCAATAAAATGTTAAAGAATTTTACGATTCTACGAATCTTATCTAGTGAAAAACGGAAATTGCAGTTACTTGTCCTTATCTCATTATCTTATCTGTTTTAGGAATAAGGTGTGTCAAGTTTCTTTATTAGAACACCTACACGTGTGTAATCGCATTAGCCTTAAGTACATTGTGGACGATCTAATTGCATAATATCAAAGACCTCTTTGTGGTCCGGCGAGGAGTCTACGTCACGTTACACTTGGAGCCGTTGATTGTTTCGTAATTAAATGCCTCATCCGATTACTGATCCGAGCCGCAATTAATTGCAACAGTACATGATCCCTGAAATATCGACGCAAACACATGATATTACATTCCAAACCAATATCCTCGAAACTTTGAAAAGCGCAATCCAAGCCTAATCCGACCTTTAATCGCGCATTATTGAAAGACCAGCGATAAACTACAAAGTCGACGGGAGTTGTGGTCCTGGTGGGGATTTTACTTTTCCAAGTTGGCAACAAGTGGCTCCGGATAACCCCTCGCGTGAAGTACGTGAAATTTAATGGTTGAACTTGAGCAAGTGCTCTAATGCGGAAACCGTGTCTTCCGTGTCTTCCTTTAAATAATTAACGAACCGACCGGTTCAAATCGGGTAGTATATAAGTATGGCGGCGTGCGCCATATTACAAAATGGCGTACGGTTAGTGATTTTTCCATTTGCGCGTTAAAAGGCGGCTAATCCGGAAATGCGGCTGTTCTGGGATCTGGGATATGCCGCTGGGATTTACATTCATAGTCCGACATCTTCCACGTTTTAGGCGGCATTACGAGCCGTTTCGTTCCGCAAAGAGATAGTTTTGAGTCATTGTTCGCGATTCGCACACTTGAATGCCTTCTCCGAATCGGCAACAAAACATCGCTGGATTTAATTCATTCCGTTTCGAAACTGATTTATTTTGGGGATGTCGAGAATGGGCTTTGTGGAGGGCACAATATGGGTTCGAGCCGTAATGCTGTAGTGCTGTTGCGTTAACAAAACGTTATTTTGCAATTCGCATGTTGTGATACAATTTCTAGCTAAATTACATCACTTGTTTAGTTTTCACCTTTCCTAGAAGCGCGTTAAAATCTGAACGAGTTCCAACCAATCAGGACAATACATTAAGAGAAAATTCACACATAGTAATAAGTATAATGATAACAATTCTTATCATTGTAAAACTGAAGTCTTGCGACATGTTTCCAGTTTTTTTGTATTGATGACGAAATTGAGCTAACACAAAATTCGATACGTAGAAGTACAAAAGGTAATGCACTGGTAATGTTTCTTGGCAGACACATTTACTCGCATAAAACATGCACATTCCATCAGTTTCATTAGTTCTCTGTTCATTGATGTAAATTCGTGGCTTGTTTTGGTGATGAAGCTCTTTACCCGTTTCACAAGCATGAACAGAGAAAGAAGGAAACAAGACAAAAATCCATTAGATAATCATGGCGCACCACAGAACGTAAAGATGAGAGTGAACAGAAAAAAAAGAAAACGAAGACGAAGACCTATTCGACAATTAAGACGCATGACCAGCGTCATGGTCGCCAATTAATGATGGCGTTCAAAGACGATTTTCAACTTGCTAACAAGTTGTACAAGTTGTACTAGGTAGGGTAAGGTATGCGGACTCTAGTGCACTGTATCAAATATTTTGGGCTCTATTCTTGTACATTGATAATTCGAAACAGTATGACACCACCTCGTTTCGTTGATGAAGCTCTTCAGTTCTTTGGTAAAGGCGTGGACAGCTGAAGAAAGAGAACGAAAGAGAGGAGCCACTGGACAACTAAGACGCATCACAGAACGTTGACAATAGCATGGGTAAAAGAAAAAATATAATGAAGACGAAGACCCACTGGACACTAAGACGCATCACAACACTTCAAGGTCGCGGTTAAGAATAATGGCATCTAATGACAATTCTCAACTGGCAACCAAAGGCTAGCTGAATTCAGTAGAGTAGGCATACAGATAATCTGTTCAATGTAAATTCGAAGAAATATTACATCAGCTCGTTTTGATGATGAAGCGTGAGCAGAGGAAGAAAGAACCAAGGCAAAGACCCACTGAATAATCCTGACGCACCATAGAACGTCAAGATGAGAGCAGGCAGAAGAAGGAGATCGAAGACGAAGTCTCATTGGACAATACTCACCACACAACCTATATATAGATACTATAGACACAATGTCAAGGTCGCCAATCAAGAATCATGGTTTTCAAAGACAATTCTCAATTGATTGGTGTACTGGGTATGGTAAGGTATGCGAATGGTATTTCACAGCATCAGCTATTATGCGCTCTATTCCTGTTCATTAAAAATTTGAAACAATCTGGCAGCAGCTCGTTTCAGTGAAGAAGTGCTTCACGTCTTTGAAAACCGTGTGCAAAAGAAGAGTATTCTAGACTATACAACCAAGACGCACCACAAAACGTCAAATTAAAAATGTTGGCCTATAAAGACAATTCTCAATTATTGGTGACCTGAATTGGGTAGGGTTGGGTATGCGTACAGTATTGCGCCTCATCAAATGAGTCGAGACTTGCCAATATTAAAGTTGTATATATGATACCAAATGTACTTGTGAATAATCTTCACCGTTTTTGAAACATAATTGACAAAAACAAGTGATGGTTACAGCACTCACGATATAGATAAAGTAAAATTATCTTCTATGCAAAAACTACATAAGCGGTCAAGAAGTAGGATTTTGCCAGTGCCTCCAAAATGAAATTCGCAACAGTTTGCATCTTGGCCGTTTACGCTCTTTCTTGTTTCCAGAGCGCCGAAAGTACAGTTACGAAATGTTACTACTGTGATGAAGTATGTGACAATCCAATGAAAATTAGGGAGTGTCCAAATTCAGATATAATTGATTATTCCTGTGTTGCAGCAAAAGTAGATCAAAGTAGGCAAATCGTTTTTACGTTACTCAAATTGTTAATTTTGTTTTTTTACAGGTGGTACTGAAGTCAGGGGTTGTATTTACAAGAGTGATTCAGAAACTTATTCTAATTGCCGACAAATTGACAACCATGTCGGTGGTCACTGTTTTATTTGTGATTCAGATTTGTGCAATTAAAAAAGGTATGATCCAGATTTCGGTGGTTCAGCAGCGAATTTCACCGCTTCTGTTCTTTTAATTTTTTGTCTGAATGTCGTATTAAGTAAAATATTATATTAAAATAAAATTCAAGTTAATAATTTATCCGTAACTAGATGACCCCCATCTAAATTCACTTTTAATAATTAGGTACACCATACTTTTATAATAAACATAATTTTCCAAAATCTCTTATTGTTCTTGAGTAATTATAATATGAGTAATAAAATATGAGCGTACAAAACTTGTACCGGTTTTGTGGCCCACTGTATATACACAGTGTATATAAAAAGAATTAATTTTTAGAAATAGTGAATGTAAATACACGTTATTTAGCTACATAACTTAATTGAGTTACTGAAGTATCTTTTTAAACACTACATCCACAGTACTATAGCTTTCTGGAACAATTTGATCTATTAAAGTTTTAAAGTATCGCAACCCAAAAATTGCTACGTAAAACCGATCATGAATAAACAATGTTTGAGGTATATAAATGTCAACCCGATCTAAAGTTTGACCCTGAGCATTATTAATTGCCATGCAAAAGGTAAGGCGAATGGGAAATTGATGTCATTTAAAAGCAAAAAGAAGTGTTGTATTTGATGGGGTTTAGTCAGTTCTAGGAATTAAAAGTCTTCCCTTTTTTAATCCCTTTAATAATTTCCAAATCCAAGTAATTGTCATACACTTATTTGCAACAATTAATCTTGTATCATTTTAGAGACCCTGAAAATCATTTAGGTTCTGAATAACATAAAAATAATACCAACTTTTAACTTTAGAACATGTGGAAGCATACCGCTTAATTCTAAACTATATATATTGAGATATTCAATAAGAAACTGAGGAACATTTTCTTCTGCCGTTATTAAATTATTGAAGGTGGTGTATGTTCCTGACGTCCCAAGTATAAAATCTGTAACTTTTGAATTAATTTCTTTGCATTGGTAATTTTTCGGAGCAAGTATAACAAAAGCCTAAAACATCACCTATTGCATCAATTTATTTTCCATAAATGTTAAAAACAGTATGTTATTTGGCTATTATTGGTGTTGGTATTTTGATAAACTCTGACACTTCTGACGAATCCTCATTAAAAGAATAATATTCGCCATTACTAAGAACAAGAATGGTAACAAATAGTTATATATACATATCAAACTTTCATAAAATCCCCATTGATTCTTAAGAAAAAAAGGCTTCAACGTGTAACCCATCACTTTGACAGTGTTTTCATACCAGATGTCCGTTAGAACCATGTAAGGAGCAGTTTCGAAATCGTTCGTGACAATTGACAATTCCTGTCTAACGTCAACACTGTTAAAAATAAAAGACAAGCTATATTCCATGGGCTTCTAGAATCTGAGAAGATATAAAAGTTTAAGCGAAAAGTAACCAATTCAAACCATATCCAATCTCGTTCTTATGTCATATTCTAACCAAACCATATAGGTGAGTCAGTAGAATTTTAAACCCTTAGAGAGCTACAGAATTGGTCCAATTGTAGAAAAAATATTATTTTATTCTATTATGCTGCATTATTGCTATTCGCCTTAAGAAAGGTAGTGACGGTTTAGTATGTTTCTGGATCAATAGATGGCGCGGAATTTATTTAGCTGTTTTTGGCTTAATTATAAACAATTTTTGAATTATTATTGTTTAGTTTGATTAAAAACTGTATTATAATTTGCGCTACGATTTTGTTTTCGGTATTTTCAAAATTACTTAGAAGTTATTTTTTTTATTTTTTTTAAAAAGGTACTTTATGAAAATCTGCCAGCCAGCGCAAGTGAAGGCTTTGTTTACGATCTCAATAGTATTTAAATTTTTATTATCGGAAATAGGAAACCGTCGGAAACAGAAAAATAAAATTGGCGCCGTGCGCCATGCTGGTACAAATCGCAATTAGCAACCGTTTTGCTGATGCCGGCTGATGTAAATCATCTGCTGGAGAAAGGCATGCATTTAGTTGTATTTTTGAATTACAAAAGTACATTGCAGTATTTTCCATTATTTTAATACTTTCCTACTTCTAAATATTTCCAATACTTGTCACTTTTGGCATAAAAAGCAATTTTTTTTCACTTCCGGTTTACTGTTTTTTAAATATAACACCTTGTATATTATTACATATTTGGATTCTAAATGATTTTCTGAATCGGACGACACCCCATAAGTAATATTTGAAATATTAAATTAAATTTTTATATTTGTATTTGTGATCTAGAGAGCTGTTATCCCCATCAAATTCTTCTAATCAATACCAGCAACCTTACACACAATTCATTGAAAAACTCATTAGGTTTTCTCTCTACGATCTTGTCGATCTGGACGAAATGTTTTTTCTGCAAAATTACAAATTTTTTAAATGATATCATATTGGTAAATATACAAGTACCTACTAGAACGTTCACTCGGTAAAGAATACCTACCCTCATGTCAGTAGCCAATTTTTATTTTGTCAATATAATATTCCTAGAAATTTGTATTTAAATATCCTGTGACAATAGAAAAGAAGAAGAGATAGCCATAGAACAAATCAAGGCACATTATTTATATATGTACAAGTAAAAATAATTTAATAAAATTAGAACAGCAAATGTTCAAATTGTTAACCATTCTTGATCGACAATGATGTTTGGTTTAATGAGCGAAAGAATCGTCTTACAGCATCCATATTTGCGAAAGTAATTAAAAGAAGGAAACATACAAAATGGTCAAAACTGGTAGAGACATTGTTATATGGAAAAACACTAACAACACCTGCAATTGATTATGGAAAAGTAAATGAAAAATGCGCTGGAGAGATATAGGTATGGCTGTTACAAGTGAAAAGATAGATTCATGTGGCCTATTTGTGGATATATCCTGCGGATATCTAGGTGGTTCTCCTGAAGGTGTCACAAAAAGTGGTGGCATTGTTGAAGTAAAATGCCCAAAATCTGCAGAGCTTTTGACTATCGAAGAAGCAGTAATAAAACTAAAAAATGTTTGCCTTACCAAAGTAAAAAACTTTTTTGTGGTTTTGTAGTTTGGACCCCAAAGGCTATACATATAGAAAGAATTTTTCCAGATGGCAACAAAAAATGTTACCCAAGTTGATATTCTTTTATTAATAAGCGTTATTACCAGAAATTATTGATCCAAGAAAATGCCGGAGTACGGAAATTCGCGAACCTTCGACATCATTTTTATAAACCACTAGCGGACCCGACAGACGTTGTCCTGCCTAAACGTTGGCTTGCCTGCTATTACAGTGTTCAGTATTTTCTTTTTCGTATTTTTATTTCTATTTTATTTCTATATAAATAAAAATGAATTGCTAAAGACTGGTGTAAAAATATACAGAAGGTTCCATTTGAAAAAATCGAATTTTCCCCATTTGTTGTTCATAATTTTCAAAAAATCGTAACAAGCGTTGAAATATTCTATCGCCACTCGGCAATAGCTCAAAGATTGACCGAAGCCTAGGGCCTTCACAGAAAAAAATGGGTATGTTTTCTTTAACAGTTTAGAAGTTATGAATTTTTGAACGGAACCTTACATAAAGAAATTTTGGAAAATAAAGTGATGTCCATCAAAAAATATGACAGATAGGTAAAAATGACTCCAGTAAATTTAACGCAGAATTTAGTGTAGAAATCAAAAAACAAATTAAAATGGGGTGGTTCCATTTAAAAAAAACATAACTTTGGTCTTTTAATAATATTTGGACAACCTGTATACAAACGAAACTATTTTTAAAATGTGCAATAGAAGCACACCTAACATCCAACAATAATATCAAGTCAATATCTCGAATAGCAAAAAAGTTATGGAGCGTTTACGGAGCTCTGGGTCAGCCTGTATATATGTAAAATGTCATTCTTATTTTTATTTTTATTGGTTTCCTTAATTAAAGTTCTATGTTGCAAGTTTTGTTTGTATTTTAAGTAAAACTTTGTTAGCCTCGTTTTCTCGTGGTGCGTCCCCCAATTAAAATCATAGCGCCTGTTGTCGGTTATACAATGGAATTTAAATTATTATGTTGATACTGCATCGAACGCCAACTTCGGTCGTTTAAATTTCTTTATAGTATACAATTTGACATTTGATAGTTTGTAATTTTGATTTTAATTAGTTTAGTTAAAAATCTATTCTAAAAACCTATTCCTTAATGTGAAAAAGCATTTATACCTACATTTACCTCCTTTCCTATCTATTATTAAAATCAAACGTATAAATCAAAACCAACGTAAACAAAATTATACTTTCGGCGATTTAGGCCTAAGCATTTAGTTTAGTTGTGGCAATAAAGATTCACTTGCACCGTGGTTTTATAAAATAGCATTCATCCCTTTTTTTAATATTATTATTATAAAATACGTTTTTTGAAATAAAACATTTTGGCTGTAAATCATATTCATAATTTTTATCCAACATGTCTACTGTGATACATATTTATATGTATAATAGTTAGTTATATTACACAATTAAAATTGAGTTTTATATTATTTTTTTCAACAAATTTTGGAAAGACATGAAATCTAAACAAATAAAAAATATATAACGTGTAAATAGCAAGTGCGCGTTATTCCCATTATCATTGTGTTGTGAGAAAGTATCTTCGCGATCGAACATACTTACGTATACGTAATAATGGTCAACATTTTCTAAATGAGATTAGAGATTCAGAATTTTTAGACCAAGGAAAAATTTTATTCAACAATATTATTGTGTCACTGGAACAAAGGAACACATCTTACACTTGGAAACGGTGAACTAAAAAACCACGAATTACTAAACCAATGTTTTGGTTCCAATGGTATGAGTCAGTGCTGATATGAGTATCCGCGCCGCTACGCTATCAATTACCTAAAAATGAATTTTTCTGTTTCTGCCGTTGTTTACCACAATTTTTTAATTTTTTTTGGAGAAACATAATTACTAGCTTGATATCTAGATGCGCTGGCTGCCAGTTTTTTATTTAATTGTTTATTTTGTGATTTATTTTTTCTATTTTTCTAAATAAACATTAAAATAAAAAAATCAAACCGTAGCGCAAATTCTATTGCTATTCTAAATAATTATTAGTTTCAAAACAATAATTTTTCTTTATAGTTTCTTCAAAATTAGCTATGTATTTTTCGATGTCTCTATATCTCTTGCACACTTGACCGCTACCTTTCGCCTTAAAAGATTCTTAAATAAAGTCAGAGGTTTTCAAAATATTTTGGAAAAACCTGTATACCCACCATTGCTGTCTTTCTGAAGGTTTTCGCAAAACCTAATTTCACTAGGGTCTTGTTCGCATTTACCGAGCCTCGGATTCTATTGAGTGAACAAAATTTAATATAATAATTTTGACGTTCGAAATAGTGTAGCAAAATTTCGATCTTGAGTTGGAGAAATTTGAAAATAAGTTCTTTGTTAATAACTGTACCGGATACAATACATACAATACATTTATTTAATGTCCTCTTGAACACATTCCATCTCCAGGATTCGGTTTAGACGTCGTTTGAGCAAATTTTTGAATAACAGCTACTGTCAAATGTCGTGGTTTGACAGTTTCAAAATCTACATTTAAAAATATAAAAACAAATACTAGATTCCTGAGCCTCGGTTTTTATTTGTGGAATGAATTAACTTCGACTTTTGAGAGTGTAGCAAATTCGTCTGTTTGAGTTGGAGAAATTCGAGATTAAGTTCTGTGATGACAACCGTTTTGGGCAAGATACCTTAGAACCAATTCCAGGTCCAAGCGTCGCTTTAGACGTCATTTGGGCAAATTTTTGATTGACAGTCCTTGTCAAATGTCAATACCAAAGGTCTACACTGTCAAAAATTAAACAAAAGCTAAATTCCCTGACCTCCTAAGCTTCGGTTTTTTTACGCCCTATACCTTATCAATGTGACACAATTTGTACGACTGATCACTGATAACAATGGCAAGAGGAGCCAAATGCTGTTTTCTAATAAAATCAATTTGTATAGATTAAACTAAGTAAACTCATGAAGAATCCTTAGATTTCGGAACAATTTAGCTGATAAGTGCAGCTGGAGATGTTTTATCTATGCGGTAGAATCAATATAAAAATCGTCGAATACCCCTTCCTTTTTTCTTCAAAAACATATAAACCGTCAAGAGGTACGATCTTGCCACAGTATCCAAAATGAAACTTGCAACAATTTGTGTCTTGACCGTTTGTGTCTTTTCTTGTTTCCAGAGCGCGGAAAGTACAGTTACGAAATGTTACTACTGTATACAAACATGTGCCGATCCAATGGAAGTTGAGGATTGTCCAAACCCAAATGTAAATGACTATGCCTGTATAGCAGGAAAAGAAGATAAAAGTAAGTAACATATGTTTACACTAGTGGAATTGTTAATTTTGTTCTTTTACAGCTGGTGCTGAAGTCAGGGGTTGTATTTTAAAGAGTGATTCAAGTAGTTATACCAATTGCCGACAACTTGATGACACGGACGGTGGTCATTGTTCTATTTGTAATTCAGATTTGTGCAATTCAGCAAACAGTTTTACGGCATCTGTTCTTCTACTCTCTTGTCTAATTGTTATGTTAAGTAAAATAATTAATTAAGCTCAAATATCCGTTTTTGAATTTGACTGTATGCTGAAAACGGGAAAATAGAATCGCAAACTAGAGATCTCTTTCTGAATAATGTGCAGCATGGTAGTTACATACGGTATTTTGGCATCCTGAGCGACAATTGAAGACAGGTATAAAACAGGAATTGTCAATTTTTATAAAAATTGAGATTATTAGTGCAAACTGTAGCTTATTCTTTGTACTTAAAGTGGGCAAAGTCTTAACGGCATAAAACTGGATAGTGTCCGCAGAATATATTGAAGTTTTGCCAGACTTGATTGACAGACGAAATGAAAGAGCTGAGCTTAAATAAAACAGGGAATGTCCAGTGCTATATTATCTTAATAATTTCACTGCAATCATTTTGTGGCTGTTCTTTCTGGTAGTACATGTTTGTTGTGGTGTGAGCTCGTTCAAAACAGGTAAAGTGTTTGCCTAAAGAAAGACAAAAGACCATTAAAATGCAAGACATATTGAAAAGATGAAGCTTTTTTCCCATGAACAAGGTGTTGCCATTGTAGGCAACTGAAATGTTTTGAGTTTATTACTGACTTCGAACGTAGTAACGTCTTATTACAATTAAACATATCTCATATCTCTGTGGATTAATTTCAGTAGTACCAGTGCAAATAAAGCGTATGTACAAACAGAAAACCAGAAGTGGAGGGTTCATATGTACCACCACAATAGTTTTGCAAAAAAACTAAACATGTTAAGAAAAAAAATGTTCGGAACAAGGCCTGTAAAAGTATTCATTGTATCACAAAACAGAAGCTACAATACATTTTAAAATCGAAGGAAGTTCCATGAAGGATTTGAGCGGCAAGCATTGTTTATTAACTAACAAACTGCCTTGAAAAAAATTTCTGTGCTTTGACGTTTCTAACTACAAAACGTATTTGTTTCAAAAAAATAAGAAATTGGAGCGATTTCCCAAACCATAAAAAGTGATGAGTTTATAGGTAGGGGTAGTTTTCATCCTTCGCGATTTTACAAAAAATAATATTTACAAACAACAGAAATTAGTACTTCCAAAAATGTATCTACATACCAAATTTTATTAAACGTAGTTGGCCCGTCGAAGTAATTCCCAACGAATGCGCTTGGCAGATTGGCAATATTGGCACGTGCGAATAATTCGCATAGAAAGCGCTTTTGAAGTAGGAGATGTTAGTTAAACAAATTGTCAATTGATTGCCCTAAGACCAAAATGGCCCGCGCAAAAGCATTTGCATAGAATGCGCTTGGGAGTGGAAGATGTTAGTTAATTAAATACCCTTTCATTACATGGCGCTATGACAAAAATGAGCCGTGCATAATATGCGCTTGCGTGAGTTAAAGATGTCGATAGATGGCGCTTCCAATTAAACTAATGTCAATAGATGGCGCTATGGCTAAAATCAGGTTTTTAATTAAATATATAGATGGCGCTAGTCCAAAATAGGGTTTTTAATCATTTAAAAAGAAATAGATAACACTGAAGAAGCTGGTTGATATCTTATAGGCAATCCCTGAACATTATAGGCCTTTCAATGGAACGTACAACGTTGTTTATACAACATAATACTCTTGATTAGTAGAAGATTTGCGAAACTAAAGCATGCTATTACCATTGTTTAAGTATATACTTAAACAATGCTATTACATATACTCCTGGAAGAATGTCATCCGCTCCTCTGGGCTGACTTTCATAGAAGGCTGACTTTCAGGACTAAGCTAAAGGGGCGGATCAGCAGAGAAGAAGTAAAGAAAAATAAGTTGTTACCTAATAAATCAGTTGCCGGTATATAATTGCACATTTCAAGCAACACCCGCTTTGTTTAAACACTTCACCTTTCAACCACCGACCTCTGCAACGTTGTTAATTTAATTTCACTCAATATAAAGCGCTCAACCTGAAATTTGCGTCAAACAGGCAAACGGCTGCGTATTGCAAAGAGTAAAGTAGCGTCTTGTCTGGCATCGATTCAGATAACATGGTAATATGAAAGTTTTACAGAAACTTTGCACTCGGCTCGAGAATATCACGCTGACTTTCAAAGGCTTATTTGCTCGGCACAAGTCCTTCATGAAAGAAAACTTTCATGTCTTCTGTTCCCCTACTTCCGGGCGTAATTACCGAAGTAGCGGCGAAAAAATATTTTGCAAATTTCGTCGAACCAACAACATTTCTGCATCGGCGGCTTTCTAGGCGCTACTATAACTTTTAATGATTCCATCTTGTTCAAACACGAACTTGGCGAGTTTATCAGACGAGTCTCGTCGAAAATGATAAAATCGTTATGTTGAATTGAATCACACAAATATGTGCAGTCGTTGAAGCCATCCTTTTATATTTGCCATAAATCGAATGAGGCGACGTTATTCAGGGCGAATGCTTTATGGATAACGTCGTCAGGTGCCGTGAATATAAACGAAGCATCTCCAACAGTTCCAACAACGCAATATTTAATTGCCAAGCTGCGATTTAATAACGCCTTTGACGATTGCGGTTGCAGCTCTCGCAAACGATGCAGTTAGTCCGGTCGGGCTTTCGATTCCCGAAGTCTGAAAATCGCGTGCAAATTTATCGGGTGCAATATTTATTAGACGAAAATTAGCGTAATGACCCTGGTAGATTAAGTGTGAATTATTCACAAAAGCCGAATTTACACGGAGAGCTTTACATCGAGATTTTAATGATTTATCTGGACGTGGGGCAGAGTAAAAGGGATTACACTGAAACGTTAAAATGCACTTTCTGAACTGAGTCGCTAAGACCCGACTTATCATCCAAATTCAGTCCCATTTCATTTCGTTCGGTTTTTTCTTATGAAGCTTAGTTATTATTTGTTAACCAAATTAAACAAACAAAACAGTACAGTTTGAGAATGACATATGACATTTGATTGAAACTGTCAAACAAAAATTTTTGCTAATTACTTCCATCCTTTGTCTTTTGTCAGTGGTCCAAACCGCCACTTAAAGATAGTATTAGCACAGATTACTCCAGATGACTTCATACGGCGATTTTGTCCGGAACTATCTCTTTTCTACACTATGAAACTAGGCACATCACATCTTTGCCACAGATAGTGTAAGCAAATGTAGAGGCGCCGTAGTCGTTGTTAATACTTTTATTTAATTACAAATAACAGACCCAATATTTTTTCTATTTTAAATTGAACAATGTACCATTCCGCGTTTTTAAAAAGCGTGACTGTTTTTACACTTGTTGCTTTTTTTCTGACTAATATTTTAAAAACAGCATTTTGCAATTATAATCAAGCAAGTAAATGTCAAAACTTGCTTGCATTTTTTGAATTTGTGAATAATTCTAAGCGAAAGATGGGTCTTCTTTGCATTACTTGTAGTGTTGGTGAAAACGAAGAGGAGAAACTGCATTGTTTTCCAAAAAGTTAGGAAAGGTAAGGATGTTTTATTAATAAAACCAATTCAGGAAATCTAATTATATAATTGCAGAGCGAAACTCTGGCAAGAAGCTCTAAATCTCCAAAATTGGAAAAGTAAAAGTGGAGGGTTTGCAACAAACACTTTTCGGCATCGTAATATCTATCAGGCTTCATTTTTCCTTATTTTTGTGTATGAATTTGAGAAACTAAGCCAGGTTGCTCCAGATGTCGGGCGAGTCCTTCGAGATTTCCATTATTATAAAATAACCTCAAGTTATTATCGTATGTATAAGTTATTATACCTATCTTAGAAATGAAATTGTTAACGTTTTGGGTATAATTTTGTTTAATTTAAATTATGTAATATAATAAATTGATTTTTATAAAATTTTGTTATTATGCCATGTAAATAATGAATATGTTATGATTTTTTCTTTAAAACTAATTTTTTACATTAGTTTTGTAGAATAAATCATAAACTATTCAAAATATAATATAAATTTTACCACCTATAAAGAGAGGAGAGATTATTTAAATTTGCCGCAAAATTCGATCAATGCGCCATCTGAAAACGGTTATCCTAAATGTTATTAAAAGTCATTCCACCAAAATATTTGCATTGAGTCGGCCATATGTAGTAATCTGTCGTTTTAGTTAAAACAAACACCAAATAACATGCGTAAAAAATAAACACAGATGCACAGGAAAAATGGAATCTAACTTCTTTTATTTTTTACAGTGTCCACTTTTGACAGTTTCAATGGCAATAATTACATTTGACAGGGACTGTCATACAAAAATTAGGAACTTGAAAAAATAGATATTAAATAAATCCTATGTAGTGTGTCCCGGGGGGTTATTAACAAAGAACTTAATTTCAAATTTCTCCAACTCAAAGTCGAAATTTTGCTACACTCTTTTGAAGCTCAAAGTTATTCCATGGTCCACGCAGCCTAATTTTGTTTTTCACTTTAAACACGTACTTGCATATTAAAAAGGATTCACAGTAGGCCATAGCATCATTTTGGAATTCGTTTAAGGGCCGGTTTTTCAATCGTTGGTTTACTTCTAGTTAGTAGGTTTCTATGGAAATTTTTGCAATTTAACCAATCGAAATGCTGCATTTTTAGTTTAACTAGAAGTTAAACTATAACTAACGATTGAAAAACCGGCCCTAAGTGTCGCAAAATTTTGGAGAAATCTGATATTAAGTTTCTGGACGTCGGTTTAGTCTTTTGAGCAACTTATTGGTTAACAGTTCCTGTCAAATGTCAGGATGTCAATGTCAAACGTTTACACTAAAAAAAGAAAACAAAAGCTAGCTTCAATGGCCTACTCTGAATGCTTTTTTATTTGTACGCGCATTATGTAAAGTACCTGAAACGGTTATCAACTTAACCTCCATTTCCCTACACTTTACCGAATTTCAATGTGCTTCCGCACGGCCTACGCGACGTCGTTTTATTTTTGTACACACCTTGAAACACAAAATAAATTTAAAATATTTTCTTCAGAATAGAGACTACGATGATACGATGCTGTGTTGAAAGTTACAATGTTTGCATACAGTAAAAGCCATTATTTTTTTTCCATTTTGTAAAACTCGATTTGTTTTAGGAAATTTCTTTCGAAAGTGTCTTGGACGCTTTCAGACTGGTCCAAATCAGCAAAGCCACAATTTCTCGTTCTAAACGGAGTAAATTTCCACAATCACTTCTTTAGCTGTGAATAAACTGCTGCCATCAACGCTATTTTTGTGTTTTTAGTCAATTGTTTGATAGCGATGTGAAGACCTGACAATGGACAGTCGCTAAATCGCAACTCGAGGAAACAAAAAAATAATATTTTATAAAGAAGATCCACTAAAAATGAAATTAAAGCAAGATGTGCACACACCCTTTTTTCCAAGATAACATTTTCAAACTTGGTACATCAAATCCACATATAAAATAATAAACATGCTTATTATAATGATCTACTTCGGGATTTTTGACCGTGTCCCTTTTGAAGTACTATTAAAAATCCCGAAGAAGATTGTTATAATTAAGAACACCGACCGTGAAAGCCTACATACTTTTATAATAAACAAAAGTTGGTGTAATTTTTGGAGAAATCGGAAGTTAAAATAATGCTTTTTATACCAAAAAGTGACAACTCCCTTAATACAACTTTCCTGAACAATTAAACTCAACAACTTAAACGAGAGATTCAGAAATTGAAAGAAGAATCAAACTTAGCAAACTTACAGCCAATGTAGAAACAAATTCCTACTTATGGAAAGCGACGTAGAAGATGCAAAACAAAAGTGGAAAGACCTAGAGAAGAGAGGTGAAGAAGTATGGCTTTAAGTTTCGCCAAATGTATTGGCTCTTGCGGAGACACTCCATACAAATTGTTGATTAAACTTCCTCAGGAATTTGGAATTAATATTACCCTTTGGCTTAAATTGCAAAATGCTGACCAAAATACCAGAAACTTTATTTGGAAAGCTTCAGAAATCAATTCCAATGCCTGGAAAACCTAGACAGTTCCTTCTTTGGTTTTTCGAGCGAGCGAAATTGCCCCTGCTATGCGATCTTGGCAAAAATAGACAGAAAAAGGATACAACCAAAACGCACCACCAAGCATCAAAATCGCCAATTAAGGATGTTGTTTCTTAAAGACAACAAGCATCAGTGAATAGAGATTCTGTTAAGAATGCACACCACCATTGGTGCCGTACACCGAAAACCACAGATTGCTTCAACAATATCAAGATATGCCCATGTTCAGAATGCTTCTGCTAGCCAAACACCAAGTCCATTGACCATCTGGCCAATGATTGCACCAACAAAGATACTAAACGAACATTGCGTCCAAGAACAACAGAGTAGGGCTCCTTCGCTTACTTAGCCCCTGGACATGGTTCGAAGACTCAGAAAGCCTTTTTCGACTCGTCTCACTACTAATGGTAATGATATTCACAATCACACTAACTTCTCCATTGGGAAATGAGAAGGTTTTACAGTTAAAAAGTCTAAGAAATGTACCTACACTTTCTTGTGCCACTTACAAAATGGATGATTAACCAAATGACGGGCACCGGAAATCTACTTCTAGAACAATTTGGTAGCGAGTTTTCGAAAATATCACTTCAACCATGTCTGCACTGCCACTGCAGACGTCTTCCGCACATATAGACGAAACGTTTAAAAGACTTTTGTAAATATCACTGTCGCGGCGGGTTAGATCCTCAAGACGCTCTGTACGTTCCCAATGGAATAACTGCTACGAGTATTACAACCCGGTTCTTGAAACTGAGAAAGACCATAGAAGTCACGAATAAGAAGACAAGCGGAGTACTTTGTTCACTGACAGTGACGAAATCGTTTTGCGTTTTGACCACGCTGAGACGACGACAGAGATGATGTCTACCGCAGTCATGGACGAAACGTTTCGGTTCATTTAGACGTGGGCACAGTAAAACGAACTCCACTGAAATTGTCTAAAAGCACTTTCCGTGTCTGCTAAGACCCTTATTAACCACCCAAATTCAGCCCTATTTAATCAGGTGTGTTGTATGTAATTTAGTTCGTTAGGAAGGGTAAAGTTCTTTGTTATGAAGCTGCGGGTCAGGTTGAATCATCATATTAAATTACATCATTGTAAATTATGACCGGAGAGTGGAGTTTAAAGTGAAGTTTTTATATTAGTGAAGTATGCGCGCTCCGGACGTGAATTACGAGCTCCGAATTTTGTGTTTGGTCCAACAATTTTGTGTAACGAGCAGTAAATCATTTTTTATTAAAATAATTATAAACTGCAAAGTAAAATTATAAATTGCAGAAAGTCAACTGCAGGAATTGTAGGCAAATGTAGGAATTTAAGTGGAGCGTGGACAAAAATTATTGTACGAACCCGGGTTTGAATCCGAGATTTTTTCGTCCGCTAAACTTTGCTTGGGAAATTGGTTAGAACGTTCTTTAGGAAAACGCGGAAAATTTTTGGCAATTGAGGTCAGTGGGACCTGTTTACCAACCATCTCAACAAGATTCGTTTCTGTTGATCATTAACTGTGTTTATTGTTCCAAAGCAAGCACGCGAACCACAACGCTAAAAACACAAACCTCTAAAATACCATTACGCGAACTAACATTATTTTCGTTGGAAGCAAAGAAACACACTTAAAGTATTATAAATTCAACATTTATGATAAATCCTGTTGGAGATTTAATTCCGGACGGTAAACCAATCCCAAATCGTCCGTATGTTGAATAAATAATGTGAGTGCATCAATTCGGTGTTAATTAATTGATCGCATTCGATCGAGCGGTGAAAAATCCTCCGATAAATAATAAATTAAATTGTCGTTTATTGCTGGTAGGAGTTATAATTACACGCGGTTGGACAAAGATGAAAAGCCAATTTAAACTGGTAATTAGTCTAGCATTGTGTCCGATTAGTCCAACATATTCCGAGTACATAAAATAGGCAGTAATTCTACCTCGCGTCGATATTACAAATGAAGGGAATTCATTATCGAAATAATCTGTTTAGCACAATTACACAACTAATATTTATTACACAAAACCATTTTTATGGGTATTGGGTTGCAAATTGCGGCCAGGTTCTACATAATTTTATACCTTGTCTTACACTCCATTTATAATTCATTGTTGCCAATCGGCGGAGATCGATAAGTTGTGACAAACTAGCGATTGGCGTTCACAATTGATGAAAGAACTTCGAGAACTAAATTATGGACTTGTTATAAGTTTGTTGGAAAATTGCAATAGCATGTGTATAGACTCGCCAACGCACCCTGTTCGAGTTGTTTTATACAACAAGTCGGTTGGATTCACTAAACAGACAAAAAGCAGAAATATTGAAAAATAAGTTATCATTAGTTGCCCCGTGCGAATAATCCGCAGAGAATGCGCTTGGCGAGTGGGAGATGTCAATAGATGGCGCTTTTAATTAAACTAATAGTCAATAGATAGCGCTATGACCAAACTCCGGTTTTTAGTTAAACAGATGGATGGCGCTAGACCAAAATACGGTTTTTAATAATTCTAAACGAACAATATTTTAAATTGCTTATTTTTCACATAGGTAATCTTCAAAATGATGTCTCAATCATTGGTTTTGATAAAGTATTAACGGAGATATGGCGTACCAACAAAAAAACACCTATTCCAGTTTATAGAATAGTGTATTTCTCAGTGGGCCCCACGCGAACGTTTTGGATGACAAAAAATTGTTTAGGGCGTAATATATGTAGAAATAAAGCCGAACCTCACCTGCTTTAAGCCTAATAAGCTTACCACTGGCTTAAACCGAGAGAAACCACAACCTCGATACCACAAATTGGCGACGTAAAAAATCATAAAGACTAAAAAAAATAAATAAAAGCCTACATCATGATGTCCAACTTGAGCCTCATAGAATTAGAGAAAAGTCACCATTAGAGATGCTTTTTTAACAGAGAAGACCTGGTGTATTGGATGTCGTAGCTAAAGCCTGGACCATTAAGCTTATGACAAAATCTCGTGAAAAAAGGAAAAACATTAATGAAGACACTACTTCAGATGTCATCTCTGAATTCAGTGACAGAAGAAGTAATGTGGATACCGACAAGCACCCGGCTCAAATCCAGTTATACAACAGTATGAAATCGAAATAATTCATAAAAAATGAGTATTACGTTGTAGTGGTTCCCACGGCAATCGTTCTGCATTAACACTACTGTTCTTAGGTGGATGAGCCAATTGAGGTTAGGCCTCATCTAACACAGCAACGAATTGACTTATCAATTCACCAATGACGTTTTCGATTGAATTATATTTTTAGTGGCTTTCACGAAAACGTTCTGAGTGATGAAAAAATCTTTGCATTAACACTACTACTCCCAGGACTCCTGAGTTCACCTGTCTCAAGCCTCATGAGTCACCATTGGATTAAATAGAAATAAACTACAACCTGGTGCACCACAAAATGTCAAAGTAAAAAATTATCAAAGCTACAAAATTTAAATTGAAGCAGCATCATGATGTATGTACAACGTCAGGCTTTTCATGAAACAAAGTATGGTCGGTAACTATCAGAAGTGTTTATGAACAAAAATTAATAATAGAGTAAACTTTGTGTAGAAGATGTATTGGCAGAAAGTTTCGACGATGAAGCATATCACAGAACCTCATGAATAAAAAAGGGAAAAAGGTAGAAAGACGGTGCAGATCAAATAAAACCTGCTCTTAAGAATTTGCACCTCACCTGCTTTAAGCCTGACCATCTACCACTAATTTAAATAACAAGAAACCACAACAAAGGGCACCCCAATGAAGACAATATAGAAAACAAATCAAACACAATATTCTCACATCAACTAACCACTTTGTAGAAATTGAAGTAAATTGCTTCTATGGAAATGGGAAAACGATCAAATGTGAAGATCAGAGATTGCATCTTGCGCAATACCGATATCGAATAGACTTGGATTTAAAGATTTTTAGTAAGTAGTTTTGAGTGAGGAGGAAACCTTTAAGGGTGTAATAGGGGAACGAGGCAGAGACTCACCTGCCTCATGCCTCATGAGCCATAACTGACTTCTTGAAATACAACTTATGGCAGCACAATACACTAGACTAGATACTAGACTAAAATACAAAGAAGAAAAACCTGCATCATGATGTACAACATGAAACCCCATGGAACAACAGTCACCAGTAGCAATGTTATAAACAGAAGACACATAATTGCGGAAGTAAGGACAGGAAGGTTTGACGATAAATCATAGGACGGTATCTGATGATAAATTAAAAGGATACCTAAGGGAAACAAGACGGACCAAGTAAAACTAGAAGTTCATGTGATCGTAAAGAAAACCATTATTCCAGTTAAGCAAACCCCATTACGTAGAAATGTAATTAAAATTACTTTCCATGGAATTATCCCAGACTTCAAATGAAATGTAGTTCACGTGAAGAAGCCACCATAGATCGCATCTTCGCCGCGCCTCATCTACTGTTAGAATAAATTGACTTAACCGAATATTACATTGTAGTGGCTCCCAAGCAAACGTTCTGGTTGAAGAGGCAAACGTTCTACCTCTTACTCTACTCTTAATGAGATGAGACAACTGAGGCCGGGCCTCATCTAAGCCGAATATTATCTATGATCTTCCAGTTGTTTCTGAACGAATTATTTTGTACAGGCCCCCAGACGAACGTTCTGTGTGATGAGGAAACCTCTGCATTAACATTACAATTCTTAGGGTTGAGCCTCGCCTGCTTCAAGCCTCACCACTGGTTTAAAACGAAATAAACCACAACCCAGAGCACCAAGAATAGGCGACCTGATATATGATCAAGATTACAAAAATGAAATAAAAGTTGCATCGTGAAGTACAACGTGCGACCTTATTGAACAACAAGAAGATGGTCACTAGAAATGTCCATCATCAGAAGAGACGTAATAGAGTAAACTTTGTGTATGGTTTCCAAAAAATGAAGAATAGAAACAAATCAGTAGGTACTCAAATAAAAGTATAGTTATAACGGTGTTCAAACTCAGAGAACCTCGACAAGCTAAAGTCCCGCAGCAAGGATGTGCTTTAAACATTCCATCAATACATGTAATTCGCTTCAAATGCTTTTTTCGAATTAAGCCCTCCCAACCGTCGCTTAATTCACAATTACGAGTAGGTATTAGCGAATTACACCTGCGATTCAAATAAACCGGCGGAAGCCCGTGTAAGAGGCTTAGACCGACGGTGAATTTCTCACCTCATTTTTGTCCAGTTGAAATCCTTAAAACAAGTTGGGAGATGGGTAAAGCCGTTTGTATCCGCTATTTCGTGGCCTGTGCCGCCATCCATCACATTAAAATGTCTTGCCGGGACCGAATTCTGTTCCATCCATCATCGTCGAGCGATTCGTGCAATTTTTCGCCTAATGACGTTATTCAGAAGAGGCCAATTTCCCAGTCCGAAGCGCGAGCAGTCGGCCAGCGGGAATAATTTGATTAAGAAGTCGAATTGAATGTTTGTGCATTTTTGGTGGAGGCGCCGGGCAACAATTTGTTCTGTTTTCTGTTTGCTTGTCTCTTAAAGTGCATCAGTTCAAAATCATTTTCAAAATTAGTACTGCTCGTAAATGGTGGATGCGCCGGGCGACAACACCAAATAAAAACTTTCCAAGCCGAGTTAGGTAGATTGTAATTTGTCAGGTCGAAGTAAAACTTTTGTCACAGCGGCACGTTATAAAACTCTATCTTTACGACCTCTTCACGTCTATACCACCGTGAAAAGTTGTAAGCCAGCCGCGTCTCTGTACATTTTATAGATTCAATTTGTTCTAGAAAAAAGCGGATGAAGAAAGGCGCAGCACTGTCTTTGTCCTGAATAATGAATTCTAAGCGCTCGTACAACATTTATTCCTGTTTTATCACAGGGACAGCTCCAGAACGCCCCAATATCGATCACCCTTTTCGCACTGTTAGTTTTTACTAATTAATGAAAATTTAGTCGCTACGTGCTTTTATTCATGCAAACAAACCCAGAGCTTTTGTGCCCGCCTCCAACTTCTATTAATTTTTTAATGATCGGATGCTTATCGGTGGGATAAAAACAGTGGCGTTTTAAGTATGATGTAATTTAGTTAAAAGATTCCACGAATAGCGATCTGTGAAAGCATTCAAGGTATTTGACGCAGTTTGCAGTTTTCATATCGTTTTGCAGAAATAATTTAATTAAAACCGGCTTTCGGAGAATGGACAAAACTGGTGGATGCGCCGGGTCCCCTGCTGTATCAATTATTCTCTACACGTGCCTGTTATTAGCATTATTAAGTTCCGTTCAAATTTCTTCGTAATTAGGGCGCATTGTCAGCAGTCATGTCACAGAATGTAAAATGCGAACTGCTTACGAACACAGCGCTTCCAAAACAAAAAATTTAATAAACACAGATCCGTCTTCGCGCGACTTTTAATTATAGCACAATAGCAAAGACAAGGAACGGAGTCTGTGGGTGTTGACTCAAGCGTCGCCCAATCCAAAGCGAAATTTGATGAGTCCGATCTCGTCGATTTTAATGGATGCACAAAGATGAAGGAGGGTATTAAGTTGCGCCCCGCTGGGAGTTTTATAAACAGATTTGGACTAATTGCTTCAAAAGTCGGCTCGTGTTTCCTCTTTTTATGTAAAATAATTAGTGGTTGGCGCGTGATTTTATTTTTTGCTTTTACATCTTTTAGCTCGGTTATTTTAAGATGTGGGTCGGGTGTACTTGTGCAATTTCCCTTCGTAATATTTTATGCATGTGCATTTTGCCACAGCCTCGACATGCCCATTATCTGCCTTTGCGACCGGCTTCATCCAGTTTAAAAGTTTTCCATTTGTTACGACGCAGTGCAAAGGCGTTATGTAAATCAGACAATCTTAATTACAATTACACGTGTCCAGGTCGTTTGGTGATTTCATCACACCCTAGTTTGTAAACCAACTCTAACTATGATTTCGGTATAAGATGCAACCAAGATTTGAGGAACCAGTTGTCCTCGGTCGCGTCAACACTATCTTAATTTACTCAGTCCGACCGAAGAGGATACAAGGATCTCGATTAATTTAGTCAAATGATGAGGAAGAGAGGATGACACTCAATAATTCACAAAGCCATCAAGTGGAGTTAGCGAGTGAGAGTAAACGCCGTTTCAAGTTTTGACATGTATTAACATGAACAGCGCAACAATAAAAGACTCAATGTCGGAAATGGTGGATGCGCCGGGTTGGAAACGATATGAAATTTATAAGGTGTGCGAAAAAATAAAACAAAGCAGCTGCGCAGGACATGGAATATCTTCGACGTTCGATAGAGTGTAGCAAAATTTCGACATTGTATCTATTGAATATTTTTAACAAATTCCATCTTAATGCCTCGGTTTCTATGTAGTGTGCGCAAATGTTTCGAATATCAAATTTTATAATCTGACAGTGTCAAAGGTTTTATTTTTACAGAGTAAATTATGACAAACGGTTACAGCGTAACAAACATAATAGCGCGGGAGATTTTGGGTTGTGATTTTACTCAGTATGCTTTTCAGAGGGCATTATGATGCGTATATTTTAATGATAATACGCAAAGAATTAAAAGTCATCCTGTGTTTTTCATATGGAAAAGTGAGTCTTCATTTGTTCACAAAATATAAGTATTGATACGGTTATAGTCGGGCTGACATGTCCCTTAAAATTATTTCATTATAAAAACTTATCGGAATACCATAGGCATTTCGTTAATTTAGTTCCAAAGGGCTATTATGGCCACATGTTATGAATTTAAATGAATAATTTTTTCGCGTTTTTGCCATGGTAAGTGGGCAAGTTCTTGTTATAAAACTGTTGAAGAAAAAATGGCATACCGTTTGCGTGTGTCCAAGTATAGTTTACATTAAATAAATATTAAGTATTAAGTGTGCCAATATCAAAGGTCCACACGTTAAATAATAAGTAATTTTACACAATATAGTATCAGATCCCTTTTTTTGTACGCTCTATACAACCGAAAAAGTTTATGATGCAGATCAGAGAACTTTTAAGGTGAAATGTTTTAATTGCTGCTAATACCATTCCATGCAATTATATAGAGTTGTTTTATATGTAGTATTGGCCCAGAACTGAAAAGTAATGTTCTTCACTTCACTCTTTCGTATTCATCTTCCAATTCGTTATGTTTTTCTCTCTTAGAGGTGGTTCACCTAGTTCCTTTTTTTCTGTATTTAGGTTCCTTCGACGCTACCCCTTTTATTATTATGTTTTCTTCCTCTCTCTGAATATAAATATTTCAGCCATTGTATTTCCCTGGCGTTAATGGCTTCATCTATGGTCGGTTGTCGTGTATCCTTCTTCTGTTCTTTTTCGCCTACCATTCCCCTATTTATCTATCTTTTCCATTTTCTTTTCCTTTTTGTTCCTTTTTAGCACTTTCACTTTTGTTAGACTGTTGGAGATGCTAATGCGAAAGTAGACAGAAAACTCTTGTATACACACATATCAGGAAAATAAATAAATATAGAGAAAGTACCAAAACGGAAGAAAATTGATCAAATTTGCGAAAGAGAAAGAATGGTCATGCAGGCAATTTAGAAAAGGATACAATGTAAGTTTTTTTAATGAAAAACTCGTATTTGGTGAAAAATTTCTCGGACAGGTCAATCTTAGTTTTTTCTTGCGCACATTTCTGTGTTATTTTGAAAATTCTTTCCGCTATATTAGTTTCTTTAAATAGCATTCCCTAATTTTTTTACATATTTGAATATACAGGGTGAGTCATTAGTGAGGGATCGGTCCATAACTCCTAAACCATGTAAGCTACAAAAAAATTTTAAATACAATTTGTACACCATTTGTCAAGCTGCACAACCTAAAAATATTTTGGCGTATACAGGGAGTTCCAAAACTCGCGCATGCTACACAACTTTGTTTTTTCAAATACAACTACCTTTATTTTATTTGACTGTTAGAACCCATTTTATCATAGATTTATGGCGGTATAAGATATTTTGCATTTTAGATCACCGTTATCAAATTACAATTTTTTTTTTACATTTTTTGTCATTTTCAAAGGTTTACTCAAAAATTTACTGAGAGGCCATTTTAGTAGCTAGAAAGCTGAAAGTTGGTAAAAATATGAAGAAAGGATTGCCCTTTACGCCTGATATGCAAAATATTATTTTTACTATACAGGGGCTGCAATAATTCGTGTCAAATTATACTATATTTAAATAAGCTTAACTTTAGTTTTTTAAATGGCACCCCCTATATTTTTGTATGCCGTCGAATGCGCCTGGAGTCTAGCTTCGTTTTTTATTAAGGTTATTCTATAGCTAAAATTCATAATTCACGAGATATTTGATATTTTTGGCTGTGATACAGATTGGGCCAGGATACGGTAGGTAGAGTGCCATGGAAATCATTTTAACTCACATTTCAGCACTGCACAGTTGTGTCATCATTGATTTGACATTTGATTATAGATTCCATTATCCACAATAAATTATATTTTACAAGAACAAACCGATATAATTTATTGTCTGGGAGAAGGCGAAAGAAATCCTTAGCTTAAGGCAATTTACGCTCAACGTTTAAATAAATTAACAAATAAACACATAAACAAATAAATATAAAAATTCAATAAAGTAAGCTAAACTAAATAATATGTTCAATGTGGCGGCCACCTTCCTGAGCACATATATTCATGCGGTAGGTGAATGATCTTCCAATATTTCGTAACATTTGCTGACAAACAGTTCAAAAGGCATTTTAGATTCTTATTTGCATGTTATCTTTGGTTGTTTTGCCTTATTCCCGACAATAAATCATATCGATTTGTTCTTGTAAAATAGAATTAATTGTGGATAATGGAATGGATAATTAAATGACAAGTCGGTGATGATACAACTGTGCGGTGTTGAAATGTGAGTTATAATGATTTCCATGGCACACTATCTGCCTTATTCCGGCTCAATCTGTATCACAGCCAAAAATTTCAAATATCTCGTAAATTATGAATTTTAGCTATAGAACAATCTTAATAAAAAACGCAGCCAGAGTCCAGACGCATTCGATCGTATACAAAAATATAGGAGGTGCCATTTAAAAAACTTAAGTTATGCTTATTTAAAAATAGGATAATTTAACATGAATTATTTCAGACTCTGTATAGTAAAAATGATATTTTGCATATCGGGCTTAAAGTGCAGTCCTTTCTTCATATTTTTACCAACTTTCAGCTTTCTAGCTGCTAAAACGGCCTCTCAGTAAATTTTTGAGTAAACCTATACAAATGACAAAAAATGTGAAAATAAAATTGTAATTTGATAACGGTGATCTAAAATGTAAAATATCTTATACCGCCATAAATCTATGATAAAATAGGTTCTAACAGTAAAATAAAATATAGGTAGTTGTATTTGAAAAAACAAAGTTGTGTAGCATGCGCGAGTTTTGGAACTCTCTGTATACGCCAAAATATTTTTAGGTTGTGCAGCTTGACAAATGGTATACAAATTGTATTTAAAAAATTTTTGTAGCTTACATGGTTTAGGAGTTATGGACCGATCCCTCACTAATGACTCAGCCTGTATAATTTGACAATTTTAAAAGCGAAAATATGCACTTTTGTATAATTCCAACGTTTGATAAATGCATAACCAACAAAATCAACAAAAAACTTACTCTGTAAGATAACTATACATAAACAATAAATTTGAAATCCATGTCTTCAAAACGAGCATGTTTTTAACAAAAATATAACAAAAACGGAAAAAAATGGATAAAAGCTTCTAAAGAAAATCGAATGGCCACAAGAAGCACACCACATACGAGTAAATAAATACATAGGATCTAACAGAACATACACAAACTATGATCACAAACATACTTGATCACAGAGAGAGAGAGAGAACACAAATACGTAAAAAGACGTAAGATCGTGTAAAAGGGCTGATACAGACTGGGACCACTTTCTAGAAAAAAAACAGAAGAAAGAAAAACAAAACGTATCAGCAAAAACAAAACAAATGAAAAAAAGAAACGTAAACGTAAAGGAAAGTCAAGAACAATTCTGTAGAAAAATGAGACTTTTATAGAATGCAAATAGAAGCAGTGAAAATACGCCGCAATATTTATAAAGGATACGAAACGAAATCTTAATAAAAATGGGCGAAGAAATCAAAGGAATATGGCAAAAGACATTAAATGATGAAGAAAAAAAAAATATATGAGGGGGCCCACAAAATGAAGAAGACGCAAAGGCTACAATCGAGGGTCAAACGAGATAAAAAAAGAGTAAAAGGGCTACCATTGTCCCCATACGAGAGAAAGGAGACGCATAGAGGAATTGGTTATTAATTGTCATATACAAGGTAATGGCAACACTGATAAAAAAATAATGAAAGTACAAATCGAAGAGTGGCAGGAAGGAATTATAAGATGTAAAGGTACGACAAACTAAATATTAAAAATTAAGGAAAGTTGAAATAACGTGCTATGAGCATACAATTACATTGTTTGACAATTTTAGGAAAGCCTACGATGCTGTGGAAACGTTCACAATTGTACAAATACTAAAGCGATTGCCAAATATATACCTGCCAAATTAATCAGATTATTCGAAATTACATTGTAAAAGACAACAAGCAGGATTCAAATCAAGAGATGGTACAACGGAAGATTTTTGAATCAAAACGAAGCTCAGACAAAAATGTCCATTTATCAATCAGCTTATTCAATCGTTTTAGAAAAAATATTTAGGAAGAGTAGGAAGGCTGAGCAGGGCAGGAACAGAAGGGAAGTTGAGCTTTTCCGTAGCTATACTAGCAAAAAATTTGAAAGAAGTAGGAAATATTACAGGCAGAAGAGGCAGAAGAACACAAAATGGAAATATGAAAAAAAAAGATTCAGATCTCTCGAACAGTACGGATAAAGAAAAAAAGATAAACATAGCAATATCAATTTGAATTCATCAATTCACATACTAATCCATTTTTAGTATGCCGAGAAAACTAAGTTAAAATTGGTGGATGCGCCGGGTCAGATTTTAAACGTATACGAAATTTCTTCTGCCACGAGATGGAGCTGGTGCATTTTGGCACGTTGGAGTGTTCCAAATATGATAAAACAAAAGTTGCGGTTCGAGTCCAGGGCCGGCCCTATCGAGTTTTCGCGCCCATGTATGTTTAATACGTCTATATATAGGACGCAGCGATGTTTCAGGTAGGTGAGTTCAGCTGCTCGCTGGATCAATATTACCTGGCCGTCGTTCCAGAATCCAGACTGCCAGTGCCGCTCCTGTTGCTCCTGAACTGATAACAGGTCGTTTTTGTCGGGTTGAAATTGATTAACCGCCTTATCATCAACGCACTCTGAAACGGCGGATGGCCGCAAATTGTTTAAACGCGATGCTGGCAGATTGATCGCTGTAATTTTATACTGAAAGCTTTACGCGCCTTAACGTATTGCCGGATTGGAAAAACGACTAATACCACTTTCGTTTATTTCAGCGCTTGCGACGATCCTCTTCCTACAATTCTTCTATTGAATGTGTCAGTTGTAACTTTTTCTTAATCAGATTAGTGCAAGTAAAGTGCACAATTGCATTTTCGTTTCCGGAATCCCATTACGGACGAACCTCCTTAAGTCCCCTAATTAATTGGGCAGCTGGCAATGCTGGAAATTTTCGCATTTTCCGAAACATAATTACACAAATATTAAATTTCAGCCAAATAAGTTCGTTAAAAAGTTGCGCGAGCTGGGGGAAGTTTCCACAAAGTCCCGCTAATGGTTTTTCCGTATCGACACTGACACGAAAATGAATGATCGAACGGTAATTTATGTTCGAAAAGGTGCGGTAATTAAAAATTCATTTTTTCATCGTCGGCGTCTGTTGTCTGAAGTAAACACATTTCGTTCGATTCGTCCGCTGACCGTGAAAGAAGTCGAAAATAAGGGAGTCGTCGCATTGAATTATTCAGCATGATTGATATCAACAGATGGTTTGTACAATGTTTCATCCATCAAAGTCGGAAAAATAATAATCAGGCCACGAATGGAATCAGCTGAAGGGTTGTTTTGTCCAAATTCAATGCGGTTCGGTTCCGGTTCCATAAAATTGAAGAATTTGCGGGAGTTTCGTGACCTGAGGCAGTTTAGGGATCGAAGGCACGGTAACATCACAAATTGATTTCCATTAAATTTCCTTAACAAAAATTAGGTTTAAAAATAATTTGTCATTGTATTACACAGACTGGTCCAAGCTTACAAATGTAAGCCTTTTCCTTTTCTGTACTTTTTAAAACTTTTGTATACATATCACAAATCGCATCCTTATTTCTTCATTCGTTTACTCGTTTTTTAACATTTTTTATAATATTTGAATCTCTTCTGGAAGATCAAGCACTCACTTATCCAAAACCTAATTTTTCTCAACCAGTTGGCGCCCCGATCACAACTTCTGAGAAATCCTTAACAAATGTTAAATTGATTTGACAACAATCGTCCTGAGAATAGAAGATCAATGATTTGACCAGCACCATCGCTGGATCTATACCCTTTCAATTTTTTCTAAGGAGAAGAGTAAAGAATGTCACAGACATTATTTAAATTTTGAAGAACAATCGTTACTTTACTATCCATCTTTATATATTATTTCTCAAATGTGCTTTTTTTCGCTACACCATATCTCCCTTAATACTTCATCAAAATTAATGATTAAGGCATCATATTTTTGTTTTAATTTTAATTTAATTTAATTTAATAAATAAATATACGGATAATTCCATTTTACATGTAAGTATGTACAATTTCGAAGATTACCTTCACCGCTATTTGCGAAAAATAAACAGTGTGTAAGCTTTCATCGTCGGTGTTGTCAACAACGATAGTGTTTTTCGGGATTCGGGATTAGAACACGATCAACAATCCCGAAAAACACCATCGTTGTTAATGTTTCTTTACAAATTATTAAAAACCGTATTTTGGTCTAGCGCCATCTATGTGCCTAATTAAAACCGGATTTTGGTCTTAGCGCCATCTATTGACAATTGATTTAATTAAAAACCATATATTACTCATACCGCCATCTATTGACAACTGATTTAATTAATATCCATATATTTGTCATACCGCCATGTATTGACAATCTCCCACTCCCATGCGCATCCTATGCGAGTTATTCGCTCGGGCCATTTTGGTCATAAAGCTATCTATTAACAATGTATGTAACTAGCATCTCTCACTACCCAAGCTCATTCTATACGCACGGGCGAACTAGTTTCTCGCTCCACTCAAACTTCCAAATGGACACATGGACAAATGGACATAAACACACTGCATCATTCCTGAATCACCCTGTATATATTTTTTGGGTTTTTAAATTTCTACGCCATCTTCCGCTACACATTCACCAACAGTCTCCCTTCCAAGTATAAAATATGGAATCCGAAGAACAAGCACATCCATCGACTTTAGATCATATGTTCTGTGTAAGGGAGGCTCCCGGAAAAAGCAATCAGCAATCTTATTAACGCAATGAAGTTTTTACACAAAAACTCCGTATATTATGCGTCATCATTTTTCAATTTCTTAGTCAATTATATTTCAAACTATGTATTGACATGCCACTATTCAAATAATATTATTCGAAAGCTTATTGCTACTAAAATATACAAGGTGTTCTATTTGAAATATTCGTTTAAATTTACAATTTGCGTTAATGGGCTTCAAATTATCACAATTATAAATTTGATTTAACCACTATAAACTTGCTAACTTGCTAATAACTTGCTAATTCTTTAGAGAATAGAAAATATTTCACCATGAGGTGGAAAAATTTGAAGTTAAGTTTTCTGTTTCAGGCGCAACATAACTATAAGACATATTTAATGTATTTAATTAACAAACTCAATAACGAGGCGTCAATTTATACGTCTTTTGAGCAACGTTTTGGTTGACAGACTCTGTCAAATGCCATGATTTGACAGTTTCAAAAGTCTACACTGAAAATCCTTTTTTATTTGTACGCACGATAGACAATATTGAAAATTTTTTGGTAAAATGTTAAGCCAAAGCTCTTATTGAATTGGGAGCAGTGACTTTTCCAAAAAAGGACTTTTTTCACTTAAATTCCAAATAATAGCAAACTACTGAAGTTAGGTCCATAGATGGTTATAAAAACTATAATTATTTGTTGATCTGGAATCCAAATATAGCGTAATATACTTGGTGCTTTTGAAAATTACTGAAAAGAGGAGGGTGTACTATGAACCTGTTACACCCGGTATAAGTTGGGTTTCAAACATGAATTTGTAAAAGCCTGGATTCAGTTGTGTATCAAAATTAGAAGCGTACAATTCAGTGATCAGCACACGTCGGCTTCTCATTGGTTGAAGCGGACGCGCGGATTAAGTGGCTTCTAGCACCAGGATTATGTATGAATAAAATATGGAGCTGAATGTTGTGTATCTGAATTTATGACTGTTTTTACGTAACCCTAACATCCCTTTTATTGTTCACTCTACGGATAATAACTCAAATGGGATATTTAGGTGTAAGATTAATGTGGATGATTTATTATCCTTTACTGTACAATATTAATTGAATCGTACCTTGTTTACTTTGTTGTAAGACGAATGTATCCTCGAATCGAAATTATGCAAATGCTGAAAGAATTAAATTCGAGAACTGAAGTGGCAGCGGCGGTATGAAATTTATGTAAAAGACGGAGCGGGCGTTTTAAGGACTGATTTGCAAATTAAGATCTTGCAGCGACAGCTTTCCAGTCGTTGTCATTACTGTGGATTCAGATTGGTTAAATTTTCTGAAATGTCGGGTACAATACGCGCCAGATTTGGGTTCTATTAATATCGCGTATTGTCGGTGGCCTATTCACGGGTTTCATTCATTAGAACCGTTTAAATCGCATTAGAGCGATTGGGCGTCGTTTTTAGAGACCAAGGGAACGACGGAACGTTACACTAGCTCCATAAATTTGTAGCTTGTCAAAATCAGAGCATTTCGAGTGTCATTAGCATCGGCCGAAAGTTAATACGACATATGGCGGCTTTAATTCCGGAACATGACATAATTCCCCGCTTATAATAAATAATCTGCTCGTGCGATATACAGAACGGCGCTCAACAAGTAACGCGAGCAGGAAAGGCATTGTTTCGGCCGTTGACAGGATAATAATTGAAAAAGTTTTTAGGTGTTTTAATGAAAATGTCGGCAGAGGGAGGTGTGCGTGAGTGTGATTCTTGCTTGGACGCCGGCTTCAAAGGACCCCGTTTAAAACGACACAAAAGGGCGAGCGAAGTCGATGGTCATTGATAGATCAAATAAACAGAATGTTCAAAGAAGGTTTTAATGGAGTTGATGCGAGTAATGATGCCGTAATCGGGCGTTTCCTATACTTTTCCACAATCTTGAACACAAACATTTACAACAACAATAAACATCGATTTTAAAATGACGGCCAAATAAAAATGAAGCACCGAGAATTGATAGGAGCCATAAAAAACGATGTAAAATTCCCGTCGTGATAAAGCTATAAGCCATAACTGTGATAAAACTCTTTAATCTCAAATTACCATAAAGTTTTAGAGGCTGGCTTAAAGATTATGGAACATGTAACATTGCAAATACATCGCCTACAAAATCATATTTCCTTTGATTATTTTGGTTCTTCCGAGTATAAAAATATAAAAATTTGTAGTAGGCCATGGAATTACTTAGTGATTAAAGTGTAGCCACAATGTAGCAAATATTTGACCTTGAGTTGGCAAAATTTAAGTTAAAGCTTTCTATTGACGTGTATATTTTTAACAAATTCCATCTTCAGGCGTTTGGGCAAGTTTTTTGTCGCCAATTTCATATGTCAAATATCATGATTTGACAGTTTACCGTGTAGATGTCAAAGGTCTACACTGTAATAAACAAAACTATTGGCACTTCCAAAATCTACTCAGTAAAAAATGAAAATCAAATATCGTAAGAAATTAAAGAAAATTAAAGATTTTTTGTATGCTCTACCGAAAAAGCGTATGTAACAGGCCACACAGCGTTTGAGGTAAAATTATATTTTTAATCAAACTCACACCAACCCAGAATATAGTATACAGTGTGGATTAAAGGGTTGGAACTAATTCGATAACTTTTTTATAGGGAGTTATCGAAAAAATCGCTTGGACGCGTGAATTTTTAATTTTAAATGCGCTAATTCTGACATAAAAATTTGCTTTGTTATGTCATCTCTTTCAAGGCCATGACGTCATCTCAATTTTTTTTTAAATGGCAACCCTAATTTTTTATTGCGTCATTTTAAAGAGCATGGTTTTTTGCATCTAAAACAATAAAATTTGTAATAAATTAGATAACAATATTTTTGAGAAAAAATAAAAATTAAAAATTAGAAATTTTAAATAATGTCAAAAAAATTTGAACATCGTCTTAGTCACTGTCAACTTGAAGAAGGTAAGGCAGTTTGAACATTTAATCTGCTTATTTTGTAAATTTTTCATGTTATTTAAATAAACTGCTATTGTTAAAATCAATAAATTACTAAATAACAAACAAAAAAATAATTTTTTTCTCAAAAATATTCTTATGTATCGCATTACAAATTTTATTGTTTTATATGCAAAAATGGCATGCTCTTTAAAATGACGCAATCAAAAATTATAGTCGCCATTAAAAAAAATTGAAATGACGTCATGGCCTTAAAAGAGATAACATAATAAAGCAAATTTTTATGTCAGAATTAGCGCATTTAAAATTTAAAATTAACGTGTCCAAGAAATTCTTTCTGTCGTACCTTATAAAAAAGTTATCGAATTAGTTTTAACCTTTTCATCCGCACTCTATGTATACCTATTTGATAGTTTAGGCCCACACCTAATATACCTAAAGTTCTGCCACTTTCCTCTCTTTCGATTTCGTCTTCCAATGAATTATGTTTTTCTTTCTTAATTCTGCCGTATGCGGTGATAAGAAAAGAAAAAGACCTAGAAAAAGATGAAGGAATGCCATTATCTTTTTCTAGGTCTTCCTCTTTTCTTTTTCTTGGCTACCCCTTTTATTATTGTGTTATTTTCCCTTCTCTCAACAAGCCCTAGGCATTATATTCTCCTACTGTTTATGGCTTCATTATAGTCTGTTCTTTGAATATTGTAGATCAATATATCATTCTTCTCTTTTATTTATGTTCTCCTTCCTCCTACCACCCTGGTAATTATATTTCTTTTCTGAATGCTTCCTATTTCTTTTTGATTATCACCCAGGCCTCACACCCACAGATCGCTGTAGGTTTTACTATTGTTTTACATAAACGAAATTTATTGCTTCTAGATAATTATTTGAATCTTACTGGATTACTTAAGACCCTGCACTTTTGTTGGGATTTAGTATTCTATGTTCATGTCCTTTTCTTCTTCCATTCTGTTCGTGATTAGTGATTCTATTCTATGTACGCAAATTCTTTTACTTTTTCAAATTCCCACCTTGTGTTGATTGGGTTTCAAGCCTGTCTTCTGTTGTTTGTTATCTTTCTCATTAGTTTGGTCTTATCTTCGTTTACCTTTATTCCAATTTTATGTGCTCTTTCTGCCATTCTGATCTTAATATCTTTTATTTCTATCAAATTTCTTGTTTGTTTAGCCACAGCATATAATCATATAATCAGCATATAATTGCTTCCATCTCTTTATCATTACTGCATTTATCTTTTATACAACATCTAATAACGAAGTATCTCTTATACATAATACTAGTTGTAATCTGTTGCAACATTTCCTTATTTTGTATGGCAACAATGGTAGAGCTTTGCCACTCTCTTATCATTTCTTTTGATGTTTGTTATAAATTTTTTAATATATTCAATCCTTCACACTTATTCTCACGCATATTTGATGTTCTCGTCTGTTTAATTTTTAGTTTTGTTAAGCTTTTCAGTATTTTTTGTCTCATTGGACCCTCGATTGTTGTCAAAGATGTCTCTTTGTGGCTAAACCTCTTATATGTGCTCATCATTTAGCATCTCTATAAAATATTATTTCCACATTCCTTTGATTTTTATAAACATTGTGACGTTCATTCTTTGCTTTCCATTTTTAATAAAAATATATAAACGTGTCTAATCTTTTGTATGTAATAGTATCATTGACTTTCTTTTCGTTATGCTCTCTTCTACCTTGCCTGTATGCTTTTTAAGTAATCATTTTTTCCCCATATGCTTCTTCCTTCAATTCCTGTAATGTAGTCATTCTGAGATTGTTTCTATTTTCCGTTTCTTTTGGACACTTCTTATCCCACCAATTATTTTTTCGGATTATGTTTTTTGACACTACTTGTGTTGTCGTCATTTGCAATTAAAATATATACAATAAAATGTTGAAGAAGGAAATATACAAGATAATTCCATATTTTCAAATAAATCGATATGCAGCTAATTGTATAGACCCAAGAAAGAAGTGTAAATATATTATAATCGTGGAAACTTTTTCATGGACACTAATCCATATTTTGTATAGATTGCAATGTCTGCAAAAATCAATAGTATGGTATGTCAATATCAAAGGTCTTTGCTGTAAAATGTGAAACAAAAACCAGATTCCATGGCTTCCCGACAATCCTGTTTTTACACGCTCTTTACAAATAAATAGACATCTCCAATTCAAAAAAAAATTAAAGAAATTTCATATAAAACAAAACAAGAATGCAAAATAGGTACCTATTATAAACTAGATATAATAATAACAGAAAAAAGACCAATTAACATGAATTGAATAGGAAATGAAACGAAGCTGAAAAGTTTCCTGAAATCACTGTAAAGTAGTCTCACACTACAAATATCCAAAAGAAAAACACCAATAAGAATGCAAAATTTAAACACAAGTTGTAATAAGAACAGAAATAAAAACTCAATCGAACAATAGTTAATAGGAAATGAAACGAGGTTGAAAAGTGTAAAAATGAACATGGGGCTAGTTCCAATGTAAACATATTTTCAAAAGAAACAACAATGATAATGAATATTGTAAGCAAAAATATCAATAATATAATGTGTAACAGTATTTAGGAATAAAAAGAAAATATAATACCAGCAGAAGCGAAAAGTAAAACAAATAAAAACGAAATAGATTGTTAACAAAATAAAAAAGTCAAAATTTTCCTAGTGCTGAACAAAATCACTCGAAAATGCTACCACAATTGAAAACCCGATTACTCCCAATATAAACAAATTTAAAAAAGAAACAACAATCAATACAACAAGAATCAATAATGTTAGCAAAAATTAGAATAATATAGTAAGAAAATTGATAAATAGATCACAAGTAAGAAGTTAAACGCACAAGAATTGAGTAGAAATTGAGTCAAAATTTTAAAAGAATTGCAACTAAACCTACAATGAGATTAAAAAATGTTAACAAATTGAAATAAGAAGTAAGGAATAAAAACTCAAACGAAAATATCCGAAATGAAACGAAGTTGAAAAGTCAAAACTTGAACCAAATCGTAAAACTGTTACTACAAATGATAGTTCAACAATTATGAAAATATCAATGTAAAACAAATTATAATATGATAATAAGAAAAGTGAAACATTAAACGAGAATAAATTGAAATGGAATTGAAAAATGTAAGTTTTCTAGGAAATGGACAAGCGACTTGCTCCTTTTGTAAATAACTTTCCAGCATAACAATGAGACTAGAAATTGTAAACTCAAGTTTGAATAATACAGAAGTTGAAACTCAACAGAGAAATATTGAAAAAAAAAATTAAATAAAGCTGCTTTCGAACAAAAACACTAATAATAATACAAAAATTTCGAAAAGAAACAACAATGAAAATGCACAATGTGAACATAAATTGCAGTAAAAACTCAAACGACAAAAACTTTATGTAAAATGTCATGAATATGAAAAATAGACATAATGCGAAAGAAAATCACAATTGAGACAATTAATAAAAACTGTAGGTAGACTCACTTTATTTATTAAACAAAGAATAAACCCCTTAATGAAAAAAAAGCATAAAACCCTCATTTCCCCTGTGTTTTAAACGAAAATCACCCCAGCAGAAAAAATATAATAAGTTAATTGTAGCAGCCCCAACCGCTGCCTTCGTCTTAAATACTCCATAAGGCTGATTTACGACGTCGAGCAACATAATAAGGGAAACGTGTGCCGTGTTTGTTTGTCGACAGATGCTGCGGATGAGGTTCCGGGTAGATTTAAGCTCGCATATCCTCGTAAGCACACAAAGCGATCTGCATTTCGACACGGCTATTAATTCAAATCGTCATGTTTGCATTTGATGTATTTACGAGTCGCGTCGCACCTCCGAAGTGATTCCAAACAAAAATCAAACCGAGCTTTGCACGGGGAGTGAAAGCTCCCGGTGGCGAGTCAACAAGTGCCGCCTGGCCGTGACCTCGATCTCCAATTACCTGAAGCTCGGGTCGCTTTTTCGATCTCAATGAAATTTGTTAGTTTTTGTAACACGCTCGTTGCAAATATAAACATCCTGTCAAAAATCTGTTAGGGAAGCCTTGGACGTCGCAGATTTTCTCTGAAAATATTTAGTCACTCGCATAAAGACAAAACCGGGTGAACGTAGTGAAACGGCAAATGCCGTGTCAGATGTTTCGATTTACTCTTTGCTCCGTTCCCGACTTTGCATATTATACGTCTCGTGTCATTGCTGCAATTAACATGAAAATGATGTTGACTGTCGTCTGATGGAATCGGCTGAGAAGGACTTAAAACGTCGCCATCCAGACACAATGTCACAAACAAAACTTTGGAGAAAGCTAAAATGTGCGCAATATTCCTTCGGGGATAGGAACGAGTATAAAACTGTCCGCTCCTGAGACAAAGTATTGACAAAATATTGTGTACTCGAGTCGCAGTATGTTTTCAAAGAACTAACATCGGGATTAAAGCAGCGGTATATCTGTCCGTTATCTCAAATTGTTCACAAAGCTCGTGATGCTTCAAAGCACACAAGTCGAAATTAAAACTTTTAATCCAATGCAATACAGTTTGTAATGAAAATATTTGTACGAGCTCCACGTGATAAAAACAAATGGCTGAAAATTAGAGCTCCCGTCATGCATGGTATAATGGTAATATTGTTTTTTAAACAAATACATATAATCTGAAAACAGAAAATGAAACACGAAGGAATGACTTCATATCAAAAAACGTGGCACCCTGATGCCTGATCAATTTACTTCGTCAAGAAGAGTTAGAAGTGCCGCTACACATTATTAACTTTTTTCCTTGGAACAATAGATGTTCCAATTTCTGTGATAAGAAACATATTAGTATTTAAAGAGAGTAGATTTTAGTCTTTGTCAAAAGTTCTTTCTTAACAGTGGTAGATGGCAAATACAAAATACTCGATACTAGGTGTGATACTAGATAACTCAAATTAGTGCAGACTCCGAAAAGAAACTGGAAGAAGTTGTGTTGTCAAATTAACAAAGTTGGTTTCCGGTAGCACAAAACTGTTAAGGTCATGAAAAAATTTTTTTCTATTATTTTGCTTCATCAAAACTAATTATTGAGCTATCATTGTGAAGATTACCTTCACCGCTAATGAAAAAAAGTAAATAAATAATATTTAAAATATTTATTTTAAAACATTCTTAAAAGCATGCTTTGGTTATAGCGCCATTTATTTCATCTTTAGAGTGTTTTAAATTATCTTAAGAGGACATTTTTTAAATTTAGTTTGACTTTAATCAAATGAAAAAAATTGTTGGAGATAGAAGCTTTCTTAATACACTGTAAAATACTTCATTCATAAATTCCCATCACGGTTTTCAGCAATATTTCTTCTCCGTTCTACTGTTTAAATATTTGCTGCAGATCGTTGAAGATTTACAAAAGGTACATTGCATTAGGTATAAAATATATATATTAATATAAATACCATTTGGAAGATACAAAATGAAGCTTTCAATAAAAAAAAACTTTTTAAAATTTAATAAGTAGGTACTGTACCAAAATTGAATGGAAAACGTCGATGGTCTTGCGGTTTAGAACGATTACTTCTGGATGTTGCATTTTCCATAATAACCAGTAGATTTGTTTTAATAGAGTTTTACTAAATGAGCAAAAACTTGTACAATTAAATTTGTTCCAAACGAGTGGGATGTAAATTTGTCTTTGTTCTGTTCTCACTAAATTAAACACAAATTAATTATAATGAATGATATGGATAAACATTTATATTGGTCGACTAAAATATCTCCGAACAGTTATGCCACGTTTTACAATTAGGAATGCTGAAAAAATATTTTCAATTTTGAAATACATCTTTCTGAAATCTTTAAACATGTAAAAGCACTAAATATTGAGATTTAGTTTTTCTTTTATTTTTTACAGTGTATGACATTGTTAAATCGTGGCACCCGGCAGTCAAAAATTTGCTCTAACTATGTCTAAACCGACACCTGATGGAATTTGCTTAAAAAACCATAATGTAGTAATTAGTCCATCTCAATGTCAAACATTTTCTACACTCTGACAAATTTCAAAAGGATTCCATAGCGTACGCAGCATTTTTTTTTGTACGCAGGTTATTAATGTCAATTCAATTATTGGTTGTACTTTAAGAAGGTCAAAATATTGATGAAATTCGATGAGAGATTGAAACGAATAAAAAAATGTGCGCTTTTGAGATATGAGTAATCTCATTTCTAAATATTTTTTCAAAAAAACTAAAAAAGAGTAGTACTGATGAAGAATCTTTATTTTTATTTTTTTTGCATTTATGTATTTTTAGAATTGTTAATGTTTATATGTTAATTTGTATACGGCAACTGTTTATGTAGATTCAATTAATTGTTGAACTTAAAGACTTCCATTTATGATCTGCTTTCGAAACGTAACCTAACGCTACGAGAACTGCTGGTGAAAAATCTATTGATTATACAACGGGTAGAAATAAGACGGAGGCTCAGAAAGCTATGGAATTTGGCTTCTGTATTCTTTTGTACAGTGTAGACTTTCCACATTGATAAATGATGAACCGTCAGTGAATAATTTTCCTGGACGACGTCTAGATACAAAAATGTATCTTATACTCGCACATCGAGCCTGATAATATAAAATGTCTCAATTTCAAGATCTAACACTTATTACACTCTAACGAATTTTAAATTGCTTCCGTGGTCTACGCTGCCTCGTTATATTTTTGTACGCGCGTTAGTAGCACTAAACGCAAAAAATAAAATTAAGCCTAATGGGCCATCTAAAACAACATCAAAACATATTCATTAAAAGAAAGTCAAATAATCAATTTGCTGGGATTATAAGGAAACTGTTTATTTTGAGTTTTTACCAATGAACGAAACGACAAATAGTCGCAGGAAACTCGTAAAATCCATTCATTTGCAACTTTACTGGTGTTGGGTATAGTTTCGGATAGTCCCTAAGCAAATGCTTGTTTTTGTTGACTTTGACAGCAAAAAACTTTCTACCGACTATAATGTGCGTTGAAAACTAAATGCACATAGCTGGAAGTTGAAAATTTGCCTCTACAGCTTTTTGCCTTGGCTTTATTTATTTATCATAATTTACTATAATCCGCCGACTTCATCGTAAGGGGCGTACAAAAATAAAAGGATTCGGAGTAGACCATGTAATTACTGTAAAAGTGATTAGAGCGTAACACATTTTAGAGTTTGTGTTGTAAATATTTGAGGTTTAGTTCTTTGTTGACAAGCGTTACAATATGTCATACATGAAATACTCTAAACGAATTACACAGCATATCAAAAGGTTTAAAAGGCCATGTAAACTAGATTTTTTATTTTTGACAAATAATAACATTTGACAAAAACTGTGAATCAAAAATTGCCCGAACAAGAGGTCTAAACCGACGTCAACAGATTGAATTTGTTTAAAAAAGCTGTAAAAGAGATAACTTAATACCAAATTTCGGTGAGAAATTTGTAACGAATTTCAAAATGGCCCACGCAGTCTAATTTTATTTTTGTACGCAGTTTAGGCACATGCTTTCTTTAACATATTTCATCTCCAGGTGTGGGTGTTTGCGCAATACTTGTTTGTCATTTCCAATCAAATCATAATTTGTCAAATGTTAGTGATCTACACTAAAAAAGTATGCAGAAGCTGGATTCCATAGCTACAGTCCTGAGCGTCCGTCATTATTTGTACGTTCCATTGATATACAGGCTGATGATTGCTGTGAGTTTTTGACTTTAAAAATCAAAAATGCGACATTGCGATAAATCGTCAAAATGTTCCAATAATGTTTAGAACATTTTCTTAAGAAACAATTTGAAATACTTTCAGAATTATGAGATATAAGTAACCACAAACTGCTGTGGGCGTTTTACTCATAATTGAATAATAAATTCTAAAATTACATAAAATAAGAAAGAGAGTTGCACTTTAAAATAACAAAACTGGTATAATCAAAGCCATGTTCAACATATTTAAAAATTCAACCAAATTTCAATATTTGCCTGAAACGTAAAAACTTTCTAATGACCGGTCTACATGAATCACCCTCTAAACGCAACAGGCTAAAGAACTCCTTATCAGATAATATTTCAGAGAGAGGGACATATCCGCACAGGTTTATTACAGAAAATATAAATTCTTTGAAAGTGCAATAATAAAATTGGGTACGTGCGATACAGAAAGGATACAGAGTCGGCAACTTTGGAATTCGTTAGAGGGTAGAGAGTGTTTCACCTTGAGATGGAGAAATCTAATGTTAAGTTTCCTGTTGACAACGGTTTCGGGCATGACATATAAGACACGTTTAATGTCTTTTTTAACAAATCGGGCGTCGCGTCGGTTTAGACGTGTTTTGAATAACTTTTCGATTGATCAACTGCGATGATTTGACAGTTTCAAAAGTCTACACTCTAAAAAATAAAACTAATGCTAGATGCTATGGCCTGCCTTGATTTCATTTTTATTTGTACGCACCTATCAAATTGGTCAATACATCACAGACTACGAGTAAATGCATTTCTTTGCACACAAAATTAAATTTTGTACAAATAAAAACGGAAGCATAGACGGCCATTGAATCATTTTTTTTTGTGTAGAACTTTAATGTTGTCAATGGAAAAGTTGCTCGAACGACATTTGTAATATAAAAATAGTTAAAGATTCTATTCTAGGTATCATATGCGTTGTGAACGAAAAACTTAACTTCATATTTCTACACTCAAAAGCAAAATGTCTCTTCATATTAAATAGAAATTTAAAAAATATTTCCATGGCCTACGCCGCTTTGCATTATTTTTATGAGCAGGTTAATTTGTGTCAACCCAGTAGAAAGAAGGCAACCTTCGATTATATCCAATGTATTTGCTTTTGCTTTGGATTTAGAAATTACGATAACAGAAAATTGTGAGTGGGTGGCAGAAGTTTCAGTTCCCATTCCGGTTACAGTTCAATCAGTTCCAAGCTTATTGGAAATAAACAGCAAAGACTAATTTAAACAGTTCCATTCAAACAAATTCCATCACTGCCGGTTGTGTTGCAGAATTTAGCAAAAATATGCAAACAGTTATGAAAACACGAATTTGTGCATCGGTTTGGGTAACAGGCATAAATTTCATTATTTATAGTTTCATTCGATTCGCCTGCGAAAGCACAAAAACGACCATTTCACCTGGACCATCGCACTAAACAGCAGAATCTATTAATAAAGACATTCGCGAACCAATTCTGTCCGCCAGCACCGGAAACAATAAACCCCACGAATCCCCCGATCGCATTTTCGGCATTTTTCTTCCGGCAAACCGTTTCACATCGACGTTCATTTACCGGAAAATGATTGCCCACTGAACCGGCGTCCCGTTTTGGTGGCACATTTTCCGCGTCATTGTCGGCATGATTTAACGGTTTACACTAAACACAATTAGAGGAGTCGGGTTTGGTGTGTCTTGCAAGGGCGGTCGGTTTCGCCAAGCCCAGGCGGATGCGTGTAAAAATAACGGCGGAGATGTTCATATCTGACTCCTCGCTGTTTGTTTACGTTTCGCGTATATTAGCAGCTTTTTGTGTACACTAAGCCAAATGTATGTACTTGTAAACGGTGCGGGTTTATACATTCTTGATCTTTTTGGCGCAGTTTCGACGTTTGCAGTCGTTGCGGATCAATTGTTGTAAAGAGGGCGGTATTACTAAGTCTAAATCTCCCTGGGCCACTCGCTGGACCTTACGAGAAACGATTTCCCTGTCTACATTATACTTTTCGTCAAAAAATTTAGTTGGAGAAAGAACGTGAACGAAATCAACACTTTGTGGTATAAGACGTTTCATCCGCCACCGCGATGGACATCCTCAGTGGCGCTGTGAACGAACAACTCTTCTTGTCGGGTTAGTCCATCAACCTCCTATTAAAACTAGTTCTTCGAGGCCGAGAAATACTACAATTGCTAATACGAGGGGAGTTTACAAAGTTATCTACCTAGCCATGAAAACAAAATGCAATCAAAATTATTCGGTCATGTCAAATCACTGTGATTTATTAGAGTTGTAACTTCCAAGGAAGGTTTCTGTGTAAAGCGTCAAAAGTGGAAAAATTAATTAATTGAAACTCGAGCACATAAACGTCATCAAGTTTCGGACACTAGAATGCACAAAAAATATCCATGACAGAATAACCGCGGTATATGGAGAAAATTGTCCAAGTGATTTCCCAGATTCTGGTACAAAAAGTTTAAATGGGGAAAGCAATGTATCCAGAAGAATGACCGAAGAAGCGTGAAAGAACAAAAATTGTTCAGGATTCATACTCAGAACTTGGCTGTGTTGTCCGGAGACGACTTTTTTTCTAAAAATTGTAACTGGAAATGAGACTTGGCAGCATTACTGGGACCCACTAACAGAGCAGGAGTCTATGTATAGGTTGCTTAAGGGTTCTCCACCACCGAAAAAGACAAAGTTTTCTGGGACTCGGGGGGTATATTGTTGATTGAATATTTGACAAAAGGGACGACAATAAATAGGAATATCTACAAAGGAACAATTAAGGATCTGAAGGCTGCCATCCCCATTAAAATGACTCACGCCCAGACAACTCTTCTTGTGCATAACAATTACAGGGTGCATAAGGCTCGAGTTGTGCAAAAAAATCAATAAATGATGTTTCACTTTACAGTCCTGACCCAGCTCCCTCTAACTACAATTTCTTAACCAATCTCAAACAACACTAGCCGAACTATATTGAAAAGATAGAATTTGTTTTTCAAAAAAATATATTTTTTGGAGAAACGTTGGGATAAGTGTGTAAGCGTTCAAGTATAATATTCAAAAAAATACATTTTGGTTTGTTTCCTGACTGGTTTGCTTCATGGCTAGATAGATAACTTTACAAAGTCCCCTAGTAGCACAAACCTCGAAATCCTAACTCCAAATTTTGTCAAAATTTTCGAGTTTGGTCAGAAAACTAGTCAGTTACAAGTAAGATGGCGGAGGAGTAGAAGTGGTTGTTGGAAACACTTTTGTTGATCATTTAAGAAATGAAAAAATACTAAAAGTTTAAACAAAGAAACGAACAAAAATTCGTACAACTCAAGCTATTATATATATTTAGAAGTTGGAACTAAGCCGAACTTCAAGCTTAAAAGAGAAGTTAGTCTGGAATTCAGCAAACTTGAAACTAAGCTTAGAAGGTAGAATTAAACAGAATTTAGATGGCTTAAAAGAAAAAGTTGCACGCTCGATATGCCGATTGAAAGCACGAAGAAATGGTTGACAATTTGGCTTTGATAATGAAAGGAATAAGGAGATATCCCAGAAGAAAATTGGAAGAGAAGCTTTCCCGAATGGACAGATGTGAGAAAAGTGGAAGACACAGTATGCGGCAAAGTAAATAACTTGAAAATTAGCTCTGCTCTTCATCGGCCAGTGTGGAAATGCGATGAATATAAAACTCCATTTACCGCCAAGAATATTACCCCCAGTACCTACTAATGGGTGGAACCAGAAGAGATACAGAATGAAAATGTTGAGCTAATTTGCTCTAAATGTCTTGCAGAATATTCCAGTGAATCAACCACTTGTTTATAAAAAATCAACGGCTAAGCTAAAGTTGAGATTTAAAGTTGAAGCGAGTATCCAATTGCCAAATAAGTTTCTATAGACCTTCACCTCAGAATCCAAAGTATGGTTAGAACAATGTCCATTGACAATTCAAAAACTGGAAAATACAGCAATTTATAAGTAAACCCAAGAATTAAGAAGGTGGTACTATCCCAGTCAAAAATTTTATGAGAAACTCTAGTCAAAATGGAGTTGGAGCTTCGCTTGTCAAGAAGGACCATATTCATTGATGCTGTAGAAGACGAAATACTGGATGTGGATGCTGTAAAGCCTTTCCCAAGAAGAATAAGTATACTGCTGACAATGCGAGCAAGAAGAACATCTAAGAGCGAATCACCGCAGGATCACAAATTCAGATAATCATAAGGTGCCTAAGCTGGTGTGTCAAGAACAACAACGCTTCAATGCCATTGAATTGAATCTGAATCTAGAATGAATTATGTATTTGACGAATTTACTGAAAACGTTCACATACAGAGTGGTACATCAAAGTTAGGTTTTTTCGCTATTTTCGGATACCTTGTCAAAAAATAATTATACTTTGTATAACCTATTATTGACCTAACTTCAGTTGTTTTCCTATTATTTGACATTTAAGCCAACACAAGCTTATTTTTTGAAAAATCGCTGCTCCCAAACCAGTGAGAATGATGGCTTGAAATTTTGACAGAAAATTTTCAAATATCTTCTAGTTTAATTCGAATATTAAATTGTAGTAATTTAATATACAGAGTTGCTCATGAACGCAAATTATTCATTTAATCGAATTTTTTAAATGGAACAACCTATATATTTTGGTATCAATCGATTACATTTTTGATGAAGTTTTTAATGATATGATTAAATAGTGGAATATCTATCATTTGGAAAATAGTTGGTTGGGAAGATGAAAAATGATCAGTCATAAGGACGTCATTGGATAGCTTATCAAAAATATGATCGACCGATACGAAAATATACAACGCGTTCCATATGAAAAATTTTATGAAATTCTCACCTTGCGTTCATGAGCGTTCAACGTTTGACTTGATCACTATAAACTAGACGACATTAAAAATATTCAAAGTTTCAAGCCTTTTTTCGTTTTAATGTGAAATAATAGCAAAACAACTGAAGTTTGATCCATGGTAGGTTATACAAAGTGTAATTATTTTTTGATAGGGAATCCGAAAATAACGTAATATACTGGGTCTAATATTTAAAAAAACATAACTTTGATGCGCCACTCTGTATCTGTACGAGTATATAAGCAGATGATTTCAGAGTGTTCTCCTAAACGGATTGTACTTTTTGGCGAAAACCGTATGCTTTTGCATTTTAACGCAGTGCTGGGACAGCCTGTATATAAGTAGTATTTAAAAAAAAATTTGACATGGAAACAAGGGTAGAAGGCGAAGAACCCGATTGAAAATTATGCCTTCCTCAATGAACACACCTTTGTAAACATGTCTTTAAAAAGCAAGCTCCACTTTTAATTTTTATTTTTTTTAATTATTAATCTCAAATGCTGGTTTTGCCCCGGTTCAGAAAAATCGTAGATGCAGGATTGTTTCCAAAGATAGAAGCAGTGAACAGACCTTGGACAAAAACGTGAACATTGGGTTGGATGCTTGAGGAAGAGAACTACTGCAACTGTGCATCTGTAACTGTAAAACTGGGCAACGTTGATCTTGTTGTTGGTCATCCACCTTAGGTCAGGGATCAGGGTTTGCCTGAATGGGTACAAGAACTTCGGACACTTATGGGCTATCACTTCCAACAAACCAAAAACTGAGAAGCTACGAGGCCTGAGACCACAAATTGTGCTAGCCGTTAGAAACCGATGCCAATTGGACTAGAAGACCTAAATCTATAAGAGAGTTCTGCAGTCGACCGTTTGCTGAAGACATTCCGTGCCATTGAACTCACTCACACTTCGCAAAATTGTAACTATTCCATTTCGCATGTAACTTTCCGTGCATAAACCTGCACTTGCCGGAATATAATGTAAAACCTGAAATTTTATGTTCGCAATGCGTCACACTTCACGATTTTTCACAATTGATCGTCCCCGTTGAACCGGCGCCAGATTTACACTATCAATAAAAACGCAGCCGTGGCAGTTATTGCTGCTCAATTTGACGACTTATAACTAGGCCAGTTGTAACAAATATTGTCCGCACTTTGATTACGCACATGCCACTCATTCAAAGGAAATTCCCAAAATAAGCAAGTTTGTTTTGTATCTCGTGAATAATTGACGCAAGGGAAATAGTTTCGGATTTAGGGTCAAGGGATATTAATCGGATCCACCTGGTTCTGTGGCTTGAATATTAAATTTATAACGGAAGTGCCGCGCAAGGAACGCGGCTAATGAAATCGACCGATTCGTTCTCAGGACAAAAACGAGGATGAGAAGTGGTCGTAGACAAAAATATTACAACTAAGCAGACCGGAACAAATAAATGTGCAAAATATTGCCAAAATTCAGTACGTTTGTCCAACCATTTCTCCTGTCGGAAGGACCTTTCAGCAAGAGACAAGATTGCGTACCTCCACTTTCACTGCTGGGAAGGCTCTTGGACATTGTCATTAAATTTTACACACACATTATCGTACTTTTTTTCTTAAGAAGGTTAAAGTCAGTGATTCCATAATAAATTCCTGTTATTGTTTAAATTGCAGTACTCCTACCTGTTCAGAGCACACAAAGTTATATTCATAATCAAAGGATATGGGTTAGAGATGAGCGCCAAACACCAACTTCGAGGCCTGGTGGTTTGGGAGAGATATCGTAAAGCTATGGGCGCGATCCCTGGATAAGGAAGATTCGGGTCGACTTCGATCCCCGATCCGGACCCTGATTCCGACTCTGTAATAAACAAAAAATCAATTAGATACCGTGCGAACGACGGGAAACAGGACGATCTGGACATGGAACATTATACTTTGGCGCCGCAAATATCCGAGGGTGAACAACCCTAAAACACTGCACGTTTTCGTGGCACAAAATTAGCGCTGTTTGCGTTCGTCGTTTTGCAGGAAGAGAAATGATATCGCTTATCACGTCTGTCACGATGTTTGATCCCCGCTTTTGTATGTTTTCCGGACTGGAATTAAATGCGCTCGTAATGTGAAAGATGTTAGGGAAAAGCGGTAACGAAATTATAAATAATAAATTTAAACCCAAAACGACGACTCTGTATCTCGGAGAAATGAAAGGGGCGGTTTACGGGTTTCTGACAGCCAAATCCGGGTACAATTAAAAATAACACAAAGGACGCGCACGACTCGAAAGTCGAAAGGACAGTATTCGGGCTTAGCTGGATGAAATCAAATTATTGAAATTAGCTCTCGTCAAATGGATTTATAAAAACGAACGATCCCCAAACTTGTACTGTACCCCTGTGTAAGACAAAGAATACGGCCACAGTATTTGTCCAAACTCTCTCCCTGTAATTCGGGCAACCTGTTGGGGGGGAGTATAAACCACAAATTAAAAAAAAAAGTTGCGTAAAAAATGATTGTAAAAAAAATAATCAGCTAGAGCTGAAATAAAAACGGAAACTCAGGAGGCCATGGAATCTAGTTTTCTTTTACAGTGTGGACTTTTTAAACTATCAAACCATGACATTTGACAGGAGATGTTATCCAAAACTTTGCTCAAACGGCGTTTAAACCGAGACCTTAAGAGTGAATTGTTTTTAAGGCATTAAATGTATCTTATGTATTGTGTCTGAGACGGTTATTCATAAAAAACATAATTTCAAATTTCTCCAACTCAAGGTCGAAATTTTGCTATATTCTTTTGAATGTCAAAATTATTCCATGGTCTACGCAACTCGTTTTATTTTTGTACGTTATATTACCAACTTGTGCTAATTGTACTATAATAGAGGACGTTAAATAGGCAAAATGCTGCAAAAGCACAGAGATAAAGTACAAAAAAAAAGACAGACGTTGTTAACAAAGCCTTGGTGAAAAATACAACATATGTGGATATTTTAATACAAAACACATTTAAAGTTCCAGGCTAACCACCAGCAAAGAACGTGAATTATATTCTGCACCAAAAAAGTATAACTTTTACTGGCAAGCCAAGTACTGACCAACAGATATTCATAAAATACCAGTCCTACTAAATTTTTACATTTCTACAAAAATCTCACAAAAATTAATAGATCTAGTTATAGGGCACTAACAACTTTAAGCGACAAAAAAACCACGAAAGAAGATATTCTTCCTTGTTCAATAAAACCACGGACTGGGTAAGTTTTAAAGATGTATTAAGAAATAAATAGAAAAAAATATCAGCTTGAAAGTAATTGAAGAGCTAGACTAAGAGGCAGAGGAACTAAATGCAGAAGTACAACAATACCAAGCCAATCAAAAAGAAGATCACAGGAAAATAGTTATCCAACTGAGATAATGAACATTGTAGCAGAATACCCAATAATAAATGTATATTAAATCAGATGGCAAAAACTCTAAGAAAAAAAATCAAAATAATTGACACAAATCAATAGTCAACTATCTGAAGTAGGTTACGCAATACTGACTACTCTTATGGAAGGTTACAAAAAGAAAGAAGAACGAAGAAACCGAGAATTCGCCTCTAAGAAAACCTGCAGATACGTGGGGACATACTTGCAACCATATTATTGATATACAAAATTACGACTTTCTAAAAATAAATTAAATAAATAAAAATACTAATGGGATAATTCAATTGGTGGAAGTAGTAAAAAAGTAATAACAGAAAACAAACCGCTCGGTGGACAAAATAAATAACAAGACAAATAAACATTAAGAAAGAGACTTGGTAAATATACCTAAATAAGAAAATTTACAGAAGCTGCAATTTAGCAACCTTCGTTATAGCATTGAAAATGAACTTTTAAAATAAAATTTTTAAACCTGGCAAAATTTCGCAATATCTAAAAATTTAACAAGAGGCAAATTTATGTTTTGTGGAAAAATAAACTTTTATTACATACATATATGCTATTCGCGCCAAACCCGACTTGAACCGAATTCCACTAGCGCATTCGGATACTAACTTCGGCTTTGGCTCTCTTCGTAATTTAAAATTTGCACAATTGTTAGGTACGCATCCGCCAGACATTAGGGAAAGTGTGATATACAATAATTATAAAATTGTTCATGAAAAGCAATTTAGAAACGGCAAGAGATGTTTAAACAACTTATAGTCAAAAGTAAAAATAAAATATAGATAAAATTAATAAACGCGCTAATGCAGAATGAGGAGTTCCGTTGGCATTTCAATTTAAAATCTCAACCCTGCCACAAACATAAGCTGTCTGAACGCCCATTGGATGTCCATGTCCACTGAGCGCCTGCATTTAGTTTGCGTAGTTCACGTAATCTTCGACGTATTTACGACTTCTGCGCTGATTCAAGAGATTTTGCAGTAACAAAATTTGCAACCTTCTACTTATATTTTCTTGTTCTCCGGGTACGAAAAATCCATGACCACGAATGACACTGACATTATTTCAAGTGAAATAATAAAACAGAGATATATTCAACATTAAGAAAAATTAAATCTTGATCTATTCACACCTGAACACAATGATAAAAATTACACACAAACGAAACTCTGAATTTCTACACCCATTTTTGCACCTTTCCTAACACATCTACGAATATAACGCAACTTACCAGAGTATACTCCTTGAATATGCAGGTATACAGGTTGTCAGAAAAAGGGCGGACCACCTGTGCAGTACGTTGTTGGGGAGTCTTCAGTGAGTCAGGAAAAAATAGGGAAAAAACAAATTGCCCTATTATTTTAAGTTATTACCAAAAATTGCATGCTCAACTAGGCAACTCTGTAATTAATAAAACGTTTTATTTGCCTTTAGGCCTTACGACTCCTACACAATCTTACATATAACTTCAACTTAATATAAATTTCTTCTTACACAAATCAATCCCTTTTTCTTTTTTTTTACGCACTCTCCCCCCTCTTTCTCTCTCTCACAAAGCTCTCATCCATTCTAGTCCTCTTCCATCCTCATTCTGTACCTCATACCTCCTTCTTTCATCCTGTCTTAAACTCTCGCATTCATTCATTAGTTGTTCTGTCTCTCGTCCTTCTCCACATATTCTGCATCATCTCTGCTCCTCTCCCAAACAGAACTTGCATTCTCTCTCTTCATTCCCGCACCTGAATCTTGCAATCATTCTTCTCATTTTTACATTTTCTCTGTACAGATACTTCAGGAGTTTTCGGTTATTATTTCCTTATACTTGCTATTATACCTGGACTCTTTTATTCCCTCTTTTCTCTCTTGTCTCTCCACATCCAGATCTCTCTCTCTCAGTTTTTCTCTTAATCTCACCCCTCGTTCTCTCATTCTCATCGCTTCTCCTGAGCTGTACCCATTTATTTCATAGTACTTTGCCCTTTCACTCGTCCTATCATTTTCTCCTTCTCTCATTTCTGCAACGGTTCGCACCAAGTCCTTTCGCTTATTCTCTCCTCAAATGTTGTCGCCTTCTTTCCTGCTACCACTATCATCTTTTCCCCTTTCGCCTTATTCTTTTTAGTTATTAGTAAAAAATTGCATGCTCAATTTGGCAACTCTGTAGTTCTATGCTGTTGATGCGTTCCATTAGGTAACTGTAACTGTTTGCATCAGCCATGCCAGATTTATTTTCATCGTATTGTAATGTAAAAAATCAAATTTTTATTTTTTAATGCAACAGTATACTTTGGCAATATTTTTTTTATTTCTTAAGAAAAGCAAATCACTTCTTGATTTGGAGTACTTTTATTGTTAACGTTAGAGGTCGCAAAGGTTTTATAAGCCAAAAGACACACGGCTTATTTTAAGCAATATAATATGACACGTATCGGTTATTTGAGAAAGATTCACAATATGACAATATTCAAAACTATGTATGACAGACACACGCGTTGTTAAAATTACAGAACAAGACAAAAAAGAAAGTTAATAAGTTGGTTACTGGGGGCATTTACAATCAATTAATAATGCAAGGTGTGAAAAAAGTATGGGAAGCAAAAGCACAGAAAAAGAAACAAAGGGAAAGACTGAAGCACGAGTGGGATAATTATTATTAGGACTACTAGTAGGCCATGGAAGTACTAAAAATGATTAGAGTGGGACAAGTGTTCGACCTTGAGTTGGAAATATTTGGTATTCTGTTGTCAACAACAAGATACAATTTTTTGCAAATTCCATCATCAGTTGTTAGTTTAAACAAATTTTTAAATGACAGTTATTGTCAAATGTTTACACTGTAAAAAATAAAACAAAACCAAGATTGCTCTTGATAATCCCTTTTTTTGTGCGCCCTTCATTAAAATTTTACATTTTATATTTGCTTTTTCACAAAATAAACAGAAATTAAATTAAAATGTTGCAATGTACATTTATCCGAAACAAGCTCAGTTTTTTCTGATTATTACATAAAACGTACCAGGTTCAAATTAAACGCAAATTAACGATTGTGAATTTGAATAAAAACATTTTGTTACTTTGCTAAAAATCCTTAAATATTTATGGTCCGTTTTATTATTAGTGCTCAATAAAATATTTATTAAAATTTCAAACAAAACGATCTGAAATTTTACAATATGGAAAAGGAATTCGTACTTGCATGTGTGCTTAATCCATCACACATAAAGAAGATGTGGAAATGATGAATACCAATTGCAACTTGACCCAAATATACAGGTGTCCTCTTCACTACGTTATTAGAAAGTGCTCAGGCAAAATATTGAAAATGCTTGCTCAATTTGTCAACGTTTTGCTTCTATGTTGGTAAAAGCTTTGTTAGGCGCTTTATTGTTGTCAATGTCAAACATGATATTTATTCGCAACTCTACCTAACGTAAGATAAATAAATAACAATCTAGTATTACTAAAAGAAAAAAAAGAAAATTTTCAATTATTGATATTTTATATATACAAACCTATATTATATGTATATTTATATATTATTATTTGTTATTAATTATTGTAAGTTAAAACAATACTCAATTTTATTTTTATCTTATGTAATTGTCACAGTTTGCACCAGTGTTGCCAGATTTATTTTCATGGCATTGTAATGTAGAAAATTAAACCATTTTTTTAAATTAAACAGTCAATTAAACTTTTGCAATAATTTTTTTGTCATTACTTGAGAGAAGAAAGGCACCCCTTTATTTGGAGATCTTTTATTCTTTAAAATACTGCATAATACATAAACTAGAAATGGCGTGTTCAACCGTTTATATCTTTCGGATTGGCCTTGAAGAATTTGTTTATAATTTTTCCGACAAGACCCAACCACGTACATACTACATAGTTTTTCCACCATTTTTGAGACAGTTGTAGAATTAGTAGTCAGCGACACGAATCAGCGAGTACGAATTAGAAAAATATTCATATAATTTCTCAGTTCGTTCTAGATCACATTCATTTAGATTATTTTGAGACGCAAAGCTTACTATTAAAATGATTTTAAAGTGTATTGGAATATGAATCTCCTCGTAGACGTTTAAAAAATAATATTCTCATAAATGTAGACAATTTCATAGGTACATTAAGTCATTTATTTATGTCCTAGCTAATTTAAATTTTTTACATTTGCTTATCTTTCAGACGAATAGGATCTTTCATTTTTTTATATCCTTATATCTATCCTTGTATCTATTATCCTTCGAAAAGTTTAAATACTTGACATCTTTCAGTTTCTTTAAATGTGCATTATTTGTCGTGACTTCACTCTACTGTGTTTGTTATCCTTGTTTTCGATTATTTTTATTCTATAGCATTTGTCTTAAACTACTTTAAGATTTAACTGTATAATTGTAGAATCTTAATAAAGTTATGCCAATTTTTTGGTAGTCATTAGGATTTTTTTTTCAAATCGATATTTTAGATAAATTACACATTTTATCTTTAATTCTTTAAATTGAACCAAATCCATCAGATTACTTACTTTTTCAAAATGCTTACCACCGTTCCGACTTTTAGATATTTCACATTTTTTAACTTATCTTTCGGAAACTCTTTTACATCCTTCACATTCCTTAGATGTTACAATTCTGTTCAGATAGTTCAGGATCTTCAAATATGAATAAAGAACCTTGAATGCTTTCATTTCATTCGTTCAACAGGACATAGTCTTTGTATTATTAGATTATTTCTAAGGTACAGGATTACTTTGTAACGATTTCTTAGGAACCTTTGGACGTTTAGATATTTCACATCTTTTGTATCCTTTCAGCTGCAGCTCCTTCACATCCTTCAGGCTTTGTAGAAGTTATAGATTCGTTAGATCTTTCAAATAGTTCTTCAAATTTAAATTAAAAAATGAAATTTTCTCCTCTGTATTAGTTGAAGAGAACATGTCTTGTTTGATTTAGGCAGTTTTGAGCCTATTTTAAAACAGCTTAGGATCAAAACAATTTACAGAAGTTTTCATTGTGTACAGTGTTGGTATTCCTCGGGCTCAAGACCCTATTCTAGCAAGTTATATTATAGAAAAAGATGCGAGAGCCCCAAACGGCCAATCCGACAAGTAACCCGTAGAAATTCTTCCAGACGTTTTGTCCACGCCTGCAGTGGACATCTCCAGTGGCGGTTTGGACATGGTCGCGATTTTTTTCTTGAAGTTTCAGTCAGCTTTCCTTAAAGTTTGCAGAGTTTTTTTAATACTATGGGTTTAAGATAATGTTAACCACCAATTGCAGTTTTTACAGCTTTAAATCTTTAAATTAAATCACGATAGTGGGACGTTCCAATATTTCACATTTACTTATTATATCTTTCGGATAGTTCAAATCCTACTCATCCTTAAGATCCTTTAAATGTCCACTTTTATTATTTCACTCTGCTGTGCTCATTTTTCAACTTTTTGTCCGTGGAATCATGAATATGAGTTGATTTAAACAACTTCTTGATTGACAGTTGTGTCATGATATGTCAAATGTCAAAAGTCTACTCTGTAAAAAATTAAACAAAAGCAGCAAACTAACTTCCTAAGAATACCTTTTTTGTTAGCTCTTTAGGTGATTTATTGAGTTCATTGTAATTTGTTGTTGCCTAAAATGTGAAAGCTAAGACTATAACTGTAACGATCACACCGTCATCGTTTAGAACAAAGAGAATATAGCCGATTAAACTCAAGTCCCTTATAAAAGCATCACATAAGCCGCAGCTGACGAAATTTAATATCGGCATTAAGTTGTAATTTGTTAAGAGCACAAACCGTAACCATTACTAATCTACAACTGCCTAGTCCACTATTCCAGCTAAATAGAATTTCTCTTATGTCTATTTTACGATTAAATAGCTTGACCGCTTTCCCTTATCAATTTTACATCTTTGGTTGGTTTGAGGTTTGAAAAATCGACAATCCGATGAAAATTAATTGGGTCGGATGACCACACACGCGTGGTCGTTCCACTGGAAAACGCTGGTTAGTCCAAATACAACGATTAGACCAGAAACAAAGCCAATTAGAAGTCGACAAGTATCGCCGTTTCGTTTAATTAACATTTTCCCGTCGTCGAGGGATCGCCCGATAAGCTTTCACCAATGTCGGCCATTAGCGAATAATTTAATTGTTTGGCCAGAATTTTAAAAGAGGGGTATTCGTTCTCAGGCCGCAAAAAACGGAATTGAATAATTAAAATAAAGCCTTTATACATATTGCACGAACTAGGGAAATTTCATCGTAATAAATTAAGCACACAACTCAAACCGGAATTACTGAATTTCACTTAAAATAATCGTCCGAACCGTCCGCGGCGATTTTGTGCACAAGTGCATTTAACGAAACGATTCCCAGCATTAATAAGAGTCGCCCACCGGTTTTCCGTAACATTTTTATTGCAATTTATGTTTACCATATTTTAAAATTTATGATTTATTTAACCGAGATCAATACTAACGGACTTGGTAGTAAAACGGAAGCTAAAATTATTATGTATGATGTATGAAACGAATCAATAAACACGCAGACACAATCCAAACAAATTTTCCAAGATTTGTGTAATTTTCCTAGGTGCTAAATCGGTAGTGGACGAACACGCTCAATATGTTCCCTAATTGTAGTGAGTAAAAAAACGTAGGCTCAGGAAGCCATGGAAACTAGTTTCTGCTTTAATTTTGCAGTGTACACATTTGACAGAAATTGTCGAACGATTTTTAAACCGACGCCGGGTGATTGAATTTCATAAAGAAGACTTTAAATGTATTTTATGCTTGGTGTCCGTAAACCACGTAGAAAGAATATTTCCAGAAACTTCTGGAAAGCAAAAAATATCAAAAATAGGAATAATACGTAAATTAAGCTATAGAAAAAGACAACAACGAATTCGGAGCTCAGGACAATGACGACTTTATAAATCAAAAATAACTGATAGAAGTAGTCGTTAGCGAGCTCAAAAACGAAAAGGCACCAGAGTTCGATAAACTAACTACAGAAATGTTTAAATTTATGGGAAAAACCGATACACATATTCTCCTAGTGATATACAAGACATGGACCCAGGAAGAGGACAGATTAGAAAACAGCACTAATAACACAAATATACAAAATATGAAACAAGTGCAACTGAAGAATAGTATTGCTTTGTACGGCTATGAAAATAATTATGACAAAAAGTTTAAAGCAATAATTGAGAACACGTTACAGGAATCCCAAAGTGGATTTCGAAAAAGACGAAGAATACTTACAAGACCATATTTTCACATTTGAGCAAATAACAGAAGACCGCAACAAGAAAGAGAAGTTTATTTGGGATGCATTGATCTAGAGAAGACCTCCGATAAGATACAGAAAGAAAAACTATGGAAAATCTTAATAGAAAGAGAAATTAATCAAAAACTTGTCAGAATCATCTAAAACATATACAAACTGCACACTGTAATTAATGAGACAAAAATTTCAGATGCGTTTACAACTAATAAGAGATCTAGACAGGGAAGGGTATTACGTCCAGTTCTAAACATAATTATCTAGAACGAAATAATAAAGAAATGTATACTGAGAGTGAACAAATTAAATGTGGGATTCCGATGTCTAAACACAATAAACATCTCAGAAGGAGCACTTGCCGACGAGATAATAATAATTGCAGGAAAAAAAAAGGATCTATAAAATAACTTAAGAGATTTGGATCACAGTTCTGCAAGAATATGGAATGAAAATAAACAAAAGTAATGATCATAAGTAACACATTAAAAACAAGAAACTTACAAAGAATGAATAATGTAAAGCCAGTGAAAAAATATCAGAGACAAAAGCAGAAAAAAGGGGAAGACCAAGATAAACATGGGATAAGGCAGTTTGAAATACTACGAGTAAATAAAGGAAAAGAATGGGCGGAAGAAAGAATCCTGGATAAAACAAGAAGTGAGCAAAATTTGTGCATCAGACATGAACTGAGGACACACGTGTCACACATGTTTTGTGTTATTTAAGAAATTCAGTCTATTCTATTTAAGAACATTTTTATTTGACTATAGCTGTTAAATGCAATATTTGACAGTGTCAATTGACATTTAAAAAAATTAACTAATGCTAATTTGCTGTTAAATGCAATATTTGACAGTGTCAATTGACATTTAAAAAAAATTAACTAATGCTAATTTGCGTTTGTTGTTGTACTCTCTATACCTATGATTTAATTGTACTAGAGCCGTATTGTGTTTTCCACTAATTACAACATTGTAATACCATCTGATGCGTAAGTTTGCGAATTTATTTCTTACGGACCTTAAGAGAATTGTAATCCGCAGCAGAAAGTTTTGCGAATATATTATAGGAGCATTATTTTAAGTTGTTTCTATAAGTATTCAAGAATATCAAGTTTTTAAGCAAAGTTAAACATAAATAATTAATGAAAGTACACAACAAGACTAAGGAAATTTTCAATCTGGTGTTAGCAGTTTTCACTGTGCGCGTAAAGAAAGATATACAATACGCCTCGAAAAATTATTTCACCTCTTTTTATCTTTATTACGAACGCCATCTTGCATCTTGTATGTATTAAACATTAAGTCCAAAATTATGCCTACATTAAATTGTAACGAAACGTTTGTAAAACTGAAATTTGCGCAACGTTTACCTACATAACTGAACTCGAAAACGTTAAAGAGAAGCAAAGATAAGTTCGAAAACAATAGAGTTCAAACTGTACACAAAATGACACTTAGTCAAAAAATTGTTTACATCCATTTAAGATACGAAAATGTTATTCGCAATAGTCCGAACAGTGACTAAAACAAGTTAATCGGAACGCGTTTCGGTTAAATTACACAGTAAACACTAATCGCTTTGTAAAGTCCACTTTGTACACAGTTTGTTAAATATAATTTTGTAACGTTTTACAAAAATTTATGCAAATAGTTACAAAAATAAAATGAGCTTAATAAAACTTTTTGTTTTACACAATAATGTGTGGTATGTTACACTATATTTTGTAAAACAAAGCATAAACCAAACAAAGCACCAATTTTAATTGCAAGAAATGAAAGTAGCTCCCTCAGATTTGACGAACAGTTTTGCAAAAATTAACAAACTGCAGTGTTAAGTTAAAGAATTATGGTCTTGCGCTAAACAACGACACGGTAAAAACCACGCTTCTTTACTGGTCTTTTGCGTTGTTGCTTGTTTGTTTCAATTATTGTCATTAAATAACAAGTGATGACTTCAAGTATTGTTCCCTTCAAATTAAAATGTGAAAATACGTGCACCTGGGTGAAACTCGGCAAAAACAAGTTTCAAAAATTAAATATTTTTAACAGTATTTCTTATTTTAACCCCACAGTAACAATAGTAATGGGTACAAATACTTAATTATGTTATAATTTTTAAAAAAGTAATTGCTAAATTTTAACAAAGTTGTTTTGTAGAATGTTACACAATCTTTAGTAACATTTTAACAAAATAACTTATTTGTTTAACAACATATTTGTTAAAATCTTACAAAATAAAAATAAAATAACTGTTTACAAATATTAATGTGGACCTGGATTAACTCCTTATTTTGTTATTATTTTATGACTGTTGTAAAACACAACGGTGGTAGGTTACCCATAACGAGTACTTAAGTGTCAGCGCGATATTGTTTTACACTTCTTGTGCCCTTTAATACACCATTAAAGAATACGAAAAGAAAAATGTTATTATACTGGAAACAAGAAAACTAATAGTTTTTGCAACATATGAAAATCGATGAAAAATGTACATCCCTCAGAAAAACTAAAGCTAAAAAAACCAACATTACGTCTTTTTGCAAGAGATCATCCATTGACATATTGAATTGCTATTTATATTTAATTTTATGCATGCATATATCATCGTTTGTGATCCTTTCAAGCAATTACATCAAGCAAGTCCTTATTTAGACCCAGAAGACAACATGGCTTCTTTACACACGTTAACAGAAGAGTCTGCAGCGATGTCATACATATAACGATAAAAATATCTACTAAAAGAGATAATTGAAACCCATTTCTACGTCTCTCGCCTTTTTAATTTTCCATTTTTAGTACCAAGAATGTACAATCCTTGATCAGTTTTTTCCATAATCACCCTTAATATAAATGTTATCATAAAATAAGTATATGATTTAGCATACCCACTACGTTGACTTAGTGAAAGGTTTATCATCTTAAAATCTAAACAATCTGACCACTGATAAAAACAAGTTTGATATTTTGGATTCCTCATAAAGATCGAGAATCTGTAGAAATTGTAGATATACATGTTGTCCCACAAATGGCAGACCTCTTGTGCAGTACGCTGTTGGGGGGTCTTCAGAGGGACAGGAAAAAATAATTCAAAAATTCTTAAGGGTCTAAGCGAAGAGATATAAAAGGTTGAATACGACAATTGTATCTTCTACATTATGTAGTATTTTAAAGAATAAAAATACTCCATATCAAGAGGTGCCTTTCTTCTCTCAAGAAATAACAAAAAATGTTTTGCCAAAGTGTAATTTACTGTTGAATTAAATAAGGAAAGTTCGATTTTTTACATCTCAATGCCATAAAAATAAATCTGGCATCACTGGTGCCAACAGTGACAGTTACCTAAGCACAAATGGAATGACATCATGGCGATCGTGACGTACTTTTTACCGCATATAAATTCAAAGTTACCAAATTGAGTAAAGAGAAGTCCCCTAGTGCCGGACACCTAAGGTTTTCAGACAATAAGAAAAAAACTGCTTTTAAAAATTTTACTTTATTTATGAATTAAGTACGTCAACAAAGTATAAAATCAAAATAAATGAACAAAATGAACAACCTCCATATAAACATTTTATATAAACTATAACTAAACTCAGCAAATAAAAATGCAATTACAACAAGTGGCACCTAGTAGCGGACAGGCTTAACTTAGTGCCCCCAGGACTGGACATCTTTAAAATATCATGCATAGATCACAAATGTAGCCAACTGCACATTCAGGGATGTCAGCACATTAGTGAGCCCAGCCACGACAGCTGAAGCACTGTATCCAGTCTTCGTCGTGGTCCTCTAGCACACCACGCAAGTGGTTACCGTGTTGGTTATTGGAGTTAACGGTTCTTTTTCCGTTGCTCTATCTCCATCTTTGCCTTTGGCCTTTCCTTTCCTTTTTCCTTTGGTTTGTTTATCTTTCTTTTCTTTTGATCATCTTAACTTATTCATTCCTTTATTTTCGTCTTCTATATTTTTTTCATTCACTTTCTCTTCAACAATAATTTTTTATGGTGATGATGTAAGGATTTCACTTTTCACGCATTTTCTCTTCCGAGCGACTTTTTGGTAGCAAAATCATTTCTTTAGAATAAACTTTGTCTAATGCAGTTTGCAAACTCTGTTGGTTCCATTTTCCTTTCTTATTCATTATTTCAAATTCAAGTACAAAAACTATAAAAACTATAATAACTTACGAGAAAAATCAACATTTTACCTGTCCGGCGTTACGAAACGCTATATGTACTACGGTACAGGAAATCTTCAAATTAGGTGTTTCCTATCGAAAATGTTTTGGAAATTATCATAAGTTTATTACAAACTTCTAATATTTATGGAACACTACGTGTAATAACCATTACAATAGACATTTAAACACAAAAACATAGAAGTAGTACTTACTTACGCGATGCAATGTATTTCTACCAAAAGCTGCAATCAAACCCTCTCCTCACTTTCTGGCGCGTCACTGGCAAACAGAGTGCCGTGATTGTGTATCGTTATGCACCCGCACCCTTTTCACCTGTGTTTCAACTGACTTGTGTTGTGATTTATTGAGATAATACAAGTGTCCGATGTTAGGTGCCGTCTGGCGTTACGGGACTTCCTCTTATACAGTTTTCTACTGAAAAGAATAGAGCGATGTTTTTTTTTTACTATTTTTCTCTGACTCCCTGATGACTCCCCAACGACGTACTGTACAGCAGGTCCCCCAATTCTGGGACAGTATACAGGCTTACTTGCTGTCATTATGGTGTAATACACTTTTTTTTACCATTCAAGACCATATATAAGACAATTGTCTTCACTAAAGTCAGGAAGAATGTATTGCTCTCTAGATCGATATTAGAAGTTCTGCCTAAAGAAAATGACACTAGCTGCAAGAAGTTCAGCAGATAATATTTGATAAATTTAAAATTCAGATCATCTGAAAACCATGTAATGTTGTTTTTGAAGTTCTTATTTCATATGTTGTGATAGTTATTGAATAAACAAGTATGTTAATGAAGGCAATTAATAACTGAGACTGTTTAAAGCACGAACGAGCGGAAGCGAGTGTGCCTTTGGTTGTCGAGATTATTAATCGGCCATTAACATAAAAGTTGATTACAATATTTTTTCTTTGACCGTATACTCTTAATATTTTTTAAGAAACAAAAACTTGTTTCTAAAATTTCAATTCCTAAAATAATACTATCGCCTATGCTAGTAACCATAATTCCACTGAAAAAATCATGCATTAATGAAAAATATTTCATTAATGTAAAATAATACATTCATAATGACCTACATTAATGAACGATTTCTTAGATGAAATAATGCATTAATAAGACTTTTAATAAACGGTCGACGGAAATAACTATTACGAGTAGTTTTTTTATTTCAATTTAAATAACAGTTTTCTTTCCGTGTTTTTCAAATAATATGTTTTATCATTTTTATGATACGTTTACATAAACGCTCTGTTTTTCTATTTATTGTTTTATTCGAAACTGATTCTGGGTAAAGCGCAATAGCCACAACGAGATATGAACAAAAGAAATGCTCTACAAAGCAAAACAAAATCGACCGAATACTTATTTCGCGTTATGGGAGATATATTTTACCCACAACGCGTTTTGATTATTCTATATTTTATTCACTGTTCGGGAAAAGATTTCTAAACACGTCGTGGGTAAATTATTATAGATACCCATAACGCGTTGTGGACAAAAAATTCGGGCAGTAACCGATTTCGGCTGTTGCGAATATTTTGTGGGTTTTAAATAAATTCCATTTCCAGGCGTCGATTTAGAGCATAAACAAAAGACAGGAGCAAGGTTGGGATGTCGCTTTGGGAAAATTTCGATTGGTAGTTCTTGTCGAATGTCATAACTTGTTAATGTCAAAAGTCTACACTGTGGAAAATTTAAAATAAGCTGAATCCATGACGTCCCGTTTTATAGATTCTGCTGAAATAGCAACGTTTTACCTTACACAGCCACACGTGCTGTTCCAAGAGGAACTTCATCGTTCGATATAAGAAAAACAATATTTTACACGTTTTATATTTTAATAATGCACATCGTCGTCAATATGACGAAGTATATAAATTTTCGATTTTTCTAGTTGCGTCACTTTGTGATGTTTGATATGACCCCATTGTTTTCCTATAACATCTAACACGCGATACAGTAATGAATGAAACAAATTATCAAAAACATTTCTGGAAATTGCATCCCAGGTGATGACGACAACTCTCTTACTACTTTATTGAACTGCGCAAACTGAAGATTAGTTTACTATTTTGGGCGGAAACTTCAAGACAAAGAGCACATTAACCGCTACGGCGTGTTAAGTCTGATCTGATTGGTAGAATCAACAAGATTAGCTTATCATATTATATCTTTAGTTGAAACGGTCTCAGCTTAAGGAATACTGTCTTCAAGCTCTCTTAGCTCTTTATTGAACTGCACAGGTTCAAGATTAGTTCCATTTTGGGCGGAGTTTCCGAAACAAAGAGCACATTAACAGTCACAACGTTTTAAGTCTTTCTTATTGGTGTCATTCAGAATTAGTGTAGCATATCTCTTAAGTTGTAACCAACCCAACCGTCTTTAGTGCGTTAAGTATAATTATCAATGCTTTCATAAAAACGAATGGATTCAACTTGTATGTTAATTTAATTTAGTTAAAGGTTAAAAGTTAAAGTAATTGAAAACAAGGCTTTAGATGCTTCTTCTAGAAGTGCTGGAGCTTGCCAATTTTCGCCACAATTTTCAATGATTTTAAAGTAACTGTTAACTACCCATACACTTTCGTCCCATGTTTATAACATTTACTCGATTGGGATTACGTCGCGGCTTAATCTTTCTATTTTTCCTCTCTCAACAATAGATGTTACTTTCTTCTTTAAGCATTTTTTTTTCCATATTTATAAGTATCGTTAAAATTTGTGTCCAAGTGTCGGTTTGGAGATCGTTTGTACAATCTTATGTTTGTCATTTACTGTCAAATGTTATAATATGTTAATGTCGAAAATTTACACCGTAAAAAATTTAACAATGAATTTCTTGACCTCCTAGAACCGTCTTTTTTGCATAACCTGTACATATTCCAACTTTACAGACAGTTGTTCGTCAAATGGTCGTTCTTTAAAAGAAATCTTTTGAATGTTAGGTGGGAGAAATCACATCACCACGCATCACTCTATATGTAAATCAGTAAATTTCCGTAAATACTGCATAGCTGTACTCGAGAAGTGTGAAATGAAAAAACATTCAAAATAACAAAACCAAAACCGACTAGAAATTGACTTGCCTAAATTTAAAAGACTCCCAAACATAAAATACTAAGATATAAAATCCAAAACGTTCATATTCGAATTTGCGCAATTTTCATAAGTGGCAAAAATGGCTCCAACTGAATCCAAAATTTGTAAATCAGTAAATTTGCGCTTGCGTGTCTCAGTTGATTAAAAAACCCATTTTGGAATTTTTGTAATTTTTCATTGTCCGCTGACGACGTCCTGTAAATTTAGGAAACCATTTCATTTTTATAAACATTTCCATCGTGCGAAAACACAGACATTAAAAAATCAATTTGGAAAAATCTTTGTATTCAGCCGGCCGTCATCGACCACTAATCACCTTATTAAAAAATGCGCACGTTTCTGTCAAACAAATTTCATAAAATAAAACACGCTCCCGGAGACCATTAAAATAATTATAAATTGCCGAAAATGGGCTCGAAGAGGTTAAAACACGGCGCAAACTAAATATTTGCAAACAATTTTAAAAATAGTGACCGGAAAATTGAGTTAGCGATTGTTTGACCTTACGAGACGAGACCAGAATACGTACCATCTAACTCCGACAAGGTGGACTCTCCGCTGTCGAAGGCTTCGGGATCCTTTCGAAAGTTCCTTCGATGAAGTCCCGAATCGGATCCCGAGCGACAGTGCGAATAAGCAGTTCTGGGATAATAGTGCATCTTATCTGCACCGTTGTCCCTTTATCACCACATCACTCTTTTCCTGCAGGACACTCCGACTCCTTCGCCGCTTTCGTCCCCGCAACTTGCGCCCTCGCCACGCATCTCGCGACTTCCAGTTATCAATCACGCTATCGATCCGATTAACGATAATTCTGATATTTTCCTCACCGCAAACGAATTTACACAGTTCCCACGCGTCGTCCGTGGGCCGAAATCGGGAGCCGTTTGTGGCCGACGCGTCTCGACCAAATGATAGGCGCCGCGACGCTCGGACTGTCGGAGGGTGACTGAAGATGCAACAGCGTCCAGCATGCCGCCGTACACTACGCATGTCAATATTTAGTACGGCATATGTACTGGATAAAAATGATTTGGGGGTTTTTGCCGGGGATTTATCGCGGGGGACAAAAACCATTTGCAAGCGGAAAGATTAGAGGCGGCTGGAAATGCTGGATTTATGGGAGTTTCGGGCCGTTCTGGTCTGTTATGTGATTCTTTGTTGGGTTTTATTGGCGACGGGCGATAAAAAGCTAAAACAAACTATTAAAATGATTTAGTTTTCACGTAATTCGGTTTCGAGCGCTACGAGGGGGTACCGAGAACAACCGTTCCGTGTTCATGAAACGACGACCGCCGCTTTACCCAAACCGAATGTGGCCAACAAATCTTCGCGTACATAAATTGCTAAAGACGACGCGGCAATAAAGCTGCCGTAAAGCTTAGACATAATAAATCACATTTTGTTTTTGAAATTAAGCTACTCATAGCGCAGCATCAACAATTTCCAACTGGTATGAATTTCCATCGTGGAGTTAATAAAATATTGCTTGCGCGGATCAAGTCGAGTTTTTACACACACAATAACACACAATTCGGCTAGAAAATTTTTGACCAAAGCACGTGCTTTTAGTACAGTGGCCACAGTAATGGTCAACGTTCTGATTGGCCATTGTTGTCACGTGGTTTTCTTCGCCATTAGGAGGCAAAGTGCATGCATTCGGGTGACTCGTGTTACAAACTTTGCAAGTGGATTCTACCTTTTAAAAGGAGCAAAAAATAGCTCGTTACAATAGTCTGATTTTCGCTCGTTTCAGAGGTAGTTAACTTTTTTGATTTTTCAAGATTATACGACTTTTATTTGAAAACGCCAATAACTTTGGAATTACTAATGCTGCAACTAATCTGAGGGTACCGTTTGATTCTGCAATATTTTTTCTACTAAATGCAACCTCGCTGGATCCATAACGCTAGTTTCAGTCAGGAGCTGTCTTTAAAGTGTAAAAAAAAATTCGCAATTTTTAACATTTTTGATAACATTATTGACCCGCAAGTTCCAAACCTAGGAAACAGCAAATATCAGAAAAACTGCTTCTTTAACTCAGTGGCGGCTGGTGCTAAGGGGCACAGCGGCACGTGCCCACTGATGGTAGAGAAATAAATTATCTTATTTATAGATTTTAATTTTTAGTTTATTTTGGTTTTCAAATTATTTGAAATATGAATTATTTGAAAACCAAAACAAATTAAAAATTAAAATCTATAAATAAGATTATTTATTTCTCTAGCATCAGAGGGCACGTGCCGCTGTGCCCCTGTACCCATTAGCACCAACCGCCACTGCTTTAACCAAGCTTTCTGATAGTACAATACATTTTTTTAACGTTTTTCGAAGTCCACAATTCGTTTAAAAGATGTGAAAAAACGTGCGGTAGAGAATAAGGATGGAGGAGATTTGCAAAGAAAAATTCAGTCATTTGCCCATTTCTTACTATTTGTTTATTTAGCACAATTTGTAAATCGATTTATTTGTTATGTAATTTTGTTCTGAAAGTGTCAGAGATTTTCAGCAATACATAACCGCGCTCTTTTCCGTAAATTATCTACTATTACGCGGAATGTTAAGCACTCGCAAAGCTTTTCCGCAGCGGCAATGATCCGCAGTCTCAAATTCTCTTCGTTAAGAATCTCTGTGCAGTAAACCTTTTCTTTCATGCATCCCCACACGAAATAATCCATAGAGGTAAGGTAAGGAGATCTTGGTGGCTTTGGCACAGTCCAATCCACGGCCGATCGACATCGTGAAATGATCATTTAGCCATCAGTTCCGGAGGTCCCTCGTAAAATATCCTCATGCTGAAATATCATATCCCTTCTTAAATCTAAGAAGAGATCTTTCAGCAATTAGGAAATAGTACCTATTTGAGGCAAAGCCCATGTAATTGGACCCATTCAGCCTCATTGGTACATCCACCAAATGAGATAATAAAAACAAATCGATTTACAAATTGAGTTAAATAGAAAATTTAATAAGAAATGTGCAAATGTCGGAAATTTCCCCTGCAAATATCCTCCCTCTTAACTTTTACCGCACGTTTATTCAGATTTCCTCAACCATTTGTGGGCAATGGAAAAAAGTAACAACACAAATTATTACATCCTTAGAAAGCTTAGTTAAAGGAGCAGTTTTTGTGATATTTGCAGGTTCCCAGATTTGGAACTTGAAATCAAAAAAGGTGAACTACCTCTGAAACAAGTGAGAATCCGACCATATTAGTAGATAGGAAGTTTGTTATTCCTTTTAGAGGGTAAAATCCACTGACAAACTTTGTAACACGAGTAGCCAGTCACCTGTTTTTATCTACATCCGTTTCTTATATATTTTCTGCTAATAAGTGGTTTTCTTAAGTAACTACTGTGCTTATACGTGTTTTTCATTACTCTACACACATGGAAAAAATTTAGGAATATCGCAAAATTTTCAGTTTTAGTTATATTAATGAGGGTAAAAATTCGCTACTTATTTTTTATGAAAAAATGCATGTCTGAGAATGACACGTGCGATGTTCCTGAATAATGATCGAGAATAAGTCATCATCAACTGAAGCGAACATTTTAAACTTTAACAGCTCTTGGTTTAATAATTGAATATGAACCATTCCTCCTCGGGTGTTTAACAGTGGCGGCTGGTGCTAAAGGGCACAGGGGCACGCGCCCACTGATGCTAGAGAAATAAATAATGTTTTTTATAGATTTTAATTATTAATTTGTGTAATATTCTACAATTACCAATGGACCAACCTGTTTTCACACCATTGAATTCAGAAACTCAAGTTGCGCAAAAATTTCCGACACGTCTGGGATAATTAATAGGTGTATACCCTACGCTTGCTTGTTGACATCAGTTTTCGCAATAAAATTAAACTGTCAGACATTGGGGTCTTATGATCGTCTACACATGTGCTGACATCAACTTTTGCAATAAATGTCGCAAGAGTACTTCGACCACGTCTACACCGCCACTGAAGATGTCCACCGAAGTCGTGGACGAAACGTATGGAAGGATTTCATTGGGGTCACTTGTTGAGTTAGCCCCCCTAAGGGGACTTCGCTCAGAACACGGCCAACAATCCCGAATAACACCATCGTTGTTGACAATACAACCGTGAAAGCCTACACACTTTTATATGGAAAAGTAGTGGCGGCTGGTGCTCGGGGCACAGGGACACAGCGCGCGTGCGCTCTGGTGCTAGAGAAATAAATAATCTTATTTATAGACTAAATTTTTAATTTGTTTTGGTTTTCAAATAATGCATAATTCAAATAACTTGAAAACCAAAACAAATTAAAAATTAAAACCTATATATAAGATTATATATTAGTCTAGCATCAGTGGGCACATGCCGCTGTGCCCCGCCTCTGTGCCCTATAGCACCAGCCGCCACTGTGGAAAAGTGTTTTCATTTGTTTGCAAAATATAAGTTTTGATAGTAAGATTTTAGCCAGGCTGGTCATGTGTCTTAAAATGAATTCAATTATAAACTGCACTTGGGTAATTACAAGCGGACGGTATGCCACCTTTTCTTCAGCAGTTTTATAACAAGAACTGGTCTAGTTATGATTGGCACCCTGTTCAGAAACGCCGAAATTTGTATTATGAACTTCATCGAAACTCTTAGCAGTTTCATTTTTATCTTGATATCTAACCATCTCTCTTCTACTATACCTTCAATAAAACATAAATCATATTTCCGCATTTTATTTTTTCTCCTGTAGTTTTTAATCTAATTAGATATGATGTCAATCTGATGTACACCGTAAAAAAATAAGACAAAAGCTAGAGTTCATGGCTTTATTGTACATTCTAAGTATATTTAATTCTTGTTTTTCAAATTACTGGAAATAGTGCCAAAGATTTATTCTGTTTAGTTTGATAATTCGTTTAAATTTACTTCTTACTCACATTTATTAGAGCATCTGCTACAGAAGCCTACTAATTTACCAGCTTTCATCAATATCGTTATCCCGACAGTGCAGGAAATAGCAAACCAGCCAACATAAGCGATAAAAATTGTTTTCCCAAAAAGAGTTATAGCAGCCGAAAAACACAAACCGATATATTCGGTGGTAAGTGGTTTTGAGCAAAATTCCTCTCTTTATGTGGGTACAAACACTTGTACTTGTTATCCATTTCAGCTAGCTTTGCAGTTTCAGACGGCGGTAAACACAAACATCAAAGTCGAACAAGTAAAAAATAAAGAAAACGTCTGCGCTCCCACGCAAAAACAAATCAAAATCATTGAGACTCCTGCAAGTGGCCCGACTCCCTCGGGAAGGACCGCCGTAAATCTGCGATGCCCACCGGTTCGTGGAACTCTCGCCTCTTTTTCGTCCCCTTGCAGTCTGTTAAAAATAACGTCTTCGTTTGCGATTCGACCAATCAATCCAATAATAAACACTCAAAGTTTTTGCCTGAAATAACATGAGAGGTTGTAAAACCGCTCTATTTAGTTTCAAGCGGCGTAAGTGATCCTTGCGAAAAATCCAATCGAGTGGGAGGCGGGATGAGTCGAAACGCGAAAATGGAACATTTCTGAACGCCCAAATTAGGAATTTATAATTCAGGAGCCAACCCAAGCAAATGACACAAGTTTCGTCCACAGCAACGCAATTCAACACTCAGCCAAACGTAATAAAAATTCGAGAAAAAACAAACCGCACGGATTCGCTTCCTTATCTTCATAATGCAAAATGATCGTCCCAACGCAGCTTCGCGTGCCCTTTTTCTCCGCCCAATCCACACAGAACCTGACTGTAAATATCACAGTGGCACTAAAATTCGCGTCGAGTCCACTTGTGCGAATACAATTCGCAATTCCCAGAAACCAAACAGTCTTGTGGCTATTCCACATTATTACGTCCGAGAACTGCAAAACACCGAACGAGTGGGTCCATAAAATAAAAAACCACAGAAATGAAAACTACACGCCAGAACAAATCCAGTGAGTTCGAATTGAATTCATTTTTCAAACACTTTAATTTAGGTTCCATAAAACGGGAACGAATCAAGCTTCCAGTCACGAATAAATAAATTCGATCGTAATCATCTCATCTAATTCATTTACCATAAATCCGCATTTTCCTTAACCACCGAATCACATCACGCAAATTCCATCACGCAACAATAACCCAAACTAAACCGTTGAGTGAAGGTGTTGTTAAATCCACGGAACGCATACTTCTTACAAATTGATCCAATCAAAATATTTATGTTAAAAACTGTGGAATGTTAAGGGGAGATTTCGGCAAACCGATGTTAGAAATTCGAAGGGATTTCAGGGGAGTACAAATGCAGCTCTCAGTTCCCCTTCCAATCCAGCGCACAATATTATTGTCAGTAATAAGAGTGGTCTTCGAGTGCGGGTTTTACAATTTTATTGCACTCAGATGCAGTTGGGCCTTTCATTTCTAGAGGGGCTAATATGCTATCACTTGGTTCTTCTTTACCCAAAATAAACATTTGGAATCCAAGCTTTCAGCAGAAAGAACTATCTCAACATTATTATATTATTATTCTGTATGGCTAGGACTGTCTGCACAATCGCTATCGGTAGCCGACTGATGCTGATATTAATTTAAAAACAATTGTACAGAAAATCACAATTTATTGCTTAAAAAAACTAGAAAATATTATAACAAGGGTATGAAAAAATATTTTTGTATTTTTTTTTGTTATACCTAATTATTGTTGTGTTGCTTCGAGAACTATAGTCTTTTGCAACAAAAGGATAATTTACTATTTTACCTCAATCCTCCCATCATTATCTACTAGTGCATCTAGAGAAGTCCCTAATATGACTCAGACGGATGTACAAAAAACCTCACATTCACAAATTGACTTTTGAGACACCACGTATATGTTCCAGAGCAGCTAATTTATGCTCTTTATCCCATTTTGTTGAAAAGATCGAAGCATTTTTATACAAATAACAGTTTTTGCACGAGGGATTTTATCTCCCATCTTGAAAACACAACCAAAAATTGCTCAATGTTAACTTCTTCAATCGCTCACTTCTCCAAATAACATTCAGAGATTTTCCTAGACTGTTCTCTCCAATTCGATAATTCCTTTCCAACATTTTTCAATTCTTCCAAACATTCATCTACTTATAATTTATATGTTTCAGGGAGGCATAAATTATCCATAATATCTACTTCTGCTTTTCCATGATTTCTATCAGATCCAATAGAATGCTTGTTACTTTTCTGCTTCCGTTCTAATTTTAGCTTCTTATAACGCCATATTCTTGTTGCGCGTTTTTCGTACAAGAATATGCCAACACAGTCGTGAAACCGTCTCTACGTGCCATTAAAAAAATTAATATAATGATGTTTTGTTTTAGGCGTATTAATTAATCATTGTAAGTACTTATAAAGTGATTAAATTATTGTTGATACCAGCGAAAGATTCTACAAACTTTCGATTATCGACTACAAAAAACATCGTAAATGCAAAATTTTGTAAATTAATTAGCATACAGATATCTAAAACTGTGACAAATAGATAGAAACAACATATATGCACTGCACTCAGATAGAAAATTGAATAAAAACTGGTATATTCCGTTTAAAATAACAAACATGGCGTAGATTTCCGGTATAAGCAAAAGTGCCGCCATATTGAAAATAATTTATTTCTATTACCTCAGAGTGGTTAATTTAGGCCCTGTTCCAAATTTCAAGTTTATAGCACTTTAGCAAGTTCTAAAGACCGTTAAAAAACTGCCCTGTATGTAATTCAAAACAAATCGATCTGATTTATGTACAATTGATTTATTATGTAAGTATGTAGGCTTTCACGGTCGGTATTATTAATTATAACGATGTTCTTCGGGTTTTTGGACCGTGTTCCATTTGAATTTCCATAATGGAAATTCAAATGGAACACGGTCCAAAAACCCGAAGAACATCGTTATAATTAATTGATTTATTTCTGAGATTCACATAACGTGGGTTTTATGCAGACCTATACAAATGAATTTTATTGTAACTATAATTTAATTCACAGTTTCTTATTTATATCGCGGTCTCTCCATATAACGCGTTAGGGGATTAATCGCAATATAGGAGGATTGTCTGTAATTGCAACAATTTACATCGGTCCAACCCAACAGTAAATAAAAACAGATAATCAAAATTCTGGGTTGAATATGGGCACAGAGCACCGGTAGTGGAGGTATTACCCTCTTTGCTGACGGCGGATGTTCTAAGAAATTTGTCTTGACATTCAGTTTTCTTAGGCATTTTACTGAATTATGGAATTGCCTAGAGATGTGTGAATTTTAATCTGTATTGTGAAAGCATGTCTTTAGGGCGGCACAGGACCAATTTCTTATCCATTGCTGAGATATTTCATGTTGAAAATGTCGTAATATCAAGCAAGTTTCGTATTTTTTATAAGTGTTTTCTTAAAGAACTTAGGAAAAAGTAGCCTGTACCGCCCTAGAATCATAGTTCCTTTATACACAGAAAAAAAATTGAGTTGACATCTCTTTAAATAAAAGAGAAATGTATCTACGAAAAAACGTAATTTTTAACATGGATTTGCCTGCCGAAATAGCCCCTTAAACATGGAGCCCAAACAGGCCTGGGACGTATTCGAGGACAGATGGAAAAAAAGTCGAGGGGTCACCAGAAACTCATCATTTTCCTAAGCGAATTTTATTTCCAACTTGCTGTACATATGTCTAGATTAAAGGGAATAAATCATTCAAACGAAACAACCTTTCATATCACATTCGAGGAGAGTTATCACAAACAACCCGCTTCCACAAAAATCCTAATGACTAGGAGGCTTGAAGCCTTTTAATTTTCTGCCAAAGGTTCGCCTAGCTTGCCTAATGGGAAACAAAAAGAATTTTATGTACAAAATCAATCGTGGTCGGGCTTTCGCTCCCCGTCCAACGAGCTCGCCAACTCCTCGGGCTCGGTGACCGGAAGCGAACAAGCAAAGTTACGACAGACATAGGCCGCGGATTTTCCGTGAACCGGTCTTAGCCTTGACAACGCCTCGTGTCTGCGGTATAACAATCCGGCGCGTCCTCCCGGACCGTCGGTGATGGCGAGGATTCGGCCCGGGATGAACTTGGATCGCACCACGTCAAGCAGCGCTTGGGTGTTGTTGTCCTCGGCCTCGCCGGCGATGAACACCTTGGACAACGAAGTCAGTCCAAAGCTGTGGCGCGTGTTCGGTTCTCACCTGAGTGGGCGACTGGTGGTAGAGAAGCAGCGCCGACGTCATCTCCGGCAAAGCCACAGGTATCGCTCTAAGCCTCTCCGCGAATACTGTCAAAATTTTACCGGCCTTGACGCGTAAATCCTCACGGTCCAGGTAGACGGACAGTCTGATCAGATTTTGAACGGATACGGAGTTGCCGCAGGGCTCGGCCCCGTCTTGGGCTGCAAGGCAAACCATCTGGAATCACCCCAACCCGCGAGAACAACCTTTTATACCTTCTTTCCCCCGCACTAGAATAGTGGAGTCGTTTTCGGGGCTTGTAAAATAACCACTACCGTTGGAATCCCAAAACAAGGCATCTTGTTTCTCCTGAAGGAGTTCAGCCCAAGCCAACCAGTCCCCATCCAATGACGCCTCATACAAATCCAGAAGACCACGAATCAGAAACGCGTAGTCTTCCAGGAAACCACCAATCGGGTTCGACCTGTCAACAATCACTCAAACTATTTCCCAACCTCCAGTGTCTACTAACGTGAATTGTACATTTCCGTCGTCGCCTTTGTAGCAGCACCTAAGAAGCGTTCCCTCCTCCGCGTCATACAAATGTTGCTTAATGAACGTCGCCGCTAGAATCGCCCGATTTATGTACTCCTGATTTTTCAAAACAAACCCTCCCTTCGCGAACCCGGAAATCATTAATCCGTTCCATGACGTAACAATCTTGGTGTCCACATGCGGCTTGGGTCTCTTCTGCCGCTTCGCGTATAGCACCTCGTGGCACTTGCCCAAAATCTCTTTGACTTCTTTCACCTCGATTCCGAACTTCCGCGCAGTATCCTCGAACGAACCGAAACAAACCAGCACGTTTTTGTTCTTGAGTTCGTGGTGAGGATCTTGCGCCGGATTCACGTTGCCCTCCTCCTTGACGTTGTAGTGATGGACGAAGAGGTCGAAACGCGACGCGTCGTCGGACAGCAACTCCTGAATTTCGTTGTACTCCCACACGCAGAACGCGCCTTCCTCTTTGTTTTTCGCGCCTTCGTAAGGGTACGAATCGGCGTCTTCGGCGCCGTAAAATCCTCCTAGTGGGTGGCTTAAATCGCGCGACACGTACAGGAGAATGTCCTTGAGGACGTCGCCGTAGAAGTCGTCTTTGGTGACGACGTAGGCGTCGGCGTACGACACGGCCAGCTGCGCTTGGTCGTAGAGCATTTTTTCGAAGTGAGGAACGTGCCATCTGTCGTCCACGGAGTACCTGGCGAAACCGCAGTTCACGTGATCGTGTATTCCGCCGTACGCCATCTTCGTCAGCGTGTGCAGACACATCTGCAGGCACCTGAACCCCTGCTCGGTATTTTTATCGCGCGCGTACATGTGAAAAAGAAAATTGAAGTTGCTGGGTTGTGGGAATTTCGGCTGGCCGGAGAAACCGCCGAAGTCGTCTTCGTAGGAATGGGACAGCTGGAGCAGACACTTCTTCCAGGCGTCCTCGACGGGAACGTCCACATCGCTCCTGGCGGACACCTCGCGCTGGTTTAGTTTGCGCAATACTTCCAACGAGTGCTTCCCCGATTTGGCGATGACGCTTTGCTTGGTGCGCCACTGCTCGGCGATGTTTCTAAGCACGGTTTTGAAGCCGGGCCGGCCGTATTTGTCTTCGGGCGGGAAGTAGGTGCCTCCGGCGAGCGGCTCCAAGGCTGGAGTGAGAAAGACCGACATGGGCCAACCGCCCGAGCCCACGCTCGCTTGCACGAACGACATATAAAGCCGATCGACGTCTGGACGCTCCTCCCGGTCCACTTTGATATTAATGTAGTGCTCGTTCATGATCTCCGCCACTTCATCGTTCTCGAACGACTCCTTCTCCATCACGTGGCACCTAACAGAAAGTTGTTGTTACCAACAATATATCAAGTGAATGTGGAGAAGACAAAATTGTTAGTGTTTAGGAAAGGAGGTAGAGAAAGAAGAGAAGAATGGTTGTGAGAGAATAAGCAAAAGATAAAGAATGTGAAAGAGATGAAATACCTGGGATATACAAGGTTTGTTCAAAAAAAAGGTGACTTCAAATTTCACGGGCCACGTAACGTGCGTTCAAAAAAAAAAACGAGGCTGAGTTGGCCATGGAATTTATCGGCTTTCCAGTGTAGAAATCATAGAAAACATAAACATATCGATTTGACAAATGTCAAATGACAACAACTGTCAGTCTAAAATTTTCTATCAAAATAAAACGGACCAATTTTATTTAAATTGTTTATTATAAGTGCCAGGACATGCGTACATTGCTCTCATAAACATAATGCTACCCTCCTTCGCGTTCATTTACTGAAATTTGTCCCAAAAAATTGTTTTTGTTTTACATTCTGTTCCGAATTTCTTCGGAGTTGTTATCAAGTGTTTTATAAATGAATTGTACCACTTCGACCACAAGGTAATTTAAAAACCGGAAACTACGATATCATTGGATCCAAGTTACGTTGTAAGTTCAAATGATTCCTTGCATTACGGCTAATAAATCTGGTGACTAAAAATTTGCTTAAAAATTATTTCATGATGATGTAAAGTTTATTACCTTCTTCTTCCACATTGGGCTCATACAGATAAACCGACTTATTACACTAACCAGCGAATAGCAGTGTATAGTACTTGATTCAAAATGTGTTGAAGAATTTCAGGAGCTCCTAGATCTGATTAACATCACTTCCAATTTATACGAGCAATGCTATCAGTTTTTCGAAAATAACTCATGACTTAGTGTTCGTACTTTTTTTACTTAGAATTTTTCATACTGATCCGCGTGTGCTTGAAATTCTTCAGTCGATGCTTTCACACAATCTTGTCAATTCCAATCGATTCTCCTTACATTACGTATGTAACTGCCAATCAACCATGAACATTTCGTACTTTATCGACAGCAAAACTCAAAACCAACATAAATTTTGTAGCGTCAAAGTCTCACCTGTCTTTTTACAAAGCAAACGAACACACAGTCTGGTGAGGTTTCGAAGTGAACTGATTTTGTTTGTGTAATAGACAAAACACCATATTAAGTGCAGATGAAATGCCGAGAAGTCGAAATCGAAGGTTGGAGATGAAATTTGATAAAGAAAATACTAAATGCATCGTATACGAAACCATTGTCAACAAAGAACCCAACCTAAAAACTATCTAACAGATTCGAACTGACAGTTTTAAATTTTGCTACACTAAATTGATGCACAAAGTTTTTCCATGGCCAACTCAGCCTCGTTTTTTTTTTGAACGCACGTTATATTAGATTCTAGATTTTTTTGTTTTTTATGTTGGTACACATTCTCCCAACAAATTATGTAGACATGATCAGCCATTTTTGATTTGTAGTTTGTTTTTGCCAGATATAAATGTTAGACGTGTTTAGGTGTGTTTAGCGATTTTTTACAATCGAAAAAAATGGATCAAAGAATATGTATTAAATTTTGTGTGAAAAATAAAATTAAGTGCTCCAACGCACTTGAAATGTTGACTGTGGCATTTGGCGAGTCTACTTTGAGCAAAAAAAAATTATATAAGTGGTACAAGCTCTTTGCAGAAGGCCGAGAAGATGTTAATGACGATGCCCGCCCTGGACGCTCCAGCACGTCGACAACCGATGAAAACGTTGAAGCAGTGAAGAAAATTGTTATGGAGAATCATCGAATCATTATTAGAGAAGTTGCTGAAGACGTCGGAATATCGGTTGGCTCATGCCATGCAATTTTTTCGATGTATTGGGCATGAAACGTGGCAGCGAAATTTGTTCCAAAGTTGCTAAATTTTGACCAAAAGAACCTTCGAATGAGCATCGCTCACGAGCTCTTGAATGACGTCAACGACGATCCAGATTTGCTCAACAAGGTCATAACTCGTGACGAAACGTGGGTATCTGGTTATGACGTCGAAACCAAAGCTCAATCATCCCAATGGAAGAAGCCAGAAGAGCCAAGACCGAAAAAAGCACGCCAAGTTCGGTCAAATGTGAAGGTTTTGCTCACTGTTTTCTTCGATTACAATGGTGTGGTGTATCATGAGTTCTTGTCGTACGGTCAATAAAGAATATTATCTTCAAGTTATGCGCCGTTTGCGAGAAGCAATACGAAGAAAACGCCCGAATTTGTGGCAAAACAATTCATGGCTTTTGCATCACGTTGCTTGTTCGTAATTTCTTGGCCAAAAACAACACCGTAATCACGCCTCAGCCACCGTATTCACGGGACTTGGCCCCCTGCGACTTTTTCCTGTTTTCAAAACTGAAAAAAACCCATGAAAGGACGGCGTTTTGCCACGATTGAGGAAATAAAAACCGCATCGCTGGAAGAGCTTAAGGCCATACCAAAAAGCGCTTCGAGGATTGGAAAAAGCGCTGGTATAAGTGTATTATATCTGAGGGGGATTACTTAGAAGGGAACAAAATAGATATTGATGAATAAATAACTATTTATCGAGAAAAATAAAAAGTCACCTTTTTTTTTTAACAAACCTCGTATGTTTAATGAGAGAGGGACAGAAGGGGCACAGATAAAGGTAAAGTTAAAAAGGCAAATAGAGTGGTAGGAGCAGTTTGGGGAATAGGAGAAAGGAAGTTCGGGCATAATTTCAAAAGCAGGATGATGATGTTTTAGTCTAGTGAAGAGTGTGTTGATGTATGGGGCGGAGATATGGCGATTGAAGAAATGGGAAGAAGTTGAAAGGGTGCAAAATAAATATTTGAAATGGATGTTAGGAGTGGACAGAGAAACACCAGGTTATACATATTATAGTAACAGAGGAAACGAAAAGGGAAAAGATTACAGTGGTAGCAGAAAAGAGGGCAGTGACAGTTGAGGAGAAGATAAGCGAGAGGACTTGGTGCGAACTGATGCAGGAATGTCTGAGAGAAATAAAAAGAGAAGGAGAAAATTATAGGAGTGAAAGGGCAAAGTATTATGAAAGGAATGGGTAGAGCTCAGCGGGAACAACGAGAATGAGAGAACGAGGGGTGAGATTAAGAGAAAGACTGAGAGATAGAGATGTGGAGAGACAAGAGAGAAGGGAGAGAGTCCAGGTATAATAATAAGTATACGAAAATAATAACGGAAGAACTACCGAAATACCTGGAAAGAAAAAATGAAAAAGAGAAAAGAATGATTGCAAAATTTAGGTGAGGGAATGAAGAGAGAGAATGCAAGGAGCAGAGAGGATGCAGAATATGAGGAGAAGAACGAGAGACAATAGAAGATCTAATGAGTGAATGCGAGAATTTAAGACAGAAGAAAAGGAGGGATTTGGTTGTGAATGAGGATGGAAGAGGACTGGAATGGATCAAAAACGATGTGAAATAGAACAAGAAAGGGGAAAGAGAATAAAAGAATTATAACGATCTTCTTCGGGATTTTGGACCGTGTTCCATTTGAAGTTCCATTAGGTGGGGTGTAGTGAACGCTCCGAGGAGCTAATTCAACAAGTGACCCCAATGAATCTCCAGACGTTTCATCCACAACTGCGGCGGATTTCATCAGTGGTTTAAGTTGCGATGTGGAAGAGCTCGAAGTGTTCTCTTCGCTGTCACATTCGCGACTGTCACATTTATATTCTGCGGCGGCGTTGCATCATTTTTGTTGTTATTTGCAGTGTTTGCTTGATTTGCTGGAATAAATGACATTACCCTTCTCGTTGACAATACCGGTTGCCAAGTTTTGTCCATCTTTAACCCTTCACCCATTCTATTGAAATTTGGTTACTCTACCAAAGAGATAAAAAGAGCAATTCGCACAAATAGGTCTGTAAGAACAACAAACAATAATACAAATCTACCAGAAGGAACAGTATTCTTACCATATATAAAAAATGTAACAGACCGCCTTGGCAAAATTCTAACACGGAATAATATAAAAACAATTTACAAACCAACAACAAAAATTAGAGAATTGCTAGGTTCAGCAAAACACAAGAGAGAGCCATTGTCGTCAGCAGGAGTCTATAGAATACCATGTTCTTGTGGTTCAGTGTATATTGGTACTACTAAACGAAGTATTAAAACACGTTTAACTGAACACAAGAGGAACTGTCGTTTAGGTGAGTTTGATAAATCTGCCGTAGCTGAACATGGATTGTCTAATGGGAATCATAATATAAAATTTGATGAGACAAAACTTCTGTCGTCCACGTCACAGTACTACCCACGCCTACACCGTGAAGCGATTGAAATTTATAAACACCAAGATAATTTCAATAGAATGGGTGAAGGGTTAAAGATGGACAAAACTTGGCAACCGGTATTGTCAACGAGAAGGGTAATGTCATTTATTCCAGCAAATCAAGCAAACACTGCAAATAACAACAAAAATGATGCAACGCCGCCGCAGAATATAAATGTGACAGTCGCGAATGTGACAGCGAAGAGAACACTTCGAGCTCTTCCACATCGCAACTTAAACCACTGATGAAATCCGCCGCAGTTGTGGATGAAACGTCTGGATATTCATTGGGGTCACTTGTCGAATTAGCTCCTCGGAGCGTTCACTACACCCCACCTAATGGAACTTCAAATGGAACACGGTCCAAAATCCCGAAGAAGATCGTTATAATTAATAACACCGACCGTGAAAGCCTACATACTTTCATAGAATAAAAGAAGACAAAGAAGAATATGTAACGTCATGATAGAAGATATTTTATATTAATTTTATTTGTTATATGTATTAGTTTAGAAGTCTTAAGGCTGGTAGTAAATAAAACGATTTATATTCCAAAATCATTGGTTTAAAATCGAGAAAAATGTTCCAACAATGGGTTTGGGCCGTGAGCATTTTCGTGCAAAGACAACTGTGGGACAGATGCCATCATATGACACTTTCGATTCCAGGTATCAAGGATCTCTTACCCGAATCGATACCTAAATGATAAAATGGAACGCTTTTGGCACTTGAATAAGTAGTATAAAATAAATACCTCCACGAGAGAAAAGTGGTAAATAAGAGTAAAAGAATGTTTACGCTAAAAGGCTTGATGTTATAGTTATTTTATACAGAGAGAAGGGAGTTGGAACAGGAGCCTAGCACAACGATGTCTATTCCTTTGGACGATTATCCGAGCATCATTCACGCAGAAACTGTATTATTTTGAGATATGCACAGAAAAACCTCGAAAGGGATTACTCAGAAAAGCGCATCTTCATCTGTACAGATAGAGGACTTCAGCTCGAAAAAAATTAGGTCAAAAGAGATGCTGAAGTTTAGTCCGGCAAGATTGAGAAAGCTGGTTAGTATATTTTTCTACTCCCTTGCAGAAAATTCTCCATTATAAATTTCGTAGTCAAAATTAAGTTGGAATCCATCTTTTGATCGTAGAAAAAGCATAGTACACTCCTCGAGTAAGCAGCAATTAGACACTCGTTGGGTTGTACCTTCCCCCTCGATATGTAATAGTTATATTATTACAGAGCACTACCAGCGTAGGTGAACATCATGGCTCTTTCTGAGTAAAAGTTGTGTCGTCAGTGGAGAGAAGAATATTCCTCTTCATCTACTTGTATATAGTATCAGTAGTACTCAGTATCTTGTAAATACTTGTACTTGTACAAGATACAGAGCTTCATAACAAACATAAAAAAAAGTATTCAGAGTAGGCCATGAATTCACTTCAGAATTCGTTTAGTGTAGAATATGTCAGACCTTAGGAAGAAAAGATTTTAAATTAAGTTTTGGGTTGACATCCGTTTCGGACACAATGCACAAGATACATTTAATTGCACATAATGTCTTTTTCAAGGTATTAATTAACATCTCCAGGCGTCATTTTAGACGTCGTTTGTGCAATTTTTGATTTTGTCACAAGAAGGATACAAGAATAAAAGAGGGAATATTCAAAAAAGTTAAAAAACATAAATTTAAAATAAAATTTTTGAAAACAAAAAAAAAGGTCTCTAAAAAACAAAACTTGCTGCTCATTTCAAATTTACAGTAATAAAACAACAAATTTCCATCAAAATTTGTAGAACGAAAAGTTGATTTTCTTAAGCTAACTGCAAAAATCTTATATTGCTCCTTAAAAGTTCTATAACTTGTATGGTATGGTACTTGTATCCAAAATTCCCAAATTTAAGGTTGCGTTTAAAAATTCAAAACTTCTGAACAGTTAAAGAAAACATAGCGATCAAAGACTTAGGCTTTGGCCAATTTTTTTAGATATTGTCGAGTGGTGAAGGGATGTTCCAACGAGTGGTACAATTTTTTTAATATGATGAACTACAAATGACAAACACTCGATTTTTCAAATGGAACATCCTGTACATTTTTACAAAACTTCAACATTAAATTCTACAGACGCTGTCAGTTTTATGCCGATACGATTTTGCCCACTGTAAGTATTGGGTGTTCGAAAATGATTGTCCCCGATATAACCAATTGTTTTCGTGTTAGGAATTTTCTTAAATAACAATGTCAGATATTCTTTTCGTTAATATGTATTCAGTTAAAGCAATATTTAATTTAACGTAGTGTAAACAAACTATAGGAGAATTTTTGCGAAATCTGTTGCTAACCGTATAAGTTGAGTTGTCTATCTCATAAAATTTTGTGAGGACAAGCAAAAAACAGAGTTGCGAGGCCAATCTCAAAGTTGTATTTTTCACGTTTCTAAAATGTTATCTCCAACACCATTTCTCCGAGGTTGATCTAATTTTTGATGAAAAACATATAGTTTTTACCTTGAAAAAATTAAGTTCGATCCCTCGACCTCCAAAAATGTTTTGACTACATAAAGGAAGTACCTCCAAAATTGAGATGAATGCAGTTTACAGCCAAACATAGGAATGAAAAGGAGGTGGTGTGCATTTGTTTGGAGAGGCTGTTTGTAAGGTGCACACAAAAATATAAAACGAGGCTGCGAGGGCCTTGGAAATACTTTGGAAACATTTTGACCTTGAGTTTGAGATTAAAAGTTCTAACAGCCGTTTCAGATAAGGCAGATACATTAGGTTTTTTTTTAACAAATTCCATCTCTTGGCGTCGATTTAGACGTCGTTTGAGCAACTTTTTGATTGCAGTTCCTGTCAAATGTCATAATTTATCAGTGTCAAAGGCCCACACTGTAAAAAATTTAAAAAGCCAGAGTCCAAGGCCTCTTTAGTCTGCATTTTTTTGTACACTATATTTTGTCTTTAATTACGCTTCAACTTAATTTGAATAAATTGCAAGTAAAAACAAAATGAATAACAGATAAAGAGGAAAGTAGAAATAAATACAAAACATATTTAGGTCATGTAAGGTTAAATAAGAAGTGCGCGCTAGATTCTGCATACAAATTGCAACACTACTTGTCAATTTGTTATGCAATCAATGTTATGACTTGAACTACCTACCAATGACACGTGGAGTATCCAACCGACAGAAAAATCAGCTTGTTTTCCTTCTGTGCTCTGTCAAATGCCTCCTGTCCCCAGGGGTACCAGTCCACGGGATTCCCGGCATGTTGCAGCAAATACGGCGACCTCTCCTTAGCTAACCGATTACCGCCCGTGCCCTTTTGTGGTGTCGTCGACCCGCTCGCGTCGTTCAACAACGCTCTCGTCAACATGTTATCTATTTTCGGACCGGCTGACACTGACCTAAATAAAGCCGGAAAATGACAATTATCCAATTAATCAAAGGACAAGGTTAGAAGATAGAACGTGACGTTGTGAACGTAAACACGGAGACGCTACTTACTGGATGCACTGCTTTATAGGGGCTTTGCGTTCCGGGTCCTGGAAAATATGAGGAAAAGCGGCGGCACTCGCGTGGAAGTTGGAAATGTGCAAATCGGGGTTCGGTAGGGAAAGTCTGCGAAAAACGTTTTGCACAGCCGAAATTTGCACGACACGCGCCACAATCATGTCGAATAGATGGAGTGATTTACATTGTTGGACTGAGGGTATAAAACGCACCAAAATAACGACAAAAGTGAAAGTGAAGGAAAATTTTGTCTGGCAAGGATCGAACTGAGAGGTTGAGGTTTTTGACAGGAGAGAGGATGGAGTAAACAACACTCGAAAGTCAAAGCCGCGACTACTTCCATGATGCTTTTTTCCAATACGCCTCAAACTACTGGCCAAAACGTGGCCAATTTGAGTTGATTACTACAAAAAAAATCTAATTGGAATAATTGACTGTTTACATTTTATAAAAAATACCTATATTCATGTAATTGACTTTGCAAGTGGGTAATTTAGAACTCTGTAACAAACTGTAGTAAAAAAACGAAAAAGTTTGATCTGACTTCTGATTATGTTTTATTTACTGTTTTCATTCTTGTTGATGGCACCTTTAGTTTTAACACAGAATAGAATCAGAATCCCAACTTATCTTGGCGATTTGTAAAGTAGCCCAGTGGCGTTGCTTTGTGTTTGCAGTTGGTAAACTTGAGCGTTCTCAAAGTAACAGTGTCGGGTGTCTGATTGTTCATAAGAAAAGTGTGTAATACCTGTGGTAATACCATGTAATACACTGTTGTGACCTGTGGTTGTGACAGTGTAATGTTTCATTTGTTGTGATTCACCGTCGATCGTTAGATGTCGCAACGATCGATTATATTATCCTCCATCAAAGAAATGCGGCAAAATCTGACTAGTTTCCCCAGTTCTTCAAATTGTCTTTCGATTGCCGCGTTTTTATTGGATTCGATGTAAAACTGTCTAAAATGTCGTACTTTTCAAAATTCCCGTAACTGCATTTTTGGTTTGAAAACAAAACGTATTTTTGACAGTTTCATTATTTTCTGCACATTTGGTTTGTACTATAAAAACAGAAATCGTTTGTTTTCCATGACCAACTTATATTTAATTTAGAAGTAAATGTAAATCACAGATGTAAATTATCTATTTTTTCAGGAATTTTCAGGACTCATAAAATGTATATATTTATTACTGTTTATATTAAAAAAACACAAGTTTGATTTATTACGGCTAAATAAACAGCTCAAAATAACATTTGACTAGATCGTTGCACTTTACGTAAAAATGTGCCTGCAATTATTTTCTTTACTAAATAAATTTTATCCAATAGCTTTTTTTCTGTAATTGTAAAACTACACTGCATAATAGAGAGAAATTTGCTCGTTTCAAAATGACAAAAAAATAATTAGACACAATTTAAAAAAACAAATTAATTGTCGTACTTTTCAAAATTCTCGTAACTGCATTTTTCATTTGAAAACAAAACAGAAACAAAACGTATTTTTGACAGTTTAATAATATTCTGCACATTTGGTTCGTAATATAACAAAATAAATTTCGTAATTAATTTAATTATCCATTTTTTCAGGAATTTTCAGCACTATCATATAAAATGTATTATATACACGGTGAGTCATTAGTGTGGGATCGGTCCATAACTCCTGAACCATGTAAGACACAAACAAATTTTTAATAAAATTTGTACACCGGTTACCCATTGACCTGTATATAAAAATGGATGAGCAATCGTGTAAGTGAAAAGTGAGGCAAATTGAATCTGCGTCGAAACCTAATGAGTTTGCGCACTAAAGTTTTACAAAGGCGGTTGCTTCAATTTAACAAGATGGCTGAAGCTGTATGAAACCGTTATGGAACTATTAAAAAATTAAACCGTTAAAACTGAAAAAAATTGATAACTGTCCACTTACACCTTGAAAAGGCCCTAATAAAACAGTAAAATCTAAAAATACGCCCAAATACTCAAAACACACGGCGTTCAAAATTATAAATTCCTGTAAAATTCCGTCCAACATTACAGATTCCTGAAAAAATACAATAAAAGAGCCATGCGACTGCTGCACACATAACGGCAAACACCTGCACTACTTCAAAATTGATCAAATGCGCATGTGTATCAGGTTCCGACTCCATTTTGGAGGGCACGGTAATGGCACTGACCTCTATATAAGATGGATAAGCACAACATTGGGATGCGCCAGAAATTTTTGTGACCATTACCGTGCCCTCCAAAATGGAGTCGGAACCTGAGAAACATGCGCATTTGATCAATTTTGAAGTAGTGCAGGTGTTTGCCGTTAGGTGTGCAGCAGTCGCATGGCTCTTTTATAGTATTTTTTCAGAAATCTGTAATGTTGGACGGAATTTTACAGGAATTTATAATTTTGAACGCCGTGTGTTTTGAGTATTTGGGCGTATTTTTAGATTTTACTGTTTTATTAGGGCCTTTTCAAGGTGTAAGTGGACAGTTATCAATTTTCTTCAGTTTTAACGGTTTAATTTTTTTTAAGAGTTCCATAACGGTTTCATACGGCTTCAGCCATCTTGTTAAATTTAAGCAACCGCCTGTGTAAAACTTTAGTGCGCAAACTCATTAGGTTCCGACGCAGATTCAATTTGCTTCACTTTTCACTTACACGATTGCTCATCCATTTCTATATACAGGTCAGTGGGTAATGGTCACAAAAATTTCTGGCGCATCCCAATGTTGTGCTTATCCATATTATATAGAGGTCAGTGCGGTTACCAGACTGCATAACCTAAAAATAGGCTGCTTTAGGAGCTACAAGGCTAAAAGTTGGTAGACATGTGAAGAAAAGATTTCTTTTTACGCCCGATATGCAGCATCGCAACTATTATAGACTGGTGAAAATCAGTTGTGCCAGTTGTACACGTTATTAATGATGACTATAATACTATATTTCACAAACGTGTTTTTTGTCGGTACACCATGTCGCCCTTCTTAATACTTCATCAAAACCAATGATTGCGGCATCATTTTGGAGATTACCTTCACCACAGATTACTCCAGATGACTGACTCAATGCAAATATTTTGGCGGGATGACCTTTAACGACCTTCAAATTTTGTAACAGTTTTCAGATGGCGCAACGATCAAATTTTGCGGCAAGTTTAAATATTCTCTCCTCGTTTTATAGGTAGAAAAAATGCTATTATATTTTGAATATTTTATGATTTATTCTACAAAACTAATGTAAAAAATTGTTTTGTAGAATAAATCATAAAATATTCCTTCATTATTTACATGTCATACAAACAAACAATTTTATAAAAATCAATTTATTATTTTACATAATTTAAATTAAACAAAACAATACCCAAAATGTTAACAATTACATTTCTAAGATAGGTACACATATGATAATTACTGGGGGTTATTATATAATAATGGAAATTTTGAAAGACTTGCCGGACAACCAATAGAGCAACCTGGCTTACTTCTTCAAATTCATACACAAAAATAAGGAATAATGAAGCCTAATATCTAACGATGCCGAAAAGTGTTTTTTGCAAACCCTCCACTTTTGCTTTAGATTGGAATTTTGGACGCTTAGAGCTTCTTGCCACAGTTTCGCTCTAGAATTATGTAATTAGATTTCCTGAATTTGTTGTATTAATAAAACATCCTTACCTTTCTTCACCTTTTGGAAAACAATGCAGCTTTCACCAACACCACAAATAATGTAAAAAAGACCCTTCTTTCGCTTAAAATTTTTCACAAATTCAATCGACAAGCAAGTTTTGACATTTACTGGCTTGATTATAATTGCAGCAAAATGATGTTTTTAAAATATTAGTCAGAAAAAAAAGCAACAAGCGTAGAAACAGTCACGATTTTTAAAAAACACTGAATTGTACATTGTTCAATTTAAAATAGTAAAAATATTGGGGCTTTTATTTGAATTTAAATAAAAGTTTTTGTAGTGACATCTAGCGGTCGTAAAAAGTATTAGCAACGACTACAGCGCCTCTACATTTGCTTATGGTATCTGTGACAAAGATGTCATGCGCCTAGTATAAATGTGTAGAAAAGAGATAGTTCCGGACAAAATCGTCCTATGAAGTCAGTCATCTGGAGTAATCTGTGCCTTCACCGACGGTGCGAAACATAAACAAACAAATGTTTTTCAAAAACCGTATTCTGTCATAGCGCCATCTATCTGTTTAATTAAAAACCAAATTATTCTTACGGGCCAACTAAGTACAGGATGGAACAAAATCATCTAGTTACCTTTGGAATCTTTTCAGATGTAAATTTTCCTGCGCCGCTCTACTATTTTTAAAGTTCATAGTTCTGTCAATAAATGACATCTATCAAATTGACAGTTTTTACAATTTATTGAAGTGAATTAAATTAACAAAGGTTAACAATGTATAGCGTGCAAGAGAACACTTTCATCATTGAGGCGTATTTTCGATCTGGACACATAGTTTGAAATTTTAATGTATTTTTTGAGGTTAGGATACAGCCCTCCTTTTTTTTGTAGAGCGGCACTTCCTACTTTTACAAGGGTAATGCAAAGGTAACTAGATGAGAATCATTTTGTTCCACACTGCAGTTTTTTATTTTCTCCTTTAATCATATATGTTGATTTGACAGTGATATATCGTATAGCATAACTGTAAATATATGTTTGGAGCCTTCAGAGCGATGTTATGGCTTATAGCACGTGATCGAAGAACATCGCAGCCTAGTCATAGATTACATATTATGTGCTGCCCATTTTAAAGAAAAAATGTACTTGAATGTAAATAAACTTAATTATTTGAAATATCTTTTATTGCAAAATGCTTTACCTATTTTATTCTGTGATTATTCTATCATTCTGTGTTCAAGAGTTCCAAAAAGTAATCTTTGGTTCCAATAAATATTCTGTGTAGATTCTGTAGTCAGTGGACTTTCCCCACCTATTTGTCTATAGTGCTGCCACCAGTCTACATGTCACTCATGTTGCTTTTCCTCGGCCATTTTCTGCGGTGCCTTGGGTGAGTGAATATCTGGTGTCCCATTTTTGTCTTATATCTCCACAATTTACAAAAATATCATACTAATGGTAATACTTGTTCCACTTTCCATCATCTTCCACATTATATCTGTTACATTCTTGTCGGATTGGTTAGATTTTCAACGATTGCCTTAATTCCTGGGCAAGGGGTGTTGATTCACATATCCAGCAACCCCTAATCAGTTAAGGCAAAATAATCACCTCGTTTAATCCCAGAGAGTAACCTATTGCTTGACTGATTCATGGCGAGGTTACAATAATTATTTCATTTCAAGTAAATTGTTTGCGGTTAAGTTCTCCACGTGGTTTTGATGGTTATGTTCGTGTTCCAGTGACGACTCGTCATTACCAAAATGGTCAACGGACGAATTCCTACCGTCTGTTCGAAGACATACGTAACGCCTCGTCGTCCGTATGAAAAGGCCCGTTTAGATCAAGAGTTGAAGATCATTGGTGAATATGGTCTTCGCAACAAACGCGAGGTGTGGAGGGTGAAATACACTCTCGCCAAAATCCGAAAGGCTGCCCGTGAATTGCTCACACTCGAAGAGAAGGAGCCCAAGCGGTTGTTTGAAGGTGCGTTGTCTTGTTGTTTTGTGCCCTGACGCCACGCTCGATCTAACCGTTTGTTAGTTAAGAGTGCCAGAATTATTCTAAGAAGGGCAGATTAAATCCCGCTAGGAAGCAGTTTTAGTCATTATGATTAAATCTGTGCCGAAAGTTAGGGAAACAATTGTATATTATACTGCAAAGTTTGTAATTTTGGTTTGTAAAAGTAGCTGAATGGTGTTTTTTCGACAGGTAATGCGCTGTTGCGTCGCCTGGTGCGAATTGGTGTGCTGGACGAGAACAGAATGAAGCTCGATTACGTGTTGGGTCTCAAGATTGAAGATTTCTTGGAGAGGCGCCTTCAAACCCAAGTGTTCAAATTGGGTCTGGCCAAGTCCATCCATCATGCACGTGTATTAATCAGACAAAGACACATCCGGTAATTCTTTATTCACAAAGGCCACTTAGTTGAACTAACTAATGTCTTGAAATAAAATCGAAATGACTACTGATCGCCTCAAAGGCAAGTAAGACCTATTTTCGGATTACCGAGTCTAGAGTCACTTGGTAAGCGTTTTTTGCTTAGACAGGTGCTTAAGAAAACTCGAAGAGGAATGATACCAGCTTATGCCCCAATTTCGCTTCATTAGCTAAGTTGGGTACCTTGCAAGGCGACAATATATTTTTTTTAAATCTGGAATGGGAATAATTTGAGATTTTTACAGGGTTCGCAAACAAGTTGTGAGTATTCCCTCGTTCATTGTCAGATTGGACTCGCAGAAGCACATTGACTTCTCGTTGAAGTCGCCGTTCGGCGGCGGACGTCCTGGACGCGTGAAGAGGAAGAACCTCCGGAAAGGAACCGGCGGTGGCGGCGCAGCCGAAGAGGAAGAAGATTAACCGACATAAATGAATGCTGTGCACATTGTTTTGAAATTAAAAATTTTGAGACGCCCACATTAAATTTTTATTATCATTTCGGTACAATGAAAACGTTTAGAAGTCTTGTTAAGATGTTGGAGCAGTCGTTTCGGATTTTCTTGGCGGTATTTGAGAACGTCGTTCGGTTGTAGACATACTTATTCTCCCCTGCGATTCTCTGTCGACTGACGCGGTGAACGACTCTCCTTTACCTCCGAATGTGACAGATGTTCGTCGTTCTGCCGAAATCGAAGCAGTTTTAGATGGGCGCACTTCCGCGGTGGCAGCTTGAGACATTCGCGGAATTAGGCCCGCTACTGATTCCCTTGTTTCTCTCCCTTGGGACATTTTTGGCTCTTGCAGAGAAAGTCGAGGTGCTCCTGCAGAACTTTGAGATCCCCTCCGTGCTTGAGATAATCTCGGCTCGGTAACTTGAGATCCTCTATGCTGTGGGCCTTGAGAAGTTCGAGCGTCCAGCATCGGCGAACTTTCATCTCTCGGGACGGTTCTGTGTTCTTCCGACGGCGAGGGCCTGAGTCCCGTGGAACCTATATTTGGCACTTTATCTAAAAACAGCAATTAGAGAAGAAATCAAACAAGTTGAGTCATAGACGTACGATCGATGATTGCATCACTGTTCCTAACTAAAATTAAAATAAATTACACAGTGCTTTAGCAAGTATTTAAAGCTCCAACCTGCCATAATTGCTTCTCTAGCTTCGGGAGTGATGAATGCATCTCGATCTGGAACGGCGTCTTCATCCTGCAATCAGCAAAATCAAACCTATAGCCAATTAAGAGCTTAAAAAAAAGGGATCGTCAGTAATCCACAGAATCGAATTTTTTTTGACAAATTTCTCTTAATTACAGCGATATCAATTCAATTTTTTTTCTGTGTATAAAGGACTCCTTATTATTCTAAGGCGGTACAGTATCCTTTTTCCATTTTCGGCATGCAAATCCATTTTAAAAATAACGTTTTTCGTAGCCATATCAACTCAATTTTTTAAGGAACTAAGATTCTAGGGCGGTACAGGCTTCTTTTTCCAAAGTTATTTAAGGAAACCGTTATAAAAAATACGAAACTTGCTTGAAACGACATTTTGAACATGAAATAACTCAGCAACGGATAAGAAATCTAAAAATTTTGACCTGTACCGCCCTAAAGACGTGCTTTCACAATACAGATTAAAATTCACACTTCTCTAGGAAATTCCATAAATGAGTAAAATGCCTAAGAAAACTGACAAATTTCTTAGAACATCGGCCGTCTGTAACTACCGGTGCTCTCTGTCCAAGTTCAACCATTGATTATATTTTGATTATATAATCAATGCTCCTACATACAACAGGTCCTTGGCTCAACAGAGAATATCTCAGACAATAATTTACACGAGAATATGTCTTTGGGCAACAGTATTGTTTAGTGATGGATTCAGAGTTGCTCTTTACTCCGACAAAGAAGAGTACATGAATTTTACAATACTATGACCACTGAAACAATGATGAAAAGTTTGTTTTAGTTTGGGAATGTAGGTGTATCTGCGATTGCTCATCAGACTTGGTGGTAGTCCAGGTAAGACGATTAACAGGACAACGTTATATTGTCAAGGATTCCAATATATAATTAATGGTTCAACCCAGAATTTTTATTATCTGTTTTATAATCTGCTTTTATTTACTGTTGGCTCGGACCGATGTAAATTGTTGCAATTACAGTCAACCCTCGCGATTAATTCCTAACGCGTTATATGAAGAGACCGCGATATAAGAAACTGAATGAAATAATACAGATAAGGTTAATTTGTATCGGTTTGTATAAAAACCACGTTATGTGAATTTGTTTTGCTTTACATACAGGGCTGTTTTTTTTAAAGCGGTGTTTAGAAAATTTTCAACTTGCTATCTATACTAATATTATAAATCTATACTAATATTATAAATGTGAATGTTTGGATGTTTGTTGCTCAATCACGCCAGAACGGCTGAACGGATCTGGATGAAATTTGGCACAGAGATAGATTATAGTCTGGAATAGCACATAGGCTACTAATTATCCTAGAAAAATATTCCCGTGGGATATATTTTATCGGTTTTTTATAGAGTACTTTTCAAGCCATCACTAGATGGCGGTGATGGTCGCAAGCTGTCATCAGAGCTGTCATAAATTATTCTTAGGTCAGTTATAATTTGTGTGAAATGTTATTATTTGGAGGTTTTTGAAATGCCCGGAAAATGCAAATCTAATTTTTCGCAGAGGAGTAATAAAGCTCTGGCTATGAAAGTAGCTAGGAGTCGTCCCAGAGACGACTCCTCAAGTAGAGGTTAAAAAGAATTGAGGAAGCGGAGCGACAGACTGCTTCTAGATCAACTGAAACGCTGGAGCAGTCAGAAATGAGGCGAATACAACACGCTGAATATACAGAGCGGTATTGGAATATATCTAATGTATTCTTATTTGGTAGTTTTTTGAAATGCCCGGAAAACGCAAATCTAATCTTTCGCAGAGGAGTAATAAAGCTCGGGCTATGAAGATAGCTAGAAATCGAGGGACGACTCCTCAAATAGAGCTTAGAAGAATTGAATAAGCGGAGCGAAACGTCGGAGCAGTCAGAAATGAGGCGAATATAGCACACTGAATATACGGAAAGGAATATACGAAAGTTTCGGATGTGTGTTACTCAATCACGCCAGAACGGATCTGCATTAAATTTGGCACAGAGATAGATTATAGTCTGGAGTAGCACATAAGCTACTATTTATTCCGGAAAAATGTTCCCGTGGGATAGATGTTTTTGTTATTCATAGAGCAAGGGATCGTATCGGTAGCATTTCAAGCCATCACTAAATGGCGGTGATGGTCCCAAGCTGTCATCTATACTTTATTTATTATGATCAGGCCGTAATTTCATAAATATACACATCAAAATTTCCACGCGAACGAAGTCGCGGGCAAAGGCTAGTAGTGCTATAAACTTGGAATTTGGAACAGGGCCGAAATTAACCATTCTGAATCGCAATAAATTATTTTGAATATGGCGGCACTTTCGCTTATACCGGAAATCGACGCCATTTTTGTTATTTTAAACGGAATACCCCAGTTTTTATTAAATTTTAGAGTCTCCCTTTTCTACCTGAGTGCAGTGCATCTATGTTGTCTCTGTCTATTTGTCATAGTTTTAGATATACGCTAATTATTTTATAAATTTGCATTTACGATATGTCTATAAATAAAATGATTTCTCAGTAACCATACGGAAAAAACTGTTTTTTTTGCAGTCGAAAGTTTCTAGAATCATCGCTGGTATCAACAGTAATTAAATCACATTCTAAGTACTTACAATGATTAATAAAAAGGCCCAAAACAAAATTTCAATTTTATTTTTTTTTAATGGCACGTAGGGTTGAAAAACGCAACAAGAATATAGCGTTATAGGAAGCTAAAATTATAACGTAAGCAGAAAACTAACAAGCATTCTACTGGAACTGATAGAAATTATGAAAAAGTAGAAGCCCAGTAAACACACAAACGTTTATTAAACGTTTATTTTTGACGTTGATTTAACGTTTTAATGTCCCTCGATTTAACGTTATTTGAAACCATTTTTCAACGTTTTTTTAACGTTTATTCAACGTCTTATTTGACGTTTATTTAACGTTATTTGAAACCACTTTTCAACGTTTTTTTAACGTTTATTCAACGTAAATTAGAAACGTTTTTTTAACCAAAATTAAAAACGTTTATTCAACGTTTTATTTGACGTCTATTTAACGTTTTAATGTCCCGAGATTTAACGTTATATGAAACCACTTTTCAACGTTTTTTTAACGTTTATTCAACGTAAATTATAAACGTTTTTTTAACCAAAATTAAAAACGTTTATTCAACGTAAATTAGAAACGTTTTTTTAACTAAAATTATAAACGTTTATTCAACGTAAATTAGAAACGTTTTTTTAACCAAAATTAAAAACGTTTATTCAACGTAAATTATAAACGTTTTTTTAACCGAAATAATTATTATTTTATATTTTTATTCAACGTGTTTTAAATGGAAATTAAAAACGTTTATTCAATCAAAAGTATGTATAATTTATTTACAAATTACAATACCAATAAACAAACGCCAGAAATCAACAATGAAATAGTACAGTAAGATTTCACATGGAGGTGCTTCTCCGCAAAGATCAGGGTGGTCCTGTAAATTCCGAGAAAGGCCTAGAGCTGTTGTGAAAAAAAGCGGACGCGGGTAACATTCGAGTGACTTAATCGATTGCAGAATAGATGTGATTGCAAGTGTGATTGCTGTGACAAGAAATAGTTCCACCATTATATTCCCTGTACTGCCGTAGTCCATCAGTAAGTTGTACCAGGGCGCGGCCTCTTACGTTCCTTTTCGGAACTAATAATGAATGAAAATAATGCATAAATAACCTATGTTTCAAGTGTTTATCAACGGTTATAAAAGGTTCGCTGGTATGCTAGTATCTAATTAGATGGCACTAGAATGGCAGTTTAATTACAAATTACATATTAATCTATTAATAAATATATTGATCAAATATACGTAATAGAAATGTGTTTAACAAATACGTCTCTAATCTATCTCTTATTATTATTTCTTAACATAAATTTCAGTGAAAAAAACGTTTATAATTTACGTTGAATAAACGTTAAAAAAACGTTGAAAAGTGGTTTCATATAACGTTAAATCGCGGGACATTAAAACGTTAAATAAACGTCAAATAAAACGTTGAATAAACGTTTTTAATTTTGGTTAAAAAAACGTTTATAATTTACGTTGAATAAACGTTAAAAAAACGTTGAAAAGTGGTTTCTAATAACGTTAAATCTCGGGACATTAAAACGTTAAATAAACGTCAAAAATAAACGTTGAATAAACGTTTTTAATTTTGGTTAAAAAAACGTTTATAATTTACGTTGAATAAACGTTAAAAAAACGTTGAAAAGTGGTTTCATATAACGTTAAATCGCGGGACATTAAAACGTTAAATAAACGTCAAATAAAACGTTGAATAAACGTTTTTAATTTTGGTTAAAAAAACGTTTATAATTTACGTTGAATAAACGTTAAAAAAACGTTGAAAAGTGGTTTCTAATAACGTTAAATCTCGGGACATTAAAACGTTAAATAAACGTCAAATAAAACGTTGAATAAACGTTTTTAATTTTGGTTAAAAAAACGTTTATAATTTACGTTGAATAAACGTTAAAAAAACCTTGAAAATTGGTTTCAAATAACGTTAAATCTCGGGACATTAAAACGTTAAATAAACGTCAAATAAAACGTTGAATAAACGTTTTTAATTTGGTTAAAAAAACGTTTAAAATTTACGTTGAATAAACGTTAAAAAAACGTTGAATAAGAAACGTTTTAAAATCAAATGAGAATAAACGTTTAAAATTCAACGTAAAACAGTTTTTCGACCGACTAAACGTTTCCTCAACGTTTAATAAACGTTTAATGCGTTTTGTGTGTTTACTGGGAGTAGTTATTATGGATAGGTAATTTATGCCTCCTTGAAACATATAAACATTGTTTAAGTATATACTTAAACAATGATATAAATTATAAGTAGACGAGTGTTTGAAAAATGCTGCAAAGGAATTATTGAATTAGAGAGAACAGTCGAGGAAAATCTCTGAATGTTATTTGGAGAAGTGAGCGATTAAAGAAGTTGACATCGAGCAATTTTGGTCGTGTTTTCAAGATGAGAAATAAAACCCTTCGTGCAAAAACTGGTATTTGTATAAAAATGCTTCGACCTTTTTAACAAAATGGGGCGAATTAGCTGCTCTGGAACATATACGTCGTGTCACAAAAGTCAATTTGTTAATGTGGGTTTTTTGTACATCCGTCCAAAACAGACAAGCTTGTTGTAGGGTAGCTGTACTGATAGGAAAGAAATAGAAGAAAAACATCCGTGAATATAACTTCATTAATGAAAGTGACAGTCAGATTGAAATCTGATAGAGGATACTTAACAGCCCCAGACGAAGAAAAACATGCTGAAACGGAAATATATTATGATGATCTACAAAAGTCTGTGACGAGGACATATAACGTTGACAATCCTTTTAATAGGAGACCTAGGTCAGCTGAATGCCAGTGCAGAGAAAAAACCCATTCCAAGATTAATGGAAATGTTTGGAAAAGAACGACAAAACGAAAATGGAAGACATCTGAGAGAATTTGATGTTTTTAACGAATTAAAAATAACTAATACGTTTTTCACTTCTGAAATTATAAAATAGGGAAGAGGTCTCTTTCTGCATCTAAGATTGCTACATATTTTTAAAATGCGGGACCGGTTAAGAAATTCCGGCCGAATGGAAAACTGCCAAGGTCGTATCTTTCTTCAAAATGGTAAAATAAACAAAACAGAAAATTATAGAGGTATTAGATTAATGCTACTTACAAATTTTATAGCAGAATTGATAATGAAAGTAAGATTACTCTAAAACGGAAAAAGATATCGAGACGCGGTTTTCGACAAAAAGTACAACCCATTTAAGAAAACACTCTGTAAATATTTGCTTACATACAGCATGTTCAGATACAGAGTGGCTCATCAAACTTATGTCATCAACGCAAATTATTAATTTAATCAAATTTTTCAAATAAAACGCCCTGAATATTTTGGTATCAATCGATCACATTTTTGATAAGCTATCCAATGACATCATTTTTCAATTTTTTAAACACGTATTTTCCAAATTATCCATATTCCACTATTCAATGATATCATTAAAAACCTAAACAATAATGTAATCGATTGATAGCAAAATATACAGGCTGTTCTATTTGATCAATTCGATTAAATTAACAATTTGCGTTCGTGGGCCACTCTGTATATTAAATTACTACAATTCAAGATTTCAATTGATCATGATGAACTAGAAGATATTTTAAAAATTTTTAATCAAAATATCAACGCCAAATTATCAATGGTCAGGGAGCAGCGATTTTTCAAAAAGGGATTTTGGTTGGCTTAAATGTCAAATAACAGGAAAACAACTGAAGTTAGGTGTATATACAAATTATAATTAATTTTTGACAAGGAATCCGAGTCCAAATCTCTGTATATTGACGATCTCGTGTGAGAATGGAAACAAAGTGCCCCACTGGGTATACAGATTAGTCGACAAGAGTTTCTAAATACTATGCTATTTGCCGATGATCAATTTGTAATCCAAGATAGTGAAGATAAACTACAACTGGCCATTTATAAATTAAATATTCTATCAAAATGTTACAGCTTGAATGATTCAATAAAAAAACCAAGATCATGGCATTCCAAGGAAAAGATCCAATTTGAACAAAATTTGTAATTGAAAACAAAATTTTAGAACAAGTATCCCATTTTAAATATCCAGAATCTGATATTACATACGAAGAATACTGATGACAGTCACTATGCTACTACACGGATTTAAATCATGGCCATCACTTAAAAAAGGTGGATTACAGACTGATAGAATCATCGGAAATGAAATATCTGAGATCAGTATAAGTCTGCAAGATTAGACCACATAAGGAACGAAAACATAGAACAAGAATTAAAAGTACAACCGATAACGTAACTGGTAAAAAACTATAAAAGGAGATAGAAAGAACATGTCACACGCACGTCTTCACAAGGAATTCCAAGAAAAATACTTAACTAGAAGCCAACCGAACGAAAAAATGTTGGAAGAATGAGAATAAGATGGTGAAGCCGGAACAGACGTGTCTAATACTGGAAAGTTAGAAAAAGTTTTATTTTTTACAGTGTAGACGTTTGATAATGACATTTGAATAGCTTGGTTTCAAATCTGACCCCCTCCAATTTTCATGTTTTGCCCAGTTCATTTTGCGTCCAATCGGAACATATGCCATGTAAAGTTGCATTAGAACACTTTAAAAGCTTTAAATCTTTACTTACTAAGCTCAAATTCATTTTGCTTCTTTGAAGATAACGGGTTTTGAAACCAAGCTACTCATTTGACAGTAAAAGTAGCTAAAACCACGTCTAAACTGACGCCTGGAGATGGAATTTGTTAAAAAAGACACAAATTGTATCTTACTTAGTACCAAAGTTCTCCATCTTCAGGTCAGACATATTCTACACTAACGAATAGCAAAGTGAACCTGATAATTACTCTTGTAACCAAATTTTCCTTGCCCGTCCCTACGCTAGCTCGGCCTGGACCTTCTTGTTTCGTTGTCTTCTTGGCGGAATCATCTCGAGCTCGATACATCTGCAATATTCAGAAGATTCCACTGCTTTTATTTGATGGTTGAAGACCTACGTGGTTGTCGGTTCCCCGAACGTACTCATCCGTAGTAAGCGGAGCTATTTCAGGCCCCCACTGCTCGAGGAAGTGTCCCAGTCTTGTGACTCGTTGCTGAGGAGTCGTGACCGTATGGCTTCCTCCGCAGTATCGGTTGCAGATGTGGTTCTTGCTGCAACATACAAATTACGCAAACGGTTGCCAACAATGCAATTATTACTCTTTGGCGCCTCGTGTCTTCAAGGCTGTTTCCAAGAAGTTGAGGTTCCTGCTGTGCGGCACGCTGCAAGAGCAACAGTCAAGAAATTGTAATTCGTAGTTGTTTTTACCATTTCTGTTGCTTTCTGAGTTGGTCTAATTCGTACGCCAAGTACGGCGCCATGTTCCTGTTAGGGGGCAACCCTTGGGCTTTGGGTTTCAAACTCGCGTCCATTTCCTTCCTCATCACCACGTCCTTATCGCACGAAATGCAATTGACGTTCCTCAAGAACTTGCTCTTGGTGCCGGCCGCTTCCTGCTCCCGCTTCAGCGCAGTCAACGATTTGAATTTCTCTTGCAGCGCCCGTAGCTTGCTGTTGACGAACTCGCGCAAGGGGTCCACTTCCATTTTGTCCAACTTGTTCCCGACTTCGCGCTGGATAGACTCCAGAGCTTGGTTCCACATCTCCTCCTGATCCTCCAGCTTGTGTAGTGCTTCTTCGATTCCGCGCGAGAGGTCGTCGCAAGCGGCATCGAACTGGTCGAAGGACACCTTCCTATTGATGGCGCACGCGTCCGCTTTGTCACCAAGCGCGTCCTCTAGGTCCTCTCTGTTCGCTTTGATGATCTTCAAAACGTCGATTTGCTCCAAAATCGATTCGGTTTGCTTGTCGCGCTCTTCTTTCTCGTCTTGCAACTTTGTGGTCAGTTCCGAGATCGTGTAGATTTCCTTCTCGAGGAGCACTAGCTTGTTGGCCAAGTCCATGGTGGTTTCTGCGTTGATCCCAGTTGAATCTCCCCCAGGCAGGATCACCTCCAGTTTAGTTACAACGTCGTTCACTTCTTGCTGGACATTGTTGAACTGTTCGTTCAACAATCCGATTTGGGTGTTGTACAACTCGTTCAACTCCTCCATCTTGCCGGTGCATTCCTTAAACTTCTGGTTGACGATTTCTGAATCCATCTCACCAGGCGAGGCTTGTTTCTGGTCGATTTGTTTGATGCTTTGGCGGATCCACGTGTTGAAGTTGGTGAATTCTTGTTGGATTAAAGCGAGTGCTTCGTTCAGCGACATCTCGTTGAGATCGACTCTGCAAAAGCGAGTTAGACCGTGACGTGGCTTGGGGTGTATTACTATTGTATATACCCTTGGAGGCCGCTCTGGAACGCTTGTTGGGGCTCCCAAATTTTGATAAGTTGCGCTTTACTGACTCTACGGTCTTTGGGGGTGCTAGAAACGCTTCCTGCATCTGCCAACGTCCCCACTTCGCTCTCTCTGTCCGATTTCATGCTGATCGTGGGCGGGGAAACCGCAGGTCCTTCAACTTCTTGCTCTTTAACATCAAGTATCGCTACTCCCACATTATGGATTTGTTTCTCCAAGTTTGTGACACGTTCGTCTAGGTCGTTGAGCACGTTCGCTGCTTCACCTCCACCTTCCGCCGGCTCTTTCACATTCATAACCTTGCTCGGATCGAAGCCGGTTTTGATAACGTCCTCCACCAAAGACGTCATCTTCTCCACGGCTTGCTCGTTGGCGTCCATTCGTTTAGTGAGGTTGAGTATTTGGAACATGTCCAAGATGGGACTGGAGGCTGTTCTTGTGGCCTCGATCAAGCCGAGGTTTCCCGGGAGCTCTTCCAACTCTTTGATTTTGGTTTTAACGGTTTCGAGGTCGCCGTGCAGTTCCTCGAAGGCGGCTTTAGTGACGGTGATTGTGTATGGAGGCATAGCGGCCTCAGACTCTACCACAAGAATTGGAGTCAAACTACCTAAACACAGATATAGAACCAGACAGAAAAGGCAACTGCGGCAAGCACCTTCCGGCGACCTCAACGCGGGAGGATTCAAATCGGGATCCTCTTTAGAATTCTTCCGTCTCTCTATCACGCGAATCTCTTTTTCTTTTTTCTCTTCGATGTGCCCGTGATCTTTCATCACGTCTACAACTCCACAGTTAGACTTGTTAGTTAACTCGCGCCTCTACCTTGAAGACTCGTCTTCTTGCTGGACTTCTTCGACTTCTGACCCACTGCAGCTACTGAACTTCCCAATCTGGTGACTTCGTACGAATTTACACTTCGATTGGGCTTCACCGCCGATATTAAAGCTTGGATTTTGTCGCTTTCTTCTCCTCGAAACTCCACAGCCACATCTTTGAGCTTCAACTGGGATATCATAACGCTGAGGAGGGTGTGAAGGGCGTGGAAGTTTACGACCCCCTAAACGATTGGAATCAATGCAGAATGGACATCAGTTGGAGCAAAACGTACCTCCTGGCAATTTAAAGACAAATCCGTTAGTTGGGAAATCGTCACCAAAGTTCCAGTTGCCATTTTGCCGATTAAACTGGTTCGAATGAAATTTTTGACAAATGGTGATTTTATGAAAATTGAAAACAGCCCGTTTGATTCATAATTAAAACAAGTGAACATTTGGGGAATTTTCGACATAAGTTGGTAATAAACTCAAAACAACAAAATCCCAAGGACAAGACCATCCGCTATTGATTGTTTTCTTTTGTAATGATTGATAGGAATCACGCTCTTCCGATTAAATGTAATAAGTAAAACAAAAACAAAATGCTTTGTTTATCTGAAAATGAAAATCCTGTCTCTTTATCAATTATTCAAACCTGACAATTGTAGTCATTACGACTGCTTTCCGCATTTACAGCAGTGCCTTGAAAATATCAACCAGAGAAATGATTGTTTTCAATATTCTCCTCGTGTTACTAACGGGTCATTTTATTCATCCGTTTGTTTTATTTGATAAGAACACAGATGACAACGTAACGATTTGTGTCAGTAAAATACTTAAACGACATTACCATCCCGGAATGATGGTAGTCATGGTCAACGCTGGTAGCGTACAGCTACCGTACCCAGTCATCTACAAAACCACTTCAACAAACTATTTCAAAAATGTTGACAAGCGGCGGATGGACTTTTATGTTATAAATCTGGACCAGGATTTGGAGCAAATATTAAAGCACTTGGAAAGCACCCATACATTCAACCCGCGAGCAAAATTCGTCTTCATTTCCAAAAACACTCAACTCAAAATTTTTGAACTCTTCAGAGTTTTAACTCGCTATTTTATTTACAAAGCTGTTGTACTAGATTCTGTGGCAAGTTTGATAAGTGCAGATCGGTTCGTTGGTGAGGATATCACTGAACGGGGGACGGTTCCCAAAATTTTGGGCGACTGCAAGAACTCGGCGATGGAAGGCTTGTTCAGCATAACGTTTCCCCAACTGTGGAGGAATACCACCGTGGAAGTCTTCTACACGAAACATTTTCCTTATATGTACCACGAAGACGAGTTCAAAGGCGAAAACTACAAGGCTGTGGAAATCATACAAAACCATTTCCAGTATCACATGATTCTGCAAGAAAAAAGCAGTAAACAGCTTCTTGGTTCGACTCCACTGATGGATGTTCAATAATCTCGCTCAGGTTTGTTACAGAAGCGACAATGCCACATGCTGGGCAATATCCAACCCATACGCAAAACCAAGCAATACCATTTCGACGTGATTTCCTTTTACATGGCGGCCCACTTCTACTGGGTGGTTCCCAAAGGACATCCAGTGTCTGCTTCAAGAATGATGATTCAGTCGTTTGACACACTCACTTGGTCTTCCATCCCCGTCACTCTTCTCCTTCTGTCCATCGCGTACCACTTATTAGAAAAATGCGAACTTTACCAGTCGTTCTTAGCACTTTACCAAATGCTCGTCGAGATGTCCTCCACCTCCGTTTCCAAAACAAAAAAACAAGTGTCACGCATTCTGATCAGTTTCTCTCTACTGTCCTTTCTTATCATATCAACAGTATTTAAAATACAAATGCTGCGCGCGTTTACTACAACATATTACGTCTACCCAATCAACGACTTCCACGACGTTATCAAGCAGAACCTCTCTTGTTACGTCTCAGAAGACATCAAGCAGGTGTATTACCAATTGAGGCGAAGCCACGCCCAGTATATTGCGCAGTGTCTCACCATCGATGACAACGACGACCAACAGGAAATCATGTTGAAGATTGCTTACGAACAAAACGCCGCCACTGTCTCCCGCGATTTGAAATTCAAGTTCACGGCGAACCGTTTGTTGGAATTGAATTACGACGCGCGAAAAATCCACTTGGTTAGGCCCCAAGTCAAGTTTGACTTCCTATACTTGTACTTCACCAAAGGGTTTCCGCTGTATGAGCCCATTTATGATTTGATCGGACGGTTGCATGCCGCAGGGTTCAGCAAGTATTTCAGACAGATGACTGATGATAAGATTGATAAGGCGCTGAAGCTGCATGCGAAGATTCAGTCCAGGACGTTGGTGTTCGCGCAGTTACACGTTGTCTTCGCTTTGTACTTTACAGGCCTGTTTTTTAGTTTCGGCGCATTTGTTGTTGAAGTTTTAGTGGGGAGGTCTGTACGAAAAAAGGGGCGGTCTTAAATGTCTGAACGAACCAATAGTGTGAAAGCCACGCCTACTGTGAACCAATTGAAGTGAAATCCACACCCACTGTGAACCAATAGTGTGAAAGCCATCCCCACTCCAAACCAATTACTGTAAAAGCCACACCCATTATGAACAAATTTAAGTGAAAGCCACAACTAATGAACTAATGTGTGCAAATTGTTATGTGTCATCACCAACCAATCAAGGCACCCTTTTATGTTTGTTTATTACATACATATTTGAAAATTTCTGGTAGGGTTAATTAGGTCGATGTTTTAAAACCTTTTAAACACTACCATGACAGCGTTTTTAGATTAAGACACAATTATGTTTTACACAACACCGGTTTTCCATTATCGGATCGCTTTAAATACCAAATCCCAATATTTCCGATCATTCTCATCGTTAGAAATAAAGAAATGAACACCTTACAGATGTTGATGGTTTTTGTTGCAACAACAGATGCAAAATTTCAAATCGATTTTGAAATGGAAAATAACATGTGTTTGGACAAAATCTTGCTGACGCTTCTTGGTCCCAAATCAACAGTTTTGATGATCAATACTGAACTCCACGTATCACTACCTGCAATTTACAGAGATCGAAATTCGAAGTTCAACAATTTTGAGTTGAAGACTCCAAATCACGACGGGTATGTTTTGAGTTTAGAAGATTGGGACATTGAACGGGGTTTGGAGCTTGTAAAAGGGTTTAAAATATACAATCCAAGGGCACTTTTCGTGATTTTGAGCAACAATCCAAACACTGATGAGATTTTCAAAAAATTGTCAAACAGTTTTATCTACAGAGTGGTGTATTTTAATGTGGAAAGCGGTCTATTGTCGACTTACTACCCATTTATGTATGAGGAAATCACTCCAAGGAGTATTGTTTCAAAAGTTTTGGGTCCTTGCAATGTCAGTGTTGCCAAAATTCGAAATGGTTTCATAGTGCCTGCTATGTGGCGTAACTCTACCATCAAAGCAGGGTACCATACGTTTTTCCCGTACGTTTTCATGCTAGATGGTGAACCCAAAGGCTCGGAAAGTTTATTAGACCAGTTACTGCTTGAGAGATTTCGCTTCAAACATATTCAGTACGTTTCAACCACTCGCCAGAATAAATTTGAAGGTAAATGTTGAGAAGAAATGTTTTGGTATAACCCAGACGTTGCAGATTTATTAAAACTGGATAGTAATCACCTTTTGCTGAATTTGCATCGTGCTCAGCTTGAAAACTATCAGCAGTTTGATTTGATTCCAATGTATATTGAAAGTGCCCAGTATTGGGTAGTTCCCAAATCTGAGTTCATTCCCGGCTGGAGAGTTTTTCTAAAAAATTTTGGTATAATTCTCTGGATAACCGTCTTGCTGACAATAGTTGTCGTTGCCTTTCTGTGGAGTTATTTTGGCCACGAACGACTTACCAAATCTCTTTTCTATTCCATCATGCTCATTTTGGAAGCCACAACTTCGAGAACCGTCAAAACTCAGCGATCTGCCATACGGATCCTCCTGTCCTTTACCATTCTAGGATTTCTTGTAATTTCAACAAGTTTTAAAGCACAGATGATTCACTCCTTCTCCGACCATTTCCACCAGTTTCACATCAACTCCTTACAAGACATCATCAACAAAAACCTGTCTTGCAACATTTCCTCAAAAATTCAAATGAGCTATGTCCACGCCAACGAAACCGTTCTAAACTACCTAAAATCGTGCACTATCCACCAGAGCGAAGGCAACAAAACCACACTGCTTGCCCAAATAGCTCTCCACAAACAAACGGTCACCACATCAAGACTCTTGCAGTTCAATTACGCCTTGAACAGGTTACAATCCCAGGTAGAAGAAGAGCCAATTCGTTTGCTGAAGGAACCAGCGAGGTATGACTACACCTATCTGTATCTGAAGAAAGGGTGTCCATTTTATGGGCGTCTTCTCGAAGTCAACCAAAGAATATGGGCTGGAGGCTTCGTTCAATTTATCCGACGGAAAGTTAGTACTCGAATTAAGGCAGCAAGTAAACCCCACGAGATGTTGCAAGCAAAAATTTTGAAGATGGAACATTTCTTTGTTGCTTTTCTTATTTGGGGTGGTGGGGTCTTTATTAGTTTTATTGTGTTTGTAATGGAGATGTGCTTTAAATTGTATTAGTAAGAAGGTTAACAGTTTTTGGGATTTTGTGCCTATGGTCTTTAAATCAACCACGCAAGACCAACAAGTTCCTCATCCACTCTCAACAACACAATTACCATTCTACCGCAAAGAATGGATGACCATAGGACTTAGACCCTATTGGACTCCTTGTCCTTCCTGCATGAGGAGATTATTCCGCTTGTCTGGTAACCAAGCGACTTGTGTAAAACAGAAAGATCTTTCTTACTTTAGCCATTGATGTATTCTCTGATGGATGAAAGTGCAAGATCCATTGGGCCCATTGTTTCTCGTCCATGATGGAATATTTCTGCATTGGTTGTTAATTTGCTTGTGCAAATAGTTAATAATTGATCATGGTGTCCAAAAGATCTCCCTTGTTCGAAAGCACAAATTATCTCGTCGTTTCTATTTATAGTCCCACCTCCCACGGAGGGAGCCTCGCACACAAACCAAAGCATTATCCAGATCTCGCTGCATCAATTTAAGCGATTCAATTGTATTCTTCATATTTATTGTTGTTCATTTCGTGATTAATTAATTAGTTGTTGAAAGTTTTCTTCATTTGGAGACCTTCTCCAATAGAATACAACTTGATCTTGGCAAAGATCCACTACCTCATGATGACAGTGAAAATAAGGATGAAATTGCTAGAATTGGGGGAAATGATTGGCAGAAAACTGCGAGTGATGAGGGCAAAGCTGAAACCTATAGTATTCTTGTAATAATAATGAGCATGAAAGAAGTAGGTATATAAAATGGCTAAGAAGATGTCGAAGTAATGGGAATCCACAAAAATCCGACGTGCAGACAACGAGCAAAGCAAAAAATGAAAAAGAGCCCTTTCTATATACAGAATTGCGGCAAACTTCGCCGGTTCAGTTTGAAATTAAAGCATTCGACTTATCTACCTTAATACTTTATGAAAATCAATGCATAAGCCATAATTTTGAAGATTATCTTTACAGCTAGATGCGAAAAATAAACAAACAAATCAAAATGTTAATGTTTCTTTTAAAATTATGAAAAACCATTCATCTTTTTAATTAAAAGCGAATTTTTGTCATAGCGCCATCTATTGGCTATTAGTTTAATTAAAAGCGCCATCTATTGACATCTTTCACTCCCCAAGCGCATTCCATGCGAATTATTCGTAGGTATATAAAATGGCGAAGAAGATGTCTAAGTAATGGGAATCCACAAAAATCGGACGTGCAGACAACGAGCATAGCAAAGAATGAAAAAGAGCCCTTTCTATATACAGAATTGCGGCAAACTCCGCCGGTTCATTTTGAAATTAAAGCGTTCGACTTATCTACCTTAATACTTTATCAAAATCAATGCATAAGCCATAATTTTGAAAATTCTCTTCACAGCTAGATGCGAAAAATAAACAAACAAATCAAAATGTTAATGTTTCTTTTAAAATTATGAAAAACCATTCATCTTTTTAATTAAAAGTGAATTTTTGTCATAGCGCCATCTATTGACTATTAGTCTAATTAAAAGCGCCATCTATTGACATCTCTCACTCCCCAAGCGCATTCCATGCGAATTATTCGTAGGGGCCAACTAGTAACTTATTTTAAAATATATCTAGAAGTTAAAGCCCAATTGATCAAGATGGACCAAAATTAAAACTGAACTATAAACAATTCTGGAGCAGATCTGAAAGTATATATCTTAATGGGCATCTACAACCTCTCGCGAATAAGGATGTATTGGAGAATGTGAAAACCATTTCAAAAATCAATTTTCTGTGCCTCCAACTCGTTTAAAAATAGCCGAAAACGATGTGGTAAAAATGGAGGCCCAAGGAAGCTATAAAAATAAAACCAGTGGTGGACGGTACTCAACGAAGGTGTCGACAAGATAAAAACAAAATGAAATTTTAGTAAATGACCTTTTATGAAAGGGTAAGTAAGAATGCGGCAATTGTTTCGAGGAAAACCACAACACGTTGGAGCCAAGAACACCAAATGTCATATATTTGAAGACAAAGGGAAGACAATGAAATGGTTGCTGAAAAATTGGACATCGGGGAACGTATGGTTCTCAAAAGAACACAAAATTAACAAGAGAGAAATTAATGTTTTCTGGAAAAATAAACTTTTATTAGATAACATATATATGCTTTTCGCGCCAAACCCGACTTGACCCGAATTCAACTAGAGGCATTATGGAGAGTGTGAAATACCGTAATTCTAAAATGGTTCAAGAAAAGCAAACTGCAAATCGCAGCCCCCCCCGAAAAAAATCCTAGTTACGGGCTTGGTACAGATGCAAATTTCTTTATAAAACTTTAGAGGCCCTGCAAAATCTCATGAACAAGGGAGTTTCGGTGACATTTCAATTTCAAAACTCAACCCTGTCACAAACATAAGCTGTCCGAACGCCCATTGGATGTTTATGTCGACTAAGCGCCTGCACTTAGGTTATGTAGTTCACAACTTCTGCGCTGGTTCATGAGATTTTGTAATGACTTTAATAAAATTCCCAACCTTCTACTTATGTTTTCTTGTTCTCCCTCTACGAAAGACAAAAAAACATTATTTAATAATACCTATTTAAATTAAATTTAAAAAAATCTGAATTACGGCCAATCCAAAAATTAAGTATGTAGATGTCGTATCTAGGAAGCACAAATATGACATGGGACACACCACAAGCAAAGAAAAATCCATGTCCACGAATGGCACTGGCATGGATATATTTCAAGTGAAATAATAAAACAGATAATACAGATATTCCACATTCAGATAAATTCAATCGTGAACAATTTACATCTGAACATCTACGAATATGACGCAACTTACTCCTTACTCCTTGAATATATACAGGTTGTCCAAGAAATGGCAGACCACCTACGCAGTACGTTGTTGGGGAGTTTTCAGGGAATCAGGGAATAATAGTAAAAAATTAATCGCCCCATTCTTTTTAATTATTAGCAAAAAATTGCATGATCAATTTGGCACCTCTCTAATTCTATGCTTGTAAAAAGTACGTCACGATCATCATGTGACGCGTTCCATTTGTGCTTAGGCAACTGTCACTGTTTGCACCGATGCAAGATTTATTTTCAAGTTATTGTGAAAAAAATCATTTTTTTAAATTAATAAATAAATAATTTAATAAACAGTAAACTTTAGCAATATTTTTTTTGTTATTTCTTGAGACAAGAAAGGCACTTCTTGATTTGAAGTACTTTTATTGCATAATGTAGAAGATATCATGGTGGGTTCTTTTATTTATTTATTTTACTAATTGAAAATTGAAAAGTTTCAAGTAAAAAACCTTGCACATTCATCAAGGAACATTTTATTCGAATATACTATACATCTTTACTTTGATAATAAAAAAGTTATTGGATGCACCAATTCACTCTGCAAATTCAAAACGCTTCCTCAACTTTACACCCTTGTAACTCCACCCCCCTAGATCATCCCCAACCATCCATAAAATAAGCACTGATTTATCATCTTTCCAACAAGCCCAAACTCACATTTGGGCCGTTCAAAATGTATGAGCAATGACAGGATCGAACGCTTTGATATTTTAAATAGTTCTAACCCTTGTATTTCCGCCCTCGCATGGCTTACATCTTACAGAAAACTCCCAAAAGATAGCATTTGACGAAATCTTTAAAATGAAACCAAAGACATCGAGCTAGTTTACGTAGAATTTACAGTTACAAAAACCGCGAAATTTCCAAGCGTCACAAAAAATGTCAAATTGACTGCATTGCTGCGATCAATATTATCTGTGATATTATTTAGCGTTGAGTTGGGGGAGGAAATAGTGACCTTCACGAGTCGATGGATTGATTGAGGAACACCACCATCAGTTAATATATTTATTTCTTCTTCTATTTTACACTTCATTTAACACATCTCAAGACATTTTGTGCATTACAACAGGCATACAATGCATTGAAAAAATATCGTTTCCTAGTTCGCTTTATTTTAGTTTTCTGATCTTCTGACGGATCAGAAGCACCAGAAAAGTTGATGAAATGTATGAATTAACCTATTTTTCAATTGCACTGTACTGGAATAAACTTTCTCTATACATAATTCGCTATGTACACTCAATAAAAATAGTTTGTACTAAAAAGGGAATTAGCGCAAAGTAACATACTTAGTACAGAAACCAAGAAGTCCGACGAGGAACACATAAACGCTCTATGATATGGTTTCTAATACAGTGTGATTATTTAGCACATTTTCAATAAATAACACGCATTACATCGTTACGGAATATATTTGGAACCTCGTTCTAGCCTAACACTTAGAAATAAGCATCACCTTCTAGGACTTGTCATTGGTGTTCGTGATCCCCAAAAAATATCGAACAGATGAGCGAGTTAGTCTAATAGAGAGCGACTGGGACGCTATTGCACTAAATCCATCGAAAATATCGTTTTGAAATAGCTCTGGCGTGCCGTGGATGGAGCTTCATAATAGAACTTTTGATATTTTAAGATATTATCATCACAGTATCAATTATCAACGAAAGATTGACTTAGGCAACGAATGACTCAACAATCATAAGACATTTCTTTGTTCTAGCACCATTATCAATCGACCAATCGAAAAGTCTAAATCAGACTTTCCTCCCCGTTTCATATAACCGCACTCTGCTTGCTGCTGTGTTCCAGAGCGGCTAAGACGTCGTGCTTTTGCCTCACATACAGCCGCCCTTTCTTCCACGGATTCTGCAGTTGTAAGGGTTTGAAGTCGTCCCTCAGGCACCTTTCCCGGGCGCCGATCACTGCCACCAAGCAGAAGTTCTTCAACTTGTCTGCCGGATAAATCGGACCTTCCTTGCCTTTGAGCACCACGGCCATGTTCAACTGCTTCACCACCAAATCCACCACCTCTCTGGCGGTAGTGCGAGGCGTCACGTGCAACTTCAACGACGTCCCACAGGCCAAACCCGTATCGTAAGCGGCGAAAACTTGCAAAATCCCAGACTGTAGTTCTTTGGACGTCGACTGAGCCAGCTCAGCCGCGTAAGGTACCTTGAACAAAGCCTCAGGCGTCGAATCCCGTTTTTTTAAGTTCTCCAACGGGCGAAGATATGTGGAGCCGCTCACGTCAACATCCGAGCGAGTTTTAATGTTGGACAAGCTCTTAGAAAGCCCGGACTCTAGGTTGGAATGCAGGTTGGGTTCCAGGTGCAAATTTCGCGGTTTGTAGCGCTCAAGCACGTTCTGTTTCACGTTCGTCATGCTTCTTGAGGGCACCATCTTGTGCTTGTGTTTGAGCTTGAGCGGTGTGGCGGTGTTGTCGCTGTCTGAACTCAAACTGTGCAGACTGTCAGACGTGTTCGTGGTATTGAGCGTGTTGACGCTCACGAGGCTACCTCCATACAGAGGCTTCACGCTCAAGAGCGGACTGGTGGATGCGGAGATGCTGGAAACGGTACTGGCGCGACATCGATGGCTTGACGTGGTCGGGATTGCAAACAGCATGTCTTCGCTCCGGCTCGGATTCAAGCGTTCGTTGAAAAAGTCACTGTTGTAACTGTCACTGTTCTTCCGCGACTCGGAATCACTGCACACGCTCAAATACTGCGACGAAGCCTCGTTGGTGCTCAAATGCTGCTCGCTTTTGCTGAACTCGTTCATAAGCGAGTTGGGCTGCACCGAGTTGGTGCTTCCGGGTCCCGGCCAAGAACCTCGACCCGGCGTGCTTTTCACAACCTTCGAATCGCGCGGCGGGATTTGTAGAAGACTGCGTTTGGGACTGCTGCAACCGATTTCCTTGTCTAGGATGTACCGCATGGAGACCCCGCACGTGGCGCGGTCGCGCGCGAAGGTGATGGCGTCCATCAGCCACCTGACAGTTTTCCAAATCAAATTGAGTTTGGTTTGGAGTTCCTGCAGCCGCGTGAGACGCTCCTTCGCGATTGCCACTTCCGTGTTGGAGAACGCTTCGCGGTGGAGATGGTTGGCGGTGGCGGCGTCCAGCTCCAGCAAGCAGCTGAGTTTGGAGTACTTCTTGATGATGCTGTTCTGGTAAGTGTTCAAGTGAATCATTTCGAAGACTTGAATGGGGAGGCTGAGGAGGTCGCCGCGCTGCAGGAGGATCTCGCGCTGGCCGGGGACCGAACACGACAGCTCCGCCGACGGACACACCACTACAAAGCTGACTTCGTCGGTCAGCTCGACGACTTCGGTGTCGTAAAGACGGTGGTTGCGTGCGTCGTCGCTGTTGATGTCCATGTAATTGAACAAACGTTTCGCGGCGCTTGTTACTAGCTCCAGGAATGTTCTTTGTTGCTCGGTGGCGTGGTCGGTGAGGTCTGGAAGGTGCTGCCGCTTCAGATACTCCCACTCGTCGCTGGAAGCACACTGTAAGACTTTCAAGCCACTTCCGACGGCGGAAACTTACGCTGAGACGTGGGGGTTGTCCCGGATTTTGCAATGGGGCAGCATGTTGGGCGACTTCGCCGATACCACCACTTGAATCAAGTCCACGGAGCTCTGCATCTTCAAGTAGGCTAAATACAAACCTTTGCCCAGTTTAAGACTGGACACTTGGTGGTAGTTGATTTGTTCTTGTATGGAACCCATCAGTATTTCCGAAATGTTGTGGTCGTCGCTTAGAACCGTTTTTTTGAAGACCTTGTTCATGGGCAACCAGCGCGAGTTCAAAACCGACACGCTTTTAGGAGACTTGACGTAGTTGATGGTGCTCAGCACCACGGTGCCCTGAGAATCCCGCAGGGGTTTGTAGTATAACTGCCCCAGGTCTTGTAAACACAACGAGGACTGCATTTGAAGCACCGCCGACAAGAGTTTTGTTCTAAAATGAATCGCCGACGAAGCGTTCTTCTCCATGTCGGAGCGCAACGATTTGGTGTCGTCCCACGAGCACGACACCTTCATCAACCAATGGAGGTCTGTGTGAATGCAGCTGGGGAACGTCTCGTCGATTTCTATCACAGGCAAAAAGTCTTCGTTGGTCACCAACACCTTGTCTTCGTGGTACAAGATGCAGGCTAGATATATACCGCGACGTAGATTCTTCTGGAACTTGCTGGCGGCGGTGAAGAGTTGTTTAATGGTCGTTTTCTTGCGCTGAGTCCGTCGTTGTGGTCCTGGAGCCTCCAAAATCTCGCTTCCCGGTCGTACCTGCTTCACCTCCTCCATTAGCTGATCCAACTGTCTTTGACGGCCTTCAAATCTAAATGAAACAGTTAAGGACGGCGTCTCACGGTTGCGTACCCGTTCCCACTACCCCGCTGGCCTGTCAAAACATCGGCACTTTAAAAAATGGTAATCTCTCTGGAATCAGAAAATGATGGATGGTAATCTAATCTGGAAACCCAATTCTACTTAATAGGAATATTTGAAGCTGATTAAAGCAACCAATCAAAAAAGATTGCCAAGTTAAAAGAAGGCAGAGTCTTACCAGGTGATGACAAGTTTCTTCATTTTTTTTTAAATTGGCTATATCTTTTCATTGGTTGCTTTAATCAGCTTCAAAAGTTTCTATTAACTAAAATTTGGTTTCCAGATTAAATTACCATTCATCATTTTCAGATCCGTGGCGTAGTTCTTAAGATTACCATTTTTTAAAGTCCCTATGTTTGCCGGGTCAGCGGGTGTGTGGGAAGGGGGTACGCAACCGTGAGACGCTCGTCCCTAGTTGTATTCTATTTTTTGTTTGAATTTCTCTCTAGGTATAACAATTTTTACTAGACATCAGCAGCAATCTGCAATAGCGGTGGATAAGGGATTCTCGAAATGTAAATACACAACGGCCGGTCATAAATACTGCTTCTCAATTTGGAAGAGAAAACTATGACCGCTCGGATTCTGCAAGATACCGAGTATGAGCTTTTTGCGGGCTTGTTCTAATGAATTTCCGTAAATTCTTTTACCGAAATAAATATTCTTTTAAAAACTATTGTATGCAATCAAATCCTGCTTTGACATTTAAAAAAATTCGACTCTACGCGGTTAAAAAACATATAAGTATACTGCTTTGCTGGAGAATATGGATTTAGTTCGAGTTATCAAAAATTCGACTTAAAGAGGTTTGACTGTAATTGTATTTACAATTTTTTATTACATTTAAATTACATTATACAAGGGCTCTCAGAACTCGCGCCCCGAGAAACATGGCACCTAATGACGACAATAAGTTGTCAAAAAATAGAAGAAACAAATTTACTACTGTTTACATAACAACATAAGTTGCATGTAATTCTACTAATCCCAGAAGGGCATCTCGAGGTGTGATCTTATTTCTACCAAATCAAGCAAGTTACTAGGTTTCAAAAATAATACCATCAGCTACAAATAATGTTTGGTTTACTGTAATTTTTACCCTATTAGATTTCACTTTTCAGTATCAACAAATTTAAGTTAAATAATCAGCGGCAGAATACGTGATTGTAGAGACCCTTTTCTGATTGTAACCAAATAAATAAAAGTTTTGTCTTTTTTTGTACGAATTTAAATTGACACTGACATCTTTCAAAACCCCCAGCTGCCCACATATTTTAAAGATGTTTTTTTATTGAAATTCTAGTAACGTAAAATTATGGCAAACACACTATGAAGGTGTAGATCTCTGACTAGTCAATTTTAAGTTGTCTTTTCTCGAATATCTGAAGCTAGATTTCTTTCTTCAAAATTACACATCCGAATGCGATCTCGTATTTCCTCACTATTTCTGGGGCGCGAGTTCTGAAATATCCTGTATTTAATTTTTATACAAATTTTAAATAAATATAACGGGACATTTTTTAACCCTCAACATGTTCCCTATGTTCAACTTAAAAAAGCACAGGTCAATCCATTGCGAAAATTTTGACACGGTATAATTGCATGCTTTTTTTTTTGTTATTTTTTAGTTGAATTGTACATTCTTTTAATTTATTATATCACAATAATAATACAAACTCCACAATTTGTTTTATTGTCAGGTCAGGTTTTAAGCTAAAGTTATGTAAAAACAATCATTTTGCAATTATCGGGCATTTAGCATATTTATTTATGGCGAGTAGCTCAAAAGTTATGATACCTCTAACAAACCCATGCAAGTAGCCATTTTTCCATAAAAGTTGTGATATTTCCATAACCATAACAAATAAGTAATACAACTAAGATCAAAAGTGTAGCAAAGAATGTAACGGCGCCAAAAAAAATTGTTCCATTTAAAATAAGTTGAAGGCTACTTCCTGTATAACCGAAAGTGTCATTTTGATCAAAATATTTTAGAAAGATAGTACGCGCGGAATAATGACCGTGTGGCAAATTTGAAATTACCAATTTTTTTTAGAATCCGAGAAACCTCTAATCGACCTATGGAAATATTTAAAAAATTACTGAATACTTCCAGGTTGTATATATTTGATTTCAGTAGGTGGGCCATTCGTGGAGTTCTCGCTTTGCATCTTAACATTAAAAATTCCATTGTATTGGTGATTCCAATAAACTTTTTCCCCAAAATTAAATATTTTATTGCTTGTAATTATGCTAGTGGTAATAATACACTTTTCTCGATAAGATACGGTTCAGGTTAGGGAAACATAATTGCCAGCTGATACCAAATAGTGAAAAAAAAATTCAGATGTTGAATTTATTGAAAAATTGTCCGTCGCGATTACGCGTTTGCTATTCCATCAATTTAGACCGGGTATTTTTTAATCGACGTTTAATGATCAAGTCTATAATATGACCGAACAAATTTTTGATCTTTGTTTTCAATCGTAAGATATTACATGTTGTTTGTTCTTTATAAAACATTAACTTTTCTATGAGTGTTTTTATGACTTTAGAAACAAAACTTGAGAAAAATAAAAGAATCATATTGTAGAGAATTTAATATACTTTCCGGTGGTACAAATTTGATTTCAGTAGATGGACCATACGTGGAGTTCTCGCTTCGGAGCTTAAGCGCCCGTCACACCCGACTTTATCGTAATTCGTAGATAACTTTCTAATTATTAAATTGATGAATAAAGTGTATTAACAAATAAAATAAAAAAAAAAGTAATTGCGGAAAGTTATTTTCATTCCTTTAAGGTTTAATTTTTATTTATAATTTCTAAACGACATTAATTGTTGATCAAATTATACCTTTCCGCGTTGAAGTAACCATTTTTATGAAGATTCATGAGCCATATTACAGAATTGTTGCTATAGTATTTAAATTAATCAAGAATTAGTTAAAAATGTATTTACTCTTTGGTTAGTGGTGCCATCTACAACAAATTTATTACATCGGGAGTGACGATGCAATTTTTTTATTAGAAGTAAATTTCTGGGAAATTTATCGATTGCATGCATTTCAAGCTGATACCCCATTCTTTTCAATCTTTTAGTCCTCGTTAGAAGAGCTACAGTGTTTGTCGAGTTTGAGAAATTCCACTTTTTATTCTTTTGTCACTGTCTTGTCGAAAAATCTGTTCTTTTTAGAACAAATCCATTTTACTAGCGTTTTAAATAGTGAGTAAATTTTTCAAGTTACGATATTTATTTATTTTTCATTTTTAGTTTTTTGTTTTTGCTCTGAACATTTTTGTGTTTTGTGCATTTCTGACCATTAGAAACTCCATAAGAGCTTCGTCTGAGGGCGACTCTTAAGCGAGGAAGTAGGTCCACCACTACTTACCTCAATTTCTTATTGTCGACTTCCCTCCAGCTTGAGGGCACCACCGACGATGGGGTCGATATCAGAAATGTTCCCCAACCCTTCAAATTGCCGCAGGCGGCTCTAAAAAAATATCGTCTACCCTGTGTTAATTCTATGCTACAGTTGGTCTTGGACATGTCCAGAAGCTCTTTCTCTCCGGAAATTATGCTAAAGTCGGCTCGTGTCGACCATTGCACTATTGAAGACAAGTTGAAGCGTTTATAACTAAGGCGATCAGTACTACCTTTGAATTTGGTGGTGATGGGCGACTCGTTCGTTGTTGGTTCTTGCAATCGCATGGCAATTGCTGTCAAAGAGACAATGTCGATGGCCACGAGCGAGGGAGGGTCAGGCGGCCTGGCTTGTGCGAACCCCAGAACTAGTCGTTTAAGAGTTTTGGCACGTCGTCCCCATGCCAGAGCTTGCTTATCGGTATCGCCTCCAGCACACCCTGACATAGCGGATGTCGGATAGGCATTTCCTATAATGCTGGAAAATGAGGCTCGGGTGTTGAGAGGCGCCCCGCAGGGTTCCTCCAAAAGCCCGCCAAGCTCTTGCAATCTCATCTCCGCCTCACCGAGCAGTTGCTTGAGGTGAGAGACGAGTTTTTCTGGGCTAGAAACTAAAAGGCAAAGTTCGCAATTTTTGACGTTTTTCTTGTCGTACTCACATCTGCGGCCTTCTCTGGCCCCAAATCCGATCAACATCTTCACGAGAGGCCTGTTGTTACTTAAAACCGCCACGTCCAAAGGCGAGAGGCCGTCGGTGTTGAGGCTAAAATACAAATTAAAATCAATCTTCGATTCGTCAATTCGAGACGAGTAAGCGGGCCAAGGCAACTTGGACAAGACAACTTGGCATTCAATTTACGCTAATCAGCAGAAGATATGCTTTGTTTCCTTCACAGGTTTTGGATTCAGTGTAACTCTTACTTTCACAACAGACACAATGCTTGAAAATCAGGACGCGGTACATAAACGATTACTTTCGTGCTTTTCACATATTAAAAAGATTTTCTCAGTGCCGCGGTGAACAATACCGAAACTAATTAGCGTGCCAAGAAAGTGGTCCGTTAAATTACCGTACGATTTCTCCGCTTAAAAAAGTATTATTGTAATTTTCTTGAAATATCGGATGATATATGCAGGCTCAGATTTTGCTTTATTTTTTACAGTGTACTCATTTGAGAGAAATTGTTAAACATAAACTTGCATCGACGCCTCTCGGTGGAATTTTCCAAATTTTTAAATTACTAATTTTTAATTAAAAAGTGCATAAAAGATGCCAAGTAGAAAAAATATCAAAAAACTCGTTCATAAGATTAATATGGCACTCGTCCATTATAAAACTCCCGGCTTCGTCGGCCGTTTTATAAACTTGAATTCGTGCCATAAAATATGCCTTATTGAACTGATTCTTTAATTTACTATTTTTTTCTACTTCGTATATTTTATACACTGTTTAATTAAAAATTTGCAATTTTATACTTCGGGGAATTTTACATGGGTTGGTTGACAATTGTCGAAATTGAAATTTCGATTTTCAAATGCAATTATCCCGGACAACAATCGGCGGTGAAAATAATTTTCAGCAAAATATTAGAGATGAATTGAAGTGCTCAAAACACATCCAACGTAACGACGATTAATGTTTACAATAATTGGGGAAAGCTAATTTAAATTAGAAAAATTGTGTTGGTGTTTACTTTGACGTTTGACATGATATTTCTGATCATGACATACCACCCTAGAAAAACTAAATTACACTAGTTCTATTATGAAACTCAAACAGCTCTTAAAGCACTCGATTGGGTGCTTTAACAGCTTTGTTATAGACGCGAAGTAGAAAAAAGATATTAAATGTATCTTTTGTATCGTATGCGTTGTGAATTGAGAACTTAATCTCAAAACTAACTCAAGGTGAAAATGTTTATACACTGTAACGAATTTCAAAGTGGCTTACGCAGACTCGTCAGATTTATTTTTGTGATTGATGATGTGTTATGATGCTGCAAAACACGAAGACATTGAGATTTACCTTTCAAGATTATGGGTTAATGAAACATGTTAGATTAGGACATTGAACTCCACTCATCTAAAAAATTATCAATCTGTAGAGGATTAAGTCAACGACAAGCTAGCTTAATACCATGAAAATGAGCATTTAAGACGAATAGCTGGACATGATGTTGCCAACAGGTCTACACCAGAAATACAGTCTGATGACAATGACAATGGAAAGATCTGTCATCAAAATATCATGATACAGTAAAGATCAAACTGTTACAAGCAGTCAAAAAAAGAAAAAGCTTACAATGAACACGGTCAAATTAAAGGGAACTGTGTAAAGAAGAGGAAGTCGGTGTGGCATCGAATAAGACACTTGAAAGGAGTAAGTTTTAAGGACTGTCAGTTCATACCAAGAAGAAAAACACTTCAGCAAACTGTTCCTCTAGTCAAAGTTCCATGCGAAAAAACAATTAAGAGTTAGTTCATTCCGATTTAGCGGGATCGATAGAAGTGCCATCTTAGGACAAAGTCGTTATTTCAAGATATTTATGGTGATGCTACTTGGGGTATTCCTCTAATGTTGAAGAATGTGACAAATTCGTCGAATTGAAGAAGATGACTGAAAACGAAACTGAAATAAAAATCTTAACTTGAGGTCAGATAATAGACGAAACAACTGCACCCTTTAACAAAATAGTTGTTCAGAAATATTGATCAAAACTGTTGAAGAGAAGTCAAGATGTTGCTGTTCCACAAGCGTTTTGGGCTGGGGAGGTAAGCACTTCACTAACAGAGAACAAAGATTTGGGCAACGGAAGGACTCGAATTAAACCAAAGATATCGTATCTTAGACTATTTGGTTGGTTTCTTTGGAACTATAGGCATTGCCAAAGAGAATCGCAAGAAGTTCGGCTTGAAATCTAGAAAATGTGTTCGTATATTAGTGGGATTGTGTGAAAACAGTACAGAGTACAGCGTACAGAATGTGAGTTCTAGAAGTCAATTGATGAGGCAAATGTTGAAACTAAATCTTGATCTGTTCCATGCACCGAAACTAATGAATGTGGCCTGACAGTGCGATAGTTCGTTAGATTGAAGAAGATATTATAACTAGCAAAGAATATGCATGCATTGGAAAATGCACTTCTTTGGCAGAAAGTGAACGTCTTCAAGATTCGTTCGACTTCAAGGACGCTATGCCAAGAGATGATGCGATTTTGTGGAATCAAGGTATCAAAGAAGAATTGGAAGGCATGTCGATACTCTACCAGAAGGAAGATGCTTTTTAAAAGCAAACGAAACAAGGGTGTTAAATAAAAAGCCAGACTATGGTCAAAGGATTTCATAAAGTTATTAATTAAGAAGAAGCGTATTATCTGGGAGGTACTCTTCTCTGAGATTGTTCTTCACACTTGCGGCGAGAATGAAATAATAATACCGGGTGACTATAAATGATTGACATTTTTGCGTTAGGTTGGCAATGATTTTTAACTCTTCCATTGGGAACACTGATTTACAAATTTGAAATTGTCAAATGCCCATGTCAGAATAGTTTTCAAAATGGTTTTTACAACTGGAAGATCTTTTCGATCACTCGCTGTAACCATTTTCTCCGTTATTTGTCACTTTCGTTCGCTATTATTCAGTATGTTACACTTTTTGACAATAATATTCTAACCTGAAAAGTTAATAGACATAAATCATGACGACAGTTAATCTGGTACCAATTCCTCACTGTTGCCAATCACCTAAATTTAAGTCAATCATTTATAGTCACCCAGTAGAATGGAATAGAAATAGATCAGCTAGATGCGGTAACTGCCTTTGTATGAGGTGTGCTGAAATGAGAGATGTACCTTCTCAGGCTACAGAAGAATGTAAGTAAAAGGAAAAGTTATTGATATTTGTTATTGAATGGGAAACTGGACGAAAAATTTCGCAAGTTTCAAAAAGTTGCAGCCGGTCTTGGAATTCAAATTCAGATGCGACTCCGATGTTGGCGAAGGATAGGAGTCCAAAACATCTGAAGAAAAGGAAGTAGTGAAGAGATTGCCGTATCGACGACTGCCTGCCCAAGTTACAAGACCGGACATTTTGCAGCAAATTAAACTCTAATCTCGGAAGAACACATTTCAGCTCTGTGAAAAAAGTTTAGATATGCAAAAGGGATGAACCAACAGTGGCACTGTCGATGGGTCTGAGCGAAACTGCAAGAAATTCCATGTGGTTTGTTAAAAGGAGCTGGATCCGGAATGTGATATTTGAATTAGTTTTGAGATCAGTTGTGATTAGTTCCAGGACCAAACATTTATACATAATATGAGACATCACAAAAAATCTTACTTGGAGTATTGAATTTGAAGAATACAGAAACTAAAAATGGCAGGTTTTGACCAAACTGGTGGCACCAAAGAAGCGTCGTCTATAAGCGTAGAATCAGTGACACCGCTCTTGGAATTCGCATTACCAAAGAGAGAAACAACAACTTGTTGACGATGGACCAAAATAATTAAATCGGAAACATGTTCGAAAGTTGTGGTCATTTGATAGACGCGATCCCGATGAACCCTAACAAGAAGTTGACGAAAGATACCTGTCTATCAACTGAAGAAATAGAGGAAGCGAAGACAACTCCTGCTGCTCAAGTTACAAGACCGGATAGCCCCACATATTCAACTCTAATCTTGCAAGAACGCAATTCCACGAAAAATGTGTTAAGATTTTTAAAAGGAACTATGAAGAGATAACTTATTTTTGACAATAAAGAGGCCGTGTTTGGACGACGGAAGATCTGTAACTGTAACTTGGTTACGTTCGGTGGAGCTCAAAAAGACAATTAACAGCTCTGAGCGAAACTGCAAGAGAACCCATATGGTTGACGGGTTTGAGAAAAGAGCTGGATCCGGAATGTGATATTTCAGTTGGTTTTGAGTTCAATCAAAACACGCTGACAATCAAAGTACAGGTCAATTGGACAGGTGTAACGAGGAAGAATCGTACGCGTATTTGTGAAAGCATTCAGGAACTGAAGAAATGGATTCAAAATACTCCAAGGAATCACTTTGAAAACGATTAATATGTAGCAAAGCGTCAGCCCTGAGTTGGAGAAATTTGAAGTTCTACCTTGACAACCGTTTCGGACTCATATCATATACAGAGTCATTATAAATTATTGTAGTCGAAGTGTGATGTGCGGTGTTACCGGTCCATATGAACATATTTGTAATCTAGGGACTTTTGCAACCGAACTCCATTTACTGTACTTTTTTGTTGTTTTCGCCGTTTATTAAAAATGTACACGTCACTTTTTCTTAACATTTTAGCGGAGAACGGTGCATTATCCACAATAAAGTGGCACGTAAAAAATTTTACATTAGGTTCCACAGCACACTTTGACTACAATAATTAATAATGACCCTGTATTCTTTTATTGTCTTTTTCAACAAATTCCATCTTCAGGCGCCAGTTTGGACGTCGTTTGGGCATCTTGGATAGTTTCTGTCGTTATTTGTCATATGCCAAAAGGCTACACTGTAAAAACTCAAACAAAAGCTACATTCCATGGACTGCTGTAAATCCCTTTACAATTTCCTGAATTCTGGAAAAGTTAATTTCATGTAAAGAAGTTATATTACCAAAACCCACGTCTTTTAGAACGTAATCACCGAATGAACGTCCAATATATCAGGAACTTATTTTTATGCAAGCTCTAATGACTCGCTCCATAAATCAAGCTTGCTGCTAAGTAATTCGGGGCGGAATTTCCCTTGGAAAAGTATTTCAGGGTAATTAAAGCGGAGTTTACACAGAGCGATGGAACGAAATTAACTCAAAGGAAAACAATTTTTAATGCAAAAACTTGTTTGTGTCTTTGTAGTGATCGAGAATGGCCTGATGGGAATCCCTTGGCCTATGCTCTCCAATTTCGTAGGTAATAAACATTAATTCAAGCTGGAGGTGCTGCGAGTAATTTTAATTAAATGTCGTCAAGTTGGCCGACTTGCCAACTAGTTATCCGTGTTGGTAACAACGATAGTTGGGTAAAACTGCCAACAGTTTTAAGTTGGCCATAAAAGCTCGTTAATCCTGCAAAAGCTCACCTGTTCACGTCCACGTCGGTCGATTCCAAGATGGTGCGAGCTTTTTCCAAATGTCCGTGCTCCACTGCGGCGAAAAGCGCTGCAAATCAAAAGAAAACGTTAATTATGTCCTCGTTACGCTTTTCAGAATCGCAAGCCGTTAAGTAAATTTGTGTGTCGCTGCCAACTTAAAAGAAAATCAATCGGAAGTTATGGATCAACCTTTTCGTTTTGTTTTAATGGAACGGCGCGGTTTATTATTCTGGAGACGTTCGATTTGCGCGAATTTCCTCGATTTTAAGGAAGCGAACAGTTATGGAAATTTGCAGGCGACTAGTGCAGATGAAAGTTGGCGCAAATGCAGAATAGTAAAACTTGGAACTCATCCTGGGTCTCATCATAACTTGGACGTGAGTCTGGAATCGGTTTTGTTTGAACAGAAAAATACGCTGTTATAAACTTTGCACCGCAAACGTGTCTCATAAGCAATTGCCATCCTTTTCATTAATTTGTGCAAAATAAACTAATTTCTTCAAATTACGATTTAATTGGCGTGCCCTGCGAGCTATTTGGTTTTGCTAAAACCGCTCTAATTGATCTTGGAAAACTTTTACAGCCATCGCAATTCCCTTGATTGCTTAAATTCAATCAATTCGCCACTCTCAAAAACATTTCAATAAACTGTTTTATTTTTCATTCTTTGCAGCAATTAATCCACCCACCCACTACGACATTCATACAAGGCTGAGGAGGCCATGGAACCTAGTTTTTTTTCTACTTTTACAGTGTAGAGTTGACGCCACCGAATATGCGTTCTATTGTACAGTTAATTTCAAAATTATAGAGTACACTTAATTTTGTACAGTGTAAAACTTGCGAAATGTCAATGTCACTTTTGACAAACAAAATGCCTAATCTAACCTAATAATAATGAATATATTAATATTAAATATGTTGTTTATTAAACTCCTATAAATAAAGTTATATTTTCATGAGTAACTCTTTTTTCTTTTAATTTGTGATTAATAAAACAGGCATACATCTAACTTACCTAACCTACGAGTAAATAAAACATATGACGTCGAAATTTCAAACGGGCATGTTTACCTATAATGTTTACATGTGGAAAACACTGTAATAATTGATTTTTGAAGTGTACTCTATAATTTTGACCCATTAATTAATTAATTAACCCAAATTTGGGCATTAAATCAGTGGCGGCTTAAATGTGTCAGATTTGATAGTTTATGTCAAACCTCTTACAAATACTTCTCATTCTATCTAACTACTAGGCCAGTCAGACAACGCATTGAAAAGGTCTCAAATGAGAATGAATTATTGTTCAAAACTTATAAAAATCATATCAATATTTGTTTTCTTTGAGTATTTAAAAAATAAATTATATCTGGATCTCGCAATACTTATTTCTATTACGCCACCGATCAAAGTCTGATTTACTTATCGAAAATTTGTTGCAATTTCCAGTAGAAACTCGTTCATGTTTCGGCGGCGCGGATGGTTACAAAGGCAAATGACTTTTGACAGAAATTAGACAACAATAATATTCACAAATTAATGCTCAATGGTAAAAGCGTCGCCTGGACATGACAGAAAATGTATCGTGTTTGAAACAGTTGCCAACAAAGGACATAACCTCAAATTATTCCAAACCCAAAGTCATATATTCTACACTCTAATAAATTTGAAGTGGTTCCATGGTCCACGCCATGCACGCAGGTTATTTATCGCTGCGCCCAGTTCAAACCGGAAAAAACCCAAGAGGGATGTTCCCGATTATTTGTTAGTGGAAAGCTTTTAGTTGTTAGTAGCCCTTACCGTGCAAATGTATGTTGACCTTAGCTAAACGCTCGAGACGCTGCTGCATCAATTTCGCCTCTTTTTTACTGGGTTTGTGGCCCACTGGGGGTAAATTCGTAGGGAGACTCGCCACCTCCATCTCGGAGCCGCCCGCCAATAAGGGTAGTTCTAACAAAAATAAAAAATAAAATAAACCAAAATAAACGGGACGAATTTCTCATTACAAGAAACATGGAAACACAGCAGCCACGCAGATGACGCGCTTTTGAGGAAAATGAGTCACGGCAAGTTTCTTGCGGCTTTTCCTAAACTTTGTAGGTTCGTGGTCCGCGTCGTTACAGTAGATAAACGAATAAATAATGCAAGATCCATTGCCAGACAAAGGTACAAAAGCAATTTGCTCATAAAAAACGGATAATGGAGTCACGGAAATTTTGTTGGGTCATCTCGATTCGCTGTGGTTTTGTCATTATTTATTAATGTTCCGACGTGCTGTAATAACAATAAGATATAAAAAATTGTTAACAATGCCCGAAACGATGGAATTAGTGACGGTGTAAGATAAAAAAAGCTTAAATCACGAGCTAATACTACTAGTAGAAGTCCATCATAACGCGAAAAATAACAGCAGCCACGTAAGCCGTGGAAACACTAGAGTCGTTAGAGTGTAAAATATTTGAGATCTTGAAAACAGTATCGGATACGATAGATACATGTTGTGTTTTTGGCAACGGTTTCATTTCATGTTTTCTTTAACAAATTCTAATTTAACCTCAGATAGAAGGTACTTTGACCTGAGCCAATTATTACTTGACAATTTCTGTCATATGTCAAAGATCTACACTGTAAAAATAAAACAAAGGCTAGATTTAATGGTGTTCCAAGTCTCAGTTTTTGTAAAAATGATAAAAACGAATATCGATTTCTTGGATCCAGATCAGCCAATAATAGACAAAAGTTCACCAAAAAATACGACCGAATCAGAAAAAGCTAGGACATATCCAAAGAACACGTTTGACATTACTGGCGTTAAAAAAATCATTCAGAGAAAGCCATGGAATCACTGGAATTCGTTAAAGTATAGAAAATGTAGAACTACTAAAAAAAAAATACAAAACCTTGATTCCATGAACTGCTTGTGCGTTCTTTTTATTAACTGATGATTTGGGAGAGCGTCTCTATCCGCGCGTTCGTTCATTTGAACATTTGTTGGACATATCCAATAGTTGGAGAGGTTTTAGCGAACGAGTGTCGATGCATAATTGGGACGAAACAGAATCATAGGCAGACGAAAATCAGTGGACTGCACTTATCTTTCAAAATGATAACAGAGGGTGGAATTGGTAAAGAAAACGTGTAATGTATTTTATCCGAAAATTTTTGACCACTACACTAATAAATTTCATATGTAGCCCCTCACGATATGATTTGACATAACAATGCGGCTCAAACTTTCAGACTACCCTCGTAGTGTTGTCAGCTGGTACGAAGAAGGTGAAGACGGTTTCATCAGACGGGACGGTGATGGACCCCATTTTAAAAGTAAAATAGCCACATAATTGTGTTCGTGGAATTGAAAAATATAAAACAATAACAGCGTCGTTGCTACTTGACGAGATGAAAGCAGACATTACGACCGAAATACCGCGTCTGAAGAAGAAAGTGTTCCGTCAAGGCAACGCAACTGCTGCTCACACTTCCAAAATTCGCAAATTGCACCAATTCATCTGTAACTTCTTCTTGTTTCCTACTCTCGAAGGACCTAACTTTCATTGAACGACGCAGAAAATAAATTTTCAAAATTCGCTTTTCTAGAAACTAGGCGAAATAATATTATACCACTATTAGTTTGTTTATTCAAAATCATGCGTTTACTATGTAAAAAAATCGGAAACATTTGTCATATTTGAAAGGCGCGACGTACGTGAGGGCACCAATCGTGGTACAAAATTCAAATTTACTAGACGCGCGAACCAATGAGGATGTCCCCCAAGTGACGTCACAACGAGGCGGTAAATGGGTTTGAAATGTTAGCAAAAAGTGCAATTTATGGTACGCCTTATTATCTCACAAAACATCTGTATCAAGCAACAGAAGAGGTTTTAGGGCTTAATACATACATACAGTCTACAAGATTTTATAGTTGAATTCGTCAAATTCAATTGATGGGGACGACCCCATTGTCAACACAAAATTGCACAAGCGACTTCATCTTTCTGTTGTCGCTTGGCCAAGACCGAAATCGACATCTGGAGATGGAATTTATTAAAACAAAGATACAATGTATCGTATCCGAAACGGTTGTCAACAGCCCAAAATCACATTTTTCTATACTCTACCAAATTTCAAAATGCTTCCAGGTGCACGTTCTTCTGAAGAGTTATTTATCATAGTCATGGATCATCGTGCATCTGTTGGGATCAAAGATCGAATTCAACAAAAGAGCAAAATTTCGCTTACTGAGCTCGGTACATGACCAAAACGCGATTTCGTCGTTTCATAAATGCCCAAAAACGGCAATTGCATTTTACGCCATTTGTCAAAAGCTAGGATACTTGCCAAAAAACTATGGGTCTACACAATGTTGAATTTTTCGAAGCGACCATTCCTAGCTCTAACGTGAGAGTGTGTTAAATGAGAATAAAGAGCCCCTTTAATAATTAGAATGCGCAAACACAAACCGAGGCTCAGCAAGCCATGGAAACTAGATTTTGTTTAATTTTTTAGAGTGTAGGCTTTTAACATTGGCATATCATGACATGTGACATGACTGTCAATGGACTTTGTCGAAGAAGACGTTCAATGCATCTTGTCTTCAACAGGGACCTCAGTTTCAAATATCTCCAACTCAAGATCAAAATTTGTACTATCAAACGTCGAAGTTATTCCATGCAAGCAACCAATCGAATGGCTTGAAAAAATATTGTGCGCCTTTTATTTTCGACATTCAATTCTTGATTTTCTTCTCGTCATGTTGAATTTCTAAGTCAAATGTTCAAAACTTTTCATACCGCCCTGGTACCGAATCATTATTCCTGAACTTGTTGTTGCAGTAACTCTAATTGTATTGTTTCCTAAATTCTCGTTCTTTTAGGCTTTTATTTACATTTAAAACGGGCGATGTTACCTTCAGTACATAAAACTCACCCCTGTCGTTTTTTTTTTAAATTAGATTACGACTGTTTTAAGGCAAAAGCGATCCCAGACGGTAAATCAATAAAAAAGAGGCTTATTTTTATTCGGAGCTGAACGATATAGCAATATAAAATTTAATGCGCCCCCGGTCACATTTCACTTTTATTTTCACTCACGAATTAAGCCCTCGAGCCAGCGGTAATTAATTAAAGCAGCTCCAACTTTTCCTGTTATTGTTGCCGTGCTAAAACAATTGTAAATTATATCGTTAGGAGCGGACCGGATACCTCTTCAGCATCCCCAATGAGAAAAATCGTCGGAATTGAATAATGACGACGACAAGGCGTTTTGCCCAATTGAGTCGGCGTTTCTCACGCAATGAACTTATTTGGTGGGAACAACATTTTTCTCCTTCATTCCGCAATCAGCAATTAACAATTCCGACCGCTAATTGCCCACGCAAATGTAAATTTCCTCAGACCTGCGACGCGCTAACCCACTTTGGTAATGAGACAAACACCGTGTATACATTTATCTATGCAAATTAGCTCCTAGATATGGGTAAAGCGGACCAAATTCACCTGGATTGCGGAGACTAATTCAATTTTCGAGGAGGGCGCGTCCGTTTTGGAATAATAAACGGCTTGGAAAAGCCGCGGTAATCGAAAACCTCTATAATTCGATGAGGATTCCGCGATGAACTGCAGCGGCTTTCATTTGCATTTCTATTGCGTCCTTATTGCAAGATGCTGCGCTATTTTATATTTGCTGCATCACGTCTGATATATGAGCCGCGTTTGTAAAAGTGGAAGTTATGAAAGTTTCGTGATGCCGCTGAAATTATGAAAATTCATATTGTGTGCGAGTAATACGCTAAAACTGTTCACGGCGAGGTGGCTTTTTTTTCTTGGTTCTGGCCGCATCTGTGTTGTGCTAAGAAGTTTGTTTTAAGATCACATCAAATGTGAGTTTTTTTCCTCTCATATTCATCAGGATCCCTTTACGTATGCTGGTTTACAAGTAAAAAGTGATGGTTACTAGTTCATCGCGAGTTATGTTGCTGTGCAAGTAGAAGCTCCTCGTACAGAATGAGCTTGGGAGTATGTAAATAGGGCTAAGGTGATGCCACCTGCAGAAAGGATAAGAGATTGTGAAACATTGCAAGATGCGTGGCTCAAACTTGAATCAATTTATTCGTAAATGGACCAGCAAAGCGTCTGGATGATGGTGGTGAGGTGAAGGACATGGCGAGGTTTTTCGATATCGTTGATAAGCTAGAACGCTCGAATTTTCATATTTTGCTTCCATCAATGTGCGTTAGAGATGCAGGACGAGCTACCAAGAGCATAAGTGCTAAAAGCGACCGAAGTTCAAAAGCCAGACTCAGGAAAAGTCCAAAGAAAGAAAAAGGTACTCCTAAAATTTGCAGAATCAAATGCTTTAAACATAAATCCCATACAAGTTCTGTAAAGAAGTCAAGAAACATTCAAAGGAAGTCTTCGCAGGCGGCAAATAGAGTTAATGACCAAGGACCATGACGAACGTGGCTTTCGGATAGTGGTTGAAGTCTCTTGATGATTTCTTCAGTAAAGGCTAAATCTCACAAACCAAAGTTCACCAAAAGTGTATCATCAACACCTAGAGTTGAAAAGTGCATTGTCGTTTTGTCACTATTGAAAAATTGTCGGGATGTGAAGTGTGCATAAAAGGAAAGGAATAAAGATCGAGTAGCATGTGCACAAATACTGAGAATTATATGCTCTGATACTGGTTAATTTGGAACAGAATCCCCGCATGGCACAATATATTATGTAACTTTTCTAAATGACGGTGGTGCAAGCTCTATTTCTTGAAACGAAAAAGTGATGGATGCGTTGAAACTTTACCAAAGACGCAGAAGATAAAGAGCATGCAATCAGATGACGGTGAGCAATGACAATTATACTGTGAATCGTGGCTTTAAGCTAAGATTGGCAATGTCTCGTACTCCTGAGCAGAATGGAGTGGCTGCTCGAATAACCGGACTTTGTTGGTCATGATCAGATTGTTGTTGCTGCAGTTTGGTTTGGTCTGAAGCTGTCATCTACCTAACTAGTAGAGCAGCAGACGAGGACGACCAAGGAAACAATTTCAGTCGATAAGCGAGACCACGAAGTTTGAGGACAGCGTTGACAAAGATAATGTCGGAGGAGAAGATGTTCTTGTATACTCGAAGTCGAAGGACTTTGCAAACATCGCAGATGATACATTGAGAAGTAAAGTGTCTAGGAAATGGAAGAACCTGTTCATGTCTAATCTTGACAGTCTCGAGAAAAGACAATTTGGACATCGTCAAAAATATTGATAGAATATGTTTGGGTGTCGTTAGGTACTACCAGATCAACCCGTTCCTGATGGTAACGTGGAAAGACCCAACGCTCTTATGATACCCAAGGGATATACTGATATTATCGAATGAATTTGATTTAATTCAGAAGCACAATTATTGAAAACATTACAACTTTTATTAGCTGTTGCATTTCAGTTTGGTCTGAAAGTCTGAACGTGGTGACGACTTTTGGTAACTAATGAATCATTAGTTGGATATACAGACACTGATTAGGAAAGATGTATCGTAGATCATCATCTGTGCTCAGGATATGCTTATTTGCAAAGCGGAGCCTCGATTACATGAAGATCTTCAAATCCGTCTTCAACAGAAGCTGAATATATGTATATCACTCTAGCGGAGGCCGGAAATAAGCAATTTACCTTAGTTTAAAGTGGCCCATCATATGTGAGTTTTTCTGTCTCATATTCACCAATTTAGTAATAAAACCATTTAATAAAATAATTTTATACTGCACGAAACCGTGCCCGTTCCATATTTAGTCACACACAAAGCGGCGGAAACCATTCAAATATTTTAAGTTGATAAAATGAAAAAAACATTTGGTAATCGTTTTTAGGCTAAAATTAGTTTGGTGCGCTTTAAAGGATATCCGTACGGCCCCGAAATATGCATTTTTATGTTTTTTTAGTTCAAAAATTCAAGGTTTGACGTAAATTAACGTTTAAAGTCATGCGTGGGACGTTAATTGGCTGAATATTTGATCCGCGTAATATTATAAGATATTGACAATTTTTGGTTCACAATTCCTGTCAAATGTCATGATTTTAGTGTCTAAAGATATGACACAAAAGCTAGATTCCATTGCTTCGTAAGAATAATTTGTTTGTACGTAACGAGGCCATGGTACAATACTTTGAAATTCAGTAGAGTGTAGGACAATGTTTGAGTTCTGTGTCGGATACAACATATTTTGTGTTTGTTTTAACAAATTTCAAGTCCAAGCGTCGGTTGAGATCATACCTTGGACAAAAAACAATAGAGGTGTCCCAGAGCTGGGGGAAGTAAGATCACTCTAACATTAAAAAAGATATTGAGATGCGGTTTTTGACAAAAAATACAATACATTTAAGAGAACACACTGAAAATATCTGCTTATATACAGGGTGAGTCATTAGTGAGGGATCGGTCCATAACTTCTAATTCATGTAAGATACAAAAAAATTTTAAAGACAATTTGTACACCGTTTGTCAGGCTGCACAACCTAAAAATATTTTCACGTATACAGGTTGTTCCAAAACTCATAATTGCTACACAACTTTGTTTTTTCAAATATAACTACCAGTATTTTATTTCACCATTACAACCCCTTTTCACATAGATTTATGGTGATATAAGAAATTTTACATTCTGAATCACCGTTATCAAATTATCAATTTTTTTTCACATTTTTTGTCATTTACAGAGATTCACTTAAAAATTTACTGAGAGGTTGTTTTAGCAGCTAGAAGGCTTAAGTTTGATACAAATATGAAGAAAGGATTGCTCTTTACGCCCGATGTGCAAAATATCATTTTTACTATACAGGGTCTGCAATAATTCATGTTAAATTATACTATTTTTAAATACGCATAACTTTAGTTTTTTAAATAGCACCCCCTATATTTTTGTATGCGATCGAATGCGTCTGGACTCTGGCTACGTTTTTTATTAAGGTTGTTCTATAGCTAAAATTTTTAATTTACGAGATATTTGATATTTTTGGCTGTGATACAGATTGAGCCGGAATAAGGCAGATAGTGTGCCATGGAAATTATGGAAATCATTATAACTCACATTTCAACACCGCACAGTTGTATCATCACCGACTTGTCATTTAATTATCCATTCCATTATTCACAATTAATTCGATTTTACAAGAACAAATCGATATGATTTATTGTCTGGAAGAAGGCGAAATAAATCCTTTGCTTGCGGCAAGAATTTACGCTCAACGTTAAATAAATCAACAAATAAACATTTAAAGAAATAAATATAAAAATTCAATAAAGTAAGCTAAACTAAATAATATATTCAATGTTGCGGCCACCTCTCTGTGCACACTTTCACGCGGTGGGTGAATGATCTTCCAATTTTTCGTAAAATTTGCTGGCAAACGCTTCTAAATGCATTTTAGATTCTTATTTTCATGTTCTCTTTGGTTGTTTCGCTTAATTTCAGACAATAAATCAAATCGATTTGTTCTTGTAAAATAGAATTTATTGTGGATAATGGAATGGATTATCAAATGACAAGTCGGTGACGACACAACTGTGCAGTGTTGAAATGTGAGTTAAAATGATTATCATGGTTTTCATGGCACACTATCTACTTTATCTTGGCTCAATTTGTATCACAGCCAAAAATATCAAATATCTCGTAAATTATAAATTTTAGCTATAGAACAAGCTTAATAAAAAACGTAGCCAGACTACAGACGCATTCGATGGAATACAAAAATATAGGGGGTGCCATTTCAAAAACTAAAGTTAAGCTTATTTGAAAATAGTATAATGCGACATGAATTATTGCAGACCCTGTATAGTAAAAATTATATTTTGCATCGCTGGCATAAAGAGCAATCTTTTCTTCATATTTATACCAACTTTCAGCCTTCTAGCTGCCAAAACAACCTCTCAGTAAATTTTTAAGTAAACCTCTGTAAATGACAAAAAATGTGAAAAAAAAATTATAATTTGATAACGGTGATCCAAAATGTAAAATATCTTATATCACCATAAATCTATCTGAAAGGGGGTTCTAATGGAGAAATAAAATATAGGTAGTTCTATTTGAAAAATCAAAGTTGTATAGCATGCGGTAGTTTTGGAACCCCCTGTATACATTAAAATATTTTTAGGTTGTACAGCCTAGGAAACGGTGTACAAATTGTATTAAAAAAATTTTCCTATCTTACATGGTTCAGGAGTTATGGACCGATCCCCCACTAATGACTCACCCTGTATAGAATGTCCAGATACAGAGTGGCGCATCAAAGTTTTGTTTTTTTAAATGATACACCCAGTATATGACGCTATATTCGAATTCCTTATAAAAAATATCTATACTTTGTATAACCCTATTGTCGACCTAACTTCAGTTGTTTTGCTATTATTTCTTTTCTGAAAAATCGCTGTTCTCAAACCAATAAGAATTTTGGCTTGAAATTTTGACATAAATTTTTTAATAGCGTCTAGTTTATAGTGGTCAAGTCAAATTTTCAATTTTAATAATTTGGTATACAGGATGGCTCATGAACGAAATTGTTCAATGAATCGAATTTTTCAATTGGAACGCCTGTATATTTCGGTATCAATCGATCACATTTTTAATAAGCTATCCAATGACGTCCTTATCACTCATCATTTTTCAATTTCTTAATAACGTATTTTCCAAATTATCGACATTCCACTATTAAATCATATCATTAAACGTCATCGAAAATGTAATCGATAGATACCAAAATATACAGATGTGTTCCATTTGAAAAATTAAATAAATAATTTGCGTTCTTTTAAAATTTTCTGTTAACATATTAAACCAAAATTTACATTGGTTTGGGAGCAGCGATTTTTCAAAGGGGCTTTTGTTAGCTTAAATGTTAAATAATAAGAAGAAAACTGAAGTTAGGTCCATAATAGGTTATACAAAGTACAATTATTTTTAGACAAGGAATCCGAAAATAGCGTAAAATTATGGGTGTTCCATTTAAAAAAACCTAACTTTGATGCGCGACTCTGTATGTGGACAATTGTATATAACCGCATCTCAATATATTTTTTAATTTTAGAGTAAATAAGAATAATAGTTAATTCCCCGCAGCGCTTGCGATTTTTATAATTGCAATTTTTTTCTGGTTTCAAAAATATATACATTTTATATGATTCTTAAATTCCTGAAAAAAGGATAATGTGAATAATTTTAAACTGTCAAAAATCTCTTTTGTTTTCAAACGACACACGGAGTTTTTGTTGCGGCTGATCCGAAGATTTCTTCCAGACAAATTGTAGATTCGATTGTCGAATTTTTGGTGGATCCGTTGAAACACTCTAGCATGTTCAAAATTCAAAAAAGATTTTGACAGTTTAAAATTTTTTTGCCCACTTGGTTGGTAATGTAACAAAAGAAATCATTTGGTTTCCACGGCCCACTACATAATAAATGTAAATACTTTTTCAGGCATTTTCAAAATTTTCATAAAAAATTTATATATTTTTTTAATTCTGAAAATGGCGTTTTTAAAAATACAATCGTCTTCTATTCTATTATTTATATTAAAAAAGAAATTGATTTCATTATTGATCGTTTTATTCTACGTAAAAATGTGCTTATATAATGTTTTATTTCAAGTTAATAACATCAATAATATAAAAGTTAGGAAGGTTTCGTCAAAATGTCAACTTTGCTTATACTCGAAAACGAAAGATAATAATAGCGAGGTGCGGTTTCCACCAAAATAAGTTTATCAAAAATCGATCTCGAAAGTTCATTACTTTCCGACATCTCCTATAGGGCCATCGAAAATGAACCATGTACACTGTAAAAAAAACAAAAGATAGATTCAGTGGCATACTGAGCTTAACTCTGATCAACTGGCCGCGTACTCTTTGTTTTTATTTCTTGTTACGAAACTGATGGCGAAATAGTCAAAACTAAGTTAGCTCAAACAAACAGATAAGATAAAGGTTATCGGCGAGTGCGGTGTAAGAACTACATTTCTCAATTGCACCGCCAGGATGAGTAATTTCTAGAATCGCAACAAAATGGAAAACGTATAATTTCACGCTTTCCAGAAGATCACATTCATGATTTCATTGGAACCCATAATAATGTCGCAACAACTTCAACAGTACCATTAACCCGAATGTAAACGACAAACGTTTTGCTTTAACAAAACAAGCCAAACTTATTACCATATCTCGCATGGGCGTATTTGACGCAACACCACTCGCTCGGATTTGTACCTACTCGCAGAATTCCTCAGGCTGTTCTTCCTCCTCGAAGACGTCATCGACAGTCGGAGCGTGTGTCTGTTAAAACCGTTTTGTCTGTAATCATATCCGAATTCTTGAAACCGTCCTTGACGTTGACATTCCATTCCGTCCGGTTGCAGACTGATGGGCTCGCAGTTCTCCTTGATGGGAATCTGGAGGATTTGCGCGGCTTTGGGCGCCACCACCGCCGGCGGACTAGTCACAACTTTGTCTTTCCTTGCGCTCTTAAACGGCAGCTTGACTTTCTGCTCGAGCTTCACCATCGGCGTCTTCAGAATAGTCTCCACTTCCGGAATCACCGAATACTCGTAGTAGCTCCTGGGGTAGTCCTGGAGGCTCGACATCGACGGCGTCTTCTGCATGGCGTCGCCGGTTTTATGGCTCAACAACCTGGACCCGATGAATCTCAGCGAGGCCCTCACCGACTTCGAGCGTTTCAAATGCGGCGTTTTGCGCCGTTCCGTTATTAAATCTGCCATTTTTCGGTTCGGTTCGTTCGACGTTTTCTTTACTTTACCCATCACAAGAGGCAACGAACACGAGCACTAGGTCCGACACGCGTCTCGCGGCTTTCACTGCGCATGGTTGACTGGATTTCAAATTACAAACAGCTGTCTGTTTTACGATGAATGTTGCTTCAAGAAGGGGACGGTTGTGTGAAATACGCTACCAAATAGGAGAGGTGGCTCTTAAGCGTTGGCACATAAAGTCCAAGCTCGTGGAAAGGCCTTCCAAGCAGGTAAAACGAACCGACTATTTGTGTGTAGTTCTGTGATTTCACTTTTTACGCCTTTGGTGCCAACAGTGCAAACATTTTACTACGCTATTCGAAGCTGTTATTTATTTTTATATTTTCGCGCGCTTTCAAGTGCAGTTACTTTATGACCGCCTGTATACACTAAAAATTACAGCATTTACAATGAAGGTTTCAGTTTGTCTGACACATCAAAGTCAAGTCAACCGCAGGAACTTTTTGCAAATTGCATTGCAAAAAGTTGGGTAAATAAATTAATATGATGTGCGTAAATAAATAAATATGTAATAACAGCTGCCGGTTCCGGTCCAAATAAAAGCTGTGTCAAGCACATTTGGTGCGATACGACGTTATCAAAGAAATGGGGACAAAAGAGTAGGTGTTTGTTTAGATTCATTTGGATAAATATAGAGCCACAGATTACTCCAGATGACTGACTTCATAGGGCGATTTTGTCCGGAGCTATCTCTTTTCTACACATTGAAACTAGGCGCATGACATCTTTGTCACAGATACCATGAGCAAATGTAGAGGCGCTGTAGTCGTTGCTAATATTTGTACGACCGCTAGATGTCACTACAAAAACTTTTATTAAAATTCAAATAAAAGGCCCAATATTTTTACTATTATAAATTGAACAATGTACAATTCCGTGTTTTTTGCAAAGCGTGACTGTTTCTACGCTTGTTGCTTTTTTTCTGACTAATATTTTAAAAACATCGTTTTGCTGCAATTATAATCAAGCCAGTAAATGTCAAAACTTGCTTGTATGTTGAATTTGTGAAAAATTTTAAGCGACAGATTGGTCTTTTTTACATTATTTGTGGTGTTGGTGAAAACTAAGCGGAGAAACTGCATTGTTTTCCAAAAAGTGAAGAAAGGTAAGGATGTTTTATTAATACAACAAATTCAGGAAATCTAATTACATAATTCTAGAGCGAAACTGTGGCAAGAAGCTCTAAACGTCCAAAATTCCAATCTAAAGCAAAAGTGGAGAGTTTGCAAAAAACACTTTTCGGCATCGTTAGATATTAGGCTTCATTATTCCTTATTTTTGTGTATGAATTTGCAGAAGTAAGCCTGGTTGCTCTATTTGTTGTCCGGCAAGTCTTTCAAAATTTCCATTATTATATAATAACCCCAAGTAATTAGCATATGTGTAAGTTTTACCTATCTTAGAAATGTAATTCTTAACATTTTGGGTATAATTTTGTTTAATTTAAATTATGTAATATAATAAATTGATTTTTATAAAATTGTTTGCTTGTATGACGTGTAAATAATGAAGGAATATTTTATGATTTATTCTACAAAACAATTTTTTACATTAGTTTTGTAGAATAAATCATAAAATATTCAAAATATAATAGCATTTTTACTACCTATAAAGAGAGGAGAGACTTTTTAAATTTGCCGCAAAATTTGTTCGATGCGCCATCTGAAAACTGCTACATAATTTGAAGGTCGTTAAAGGTCATTCCGCCAAAATATTTGCATTGAGTCAGTCATCTGGAGTAATCTGTGATAGAGCGTACAAATAAAAACATACGTTCAGGAGAACGTAGAAACCAGTCTTTGTCTGATGTTTTACAGTGTAGAACTCGTGACATTTGCCAGGAACTGTCAATCAAAATTTGCTGAAACTTGGAGATGGAATTTGTTCAATTGAATTGTTATTGATCTTATCCGAAAGGGTTGGGACATGTTTAAGAGGTATTGTCATAATTCTAACAGAAAATGTACACTACTTCCTGGTATTTTAATTATTTAACAATTATTTTATTGTTGTTGTTGGTGTGTTTTGGTTCAGCAAAAAGTGTATGCAAGTGTGTGCGTGGGTGTGCTTTTAGTTATCAAAAATTGGACGAATCTCACAGATTAATTAAATTTAAACATGGAAATAAGGCATATTTTCCGTCGTCACGGAGAAAGAACTGCAAGAACATTGCAAAACTAACTTTTGGGTATAATGGGCATATTATAAAATTAAAAATATAACTTTTACCGCTAGAAATAAAAATAGTGAAAATTGCCCAAACTTTCAGATTGATCAGCTTTGAACGATCTGTGTAGCGAATGATCGAGAGTTCGGAGAATTCGTTAAGTTCATTATTAGAAATGATATGCGATTTACTTCGTATTCGTATTCTTTGATATCAGAAAAGCAAACGATATCGTTGAACCACTGAATAAAAAAGACACCGGTTGATGCAATATTTTTCGAAGGGCGACTGTTGATATAGGGTTTTTGTAAAAGCAACCTTCGTATGATTGTAGATATGTACAATTGCTGGAATGTGCCCCAACGCTGCGGGGAAGTAAGATTACTCTAAAATGAAAAAATATATCGACATGCGGTTTTCGACGAAAAGTACAATCATTATAAGAGGATATAGGATACAGTGTGTCATCATACAGCGTGGCGCATCAAAGTTAGGTTTTTAAAAATGAAACACCCAGTATATTACGCTATTTTCGGATTCCTTGTCGAAAAATAATTCTCCTTTGTATACCTATGATGGACTATCTTCAGTTGTTTTCGTATTATTTGACATTTAAACCAACAAAAGCCCCTTCTTTGAAAAACTGCTGCTCCAAAACCAGCGAAAATTTTCAATTGTAATAATTTAATATACAGAGCTGCTCATGAACGCAAATTGTTCATTTAATCAAAATTTTCGAATGGAACACTGTATATTTTGGTATCAATCGATTACATTTTTGATGAAGTTTTTAATGATATGTATGATTGAATATTGGAATATCGATAATTTGGAAAATAGTTGGTTAAGAAGTTGAAAAATGATGGGTCATAAGGACGTCATTGGATAGCTTATCAAAAATGTGATAATAATAATAATAATAAGTTTTATTGCCCAACAGACGGATCCAATTACAGGACAAAAAGAGATTACAAACACAATCACAAATTAGCAAATACACATCATACATACACTAAAATAGGTATTTACTTATTAATTAAAAATAACTAAAAGAAACAATTATATAATGCAAGATAGAGAGACATAAACTAGTTTAACAACAAACAAAATAACAACAACTAAGACTATCCTATTGGTATACTCTCCAGAATTTAACTAAGTAGTTGTTTTGGTGTTGTGAAGGTCGAAATCTGAACAATTGTTTGCCCTTTCACAACATCTATGTACAGGAGACATGGCAACATTTGTTCTGGCAAACGGTATGCTAAATGTTATCGATTGATACCAAGATATACAGGACGTTCCATTTGAAAAATTTGATTAAATTAACAATTTGCGTTCATGAGCCACCCTGTATACTAAATTATTAAAATTCAAAGTTTTACTTGGGTACTATAAACTAGACGATATAAAAAAATTCTGTCAAAATTTCAAGCCAAAATTTTCATTATTTTTTGGAGTAGCAATTTTGCAAAAAAAGGCTTTTTTCGTTTTAATGTCACATAATAGCAAAACAACTGAAGTTAGGTCCATAACAGGTTATAAAAAGTATAAGTATTTTTTTAAGGAATCCGAGAATAGCGGCATATACCGGGTGTATCATTTAAAAAAACATAACTTTGATGCACCATTCTGTATCTGGACATTCTGAATATAAGCAGATATTTTCAGAGTGTTCTCTTAAACGGATTGTACTTTTGTCAAAAAACACATCTCGATATCTTTATTCATTTCAGAGTAATCTTACTTCCCCGCAGCGCTGGGACAGCCTGTATGAATGCAAGGAAAGGATTACAAACGAGTATTGTATTAAAATGTAAAGTATGCTCTAAAGAGAAGACACAATTTTTTGATGAAGAAGCATAGTCGAAAATTGTAGTGTTGTACTGTAATTTCAATAGAACTATCATGGAAATATTCAAAATCTACAAAAATGTATCTTTGAAGAACGGACAGGTTGGCCATAATTTGATTCGCTCGTTTAGATACACCGTATAATATAAAAATTCAACTATCTCAAAAACTATCCCAAAAATATTTTAGATATATTTATATCCTAAATCTAATAGTTTTAGAAATATTTATATTTTTGGGTGAATGTCTTATAACTAAACCTAGACGTTTTTAAGATAGTTGCATTTTTATATTAAGCGGTGTATCTAAACGAGTGAATCAAATCATGGACAAACCTATCCGCTCTTCAAGTTTGGTTATTTCGAATATTTCCATAATACTTCCATTGAAATTACTGTATACCGTTAGATTTATGACGAAAAATAAAGGAAAAAATTTTTTTTCCATTATCTAGTTTCAACAGTCTAAACAGAATGATTACAAAAATATAATTATTTAAAGTTTATTAGGAATATCATAAAAATAGATGATTAGTAGTTCTTCTTTGTCCCAACCGCAATCCTTCGAAACAGCACCCAAACATCGTAAAAATAACTGACTTTATTATGAAGGAGGATGAGTAAAGTTGAGTAAAACATGTAATGCGCTCTTCACTGACTCCGTACAGTTTGCTGGATTGCCAGATGTAATTGAGTAATTACAATTCTTGCCGTGGCGCCACTTTACGAACGCTTTATCGAAAGTTTACTAGTTTGCCAATTACAAGGTTTTAGATAACAATACTTCCGAAATTTTTGATCGGTTGTGTATAAAAATACATTCTTAATCATGGTAACCCCATAATTTGAGAATAATCCTGTAATTAAAAAAAACTCTTTTATTAAATAAATTTAATATCAAAGGGTTACCATGATTGTAGATAATTTTTGAAAGCTATCTGTGACAACCGCACAAAAATCGAGTGAGAAATAAAGGATGAATTTTTAAAATGCCCATATCTCCACTAGACAATCAATCCTCTTAAGTCAAGATCAAATGTTTCTACCCGAATATATTTTAACGACGCAGCCAATGCATGTTATAAAAAATATTGTTACCCAATTTTCTGTATAAACAAACTTGGAGATAATTCTTGATCGTCCTTGCGAGTTCTTGCATCGCTTCATTGCCTTGGATCGCGTTTACACCCCACATTTACGAAAAATGCACTGGACACTGACGCACGTTCATATTTTTACAATTCCTTATTAATAAATACGGAGAACTGCGTGGGAACAAGCCAACGTAATTTTCTTCATTCCGAAGGCGCAACTGTTGATTTGACACGAATCGAACTAGTAATAACAATAAACATTTCTTTTTGGCGGTAAAATGGGTTGTTGCAAATGACATCTCCAGTTTAATTTATCCTGAACAAAACGTGACACGCCGCAACCGATGTTTCCATTAATTGGATCGTTGCATGGACGAATCCGGACGGAAAAGTGTGTGGGAGCGCGGACCCATCTGGCTAAGGATTTTCCGATCCGCCTCAGGTGATAATCCCGTCATTGCCCCGATCGTATAACTGCGACCCAATTCGACCTTAAACAAGCCCTGTTTATTAAATTTTCGCGCAAAATCGAGACGCGCAATCACCGAACGTCGAGCGTGTGAGATTGATGGACACGGGAAGTGCCGGAAGAGCTGCCATCAACTAGCTTTTACACCTTAACGGCCTAAGACGTCAGGAATTGTGTTCGTTACCAGCTCAGTCATATTTAGCACAATGTAACAGTTCGTAATTGTAAGACCCACCCTTTCATGTTTAGCTGAAGAGCTGCCAGAATCTAGGGAAACAGTGAGTAGCTCCTACATTTTGAGACTTGCGACGAAAATGATATTCGAAACGAAAAACACGAATATACAAGAGATATTGGAAAAAGTTTCGGCCTAACATATGAGCGGCGGTAATATTTGAATTACCTATTCGCGGTGCAATACAAAATTTCAAATTAATGTTTTCAACATTATGCTGAGAACATCAAGAACATTCATCCAAAAAGATCGACGATTTAAAGCGTTTGAAACTGCATATTGTGGATGTCAAAAGAACCCCTGAATGGGATCCCAACTGACTCGTTAGACATGAAATAGCTTTCGATCAGAGGGTTCCCAAGATTTAAGACGACAGACTTTATCTGCCGATTTGTGACCACTGATAAGAGTTGCTTGATCATTCCACTACTGAGTCAAAACAACGATCAAAGCAATGGAGACATAGGGAGTTTTATCAATTTTATCCACTGGAAAAGTTTGAACAATTGTTTGGGATGCTACAAAGATACTGTTGACTGACACTATCAAGGATAGAATTATGCTAAGCTTGCTAAACCCATACCTTCAGGATCATCAGGTTAGATTAAATAAAAAATTATGAAATTTTTTTAGGATGCAAAGGAGATATTGTTGATGCCTATTTTCAAAAGGGTCAGTTTAGGTCAAAAGTGTTTTGGAAAGCTAAAGAGATACATACTGTTGACTGAGTAGGTACTTTAAGGTCTAAACGATAAAGGATAGTATTATGCTAAGCTTACAAATGTCAGACTGTTGATTGACTACCTTCCAAAGGATTAGCTCAGACCAAATCAAATCTTGGACTAACTTTTATTTTGGATGCTAAAGAGATACTGTTGACTGACTATTTTCCAGAAGTCCAACAAATGATAGTATTATTAGTAGTATTTTTATTTTTTGGGATGCTATGCATATACTGTTGACTGCGTACTTTCGAAAGGTTCAAACGATAAAGGATAGTATTATGATAACCTTGCTAGAGCCATACCTTCCAAAGGATCATCAGGTTAGACCTAGTGAAAAATTATGAAAAATGTTTGATATGCTAACTAAGGAGATACTCTTGAAGACTATTTTCCAGAGAGACAGTTCAGGTCAAAGAATTTTAGAATGCTAAAGAGATACTGTTGACTGAGTACTTTACAAAGGTCAAAACGATAAAGGATAGTATTATGCTAAGCTTGCTAATGACATACTGTTGATTGACTACCTCCCAAAGGATTAGCTCAGACCAGATCAAAACTTAGGACTAAACTGTGTTTGGATACTGAAGAGATACTGTTAACTATTTTCCAAAAGTCCAATAAAGAATAGTACGTATTATTAGTAATATTATTTTTTTGGGATGCTAAATATATACTGTTTATTGAGTACTTTCGAACGGTTGAAACTATAAACCTACCAAAGTATCATCAGGTTAGACCAAGTCAAAAATTATGAAAAATGTTTTACATAATCAGTTTTATACTCTCACAACAGTTATGACTTTTATTTTTTAAGATGCTAATGAGATATGGTTGACTAACTATTTTCCAAACGATAAATTCAGAGGAGGATTAAAGGTTGACTTAAATTTTTGGTATTCTAATAAGATTCTGTGATACTTCCTAAAGATATAATGTTGATTTACTCGCTTCCAAAGGGTCAGCTCAGATCAGGTCAAAAGTTATGACTTCAGTTTTTTGGGATGATAATGAGATATTGCCTGACGATTTAAAAAAAAAGTCAGTTCATATCAGGTCAAAACTTATAACTTGCATTTTTGCAATGCCAAAGACTTACTCGTAACTGACTACCTTCAAAAGGGCTAGGTCGGATCAAAAAAAGCCAAATTAGTTTTATCTTTTCGAACAGTTATGCCTTCAACTTTTGATATGTTAAAGGGACACTGTTAAATAGCTTCTCCCGAAGGGTCAGACCTCCAAAGGATAACGGGGAATATTAAGAGATCATTTGTAGGAGTTTAAATGGGGTGTAAGCAGAGAGATTTGTAGAAATCGGTAGCTTAGTTGGTAAAAGCACCCGAGCGGCAATCGATAGAATTGAGTTCAAATCCCAGTCGATACCGGCAACTTCTTCTGACCGCAACAATTTTAGAAGTGTGTCTTGGCTTCATAGTTAAGTCTAATAATTGCCATACGCTGAAGGGACAGTCAGGAACGTCAAGCCATGTAAAGTAATCAAAATCAGTTTTACTCTTTCGAACAGTTGTTAATTTAATATAGTAAAGATATAGTAAAGAGCCATACGAAAACGGATAATATTATTCTAAAGTTACTAAAGACATTCTTGTTGCTTGACTGCCTTCCAAAAAATCAGGTCAAAAGTTATAACTTCAATTTATTGGAATGATAAAGAGATACTGTTGACTGACTACCTTCCTTCCAAAAGATCAAACCATAACAGATGCGTATACTAGTTAAAATAGTAAGGTCAGTACAACTCAAAAAAAAATCTGTTTTATTCGCTCGAACAGTTGTCTTCAATTATGCTAAAGAGGTACTGTCAACTGATTCTCTACAAAAAGGTCAAACGTCCAAAGATTATAACGGAAACTTTGGAATCAATTGTAAGAGTTTAGGTGGTATGGGGACACACATATTTGTACGACCTGGAATCGGAAGACTTGAGTTGGAATTTCAGTTGGTACCTGCATATTTTCTGTACAGATCTGTGGCCTCAGAGTGAACAACTGTCATATATTGTGGTGACAGTCGAGTTGTACGAGTTTAAGGGGACTGAGATTTTTATACGAGCCCGGTAGCTCGAACCTACAAATATTCCTGTCTACCAAATCAGTTCGAGAAAACCGCTAAAAACTATTTTTTTAAGAAATCATATTCCTCCAGGAAACCTCATGCCCCCAAGTGTTACATTCATGGCTAATCTCGCTGAAGTATTACTATAAGTTGCCCCACCCAGCTTATTCTCCGGATTTAACCCCCTAAAATTTCTATTTGTTCCTCATTTGTACCAAACTGATAGCAGTTGTGAATAACTTTTTTGAGAAGTTGCACGTAAATTATTTCCGATACAATAACTACAACATCGTTAAATATTGAAAAATAAAAGTAATATAGTTGCAAAATTGAAGTATTTGGGGTCTTGTACTTTGTGGGACGTATAAGAAGCGGTCCACTCTTTTTCGTTGTATCGTCCATTGTTGTTGGTTGTCGCCGGTCAATCGCCAAATTTATACTGTGTTATTTTCAAACTAAACACATATAATGCGCGTAAAAATAAGAAACAAAAGGAAGCACTGGAACCACTTTGAAATTCGTTTAAATATAGAAAATGTTTGACTTTTTTAACAAATTCCATCTCCAGACGTTTGAGCAATTTTTGAGTAATGTTATGTAAAATTCTACACTAAAATAAATTAAACACAAGCTTTATTATATGGTCTTTTAAGAATACTCCTACACTATTTCAGTGGAACGAGGCGAATATCACCACCACGGTATTGAAAAATTCATAGACGGCGAACTTTTCAAGTGGCCCTCGTATTTTTAAAGATCGGCCATGGTGCATAGTTTGCATTGCGTTTCTTTTTAGCTCAGTTTTAAATATTAATATAATTTATGGTCAAGTGGTTGCGTTTGGAGTTGGTACAGCCAGGAAGTTCTAATGAATATGATTATATTACCAATTTATCAATTCATCCATCTTATTAGAGCTGATTTAATCATGAGTGGTTTACTCGCGCCGATCATTATCCCAACAACTCTTTTCCTACAACCCTTGACACCGATATATCTCCGATTTCAATTACAACTTGCGTAATAATAACTTTAGCCCCAGGTTCGATATTTCATCGTCCATTGTTCGAAATTACAATAACACATTTTCCGTTCGCATCTCTTTCCTTTTTACGCAATAATCCTCCACTCCTCGTTTCATTATCAAATCGAACAACAATTACCACTTTCCCCTATCAAATTTAAAAGCACTTTCGAGCAAATACCCCAACCCAATATATCATAAGCTAATGCGTCAATGGCCCCCTTACACTTATTTACGTTTCAGACGAATGAATTATGAAACGGGGAAGTAAAAGCTGGCGTAAAATATTAAGCCGTATTTTTACTTCCCCACGCTTTTGCCTCTTCATTATTTGAATTTAAAACCGTATTTGCTTTTCCACGCTTTTTTATTGAACTTTTCCCGCAGTGAGTTGTGGAACGACTATCGCCGGAAATTCCGTACAGTATCCGTCTGATATGATAAGCACTATCGTCGTTTATGTAAATAATGTTGGCGGCATGCAAGACGGTATTTTGTTTTAATTTCGTAAGTGTGGGCGAGCTTTCGAAGCGGAGCTTTCGTACTTTCTGTATCGTGTTTGTGCAGAGCGCGCCTAATCAACAGCTTCATTCGATTCGAATCTGACAAAAGAATAATCAGCAGCGATTGGAAACAGCGATGTCACATAAAAGAAAAATAATACGAAATTGTTTTCCCCCAGACATATTTACTTGAATTTTAAATAAGCTCAAACGCAACAAAAGAAGTTGGAAACGTTGTTTTCTGCCTCTCTGATTTTATAAAGAACGTACAAAAAAACGCAGGCGCATTAAACTATGGAATTTAGCTTTAGCTTTAGTTTAATTTTTTACCGTGTAGTCCTTTACTGACATATTATATATGATATCAACCCGGAAATGGATATTGTTGAAAAAGACACTAAATGATCGTATTCGAAAGGGTTGTCAACAGAAAATTTAATCTCAAGGACAAAAATGTTCTACTAACGAAATCCAATAGTAATTCCTATGCCTACTCCGAATCCGTTACTTAGAAATTGATAGGGCACGTGTACTTAGTTACTTGTAATATTATTTCTGACTTTGATGCTTCGCTTCCTTTATTGATAAATGCATAAGCCTCCCAACAAAATTTTAATTTTTACTGTAAATTTACATTTCCGATTAGTAGACAGAGCGGGAGCGTCCTGATTGTTAATCATCCAACGCATAATTATTTCCAAATCACAGATCTATAATTAACTAGATTGCCGCTGTACACATTTCCTGGAAATGTGTTACAATCTGTTACAAGTGATATCGTTTGGAAATTTACTAATTGAAAATATTATACAGGGGCAGGAATGTTAGTGTTTTGAGAATTTAGACTTCTCCGGGGTTGGTGACAATTTTATTTCCAAGTTCAATTGTCTTCCGGATATACCTTATAATTGACTTATTTTAAATAAAAGGCTTTAATTTGTATTGTTTATTGGATTCTACACTTTATTCTTCATTCTGAGATAATAACCAGCGTTCAAAGAAAAAGCTGAGGCTGCGTAGGCCATGGAATAACTTTGTCGTTCGAAAGAGTGTGGCAAAATTTCGATCTTGATTTGGAGAATTATGAAATTAAATTCCTTGTTAATAACCGTTTCGGACACAATGCACAAAGTACCTTTTGTGCATTCTTCGAGAAATTCCATCTCCTGGTCTCGGTTTAGACGTAATTTGAGCAAATTTTTGTTTCAAACGTCTACATTGGAAAAAATAAAACAAATGCTAGATTCCCTAGCCTCCTGGACCCCCGTACAACCATTTATGAAACTTTTATTTTTTTAGATCTGGACCTAAGCAAAAAATTTCACATTAGAACCCTAACGGGCACTACTCTTGCCCAAATTTGAGGAGCGGAAAAATGTATAGAAGTTTTTCAGATTCTACATGCTTCAAATCTGCAGAAGCTTCTGCAAGCTCTCCAGATCCTTTACATTTCTAGAAGGTTCAATTTAAGTTTTTGGTTTTCTTGTTTCAAGTAGATTGCTTAGGTTTCCGATTTCTTTCAGGACGTTCAGATTCTTCAGATCTTTCAAACATTTTATGTCATTTAGAGGTTTCAACTCCTTCAGATTTTACAGACTCTCTGGATCATTGAAATTCTACGGACGTCACCTCACCTTAAGATCCATTAGACTCTTTCTTTACATTCTTTAATATATTCTACGTTGTATTTATTTTTAATTTAAACTTTGATATGCACTCTTTATATTCGGCATTTTTGTAATTTTTATTGATTTTACAGTCTCTTTGGATTCATGAGATTCTGCATGACCCACAAAACCTTCAGATCCTTTAGATTCCTTACATTCTTTATTTAATTTTTTTAAGCATTAGATTTAGGTTTTTGATTTTGTTATTTGAGGCAGATTGCTTGGATTTTTTAAGTACTGTAACTACTTAGAATTTTAGATTCCTTTATATCCCTTCAAATTTCTTAGATCCAAGCGATAGTTAAGTTCTGGCAAACTTCTTAATTAAAATTCTACAAGACCTCCAAATCCCTGAGGTTTGAAGAAGAAGTCGCAGAGTATAAAGATTATCTAAATCTGAAGTTTCTAAAATATGCTAAAAGGGCGAGACGAGCTGGAAGAATAAGTATATCTACAAAATTAAAAATAAATAAGTATCAAAAGAACGAACTAAAAAATGGAATATAAAGAATGAGATTTCCTAGGCAATGGAAATGTAATAGATTGCAGCAAATTATCGACCGTGAATTCTCAGGAGGGCATAGCTTTTGTTTTATTTCTTACAGTGTAGACCTTTTTGACATGAACTGTAAATCAAAATGTTGCTTAAACGCAGTCTAAACCTACAGACGGAGAAAAATTTGTTAAACAAGACTAATTGTTTTTGATAAATTATGAAACGAATTGTGAAAGAAAAACTAAAACTAAACTAAACGAATAGCAAAGAAATTCCATTCCAAAAACTACTCCTACTCCAAAAAATCTGACATTCAAACCTGCTCTGTCTTGTTGTAGTTAATTCAGATCTCAACAACAATTAGTATAGGGATTTCTTTGCCACACTTTTAATGAGAAAAATTCGCTAATCCTCATTATTTGAATCGTTTTGCTGTTCAAAATCGATTTGCCTCGTCATCCACAATAACGGGCGTACAAAAAACGGATTCAGAGTACATATTGTCAGGTCATGTCATGAAATTGTTTAGAAAATACAAAATAGTAAACCTTAGGTTGAAGAAATATCACTTTTAACAAATTCCATCTCCGCGCGTCGGTTCAGTCGTCGTTTTGGCAATTTTTTGAGTGTCAAATGTCATGATAAGAATATCGATTTCAAAGGTACAAAAGATTTCACGGCCTAGGGCGCATCCATTATTTTAAATCTCTATTACACGAAACGAGGGAAAATAATAATTGTTTTCGATTCGGACGCAAACTACCCTATGCGGTAGCCGCCCTTAATGCATTTAATTCCCCGAAGTTAGGCAACCAGAAAATCGAATGCGCATTGCGGTTTCAATAACCGTCCACGTCCATCACTTTTCCAAATCTCTATGATAATGTCCCGCGTGACGGGAATTGAATCGGTAGGGAAAAACCGCGGATTTCCACGCTCCCACGAACGGATCCTTGCGGTCAAACACAAAAAAAAAGAACAATTAATGATCGCCTTGACAATTTCCGATTTTTCAGCGACGTCAACGAAATCGAGGGCTGAAATAAAAATATCCGCATCGATCGACGTCACCAGGCAATCACACGAGCAGACAGACACACACACGAGGGTGACAGGTGTTAAGCGAAGACAATGGAAAAAGGATAAAGAGTGAATTTTTTGTGTACGTGTTTTGCGGTGATGGCATTTCGGTTTATGGAGTCGTTCTTTCTGCTGAATTACCATTTGACATCACCTGACGGAATCTCGAGATTTATTACGCGGAAACTGTAACGCTGGGTTAAGCGATAAGCTCGAGTGCTTTACATTTTATTTTAGAGCTTAAAGTGACGGTTAATAAATAATGAGAGTGGAGTTAAAGTGGATTAAAACTGACGGGCCGCACATTTCATTTCATTCCATTTCTGAGAAACGTTCTTGCAAATCGTTTTAATTGGTGAAATAAAAGTTCGAGATGAAGGAAAATTGGAGGAAATCATTCGTGGAGTTCGATGAATTACCGAAAAATCGTAAAAATAATGAAACGAGAACTTTAATATTAACAAAATTGTTGCTATTTAACTGTAACAGCTTAATTGAGCGGAAAATTAACCAAATGATAATTTTAGGAATAATATTGTCAGAAATTAATATTTGTCTATTTCATTTATATTTATTTAATTACGCTTGCAATTGCCACAATTCGTAGTTTAACAAATTTGTAAATTGTAACGAGACGAGACGAGAACGTTGGAAAAAACCGGCTAAAAAATCTAACTTGTTTTTTTATTTTGCAGCGTAGAATTTTGATATCAACGTAACATGATAGTAATTGCCAGACTAAAATTTTCTAAAACGGCGCCTGGAGATGAATTTGCTAAAAAAATCTTAAATTTCTCCAACTGAATGTCGATGATTTGCTACAGTCGAATTAATTTCAAAGCAATTCCATTGCCTAAATCGCCCTTTATTAGTTCGTTCTTTTGATACTTATTATTATTTTATGGATGGATTACAGGTCCTTTTACCGTTTTAGCATATTGCAGAATGTTTATATTTAAGTTTTCGGTTTTCTTATTTCAGGTTCACAGGTTATGAGGTCTTAGACTTTGCGATTCTTTCAGATTCCTCACAACTTTCATATGTTTCGAAAGCTTAATGTACTTCAGGTCTCTCAAATCCTTCATATCCTTCAAATCCTTATATCCTAGATGTCCCTGAGGTTCCTGTGGGTTCCACAGAACTTTTAGATACTGCAGGCCCTCCCGGTCCTTTACATTCTATATTATTAATTTTTTAAAAAATTGTTAGTTGTTAGTTTTCTTATTTCATGTAGATTGGTTATGATTTTAAATTCCTTAAACTCTTTAGAGATCGATTTCCTATGATTACTTAGAACGTTGCGATTTTTGAGATCCTTAACATCTCTCTGAAATTCAGATCTCTCAAATTTTATATCTCCTTCAATTATTTCAGATCTTACACTCTAGATCTTTGAGATTCTGCAGGCACACAGAAATGTCAGCTCTAGCAGACCTTCCGGATACATACTTCAAATCATTTAGATTCTTCTTTATTTTTCATTTAGTTTTTGAAATAATTTATTTTCCAATTGTCGTTCCACAACTTTTTTATTTTAATTTTTTCCGAACCTACTAAAACAGCGAAATTTTAACATATTGCAATAGCATCAAATCTCATGCACGAAATCCGGTGTGGGTACAGAATGATGTTCCAGAGGTCAAAAATCTGAGTTCATATATGAATTAAATAAATGCCTGACAATTAATAAATGCCTTTAATATCTAAAAATACGTTCAAATGAATTAACATCAGGCCAATGATATGTTAAAATTTACCGTTTTTAATTTTTTTTCGTTGTCTTTGATAACCAAAACTATGATATTGATGTATTATAGTATTCAGGAAAATTTACGGAATTCGAAAAAAGCATAAAAAATATAGTTGCCGTTTGAAAAAAAAGACTATCGGTGCTCAGAAGGATAACAAAGAAGCGCCAATCTTGATCCTTTGTGTTATAGAAGATTTAAGACCATTTTACCTGGTTCTTAAATTTTGAAGTAATGATAACGATGCTACAGCTGTGGCTGTTTTTATGCAGTTCTCTGTATATAGGGTCATTTTTTTAATAGGTCCATTAGAAGTTTCCCGGATTAAAAAAAAATAGTGATTTTAAATTTAGCACCGGATTTTTTTTCGTGCGATCTACCATTCTAAACTATTTTGATCGAAATGGCACTTCCCGTTATATCGAAACATCATTTGCTCAATTTGCTATATTTTTTGATCTGAGTTAGGTATGTTTACTTATTTGTTATGCTTACGATGATTTCATAACTTTTATGCAAAAATGGCAACTTGAAAGAATTTGTTAGAAAAAGCATAACTTTTAAACTGCTCACCATAAAGAAATAAGCAAATAGCCGATAATAACAAGATTATTGTTCATTCCACTGCATGATCGTAGATTTACATAACTTTATAAGAAATGAAAATTTGTAAATTGAATTATCTCTATTAGAAATTGCACAATTTTACAAATTTGTGGCATTTGTAATAAAGCTACAAAAATTTGCAATCAAAGAACTACTATTTTGCTATCCAGTATTGGAGGTATTTTGCCTATTTCTTTATTGTGAGCAGTTCAAAAGTTATTATTTTTCTAACAAACCCTTGCAAGTAGCCATTTTTACATAAAACTTGTGATATCTACGTAGCGCTAACAAAGAAGTAAACATAACTGAGATCAAAAATTTAACAAATTAAGCAAAGAATGTAACAGAAAATAGTTCTATTTAAAATAAGAAAGTTGAATTTTGATCAAAATATTTTTTAGAGAAACCTCTAATGCACCAATTAAATAAAGGTATAGTTAAAATCTCGCAAACATCTTAAATGCTAGAGATTCTACAGGATCTCAAGATTTCTGAAATTTTTCATCTCAACTTTTTAATATATATTTTTCTAATATTTTTCTCATAAGTTGTCTTTGTTCTTAAACTCTACTTCTTGTTCAAGATGGATCCATGACCTACGCGCGATTCAATTACAGTGGGCTCAGGCGAATATATATTTTTAATGAGATAGAATTTCAAGAAATTTTGAATGTAGTAAAAAACGGTGGTATTCCTAAATTCCTATAACTTCCGGTTCACCGAAAATGGCAATAACTTGTTTTTTCATATAGAACGATCTTTTAAAAATAACGAACGATACGACTCTGCTGTGCTTCATAATACGTACTTCTTTTTAGACAGATCAGAAAAAAATTTGCTCCAACGATATCGTAACCAGTCAATATTGTTTAAAAACACTAAATGAATCTAATGGATCATGCCTGATCGCTTGTGAACAGAGAACCCTTTAACTCAAGGTCAAAATGATTTTACACTCTAACTAATTTCAAAGTGGCCAATGCAGCCTCGTTTTATGTTGTACACAAGTTACCTATAGGTCTTATTTGCAACAGTGGACAGTTCGAACATTTTTCACCTTGTTTTTATTTTTTTGTTTGTTTTGTTTACCGCTTTTGAGTTATTGTTTATTTACCACTTGTTAATATTTTACATTTGATGACAAGTAGGATATTGGAAAAAATTAGGATCGATCGAAATTAAGACACATTGATCTCAGAAGAACCTTTCCAATAACAAAAGTTTTGTGGCACAGTTTAAAGTTATATAAGTCTAAAATAAAAAAAAAAACTGCCATTCTCTTTCAAGAAGCAGAATTGTGGCAATTTCCAAGTGAACCCGGAGTAATAAAGTTAGAAATTACTGTACAAAATTTCAGAAAAAATAAACCGAAAATGAACCAACCTGTATATTTAAAATACTTTTTTTTCTTACATAAGACAGAATACCGTCAAAAGGTGCGACTTTGTTCCAAATAATGGGAATGGTATTTGCGATCCCCTGTACACAAACAAATAAAAAAGCAATAGGGTGCTAATTAATTACCAAAACATTTTATTTATGTGATGATTAGTGAAATCTAAAGTGGATCATTTAGTCCAAACACACTGATTGACACAATCCGCGACGTGACTTTCACGCACCGTGGCCTACTTCAGCCGCCAGAAAATCGCCGTCCAGCATAATTTCAAACCTCACGGTCAAAAAACGCGATAATCGTCTTCAACCTTGACCAATCAAAACAACGTGCAATTAGGAACGGGACTAATCAGTACGGTTGCTATGACAACGTCCACTCACCGTATTTCTTCTTCAGTTTGGCGAATTTCCGAAAAGCCAGATGGAAACGACTTAAGCACGCGCAACAATAACAACAATCCTAACCTCAACACCGCACCTGTGTCTTCGGAACGTAAACAAAACGCACCTGCCCATGAGATCCCAGCGAGCGACCCGAATTCCCATGGGCGAATTTTTCGGCACTTGCATCAGAACACTGCACCCACGAGTCACTACTGCTCTTAAACTAGTACTTAAGTTAAGTCGACAACGACATCGCGACTTCTTAGCGCGAACGAAACAGGTATATTGAAAACGTTAAGTAGACGATATGTCCGGCCTTGTCCCTACCATGGATGGGACATCGATGGTCTCTTTTCTTGTGAGTCATTTGCTGAGCGCACTATAACGGAACAGGTAGGGTATAGTCGGGGGCAAAATGTTCGTTCGGCTTGAAAAAATTCTCATAACGGCCGTTTTGGGCATTGCCCGGCTTCGCCATAAATCGAAGTTTAAAGCTTTCAGTAGAAGATTTTAGGAAACGATCAATCTTTCAGCATCTCGGCTGAACTGCGAAAATATAATTGTCGCTTGCCTCGTTTGCTCATTTCCAAAACTGCCGACCACCAATTTGCATTTGCAACCACCTGACGACGGTGTCGTTTTCACAAAGCCCCCAGGAGTCCACTCACCGTTAATCCCGCGCTGTCCTTTCATCCTACGTCCAACGGAAGGGGATACAAGCGCTGAGGGCCGCTCGCTTCTAAGGGATGGTCGTTTATCGGGGGTGGCCAATGGTTCCGCCACCACATCCGCGGTTTCTGCCCACACCGCCTCCACCATAGAGTCAATGCTGGACGAGCGGGGCAGACGCGAATTGAGGGTGTCACGCCTGCAATAAACAATGTTTACCAAACGTTGTTGTTGTTTATGCTGACGGATGACGCGATCTGTCTTCGTTTGGGGGTGGCTGAGGGCGGGGGCGGTGATTAAAGTTGGATAAACACGTGGCGTGAAAGTGGGATTGTGCAGATCGATGAAAAAGGCAAGAAGAAGGGTCAGTCGCGTCATCAGTATCAGACTTCCTCAGCTTCCACTTCGTTAGACTTTCAATGGAACTTTGATGCAACCGTAGAGATTCATCACCAAGTTCGATTGCATTCAGCTAGCTTTTTCAATCAAACCATCTCTGCGGTGGCTTTCGAGCATCTTTCATCGATTCCAGTCAAATTTATGCAAATAGACACTAAATGTTTGTTGCCGAAGGCACTAGTCAAACGAACGAAGTACCGATTTAACTATTTAAACAAATTTCAGATTTATGACGTGTAATATGAATACCTAATTATTTCCAAACGTTTTGTGCACACCTTCGTAACAGCTTTATTTTTATTGTATTTTCAGAGTCTGCATTATATTCTGTGTCATATGGTATATATCAACGTTTTTGCACCGTCTTGCATTATTTTAGAGAAAAAAAAATTGTAAAAAAGGCCAAAATCCAGCACAATTAAAAAAATGTATTATTAATAAACCCTAAAAATCAGGTCGACAAAACTTTGCCAAGGGTTAGACAAAAGGTTTAGCTATTTGTGAGAGTCTAAACATTTTTAGGAATATTCCTGTAGGAGAAGAAAAGTCAGCTGCAACTCAATACATTCAAAAAGTATAAAAGTCGATTTTTTCAAATTGCAACCACATGTTTTTATTGCACCTTTCGATAGAGAACTTTATTCTCGATCTGATGGTGTACCATGTTCCTATACTTGAAATGGATGGTTTTTGAGTTATTTAACATTTTCTACATTTCTATTACTAACTATTACTACTATTTACACAAATTTCAGATTTATGACGTGTATATCAGTACCTAATTATTTCCAAATGTTTTGTGCACACCTTCGTAACAATGTCGATAAAAACCCTAATTATCGATGGCATGAAGTTGTAAGAAGCGTACAAAAAAGGTATTCTCAGTAGGGCATGTAATATAGCTTTTTGTGATCAAATTTTGGGAGTGAAGATTTTTGACTTTGACATTGATATATAGCAAAGATTGCGATTTTGACGTCAATGGCGGCCGTTGTGACATATGCAGTTTCAAATTTAAATTTATTCACAGTCAAATTCGTTATTTTCAATGAAAATGTTAAATAATCAGATGTAAACTTATTTATGTGAAATTTTACTTTACTTTATTATTATTTATAAATTTTACTTTAACAACATGTCAATGTGGTAAATTTTTGTAGAAATTTACGTATGCTCTTCGTCTTTCACAAAGAACCTTCAGATCTTCAAATTTTTCATTGCTTATTTTTGAAGGATTTTGATATAATTTCGAGGACAAAATGTTAAACGACACTGCTGTTTTTTTTAAGCGGATAATCCTGTATTCCGACTCCCGGTGACTTCTTTTGTAATATATATGATATATTGAGTTTTAATTAATTAATTGAATTTCACGAATACTTGTCCAGTTTTTCATGCTTTCGTTTTCGTCTTTCTGACACACAAAATTTATAAATCCAACCATGATATCATCAGATTTCAGAACCCGTGCAGTATAAGGTTTTGACCAAATCGCAAATTTAAAAATTGTTATCTGTTGCGTAGGTACGAAGAGATTACCAGATTTTACAAGATGCTTTTCAAGATGCTCAAAGGCACATTATCTTCTAGGTCAACAGAAGTTGTTACAGTTTATAAAAGTGTTTCTCTTCCACGGATATTATTTTTTCAAATCACCATTTTCCATCTTCTGGCCAGAACCTCTATACTTGGACGTTCTCTTTTACTTTTACTTTTTGTATTGGCTTTATATCATTTGAAGAAACACGTTTACCGACCCATCAATCCCATTTTGCAACAATATTTTCAATATATCACAAGAAAAAGTTCACAATTAATCATGCATTAAAAACAATTAAAATGATTAAAAACTATGTTCTTCCATACCATTTACAGAAATATCAAATGTTGTATATCGGTGAAAAGCTTAAAAGTTTATGCAGATTTCAAAATGGTACACTTCCCAATAGAAAAGAAAATAAGATTCAGAAGTTTAACAAATTTTTAAGATAATTATCGTTTGTTCTTATTTGCGTAACTTTTTTTTATGAGATTTTTTTAACTCGTTAAATAACAATGTATACAAGTTTTCCTGTTTTGGAAGCAATAATCGTGCGGACAAACGAGGCTGAGTAAGCCATGGAATCACTTTGAAATTGATTAGAGTGTAGCTTGAATTGGAAAAGAGTAAAGTTACATATTCTGCTGACAATTGTTTTGAACACTAATAAATATACATATGCGAAAGCTTGTGTCGGCTCATTTCCTGTTGATGTCACAAATTTCCGTGACCTGTGGGCATTTTTTAAGCGGTGCATAAGAGTGCGAAATTTGAAATTATACAAAAATATTGCATGCACTCTGTTAATTCGGAATTAACGTGCATCCCAAAAACAATGAGTCTTTAAAAGTGGTTAGAGTAAAGTGTAAATTTTTATTTTGCTTTAAGAAATTTCAGGCAGCTATTTATTGACAAAAGTTTGGGCTGCAATGCATTTCGAGTTTTCTTTAAGAAAGTTTTTTCTCCAGGCGTCGATTTGAAAGCCTCTGCATTTCAGATGGTGTTTTATCGGTTACACAAACAAAATCACTTCACTTCGGAATTGGACTACACTGATTGTTGGTTCACTTTGGCGTAAGGATTTTGTGCCTGCAAATTTTATGTTCTAATTCTAATTCTTCAAATTGCACTCTCAATAAGTAATTATGGTGGATCATAATTACTTCGATATGTAAAGATTGATTGGATCTAGCATTATTATAAACACATCTGCTGTAGAATTTCCAACACACGTTTGAATACGAAAAACACTAACCATTTGAAACATTTTATGTGCTAAATACCACCGTATTTATCGCCTAAATAATATAACAGTTAAATCAAATAAAAAATATATATGCTAGCAAAATACGAAAAATCTGTTTGTTAAGATTTCTTTGCTGGACCAATTTGGTGGCAAAGATCGATCTAATTAAATGCAATTGAATGCCACAGAATGTCACTCACAAAAACTGGAAAAAAAATTACCACGGTATTCTAGTTTTACTTTAAAAGCTCCAAATTTTATTAAGGTTCTTGATTGCAATTAATTTCTTAAGATCGAGAGAATTAAATTGAAAAAGAAACCCCACAACTTTCCCTTTTTTACAATTCAGTAGTCGCGGATCTGTCAATGCCAAGGTTGTGACAGATAACAGTTATGACCGCTTCAGACATGAGTAAGGAAAATTTGACCAGATGGGAATGCCTACGCGTCTTATCTGTATGTAACCATTAGTTAATTAATGTTAACTTAAGATGTATTTAGTGTGTTTTTTAACAAACTCCACATTCAGGCGTCGAATTAAAAGTTATCACAGATTACTACAGATGGCCGACTCAATGCAAATATTTTGGCGGAATGATCTTTAACCTTTAGGGTAACCGTTTTCAGATCGCGCATTAATCGAATTTTGCGGCAAATTTAAATATAGGTAGTAAAAATGCTATTATATTTTGAATATTTTATGATTTACATGGCATAAAAACAAACAATTTTATAAAATTCAATTTAATATATTACTAATTTAAATTAAACAAAATTATACCCAAAATCTTAACCATTACATTTCTAAGATAATATAGAATAATAATAATAATTTATACATATAATAATAACTTGGGGTTATTATATAATAATGGAAATCTTGAAGGACTTGCCCGACAACTAGAGCAACCTGGCTTAGTGCCTCAAGTTTTGACATTTACTTGCTCGATTATAATTGCAAAACGCTGTTTTTAAAATATTAGTCAGAAAAAAAGCAACAAGCGTAGAAACAGTTACGCTTTTTAAAAAAACACAAAATGGTACATTGTTTAATTTAAAATAGAAAAAATATTAAGCCTGTTATTTAAATTTAAATAAAAGTTTTTGTAGCGACATCTACCGGTCGTACAACGTATTAGCAACGACTACAGCGCCTCTACATTTGGTTACCCTATCTGTGACATAGATGTCATGCGCCTAGTTTCAAAGTGTAGAAAATAGATAGTTCCGTACAAAATCGCATTCATCTGGAGTAATCTTATCTTTATCACTTTCTGTCAATTATTGTCAATTGTCTACCAGAGAGAAAATAATAGATAGTAAACCAGAGTGGGCGATTGACTAGGCAAACTTACATCACTCTCCCATTTCTCTCTTACTGATGCCCAGAGATAATATATCTCTGTTGCTCACTGACGGATCAATCTAAATCGCGGAGTTCAAACGCAAAACGTCAGAATTGGAAGAATTAGGATATGTTGCATGGTCAGCTTTTTGACCACGATCTCTAGAGTAGCGAAATTGGTTTTCGGAAAATAATGAAAAACTGCACAATTTGTATCACTGAGTTTAATATAAAAAATGCTGGACAAAATATATGTAGATACTGCCGGTATTGCTTGTTACTTGCAATTAAAATGTTACAATATTGCTTGTTACTTGCAAATGATTATGTTATGATCTTGCTTGTTACAATATTACTGCAAATCTTAATGTTCCGCCCTTTTATAAGTGCTGAGGGCGGTGGGGTGGTTTCTTACCTCACCCAACTTGCTCAAGGAGGGAAGATGTCGTCACAGTGACGTCGGTTACAAATTTTGAAATTGGGAAAACCCAACAGGATAGGTGCCTTCAGAAATTAATATAAGGTGAATCATTTTGTGACCCATGTAGGAGTTATTAAAAAATTTGAGTGACTTCAATAATATTATTGACAATCTCAATATGATATTGGTAAGAATGAATAGCAAATATGTTCCTTCTAGAAAATGACGAGAACTACAAAAAATGTACCAAATTTAACTACCGGAAGAAGATGATGTAAAAAAATTGTGGTGAAGTAGACCAGTTTTAGTTTAATACACTTCAACTTTGTGGTGATCAGAAATCGGTACATATGTAAAATCTCCTATTCAATAAAATTTTTATATAGTAAGTAAGACTCAAACTTTTTGTTTTATAGAATTGTGTTGTATGTTATTGTTGTCGTCTTGTTACATTAAAGAATTTACTCTTGATACCAAAATTCGTTGATTCATATGTATCAACCCCAGTGTAGATATGAGGTGGTTGCACAATTTCGTGTTTATAAAGATTACACCTTTTTATATTCGAAATGTTACAGGGTTCATAAAAAGTACGGTAAGTAATAATTAATAAGTAGAATACAATAATTACATTGATACGAGAAGCACAACAATTCAAAACTCCGCGGATTTACAATAGAATGTTGCTCGGTTTTCATTGGCCCGTCCGTGTGCAACGTAGAGCGCCATATAGCTTAATCTCGTTCTCTCTTTACCGACTAAATAGCATGCAATCTACCACTCTCGTTTACTATTGTTTGTCTCTGTTGTCTACAGTGTAAAAAATAAAACAAAAACTAGATTCAATGGCCTCCCGAGCCGCCAGCACACCTTCAAAATTTGTTCAAATAAACTAAATTCTTGCTGAAATATTCTACGAAGTACTCACCATGGATCAATGTTAAGTAAAATGCTCACCAACTTCTTCCACAGTCTTCCCAGTTCAGGGATCATGATGACAAATGAAGACTAACAGGCCGGACGCAAACAGACCGCTCGTGGCAATTATCTTATCGAAAATGGAATATTTGGACAAGGAATTGTTTCTTAAAATTGAAGTTAACGACTTGTGTCGCCCAACGCATGAATTACGAGGACATGGATGTACTCATCAAAGCAATTTGACTCCACAAAGGGTTGCAATCAATAGGATCGCATGTTCTATACGGCCGCAGTCGCGGTAATTGTGGTCATTGTCCTTTACAGGACGTCTCGTATCGACACTTCATTAAAGTACAAACCTTTCCCAACTCAACCTTCGAGTGACATTCGAATCGTCCACCACCATTTGGCTTTTGGAGCCGCTTTGGTTCAATAATTTGCCTAAGCGATATAAAGCGGTGCTGCTTCCGGGACTTTGGATTCGGTAAGCTCTGGCAGCCACCACATGCGGGGCGGGCACCCTTCAACGAAGAAAAACAACTCTTACAAAAAAGACACAAAAAGTTAAAAAACTAAGTGCGTAGGTGAAGCGCGATTGAGTTAGGAAACTGTAAATCATCTGCAATGTTGAGAGTGTCTGCAACGCAAATGAACGGGCAACTTTGGAAATATGGGAGAGAAGACATCGCGTGACGCTTTTACCTCGCTCCCTAATATTTGCATTATCCTATCTAATGCCCCGTCTGCGAGTTGCTACAACACGAACCACCACCACTTCCTTTTTTTTTCCTCTCCTCCACTAACGATTTTCTTAGCCCGAACTTTGGTGACAAAGCGTTTGTGTAATCTATAACACCGCCGAAGAACAAATGGAGTTAAATTTAGCACCGACAACTACTTGAAATATGGAGACTCGTGCATGGGGATCGCACACCTCATCGGTCCCAAGCAAAGGACAATTAACTCGCCTGAAAGCGAATTCCCTCACCTGAGTAATAAGGTGCCGTCGGCTCCCCTTTCCGGGCCGTAGCTCCCCGAACCGCAAAGTCGGCTGACGGCCGACTTTCTTCGCATGTCCAAGGCCAGGGTGTCATCCCTGCTGAAGGACACCCTCGCTGAAAGGAAACGTGAGGATAGTCCCGGGCGGCTGGACGCTTGCAGATCTTAACGAGTCAGACGGTGATGACTACGTCCAGGCGCGCTGCATTTACTCACCGGGCGAGCAGTTTCCCAGTTGGGCTTGAAGGATGTTCACTCCGGGGACGACGATTGCGGGAAGGGTGCGGGATCGCAGCAATGGGGGTGGCTTTCGACCCGCGCGGCCCGCCCCTTCCAACCCCGCACACGACGCTCTTTGGTCGATCCGGCTGGCCGCCAGTTGGGCACTGCAACATATTACTACCCGTGAGTAATCATACGAATTATACACGGTCTGCAGCGAGCCGTGAGTAATAACAATTTCTTTACAAATAAACTAGTACTGGTGTAAGGAAGGAAGAAAAGAATATGTCAGGAATCGTTTTAATCCTTAAATTCACATATGTCGTAGGCGGATTGTAAAATGCTTAGTCATTTCCTAAGTAACTATAAACTACCTCCTTAGTATGGTCGAAAATCAGCCAAACAATTAATTCTATATAGAATTAGAGAACTTTTATAACTATCTATACTCTATACTAATATTATAAATGTGAAAGTTTGAATGTTTGTTGCTCAATCACGCCAGAACGGCTGAACGGATCTGGATGAAACTTGGCACAGCGATAGATTATAGTCTGGAATAGCACATAAGGCTACTAATTATCCCGGAAAAATGTTCTCGTGGAATAGATGTTTTTCATTCAGCACTTTTCAAGCCGTCACTAGATCGCAAGCTGTCATCAATTATTCTTAGGTTAGTTATAATTTGTGTGATTTGTTATTATTTGGAGGTTTATTGAAATGCCCGGAAAATGTAAATCTAATTTTTCGCAGAGGAGTAATAAAGCTCGGGCTATGAAAGTAGCTAGAAGTCGAGAGACTACTCCTCAAGTAGAGCTTAGCAGAATTGAGCGACAGACTGCTTCTAGATCAATTGAAACGGCGGAGCAGTTAGAAATGAGGCGAATACAGCACGCTGAAAATACCAGAACGGTATTGGAATAAATAAATAAGCCAATCAATGAATTACAAGTTCCCTAATTTATATCATATATCAGACTGTTTCTCACAGCACCGTAATGATACGGTTTTTCATAATGATCAGGCCGTCAGTTCACAAATATACACATCAAAATTTCCACGCGAACGAAGTCGCGGGCAAAGGCTAGTATAAATATAAATAATCAAATTAATAAAGGGTATCTAACATATAACAGCTGATTTAACTTTCTTAGCTTAAAAAAAGGAAAAAAAAACCTAAAAACGAAAAAAAATTGAAGAAGTAGGTAAATAATATTATTTCTTACAAAAGAATGGCCATGGTCATAGAACAAAAAAAAACAAAATAACGAGCAACATTAGTATTCAAAAATGTTCGAAACTATCGATATAGGGTGTATAAAAAATATTACATGCATACTATATCCTTAATTGAAGTTTTGTTATCCTTAATAATGTAAAACGATTACGTTACATTTTTATTACATTACTTATTTACTTACCCAGAGTGTTCCAGCGCTGTGGAAGTAATATAACTCTCAAATTAAAACAGGATATAGAGATGCGGTTTTGGACTAAATGTATACCCTTTTAAGAGAACATTCTGAAGATATCTGATTATATACAGCATGGCCACATACTGAGTGGTGCATCAAACTTAAGTGGATTTAAATAGAACACACAGTATATTACGCAATTTTCGGATTCCTTGTCAAAAAATAAGTGTATTTTGTATTTTGAAACCTATTATGTTCAGTTATGTTAACTTCAGTAGTTTTTCTATAATTTACATTAAAGCTAACAAACGCCCCTTTATTGAAAAATCGCTGCTCCCAAACCATTCAGAATTTTGGCTTGAAATTGTGACAGAAAATTTTCCATTATCTTCTAGTACATAATTGAATTTAATATACAGGATTGCTCATGAACGCAAATAGTTCATTTAATCGATTTTTTAAATATACCACTTTGTATATTTTGGTATCAATGGATTACATTTTTGATGAGGTTTCTAATGATATGATTGAATAGTGGAATATCGATAATTTTAAAAATAATTGGTTAGGAAGTGGAAACATGAGTCGTAAGGATGCCATTAGAAGGATTATCAAAAATGTAATCGATTGTTACCAAAATATGGAGGCGACCCATTTAAAAAATTTTGATTAAATTAACAATTTGTGTTTCTGAGCCAACCTGTAAGTATACTAAATTATTAAAATTCATATTTTGACTTGACCACTATAAACTAGACGATATTAAATATTCTGTCAAAACTTCAAGATAAAATTCTCATTATTGCGAGCAGCAATTTTTCAAAAGACGGCCTTTTTTTCGTTTGAATGTCAAATAATAGGAAAACAAGTGAAGTCAGGTCCATAGAAGGTTATACAAAGTAGAACTAGTTTTTATAAGAAATCCAAAAATAGCGTAATATACTAGGTGTTTTATTTAAAAAACCATAACTTTGATGCGCTACTCTGTATGTGGACATTCTGTATATACCAAGATACTTTCAGAGTCTTCTCTTAAATGGATTGTACTTTTGTCGAAAACCGCATGTCGATTTATTTTTTCATAGACTAATCTTATGTGCCCGCAGCGCTGGGACACCTGTATGCATCTACAGTAGAACTTATAGAAAATTAGACGCTGAATTATAAGACTTAAATTTAATAGGAATTGTAAAGAAACACTGATTCATTCATATGTACATACATAATGCAAGATTCATACCTACATATGTACACACATACATAAAGCCACAAATGAAAAAGTTTTACATAGTTCTATCATTTGAAAAGTTCAGTAGTTTTTTTGGGTCCAAATAGACCATTTCAAAAGCTGGTCCCTATTTTCTAAAATAGTGGGTAATGTATTGGGGGAACTCCAAATTGTTATGCAATATCTTTTTTCATTTCTCTCTTTTCTACCTCAGCATTTAATTTCAATTTTTGTGTTAAACATTTTAAATCTTCCTTCGATCTTTTCGACTATTCCACCAATATCACTAATACCACCAATACACCCTTCACAAAACTACACCACCGTTAATGCAATTGGTAGGAATAAATCTTAATCTCCTTGTAAACGTGCTAAACAAATATGCTTCTCCAAAATACTGTATGTATTTATCCGAAAAATATATTCGACTTAAAGGTAAGATTGTTAAATACTTTTTAGGTTCACAAAGTTCAGTAGTATATCATATGTTTAAATAAATGTTTAATTACACTGACCGTGCCTCTTCTTTTGCGTAAATAGCAGCCCATAGGTACTTAATTAGAGCAATTATTAATGAATTAAAGGGATTATTTTGATGAAAAGGATTTAAGGTGTACACTTTTGAGCCTATGAATTGTGTCAAAATGAATTTAGTGATTTTTGCACTGTAACGACTATGACACCAATTTAAAGATAACTTATAGGTATATGAGATAGAAATAGAACCAGCTTTTTTACCTTTGGTACCTGCAATAGTGCTGCTAATAAAAAATCCCAAAGAAAGTCAAGAGAAATTAGGTAAAAAGTTGATAACATAACTGGTCAATACAAGAATTAGTGAGGATTTACAGGAATTAATTAGTATTTACGGGAATTATGGAGGATTTATGGGATTTATTAAAGAATTACAGCAATTAAAGGAATTATTTCCATAAAAAGTAAATATTGTGTACACTTTTCCGCCAGCGGTTTACTCGTCGACCAGGACCAATTTATTCACTTACGTCCATTCAAATCAAAATGTGCTGAAGTACCTTATCAAAATATTCTTGTACGTTGAGGCACCAATTCTTCTACAAAGTTATAATGGGCGAGAGTTTGTGAACAAGGTATTAAAAATAATGGGTTCTAAATGGCCTGCTTGTAAAATAGTTAACGGTCGTCCACGTCATCCTCAGAGCCAATAAGGCACCTTAGAAAGGTCAAATCAAGATTTGGAAGATATGCTGAAAGCCTAGCTTAAAGAGAAAAAATACACTGGTCTGAGAGTTGTTACTGTGTAAAATGGCAGAAGAAAGTATCACACCACGGAATAGTTAATCGTACACCTTACAAGGTTCTTCCCCGTGGGATTTTCTTCTACAAAAGGAAACTATTAATGTTATTACTAATGAAGAAGACTTGGAAAACATTCTTAGTTGTCAAGTACTTGAGAAATTAATTGAAGTAGAAAAGGCTCTTAAATCGAACAATACCATAACTGAAAATCAAACTGAAGAAGGTAAGCAACTGTTCTGCGTAGATCAAATTCCAGTTAGAGAAAATGGAGAGTTTCAGCCAGAGATAATTGTAACAGAAATTGAGAAAAATATAAATAAAAGCGATAATGTTCAATGCGTTTATTGTACAAAATTTTTCAAAAGAAACTGGTCTTATTTTGATAATAGTTTGTAAGAATTCATATGCAAACTATGTAAAAATGAAAATGTTGTTGAAACACAATGATCACCAATGCGTAGTTGGTCAGAAACGCGCTGCAGGGAAAAAGCTTCATTTAGTCAGAGGAAGTCGTTTAGACCTTTATATCTAGGAAAAAATGTTGCGGTTGAAGTATACCAAAAGTAGACAGAGGGCCTTAAGACTCTAAAAACATCTTTGATGCGACCATTTTACAAACAAGTAACACCTAATTAAAAACGATTAAAAGAGTTTACGGCCAACGAAAAAACATTTCAATTAACTATTAATGTTTTTAAAATTTTTATACACTAACTTTTTGTATTGTGCAAAATATGTTTTTTTTATTTTGACAAAAAATTATATTTGTTCCTGTTTTTTTTTTCAAAAAAACCTTGTTATAGTTTCCTTTTGATTTTTAAAGAGGCACCAATATAGTCGACGTGTTTACAATACCCCTAATAAGAAGGTCCGACGTATTCTAATACGCCTAATAAATTATACTAAAATTAATTAAATTATTTTATAATTGTCACTACGGAAATGACTAGGCATTTTATAAAACACCTAGATTTACAATTCGCCTACGACACACTCGTATGCAACGAAATATACAGAAGTGTACTTTTTAGTTCAGATCCAAACCAAAATTCTAATGCTACGTCGTATTTTATCGTTAGTGTTATCTCTGGTGTTATCTCCAAGTCAGGAATGCGGCTTCTATTATCGTTTGCACGAACAGAACCACATACGGGTGCAACATGAACCCTAAAAATTGGTATTTAAAGGTAGGTGGCCTTTTTTAATTCTTCACCCAGCACGCTTCCAAAATATTTATAAAATGTACGAATTCCCGTTGACTTTACTCCTAACAATCATCGGAGCATCTTAAATACGCATTTACACGTTAACCTGATCACGCTGTGTATTTATATAAATCTCTGACTGCCGTACGTCTTGCAGCGCCGCACGAAGACGAAGCTTTTCGAACTCGAGAGCGAGGTGAGATATCTTGACTGGAGAAGGACTCCACCAGTGAATAAGTACTACACGCAATTGGAAGACATAGAAAATCAGCTTCTAATGCTTAAAATGGATGAGGGGGAAAGAAATGCAATGAAGACAAGGACCCAAAATATTAGAAAGACTCTTAAAAGTATAGAGCTGATGCGAAACAAACCCACGCCTGAATGGTTGACAAGCTCATATGGAAATGCGACAGAAGTAAAAGAAGAAAATGAAAACCATGGAAGTCATGGGGCAAGCAGAAGGAAAATGAACCCAGACATGACCACCATACACATTTCTATCCAACAACCGAAACCTGGTACTGAACCCTTTGGTAGAAGAGCATATTCTGACATTGTTAAAGGTACAATTGCATCGGAAGGCACACCTCGGGTTCATAGTTCAAGTGGCCCAAAACAGGAGCAGTGGTCCAGCAAAACGTACGAAGTGGTGGGTTCTAGAACTGACAGATCAACGGATGAAAAGTTTGAGGAAGCTAGTGGCGTGGAACCTTACGCCAATACACATCAAGTGAAGGAAAGCAGAATAATGACACATGGTACTAGTTCTTTCAGCGAACAAAATGTTGCAACGTACGCGTGCGACAATAGATGTTCAAAACCGGACGGATATGATAGCAGAAGGAAGGAACAGAAGTTTGTAAGTGGTGACTGTGGGAAACAGTTAACCCACGCCCAACACGAAGACTTGGAAAGTAGAAGATCAATACAAAGTGAATGTTGGAGCGAAGAGGTAATTGCTAGCCAGGAACGTCAAAGAGCCGAAGCAAAGAAAAAACCATTAGAAACAATGCACAGTTTTGATAATAGCTGGACAAAACCGCAAGGATATGATAGCAGAAGGAAGGAACAGAACTTTGTAAGTGGTGAAAGTGGGAAACAGTTTACTCACGCCCAACACGAAGACTTGGAAAGTAGAAAATCAATACAAAGTGAGTGTTGGAGCGAAGAGGTAATTGCTAGCCAGGAACGTCAAAGAGCCGAAGTAAAGAAAAAACCATTTGAAACAATGCACAGTTTAGATAATAGCTGGATAAAACCGCAAGGATATGATAGCAGAAGGAAGGAACAGAACTTTGTAAGTGGTGAAAGTGGGAAACAGTTTACTCACGCCCAACACGAAGACTTGGAAAGTAGAAGATCAATACAAAATGAATGTTGGAGCAAAAAGGTACTTGCTAGCCAGGAACGTCAAAGAACCGAAGCAAAGAAAAAACCATTAGAAATAATGCACAGTTTTGATAATAGCTGGACAAAGCCGGAAGGATATGATAGCAAAAGGAAGGAACATAACTTTGTGAGTGGTAAAAGTGGGAAACAGTTTACTCACGCCCAACACGAAGACTTGGAAAGTAGAAGATCAATACAAAGTGAGTGTTGGAGCGAAGAGGTAATTGCTAGCCAGGAACGTCGTGGAGTCGAAGAAAAGGAAGAACCACTAAAAATCGTAGACAGTTTTGACAATAGCTGGTCAAAAACGGACACCAATAAAAGCCGAAGGAAGGAACAGAAGTTTGTAAGTGGTAAAAGTGAGAAGCAGTTAACCCACGCCCAACACGAAGACTTGGAAAGTAGAAGATCAATTCAAAGTGAATGTTGGAGCGAAGAGGTAATTGCTAGCCAGGAACGTCAAAGAGCCGAAGCAAAGAAAAAACCATTTGAAACAATGCACAGTTTAGATAATAGCTGGATAAAACCGCAAGGATATGATAGCAGTAGGAAGGAACAGAACTTTGTAAGTGGTGAAAGTGGGAAACAGTTTACTCACGCCCAACACGAAGACTTGGAAAGTAGAAGATCAATACAAAATGAATGTTGGAGCAAAAAGGTACTTGCTAGCCAGGAACGTCAAAGAGCCGAAGCAAAGAAAAAACCATTAGAAACAATGCACAGCTTAGATAATAGCTGGACAAAACCGCAAGGATATGATAGCAGAAGGAAGGAACAGAACTTTGTGAGTGGTGAAAGTGGGAAACAGTTTACCCACGCCCAACACGAAGACTTGGAAAGTATAAGATCATTACAAAATGAGTGTTGGAGCGCAGAGGTAATTGCTGGCCAGGAACGTTGTGGAGCAGAAGCAAAGGAAGAACCACTAAAAATCGTGGACAGTTTTGACAATGGATGGTCAAAACCGGACGCACATGATAGAAGGAAGAAACAGAACTTTGTGAGTGGTAAAAGTGGGAAACAGTTTACCCACGCCCAACACGAAGACTTGGAAAGTAGAAGACCAATCCAAAGTGAGTATTGCAGCGAAGAGGAAACTGTTAGTCAGGAACGTAGTGGAGCCGAAGCAATGGAAGAACCACTGGAAATCGTGGACGTTCATCAATACTTCCGCAACGACTTCGACTTGAAGCAGCTGGACTCTTTGAACCACACCAACAGGATTGAAATGGTCCAAATCCTGGCGAATAATTTTGAACCAAAAGTGCGTAATTTCCACGACACGAACTACGCCCTTGAGTACTTCGTGCTGGACGAGAAACTGATGCGCTTTATCGAGTATCTCGACAAGATCAAATCCCAAGACGAGGCGGTTGTCGACAAGAAAGTGGCCACCATACAGTACATCAATCACCTGCATGAAATTTTAGACGCACAAGCTGTACCAGATTGAATACACTTTTAATATTTTTCACTGCTCGTACATTTATCGTCCAAATTCTGAAGACACTTCTGGACATGCACGATCGCTTCCTTCCTTGCGTCCTTGACCGCTTGCACGCCTCTTGTCTCGATATTGTCAAGTTGTATAATGATTTGCAGAAGGTGCTCGCCGTACTTGTTGAAAAGCATCACGTCGGACGTGGCGGCAATTTGGTCGGATGTTTTGTCCACTTCTTCTTTCAAATTTTTTATTTCCTTGAGCACTACGGTTTCGTATTCGGGATCGATTCGCACTCCTTCGATTTCGTCATCCATTTCTTCTTCGGAATCGTCGTCGTCGAGCGATCCCATCACATATTCCTCGGTCTGACGACTCCCGCTATTATTTTTTGCCATTTTTCTGCATTTGACAGGAATTTTGTCAACTTAAAATCATATTTGACATCAAATATTTACTGATCTGATAAGAATTATCGCGGATGATGTAGTAAAGAGCCGGCGGTGGCCACGAACACCAGATCTGATAATTCACCGAATCGTTTACTAATAGAATTTCCAGAGTTGCCCAATTTGCTGCCACCATGACGTCCACTCTCTCCAAAATGTACAAACAACTTACAATGTGCGTTGAATCACTAGATGACGATGTGCGATTTAATTTGAAACGATTGGACGAAGCGGACATCAACCAAAACGTCTTGGCGTTGGAGGAAACCAGGAATTTCCACTACCAAGAGATTTTGAAGCAACTCCAAGAAATAAAGAAACACATAAAGGTCATAGATGAGCACAACCAGCAACTCATGGCGCTACAGAACATCACAAGCCCAATCGATAAGAATTATATCAAAAAACAAGTGGAGGCGTTTCAGAACATTGGGGACGTTCCCAGACGGGAGAAGAAGCTAGTACGGATACGACAAACCTCATCCATGAAGTTTCTGGAATGTTGGGAGAAGATGATGGACGAACAGAAAGCACAAGATGCAGCTACCAGTCTTCCGGTTGTAAAGAAGCGCCTTGCTGGTGTGCGAAATACCAATAAACGGCTTATATCATCAACTGTAGACCTTCTGGAAACTTCCGACGAAGAAGATTCTGTAGACCTGCAACCCATAGTCGAAGAAACAGGTCTTGCAGAAAAAGATTTCCAAATCAAGCAAGGATCAAGTCGTGCAGAAGCAGACGAATTGCACCCAAAACCACGAATAGTAGATGTTATGGTAAGTTATTTCTTTTTGGTAACAATTCAGTAACGATGAGTTCTAGTTCAAGACGCAGCACGCATAATCCTCATTATCTTATCAGCGGATCGATTTTCCCCGTCCAGTGTTGTCACCACAAAGATAACTAACTTATCAGCAAGTTTTGTGAAAGTGGAGCAGGTGTGTTTAGTAGAAAAAATCCGATGGGTGTGAGTGCCTCCAAGTCGTCTCTAGAACGGCGCAACAGCGTCATCCGCAGAAGCCAGCGCAAGTCCATCCATGGAATCAAACAAAAAGCTAGCAAACTGCTCAAAGACATTCGCAAGTTCAAGGGCGCGGAGGAAGATTCGGCTTACGTTGACCTCAAGGCAAGGATCGAAGCAGTGGAGCGCGAGCTTCGCGTGCAATCCAAGAACCTTCAACCACAAACCAGGAACATCCACAACGAAGCCACGACGAAGATTGCGGAATGTCGTAGGGTTCTGGAAGACAAGCTAGCCGAAAATCGGCAACTCGAAGACAGTCAGCAGAAGCAGCAAGCGCCTCCAGAGAATGAAATCGCCGACGACGATGTCTTCCTCGAAGAGGAGCAACGAGAGCGAACTGAGAGTAGTGCGAGAGAATACAAAGTAGTGCGATTGGAGCAAGTCCCCACACGCCACTCGGTTGCCAAAATAGGAGTTCCTGTCATGCCCCTCAGCATGCTCGAGTCACTCCATCACAAAACTGTCCAAGCAGAAGCACGGCTTGAGGAAATCAAAGGTGAAATTGCGAAAGTCGAAGAGGAGATCAACAGCTTCGTTGGACGCAAAAACGGGAAACACTACAACCTCCTCGAGGAAAAACTGCAACAGCTTCTTCGGCAGATTCACGGCATTCATGCAACCGACGACACCGTAACCGAGCTGGCCTCAAGGTGTACCACATACGTCTCCAGTTGCTTGAATTTCCTTCAAGAGAAAGCTGACGGTGAGGAGGTAGCAGAAGAGCAGACTTTGTCGCCGAAGACAATGAGAACCACGTACATTTAGTAATAATAATAACGGGCGTACGAAAATGGAATTCGGAGCAGGCCATGGAATCACATTGAAAATGTTTCGAGTGCAACAATCGACCATTTCCAGTCCAGGTTTGGACGTGCTTTGAGCAGTTCTGTCAAATGTCAAGAGTCTACACTGTAAAAATGAAACAAAAGCTTGATTCCGTGGCCTACTCAGAATTGCTTTTTAAAATGTGTCATGCTCAAGAAGCCAGCTGTCACGCGACTGTTTGAGATAAGTCTGTCCATTAATTATGTGTTGTTCGCTGAGACGGAATAAAAATAAATTTTCTAAGGAAAGTGAGCGTCGTTATCTAATCAGCGCTGATTCATGTGAAAATTGTTTGTTATTGTGGGCGCTGCAGGTTGCCGTCTCTAATTGGGCGAGGCGGCATGCTTTACATTTGTGAGTATTAAAGATAATAAAATTGCGAAAGGTCCCTTATTTGGTCCTGGCACTTTCTGGTTTTTCTGGCAAGCGCTAATGCTTCTGTCAGTTTCATGTTTTTGACAGTGCCACGAAGGAGTATTGTTTTAGTGTCATTTTTGTATGGATTAATAACGGCGTCTCAGGGTTGCGTACCCCCGTTCCCACTCATCCGCTGGCCCATCAAAACATGGGCACTTCAAAAAATGGTAATCTCACAAACTACGCCACTGATTTGAAAACGATGAATGGTAAACTAATCGGGAAACCCAACTCTAATTAATAGGAATATTTGAAGTTGATTTGAGCAACCAATCAAATGATATTGCCAAGATAAAATAATTTAGAAACTTGTCATCATTGTCATCAAGTTGCTTCATTCTTTTAACTTGAGATAAGGCGGGTACAACCGAATAACTCACAAAAAATTATGCAGAGGGCGCATTTATCACTACCAGAATTTGTAGATTTGCGACTTTGTATAGCCTTTGCTGCCACTTGATTACCGAAAATCTATTCAACTAATTTCAATTTTTTTTTAATTTCTACAGACAAATGATTTATCAATGTTTCTGTGGGAGCGGAATTTCCAGATAATATGTGGCAGAGCTATAAAATATACCCAAAGTTGATGATTTTTGTTCATAGTAAAAAAGGTAAAATTTTGCAAAATTATAGAAAACTAGCTCCAAGGAAACATGAATTGAACATTAGTTAATGCTTGTCAAAAATTTGAGAAAAATCTATCCATAAACGACGCTGTAAAAGCCTTTCTCCCGAGCTGTTTTTGGTTTGTTTTCGACCACTGTATAAATCCCCTTAAAGCTCGTTTACACCATGCGATTTTTAGATTCGAAATTCTAATTCAACAAGATTTTGGTAATATTTGCTTGTTTACTCCATTCGAGTCGCGACTGTGACAGCTGGAAGAGTACTTCGACCACGACCACACCGCCACTGAAGATGTCCACAGCAGCTGTGGACGAAACGTTTGGCAGAGTTTAATTGGGGTCACTTGCTGAGTTAGCCTCCCGGGGCGCTCACTACATCCCCCCTTATGGGACTTCGCTTGGAACACGGTCAACAATCCCGATTAATACCACCGTTGTTTTTGTTCGATATTTTGGGAATAAGACGGAATCTATTCGGTTCCGATTTCGTATTAAATAATTGAGAGCGGATTATTGTGAAAGTTCATGTCGAAGTCAAAGTGGCAGAATGTGAAAATACAAATTGACAAATATTTGATATATAGCTTTTACCAAAGTCGAATAGAAAAATCGAAATGCAAGTCAAATCTAAAAATCGCATGGTTTAAACGAGCTTTTTGGACCAAGTTGTGGGATGTAAGCAGAAAGAGAAAAAACAGCAATTTAGGGGGTTGAACCGACCAAATGCGGACAAATAAAATTTAAATTATATTTGCTGATTAAGCACGACATCTCCGCGTGCCCTACGAAGGCCACCACCTACGAAAATATTTACCGCCTGGGCCACCTCGTTATTGAGAAATCTGTTAAATCATCCTTATCAGTTTATCTCCTATCGGTGATAACACACTCACAAGTTTTCGTTCAATGGTCTAGAATGTGCACTGTACAGCCATTGCCCTGGTTTGCGTAGCAAGGTAAGAGAACTGAAATGCATCGATAGGATCTGATAAGAGGTGTTTCTTATCAGTGGTTATGTTTGCAGGCGAAAATGGGACAGGCGGAGTCGAAGCAAAAACTGGAGCAAATCACAAACTCGCTTCATAAAATCAGAAAGGATGTCCGTAACGGAAGGATCACCTCGAACGACGTCGAGCGAATCCACGCCATCCTCCAGAGATTTTCTAGTGAGATCGACGTGAACCTCTCCAAGAAGGTACGAGCCAGCGATGTGTACACAGCCGAGCAACTCATCGAAATCACAGCCAAAGAACTGGATGCTCTCAAACAAGAAGTTCAACTGGACGCAACTCCCACCAACTCTTTAAAAAGAGCGTCGTCCAAAAATTTGGGTACGTTGCCTCGGCTTGTCTTGTTGTCCTAACTCGTGGTTGTAGCAAAAGAAAAACGCCTGTCTTTGAAAGAGATCAAAGACGAAGTTGAGGATATAAGAAAAGAAGTACGACGCAAATCCTTGAACCAACAAGAGTACGAACGGTTCCAGAACGCGCTAGTGAGGCACTCTCAGAAGCTGAGCACGAAAAAGAACAAGAAGAACGAAGTGGAAATCGCGCAGAAGCTCATTTCTGTGGCTACGGAGGAGTTGTTGATGAAGCACCACGCAATAAGCAGACGACAATCGACAGCATCACAAGCCGACAGTAAAACAGCAACAATGTCCAAGTCGCAACCAGAAATAGCCAAACCGACTAAGACCAAATCGGAGCCAGTTAAAGCAGCCTTTAAGTCACAGCCAGACGTGTCAAAAATACTCAACACGAGCACCGCGAGCACCTTGGACGACATCGAAAACAAACTGGAGGCGCTGAAAAACGATCTCAAGGTGGCAGAAGCGAACAAAGATAAAAGCAGATTGCATTTCTTGTCAAAATCCATTCAGACCCTCATGAGGGATTTGCAGATGGTCAGCGTGAAGAATCAGATTTTGAACGAAGAGCGCAAAGCTCTTCTGGAGAAGAATTTATTCCGTGCGCAGCAACAAATCGACACAATCAAGAAAGAGGTAAACAGAGAGGGCAACATCAGTTACCTCACCGATCTGCACAATAAAGAGAAGAAGCAGAAAACTCTCCAAGACTTGGATGACATAGAAAAAACATTTAAAGCTATTGGACGAAATGCTAGCCACCAGAACTATGACAGCGAGAAGCGATCGTTCAACTTGCACAAAGCCAAGTTGAGTTCAATCGAAGAAGACGACCAAGACGTGCTTCTGAAGAAAGCCGAAGTGAACGACGTCATGCTGAATCTTGAGAATATCTTCACTCGACTCGACATGGAAGCACGCTTGAACCAAGCCGAGTGGAAGCATTTCAAAAATCTAATCGATTTAAGCAAATTTGAAGAGACCGAAGATGGGGAAATTTACAAGAAACACCGACGCCACCTTTTGCAGCTCGCAGAGTACGTTTCAATGGTTTTGGAAATTAATCAGTCCTTAGCAGAGAAGAAGAAATACGTCATGTACAACATCGACAATAATATTGCGGCACTCGACTCGAGGGCCAAGGAAAATGGCCAGAAGCTGAAACCAACTGATCAGGAAGTTGTTTTGCGTAGGAGCAATTCCAAGGTTAAGTCAGCGGATGATTTGATGGCGGCTTGCAAGGATATTGCTTCAAATTATACGCGCGATGAGTTGAAGGATGTTGCTGCAACTTTGACTGAATCAAAGAGAATTCTTGAGAACAAACTGAAAGAAATTGATGCTCCTGAGTTGGTAAAGGTTAAAGGACGGTATTTGGAGTTAGTCAACCACACATTGCCGCCGTCACACTCACAACTCGAACAAATCCAGAAAGAAGTTGACAGTCTTCAGAGGCACATCGAAAACTCGCGCTACAACAAAGACAGCCAGTTGTATCAAGACCTAAGACTGAAATTGAACAGTTACAAGACTCAGGTCACAAACCTGACTGGAACAGCGGACGACAAGCTAGCAAATTCGGTGCTAAAATCCATCGATAGTGTTTTGGTGGCCCTCCACAGCAATGCTTCCAAGCGAAGAAGCACAACTGAAGACATTTTGGTCGACATGATGTCTGTAAGTACTCGAATCAACGAACTGGGGAGCAAAATTGAAGCTGTCGCGTACAGCCCCCAAGACAGCGAATCGATCAAAAGTAGTCTTCAGGAACACCAACAGTATTTGAAGAATCTGAAAATTGCCGCAAATCGAACGAGTCTTCTGAAATCGCGCGAGGATATATTGAAGCAAATCCAAGACTATCTCTCCGACTTAAATAACGTAAAACTGAACGGTGCAGTGTCCGAAGAAGCGAAGCGTTTCAACCAAGAGCTGCGGAAGGTGAAGGACAAAGTCAACCGCTACAGCGGCACCTACAGAAGCGTTCTGTACAAAGCAATAGAAAACGACCTGGACAAGCATTTGAGCAAAGTGGACAATGTGTTCGACGACTCCAATCTGGCTGTTAAGATAAAGCGCGACATTGAGAACAGCAAAAAGATCTTGGAGCAGAAGTCGAGCAAGGACCAAACCTACAACAGCGCCAAACGCAACGTGCGAGCTCCTGCAGCTCAAGAACTGACAGAAATCCGAGATAATGTCGAGAGTGTTAAGAGGGAGCTAGCCCAGATCAGACCTCTCACCAAAGAAGAGTTGGACAAACTGGAAGCGCGGCTTCGTCTATCGATTTTGGCGTTAGATAACATCAAAGACGATCACTCCAAGGAGGAACGTGACAAGCTGTACCGGGACATCCACTTCTACTTCGATCGAATCCAAGAGCTGATGCTTGTAAGTCGTCCACACTCGATTCTTCTGGAGGATTTGCAGCAAAAGCAGATGGACCAAGAGCAAATCGCCGCTCAGACCATCGCGAAGATTGAGAGCGACCTGGAAGCAATCAAACCGAGCATCGTGAGCTTCGTAGGAACGGAAACAAGTCAGAAGTTCGTACAACTTGACGAGGTTTTGGTCAACGGAACGATGAAGCTTGACGAGTTGACTTTGGACCACACCAGCGAGCTCAACATTTTGAAGCTGAGACTGATGAGAGAGTTCCACAAATACAGCGACATCCTCGAGCAGCGGTCCCGTCAAACGGAGGAGCTGGAGAGGCTGGAGAAAGACGTGAAGGTGATGTTGATGAAAATCGATTCGTTCAACGGCTACGTCGGCGATTCCGAATATGCTTCCTTGGACGAGGAGATAATTAGGCTGAAGGTTAGCTTAGGTAAATTGCATGTCAATCAGGAGCTGATTGCGAAGAGGGAGGCGTGCATGCAAGAAGTGGATAGCTGCATGAGGAAACTTAATGAAGCCGCCAAAACACGTCCAGATGGATACGAAGGGACTCTAGTTTAGCTATTTATTGTCACTCACGTCAGCAATACATAAATAGTGTCTTAAACGTGTGTTTATATAGCGTTCGCAGAATTAATTTCCAATAAACGTCCGATCTCTTCAGCCCGGAATTCCGGGCTCTGGCTGGTTTTCGTTTTAACTTTATTAAGCACTTGTGAGTACGCCGCAACTCGCCGAAACTTACACATTCCACGCCTAAAGTTTCATAATTAAACGTACGAAGAGTTTATGCGGGATTGCGCCTGCTTTGGAAAATATACTTCTTCATGTCCTCTTCAGCTGCAGGTTCTTCGGGTGTGTAAATCACTTGTTCGGTGTTGTTTTCGTCGGTGACGACGATTACTGGAAGAAACAACACGATCGACTTTTTCTTCCGCTTTCGCTTGTCTTTAATCACGACTTTGTTGTGTTGGTGGTAGATAATGATGACATCCGTCGGGTGTTTGGAGTTCTTACAGCCCATGTCGCACTAAATACTTCGATTTGAGCGTTGGAACGCAACACACAAGAACTCACCGCTTCTTTTGGGCATCGTCGTGTTGATGGATGCGGCGTTATGTCATTCACTCGACTTTGACTTGAACTCTCTTATCAACATTTCATTTTTAATTTTGTTTTATCCGGCACGGTTTGCTGGAGATGCTAATAAGTTCGTCTAAGCGACTGAGAGTGAATTACGAGACAACGGCGCCCACGTTGCTTGTTGGGCTAAATTAAGACGCCTCACATACACATTGTAGAACATAACGCAATTAGTAGTAGGTACAGGTGGCACAAAAATTCCAATGATTGTTTGCTTTGAACTAGAATAGCCACGGCTTGGAATTAAATTTTGAGGCCACGAGAAATTCGTTTTGGGCTAGGACGAACAGAGTGTGACTTTGTACAAAAGATAAGCATTTTTGTTGTAATGTGAAGAAGAAGAGGACGATGGTTTTTACTGAATTGAAGATGAGCAACATTGAAATGTGTGAATGTATTAAACGTGTAACGGTTTTTAGAAGGAATGAACGTAAAGAAGAAGAGGTTTGGAAGATATGGATAAAAATTTTTACAAATTGAAGAAGATGTGATGAAAGTTATAGAATGCGCAGTTTCGGAGAAAGCAAAAAACAGTATTGAAATTTGTAAATGTGTTAAAGTTGTAAATGTGTTCGAGTTGTAGAAGTGCAAAACGCAATTTTGGGGAAAGTGAAGATCAGTCCCGAATAATTTTTGGGTAATATAATGATTTTTGCAATAAAAAAACGTGAAGAAAGTGAAGTTTGGAAGATATTTGATGAAGTAGACAAAAAGTTCTTCCAGAATTGAAAAAGATATAAGGAAAATTGAGTAAGATGCAGGTTTGGACAAAGTGAAGAACTGCCTTGAAATTTCTGAATGTGCTAAACGTGTAATGATTTTTTGAAAAAAACAAATGAAATGCAGACGTGAACAAAGATGGGTTTGAAAAGAATAGTGTAGAAGTGGACCACAAGTTTTTCTAATTAAAGAAGATGTGAGAAAAGTTGGAGAAGGCAAAGTTTTGAAGAAAATGTAGAACAGTCTAGAAACGATTTTTTCATAAATGGAGGTGAAGACGGAGGCGTTTAAAAAGAAATGAAAGTGAAAAAGATAGGTTTGGAAGAAATTTGAAGAAAATGAGAGAAAAGTTGTAGAACACGCAGTTTAAAGAAAGTGAAGAGAACATCTGACATTTGTGAAAGTGTTAAACGTGTAACTATTTGGAAGAATAGATTTGAATTTTAAAAAAGAAGTCTGGAAGAAATTTGAAGAAGTGGACAAAAAGTTTTTCCGAACTGAAGAAGTGGACAAAAAGTTTTTCCGAACTGAAGATGTGGAACACGTAGTTTTGGAAAAGTAAGGTATACCTGAAATACGTTAAACGCGTAATGATTTGGAAGAAATGGAAATGAAGAACATGTGAGGAAATTTGTGGTTAGAATTTAATGTTCAAGAAAGTGAAGAATTGTCCCAAAACTTGTCAAATATATTTTAAGTAGTGTCAATCATGTAACAATTACAATAGAAGAAATGAAAGTAAAAATGGAGACGTTTGAAAAAAATTTGAAGAAGTGGACATAAAGTTTTCCCGAATTGAAGGCAAAATTGTGGAACACGCAGTTTTGAAACAGTGAAGAATACCTCAAATTTGTGAATATGTTTAACATGTAAGAATTTGGAAGAAAAGAAAGGAAGTGAGGAAATTTGTAGAAAACGCAGTTTTGGAGAAAGTGAAGAAGCATCCCGAAATGTGTGAAGTAAATTTTAAGCAGTATTATACTGCTAAAGAAGATTTAAAAAGAATTGCAGAATATTTGCAAAATTCGCAAGAATTTCTCTCTGAAATTCAAAGCTTGGTCCGAAGTATGAAGAATTGGTATTGATGACGAAAAACTATCTATAGACAGTTAAAGTCAGTTAAGTGGGTTCCGATGATTGAAATGTCAAGAAATTGGTACATGTTCCTACTTGAAACTTTACAAGATGCTCCAGTCAGACCATTTGAAATTGAAAGTGTGGTGGTCACAAATCGAGATGGTGAAATGGATTGGTGCCGAGGAATAGCAATAAAACAAAAAGTTAACGCTGCCAAAGTTTTGACCAAAATGGACCAGAATGGATGAAAAGTTTTCCCCAATTGAAGATGTAGGAAAGTTGTGGAAGACGCAGTTTGGGAGAAAGTAAAGAACAGTACTGAAATTTGTAAATGTGTTAAAAGCGTAACGATTTGGAAGAAATGAAAGTGAACATAGAGACGTTTGAGAGAAATTTGAAGAAATGGACGACCCAGTTTTAAAACAGGTAGCAATATTGAAATGTGTGAATATGTTAAACGATTTTAGAGGGAATGGAAGTACACAAAGAAACGTTCGGAAGAAATTTGAAGCAGTGGACGAAAGGTTAATCCGAATTGAAGAAGAGGTGAGAAAAACGCAGCTTTGGAGTGAGTAAAGAACAGTTATGAAATTTGTTAATATGTTAAACGTGTAAACACTTTGGAAGAAATGGAAGTGGACAAAGAGACCTTTGAAAGCAGTGAAGAGGGAGATATTTGTAGTCAATATGAAGAAGTGGACGAAAAGACGTCCCAAATTGACGAAAATATAATGAAGGAACGTTGTGAAGACACAGTTTATTCTTTTGAAGAAGGTGCATAAAAGTATTGAAATTTGTGTGTATCTTTAAGGTGTAACAATTTTTTGAAGAAATAGAGGTGAAGAAAAAGACCTTTTGAAGAAATTTAAAGATGTCAAATTTGTGGAAGACGCAGTTATAGATAATGTGAAGAACTGAAGGTATCTGTGAAAACTCACACTCTTTAATGTGAAGAACTGTCCAGAAATTTTGAACGTGTAACGATTTTTAGAAATACCTAGAATGATTAGGACGTTGTTTGTAGAGAATGTACAAAAGTGGACGAAAATATTGTAAGAAAGATGTAGAAGACGCACATATTGAAGAAGGTGAAGAGCATAATTTATTTGTAAACGGAATATAATGCATAACACTTTTAAACAAGTAGACATTTGGGCAGAAATATGAAGAAATGAGACATTTTTTCGATTTTTAGTATATGTGAGGATAGTTGTGACAGATACAGTTTTGGAGGAAGTAAAGAACAGTTTAGAAATAAGTTTTTCCAAATTGAAGAAGACGTGAAAAGACTTGCTAAAGACACAGTTTTGGAGAATGTGAGAACTTGAAGATTAGCGAATTAGTTTCTTCTACGCCAAATCTGCTGTCCCCAAGCTGTAGAACCCAATTGGCAAAAAAGTATGTGCAAACTTTTGACTGTGTAATTTAAAACAAGGAGAGTGGACGGAAAATTGCCATTCATGATCAAGAACTGGAGGTTAAACATCAGTTTATAAGTAGACTGAGAAACTATTCCTGTCCAAAAGCTTCCGTGAAGCACTAGTCATAGCGCTAGAAATTAAACGTGCAATGGTCGCTGGTCAAGAAACCTATAATTGTAGTGTTTGGTATTATTATGTTAAATATTTCGTTCATAGAAATGACGAATTTATTGTCAAAACTTGTTATTTTTAATTTAATTTGATTTATAATGCATTAAATGTTAATATTTTTTTATCAAAATGATGTCAATATAACCTTTACGCTTTAGATCTTTGACATAAGTTGCATTTCAATGCCTTGTCAAAAAAACTCCACTCATTTAAAAAAAATATATAAAACTGTGGGGGGCTAGTGGAGCTTGATATTTATATGAATTTGATAGTCAAAAAACACATTGTTCTGTTGGAGCAAATCAATAATTAATTTTGGATAATAAAAAAAACCACCAAAAAAACTACCGAAACGTGTAAATTTGCCCCCGTTTTACGGTGTGAAATATTTTATGTAGTCGCAACTTGCCTTTGGCTTTAGTCATTTAACGAGTACAGTTCGAAGTGGTATTACGTAGCTTAGTCTTGCTTTAATTTGAAATTGAAACTAAAGCACAAAGCACAAAACAATTTAAAATTATAACGCAGCTGCTGTTTCAAGAGTGCATTAGTTCGGGCTGGATATCGTTATCATTCGAATTATCTGAGCCTTGTAAAGAACCCTCTCGAGTCCGTACGGCAAAGTAAATCCAATAAAACGTTTCTTATCATACAGAGAAAATTCGTAACATAAGTTATAGTCACCCCACGCGATAAAACAAGAAGCGAATGGAGGAAATCGACGTCCGTCTCGTGAAACTGTAGGCGAAAGCTCAAGAGATCGGATAAAAGAAATTTCTGAATTATTACAGCGAGAAACGCGCGACCGGAGGCGTGTTTTATCAGGGAAATAAAACAACTGACACAGTTTTTGTTATGTTTCATTAGACATAAATGAAACGCGGCAAATGGTCCGGAAAGCAGCATCGCTGGGACAAATCGCTGAAATTAGCTTTCAGTTTTATTGGCTCTTAAAACACGTACAAACTGCAAAATTACGCCAATTACTTATCTAGTTAATGATAACTGAACTAGTTGTCAAAACACGCCCAATTTGCTGCTGAAGGCTGATTCAAACTTGCAGACCGCTTCACAAACCGCGGAGCACTTCTCAACTGAATGTCACTTTCCGGCCGATGTCCTTTGCTTCGAAATCTCTCCAACTTGGACAAGTACCCGTCAATTTGCAGCAGAACAAAATCTCGGTATTTACAGATATTCGTCCTGCTGAACGGAACCTCCAGCTTCTTCAAAAAGTACAAATTGTCCAACAACTCGTTCTCTATTGCTTCGTACTCTTTATCAGCACAATTCGACTTAATCCTTGCATTCAAATTACCGACACTTGTACCAATTGACATGATATCGATCAAAAGATCTCCCGTCGTCACTCTGCGTTCTACTAAATTGCCGTCCAAGACCAACAGAACGTCGTCGATTTTTTTTAGCACGACGTAAGCCAACTTCCGGTTGTCGTGATTTCCCAAATCCATTTGACACAGCTCAGTTTTGAATCCCTTCAACTTGTTGCGGAGGTCTTTATAAATTTGGGGGTCTCGACTAGACGCGGTTATTTGCTCGTCAATTTGCTGCACAGCACTTTGTATTTCGTCAATTGTACTTTTTATGAACGTCGGAGAAAGCTGGACGAAGTCTTCTTTGATTGTCACCAACCGAACTGGATTTGATTCAACTGAACCGGTTTCTTCAACAACACGCGATTGCTTTAAACAGTCGCTTGTTACAGCGACCGGTTTAATTGTCTCAGCATCAGAAATAGTGTGCTTTTCGTCTTCAATATCTTTATTTTGTCTTGGTTCGTCAACTGGTGCTTGCTGGATGTTTGTTTCTTCGCTTCGTACGCTAGGTTCGTGTTCAATCCTAGCTTTGCTTTCTTTAACCGGGACCAGTTGGACGTACGGATCGACGTCTCTGATCCGTATCATGTTCCTCATCAGTTCGAGCTTCTGCTCAATTCGCGTTTTCAACTGACCCAACTGACTGAAGACTTCTTGCAGGTCCCGCACGCTGCAGTTTGGCGAGAACGTGTGCTCGAAGTCGATGTAAGAGTTTACGACATCGTAGATTAAGCTGTGGGTGCTGTTGTTGGTGCCTGAGAAGCATCTTAAAGTAACGCGTTCTTCGTTTCTCTTGGCGCGTTCGTGCAATGCGATCAAGTTGTTGTCGATGTTGTACGACAGATAGTTCTTGCGCTGGGTGATTTTAGCATTCAACTCTTCGATTTGCGCCACTTCCGACTTGAGCTGCTGTAGGAATTGCTTGTGATCATTGTAAGAATCAGTGCGGGGAGAGCCGTGGAATTGTTCCAAATCTACACGCGAGTTGTAGTGTTTGTCTTCAAGCAGTCTCAGTTGAGCTTCCAGTTCGAGCTCCGTGAAAGCGTGTTCAACGTTTGATGCCACGTTCAAGACTTCACTGACCCTGGCCTCGACTTCTTGGTCAACTTCTTCGATCGTCGTTATTTGAGTTTTGAAAGTGTTCAACGCCTCCCTCTCAGTGTCCAACCGCTGATTGGTTATACTGTCACCGATGCTTTTGATGCTGTCTTCGATTTGTGTTAGATTTCGTAATGACTTGGCCTTGATGTGTGGCTCGAACTTGTGCGATTCTCCTTCCAATATTGCTAACTCCTCCATAGCTAGAATTACACACTTTTCCACTTTGCTAATCTTGGACGCCCGAAGCGATTTGCCTAAAATAAATTTCAACTCTTTAATGTATTGGATGAGGACGTCGTGAGTTTTTCGTCGCTCCGCCTCTGTGAGCTGCTTAGTGCGGATTTTTGCGTTGATTTCGTTGATGTTTTCTTTCATTACCGCAAGACGTTGGCGGGCGTTGCTCTGGCCCATCTTACGTGGAACAAAAATTCACTACACGAATATATCAACTGCACAAGACACGGTAGTGATAACACTATCTATAATCGGTTGGTTTATTGCGAAATGAGGCGATAGCTTATCGTTTTTCTTACAGCAACTACTTCAAGTCGTTGGCAGCATGCGGAGCTTGCGGGACCGTATTTTGGCAACCCGGACGTGACCCAATTAAGATTCTACGATAATTTGTATCACTAGGGACAGTTAATGAACGCTTTTGTATCTGGAGATTATCTCCGACGATTCTAGCAAGTAAACAAACATTATGATGATGGGATAATTTACACCGCAGTATGTGTTATTACATTTCGTATAATTTGGACACATTGTCGGGTTTGGCAATAATGCAAGACGGGATTTGCAGTCAACAGCTTGAAGCAAATGAGTTTTACTGCACCAACCTCAATCGCATTTTAGCTGGCTATGTATATAACGAAGTGGAAGGAAACGTTTCAGAGTAGGTTATGAAATCACTTGGAATTTGTTAGAGTGTAGGGTTTGCCCTTAAGTCTTAAAAAGCTCAAGAATTTTAAAAATTCTAAAAATTTGAATAATCTGGAAAATCCAAGGAATTTTATGTATCCTAAACATCCGACCAATAAGGAAATATAAGAAGGATCCGAGGCATCCGAAGAATCTCAAGAATTCTGAGAATCCCGAGAATCTCTTGCGAGAATCACGAAATATCCAAAAATCTCTGTAAAAATTTCAAGAATGTAACATTTTTGCAATCATTTAAAATATCAAGAATCGTATAAATTCAAAAAATTCTAATAATCAGTTAATAAGAGTCATTGAAGCATATGAAGCAGTGGCATAACGACTGCGTGGAATTTGACGGATCCGAAGAACTCAATAATTCGAAGAAGCCTAGCAATACTAAGCATTCCCAACAGCTTCAAGGTAACTAAGAATCTCACATCTCACAAAAATCGCATGAACTAAAGAATGCAGATTTTTACAGCCGGGATTCCCGTTGAATAAATTACTGTTTTCCAGGTTTTGTGACTGTGGCCCATGCATATACAGGGTGTAACAGAATCGTGGTTCGCCCCACTTTTTTGCATTATTATTAAGATAACTTTTTCAAACTTGGTACATAAAATATGCATGCAATTTTTTTAACTTTTGATGTCTTTATGAATTTTACCAACTTTTGATTTTGAACAGCCTGTATATTATTTAATATTTGGATTCTGAATGATTTTCTGAACGACACTCCATAAGTGACATTTGAGATATTAAATTAATTTTTTATGTAAATTGCATTTACGATCTAGAGGGCTGCGATCAAATTCTTCTAATCGACGCCAGCAACCTATCACACACTGAATTCATTCAAAAACTTAGTAGGTTTTTCTCTCTATAATCTAGTCAATTTACACAAAATGCTTTTTTGGCAAAATTTCCAATTTTTGGTATAATATTGGTACACCAGTACAGTTCGTTCAAAAAGGAATATTTCCATGCAAGTATCCATTTTTATTTTGTCAATATAATAGAAAATTTGAATTAAATATCTTTTTATTTAATTGTCCTAAATTTACGACAATTTTTAAAAAATAAAAAATGAATTCTGACATTAGAATAATCCTTTTTGAATAAACTTTCTACTTGTGTACAATTTTAAACATTTGAAACAAATTGAAAAATAAAGAGATATAAATTCCTTAAAAAATACATTATAAATTTCAAATATTACTTTAGTGGCGTTCGATAGCAAATTATTTAGAACCCAAATATGAAATAATACACAAAAGAAACAAAAGTGTAATTTTTGGAGAAACCGGAAAATAAAAAGAATTACTTTTTATGCCAATAAGTGACATAGCGTATTTGATGTACCAAGTTTGAAAAAGTTATCTTCGAAATTACGGAGAAAAAGAGGATGTACCATGATTCTGTTACAGCCTGTAGATTCGGTATTTCACTAACAATCCGTAAAATTAACTAAGAAACCAAAATGATTTTCAATTTGTTGTTTATATGTATATGCATACATTTAAAAGTCATTCATAAAAACGCTCATAATTTTAGAAATCCTAAGAATGCCGAAAATTGCAGGAATAACGAGAACTCTAAAATATCTCAGAAATTTCAAGAATCCTAAAAATTCTAATAATCTGTATATATATTATGAAAAATTCAAAGAATCTGAGTAATTTGAAAGATCCGATGAAAAATCTTCATAAACTGGAAAAATCCTTAGAATTCAAGGAACACTCAAAATTCTAGATGAATGTGACGAATCCCAAGTATCCTAAGAACCGAAGAATTCGAAAATGTCTAACAATACTAAGCATCCTCAGAATTCTATAAACTTCAAGGTATTTAAAAATCATAAGAAACCTAGAAATCTCAAGGTTCCCAAAAATTTCAAGAACGTCAGAAAATCTGCACAGCCGTGGTTCCCGTTGAAGTTTTCCAGATTTTGTGACTGTGGTGAATTGTAATAAAGAGAAATAAATTCCACCGCTGTGGATGTAGATTATGCATTTCAATAACAATTACAAAAATCCTGAGACTCTTGAGAATGTGTAAGTTTTAAATAAATTATAATTTAATCATTGGAAACCAAATAATACGAAAAATTCGTAGATCCCGAAGAATCCCAAAATTCCAAAAACTCCAAAGAATCAATAGAGTTGAAGGAATTGTAAAAATATTAAGAACCGTAAGAATATTAGCCAACTAATGAATTAGAACAATTATTCTAAACATCCAAAAATCCTACCAATTTTAACAGTGTTCTGAAATCTAAGACACCAAATTCGAAGATTCTTAAGATTTCGAAAGAACCAAAGAAAGAATTGGAAAACTAAAAATACTAAGACTAGTATGAACTTTAGAAATCTAACGCATCTTATGAATCTCAATAATCATCTGAATTCCAAGAATCGTTAATAACCTCAAATAAGGATTTGAAGATTGCTCAGAATTTGAAAACTTCAAAAAACAACAAATGCCAAAAGTTACGGGTCTTCTCAGAATCAAAAAAATGCTAAAATTGCTTAGAATTCTCGAACTGCTGAGAATCCTAGAAGTCCGATTTAATAAAATCTCAATAATACCAAGGATCTCAGAATTCTCAAAAATTCCAAAAACTAAAAAATTTATTTTAGATCTTCATAGCCGTTGAAAAAATAATGATTTCCGAAATTTTGTGGCTGTGGTTCATTGTAATATTTAAATTCCACCAAAGGGAATGTAGATTGAGTATTTCAAGGTATGCGGGTTTCCATTTGAAGTCCCATTGAGCGCCTCTAGCGGCTAACTCAATAAGTGGCCCTCATGTAATTCCGTATTATCATTATTTAATTTTTATTAATTACTAATTAATTATTAATTATATTATTTGAATATTTATAATCTGATTTAATAATCCAATTATCGGATTTAACATTTTTTTTAGTAATTTGAAGAAACTAAAAATTCTAAGAATTTTAGAGCACCTTCGAATGCCAGAAATCATGAGAGGAGTCTGAAGAATTTGAATGAGGCAAAGAGTTAGGGGAATGTGTGATAGATTATGACTTTATGAATCTCAGGAGGCCGTGGAAGGCCATTTTTTACAGTGTATATTTTTGAAACCGTCAAATCATGACGTTTGACAGGAGCGAGTTTGCTAAACCAAGACCTGGAAATTGATTTGTTGAAGAAGACAATGTATCTAATGAATTGTGTACGAGACGGTTATTAAAAACTTAGATTTCACATTTCTCTAAGTCAAGGTCGAAATTTTGCTACACTCGTTCGAACGTCAAAATTATTCCATGGCCTACGCAGCCTCCTTTTATTTTTATACACATGTTATTTAATGCAATATTTAACAAATTCCATCTTTACACGTCGTTTGAACAAGTTTTGGATTGACGGTTCACGTCAAATGTCATGAAGTGTCATCGTCAAAGGGCTATACTGTAAAAATAAAACAAAAGCTAAATCTATGGCATACTGAAATTTCGTTTTTTGTTCGCTGTTTACTCTGTTGCTGAAAAGCAATTAGTGTGGTATAATCGCTGATTTGTTATAAAATATTGAGTTTTCAAATCCAGGATAATTACCTGTCATGCTGCATCTGCCTGCCGAGTTAAAATAAGTTTGCTTAGCTGGAAAATGGATCAGCGTTGGTCAGTCAATTATAATAATTTTTCAAGCATTCAAGTATCGTGTCATTAAGCGTTTTTTGATTTATTGTCTTTGTCCTCGTGTGGCGTTTCTATTTAGTTTTATGGGTATAAATAAATTCTCCTGTTGGGTGCGTTTGCAGCTGCAGCAAACTAACTAAATCGGTGCTCGATAATGAGTGAGCGTCCGCTGACGAGAGTTAGCTCTCAAAATTGCGTAATTTGATAAAGCCCCGGTCTTAAAAAGAAAATGCGGTTTCACTGTACGGTCAACTGGAATGAAAATAAATAGAAGTGCTAAGGATCGAGGAAGAATCGGTTTCTTAAGAGCCATTTACGTCTCCGCGACAGAGCTGAGCGTCGACCGGAAAGTCGATTCTACATAAACCCCCATCGACAAAATTTAAAAATAAATTGAAATCCCAACTTCTTTGATTAAAACGCAACTCGAACCGGTCCAGACGAAGCAAATATTTCCGCCGAACTTTTTTCATTCGGTTTAAATAAATAGAAAAGCGCGTCTTGTCACAGCTTCTGTCTGGAAAGTAATTTCGAATTTTCCGACAAGTTCGACTAGTTGTCGAAGCCGGATGTGTATGAATTTCAATACGGATCAATGTCCAATTCGGCCAACAACAATAACGCCGGCGAGGTCAAGGGTTGTTTTTCCTTGCCACTGACAATGACATATACCCGCGTTGTAGTCCAACATTGCCATGCAGCTTTCTTTTTTCCTCTCGGGAAATCATGACTAATGTAACCCTAGGAGGTTGAGCGCATTTTTCATAATTAGGAAACGTATCGATGTTTGGGTGAGGTTTCGCTTTCAGCGAGAAAAGTCTTCGAGTCCCGCATTAAATCCTTTAAATCACGCCAATTGGAGTTTACTGTTGCGCACTAACAAATTATAAGAAAAGGTCAAGGCCGTGCCGCATCGTACAATGTCTAACTTTAAGGCAAAATTTAGTTTGGCTCGCCCGGCGCATCCGCCAATTTAGCATTAACATCCACTGCTCTCAAGGATAATCACCAAAAAGAACGAAGTTTGACACACTTCTTTTCCTTTATATGTATACATAATGATTGATTATATCATCATTAGGTCAGCAAGCAGTTCATCAAACAAAGATGGCGGCTGCTGAATTAAACAATCGCAAGAAAAATAAATTGATTTAACTCATGGTCAGGAATCGACTGTACGCTGGTCTGGAGACTTAATAAAAGACAAATTAAAAACGGGAATTGTTTTACTACAAACACAATACAAGACCATACACCAGAGCATGACATTCTCTTGAAAAATAAGTTTATTGCAAAGACTAATGACCCTACTAGAACGAGAACTGTACCGAGATCAAGACCAAGATCTCAGAATATGATAAAGAAACTCAAACCAATCGTGGTTCTGAAACAATGGTAAGGAAAGAAAATACTATGGTACTAAGAAAAAAAAATTACCATGAATTAGGTTTCCTAACGATTAAGAAATCATCAAAGATCATTCCCTCTAGGCTAGAATATCATTAAATAATTTTTCCGTCGACCGTTCATTAAAAGGCCTATTAATGGATGATTTCGTCTAAGAAATCGTTCATTAATGTAGGTCATTAATGCATGATTTTACATTAATGTACGATTTTTCATTAATGCATGATTTTTTCGGTGGTAACTAGTATAGGTGACACGATTATTTTACGAATTTTCATTTTAGAAGCAAATTTTTGTTCCTTAAAAATAAGTTTACGGTCAACGAAAAAATATTGTAATTAACTCGTATGTTAATAAGCGATTAATAATCACGACAATTAAAGACACTCACTCTCTTCCGCTCGTTCATGCTTTAAACAATCTCACTTACTAATTGCTAAATAACTGTTTCTGACGACCCTTTATTAAAAGCCTTATTAATTCATAATTTCTTCTAAGAAATCGTTTATTAATGTAGGTTATTAATGCATGATTTTACATTAATAAACTATTTTTTATTATTGCATGATTTTTTCGGTAGTAATCATGGTTACTGGCATAAGTGACACTATTATTTTACGAATTGAAATTATGAAAGCAAATTTTGGTCCCCTAAAAAAGCTTAAAAGAATTTACGGTCAACGAAAAAATATACTATTGTATAAAACACGTATGTTAATGGGCGATTAATAATCCCGACAATTATTAATCGTCTCCATTATAAAACTTGTTTATTAAATAACTATTAAGGCGTTTGGAACGTGTAATTCGTTGGAGAAAAAAATTGAGTAAACTTTACTTAGTTCGGCAGCATACTACGAGGGGAGTTTACAAAGTTATTTATTTGCCATGAAAACGATAGGCATATGAGCGTTAAAATTATTACAAGAGACACAGGGAAATCTGAAGCAAGTGTTTTCAATATTTTGTATGAAAACGTTGAAATGAATAAAGTGTCGGCGCGATGGATTCTCAAATTTCTCACTTCTGAACAAAAATTTTGCAGGGTAGTAATTTGCACGGATAATTTGGCTGCTTTTCCCGGAAACGACTTCCTTTCTAAAAATGTTACTGTAGATGAGACTTGGCTACATTTCCCACTAACCCACTAACAAAGCAGGAGTCAATGTAGAAATAAGAACTCACCACCACCGAAAAGGCAAATTCTGCGCGGAAGGTGAAGGCGACAGTGACAGTTTTCTGGGACTTGGAAGGTATAGTAGGTATTGATTGAGTACCTGACATAATAAACTACAAAAATTGAACTGTGTACAAAAAGACAACAGTATTCTGAATGGGAGCAGTTTCAGAAAAACCTCACCTACCTGGCTCCCTCTGACTACTCCCAATCTCAAGAAACATTTCAGTGGGCGTCCGTTTTTGTCTAACCTAGAAGTGAAAGTAGCTGTTGAAAACTATTTCGTAGAGTAACCAAAAGAGTTTTTTTTGAAGAAAGTGTTTTATTGGAGAAATGTTACAAAGAGTGTGTAAACGTTTAAGGATCATATGTAGAAAAATACATTTTTATTAGTTCCCTTAATCGTTTTCTTTATGGCTAAGTAGATGAATGTATAAACTTCCTGAATCGACGAAGACGAATTACATGTACTTTGAGACCTGCCGAGAAGAAAGGATAACACTAATGCCAACACCACAGATGACAAAATAAACAAATACGGTTGGTGGTACAGAAATGCTGAAATTTTAAGAAAACAAGTATCAGGATTAGTCATTTTCCCGATAACTAATCGGATTCCACATAACTATCTTGGACTTGGATTTTTAGTTGATCTTGCCATAATCAGAGGTCGTAGTAATCGTAGAAATAAAATAGAGAAAGTATTAATTGACTAAAAAAATACGTATTGACATTGTTCGCGTGAGTATACATTGGCAACCTCATCTAACAGAAACAACACACTTCCCAGATTATACAATTCAACCGCCAATTGTAAATACGAAGAAGGATCGATTTGGGTATATACATAGTAAAATCTCCTGTAGTCTCCTGTAGTCATTGAGAAAACCAACTAATTTTTCTTTAAGCTTTCTGGTTGTAAAGCATTTATCATTTCAAAATAGACTACAGTTTAAGCATGCGGGGAGAATCTAAAAGATGACCCTCGATCCGGTAGACCAAAAAGTGCAACAGCTGGAGAAATTATCGAAAAAATCCTTAAATTTGTTCTGAAAGATGGTCGACTAAAAGTTTCTGAGATTGCTAAGACTGCAGTGTACAAGTATATCTGATGTATGATCTGATGTTATGATATCATATGCTTACGTCCGAATTGTGCATAAGAAAGCTCATCGCTGAAACTTGGGTTCACAACTTTAGACCAGAACCGAAGTTGAAGTCCAAGCAATGGAAGCATCAGTCATTGTCAGCAAAATACACAGAAAAAAGGACGATTTTTTTGGGATGCCAAAAGATATCTACTGTTGATAGACCACCTTCCAAAGGACCAAACCATAACGGGGATATTTTATGCTAACCTTTTAGACTAGTTAGATAGAAATAGGAAATAAACCGGATTTAGCGAAGAAGAACATACTTTTGTACCAAGACAAAGCATAAGTCCACAATTGTGCAGTTTCAATTGGAGAAATAAACAAAATAGGCTACCAAAACCTAGCACTTCCATCTTATTTGCCAGATACCTCCTTCCAGTTATCAATTGTTTCCGAAATTCAAAAGATTTCTTGGCGAACAGATAAGACGCGGTTGAACAATATTTTGTACACTTCCCGGACCCACTTTCAAACGGGATATTGGCTCTCGCGCATCGTTGGACCAAATGTGTTGAAAAGGATGAAGAGTATGTTAAAATATAAAATGTAATTCAAATTACTGATGATTTTTCTGTATCGTTCCGAGAACTTTTGAAATGACCCGCTTATATGACACACCACTTAGTAGGAGATGTAAACAAGAAGACAAAACAGTCCAACATGTGTTCTTCTAGTTTCGTGCGCTTTCATCTATAAGAGAATGCTTGTCGTGCGATACCAAGTCATCCATTAGTAATTTAAGACAATGTGACAACTATTTTACACAAGTCGGATAATAAGCAGCTCAGGCGGAATGATTCCCATGAAGGAAGGCCAAGGATCCTGTGGTCGACACCAATAATGCTTACAAACAAACACTTCATCCGTCGCAGATATTGGATGCTTTGGAACGTGTACACGTGCTTGAGATTTCCTTCCTCAAGAGATTGAATACCTTATTACAACGATGCTTAATCTGATCTACGAGTGCATTCGAATTAGAAGTCTTTCACAGGTTATTGACACTTTTGCCGCTTATAATAGTGATGAAGTAAAGAAGTGTAGAAACATATCGATCCCTATTTAAAAAAAAAGTGCAAAATTGGTGGATGCGCCGGGCGAGTCTCACTTACAGCTTTTGAGCGTTGTAGGAAACGGCACGACCTCGACCTTTCCCACAATTAGACGGTGCACAATTATATTTTGACTTGTCTTACATGACAAATAAAATCTAACAAGTAAGAAGCCCAAGCCTGTACGAATGCCGTAAGGTTAGAGGGTTTCCGACAAAACATGGCAGTGTTCTCAATTAGTTTTTTCAAGTTCGCTTGCAGCGAGAGAATGGAGCAAAATAACAACATTTAGTTGCTGCTGAAGTTGCTCGAATTGAATTCGACATAACTAAAACATAACGAAAAGGCGCCTCTTCTGATAATGCAAGTTCGGCGCACAACTCGCAAACATTTATCATAATCACAAACGGTTTAGTAAAATATGAAATGCTGATAATGTTAATTAATCCTCCTCATCTTATCCCATTAAATGTTATTGATCAATAACCATTCCGCGTAATGAGCATCTATTTTAAGGGACATCACTCGATGGTTTTTGGGGTCGCACGCTCTACTATCGATTCGTTCAGTCGAAAAATAACCCTCACAGAATCAGCACTCACCTTTTTCCATTAATTAAGAGTTGGAATAAATTTGGAAAATGCCAAGTCGAGGTTTTTTTGACCGCGCAAAGCTTGCGATGGGATGATTTCTCTTGATTATAGTTATAAATATTTATAAACCCCTCGACGTTATTTATCCGAGCGGATGAACAATTATCAGGAAAATAACGAGTCTCTTGCCACTTGTCTTTCATAGAATGTCTCGTAAATAAGTCAAGGAGAAAATTTCATTAACCTAGCGAATATTTCACGCACGTGCCACTGCAAAAAGCACAATAAAATTCCCGGATTACGTTCTATTCCGTACGTGATTTCTTTCACTCGTGTTATCAGTAATAACAATCTGCGATATTAAGATTTCGAGTCGCCCCGAGTCAAATACATTTTAATTAGGGGCCGGCGTTTAGAGCAATTTAGGGTTAAGTGGTGTCGTTAGAGCTTCGGTCATCTAATTCATATTCAAAAGCTTCCCTGAATTGGATTAATAAGAACGAAGCAGGAGTACCTTATAGTTTAGTGCAACTTCCCCAAAACGAATGAGAGATTCAATTGAATATAAAATAGAAGGGGAGAGGGCGCTTGGAATTTCCGGGATAGTCGAAAGGAAAACCGAGAGTTGATGGAAGTCGTCGCAAATTTTATTCGGCGAGCTTTAACTGAAAGCTCCACTGTGTATTTAAAGATTGTTATCTATTCGTAGAGGATTATTATTCAGCCCTTCGCTCTTCTACCGTCAGCAAAACACAACGTTCACCTGCTTCCATTATAAAGGCAGATTTTATTAAATAAATATATATTTTTTATATGCAAATTAATAAAAACCAACCTAATGAGATTTAAGCATTACGGATTTTTTTGGTATATTTAAAACTCACAGTTTAACTCAAGAAATCAAGAAACATGAATATCAAATACTTCAGAACGAACGATTTAGACTTAATTTTTTGTTATACAACGTCTATGTGGAAGGATGTTTTCGCTCTCCAGTTGCAAAGGCTTAGACGTTCAGCTTCTGAGTTCTTGGAAAAGTATTAATTTAAACATTTTATCACATTGTAAAGTCGTACTCATTCTGTTGTACCTCGGGTACTTCCTTATTCTTCGTTCGTTGCCTTTTTTGTTTTGTATCTGACACCATTTGCTCCTATGTCGTCATCGTGACTTGAACGCTTCTGGTCAATTTCCGGTCTTCTTGTAGTCCTCGTTGCAATGTCCTCGCGATAAGACATCCACATTTGCATAATTTTTCTAACAACTGACGCTCTCTTCATTACTTCCAAGATATTCCGAAGCAATTCTTTTTTAAATCATATTCTGCATCTTATAACTGGCATAATTAGTGTTCTTTGGTTTTTTGTTGGTGTCATATTCTGCTGTCCGCTTTCTATGGATACATTATCGGGTAGATAATGTCCTTCTTGTCCACACGTCGAGCAAATAAACGTCATTAAAATTAAAGCAATATATTTATTTTTTTATCAAACTTTGGCAGCATTAATATCCGGTCTTTTAATCGATTTTTTCTTAAAATCTCTTTTAGCAGTGTAATACTGCTTAAAGTTTATTTTACAAATATTTCGACTTTTCTTCACTTTCTCTAAAACTACTTCTTCCAAACACGTTACTCCAAATTTCTTCCAAATCGTTACACGTTTAACACTTTCACAGAAGTGCTTAACTTTCTTCAAAACTGCGTGTTCTGCAACTTTTCTTAACTTTTTGTCCACTTCTTCAAATTTCTTCCAAACCTTCGTTTTTTAACAACTTTTTCGTCACCTTTATTTCTTAAAAAATCGTTCCGAGACTGTTCTTCTTCAATTTGGAACTGATTTTCTTTTTCAAATTTCGTCCAAATGGCTCACTCATTTCCGTTCCGTATAAAAATCGTTACAAGGTTTGGGAGTGTTCTTCACTTTCTCTAAAACGGTGTCTTCCGCAACTTTCTTCACATCTTCTTCAATTATGAAAAATTTGTGTTCCACTTCTACAAATTTCTTTTCAAACCTATATTTCTTCACTTCTGCATTTCAATCAGTTTTTTTTTCCAAAAAAGTATTGCACGTTTAACAAATTTCAAGACGGTTCTACACTTTCTCCAAACCTGCGTCTTCCATAACTTTTTTTAGACTTTTTCAATTCTGGAAGAACATTCGTAAAAATTCCTCCAAACGTCTTCTTCTTCACTTTAATTTCTTTTCTTGTAAAAATCGTTTCACGTTTAACACTACCCAAATATTATTTCACAAGCTTCGGAACTGGTCCTTATTTTTTTTTAAAAGTGCGTTTCCGTGACATTTATTGCATTTTTTTAATTCCGAAAAACTTTTCATTTACTGTTTCAAATTCTTCCTAAACGTTTATTTATTCACTTCTGTTTTCAAACCAAACTGCATACTACTGAAATACTTTCACCGTGGACTGATAGGTCATTCGAATTCCACTCAATTCTATCTTCTCATCTAAGCTCGTAGAAATTCAAATTAGGTTTCACTTTTTTTTCAAACTTGTAAAGGCTTGTTTCATTTTTTTCAAGTCTCCAGTTTGCAGGAAATCGGCTCCTCTCTCATATTCTAACCGCTGGCATTCATTTTTTTTATTTTATTCTAGGATAAAATGGAGACTCAGACTCTCACACTTCTGAAACAAATCTTCGCTAATAGCTGTCGCGGCTTCAGGGATTTTAATTGGAAAATTCGAGATTACACGTTAACCTAGTAAACACAAACCAATAATTAAAAACCTAAGTTCGTGATTTAAAAATAAGTTTTGACATTGTTAAAAAGTTAGAATTCAATATCGTTCCAATCAATTTGTAATAAATAATTCGAAAAATGTGTGCTCCTTCGGGACAAAACCGCAATTTCTTCAAAGTTCGTAAAAGTTTTGCCATTTTACTTGATTTTTCTCCCAACTTGATAAGTCAAACAAGTTAGAAAAACATATTCAGTTTCGAAGTTTATCGAACCTGTCGCTTGTAACCACAAGTAATAAGTTTAAAATTCAGACCGTTTCTTGTGAGTTTTGTAATTGTAAGTTTAAAAATTGAGCTTTTTTTAATCACTTATCAAAAACTTGTAACAATTGGCATGAACCGCGAATCACGTCTAAACCGACACCTGGTGATGAAATTTTTTTTAAAAGGCAAAATGCAACGCGTCCGGTAAATTTAATTTTGAATATGAATCTCCAACTCGACGTCAAAACATTGCTACACTCTAATCATTTTCGTAGAATCATCAAAGTGATTCCATGTCCTACGCAGCCTTCTTTTATTCTTGTCCATTCTGTGATTCCCATTTTTTGTGCGCCCGTTTAACGCACGCTTTTATCGTCGGAATCCGTCCCTTGCAATGACCGTAAAATTGGCCACTAATCGACACCATGCAGAATTGATGATCGATGCATGAACCACCCCAGAATGCAATATTCAACACACGTTAGAGACCCAGCAGGATTTACATACCAATCGAACTCCTGCAGGCCACAGCTTGCAAAACACTCAATTTTCAGCTTTATGCAACTTTGTTTTTCCGCAACATGCGTCTACAACAATGAACCAACTAACGGGGCGAGTGCGAGCTTTTGAGCTTGGGTCCTTGCTGTTCCCAATTATAATTAAATTTTGTGTGGCTGAATTTAATAAAGCTCTTCCCTTTAGGCGCCGGAATTTGTGCCACTAGTTCAAATTTATATTAATTGCTACACGTATTGGAAGCTGAAATAGAAAACGGAATGGCACGGTCCCAGAACTCGCTTCTTTCGACTAGTTGCTTGACATTATTTGCCCCATGGACCTTGTTAACAGCTCATAACAACGACGTTTAATTTTTTATTTAATTACTTTGTTGGAATTAGTTTGTTGGAATTAAAAGTCTAGAGTGTATTAAATTACAAATTCCGTAACTCACAAACAAAAGAGATGGTGTAAAGAAACGAAGTCTCATGGAATCTAACTTTTGTTTACTTTTTGCTGTGTAGTTTTTTGACATTGATATTTAAACATTGTCAATTACAATAAAATACAAATTTGCTCAATCGACGTGTAAGCCGACAACAGAATATGGTATTTGATAAAAAAGACACTAAATGTATGTTATGCATCGCACCCAACAATTGTCAACACAAAACTTAACGTTTCTACCTCAAAGTCACACATATTCTACACTCTAGCGAATTTCAAAGTGCTTCAAAGACCTACGCAGCCTCGTTTTATTTTTGTGCGCGTTTAAATATCACAATGAGACTGAGAGAAAAGTGCAATAGAGTGTATAGATATTGTACTACCTTTACAAGAGAGAAAACTTAAATAAGCTAAAGTAAGCACAAAAACGGTTTCAATTTAATCACTAGCAGAGAAAAAAATTGAGATTTGGGAACAGATTTCATTACAAATAATGTATTAAAAACAACTGTATTGAATTTTGTTATCTAAGATAGATTAGGAATATAAAATAACAGTACAAAGAAAATATAGGAAAATTACTTCGGTTAACGTTCATGTGGCCACAGGGAACAAAGATTTGAATTTTATGATGAGGTAGGAGAAGTGAAGAAGAAAATATCGAATTATGTGAGTAAAAATTTTAGTAGAAGTTATGCATTTCAAGATAAGATGAGAAGAAAAATACATGAATACTAGTTGGCCCGTCCAAATAATTCGCATCCAATGCGCTTGGGGAAGGGGATATATTAATTAGTCAGATTGTCAATAGATGGCGCTGTGACCAAAATGGGGTTTTAAAAGGCACATTAATTTTTAAAGTATTTTTCGGCATTAGCAGTAAAAGTAATCTTCAAAATTATGGCTTAATCATTAGTTTTGATGAACTATTAAGGGAGATATGGCTTACCGACAAAAAAACACCGTTGAGATATAATATATGGAGCTATCCGAAGACAAGAATACGAATTAAAAGTATAACGAAAAGGGAAATGTAAAGTACAATTCGCTGAAGAACATAACATAAAAATCAGAAGCACAGCCTTCAGAAACATTGATTTCCTCAGAAGAAAAAACGAAAAATTACATAGATCATCTCTTGAAACAGTAGGCACCACCGGAAAATTAAAGATGTACAAAGCTGATTCGAACTTTAGTTAGTTATGGCAAAGTTGAAACAGGAAGAAGACAGAAGTGCAAATGTACCTATAACAAAGAGGAACTCAAAAACGAAATGCTACATCAAATATAGGAAGAAATGGAGAACTCGTTCGAAATAAAAAAATGTTTTCAGGAAAGCTCGCAAATACTTGCAAATAAGGATAAGGTTCCCGGAATAGTGCAACTGTGTACTAGAAGAAGGGAATTAAGCATGACTAATGTTCTTGAGTAGAAAATAATAAAAAACAAAGAATTAAAATATTAATGAAGAGATCTAAACAAATATGTAAGTAGAAAAAATATACAAATTAAATAAGTAACTAAAAGCAGTAGGAGAATACTACAAACATAAAGAAATCTATAACTTTTACCAGCGTACACAGAACACATAGGATCCCACAGACCAAGATAGAAGAAAAAGATCAGGAAAGAATGGTATTCCGGCAGAAATATTACGAGTAGAAAACTAGTAGAAAATCTAAAAGTAGAGTGATCGCGGTGATAATCCAAATTTAGCAGGAAGAACGTCAATACACAGGATTAGTATGATGTTTTGTAACGGTGGAGTAGCTTTGTTATTTAAAAAGTAATTTATTCTCAAATTTGGTACAAATATGTATGTAGTTGCAAATAACGAACTTGTTTATAATACTTTTTTTTTCACATTCCGTTTAACAGAAAAAGCTTTTTAGTTTTGTTTTTTAAATGAGATACCCAGCACATTTATACATTTTCGGATGCAGAATAAAAAATTACTGAAATGTAAGAAATTGAAAATATATATTATAAATAAATTCGTTGTTTGCAACTTTATATTTGTATCAAATATGATAAAAGTGACTTTTTAAATAACCATGTTCTTTGACAGTTCCCGGGATTTATACTAACCCTACATAACGTCCCATGCCAAAAAAACTACTAGAATGAACTGCGAAAATTATACAAGAATATCGCTGCCTCCATGCTACCTACAAAATTATACAAGATTAATTATAAATTGACTAAGTCTCTTTCAGAATGCTTCCATAAGCTAGTACTAAAGAGGATTTAGGAATGAGAAATCAATTACGGACCAGACATATCAAGTGATGAAATACTGAAGATTCTAAAGAACTTAATTGATTTGACAAAATAACCCTGATGGATACACAAAAGTTAAACAACCCATTATCGATGGTTTTACATATTTAATATAGTGCTGGAATAAGAATTTAAAGGCAAAATACAAACACAAGGAATAATATACCACCGAAAACAATACGAAGCAAGAAACAACAAACGAAGAACAATATAGTGAATTCAAGATGAGACGAAAAACTACAATTTTTGGAGAGTAAAACACTTTCAATGCTTAGGAATAACAGGCACGTGCATATTGAAGCAATAAATTAAAAATTAGTAAATGAACCAAGTTAATGGGATCCTTAAGCACTAAAAATCAAAAGAACTCTTTACTAGTATAACAGCAAAAATAAGAATAGGATTAGGCGAAAAGTTGCCCCAAATTTAGTGATTTAAAGACAGCACACTGGATTTTTACATTGGACTATATATCTTTTTTAAGATTGCCAAAAAAGCTTTTGATCAGGGAAATAATAAATCCGGGCATTTAAGGCATTTAGGAATCAAACGGACCCCTGTAATTCGAAATTCTGATAAACAAAGCACCACAGATCAAAAACGATTGAAGATAAGTAAAAACGACCTTTATAGATTTAATTTATGATTTAGCATAAAATCCAAAAATTAAATTAAATTGGGTAGGTTCTAATTAAAAAAACATTACATTATATTGTATATATACCGCAATATTTTCCGAATGTGCAACTATCATATATAAAAAAGAAAAAGTTGATATCTTTAATAACAAACAAGTTATGGAGCTTTTTTTGCAACTCTGAAAAACCTGTATATTTGAACCGATCTAATTCTTCCAACGATAGATGAAACTGTGAACATACAATTCTGGTACATGCTGCTGGAATATATTGATCTAACTGACTAAAAATATTCGCAACCATTATCAAAATTGGGACAGCATTTCAAGATTCACAAGAGTCCTAAACACGATTAGTACAAAGTACCGGAACGGTCAAATAACTTTGTTATTTAAAAAGTAATAATAGTAGTTGCAAATAATGAATTTGTTTATAATATTTTGTGTTTTTCACTTTTGGTTTACCAGAAAATGCTGCCTTCTTTTGCTTTATAAATAAGACCACCTTTATATTTCTACAATTTCGGAAGTAGAATAAAAAAAGTACCCTCAGCAAAATTGACATAAGTTTTTTCATTGTTAATAAAACCATACGAAAAATTTATAATAACAATTATGCGACTATAAATATATTTAAATTGTGCTAAATGCTACAAAAAACACTAAGATGTTTTATTGTTCGATTATATCAGTAAACGGACTTCAATTTTTTGTACAGTTTTGTAATCTCAAAATGGTATTCAAAGATATCATGATTTGCGTTTTTAAAATTATTTGTATGGCTTCTTTTTACTGTTAAACAAAAAGTGAAAAAAAGTACTATAACTAAATTCCCTGTTTCCGTACCAAAACTGAGAAATATAGTTTTAAAAAAAAGTTATTCCGGGACTTTATACTAACCCTGTACATTGATGTCGTTAGTGCAAATTTTTGTGATGATATGTTATTGTTAAAGATCTACACTGTAAAAAATAGAACAAACGCTAGATTCCATGGTCTACTGAGTCTCCGTTTCTGTGCTGTAAATCTCTAGAATATACTGTATCTGACTGCGTGAGTAGTTCACTATATTTGTTCTTGTATGTGGGCAAAGTTTACACCGTAATGTTGCCACTAACAAAACAGCGAACCGGCCGGGTCTGCCATTTTTCAATAACGTTTCATGTAAGCCTACAAATTAGAAATTTGTATGTTGTTATCTGCAGCACATCAAAAACTAAACAATGTGGTTTGCTACAAGATAACAGCGTTTGTCGCATAATGCTAGCTTTCATCTCTGCCGGAATAAAAGGGTAGAAGAAAATAATAGTCCAGTTGGAACCGCAAAGCGCGTGTTAGCTTTTGTGGTCTTTTGTCAAGCGCCTTGTCGTTAGAAAATGCTTTTATCCAGAACATGAGAATTTATCCTTTCACTATTGCAGGTGTTAGATTTGAAAGAATGTAGCACAACCTGAACTAATTGCAACTGTTACAAACTTTTTAATGAACAAGCTCTAAACGCTTGGAGAGGTTAATTGGTATCTCCTTGACATTACTTTATAAAATATTAAACTATTAGTAAGTTGTTTACCCGGCGCCTCCGCTAAATCTACCTCCAGTAATATATCAACGTTTTTCATTATGAGAACTTGCTCGTAATTTAATTAAACTGTCACGTTTTCGTCAAATCGAACAATCAGACGACTTGGCCCACGCTCGGATCGCTTGGCTTGCATTTTTCTGATCATCAGTAAGTAGCATCTCGTAGCTTATCAAACGCGATTGTATTAGATAGAATGAAGAGGGTTGAAGGAGCAAAGTCGCTCAATATCCTCTTCACATTAACTATTCGTAATTATTCCAAAAACTGGAGGGTTAAGACGCTAGATAGGTGAAAAAGTTTGAACATCAAAAGATTGCAAATGTTGTGATAATGAGCGAACCGACGGAAGCTCTGCTCTATTTTCGGTTCCAATCAGATTGGAGTTGTCGGAACGCATCGGTGCAAAAGATATCTATGGCAGCGGGACCAGGATATTGCAGCGGAGATGATAAACGAGTTCGATGTCGTTTCCGGTCAAACTTATCGGAATATTAAATGTCGGAAAAGATCGACGGTGAAATGTCAGGAATAAAAAGCGGGCTTCAGCTAATAAATTATGGAACACAAATTACGATTAATCAGCAGAAACCGAGTCACACTAATTATTTTAAAACAATCTAAAACGAAACACTTAAATTGATGAATTGGGACTGGCCCGGCGCCTCCACCATTTTACAACAATATAGTAATGGACAAATAACTGGTCTAGACTAGTTTTAGAACTTAATTTAAAACGCAACAAATAAGTCGTTCAACGTGTCCAAGCTTCGATCCAAATCAACTTTGCTCCATAACTTCCAAAGTGGAAGTTTCAGCCGCAGACCCATTCGGTCCGAAGCAATTATCTTTAGAGGCATTAAACAAATTGTTATTTTAATACGCCTCCGCCACATTGAAAGAAAATCCACGCAATTCGTACAAGAGAAAAAATATAAAACACTCCAACGTCCATAATCGCGTTACATTCTAGTCCGAACGATTTCGGACACTTCGCCACGAATTTCGATAAGCAAGATAATCTACTTACTTTTTCTCGCGCTCCTTTCTTTGGAGCTTCTTCTTCTTGAACGCCTTTTTAACACGGAGGAGGAGGAAGGCCGCGCGGTCGATCGTCAAAGCTGAATACTGCTTTTTTTCCTCCATCTCAAATCCGTTTAATAGTCTGAAAAGTGATTGTGTTATTAATCAATTACGCAAACTCTAAGCTTCTTGAGATAAGTATATTATTGCACTAAATGACTCGAGGCGCTGGTAAAATCTTATCAAAAATTGAATCAAATATTTGTGACTATGTGCAGAAGGATCTGATAGCATTATAAGAAACACATAACGGACGTAAAAGCCAAAATAGGATTTAAAGCAGATTATAAAATCTAGCTTTTGTTTTGGTTTTTACAGTGTAGACCTTTGCCATTGACTTATCATGACGTTTGACAACAACTGTCAATTAAAACGTTGCTCAAACGACGTCTAAATCGATTTCTGGAGAAGAAATTTATTAACCCGAAACGGTTGATAACTTAATTTGAAATTTCTCCATCTCAACATTTCAACAACTAATTTCGAAGTGTTTCTATGGCTTACCCTAAATCATTTTTTTGTACGCACGTTGTGAAACAAACAACAAATAAATTTGAATGGAAAAAATAAAACACATCATCCAAACAAAAACCACAAAATTAGTCCTAAAGTACTAGTTCTAGTTTTATGCGAAAGATAAGAAACGGTGGAATGAGAAGTGCAGAAAAAAACAGATTCAGAATGACAGCAATACAGACGGGGGAAGTGGATAAATAGCATACAGAGAACGAAGAAGGTTTTCTAAAAAAACAGTAAAGAGATTATAAACTTTTATGCAAAAGTTAAAAACATAATGGAAAGAAAGTTCCCCGCAATATTAAATGTATTAAGAATAAAAACAAACTCTTGCTGGGAAATAAAAGGAAGGTGGAAAGCATATTTCCTAAAAGTGATGATTGATGAAAAACAAAAAGAAAACATATAAGGAAGTTCCACAAAGAGAAGAAGACACACAAACAACACTCGAGGATCCAAGGCGAAAGGAAATAGAGAAAATCACAACAAAACAGAAATACAACAATAGTACAGAGAAAAACGCACTAAATGTATCTTATGTATCGTTTCCGAATTTTAATTAAAAAATTCTCAATTTAACGGTCAAACATTTTCTACACTGTAACTAATTTGAAAGTGATTTTATGATCAACGCTGAATCTCCCTTATTGTACGCTCGCTGTTTACCATGTATCTAAATGATTTTCGGGTGAGCATAAAAACCTTTTTAAAACCGACCAACCAAATAACTAGCTTCCTGTTTTCATGCATTATCTATGCAAAAACTGCAATCACTATTTGTGTCAGAATTTCAATATCAGAGGTAAAAATGAAAACAGTCAGCATCATAGCTAGGTAGAAAAATGAATTTAGATTGTGATTAATTGGAACACAGCCACACACACACACACACAATGCCTCTCATAAAACTTTTTTAATAATTTAATAGCGGGCTTTATGTGGCTATAAAATATTAGAAAGGGCAGAGTCGTGAAAGCAAACATTTTTTGGTGTTTTTTTTTCGCCATTATTTATTGGTACTCGTAAGAAATTAAAGTCGTTATTTGAAGACAGCGCAAGTAGGAAATTTGCATCTGAAATAGAAAATGGGCTATGACGCGTTCGTAAATTTTATACGACGCCATATTTCGTTAATCAAAATTTTATGCGCAAAATATCATGAAACCGTTTTACACTAGTTTGGTCGTCGACTAAACAAATTAATTGGCACATATTTTAATAAAGAAATATTCCGAGGCGTTTCTTTTTTCCATTACATTTTTTCCGATAAGTATTAAAAATGTTTGGCAATTTGACAAATTGGTCAATTAATCTGTCTTAGGCGATCTGCAGAATCCTCAAATCACTAGGCAATTCGCGCGTGTTGCCGGATATTTCCTGCATTTTACAGTCAATCAGCAAAATGTCTGATTGTGTAGGAAGTGCGAGGACTGATTATAAAAAAATCTATGTTTTGATAAAACAAAAACAGGTACTGTCACTGTATCGCATAACGAAAATAATGAAACTAGTATGTAGTTTAGATGAAGAATCAAAAATCCTGCTAAGTATTGTAATTTTTGTTACTTGAAGAACTACAGAGTTAAATTAAAAAATTATTGCGCAAATTGTCCTATGTGCCAATAGTTTAGAGTATAAGAGGCCGAAAAAGGCTGAAAAAGACTTAAAGCCAGAAGTAACCGGAAGGAACCTAAAGAACTTGAAAGAAGCGAAAGAATTTGAAGAAGCTGAAATAACCTGACAGAACCTTAAAAAACCTAATGTATCTATTAATTAGTACGCAGAATGAGTCAGAATGTATAATTATTTTTTTATTTGAAGAACTTGAAGAGTTTGGTCAATGTAAGAAAAGTTGGTATATATTCAATAAAGAACAAGAGGCTTAAGATTTTAAAAAGCACTAACAGTACGTTTACTGGGCCTGGAAAAAGAAAATGATTAAAAATATCAGTTTATCCAAAAATGGAAAAAGCGCTTTACAAGTGTTTTTTGTAACAAAGGGAACAATGCACACCTATTATGGAGACTTGATTAAAGAGAAGGCAAAGACTCTACATGCAAAATAGTACACAGATTCTTTTCATGCAATGATTGATTCTTTTCAGCAATGGTTGGCTATAAAAATTTAAACAATGCTGTGGCAAAAGTTTTTTAAAAATTACTGCAGAGAAACTATCATCACAATAAGAATTAATGGCTCCATTTAAAGAAAAATAACCAGAAAAAATGATTGATCTTTAACTTGGTTTAGAACTAATCTACAATGCCGACGAATCGGGTTTATATTGGAAGCTCCTCCCTGATAAAACCTATGTCCCGTCATTAGAAAAACAGCTCCTTGAAGGAAGACAGAGAAACGAGGAGTAACTATTCTAGCGTGTACGAATGCTTCTGGAAACCATCCGAGTCAAGTTGCTAGTCATAGGAAAAGCTAAAAATTCTCGCAGTTTCAAAAATTTCAATTGTCCTGTGAATTATGACCATTCCAAAACAGCATGGACGACATCAGACATTTTTAAACATTGGTTCAAGAAACATTTTTTCCAGAGATAATATACATCAACTGTGTACAAATTTATATAGTACCGTCATAAATTCAGGTTAAAGAATTTTTAGAAAATCGAAGTTTACCAATAAGAGCATTATTATTGTTAGACAATGCACCAAGTCATCCACCAGCAGAACAACTTAACAACTTTGATGAATAATGCATTACCGTCATGTAGATGCCACCAAATGTTACATTATTGATTCGACCAATGGATCAAAATGCAATACGTCTCATAAAATTATGTATGAATTAGATTATGCTAGCTTACTTAATCTTCAAAACCTAAGAACTAAGTTGGAAACAAAAGTATACAAGCCAACGAAGAAAAATAAGTTAACGGTTTTCTTTCAACCTACTTACAAATTTTATTTTTTATTAATATTAATTATTAAGTAGGTACATAATAGAATTACAATTTTTATAAAAATTTCGTTTTTTTTTTAAATGTATCTAATTGATAGTTGTACTTTATAGTAATAGCTTGAAATGTTAAGCTAACATAATAAACACACTATAAGTATGACTTTTGTGTACTCTATTCCTTCTCTATACAGGGTGTTTTTTTTAAGGCGGCCATTAGAAAATTTTTAACTTCCTATAATGCTATAAATTTGAAATTTGGCGTACTGTCAGAATCGACCATTCTGAATCGAAATAAATTATTTTCAATATGGCGGCACTTCCGCTTATACCGAAAGTGGACGCCATCTTTGTTATTTTAAATGGAACACCATAGTTTTTATTTAATTTTCGAATACCCTTTCTATTTTTAAGTATCCTATACCTATATTATACTTATCTATCTATCAAAGTTTTGGAGATATGCGCACTTTTTTACAAAATTTTGCAATTTTAGTGGTCTATTCAAAAAAGATTTTGCAGTAACCCTTGGGAAAATGTACAAACTATTTTTTCCAGTTCATAGAGGAAATATTTCAAAATTGTAGGCTGTCCTCAAAAGTAACTGTATCACATTCTAAGTACTTACAATAATTTAATGAAAATGCCCAAAACAAAACGTCAATATTTCATTTTTTTTAAATGGCACCTTCAAAATTTTATAACGCCAGTCGATAGAAAATTAAATTTAAGTCAATATTGTATTAGCATATCCTATACCTATCTCAATTACTTTAGGGGTTATTATGATTTATTTAGAAAATGAGTCTAATTCTGTAATCATGAGGGTGTTTAGTAGGCTGTGAACAATGTATATGACTGTCAACGTCGGCGTTTAAGTTGTAATAAATTGATATAATGCAATAAATAGATTTAAGCGTAAGCATTTTCTTTTAATATTATTGAGTTTGGAATTTTTGGTATTGTCGTTTTATATTTTATTATTTTTTTTATTTACAGTTCTGTTGTAAATTTATACCCAAAACAGCACAAAAATTACCAATTTGCATAACTTCACTAAGTCTGGAAAGACAGAAAGACAGATTTAATCCCAAATTTTTAGCGGCAGCTCGTCGTTATGCATGGGGAAACGCGGCAAAATATCCCAAAACGTTGATTTGGTTTTCTTTACTTCTAGGAACAACTTTAACTCTTTCTCTGGTGATATGTATTATTCCTGAATGGATAAACTGATTCTGAAGACGGGAAAATTTTTGTTTATTCATTGGGGCTAGGTGCGAATACTAACATGTGCTTTGAACGATTTTAGCACAACTTTCGTGAATAATAAACAAATCTAAAATCAATAGATTTGGGTAATTATCCATTGCACTCAATTATTAAAACAGATTTACAAGACAACTGCAATTTTTGCAGTGATATCAATTGTTTTACGTTCACACCCTACTAAACACCCTCATGAATTAGACTCATTTTCTAAATAAATCATAATAACTCCTAAAGTAATTGAGATAGGTATAGGACATGCTAATACAATATTGCCTTAAATTTCATTTTCTATCGACTGGAAATATAATATTTGGTAGGTGCCATTTAAAAAAAATGAAATATTGACGTTTGGTTTTGTGAGTTTTTATTAAATCATTGTAAGTACTTAGAATGTGATATAGTTATTGCTGAGGCCAGCCGACAATTCCGCAATCTTTTGCCTATCGACTGCACAAAACAGTTTGTACCTTTTCCCAATGGTTCCTGCGAAAAAAATTTTTGAATAGACCACCGAAAATGCAAGATTTTGTGGAAAAGTCGACATATCTCCAAACCTTTTACACATAGATACGTACAACATAGGTGTAGGATACTCAAAATGAAAGGGGGCATTCGAAAATTAAATAAAAACTAGAGCGTTCTATTTAAAATAACAAAGATGGCGTCCACTTCCGGTATAAGCAAAAGTGTCGCCATATTGAAAATAATTTACTTCGACTCGAAATAGTAATTTTCGGCTGTGTTCCAAATTTCAAGTTTATAGCACTGTAGGAAGTTAAAAAGTTTCTAATGGCCGCCTTAAAAAAAACACCCTGTATAGTGAACAACCTCGTTGGAGTAAGCAAAATGTTCATCAATTAGTTCACTATATCGAGACTCTACTATAAATAATATGCCTGTTTTTATAACATAACGGTTAACATAAAATTACGCCAAACACACCTTCAAGGTGTAGATCTCTGATTAGTCAAATTTAAGTTGTCTTTTCTCGAATATCTTTTAAGCTAGAGTTTTTTTTTTTCTTCAAAATTACATATTCGAATGCGATCTTGTGTTTCCTCATTTTCTCTGGGGCGCGAGTACTGAAAGACTCTGTAGATCCAGTATCGTTGCTGCCGCTACTATCTAAAAGACCTATATCTTTTATATAGTTTACGTTCTGTTGATTCTGCCACCGCCCAACAGAACTGCAACTTTTCTGTTGTTTCCGTTCCGTGGCTGCTGCCACTATGTATTTACAAACGGCCTTTAACTTAGTCCTTATTTTCTTTTGCGTTTAACTTTTAACGAAATTACAAATGAATGAAAAGAAATATATCAGAAGATGGCTGAAACTTAGGAGATTCACTCTATCCTAACTAGAAAATAATATTAAATAAATGCAGACCATTTTCGTTGATACAAAATTGTGCCCTTTTTATTGCATTTTGCAAAAAAATTTTCAATATACTGGGTATTATGTTGTACGTTTCTTGTCGAATGTTAATTGTCTTTCTGTACTCCAAAGTTTTAGGGTAATTTGCATAGACTGCTCTTTGAATATTTTCATAAATATAACTCTTTTGCAATCATATCAGACGATCTCGCAGACCTTACAATATGGCCCGAATGGAGCGTGATGTAAAGCGACCTGGAAACATTTAAAATCGCGTTTCAACATAAATATTGTTTCTCGGCCAGAATTAGCTGTAGTACAGTTTTGTAAAAAAATTGAAATGTACAACCCGATTATCTTTCCTCCACTAACTCCGGAGCAAAGAGTTACTCTTTCGGTATGCAAAAATCTCTCGTGCTAGATACGTGAGTTCTCAGTTCCATCTTGTTTTTATGAGATTATTTAAAGAGCAGGGTATACGCAAATAACCTTCAAACTTGAAAACACAAGAAAAAGAACATTTGGTGAACAAGAAATTGACAACAAAATGCCCAATATAGGTTTTGAAAATAGTTATGACAAAATTTTGTTAACTGACGTGTTAATGGTGATGATGGAGCAGCATTAAAGGCAAAGCCAAAATGCAATTAAACCGCACAATTTTATATCAATGAAAATTACCTCTATTTATTGAATATTGATAAATGTTAAACGCAAAAGAAAATAGAGACAAACTTTACTAACCGTGTAGAAGAGCTACAGCCTTTCTATCGTTCCGATTTCGTTGCCGTTGCTGTCGCCAAAGCCCAGAAGAGCTGCAGTCTTTTTATCGTTTTCTTTCCATTGCTCTTACTTCCGTTAATATCCAGAGCAGCTTTCTGTCTATCGGGTTCTGTTGCCATTGCCGCCGCGACCCAGGTTACTTATTAGCAGTCTTTTTACAGATCTCAATGTACTGTACCTTGAAGACGTCCCAAAGGATTGTAGGTATTTGCTGCTTTGGCTCATCCTTTTTGTATTACCGCCATTTGCTGCCCTTTGTCTTCATCCGACAACCATTATATGGTCATATTTTCATACTATTATCGTATTATTTATCGCATTTATTCCGGCTAAATTTATTTCATTGTTATCTTTTTTATGCAATTGTTTTACTGTCAGTGTTTTTCATAATTTTGTTTTTATTAAATGTTAAAAACAATTTCCGCTTGTCGTGATTGTTATCGTACTGCACGCCCCTTCCAATTAGTGGCGCCCGTTTACTTAATATCGTCAAAAAAGTGGGACCTCCACCAACCTCACCAACAGGCGCCCGGGCTTTGGTGTCGCATCAAACTAACATATGTATACAGACTGGCCCAAAAAGGCAGACAAACTGTACAGTACGTTGTTCGGGAGTCTTTAGGAAGTGAAAAGAAATAGTAAAAAAAAAATGTTCAAGGTCAATCCGAAGATATATAAAGGGTTTTGCACATTTCTATATTCTATATTATGCACTATTTTAAAGAATATAAGTAAATACTCTTACAAATAAATGAATGTCTCTCTTCTCTCAAATAATAAAAAAAAATATTGAATTATTAATTATTAAATTACCAGCACGCGTTCCAGATTTGCGAAACAGTTCGTTCTGCATTTTCTATTTTATATACAGAGTGACCCATTGGTAAATGGGCCACCTCTCCAAAATTGTCATTTGTTGGTCAATTTAAATGATCTATTTTTAATGCTAGCAAAAAATAAAAAAAGACTGTTAGCAATTTTTTATATATTAACTAACTACCCCACCGAATTTAGAATACTTTCACGTGGTTGTCATCTAAAATTTACAAATAATTACGAATAATTCGCATCGCTATTATGTTTGTTTTACCGTTTTACCCCACTTGGAATACGCTTGGGAAGTCGGAGGTTAAGTTAAACAGATTGTCAGTAGATGACTCTGTGACCAAAATACGGTATTAAAAATGTATTTTAAAGAAATGTAATTTTTGAATTGTTTGTTTATTTTTCGTCATTAGCCGTGAAGATAATCTTCAAAATGATGGCTCAATCATTCAAATTTATTTATTTTCCTTCGTGTAAGCTGTCTTGTAAATAACAATTATTTTGTAAAAAATATTGTTTAATAATAAATCTGTTTTTAAAATCGTATACTTATAAGGTATAAATGCATTTTGCTTTAAAACGCTTTATGCTATTGTCATATCGGACCAAATAATCGCAAAGTTTGCAAGATAATTTTCATCAAAATGGAACATGTTTAAATAAAACAAAGTTTCCAAATATTATGAATAGATTTGATATTTTTAAAGTTCAATTGATAACGGTGTAAAGCATAATTTTGATGAAATAAATAACTCTGAATTATGCCATATTTCTGTAATTTTTGATATATAAGACATATTTAATGTCTTTCTTAACTAATTCCATCTCCAGGCGTTGATTAAGTCAACTTTGTGGTTAACAATTCTTGTCAAATGGTATATGACAAAAACCGTCTCCACTGTACAAATAAAGCAAAAGCTAGATTATTTGTACCCACGTTATATTTACATAATAAAAATAAATATATACAGGGTGAGTCATTAGTGAGGGATCGGTCAATAACTCCTAAACCATGTAAGCTACAAAAAAATTTTACATACAATTTGTATACCATTTGTCAAGCTGCACAACCTAAAAATATTTTGGCGTATACAGGGAGTTCCAAAACTTGCGCATGCTACACAACTTTGTTTTTTCAAATACAACTGCTTATATTTTATTTTACTGTTAGAACCCATTTTATCATAGATTTATGGCGGTATAAGATATTTTACATTTTAGATCACCGTTATCAAATTACAATTTTTTTTTTACATTTTTTGTCATTTGCAAAGGTTTACTCAAAAATTTACTGAGAGGCCGTTTTAGCAGCTAGAAAGCTGAAAGTTGGTAAAAGTATGAACAAAGGATTGCTCTTTAAGCCCGATATGAAAAATATCATTTTTACTATACAGGTTCTGAAATAATTCATGCTAAATTATACTATTTTTAAATAAGCATAACTTTAGTTTTTTAAATGGCACCCCCTATATTTTTGTATGCGATCGAATGCGTCTGGACTCTGGCTACGTTTTTTATTAAGGTTGTTCTATAGCTAAAATTTATAATTTACGAGATATTTGATATTTTTGGCTGTGATACATATTGAGCCAAGATAAAGTAGATAGTGTGCCATGGAAACCATGTAAATCGTTTTAACTTACATTTCAACACTGCACAGTTGTGTTGTCACCGACTTGTCATTTGATTATCCATTCCATTATCCACAATAAATTATATTTTCCAAGAACAAATCGATATGATTTATTGTTGGGAATAAGGCAAAACAACCAAAGAGAACATGCAAATAAGAATCTAAAATGCCTTTTGAACTGTTTGTCAGCAAATGTTACGAAATATTGGATGATCATTCACCTACCGCGTGAATATATGTGCTCAGGAAGGTGGCCGCCACATTGAACATATTATTTAGTTTAGCTTACTTTATTGAATTTTTATATTTATTTGTTTATGTGTTTATTTGTTAATTTATTTAAACGTTGAGCGTAAATTGCCTTAAGCTAAAGATTTCTTTCGCCTTCTCCCAGACAATAAATCATATCGATATGTTCTTGTAAAATAGAATTTATTGTGGATAATGGAATCGATAATCAAATGTCAAATCAATGATGACACAACTGTACAGTGCTGAAATGTGAGTTAAAATGATTTCCATGGCACTCTACCTACCGTATCCTGGCCCAATCTGTGTCACAGCAAAAATATCAAATATCTCGTGAATTATAAATTTTAGCTATAGAATAACCTTAATAAAAAACGAAGCTAGACTCCTGGCGCATTCGATGGCATACAATAATATAGGGGGTGCCATTTAAAAAACTAAAGTTAAGCTTATTTAAATATAGTATAATTTGACACGAATTACTGCAGGCCCTGTATAGTAAAAATGATATTTTGCATATCAGGCGTAAAGAGCAATCCTTTCTTCGTATTCTTACCAGTCCTCAGCCTTCTAGCTGCTAAAACAACCTCTCAGTAAATTTTTAAGTGAATCTCTGTAAATGACAAAAAATGTGAAAAAATAATTGTAATTTGATAATAGTGGTCCAAAATGTAAAATATCTTATATCGCCATAAATCTATGTCAAAATGTGTTCTAACAGTAAAATAAAATATAGGTAGTTCTATTTGAAAAAACAAAGTTGTCTAGCATGCGTGAGTTTTGGAACATGTGTATATGTTAAAATATTTTTATGTTGTGCAGCCTGGCAAACGGTGTATAAATTGTCTTTAAAAATTTTTTCTATCTTACATGGTTTAGAAGTTATGGACCGATCCCGCACTAATGACTCACCCTGTATATACAAACCAAAACCAAAGCAGGCAATTTACTGTTGAATTAAAAAAGGTTCCATTTTTTACAACAGAATGCCACAAAAATAATTCTGGAATCGCTGGTGCAAACAGAGACAAATACCTTAAATAAAACTGCAATTGAATATTGTTTTTGCTAACTGCAATAATTGATTATTAAAATTTCACTTATTTCTCTTAGTAATACATACTGGATTCTTACTTATTTATTTTTCCTTAGATAAGGTTGCGAACAAATTTCATGCTTGACTGACTACAATAAAGCGCCTAACCAAGCTTTTACCGGCATAAAACTACAACTTTGCCAAATTGATCATGCATTTTTTGCTAATAACTAAAATGAAACGGGCGATTAATTATTTTGAATATTTTTTCTCAACTTCTTGAGCACTCCTTAATAACGTAGTAAAGAGCTTTTTTGAGACAAACTGTATATTGTTGCTACCGGGTGACTATAAATGATTGACTTCAATTTACGTAATTGGCAACAGTGAGGAATTGGTACCAAATTAACTGTCGTCGTGATTTATGTCTATTAACTTTTCAGGTTAGAATATTGTTGTCAAAAAGTGTAACTTACCGATTAATGGCGAACGAAAAGTGAGAAATAACGGAGGAAATGATTACAGCGAGTGATCGAAAAGATCTTCCAGTTGTAAAAACCATTTTGATCACAATTCTGATATGGGCAATTTTTAAATTTGACGTTTATTTGCAATTTCAAATTTGAAAATCAGTGTACCCACTGGAAGAGTTAAAAAATATTGCCAACCTAACACAAAAAATCATTTATAGTCACCCGGTATGTAAGGAATTGGAAAATTTTGAAAGTGTTCCACTCGCCATTGTCCTGCTTTAACATGATGGCAGGATTAATAAATTGATGAATAATAAAAATCGATACATCGCTTCTTTGTCGCAAGACAAAGTGAGTGGGCGTTAAATATTTAACGATTTGTCATTATTTCTTGTTAAATAAAGCAAAACGACTGCATTAGTGCGTGAGGAACTGTAATCAAAACAGGTCGAACTGTTGATGTAACAAAACAAGCAACAGCGTAGCAAGACGTCAAAGTACCAGATCCAACAACAATACTGAAATAATTACATTTTGTTTAAATTTTCAGTGTTTACCACAAGCTCGCCAAAAATGGTACAGCAGCCTAAAATTAAATCAATCAGCTGATTAAAATTTCATTTTCATCGATCGTTTTAATTCGACGGTTCTATTTATGTGGCCGTATCAGTAAAAACAACGAATTAAGTCTGCGCTCGTCCTCGTAGATGAATTTCCAATTTGACATTTACATGAATTAATCACACACAAATCCCCGCTTTGAGTCGTCCCTTAATCTGCCTGGAAAATTCCTGAAATAATCCGTATGTCTCCGAAAACACGTAATATTGATTCCCACAATTAGCTTTGTGCATTATTCAATCCAATCGTTTGCCGCCATATCGACGACTTTCAATATTACAATCCTACAAGAATTGTGCTCATAAATTTGCAGAATCAGTATTTGAAGGTGGCGAACGTGACAGTCCGCTTGCGTGAACGGAAATTTCAGCAATTCGAAGCCTAACAAGTCGCTAATTAGCAAACGCGGTTCCAAAACGATAAAAATCGCCAAAGGCTGATTTTAATACCGGATTGGCTGGTGTGTATAAAGAGATTTATGTTTCGTGTTTTCTGTGCAGGTTTCCCTGTTTCCGTCTTGTGCGAGATGCGAATGGAATTATTTATTTTCTGTACAGATTCCGCGGAAATTGTGTAAGGGAAAAATATGTTGCGCATAATTTAGTGCGTGGGGTAAAGTTGGTTAAAACGTAGTTCCGACAGCGGATTAAAACTATGGCTAAGCGTCTTTAGTAACGTTTTAACAAAGTAATTCCGTTTCAAAGCCAATTTCATTCGAATTTTCTTTGCGCTTTTACACAGGTTTGTGGACGAACAGTTGTAAGCGATCGAACGGTTTGATTTTCTTGGAACATAAAAGAGGAAGCACTTCAGCCGAATAAATCGACAAGAAACCTAGTGACATTTTTATTTTATGACACCAGACAATCTCTGTTTGATTCCCTCTAATACCCGATCGATCCATTCGCTATTTTCGGGTCACAATTCACCACAATCTTAGTTTATGTTTTTTTAAATTTTGTGCCAATTATCTTTATTAGTCAAAAATATTACACAATTTCTCGAAATATCTAAAAAAAATTAAATTGGCCCGGCGCCTCCACCATTTTTGCAACAGCAACTTTGCAACATTTTAACGCTAAATTGTCAATTATGATAATTTAGTGGCGTAAAATACTACAGCAGGTGTGACGTGAGACGTGTAAATTACCATAATTTGCACTAAGTCGGGCACCGATCACACACAAGTTTCGTACTTCGTAAACGCGCACATTTGGCGAGCTCCGACGACACGAACACCAGGAAGGCGTCGCGACGACTGCCAGCATCATGTTAGTCGTGGAGTTCGGTAGTCTACCACGACCTTCTACATCGATCTGACAAATAGAAGGGGCGTGCCACTTATAGCGCTTCTTCAGATAGCTGGAAAACTAATAATAAGACGGAGTACGAAGAACAACAGCTCGATACATGGATTTGCGTTCAATGTGGAGCAGTGACAACTTTACAGCGTAAAACTGGACCATAATGGTACTTGGTCGTTTTACAGAACAACCAAGCAATTATGAGGATACAGTACCATCTGTGAATACACAATATTTGACCCAAGTACTATCAAAGTAGTAGTAAATGTAAGTGAACATGTTTCTTAAATTTGAATTATTAACCTGGTATCTATAGTTATAATTGTTCTTAAAGTAGTACTTCGCCCGATTTTTAAATTTTCAACATGTACATTGTTGATAATATAATATAAAAAACTCATTTCAAAAAAATGTTGATTAGCAATTGCCTTCTTCATAATTTATTCCAACAAGTAAGAAAAGTGAGAGATAATTTTTCTGCTTGTAAGAGAACTAACTGATGACGTTGATTGTGCTCATAAATTTAGACTGAAATTTTTGCTTTTGTTGCCCATACGACTTTTGTCCAAAAGTTTGTGGTTCTTGTCCGCTAATTCCAGAGAACAACAGCGTTCCATATTTTTGGCATGGATTTGCTAAGTTTGGCTTTGCTGTCCATAGATCGAAGAATTCTTGCTGTGGATAAACTTGATCATCATATTACATTAGTTCCAGGAAGTGTAAGTAGTATAAAAGTAGTACCTCAGTTTAAACTCTTTACAAGTCATTCACTTTATATCTGTTGGTAAGTTGTTTTTTTTGTCCCAAATGCCGTCTTCATTACTCTGTCCGCGGTGGTACTGGATATACTAGTATTGCGATAATATTTTTGAAATTGGAATTGCTAGATTGGTCTAATAGTTACAATTTGTCATTAAAGTAGTACTTCGACTTAATCTTAAATTTCCAATCAGTCTATTTGTGATATATTTTTTAAAAACTCAGAAAATTGCGTTTTTTTAGTTATTGCCCACTCCACACATATTTCAATAAGTTAGTAAACATCTCCCACTTTAAATTTCTTTGAGGTCGAAAAATCTTTCTATAGTCTCGTGAATCCTAATATTTCCATATTATATTGTTTATTGTTATTTTGATTCTTCTGTCGAGTTTTATCCTTGCAATTAAAATTTCTAATGATTTAACCGGATTTAACTTACAAAAAAAACTTTCAAATCATCTACTGTTCCTTTTTAGTGTCATTTGACGTACAAAAACTTTTGCTTTCATCCCCATCTCAAAGTTCTTTTCTTCTTAAGAAACTTACTTTATGATAGCAACTATTCAGACCAACAATATATTCATCATTTGCGAGACAGTATTTTTTTACATTCAAACCGATTACTTATTCATATGCTCTTCTCTTTCACCTCATTTAACTGAGATATTTATAAAACATATTGAAAATCTAATTTTATTTCACCATCTATTTTCCAATTTTATTTTGTTCTGGTACTGTTACGTCGATTTGCCTTTTTAATAGAAAATATCCGATCTTCGTTTATTTACTGCTTTTATCAATTAAATTAATATTATGTTTCACTCGTGTTAGAGTCTGAAAAAAATAACTAACTTTTTTCTTGATCTATTAATGAAGAAAAACATTGTTTTTACATTAATTTGTAATCCACAGAGATTGTCGTTAGCTTCAATTTAGCTTTTCAACTTTACAGTCACAGCTTTCAATAGCCTACTCACCATACTTATTTAGTTTACCACTGCTAAAAAATTATCTACTATAAGATTTTAATTCTTGTTCCGGAACTCTGAATAGTCCTTCTAATGATCACAATTCAAGATAAAATTAATAGTTAATTTATAATTAACCTTTAGAAGAAAAAAAATTGTCAACGACATGAATATTTTTTTTAATTAGATAACCTTAACCCTTTAAATTCCTCACTTATGATAGTTTTTAAAATGATACAAGATTTGATGTTTTTCTTTCTTAAAAAGATATGGCTATTTTACTGCAAAATCAACTCATTGTTTCAATAATAAAGAACTCGAAGTAAAACACTTAAAGTAAGTTAAAGTACAATGCTTTTATTTAAAACTAAACAGAACACAAATAAAAATCAATGTGTTTTTCACGTTTTATTTATTTTCTCGGGTTTATTTTTTTATCGCCACATTTTGAAAGAAATTTAATTCTCTTAGCTAACTTTGTCAGTTATCACCTGAACATAATCAAGAAGTTACTGTTAACAAAAATACGCTATTTAACAGAAAATTTTAGAATTTAAATTTTAATTATGATTGGTTTTGGCGACAATACAAACACAAGCTAAAAACAATTAAAAATAAAAAAAAATTAAAACTTGAAAAAAAAAACATTGTTATGCTTGTTTTTTCCTGAGCTTTGCAATGATGTGTCAATTGACATATCTTTCCAATTGAAAAAACAAGTTAAGGGTGGTTACACCCCCTGAGTAAAAAATAAATAAAAACATTTCGGTTGAAAAGTAGCAAGAACAAAAATCGACGGGTTTCAAGAATTCTTCGCAAAATTATTTGCATTCAAGATACTGATTTTATTTTAGTAAAAGTATATTAGTTCCTTTTCGTAAAGCAAAAATATCCAAGTTTTACATAAATGTCTTAAAATTTCCCGTTTTAATTTCCTTGAAATCGAAATATTTCACGATCCCAACTTTCACTTAGTCAATGACCAAACATTTTCTAGCCCAACTATTAATTTAATTTTTTTATATATTCATCATTCAAGATTTGATCGATTTATATACATTATCATAAACTTTGAAAAATTAAGTAAAAGTCTAGGTAGTATTACTGCTTGTAGGAAAACTGATGAGGCAGATTGGTTTTCGTCTCATTTTGACTTAAATTATTGCTTTTGTTGCCTATAGGGTCTAGAATGATTTCGTTTATTTTGTCATTGCCTTGTCTATCAAATATTTCAATAAGTTAAAAAATGTTCAGATAGTCTTGCTGCTTGTAAAAGCACATGAGCTTGTCCTCATCCAATATGGGCTAAAATTATTGTTTTTGTTGCCCATACGACTCTTGTCTAAAAGCTTGTTGTCACATTATAATTGCTGAGAAGAAACTTGACTATAATAAAAGTAGCAAGTACCTGTAGATAAAACCCCTTAATAATATTCACTTTTTACTTGTTGATAAGTGTGGTTTTTATAACTTAAGTGCTATCTCCATTAGTCCCATTACGCTCTAAGTGGTACTGAATGTACTAATACTTAATATTGTGATTGTAGTTCTATAATTGGAATAGTTACAGATTATCACTAAAGTAGTACCTAGACTGATTGTTAAATTTCCGATCAGTCTATTTGTTAGGATATATTTTTCGAGTATATACGTGTAGACTGTGTTCAGATCAAATATTTTTTAGTAGGTAGCGAGCACCCTGAGACATTCCGACAATGGACGCCGCTGAAATTTCTCCACATCCACCAACTGAAACATCTTCGCTTGCAAAACGGTCTATACTCGAAAAATAAAATAAATCCACTAATGAAGCCGGCCATGAAAGTCTATACTCTTTCACAGTAGGTATATTAGTTACATTAGATAAATATACTCAATACAGTTAATTGCGTTTATTTAGTCATAGCCTTGTCCACCACATATTTCAACAAATTAATAAAAATTCAGTAAGTCTTGCTGCTTGTAAGAAATCTGATGAGCCTGGTTGTCCTCATCCATCTTAGACTGAAATTGTTGCCTTTGCTGCCCATAGGTCTCTTGTCCGCTGGATTTGCCGTAGTACGATTGCTGAGGGTAAACTTGTTGATCATAGATGTACTTGGTAGGGATTTGCTGAGGATAATCTTGCTGTCCATAAATGTACTTAGTGGAGATTCCTTGCTGCGGATGTCCCTGTTGTCCATACATGTACTTGGTAGAGAAAGCTTTCTGAGGGTAGTGTTTTTGCCCATAGATAAATTTATCAGTGATAACTTGCGGGTTGTCATGTTGTCCAAAAATGCGTTTACTAAAAACGAATTCTCGGTCGTTAACGTGTTGTTGTTGTTTAGTTTCGTAGTGTTGTTGGTGCTCATTGTGGTAATGTTGGGGATAATGATGCTCGTTGTACTCGTTTTGTGGTTCATAATATTCGTGCTTGTGTTGACCGTACTGCTCTCTTTGCTTCGATTCCTTGTGGTAGACCTTAGCTTCATAGACGTACGAGTTGGGAATGTTGTAGAACACGTCTTCGAAATAGACTGGACGATCGAAGGGATATCCCATCGGATAACCATCGACGTATTGAGAACCGGTTCCCACCATTGCTTGGTCATCTTTACGGAACTGGTATGGTACCATCTTGCTCACGATCACGTAGAACTGATAAGTAACACCACCCTCCGATCCCTTAGGTAGTGCAAATCTGAAATTTTACAATAAGTACTTGTATATGACTCCAGTCCGAGCGGTACTACCTTTGTGGGAAACCAAACCAAAACTGGGAGTTCTTATAGTAGTCGTCTTCATACATGCTCTTGACATTCCGAGAGGCGGTTTGGTAACGAGAAGCTCTGTCGTGCATGTAGTTGTAGATTTGTTCCGAGCTTCGTGTGATAACATTTTCGCCAGGTTGCATCTTTTGTACGAAATGGTCGAACTGTACGAAGTTGGCCCAGTTCTGGGACATATTAAAATCGCGACCGTACTCATCGTGTTTAGGTCCGATGTAAATTCGTACGACGGCATCAGTAGCCCGCTCCGAATTGACGTAAATTTTGTACGTGAAGGGTTTGTGGGTGAGGCGTTGCTGAGCTACTTGAACCTTGAAACTGTCTTGGACGTACTCTTCGGGAGTTACGTACGCAGCGTTGCTGATATCGTTGTAGAAGTAGTCGAAGTAAGTAACCAATCGCTCGAACTCTACGTTCTTGACTGTCACGCCAGGGAATGCTAGGTCCTGCTCGCTGTAGTGGCGGTAGTACATCGTCTTGTAGCGAATGAAGAACTGCATGAGCTTCTTGTAGAGCTGGTAGAAAGCTGGGTCACGGAGAGAGGTTTCAAAGTGTTCGAGAGCGGAAGGATGGACTTTGTGGTAGTTGATGGGTTGTTTGGCGTAGCCCAGGAGATGACGCGCGAAGGTTTGGTACGCTCCATAGTATCGATAGTACGGCGAGTCAGGGTTGGACTCAATCATATTGCCCATCGTGTCAATACCATCCCGACTGAACAAGTCGACTTTTTGTCCTGAAGCTGTTTGGACGTATCCCATGTCGATAGCGTCGCGAATTCTGCGCTCGTAGTCTTGAACATTGGTGTAGCTGTGCACATATTTACTGCTTCCATGTTTCTGTCCGTAGTTGTAGAAGTACTCGTGCAGGTTGGCGTAGTTAGGTCTTGATGGGAACTGAAGCCCATTGGGATACACCAACGAGCTGTGGTAACCAGTTTCGAAAGGAACTTCCCAGTTGAATTCTTTAATTTCACCAAATCCGTTGGACAAACGCTCGAGGTAGTACCTAGCCAGGATTTGTTGGTACAAGTAGTAGTAGAATTCGCCACGTTTGTCGTTCTTCAAATTGAACTCTTCACCACTCATCCAGAATGGATAGTAGATGCTGGCGTAGTAGTAGTAGGCGTTAACTTCGGGATCTTCAGTAAAATACGACAGTGACTGCTCAGGATGCAGGTTAAGATAATGGCCTGAGTAGTTGGCATAGACGACTGGTTCGTGACGAGTGTTGTGGTAGACTTGTTTGTAGATTTGTGCCTTCTGGATCACGTCAGAATTATAGAAGTAGTGCGGATAGACTTCGTAGATCGGTGGAAGAGAGTAGAAGTAAGTGTCAGGACGATGCACTAGCGCTACTGAGACAGAATAAAGGAACATTCCTTCGTTGACATGGTTCCTTGCCCAGACCGCAGTGGTGTAGAAGGTTTCGTAGGAATCGGCGTAATAGAAGAGTTTAAAGAGCATAATTGCTTGCTTCAAGTGCTCGTGGTTGAAAATCGAAAAAATTTCACCACGTTGAAGAAGCTTTCCATAGCGGAGGTACGTCTGGAACTCTTGCACAACCTCTGGTTTCTGGAACATGGAAATGAGTGTGTTGGTTGGTTAACAGTGCGGCTTACATGGTATTGATCTTGGTGTTCGTAGATGCGGTAGTTCTTAGAAATGTCTTGATGGTCCGGGTAGTAGCTGTGTTGGTTGATGTGTTTGAACAGGCGGAATATGTCTTTCTGGCGTTGCGCTTGGTCACCGGTGTCTTGAATAGTAAAAAAATTATGATGTAAAGACGTTTTTGCAACTTACTATGGAATCTTGGGACGGCCGAAGAGGCGCAGAGGCCTGCCAGTAGAGCCACGAGCAGGAATCTCATCGTGTTTGATGAGGATGATTCAATGATCCACTTGGGGCTTGTGCACCTTTTTATATTAAAATTTGCCGAACCCTCTGTGACCCCAACCCGATAAAACATTCTGATACCTTAACGTAGTCTTCACATACAAATTTATGTAACTGGCATGTTTACATATTGTTGGAAATATTTCTACAATACAGGGAGGGGTTATCTTGTGGCAACTAAATAATATTTACGATTTTTACGATTTTAACCACTTGTCTGCAAGCTGTCTCAAAATTTGCCAATTTGACAAATTTAATGTTTTTGGGTGGTTCGTGGGCTTTGAAACAACATCTTGCAACCCCTTTTCAGTTGTCATTTTCTATCGTTCTTATAAATAATTATGCAAGGATAAATCCCATTAAATACAAATAAATAACATTAATTGAGCTGGCTTGATAGCGCAGTTGCCATAACAACTTATTATCATAATTAGCCAGACTGATAAACCATGTGCAAATAAATTAAAAATTGTTTGGCTCTAGACAGAAATAGGATCATCTTCCAATCTAATCACTTTTATTTTGTAAACTTTCTCATACATTGTGGCGAAATCAATTAAAAAATTTTAATTGTTATGAAATTTGCGGCGCTAGACGTGAGATAAATTAAAACTGCATTGCTGCAGAAGTTATTATTAGAAATGGTCAAAAGTGATTGAGTACAAAATAGGAATAATAGGAGGCCACGAATTCACTTTCGAATTCGTTAAAGTGTAGAAAATATTTGTTCACGAATTGGAGACATTTAAAATTAAGTTTTGTCTTGACAACCATTCCGGGCACGATACATATTATACATTAAGTGGATTTTTCGTCCAATTCCGTTCAATTAAACAAATTCGAATTTTAACTATTGTTTGAGAAAATTTTTAATTGATATTTCTTGTTAATATGTTATGTCAAAGGACTATACTAAAATAAAAATAAAACGAGTCCATGGTAATCCGACAATATTTTTTAAGCTGTTTACAATAGTTGAAAACAAGTTGAAAAAAAAAGGCAAAACCATGAGTATAAGCACCTATATGTTCTTTGCAGGAATAGGCCCAAGACAATCCTTTGGTGTTTCGACAACTATTCTCAGCATCGTTTGATCTATAGCGCTTTTTCAAATATAGCATTCAGTCGAGTTTGTGCAAACAATTGTTACAAATTCTGGCAGCACAAAGACCAGCACTACGTTCTTAAGATTCCTAGGATTCTTCAAGGTTAGGTTTCCTCATATTACTAAAGATTCTTTGAATTGTGCTTATTGTTATGTTTTCTAAATTAGTTTGTATATGTACATATATGTTTAATAAATCATTCATTTATTCAGGATACTTCGACCAAGACCACTTCGCCACTGGGATACCTACGGTAAATGTAGGTGAAACGTATGGAAGGATTTTAGTTGGGTCACTAGTCGGGTTAGTCCCTGAGAGCGCTCCCTTCATCCTCTCTATCGGGATCAACTCCAATGGACCACAGCACCTGAACCTGGAGAACTCTAACTTCAATTGTTAAGGGATTATTGTTATCATTTGTTAGTTCCTAAGATTCTTACTATTTATAGCCTTTCCAACTTTTTTAATTTTTTGTATTTATTGCTACTTTGGCATTTGATCTTTCAGAAACTCAAACTTGTAGGAGTATTTTTAGTATTCTAAAGATTCTTAGGATTTTCAGGTTTTTTCAAATTTTTAGCCATTCTAGGGTTTGTTCTTTAAATACCCAATTTATTTCGTAAAACTTACTTATTTTTTTAACAGGAATCACAGCAGTAACCATTTTTCATTCTTTGAAAGCCTTGGGTTTCTTGAAGGAAGCTTAGTATTGATAGGACCTAACATTCGAATTTTTCGCCTATTTTGATTCTTCAGATTCCTCGCATTTGTCGGACATTTTCGATTCAGAGCACTCCTATAATCATGAGGATGTTCAAGACTATTATTGTAAAATGGCTGAAATTTTGAAGATTAGAATTTTAGAATTTTCAAGATTATTAGAATTCCTGAAATTTTTGAGATTTTAAAATTTTCAGATATTTGACGTTCTAGGGATTCTTGGGTTGCTTAAATTTTTGAAATTCTTAGGCTGCTTAATATTGTTAGGAATCTTGAAATTTTTCGGTTTCTTGCATTCGTTGTATTTCTTCAAACTAGTTACTAACATTTCGGATTAGTAAAATTTTGAATCATTTTCAGATTCTTAAAGAATAAATCCGTCTAAGTGGTTAAAATTTTCGGATTATGATTATTCTTAGAATTTTGAAACTCGGTTACTAAGGACTTTTGGAACTGAGAGGATTATATTCTTAGAATTTGTTTAATATTTATATCTCTTTCTTAATATTTTAGGAATTTTAGAAGAATTTTAGGATTCTTTGGATTTTTGGAAAATTTTTGATTCTTCGGTTTCTTTGCATTCAAAGGACGAATGAATGATTTAAGAAATATATGGACATACGTACCTATACAAAACCATTTAGAAAACATGCAAATACAACTTTAAGATAACTTTAATAAACCAGCTCAAAACTTAAATATGTACATATAAAACAAACCATGAACTATTTTATGTAATTAGAACGAATAAAAGGTCTTCGAATTCTTAATATATGATGGCAAATTATTATATAAAACTAAGTCATTGTAAAAGAGCGATTTCTTTATGATTTCTTTTCTCACACAATCAACGTAGAAATAGTTTACAGAACCTGTCCGATGATTCTATAAATATTCGTAACATGACGACCCTCTAAATAGGAAGGAAGTAGACCATGATTAATTTTCAAATAAAACGCATATTTAAATAAAATAAATACCTACCGTGAACCGAAAAAAACAATTAAGCATCATTCTAACATTTTCGTAGCGTCACACCATAATATAGTCCGAAATACACGATTTTATTGGAACTGCAGTATATCAAGATATGGTTCATCAAAATAGTATGAAATGGTTGGACAGTACATAAAAAGAGGTAAAATAAGAGTAGTGGTTACCGACCAGGTAAATTTAGATACCGTTCCACTCTATTGAAATAATTAATTCTTATAGTAACAATATTAACAACATGGGCATAAATTTTAAAATCTAATTTATAGTTAATATTTATTCCTAGATATTTAATTTGAATTACAGATTCAGTTTTTTCACCGTCTAAAATAATAAGCGGAACGTTATCAGCACAAGAATTTCCAAGTAGCATGCCTTTACATTGAGTATTATTAATAAGTTTATTCTTATGAATTCATTCACTGCCAAAGATTTATCGGATTGTTCGCTTTGCTTGTATAAATTATAATTTATTTAATTAAAGCCTACATTCATTATCTGGATTCTTCGGCATGCTCGAATTTTTCGGTGCTTTTAGAATTTTAGGATATACTATATGTCCGTAAGCATTCTTAGAATTTTTATATTATTAAAATTTACAGAATTTTTGCTATTCTTGTTGAAATGCCAAATCTACACCTCCATCACTGGTAGGAGGAAGACCCGAAAAACCATAATTATGTATTTCAACAAACATCCCAGCTGTAAAATTAAAATTTTTGCGAATCTTGGGGGCCAATTCTTGAAATTATGCGATATATTTCGAATACGAGTTATTTCGCATAACAAATTTCGAATACTCAATCTCAATTCTATCCTTGACTGTAACTCGAAAATCAAAAATCGAATTTTGCAACATTGCAAATGTCCAACTATATTTAAGAACAGTTTGTAAACACTGACATTTTTAAAGTTTCAAATTTTATTTTTGAAATAAAAAATAATAAAAAAATAAAAAAATTATAAAAGTGTGTAGGCTTTCACGGTCGGTGTTGTCAACAACGGTGGTATTAATCGGGTTTGTTGACCGTGTTCCATGCGAAGTTCCATGAGGGGGGGTGTAGTGAGCGCCCCGAGAGGCTAACTCAGCAAGTGATCCCCATGAATCTCTGCCAAACGTTTCGTCCACAGCTGCGGTGGACATCTTCAGTGGCGGTGTGGTCGTGGTCGAAGTACTCTCCCAGCTGTCACAGTCGCGACTGGCACATCATCACTTTGCGCAGCTCTATATATAGCCTCAGATCGGTTATGCATCGTTCCGGGTGGGCGTGTCCCTGCATTCGTCAAAGGTGGTGACGTCACTCTTCTCGTTGTCATGGTTGGCTGCCAACTCCTGTCCATTTTTAATCCTTCACCCTTCTTATTGAAATTGTTCTGGTGTTTGAAAATTTCAATCGCTTCTCGGTGTAGACGAGCGTAGTAGTGTGAGGTGGACGCCAATCGTTCAGTCTCCTCAAACCGTATCTGATGGTCTCCCTCAGAAAGAGCGTGTTCAGCTACCGACGATTTCTCCACTTCACCCAGACGACAGTTCCTCTTGTGTTCCGTCAAGCGCGTCTTGATGCTTCTCTTTGTTGTACCTACATAAACAGATCCACACGAACACGGAATTTTGTATACCCCAGCTGACGACAACGGATCTCTGGGATCTTTCGCCGAACCCAGTAGTCCTCGGATCTGTGTCGTGGGTTTAAAGATGGTCTTAATATTATTCCGGTTCAATAGTCGGCCAATGCGGTCTGTCACATTCCGCACATATGGTAAAAAGGCCGTTCCTGCAAACTCAGTTGTGTTATCAGTTGTAGGTCTCACCGACGTCCTTGGGTGTATAGATCTTCTTATATCTTTTGAGGAGTATCCATTGGCTTGTAGCATCTTGTCCAAGTGGTCAAGTTCACCCTTAAGATGTTGTGGTTCGCAGATCTTAGTGGCTCGACTAACCAAGGTCTTGATCACCGCTCTTTTTTGGGATGGATGATGGTTGGACTCCTTGTTGAGGTACCTATCTGTGTGGGTAGGTTTTCGATATACCTGGTGGCCTAGGGACCCATCATGTTTCCTGTTCACCAGAACGTCAAGGAACGGTAGGCAACGATCTCTCTCTTTCTCCATTGTGAATTGGATTCGCGGATTTTGTTGGTTAATGTGGTCCATGAATTCCTGTAGCGCTGCTTCACCGTGGTCCCAGATGATAAATGTGTCGTCCACATAACGGAACCAGCACTTGGGTTTCTTCGGTGCCGTTTGAAGCGCTTCTTTCTCAAACGCCTCCATGAAGAAATTAGCCACCACAGGGCTCAGTGGACTTCCCATGGCCACGCCATCCAGCTGTTCGTAGTAGGCGTTGTCGTACTTAAAATATGTTGTTGTTAGTACATATTGGAAAATATTTATAATATCCGTGGGAAAGAGTGTCCTTATGCAAACCAATGCATCCTTGACTGGAACCATCGTAAACAGCGAGACTACGTCGAAACTGACCAATATGTCTTCAGGGCCAAGGCGAAGTGGTTTGATCTTCTCCACAAAATGGGCTGAGTCTCTGATGTAGGAGTCTGTATGTCCGATGTGAGGTTGCAGCAAACCCGCCAAGTATTTGGCGACTCCATAAGTCGGAGAGTCGATGGTACTGACAATGGGGCGAAGAGGTACGTCTGGCTTATGTATCTTCGGCAAGCCGTAGAGTCGAGGTGGAAGTGCTTCCGATTTTCGAATCTTCAGCTTCATCTCATCCGGAATTGACGCCACTTTAATCAGATTATTCGTTTGCCTGAGGATACGAGCCGTGGGGTCCCGTGAGAGTTTTTTATAGGTTAATGGATCCAGGATGTCGTCCATCTTCCGTCTGTAGTCTCTGGTGTTAAGTACTGTGGTGGCGTTCCCTTTGTCTGCAACTAAAATCATAATATCCTTGTTGTTTCTTAATGTTCTTAACGCTGCTTTCTCCTTCGCCTTAAGGTTGCCCAATGGTGGTTTGGCCCTCTGTAAGATTCTGGCCGATTCGCGGCGCACTTCCTCGGCTTTATCAGATGTTAATTTTCGAATTCCGGCCTCAATGTTTGAGATGATGTCTTCTACCGGCAAAGTTTTGGGAACCACTGCAAAATTACCTCCCTTGGCCAGGATCTCCGTTTCTTCTGTGGACAAGGTGTAATCGGACATATTGATCACAGTGCGCTGTTTATCCAGCGTCGGAACTGAAGGTCTTTGTGCTATGTGTCTACTGAATTTCCTTATCTGTGTTTCCCTGCTGTGTCCCATGGTAGCTTCAAACGTGCCGTAAGTTATTCTATCGACCTTGTCCCAGTCTTCTCCATTTAAAGTGTTGCCCAGCTTAACGTGTATTCCCAACAGTTGTCTTGCGTTCTTGTCAAGATCTTTCCGAGTTTGATGGATCCGTTCCCGTAGCAGGGCTTTCTCTGTTCTATCGTAGATGCGATGAGCTTTCGCCGTGTGTAGGTATCGCTTTTGCTGTAAAAAACGCGGTGTGATGTTGCCGTCGCGGCAGCGAAGCAGAAAGGTCAGTGAAGATAGTAATTGACCCTTCTTTTTACGCAAGCCTTCAAAGCGACGAATAAGATGGTAGGCCTCCTCCCCGTAGAGGCGATTTATAAAAGTGTGTAGGCTTTCACGGTCGGTGTTGTCAACAACGGTGGTATTAATCGGGTTTGTTGACCGTGTTCCATGCGAAGTTCCATGAGGGGGGGTGTAGTGAGCGCCCCGAGAGGCTAACTCAGCAAGTGATCCCCATGAATCTCTGCCAAACGTTTCGTCCACAGCTGCGGTGGACATCTTCAGTGGCGGTGTGGTCGTGGTCGAAGTACTCTCCCAGCTGTCACAGTCGCGACTGGCACATCATCACTTTGCGCAGCTCTATATATAGCCTCAGATCGGTTATGCATCGTTCCGGGTGGGCGTGTCCCTGCATTCGTCAAAGGTGGTGACGTCACTCTTCTCGTTGTCATGGTTGGCTGCCAACTCCTGTCCATTTTTAATCCTTCACCCTTCTTATTGAAATTGTTCTGGTGTTTGAAAATTTCAATCGCTTCTCGGTGTAGACGAGCGTAGTAGTGTGAGGTGGACGCCAATCGTTCAGTCTCCTCAAACCGTATCTGATGGTCTCCCTCAGAAAGAGCGTGTTCAGCTACCGACGATTTCTCCACTTCACCCAGACGACAGTTCCTCTTGTGTTCCGTCAAGCGCGTCTTGATGCTTCTCTTTGTTGTACCTACATAAACAGATCCACACGAACACGGAATTTTGTATACCCCAGCTGACGACAACGGATCTCTGGGATCTTTCGCCGAACCCAGTAGTCCTCGGATCTGTGTCGTGGGTTTAAAGATGGTCTTAATATTATTCCGGTTCAATAGTCGGCCAATGCGGTCTGTCACATTCCGCACATATGGTAAAAAGGCCGTTCCTGCAAACTCAGTTGTGTTATCAGTTGTAGGTCTCACCGACGTCCTTGGGTGTATAGATCTTCTTATATCTTTTGAGGAGTATCCATTGGCTTGTAGCATCTTGTCCAAGTGGTCAAGTTCACCCTTAAGATGTTGTGGTTCGCAGATCTTAGTGGCTCGACTAACCAAGGTCTTGATCACCGCTCTTTTTTGGGATGGATGATGGTTGGACTCCTTGTTGAGGTACCTATCTGTGTGGGTAGGTTTTCGATATACCTGGTGGCCTAGGGACCCATCATGTTTCCTGTTCACCAGAACGTCAAGGAACGGTAGGCAACGATCTCTCTCTTTCTCCATTGTGAATTGGATTCGCGGATTTTGTTGGTTAATGTGGTCCATGAATTCCTGTAGCGCTGCTTCACCGTGGTCCCAGATGATAAATGTGATTTTAGCTGCAGACAAAGGGAACGCCACCACAGTACTTAACACCAGAGACTACAGACGGAAGATGGACGACATCCTGGATCCATTAACCTATAAAAAACTCTCACGGGACCCCACGGCTCGTATCCTCAGGCAAACGAATAATCTGATTAAAGTGGCGTCAATTCCGGATGAGATGAAGCTGAAGATTCGAAAATCGGAAGCACTTCCACCTCGACTCTACGGCTTGCCGAAGATACATAAGCCAGACGTACCTCTTCGCCCCATTGTCAGTACCATCGACTCTCCGACTTATGGAGTCGCCAAATACTTGGCGGGTTTGCTGCAACCTCACATCGGACATACAGACTCCTACATCAGAGACTCAGCCCATTTTGTGGAGAAGATCAAACCACTTCGCCTTGGCCCTGAAGACATATTGGTCAGTTTCGACGTAGTCTCGCTGTTTACGATGGTTCCAGTCAAGGATGCATTGGTTTGCATAAGGACACTCTTTCCCACGGATATTATAAATATTTTCCAATATGTACTAACAACAACATATTTTAAGTACGACAACGCCTACTACGAACAGCTGGATGGCGTGGCCATGGGAAGTCCACTGAGCCCTGTGGTGGCTAATTTCTTCATGGAGGCGTTTGAGAAAGAAGCGCTTCAAACGGCACCGAAGAAACCCAAGTGCTGGTTCCGTTATGTGGACGACACATTTATCATCTGGGACCACGGTGAAGCAGCGCTACAGGAATTCATGGACCACATTAACCAACAAAATCCGCGAATCCAATTCACAATGGAGAAAGAGAGAGATCGTTGCCTACCGTTCCTTGACGTTCTGGTGAACAGGAAACATGATGGGTCCCTAGGCCACCAGGTATATCGAAAACCTACCCACACAGATAGGTACCTCAACAAGGAGTCCAACCATCATCCATCCCAAAAAAGAGCGGTGATCAAGACCTTGGTTAGTCGAGCCACTAAGATCTGCGAACCACAACATCTTAAGGGTGAACTTGACCACTTGGACAAGATGCTACAAGCCAATGGATACTCCTCAAAAGATATAAGAAGATCTATACACCCAAGGACGTCGGTGAGACCTACAACTGATAACACAACTGAGTTTGCAGGAACGGCCTTTTTACCATATGTGCGGAATGTGACAGACCGCATTGGCCGACTATTGAACCGGAATAATATTAAGACCATCTTTAAACCCACGACACAGATCCGAGGACTACTGGGTTCGGCGAAAGATCCCAGAGATCCGTTGTCGTCAGCTGGGGTATACAAAATTCCGTGTTCGTGTGGATCTGTTTATGTAGGTACAACAAAGAGAAGCATCAAGACGCGCTTGACGGAACACAAGAGGAACTGTCGTCTGGGTGAAGTGGAGAAATCGTCGGTAGCTGAACACGCTCTTTCTGAGGGAGACCATCAGATACGGTTTGAGGAGACTGAACGATTGGCGTCCACCTCACACTACTACGCTCGTCTACACCGAGAAGCGATTGAAATTTTCAAACACCAGAACAATTTCAATAAGAAGGGTGAAGGATTAAAAATGGACAGGAGTTGGCAGCCAACCATGACAACGAGAAGAGTGACGTCACCACCTTTGACGAATGCAGGGACACGCCCACCCGGAACGATGCATAACCGATCTGAGGCTATATATAGAGCTGCGCAAAGTGATGATGTGCCAGTCGCGACTGTGACAGCTGGGAGAGTACTTCGACCATGACCACACCGCCACTGAAGATGTCCACCGCAGCTGTGGACGAAACGTTTGGCAGAGATTCATGGGGATCACTTGCTGAGTTAGCCTCTCGGGGCGCTCACTACACCCCCCCTCATGGAACTTCGCATGGAACACGGTCAACAAACCCGATTAATACCACCGTTGTTAATAAAAAAATTGTTCATAAAATTCAAAAAGTTTTGTACCATGTCTTTTATTAAACGAAATAATTTAATAAACATTCTTGTGATTAAGATATTAAAAACATTTTCACGTCTAAAAGCACGTGCTTCCTCAGTTTCAGTCACATCATGAATAAGTACCATCTCTGCAATTGTATAGACTAAAAAAATGTCATTTACTTGTTATTTCAAATTACAAAATTGGTTTTACTATATGTCATTAGGTGGCATACATTTTTCATACAATATAAAAGTTTCGCACGCAGACGATGTAAATATCGAACACGAAATCCCTTTCGATGAGTCAAGAATACCAATGTATGTATCGTATTCGAAATAAAGCATTTCGCGATATCAATTTCAAGAATTGACCCCTTGGGTTTTTTTATATTCACAAGTTTTTTGGAGTTTTCGAAATTTTTGAGACAGTATCGTTATGAATATTCCTTTTTTCGGATTCTGCAGATTTTGAAAAATTGTTCCATTTCTTACAATCGTTGAATTCCTAATTTTCGGCTGATTCTTTGGCTTTTCCAGATTATTCATATTCTGAGCAAACTTAGAATTTTTACTCTCTAATCTGAGTGTCAGAATTCTCGAGATTTTTTAGATTATTAAAGAATTTTAGATTTTTGAAAATCTTGAAACTTGAGATTCTTTGAATTGATGAAGTTCTTGGAAATGTTGAAAATCTTGAAATGCTCCCTTTCACAATTCTCGAAATTTTTATATTTCCTGAGATTAATAGGGTTCCTGGGATTCCGGGCAATATTGGGATTTTTCGAATTTCTAGCATTGTTAACATTTTTAGATTTTTAGGACTTGTTAGCATGTTACAAATTTCAAACTTTTTAGCAATCTTAGAATTCAACAACGGTGGTATTAATCGGGTTTGTTGACCGTGTTCCATGCGAAGTTCCATGAGGGGGGGTGTAGTGAGCGCCCCGAGAGGCTAACTCAGCAAGTGATCCCCATGAATCTCTGCCAAACGTTTCAACACAACACACACCGTGAAAGCCTACACAATCTTAGAATTCTTGAAATTCCTAATAATCTTAACATTCTTAAGTTATTAAAGTTATTAAATTATTAAGTTATTAAAATCTCTTTTTTTTGTTCAATATTACAAGTATTCAGTTCCTTTGTTCTTCGGATTCATTATGTAAGGTTATTACAATTTTGAGTATTCTTGGAAAAGTAATGATTTTTGGAATTCTTCTAGTTCTTTGGATTCGTCGTAGTCGAACATTATATGGGATTTTAGAATTCTGCCAGGTTCGTCAAATTTCTCGCATTCATCGGAATCATAATACTCTTAGAATTATTGGAAATACTGGGCTTCCAATTTAAAATATAAATTTTACTATTCTTGTTATTATTAGGGTTTTCCTAGTTCTTCTGTTTTTTAGCATTTTTCGGTTTGTTTTCATTAATTCAGATTTTCGGATTTTGAACATTCTTAGGAGTTTCAGTAGTCTTAAGATCCTTCCCCTACTCTTCGAAATAATCAGATTCGTCGATGTTTTCGTATTCTTAGAATTCCTCGGATTCAAAGGATTACTTTCTTTAAATTTTTTGAATTTTTCACGTTCTTATAATATAAAATTCTTAACATTTATCGGAATCCAAAGATCGGAAATTTACAAATGCCCGAAAAATAAAATTCAAATATTATTAGTTGGCATCGTTATCAAATCTGTTTTCCCCGATATCATCGTGGCCTGCGTGAAAATTTATGCGAGGCACTAACTAAATTAAATAATATTGAAATTTTGCATTTGAAATTGAGTTCACAGAAATGTAAAATATAATTTATTTTACTGCATAATTCGCTTCCATCTTATGAATAATGCAAAAGAGCTTTATTAGTTTCTTTGATGAATACTAGTTAGATACCGCCTTCGATTGGCAAATGATCAAAAAGGTAATTTCGTTACGAAACCAAGCAAATAACTGCATAGACTTTATTATTCAAAAATAATACAACTTCCGAAAAGAAATTATTTAACTAAATGAAAGACTTCGGTCGGTTAGGATATCTTTTAACCCTAATGATGAGGGGAAGTGGACGCGTTGACGTCTTCAGCGTGTCTGTGGTATACTTTGGTGGAGTAGCTGTATGCGTTGGGAATGTTGCGGAAGATTTTCTCGTAGTAAACTGGGCGATCGAATGGGTATCCCAGAGGGTATCCGTCGACGTACAATCCTCCAGTTCCAACTTTGGGATAGTAGTACTCGTTGCTCTCTTGACTTTGCTGGCCCTTGTATGGCACGTATGGGCTGACAATCACATAGAATTGGTACTCAACACCACCGTAGGTACCTTTAGGCAAAATAAACCTGCACAAAAATACAATTATTAGCAAATCGAAACAATGAAAGTTGAGGAAGTAGTACCTTTTGGGGAAACCAAAGAAGGCTTCGTCGGAGTGGACATTGAAATCGCCGCTGCCATTCAAAGCACCCAAAACTTGTTGGTATAACTGCCTGTAGCTGGTGCGGTCGTTCTGGTAGTGAGGATTTTGGTGAGAGTTGCGTTCCACAACGTTTTCACCAGACTTCAAATGGTACCGGAAGTGATCGAACAAGACAAAGTTCTGGTAGTTCTGGGTGAAGTTGAAGGCCCTGTCATACTCGTCGTATTTTGGCCCGATGTAGATGTGGACCACAGCTTCTTGTTCCTTTTCAGAACTGACTTGGATTTTGTAAGTGAAAGGCTTGTGGTTGAGACGGTACTGCCTGGCTCTGACTTGCACCTTTTCACCTTCGTATTCGTTGGGAGTTACATAGACTGCGTTGGTCAAGTCGCTGTAGAAGTAGTCGAAGAAAGTGACCAACCTGTCGAACTCAACTTTCGTAACCTTGACTCCTTGGAACGTCAAATCCTTCTCTTTGTAGTAGGGAAGACGCAGCTTGTACTTGTAGAAGTAGGAGATGATGCGTTTGAAGAATTGGTAGAAGGCGGGGTCACGCAGAGAGGTTTCGAAGTGTTCCAGAGCTGAAGGAGCGACGTGGTTTTGGTCCAAAGGTTGTTGGGAGTATCCCAAAAGGTGGCTGGCGTAAATGTGGATTGCACCGTAGTAGTACCGGTCAGGGGAGTCGGGGTTCGACTGAACCAAGTTACCAAGAGTGTTGACTCCTTCTTCGGTGTACAAATTAATCTTGGTGCCATCGTGCTATTATTATACATCACTGTCAATAAAACGAACAATGGTACTCAGGAGTACTTACGCTGTAGACATATCCTCTGTCGATGGCATCACGAATTCTTCTCTCGTAGTCCTGCACGCGAGTGTAGCTGTAAGCGTATTTGTTGCTGCCGTATTTTTGTCCGTAATTGTAGAAGTACTCGTAGAGGTGGGCTCCATTGGGCCTTGTCGGGAACGTCAGACCATTGTGGTAACTCAAAGATGGGTAGTATCCAGTCTCGAACGGAACCTCATAGTTGAAGTATGGAATTTCGCCAAAACCGTTGGACAATCGCTCGAGGTAGTACCTAGCCAGGACTTGTTGGTGCAAGAAGTAGAACAACTCTCCTCGTTTGTCGTTCTTGTAGTCAAAATCTTCACCGCCCAACCAGTGCGGGTAGTAGATGGAGTAGTAGTAGTAGAAAGAGTTAATACCGACATCTTCGGTGAAGTATGAGATTGACTGTTCGGGATGCAAGTTCAAGTAGTACCCGGAATAGTTGGAGTTGATAGTGTAGCCAGTGTAGCCGTGTTCTTGTTCGCGGTGGCTTTGCTCCCCGTAGTATTGTTGCTTGTATCTGTAGGCTTGTTGGATGACTTCGGTGTTATGGAAGTAGTACGGGTAGACTTCGTAAATTGGAGGAAGGATGATTCCATAAGTGTCTGCACGGTGGACGATGGCTACAGAGAGGGCGTACAAGAAGACGCCTTCGTTGACGTGTTGGCGTGCCCACACAGCTGTCTGGTAGAAAGTTTGGAAATCTTTGGCGTAGTAGAAGAGCTTGTATAGTGCAATAGCTTGCTGCAAGTGCTCTTCGTAGAAGACTGAGAAGATCTCACCGCGAGGAAGCAACCCGTATTGGTAGATTTGGTAGTAGCGTTCTGCAACTTCGGGTTTCTGTCGAAAGAAGTGTTAGGGTTTGAACTAAATAGTACTCAGTGGTACTCACGGTGTAGTAGTCGAAGTGTTCGTAGAAGCGGTACTGTTGGGCGATTTCTACATGGTCTTTGTAGTAGCTGGGTTGGTTAACGTGCCAGAAGAGACGAAGGATGTCCTTTTGCCGCTCCAAGAACTGCTTATCGCCTATTATAAAAATTAGTAAGTGCAAGGTGTATAAAAAAATTGTTGAAATTTACTAGTTTTGTGGTGATCGGGGAAGGTCGAAGCCAAGGCGCAGAGGCCCACCAACACTGCGACTACTGCGATCTTCATGGCTGTAGACTGTGCCGGTCCAAGATGCTCAATACCTTTTATAGTGGAGGATGATGACCCTCGTGATCCTATATTGTTGTTTTTTATTCATCAAACATATGATTGTGATAAGAGTGGCCGAATTTGTGAGATAATGAACTAATTTATGGTGGAAATATTTGATTACATCTGTGGTTTTTCTAAACCAAACGCACTGCTCGCTTGGTCATAAATACTATTTTAAAACTATTTTTTAAGTGCAATTATTCCACAACATGTTGCATGATATTTGCGCGATTGTGCAGTCTGTTGTCGGGAAATTAGCGGCGGTTTGGCCCTAATTAAACAGTTGTATTTGTTCAGACAATAATTCTGCAATTCTAGAAATGTTTCAGCTGAATTTTAGTACAGTGCAATAAGTGCCCGATTAAAAATAATTCGCTGAACTCGTGTTTACTACATATTACCGATGTTTTAAAATTACTCTTCTGCATGATAAGAATATTGAAATTTTGATTGTGCGAAGTCATCGCGGCTGCGACTTTATTTATTTATATAATTTTATCAAAGTATTGCATTTATCTGACACCCACAAGTAAAAATTGTTGTCAAAAGTAATAAAAAGCTACGGAAGCAGTTTGAAATTTGTTAGAGTGTAGAAAATGTTTGTCCGTGCATGGAAAATTTTCTGTTGACAATAGTTTCGGTTAGAGAAAAGACGAAAGGCAGGATAGGTTTGAACATCGTTTGGGCACATTTTTTAATGTTTCTGTCAAATGTCATTATTTAACATTATTGCCCCACACTGTAAAAAATTACATAAAAGCTAGATTCCAGGCTAACCCTCCGGCCAAAATTATTTGATAATAAAATTATTGGATAAAAAAATATTTCAAATAAAATAGTTATATCAAATTTATGTGAAAATATCAACCGTGGTTAGTGAAATACAACAGTTAAGTTTGTTAATAATCAATAATTTGCAAATTTATTATGACTTCTTGCTTACGATATCTGTTTAAACATATTGCACTTAAAGAATTTAGCTTGGGGTCATCGATAATTATTGTTCATATCAATAAAAAACTTATTTGTGATTTATTGTTGAGCATTCCTTAACTTCTATCTTGTAGCATGACTTTACAACAATATTTGTTTGCAAAGACATCATTTTACACTTATTACATATTAAATCGTTCATTGAGTTGTAACTCATGCTTCCTTTTATTCATTTTTAGTTCATTCTTCTGTCCTTAATATTTAGAAATTTAGATTTTTGTTTTTTCAGGTAGATTAAATTTAGATTTTACATTAGAACTTTTTTAATGCCTTTCTTTATATTTTCTACTTTCAGTTTCCTTCTGATTTTGGGTTTTTTTGTTAACCTTATATGCCTCATGAATTTTAAATAGAACTTTCTCTGTTCGATTCACTCACTCACTCACTCTTTGTCTCAGTACATAGTCTTTCTGTATACACGGTCATAATTAAGCATGGAATATCTTCAAAACTATTGACCGGAGTAGCTTCAAATTTGGGATGTGCATTCTACTAATTAGTATCCATTGTTTTTAATTTTTTCATTTGTGTTGCATTGTTAGTTTTTGAAGTACACAGCCTACTTATTATTTTTAATATTAATAGGGGGCAAGTTTAACATCATTCAAAAGCTTTTTTTTTAATACCATCATGTAATGCTGGAGAATCATTTTATCATTTTGTTAAAAAACGTCAAAAAAATAAGAAACAACAAAATCGAATCGAATCGAAAAAATTAAAGAACCAGATGTATTTTAACACCTTAGTCCAACTAAAATAAAACTGAATAAACAATGGCTAATTAAAAATATTACTTAAAACAGTTAAAATAACAAAACATAAAAATATAAATTTGGCAAAGTTTTTTCCTAAATAAAATGTTCGAACTGCCCTCCATTCTCTTTCTGGCAGTAGTAGAGCCGATCCGTTGGGAAAATTTTCTAGTGCCCTGTTTAAAATTTCCGGTGTTATGGCTCATTTCCGCTCTAATTCGGGTTTTTAGATCTTTATTTTCATTTTAAATTATTTAACACTTCTGGTGACACTGTTTTGTCAAGAGAGGCATAGTCTCAAACTCAGGAAAAAATAAGCTTTTAAATTATGTGAAATTGCTATTTAAAAAAACAAGTTGACGTGTATCTTGTAAACAGTACATAACAAATTAGGTACAATAAATATTAATTAGTAGAATGCACATTCCAGGTTTCAAGTTACTCAAGTCAATATAGTTTTGAAACTATTAAGCCGCTTCCGTACATGAAGACTTGTATTAAAAACTTGTGTGTTTTCCTTTTATGATTATTGTGTTTCTTCAGATCATTTACATTATTTCGTATTTCCTAACTTCTACTTTGGCTTTACTCTTCATTTTAACTTTTGCCTTTTTGGTTGCAGCACTTGCCTTCTATCTGTATTTTTCACTGGCATATTCTGTTTTTATTATCTTTTCATCATTTAAAATTAATATTTTCTTGCCACTATTTCACAATATTGTTGTTGTTATCCTTATATCTAATCCTTCTTCTGTTTTTAAGTTTGTTCGTTCAAGTCCTTCATATGTTTCACATCCTGCAGGCTTTCCAGATTCTATATTACCCTTTGAAAAACAGTTTTGTTTTGGAATACCCCTTTATTTTTACTTGTTGTTTGCTTTCCTTGTTGAAAATTATTTTTGCACGTCAGGTAAGTATACCTCTATAATATGTCTTTCTTTACATTTTCTACTTTGTGTTATGCTTATTTTTTTCTTTCAGTTTCTTTATATTCGTTTTTACTTTTACTTTCTTTTGTGACTTTTTTATTTTTCAATTATAGTATCTTCACCTGCATGATTTATTTTTATATATTTTTTTCTCATTAAAATTATTACTTTCTCATCACTTCTTGACCTTTTAAAGTGTATTTCTTCTTATTTTCTCATTTCTATTTTCCCCTCTTTGTATGTGTTGTTTTTTCTTTTAATACCTCATCTTCGATTTAAAGTACAACATTCTGATTAAATTCTTCAGACACCTCAGATTTCTCAGGCTCTTCAGATCTTTCATATCCTGCAGAAAGATTAAGAAACGGAGAAAGAAATAATAAACGAATTTGCTTCACACCTTTATTATATGTATACATTTTTTTAAGCCCTCATCTATTTTGTTAAAATTCAAACGTTGATATGATAAATGTTCTCGGTCTGGACGTACGCATTAGGCAAGTTAATGTAGATTTGGTCGTGGTAAATTGGACGCTCGAATGGATATCCCAGTGGATATCCATCAACAAATGGTACAAACTCCACCTCGCCGACATTCACTTCAGATGAAATGAAAGGACTTACAATCACGAAGAACTGGTACCCAAGACCAGACGGAGTTCCCTTAGGCAACAAAAACCTGCACAAATATCAATTAGTACCAAATCGAAGATGTCATTTCAGTACCTGTTGGGGAATCCAAAGTACGTGTCGCTTTCCACGCTAATAAAGTCTTCGTTGTCTTGCAACGCATTTTGAACCTGGTTGAACAAATCGCGGAAGTTCGTGTGATCAGCATAATAAAAGCTGCTAGAGTTTGAATCGCGACTGATGACATTCTCTCCCGACACCAAATCGTAGACAAAGTGATCGAACAAAACAAAGTTCTGTCGATTTTCACCAAATTTCACGTACTGGCCAAGGTGGTCGTATTGGGGTCCAATATAGACAAACACACTGGCTTGTTGGACCTGGTCCGAGTTCACTTTGATCGAGTACGTAAACGGTTGGTGGTTCAAACGGTTCTGCTTGGCTGTGATGGAAATTGCAGGTTTGTTAAACTCTTCCGGAGTTACGTAAATGGCGTTACTCAAATCCGTGTAAAACTCTTCGAAATATGTAACAAGTTTGTCGAAGGTGACGTTGGTGACTTCCACACCCTTAAAAGTAAGTTCCTGTTGGGTGTACGCGGGTAAGTTCCATTGGTACTGCTGGAAATACCACTGGAAGTGTTGATATAGCTGGTAGAACGCTGGGTCACGCAGCGATGTCTCATAATGTTCTAATGCGGAAGGAACTGTTTTGAAAGAGTACCCCAGAAGGTGACGGGCATACTCCTCAATGTCGCCATAATAATTATAATTTGGTGAATCTGGATTGGAGTTGATTAAATTGCCCAAAACTTCAATAGTCAAATTCACCACGTTGCCATGCACCTGCCAACCATTACCAGTACCAATCTGGTACTAACAGTAAATACCAGTACTTACATCATGTACGAATCCATGATCAATGGCGTCGTGAATTCTTAATTCGAAATCCTGAACATAAGTATAGCTGTTAACATATTTGCTAACTCCATGCGTTTGGTAGTACTTCTGGAAGTACACCTCCAAATCCACAAAATCTTGTCTTGCTGGAAAAGCAACTCCGGTGGGATACTCAAGATTGGGGTAGTACCCAGTTTCAAACGCTCCTTCCCAGTTGAAGAGCGGAATCTGACCTAAATTATTGGACAAACGTTCCAAATAGTACCGCGCCAAAATTTGTTGATGGACGAAATAGAAGAGTTCACCACGACGTTGAAATACATTTCCTACAATCTCACTAGATAACCACGACGGATAGTAAATGTTGTAATAGTAGTAGAACGAATTAATTCCCACGTCTTCAGTAAAATAGGACAAGCTTTGCTCGTACTGTGCAGAGTAGTTGGCTTCAATTGTGAATACATCCTCATGATTTTTTGGATCATATTGCTGTTTGTACTTGTAGGCTTCTTGGATAACGTCGCTGTTAAAGAAGTAGTACGGGTAAATTTCATAAATCGGAGGCAAGACAAATCCGTTGGTATCCGCTCGATGGACTACAGCGACAGAGAGGGAATACAAGAACACTCCTTCGTTGATATGCTGCCGTGCCCAAACCGCTGTATTATAAAACGTATCGAAGTCTTTGGCTGCGAAGAGAACGTTGTAGAGGGCAATAGCTTGCTGAAGGTGCTCGTCGTGGAAGACTGAAAAAACCTCCCCACGTGGCAACAACCCGAACTGGTAAATTTGATAATAATAGGAAGCTACTTCCGGATTCTGCAAACTCCAAGTTGCATTCCTCTCGCTCAATTTGCCTTACCCACCTTATAGTCGTCGAAATGAGCAGAAATGTCGTACGCGTTCCCGATCTCCACATGGTCGTTGTAGTAGCTTGGTTGGTTGATATGTTTGAAGAGACGAAGAAGGTTAAATTCTTGTTCCAACCATTTTGGGTCGTCTACAATTTGAAACTTGGTGCTTTCGATCTCATTTCGTACCACTTACTAGACTGGACGCTTGCTGAAGCTGAATTTAGTACGCAAAGTACTGCTAAAAGTACTACCACAAACAATCTCATGGTAGATTCGGGATTGTGGTCTTGAGAGGTCGGTTTTCTTTTTATACAAATTTGGAAGAACCCCTCCACGTAGACGTCGTTAAGGTAAGTCGAAAATATATTAGACATTGCTTGAGGTGAAATAGATAGTTTGTAAGCTGATGTAATTAAATATTTTTTCCACTGCGCATTTTGGTTTGACGCAATGCTTAAGCGTGAATGCTTTTTCCAAATTTATTAAAGAGTAGAACATTTTTGACGTTGTGTTTCTGATATTTCAAATTAAGATCTCTAGTGACAACCCTTTCGTATACAATTGATAAGATATGTTTCGTGTCTTCTTCAAGGATTTCATATTCTCATTTAGACACATTTCTGATTAGCAATTTGTAAAATGTCATAATTTGTCAATGTGTAAATGTTCAGATTAGACCAAATTAATTATTTGAATTTAAAATGTTTGCAAAATGATTTAAGTTAACTCCAAGTGTAAAGGTATTTTTCGGTCATAACCACAAAAAACTTCATTTTCATATTAAGTCACTGTATTATTAAGCTCGACCGAAATAGTGGCGTTTAGGACATGGAAACTAATTATAACGATCTTTTTCGGTATTTTACTTTTATTTTATTGTACATATTTTATTTTTTTAGGGACATGGAAACTGTTTCAAATTCGTTGGAGCGTAGAAAATTTGGTACAAATTTGCATCTGTTGATAACCGTTCCGGGTGTGTTTGTTTAACAAATTCTATCTTCCAGCAACAGTTAGGGCAGTAGAGAAGAGACGGGATAAATATTTGTACGTCATTTGGGTACATATTCGATTGATAGATGTCAAATTTAATGTCATTATCTGTCAATGTCAAAAGTCTACACTGAAAAAATTTAACAAAAGCCAGATTCCACGACCTCGTAAGCACGGTTTATATAGGTTTCATTTGCATATGTGGTAGACATCTCAGCAGAATTGCCGACGAATGCCTGGATTTTGTGGTCTTAGTTTTTAACTGTTTGAATGGTTTTTAATGCTTAGTTCCTTGCTTGGGGTTTCTATTATTTTCTGCTATTTTCTTCGACATCGTTTGTACCGTGCGTACAAAGAAAAAAATGAGGCTGCGTAGGCCATGGAAAAACTTCGAGTATCCAATTAAACAAAATTTTGACCTTGAAGTTAAGTCATCAACAAATTCCATCTCCGAGTCCCAGTTTAGACATCGTTTGAGTAAATTAAATGACAACTCCCCTCAATTGTCACTGTTAAAAATAAAACAAAAGGTAGATTTCATGGCCGTATAAGTCCCCGTTTTTTCTACACGCCAAAAAAATGGGGTTTGATGATTATAAAAAATCTACACTGTAAAAATAAAACAAAAGTTAGATTCCATGGCCTCCTGAGCCTGTTTTCCTCTATACGCTCATTAATAAGGACGGTTTAGGCCATGGAAGATTTTTCAAATTTTGTACAAATTTGCAATAACAACCGTTTCAGTTGAGATGTTTAACAAATTCCATTATTAGGGACCGGTTAGATAAGAGACGAGAGTTGGATATACGTAATTTGGGCAAATTTTCAATTGACAATTGTTAAATGTCATGTTCCTTCAGTGTCAAGGTCAACTGTAAAAATTAAACAAAAACAGATTCCATGACCTTCTGAGCACGCTCTGTAGATTACATTGGCATAATAGCAGGCGTACACACATAAAAAATAATTCAGAGTAAACACTAGAATCCAATTTTCTTTTCTTTTTTACAGTGTAGACGTTTAACACTGACCGATCTGTCAAACAAAAAGTTGCCCAAAAGCCGGCTAAACCGACGCCCGGACTTGGAATTTGTAAAAAAACTCAATGTTTCTCACGCATCGTTTCCTAAACGACTGCCAGCAATAAACTAAAGATATCCAATATTAAGGACAAACCTTTTTTTACACTTAAAACAATTCCAAACTACTCTGAATCCTTTTTATTTGCACGCCCGTTATGTGGCAGACATCCTCAGCGGAACTGCGGGCGAAAGTCGGGATTTCATAATCTTAGTTTTTTTATGCTTAATTTTTTGCTTGGGCTTTCTCTGCTTTATTTACGTTTTAACGTGCGTACAAAAATAAAACTGAAAAAAAATATTTTAATAAAATCTCGCCGTTGAGTTGAAGACATGCGAAATTAAGTTCTCGGTTGATAACCTCTTCGGAAACGATGCATAAGATTCGTTTAATGTCTTCTTCAACAAATTCCATTTCAGCAAATTTTTAAAATTTATGATTTGGCAGTTTTAAAAATCTACACTGTAAAAAATAAAATAAAAGCTATTTTCTATGGCCTCCAGAGCCTAAGCCCTGGTTTTTCTTTTATACGCTATTTAAAGCAGAACTGTTTAGATCGTGGAAAATTTTTCAAATTTTGACGGAATTTGCATCAGTGGTCAACCGTTTCGGTTGTAATGTTTATAGTGACGATGGACTTCTTCAGATTCCGGTTTGGGCAATAGACAAGAGACGGGAGAGATATTATACATAATATGGGCAAATTTTCGATTGACAGTTGTTAAATGTCATAATCTGTCCCTGTCAAAAATCTACACTGTAAAAATTGAATAAAAGCCAGATTCCATGGCCTCCTGAACACGCTCTGTACGTTTCGTTCGCATATGTGGTAGACATCCTTAGCAGAACTGCGAACGTATGACAGTATTTAATTAATTTAGTTTCACTGCTTTAGTCTTCGATTACATTTGTAACAGGCGTACAAAAATAAAACCAAACTGCCATGACGTTAAACTGTGCAGTAAAATGGCGACTATGAGTTGGGGAAATTTAAAATTAAATTATTTATTAATAACTTTTTCGGACAGGATGTATAAAATACATTTAATGTCTTCTTCAACAAATTCCATCGTCATATTATTATAAGCAAATTTTGTAATGACAACTGCTGTTAAAGTCATGATTTGACAATAATAAAGATCTACACTGTAAAAAATAAAACAAAAGCAAGATTCCATGGCGTCCCGAGACTCGATTTTTATTTGTGCGCGGGTTAATCGTTAATTCAAATCTAAACTAGCTTCAGCTGCCTTTTGACATTTGTCGGAATTTAATTTTTTCTGAAGTCGTAGTTTTGAGTTTAGGATATCGCTCATTTGTGTCTTGTTTGCTTCTTGAATCAAGTGACAAACATTCCACACCACAACAACGGAAAGTTAGAATTCTTTCTTATCAAAATGAATATTTTAACAAGTGTTAATGAACCTCGTTATAAAGGACATCTAGAGCAGAACTGCAGAGTCACTCTTCGATAACGCTTAAACAAATCGAGAAACTCGTTTGGTACTATTCCAAACCGTCCAACACTCGGAGGGTCGCAAGAAAAACACCACATAGAAAAAAATCGTTTATTTTTTTCTAAATAAATACGTTACTTTAAACCATACAAATAAAAATACACAGCGTGCCTTTCTAGTTTACACCACCTTGTATCTTGCTTTATTGAACGAATGGTGCCCGGACGTTTGAAGTTTCAGCAACTCCTCTTTGATTAACCTGGTGATTTCAGCTTTGGCCTTGGCCACGGCGATGTCCGACGTGCTTTCGATGGCCAGATACAGCTTCCTTTCGCCTTCTGGGGGAGACTTTCCGGACTGAACGTAGGTTCCCCTAACCGTAATCCCAGCTTCTGAATATTCCGAGATTTGCGCCAGGGCTTCCTGGAAGAGACAACTCGCTTAATATTTAACGTCGCGTTGTGTGCAAATTATTATACGCTGCGCCCACAGCAAAATTCGAGGCCGGATTCGACGCCGAAAATCAATTTCGGGACTAATTGGATGCGCGACGAGTGTAAACTAAATATTGTAAAATGCAACCGAAATAAAGCAAATTTTTCATAATGATCGAACCGACTGAAAAATACACTGTTCCGAAATATTTAAATACACACTCGCAAAGCATCAATTAATTTGGGCGAAACGAACGCTAGAAGCCGCGAATAATGGGAAACGCTGAACAACTAAAAGTTGTGCATCCGTTGCAAAATCCTAACAAATTGTCAATTAGTGCAAACACGGCACGGCAATTAAAGGAGCAATAGATTCATAATAGAAGCGTCGCGATTCATAATTTAACATCGAAGGGTGCAAATCCATCGATTACCAAATTGATATCGCTTCATATTTAAAGCTGCTGGTACAGTGACGCACCCTTGCTGTCTAATTAAAATCGATTCGAACGCTTCAAAGTTCAGTCCATGTACCGTAACGAACAATTTACAAAAACACGCATATCGCGCGATAAAAATATCACCAATAAGTAATTGACTGTTGCCAAGAGTAAGTTCTTATTTATCGCCTCCTTGAACTATTTTTTACAATCACGACTCGTATTTTTCTTGAAAATTTCCAGGCGCGATAAATATCTACTTTAAATGCAACGACCGATTTTTGTAAACTTTCCGACCGATAATTCGAGTTCTAGAACTTCGGAACTTGCAGGTTCGTCGAACCCCGCTGAAAACTCTCCGATTTATTGCCGTTTCACGTTTGGACTAAAAACGCAAAAAACTCCAACAATCGATACTTGGTTGTTTGCGGGTTGTAATTCGAGAAGTTATTGCGTGGATGCCATAATTTGTAACATGAACTAGACGAGAGTTGGGTACAATTAACAACAAAGTAAAAACGTGTGCGGGCGGGCGGGTCGACCTAAAAAATTCAGCGCAATCCGAATTTTGGCTCAAGTTGTGAATGAGTTAGAGGCGTCGGATGGGAAAGAGTTTAAGCAATTTAAGTCAGAAACGGAATATTAAAATAATAACAAATGGAAAATAACGCGATCACTCAAAGTCTGTTCTTGGCGCTTGGTTTGCGGCTGAAATATTCAACTCCTACACCAGAGAATTAACAAAAGCAACTTCCAAACATCGCATTACCTTCGAGACAATCCGGGGATTCGGGCTCTAATTGAACTTTAAGCCCCTTCCTCCGACATAAATTATCAAATCGTAATAGCTGCATGGCAACCAGTAAGCAGAGCGTTAGGAAAATTTTGTCTGAAGAACAAACAACTTAGCACCTCCGTTCAAAAATCGAAAATTCACAAAACTCGCGCGCTGCACATTCCCCAAACAAATTACAATTTGTCGCGAACAATTTTTCGAATCGAATAAAAACGTCCCAGATCGCGCACCCAAGGTTCGATTTTTCATTTACATTTTTGTGTGTTTTGTCACCTCACCACGGCACGTTTTCGGCGAGAACTGAATGGAAAACCGCCGGACGATGTGAAATTTCGACGGGCTGATGCAACTTTCCAATACATTGCCGAAGAGATGAGATGATACAATTTTCCGATATTGTTGCATCAGAAATTTGCCGCCAAATATCCACAAATTGCATGCAAATACGGTGTTTGATGCGCTATAAAATGCCCTCAGACATGGGAAATTGCCAATAACGAACACTTTCTGGAGTGAAACCGGAAAATATGACTAGAGGTTCGGCAGGTAAGAATTGAAATTTCGCTTTTTTTCGGTTTCGGTTTTGTATTACGGAGATAATATGTTCACCCGGATAGAGTTTGTTCAGTGGGGGTTTTCCATAAATAAATAAGGAAAAATTAGGATTTTCAAAGTTATCAAAAACTTAAAAAACACACAGAAATAAGAAAATTTTAATGAAAAAGAAGACTGAACGCAATAGTAGTATCTCATAGAGTCGGTATTTGCATGACACGGGTGTTATTCTTGACCGTCCATGGCTGTTCAAGAAATCTATAAAGACCAAGGAATAATCTTCATATCTAACAGAAGCTTGATTGGACAACCAGAAGAGTTCTTCGGCCTCGCCCACGCTGCCACTGAAGATGTCTACCACAGTAGTGACGAAACGTCTGATAGAATTTCATTGGGGTCAATTAGTGAAACAACATCTGATAAAACACGGTCTTCGAGCCCGAGAAATATCACCAGTACCAAAAGATAATGTTCATAAAATCCTAAAAAATTAAAGGATCTACCTAATGATTTCATGGAATCCAAATAGACTGCAGGATAATTGAAACGTTCCAGATTAAATATTTTTCCCTTTGTTCGTAGGTCTCTTTCAGTGAAAAAATCAAAACGAAATTGAATCATTCTAGATTTTCATACAAATCTCTTTTCCGAAAGTCTAATAATTGTCTTCGTACTTGACAATTCCATGACTCATTTTTCTGTCTCTGTGCGTCCCTATGTGCCTTTATGTCTCTCAAATTCGGAAGTCATAATTTAGAGACTCTTTTATGCACGCACTTTTTTAGATGATGCGGCGTTTTTAGATGAGACAAAAGTGAGCGGCAGAGCGTCGTCTATGGATAAAGCACGCATATAGAACAATGTCTTTAGAAAACGTAGCGACTAGGCGGAACGTAGTAACCAAAAGATTTGAAAAAGAACGGAAAATCAAAAAAGAAATAAGTAACCAAAGAAAGTGACCAAAAAAATCGTCGCAGGGGTTAAAAGAGAGCGTCGTGTCAAAGTGACTAAAAAGGAGTAACCTAAAAGAGATGACCATGAAACCCGTGGCAAGGGTAGAACAAACTAGGTACTAGGAACTACAAGAAGATCGTAAGGTAAACCGGAGCTTTTTGGAAAATGGATGGAGTGCGGTGTTGTGATAGGGTCTTCCGGCTTGGCTTCCAGGACTAATGGGGGAAGACGTTAGACATTGCACGAACATCGAAAAACAGAAGGAGGTGCTCCACACTAAGCAGTTTTATCGTGTGTGGTATACTCAGCAGCATGGAAAGGCAGTCCCACAGACTCCAAACCAGGATGTCCTTTCCCACCTCAGAAGGTAATACCATAAAACTAAGTTTGACCATTCTTTTCGTTCTAGCAATGAACCTAAAGTCTTAGAATGTGATGAGTGAGGTGCCATGAGCGAAAAGGAGCCTCGTAACGCCCCTCCGAATACAGCAGGGAATACTTGGTGTTGAGTATGAAATATCCACTAACGTAGAAAGAAGGGAGATCTAGCGCTTGAGCCAAGAAATTTCAACGTCCAGATGATATTACATCACATTAATACCATTTTCTCTCTGCGAGTGCGGCAGCCCGTTGTATTTGGTGGATTGTGGCTCAGGTATTAAAGGTGGAAGAAAATGTTTTAGAACAAAAATTTTTCGCAGTCAAGTGCTGTTTTGTAAAACGGCAGGTATCACTGTCACAGTTGAAACAGTATCTATTTTAATTCGTTAGTGAATTAAACGGTTCACTTGCGAGCTATCAAATCAGATAAGAAATCATAACCAAGCAAAGAATAACAAAATCAATACGCAAGCGCAATGTCTGACTTAAAGCTAAGTAGAGGTTAAGCAGCTGAAATCGGGGTCGTATATTTAAGCAATCCTTTTAACGAACAGTGCAACGCAAACTGCACTTTTAAATAGACTTAACTTTTAAGTCTGGAAACGGGCATTAGAGACGCAGAGCGAAAAAAACCTATGAAAATAAAAAGGGTAGTTCTCGGTTGAGAACAGTTTCGGATACAATCACATTTTGTGTTGTGGTTTTGACATATTCAATTTCCAGGTGTCGCTTTCGACCATAGACAAAACACAAGGGAGAGGTTCGGACATCATTTGCGTAAAAAGTTTATGTGAATGTCTTTGCAAAAACATTTTTTGTAATTCATCACCATTTCGGAAAATGGCTCATAATTAAATCAATCATGATTTACTGACCTATTAAATGACTGACTGACTTTTTTTAGTCTGTTCTATATGATATAAAAATAAACACATAAAAAAAATTCGGAAAATGGCTCATAATTAAATCAATCATGATTTACTGACCTATTAAATGACTGACTGACTTTTTTTAGTCTGTTCTATATGATATAAAAATAAACACATAAAAAAATTACATTGCAAATGTCAATTAATTGTCAATTGTTGTTGCCAATTAAGGTTTAAGTTTTTTATTTTTTATACCTATTTTGTAACCCGAATTACCAAGCCCCCTCCTCTCGTACACTTGACTGACAGAAGTATGTTAATGTGAACCATCATTACAATGAATATTGATATTTAAAAACTAGCACTTTTATTTTCATAGTCTTTTTTGGCTCCCAGCTCTTGGACTATTAAACAGAAATATTCAAGAAAAAAGCCCGGATTTAGTCACGTGCAATGCAAGAGTCCATCTGCTGTGCAGTTTCCATGGCAAAATTAAACGAAATAACCTACGAATTTTTAACACATCCGCGTTATTCGCCGCATATATTATAGCTCCTTTCAGACTACTATTTGTTCCCGAAAATCAAAAAGTTTTCTGAGCAGAGGTTTCCCTCTAACGATACGGTTGAACAATATTCTGCAGACTCACTTTCAAGACGGTATATTGACTGTCGAGCATCGATGAACCGAATGTGTTGAAATTCTTTATTTGGACTTCTACGACTAATTAAATTAAATATCCAAGAATTAATTGCATCAGTATTTGGAAAATGAACATTTGGAATTTGGTCATTTGCAATTAGTTCCTCTAATTGGGAGGCATTAATATTTTTTGAGGAGTTCTGGAGGATTATCTTCATGCAATGTTTTGTAGAACGGCTACCACAATCACAGTTGAAACATTATCTATTTTAGTCCGCTTGTGAATAATAGGGTAGCCGTTTTACAAAACATTCAATAAAGATAAACTCCAGAACTGTCAAAAAATATTAATGCACAACAATTAGAAGAACTAATTGCAAATGGTCAAATACCAAATGTTCCTCTTTCAAATAATGATGCAATTAATGCTTGAAGAATTAATTTAATTAATCGTAGAAATTCAAATAAAGATTTAAAATGAAAACCGTTCTACTAGGAAACCGAAAATAAAGAGTGCCAACAATCACCCGCACAAAAAATTCCCAGATGTAACCAGATTTTCCAGAGTTGCCACATCTCTCGTTTGTTAAGTCTTGCCGTAAATACGCGACGGTGCAACATGCAACTAACTTAAGCATTGTTTAAAGTTAAACATGTCTTAGTAAAGTTCTGCTTACTTAAGTACTTTAAAAGCACTTTATTAAGTCACTAGATGTTTTAATTTTTAATTTATTTAATTCTGTTGGCAATATTTAGACACGAGTGACATAGTTTTGAATTCAGAAAAAATAAGCTTTCGAATGATGTCAAATTTGACCCCTATTATAAAAGTGTGTAGGCTTTCACGGTCGGTGTTGTCAACAACGGTGGTATTAATCGGGTTTGTTGACCGTGTTCCATGCGAAGTTCCATGAGGGGGGGTGTAGTGAGCGCCCCGAGAGGCTAACTCAGCAAGTGATCCCCATGAATCTCTGCCAAACGTTTCGTCCACAGCTGCGGTGGACATCTTCAGTGGCGGTGTGGTCGTGGTCGAAGTACTCTCCCAGCTGTCACAGTCGCGACCAGTCGCGACTGTGACAGCTGGGAGAGTACTTCGACCACGACCACACCGCCACTGAAGATGTCCACCGCAGCTGTGGACGAAACGTTTGGCAGAGATTCATGGGGATCACTTGCTGAGTTAGCCTCTCGGGGCGCTCACTACACCCCCCCTCATGGAACTTCGCATGGAACACGGTCAACAAACCCGATTAATACCACCGTTGTTTGACCCCTATTGCTATTAATAAAAAACTAGTTAGCTGTGTATCTCGTAAACTAACAATGTAAAATAACTGAAAACCTTAGAGATAATAGGTATCAATTGAGAGAATTCATATCCCAAATATCAAGTTATTCCGTTTAAAGGTTTTGAAGATAGTAAGCCGGTTCCATACTTTTTGAAAGCTCTGTATAATTCAAATCACTGCAGAGGCTTTTTTATGTTTCATTCCGAAAACTTTTCAAACAATCCTAGTAATTTTTTTGTAAAGTTGAATAATTGTCCAGCGGTTTAGTTCCGTGTTATGTTCAAACGGTTTTCGCCCGCCGGATATACAATTGTTTACTGTTTTGATGACTTTTAATGACGGATTTATGAACCGATCTGAGAAATTAAAACGCCACAAACCGCCTAACCTGCCACTCAAATTATTAATTGTCTTCAAAATTTTTCTAATACACCAGTGGTTATAAATTTTATATTATTCCATTCATCTTCGGTATTTTTGTTGTTTGTAAAAGAGTTAAACGTGCGCCAAATGAAAAAATGAAATGGAATTACTAATTAACCATCTTACCTTTGACGTGACTCTCCATCTAGCCTGCTGCGGGAAATCGTTAATCTCCAACTCCTCTTCGTACTTCCTGAACGTCTGTTCGTTATCATCGTCATTCCGCTCGTCGTCGTCCTTGGGCTGATAATTGAGCTTGGTGTTCAACTTCGCCGCCAACTGTTCAGCGACGGTCTTCGCCGTGATGGGCATATGACTGCTGCTTCCTTTCAGAATCGACTCGGCAGCTTGCTGCGTGGCGAACTTCGTATCCAGACTGATATTCTTCGACAGATTGATCCTCGAAGCCAATCTCTTCGCCAACTCCAACTTATCGATTGCCGTGTGCGTGGTGATCGCCGCCGGATTGATCAGCCCTAAAAATTTACAACAATCTGTTAAAATCGGTATTTTAACACAGCGAACGAAACCCACCTAACGGCGCCTTAATTTCCTTAACGGTGCGCTTCGTGGCGAACATGCTCTCAATATGCTGGTCGATGTCGTGCTCCAGGTCTTCATCGTCCGAATCGGCGAGGCCCAGCGCCGCTTTCTGGAACTTCTTCCGCTCAGTCACCGCCGCCGCTTCGTTTTCATCGAACTTGAAGCCTTTGCCGCTGAAACCGCCGCCCGAGTGCACCTTCTTACCTTCGGACTCTTGCTTGGACTTGTACGAATCCCACAAACTTCGTAAACTCTCCGGAACGGTTACTGAGGCGAGTTCAAACGCTCTGATTATGTCTCCCGCGTATCTCGACTGCTCTGGAGTTATGAAAGTAAAAGCAAATCCCTTGTTCCCGGCACGACCCGTCCGGCCGCATCTGTGGACGTAGTCCTCGTAGTGGTTAGGACAGTCGTAGTTCACCACCAGGATCAAATGTTTCACATCTAAACCTCTCGCTGCCACCGACGTGGCGATCAGCAATTTGATTTTCCCGCTCTTGAAGTCGATGATGGTGGAGTCGCGATCGAACTGGTCGATTCCTCCATGTAAACTCAAGCAGTTGTAACCGGCCTTCATCAACTCCTTCAGAAGAATGTCGGCGTTCTCTTGCTTGTCCACGAACACTATGATACTCCCGACTTCGTAGTACAGCCCCAGCAGCTCTAAAAGTTTGAGGAACTTGTTGTCTTCTTCGATTACCACCACGTTTTGTTCCACTTCCTTACAAACGACCGATCGGCCCCCCACTTGCACTTCAATGGGTTTATGAAGGATCCTTCTCGCTAGTGCTTCCATTTGTCTCGGAAACGTTGCGCTGAACATTACCGTCTGACGATCAGGTCGGACGTTATCGATGATTCTCATCACCTGCGGCTCAAACCCCATGTCAAACATTCTGTCGGCTTCGTCCAGAACGATGTAGGTCACCCTCCGCAGATTTGTGACTTTCCCACCGTTCGCAGCCAACATATCTATCATGCGACCCGGAGTGCAAACGATGATCTCGGCGCCGCGTTTCAGCTCCGCGATTTGCTCCGAAATCCCGGTCCCCCCGTAGACGCAAACCGCGTGCAGATTGAGGCTCTTGGTGAACTTCTTTATGTCTTTCCCGATTTGCATGCACAACTCGCGCGTCGGGGTCATGATGATGGCGATGGGGCCGTCGGTTTCTTCCAGAGGCGGCTGGTCCAGGATGTGGCGGAACATGGGAAGGAGGAAGGCGAGGGTTTTGCCGCTTCCCGTTTTCGCAATGCCGATGAGATCGCGTCCTGACATTATCGCGGGGATTGCCTGGACTTGAATGGGGGTGGGTTTCTCGAATCCGAGCTTTTTGAGGGTGTTATGCTCTTTGGTCGAAACGCCGCACTGGGCCCACGTTTTAATCGGTTTGGGACAACCTTTGCCTGAAAACGAAACACATCTATTTTGTCGTTTTCTCAATAGATATTTGTGCAAACTCCAGAGTACCCAATAGATAGATATACAGGCTCTTTCAAATTAAGTAACCTATTCGAATATTGTGAAATATTTTTTAAATAGTACTGTTTTGTAAACAAGGTAACGTTTTGACAAATTCAAAAAATCAACAATAACTCGAAAACTACGCAAGCACAGTTGACTAATAATATGTATTAAGCACAAACCAGTCTTCTATCATTTTTCGTAAAATTGGAAAAAATCCTTTGGAAAAATTTTATAATATCGACTTTCGTAGATTCAATCGTTCATAACTTTGATATTTCAAATGGAACGTTACCTTTATTCTTAAATCATCAAAAGCAGCATTTCATTTTCTTTAATTTTTGTTAATACATGCTATAGCCTATCTCTAAGGGATTTCTAAATATTTGCAATTGTTTACATTTATAAAAAAGGGGACATTTCAGTATGCCATGGACATTTGACATCTTGTGGCAATTGTTTCAATAAATGGCGTGGACGTAGCGTCTCTTGGTACGAGGCAATGGAATTTAGCTTCTGTTCTATTCTCAACACTGTAGACCATTGACATTGACAAATTACCACATCTTACAAAAATTGTCAACCGAACGACTAAACCGGGACCGAGAGAAGAAATTTGTTAAAAACAACACACAATGTAACCTATAGTTGTCAACAAATAACACAAGTTCAATTGTGTGCAACGTAAGAGCAAAGATGTTCTACACTTTAACGAATTTTAATAGTATATTAAAAAACGAGTTCCATAAGGCATGTTTTACTGCAGGAGTCCATAATATCCTTATAAACGACTTTTTTATACTATTTTTTTCTACTTCGCATAAATTGTTAAAATTGAAAATGCGATTTATTCTCAAATACAATTCGCCCACACAACAGTTGGCGGTGAAAATACTTTTCAGCAAAATATTGTGGCAAGCAACCTACCTGAGATTAATTTAAGTGCTCAAGACACAAAATTACACAGTTCTATTATGAAACTCAAATAGCTATTAACGCACTCGATTGAGTGCTTTAACGGTTTATTATAGACACGAAGTAGAAAAACTTTTTTATTGGACTACCAAGTCTTGCTCCTTAAAAATTTTTTATTCATGTAATATGGGAGTAAAATAATACCGGGTGACTATAAATGATTGACATTTTTTGTGTTAGGTTGGCAATATTTTTTAACTCTCACATTCTCTCACATTGGGTACACTAATTTTCAAATTTTAAATTGTCAAACAAACGTCAAATTTAAAAATTGCCAATATCATAATTTTTTTCAAAATGGTTTTTACAGCTGGAAGATCTTTTTGATCACTCGCTGTAACCATTTTCTCCATTATTTGACACTTTTCGTTCGCAATTATTCGGTAAGTTTCACATTTTGACAACAATATTCTAACCTGAAAAATTAATAGACATAAATCACGACGACAGTTAATCTGGTACCAATTCCTCACTGTTGCCAATCACCTAAATTTAAGGCAATCATTTATAGTCACCCGGTACTTTATTGCCCGAGCAAAATGTTGCATTCCCGAGCCGTAGACGACGGCAACAATGACACGAAGGCTATCAAGAATTTTACTCCCACGTAACATACAAAATTGTATGCAAGATCTAATTTTCAATCACCATCATAATACTTCATAAAAACCAATGATTGAGCCATAATTAACCGCTAATGACCAAAAAATAAACTAAAAATTCAAAATTAATGTTTCTTTTATAAAAATTTCAAAATCCATATTTTGGTCATAGCGCCATCTATTGATAATCTGTTTAACTAACATCTCCCAGTACCCGAGCGCATTCCGATCGGCAAAACGGTAAAACAAACATGAATATGATGCGAATTATTCGCACGGGCCAACTACATAGTAAAAATTAAAATCCAGTGCAAATAAACTTAAAAATTAAAAAAAAGTAGTGATTGAAATATTAATTTACAATTGGTACAGTTATTAGTATTAACTATAAGTAGATGTACAACACCGGCGTTATGATATTCTACATAAGTAGGTGTAATATATTAAAAACCCCAGACAAACAAAAATATTCACTTTATTTCCGTTTGTAAAAAGTGCTATTTTATTCCCTGTTTTAAAGGATTAAAGTGGCACATTATCTATCGATCTTGTATAAAACATGTAACTTTCCAAAGTAACAAACATCATTGTCAAAAATCTACACTGTAAAAAATAAAACAAAAACCTAGAAAAAGTAAATAAGGGAAACGGTTGAAATTTAGCAATACTATCGATGGCGAATCGATGACGATTACCGAATGATTTCTTGTACAGAAATATAATATATCTCTAAAACGATGATATTTAGAAACAAAAATGTTACATAACGTGCGTACAATAATAAAAAAAAGGCTACAAAGTCATGAAAATACTTTGAAATTCGTTAGAGCGTAAAAATATTTTGATTTTGAGTCAGTGAAATTTATAATAAGTTCTCTGATCACGACGACTTTGAACAGTGCTTTCTTAAAAAATGCCATTTGCAATCATCGGTTTTGGCGTCAAAAGTTAGCTTCAGGGCCTCCTGACCCTCCGTTTTTTTACGCTCTATAATAGTATCATCCTCAAATTAAACGAAAAATAAAAATATCTAACAAAAATGGCGGGGTTCCATTGAAAATAAGCAAGTTGCTGACCTAAACTGTAATGATCGAACGAACGAAAATGATGATCGATTTTGGTTTTTCGATTTTCACAAATTTTTACACTAATTTTTTATTGATTACTTTTGCTCGTATCGATCCATGCATTTCTCGACGCGACACCCTGTATTTTCTAGAAACTCTATTAGCACTTTTGTCCTTAGAATTAGTAAATATCGTTGTAAATTTAAATTCGTGTTAAAAATAAAATATCGCACTTTATTATTTATTATTACTGCAAAAACACTCAATGCGACCTTACATTCTCTTTTAAACATACAAAATTTCACGAAACTCTCAATGTAAAATATGTCTCATGGAAAAAAGATATTAGTCTGGGACCCTACAAATGAATCACAATGTACAGAATGTTACATTTTAAGAAATTTGTATCTACATACTAATGGATTAACCGGACGTGCTCCAATTTCTAAATTGTTATAATTGGATAGAGGCAGACGTTGTCATCTTTCAGCAATGCATAGTTTCGACGATTGACCTGACCTGCATACTGAGTGATTTAAGTTGACCGTTCATTAGAAAATTGTGAACCGATTACTACTACGGATTATCAGCTAATCCGGATCAGTCCGGTTTTAATAAGTACGGATTAACGAGGTTGCACTGTCTTTCAAAAACTATAAAAGTACCGAGCCAGCTGCGTTTTACTCACAATTGGGTACCGAATTCAAAAGCATTTCAAATAACAACGTTGAAGTCAACTTCCGGTATAACATAATCTGCCGACATCTTGGAACACGTGATCAATAATAATCGTGTACCAAATTTCTGTATCTATATATATAAAGCGAAGTGTCCTCACTGACACACTCATCTACACATCTACACATCTACACATCTACACATGCACTGATTCACCGACAACCTACAGCCCAAACCGGGAGGGCTGGAGACTTGAAATTTTAGACACGGGTCTATCAAGGGCCGAGAATGAACGCTAATAAGGAGATTTTGCAAAATTCGGTCCGGTTCCTTTGTATTTAAATAAAAACCGAATAAAAACCGGTTAAAATAAGCAAAAAATGATCGGCTCGCGGAGACCGGGTTTTTTTTAGAAGCACGTGTCTAGCCAAAACAACTTCGACGTCGGGCGACCGGTTTACATTAAAAGCACTTTCACTTTCTGCGTTCCTGATCATACTTTTGCCGTACCTAGCGAGGCGCAGATATTTCAATTATAATTTTGATTTCAATTATAATGTCCCCGATCCGTGACTCATTTAAAAATTACCAAACCACTCCAAATTTAATCCGCCTACATTAAAAATCCTCAAATATCTCTTACCATTACAAACTTTACCAAATCAACCCCAAAAAATTCCCGAACTGACAAATTAGATCCGTTATCTTAAATCATCCCTTACCACCCCTTAGCAACCCCAAGTAACTCCAATCACTTTAAAATAAAACAAAATGACACAAACCATAGCAGACTATTCTCACACTCACACACATTATTTCGGCTACCAAAATTCACCCCCAACTACCCCTTACCGCCCCAAACTAAGCCCAATCACTTTAAAATTAGAAAAAATGCTACAAACAATAGCAAAACTATGCCAAACTCACCCAAATTACTTCGGCTATCATAAATCACCCCCAACTACCCCTTACCACCCCAAACTAAGCCCAATCACTTTAAAATTACAAAAAATGCCACAAACCATAGCAAACTATGCCAAACTCACCCAAATTACTTCGGCTACCATAAATCACCCCCAACTACCCCTTACCACCCCAAACTAAGCGCAATCACTTTAAAATTACAAAAAATGTTACAAATCATACTAAACTATGCCAAACTCAACCAAATTACTTCGGTTACCATAAATCAACCCCCAACTACCCCTTACCACCCCAAACTAAACCAAATCACTTTAAAATTACAAAAAATGCTACAAACCATAGCAAACTATGCCAAACTCACCCAAATTACTTCGGCTATCATAAATCACCCCCAACTACCCCTTACCACCTCAAACTAAGCCCAATCACTTTAAAATTACAAAAAATGCCACAAACCATAGCAAACTATGCCAAACTCACCCAAATTACTTCGGCTATTATAAATCACCCCCAACTACCCCTTACCGCCCCAAACTAAGCCCACTTACTTTAAAATTACAAAAAATGATACAAACCATAGCAAACTATGCCAAAATCACCCAAATTACTACGGCTACCATAAATCACCCCCAACTACCCCTTACCACCACAAACTAAGCCCAATCACTTTAAAATTACAAAAAATGCTACAAACCATAGCAAACTATGCCAAACTCACCCAAATTACTTCGGCTATCCTAAATCACCCCCAACTACCCCTTACCACCCCAAACTAAGCCCAATCACTTTAAAATTACAAAAAATGCCACAAACCATAGCAAACTATGCCAAACTCACCCAAATTACTTCGGCTATTATAAATCACCCCCAACTACCCCTTACCGCCCCAAACTAAGCCCACTCACTTTAAAATTACAAAAAATGATACAAACCATAGCAAACTATGCCAAAATCACCCAAATTACTTCGGCTACCATAAATCACCCCCAACTACCCCTTACCACCACAAACTAAGCCAAATCACTTTAAAATTACAAAAAATGCCACAAACCATAGCAAACTATGCCAAACTCACCCAAATTACTTCGGCTACCATAAATCACCCCCAACTACCCCTTACCGCCCCAAACTAAGCCCAATCACTTTAAAATTACAAAAAATGCCACAAACCATAGCAAACTATGCCAAACTCACCCAAATTACTTCGGCTATTATAAATCACCCCCAACTACCCCTTACCGCCCCAAACTAAGCCCAATCACTTTAAAATTAGAAAAAATGATACAAACCATAGCAAACTATGCCAAACTCACCCAAATTACTTCGGCTATCATAAATCACCCCCAACTACCCCTTACCGCCCCAAACTAAGCCCAATCACTTTAAAATTACAAAAAATGATACAAACCATAGCAAACTATGCCAAAATCACCCAAATTACTTGGGCTACCATAAATCATCCCCAACTACCCCTTACCACCCCAAACTAAGCTAAATCACTTTAAAATTACAAAAAATGATACAAACCATAGCAAACTATGCCAAACTCACCCAAATTACTTCGGCTACCATAAATCACCCCCAACTACCCCTTACCTCCACAAACTAAGCCAAATCACTTTAAAATTACAAAAAATGATACAAACCATAGCAAACTATGCCAAACTCACCTAAATTACTTCGGTTACCATAAATTAATAATCATTTTCAATCAAAATCTTCCATTTGGTTGTGTCATTTATAAATGCCTTATCGTATTAAATCATAAAATATTAATAAATATCTGCACATAAAACATATTGTTTCGACTAATAGACGTTATTCTGAATACTAAATTTGCTAATACCAATTTTGATTTTCTTCCACTTTCCAATAATTATTTGTTCCAGTTGAGATGCAAACATAAACGTATTTCTGAATTGCAACACGCTGACGGGGCAACCTTCTCAACATGCGTGAATTTGTATAAACAACTCTATGGTTTTTAACTTTAAAGCGGTATAAACGCGGTGTAAACCCTAGATTTTCGTGAAAATATCTGAAAATTTCGAAATTCTGCAATTGAATTACAGAACTATTGTTGTGTTCGATAGTAAATTTATATTTGGAGTGGCACTGCCAACTCTGCCACCCCTGACGAGCCCCTTGCTGAATACTCTCCTTCCAGGGAAACTTTTGAAATCAACGGCAAAATAATTTAGGGCGCCTGAATGTGAAAATATCACTGTGTAATAAGTTCAGACTGACGTGGAACACTTGAAATTTCGGTATTCGTTTGTAATTCGTCACAGGTCCATGAAGGAATGCATGTTAATGTAAACAAGTGTTAGTTTGTCGGAAAGGCCGAATAAGATTTTTAACATTCCCGTCAAAATATTTATTTACTTTAGAATGTTAATTTCTTAAATTCATTTCGTGAAAATTATGACGGGCCATACGAGTACACCTGTGCGAGTATTATTTGGTACATACAAATTAATCTCTTTTGTTATCCAAATTGTTTTTATACGCACTAGGCACGTGCACCTCATATAATTGTGAAAATTGCTGCTTCAGCGTCTGGAACGCTGGTATTCAACGTCGCCAAGGTCGAGGCGACGCATCGGTATTCGAAGTTTTATCGCTATTAAATAAATTATTTTATTCCCGATATTCCCGATTTGTTCTTGCCGTTAACCACAACTCTCCCCAATCGATTTTCGAAAAATTTCCAGCGTCGGACCGGACTTCACTTATTATCGTACGCTAATTTTTACGTTCAGTTAATGATAGTGGTGTATTTGTTCTTCACCAAACCTGCTCCGGCCAAAATCCGAAATTTTCACTGACATCATACGCTTAAGTATTGTGTGCTTATACACGATTTACACTATTTATTTTACGTACATTGCGTTCATTAATGGTTCTGCATTATTTATAACTAAGATGGAGCAGTTTGAAAATCTAATAGTAAGCGGAGAACAAATACCACCATGTATAATTCCCGTGAAAAGTGATGGAAATAGTCTTTTTTACTATTTTTCCTATTGCATTTTTAATACCGGAAATAGAGCTCAAGAGGTTCGCACTTTAATTCTTCATTTTAAAATTACCAAAATTTTTGTAAAATTTACCTGAATACGTTAAACACCCCAAACATAACGCACCATTCCAAACTATCCCTAAAAGTCATACACTTACCATTCAAAACTACTCCAGGTCAACCCATAATAAAAAAAAATTACGAATTCTAAGCAAACTACGCCAAACTCGCATAAATGACTTCGAATTCCCCTAAATCACCCCAACCACTTTTTACCAAGCCAACCAAAGCCCAATCACATTATAATTACCAAAAATTTCGTTTAATCCGCCAAAGCTAAACCCTGCCAACCATCAATAACCATTCCAAACAATCCTCAAAGAAACCCATATCATCCGAAACAACCCCAAATCAACCTAATATTTTTGCATTTTTTTGAACCATAGCAAATCACGCCAAATTAACATAAATAACTTCGACTTTTTTTATACATAATTCCCAAATACTTCGTTTTTATGGTGTGAAATTTTGTATTTATATATTTCAACATTGTCTTTAACGTTGTCAGAGAACTAAATGGGAATAATTTGGAATAATTTAGCTTCTCTGTCAACTCTCCTTCTCTTGAAACTTTTGAAAACAACGACAAAATTATTTAGGGCGCCTGGATTTGAAAATATCACTCTGTGTAATAAGTTCAGACTGACTAGAGTGAAAAGAAAGGAGCTTGCACCCAGAAACGAAATTAAATGGAACACTTGAAGTTGCAATATTTGTTTGTAATTCGTCACAAGTCCATGAAGGAATGCGTGTTAATGTAAACAAATGTGAGTTTATTGGAGATGCCGAATAATATTTTTACATTATTGAAGCAGCTTGAGCCTGCCACGTCAAGGGCAAGGTCACAAACGTGAAAAGGCGATGCTCGATTTGGTTTTATTCAATATCTATGCAGAAATTCGCACATTCCAAGCATTGGATAAGCCTTTCTTATCGTTTCTTAGAATTCGAGAATTGCTGGTTCAGCGTGTGGAGCAGTACTCGATCGCGGTGTTTAATTTTAACACAACTACAATTGTGAAAATTGCTGCTCCAGCGTCGGAAACTGTTCGCAAAGTCGCCAAATTCGTTGAGGCGACGCATCAGTGTTCGAACGTCTACCGCTATCAAATAAAGTATTTTAATTTAACATTTGATCCTCGCGTTAACCAAATCTGCCCCCAATCAATTTTCGAAAAATTACCAGCGTCGAACCGGACTCCACTTATATTTGTACGCTAATTTTTACGTTCAGTTAATGGTAGTGGTGTATTTGTTTTTCACCAAATTTGCCCTGGCTGAAATCCGAAATTTTCACCGTTGTATGTACCAGACATCACTGACATTCATACCCTTAATAATTATGTGCTTATACACGTTTTACACTATTTATTTTACGTACAATGTGTTCATTATTGCTTTACATCATTTATAACTAAGATGGAGAAGTTTGAAAATCTAGCGATGTACAATTACCACACCGTATTATGAAAGGTGATGGAAATTGTCTTTTTTAATATCTATGGTATTGGTATTGATATTTTAATACTGGAACGGGAGCACAAGAGGTTCGCACTTTAATTGTTCAACAAGTTTGTGTTAATGTAAACAAGTGTGAGTTCGTCGGAGAAGCCGAATAAGATTTTTACATCCACCATATTCCCGTCAAAATATTTATTTATTTTATATAGAATGTTAATTTTGCCGTTAACCAAATTTGCTCCCAATCACCATCGTCGTACCGGACCGTTCAGTTAATGATAATGTTGTTTTTATTTTTCACCAAATCTGCCTCGGCTGAAATCCAAAATTTACAGCGTTGGATCAGACTTTACTGACATTGATACGCGTTTTACACTATTTATTTTACGTAAATACATTGTGTTCATTATTGCTTTACATCATTTATAACTAAGATGGACAAGTTTGAAAATCTAGCGATGCACAAATACCACCAAATACCACATTTTACCACATACCAAAATTTTAATACTGGAAAGGGAGCTCAAAAGGTTCGCACTGTAATTGTCCAACCAGTTGCGGCCAGGTTTTAATAATTTTTGTGCAGTTTAGAAGAAGATAATTATGCTGAAGTGTTTGTTTATTCTGAAGATAAGTCAAAATCATCTACATACTGTTCTGTTTGTGAGTTGACTGCAGCAAAAGGAATGGTTCCATTGTGTTTTCAATTTTATCATAACATGATCAGCTAATTTGTAAACTTCGATTTCCCCGAAAATTATCTAAAGTTAATTTCGATTTCCTGGAATCGCTTATAGAACAACTGCGTCTTTGCCTAAAGAGTCTATTCAAGATTTTTCATCTCAGATATCAACCAAGGTATCCTCTTTGTCCAAATCATATTGAAGTACCCGGTCCTGACAACGAAGGTTAATTTCAACAAATTTGTTTATTTTGTGATTGAAAAAGTAGAGGATTCCTGTTTAATTGTATTATAATGTCGATTAGTCAACATCACCACTTTAGTCAACACTGCGTTTATTTAATCTACGTCCGGGCAACGCCGGGTACATTCAGCTAGTTAGCTAATAATACGATTATCAACTCTAAAAACCAAAATTTCTTCCAGCTTCATTTGGAACAAAAAAGATTAAGATTTTATGGAAAAAACAATATTTCAAAGCCAAATGAAGTGCAACAGCCGCGAATGAACGCATGTATGTATGTACAGCCATGGACAGTCAAGAATAACACTTTAGCCGACGGGTGTCATGCAAATACCGACTCTATGAGATATTTTCATTGAGTCGGTATTTGCATCACACCCGCCGGCTAAAGTGTTATTCTTGACTGTCCACGGTTGTACATACCTTACGCCCCGTTTAAAGCCGTAGAAATTGCAAGAACCAAATGCTTATAACAGCTTTTATACAGGGTGAATTTTAAAAAACGGCAGGCGTTGTAGAATTTGTATTTATGGTCCGATTTCAAAAAATCAAAAACCAGATATATGATTTACTACAAATCCATGACTTTTAAATTTTTCTAGGCACAGGCTACATTTTGTGCGATATTCAACTGTCTTATTTTAAATTGGAACCCTTTTTTACATATATTAAAAGGTGTTGCGTGGTCAGCCTTTTGACCACGATATCTGTTTCGCGAAATTGATTTTTTTGGAAAATAAGGAAACACTACACAATTTGTTTAAATGTGTTTAATATAAGGAATAATGGACAGAGTATACGTGCTTCAATTTCGCGAAACAGATATCGTGGTCAAAAGGCTGACCACGCAACAAAAGGTGTATTATATTTCTTGATATATGCAAATATAATTTGTTTAATTTTACTTACAATTAATTTTTTTTATTATTAAAAATTTAAAAATATTGCATAAATGTTAACAAAATCTAGTTACATGGTGTCAATACAACTCATTGTGCTTAACAATAATCTGATTAAAAGTAAATTATTTCTTTAAAATAAATAAATATTAAATAAATATATTATAAATAAAAAATATAATTTACATCACCTAACAGATGTGACACATTTTTTATAAAAAAATTTGAAAAAAGACATTGCCAAAATTAATCTTTTCTACTTGACGTCTATAACAAAGCTGTTAAAGCAGTAAATCGAGTGTGTTAGAGGCCCTGCAAAATCTCATGACCCAAACTCGTGCAGGTTGGGGCGTTCCAATGTCATTTCAATTTCAAAACTCAACCCTGCCACAAAAATAAACTGCCAGAACGCCCGTGGGATGTCCATGTTTACTGAGCACCTGGATTTAGGTTGCCTATTACACGTAACCTTGGACGCATTTACGTCTTCTGCGCTGGGTCATGAGATTTTGCAGGGACTCTAATAGCTATTTGAGTCTCGTACTTGAACTTCTAATTTAGTTTTTCTAGGGTGGTATGTCATGATCAGAAATATCATATCAAACGTGAAAGTAAACAGCAATACTAAACGATCCAATATTTTTAATTTAAATTAGCTTTTCCCAATTATTATAAACATTAATCGTTGGGTTTGATGTATTTTAAGCACTTAAATTATTCTCAGGTAGGTTGCTTGCTACAATATTTTGCTAAAAATTATTTTCACAGCCAACTGCTGTGTCTTCTAATTGCATTTGAAAACCGAAATTACAATTTTGACAATATTTTTGATTAAACATATATAGATAATTTCGAAAATAAGTAGCTAGTTAAGAAGTTAAAAAATTATTAGTCATAAGGATGCCACTAGAAAGCTTATCAAAAATGTGATCAATTAATACCAACATATAGGTATAGGGCGCTCCATTTGAAACATTCGATTAAATTAATAATTTGCGTTTATGAGCCAGCTTGTACATTAATTATTAAAATTCAAAGTTTGACTTGATCAGTATCAACAAGACGATATTAAAAATTATCTGTTAAAATTTCAAGGCATAATTCTCATTGGTTTAAGAGCAGCAATTTTTCAAAAAGTGTCCTTTTTTGTTTTAATGTCAAATAATGGTAAAACAACTGAAGTTAAGTCCATAATAGATTATATAAAGTATAATTATTTTTTGACAAGAAATCCGAAAATAACGTAATACACTGGGTGATTCATTTTAAAAAACGTAACTTTGATGCGCCACTCTGTATATCTAAGCAAATATTTTCAGTGTTCTCTTAAATGAATTGTACCTTTTGTCAAAAACCGCATCTCGATATCTTTTTTCATTTTAGAGTAATCTTACTTCCCCGCAGCCCTGGGACACCTGTATGTGTCTTATAGTGACTCCATGCAAATACATTTTATTAACTTTTATAAAAAAAAAATTCAATTAATTTTTAAATATGTACTAATTTTAAGTAGAAGTAAAACAGATTGTACATATATTAATGTACTAAAAAAAAATAATAACTTACAAATTATGCAAAAAAAAGTGTGTCACCCTTGCAGTAAATTCTCAATTATGTACTAAATCTATTACAAGCAAACATTGTTACGTGTTACGTAATGGAAAAGTTAGTAACATGTAATATATATACAGGGTGTTTTTTATAAGGCGGCCATTTGAAACTTTTTAACTTCCTACAGTGCTATAAACTTGAAATTTGGAACACAGCCGAAAATGACCATTTCGAATCGAAGTAAATTATTTTCAATATGGCGGCACTTCCGCTTATACCGGAAGTGGACGCCATCTTTGTTATTTTATATGGAACACCCTAGTTTTTAATTAATTTTCGAATGCCCCCTTTCATTTTGAGTATCCTACACCTACGTTCTACGCATCTATGTGTAAAAGTTTTGGAGATATGCCCACTTTTCTACAAAATCTTGCATTTTCGGTAGTCTATTCAAAAATTTTTTTCGAAGGAACCAGTGGGAAAAGGTACAAACTGTTTTGTGCAGTCGATAGCTGAAAGATTGCAGAATTGTCGGCTGGCCTCAACAATAACTATATCACATTCTAAGTACTTACAATGATTTAATAAAAACTCACGAAACAAAACGTCAATATTTCTTTTTTTTTAAATGGCACCTACCAAATATTATATCTCCAGTCGATAGAAAATGAAATTTAAGGCAATATTGTATTAGCATGTCTTATACCTATCTCAATTACTTTAGGAGTTATTATGATTTATTTAGAAAATGAGTCTAATTCATGAGGGTGTTTAGTAGGCTGTGAACGTAAAACAATTGATATCACTGCAAAAATTGCAGTTGTCTTGTAAATCTGTTTTAATAATTGAGTGCAATGGATAATTACCCAAATGTATTGATTTTAGATTTGTTTATTATTCACGAAAGTTGTGATAAAATCGTTCAAAGCACATGTTAGTATTCGCACCTAGCCCCAATGAATAAACAAAAATGTTCCCGTCTTCAGAATCAGTTTATCCATTCAGGAATAATACATATCACCAGAGAAAGAGTTAAAGTTGTTCCTAGAAGTAAAGAAAACCAAATCAACGTTTTGGGATATTTTGCCGCATTTCCCCGTGCATAACGACGAGCTGCCGCGAAAAATTTGGGATTAAATCTGTCTTTCCAGACTTAGTGAAGTTATGCAAATTGGTTATTTTTGTGCTGTTTTGAGCATAAATTTACAACAGAACTGTAAATAAAAAAACAATAAAATATAAAACGACAATACCAAAAATTCCAAACTCAATAATATTAAAAGAAAATGCTTACGCTTAAATCTATTTATTACATTAAATCAATTTATTACAACTTAAACGGCGACGTTGACAGTCATATACATTGTTCACAGCCTACTAAACACCCTCATGATTACAGAATTAGACTCATTTTCTAAATAAATCATAATAACTCCTAAAGTAATTGAGATAGGTATAGGACATGCTAATACAATATAGACTTAAATTTTATTTTCTATCGACTGGCGATATAAAATTTAGTAGGTGCCATTTAAAAAAAATGAAATATTGACGTTTTGTCTTGGGCATTTTCATTAAATTATTGTAAGTACTTAGAATGTGATACAGTTACTTTTGAGGCCAGCCTACAATTTTGCAATCTTTCCTCTATCAACTGGAAAAAACAGTTTGTACATTTTCCCAATGGTTACTGCAAAATCATTTTTTGAATAGACCACTGAAATTGCAAAATTTTGTAAAAAAGTGCGCATATCTCCAAAACTTTGATAGATAGATAAATACAATATAGGTATAAGATACTTAAAAGGAAAGGGGGTATTCGAAAATTAAATAAAAACTATGGTGTTCCATTTAAAATAACAAAGATGGCGTCCACTTTCGGTATAAGCGGAAGTGCCGCCATATTGAAAATAATTTATTTCGATTCAGAATGGTCAATTTTGACTGTATGCCAAATTTCAAATTAATAGCACTATAGGAAGTTAAAAATTTTCTAATGGCCGCCTTAAAAAAAACACCCCTGTATTACGTAACAGTTATAGTAGTTTTCTCTCGGTTCTAGATTTATGTTGGCAGCACAAACTTCATTAGTGCCATTTGGCGTTCCGATTGGCAGTTCACATTCTCGCGTTGCAATCAGTTTTACGTTTATCATAAAATATCGGCAGCAAAGTTGTATCTTTTAGTCTTAGAAAAAGTATAGTACACTCCCTAAGTTGTAAACAGAAATTACATATTCGTCGGATTGCCATCTCTCGATATGTAATATATTATTACAGCACCTGCCGCTTTTAGCGATAGAGGCAGATTTTGAGTTGTGATTTAGGTCAGTTTGCCTTTCAGAGGGCATTATGATGCGTATATTCTTATGACAATAAACATAGCATAAAATGGGTCCTTCGTATGGAAAAATGCGTCTTCGTTTCCGATTGTCAACAGAAAATTGTCTTCCTCTCATGGTCAAACATTTTCTACACTCTAACAAATTTCAAAGCGCTTTCATGGCCTACGCACCTCCTTTTATTTTTGTACGTTATTTTACTAACTTATGGAATATTTCCAATTTTACCGAAACCAATGAGATGTAAAATCCGAACCTGTTAATCGAAGGAATTTGCAATCCCAACGTCCGAACCTCTCCTAATCCCTATTTGACGCTTTGTTAGACAGGAACGGATCGTAAATCCGAGCTTAATCTACGAGGAACGTATTACACTGTCTGACACAGAACCGCACAAAAAACCCACCGCAGCCTCTCGTTTATGATAATTAAATTTGATTCGTGTCGCCGACTAAACAATGCAATTCCGTTTCCATCTTTCCAAACCCTACGTTGTGTCGCACATTAAAAGACCCCCGGCAATAACATTATCGAAATGGAATCATAAAAATCTTGTTGCCCAACTTATTAAAACGTCGTCTCGTCCGTATCGCCCCAACATTCGCTTTTATTAAACTACACTCCATATTTCGGGGCGAACGTCTCGAAATCCGTCATGCATAACGGTTTGATAAGGCGCGGCTTTATTTTCCTCATTTCTTCGAGTTATGAATCGAAGTCGGAACACTTTCTACACAACAAAACGCTCACAAGTTCAAAATCAATACATTATAAAGCGACACTAATAAAATGGTGAGTCGACGTGGCCCACAACTTCAGCCGACAGCGCTACACAAGTATAAATCACCCCCCATAAAAAATACATTTAAGCAGCGAATTGGAGTTGCATTTTTCAGCACCTCCTCGCCAAATTAAACTTTCAGCAGCCCCGAAAACAAACCCGTCCTTCGGTTGCGATCAGTTACCGCCGCCGTAGTTTGTGACAAATTAGTCTGCACCGAAAAACGCCCATCCTTAACTTGCCGCGAGTGAACTCCAACAATTTTGAATGCAAATTGCAAGCAAAACTCGCGCCCCAAGTGTCTTTTACGACAAAACAACGAGACTTAGATTTATATCCCGCGTCACAATTCCAACTAACTTACATCAAACAAATTACAATACCTTACCTTTGACACGGATTCCCTCCAACTCCTCCTTGTACGCTTCAACTTCCTCGTGCGTCATCTTCGCGATTTCCGGAACCTCCACATAGAAACTCTTCCTGAACGGCAGATATCTGACGATACTGTGGTCGATTTTGGCCAACTCCTTCTTCTGCTTGTTTGCAATATTCGCGGCCGTGTCTTTCAAATCCTCGATTTCTTCCTCGGACGAATACTCCAACCCGTCTTGGTTCTGCTCAATCAGTTCGCCCTTATTTTTAATAACTTTCGACTTGGCGATTCCCGTCACAATAACTAAGGCACCCTTCTTACTCCCTGCATCGCTGGTTTTGGGTTTCTTCATGTCGAGATTGTGGGTCTTTCTCACTTCTTCTTGAACACCCCTCATGTACTCATCCAGCGGATCAACTTCATCTTCCTCTTCCTCTTCCGGTTCCTGCGTCTCGCCATTCTCCTCAACATCCTCTTCTTTCTCGTTTTTTTCGGCAGGTTCCTCGCCTTCCTTCTCGGTTTTATTATCTTTGTCCTCGTCCTCGGACTCGTCTTCTAGTGACCATTTCTTAGCGGTTTCGTCACCGTCCGAAGCCGCCTTCGGCGCGTCCTTCTTCGCTTCCTGCTCCTTTTTCTTTCGCTCCGCGCGCCACCGTTCGATACGCTCGCGTCGCTTCTGCATCTCTAATTCGAGCTTCTTCTGCTCTTCCTCCTAAACAAACCGATTAAAACAAGTTAATGCTAAAATGTGGTGGATTTCACCTTGTCCAAGTTGGCTGGGTCAAACGGTAGACCCAAATCGTCAGTCTTTTTGCGATCTGTCGACCTGGAGCGCGACCTTGACTTGTCACGCCTTCTCGACTTGCCACTGCCGGAACCTCGCTTATCTTTACTCCCATCCCTACAAATTCGATTAGTATAGCTTGGGAACTAGTGCCGTATTAAAAGGTTACAATCTACGATCCCGATCTCTGCTGTATGAGCGTCTGTCACGCTCTCTACGGTCCCGAGATCTGCCTCGAAGTTCCTTGGACCGACTACGTTTATCCCGCGACTTGCTCCTACGATATCTGCTGGATCTAGATCGGTCCTTGCTTCGGGAGCGTGAACGTCGTCGTTTTCGGTCCGGAGAACGACTCCGGTCTCTTCTACAAGATAATTTATAAAAGTAGGGTTATGTTTACTTTGCAAAAGTAGCTCTATTGTGGAGAAAAGCGATTTATATGACTTACCCGCCACGCACCATAACTTCTAATACCACTTATATTGTAAATTATAGGAAATTTGGCCAAAACTAACCAAATTGTGTTTACAAAGCTAAACGCCAAGACAGTTGCAGGTTATATTTTTCGGTGAAAAATGCAGATTCCTGTAATTAAGGCCGCCATCTAGCAATTTTTAATAGTACCTATGATAGTACTTGCTGTGGTACTTTTATTTATAAAAAAAAATTTAATCAAATAACTACTAACCTAAAGTTAATACATGTAAGATGGTACCGAATGAATAAAAGTCGAGTCACAAATAACAAATTAATATATTTTAATAAAATATAAATGCGACCGTTCTCGAACAAATCTCATATCGATCTGCTCCACATTTTACATTTATCCCTAATGTGGTCTCAGAACTAAAAATATAACCAAAACTAATTTATAGGCGCCACAAGTGTGGGGCGCTCGAATATCCTAAACTAATTCTACGTAACTAATTTTATGAGTGCCATAAGTGTGGCACACTTCAATGACGTCGACAATCCTCGCTTACATACAGTTGACTGAAACTGTATGAAATGAGTTATTTTAGATTTCAGATAAATATCAAAAACAGGTTTTTCCTTTATAAGCTAAATATAAGTTGAACTAATTAATAACTACAACAGATTAAAAAATTATTGAATCACCAAACAATAGTATAACCTGTGAGTTAACCAAATAATAAACAAATTTTTGTACAGGTTCCTGTAATTATACGTGAAATTGACAGCTTCAACTTGAAATTAGAGTTAAAGTGAACATAACCTCAAACAATAACAAAATTTAATTTTAAATAATTTAACAATAAAAATTTAACTGAAACCAATTAATCTACATGTTCGTGCCGAGCGTGGACCTCCGATTCCCTCCAGTTACTCTGTACAGTCTCGACGATCCACCCCCACAACTTAGACTTTGTAAAATAATACAAAGCACAAACAGCTATGAACAGCCAAGAAATTATTAAAAACACATCGATATCTTTGGCGGGGACGCTCGTCACAGGCCCGCTGAAGTCGGCGGACGTCACATACGACTTGTCCGCGGCCGCGATCCCTGTATGTTTGGTCAGAAATTTGGAAAACAGGTCCAAGGAATATTCGGAATCGTTGAACTTTGCAACTGGACGTCCGTTGTGGAACAGCATCAGCGTGGGCACCCCCACGATTCCGTTCTGCGTGTTAAACAAATGATACACCATCGCATTGATAGCCACCATTTTAACATCAGGGAACGCACGAGGTAGTGAGTTGAAATGTGGGGCGGCCATGCTGGAGAACGGACAGTACTTGGAATAAAACAAGACTAGAATGCAGATGGCCGGAGTGTCACGGCTCGTTATGTTGTTCTGTGACAGGAGGAGTTTAATGAGTTCGGTGTCGTTGACTAGTTGGACTTCCATAGCGCCCAGGTTCGGCAGGCATTGTACGAGTTTCTGAGTAGTGTTTGTTAATTCAGTTGTATTTAGCGATGTTGTGTTTACTGTTAAGTGGCTTGTCAGGTTTGTAAGTGGGTCGGAGCTTTGTATGATGGGGGCTTCCAAAATTTCTTCTCCTAAACACATACTCCATACACCTGGAAACTTGTAACTTAATAAAAGTTCAAAGAAGGCGTTTTACGCACTTATCAGTAAATGAATTGCTGGCTTGATCATGATGGAACAAACAATTGTAAATACAAATCACAAGAGTGAGGTTATGTTTACATATTAGTAGGGAAATGGTTGAACAGGGCCGGACTTAATACAGTTAGTTTCAAGAAATTATCAATGTTACGACCTCAGAAACAAGCAGATGCTGATGGAGATGATATTTCACAGGCTACTCGTCAATAGCATTTTCAATCTTTAGTAAATATTGATGAGGTTGTAATACAAGCACTACGTATTCCGAATAAGAACTTAGCTGAAGAACTATTAATTAATAAGAATCGTAATTATCTGCTATGTATTTTACAGTGTTTTGCAATGTAAAAGATTTGAATTGCCATTTATAATGATAATTGCCTACATACTTTTTGCAGGTATAATATTCAAATGTGCAATGTTGCAGTAGTGCTCAATATTTTAATATTAATTGCTAGGTAGAAATAATGATTGCTCAGTAGATTAACAAATTTAAACTAATGTACGATTGCATAGTAGAATAATATGATTTGTTAAGTAAGAATAATGAACCCCTTGTTAGGGGTAGGTATTTACATAATATGTATAAAAGCAAAATGTAGGAACATACATTTACTTTTATTGTTAAAAGATTAAGTATACAGGTTGGAACAAAAGTATCAAATAATATGGTTGTAACTTTTCAATTTCAAAAATTATGAAAAAGATGTTTAATACAAAAGTTGTTTTAGAGATCTTTTTTTGTTTTGCTGTTATACCTACCAACTTTGCTTTTTTAAATGATACCTAATAATTTAAAACGATTTTGAAACAAGCGTATTTTTCTCTATTTTTACAGCAATTGTATCATTATAAAAAAAATGTTAAAAAATAAAGGAGACAAATGATTTAGTAAGAGAGCAATGGCTCCAGGTTGTGCGAGGCACCTTCTAGAAACGCCGATTATTGCCTCCAGTAAATAATTTGGGGATATTTCCTGACCTGATAATTTTGAGCACCTAGGGTAGATTTTTTATTACTTATTTGGATCAGTTGCAAGTGATCCAAACAAGTAATAAGGTAGTAACTAAGGTAGGTTTTTGGTTTATACTTGATGCTTGCGTATACAGAAGAGAAATTTCTACAAAAATGACCAAAAACATATATAAGTACGCAGCAACTTAAAAAATAAAGTTAATAGCCATCTGACAAAAACTGAAGGCAAGAAAAAATGGCAATTCAGTAAGTCCAGTTCATTGTGAAGTGTTTTTGAAATAATTTCAATAACACCGACCGTGAAAGCCTACAGAATACTTTCATAATTTAATTCATTTGATGTAATCTTTATCCAAATTAGATGACAAATAAGCAAGATATGGCGCCGGTCACGTATTCCATATCAGCCTGTATATGTATAAAATAGATAAATAGAGACAATTTAGATATTCGGTAAAATCATAAGTGGCTCAATAAATAATACTTAGCATTTATTTAAGCCTAGCGATGGTCAATATTTTCTACCTAGCATTATTTAATGTACTGTACATACATACATCTAACTTATTTACCAAGCATAGACTTTTTCTACATAGCATATATTTAAGTCTTCGTGCATGAGCGTTTTCAAATTTATTACCTGTATGTATTAATTTCTACATAGCAAAACATTTTTCAATATTCCATTATTTACGCAAACAAATAATTATTTAAATACATAGCAAAATAATTATTTACTAGACATGTGGAATTTATACTGAGCATCTCTACAGGTGTCCCAGAACTGGGGTAACAGAGGCAAAGTAGGAAACCTATTCTCAATGCCGATATCAAAATCGGTCTTATAAAGTTTTATCGACGTTTTGACATTTTAGATGATCTCTCATATGAATTATCAGCGTATTACAGTCGCTCATATATTTCATGAAAACTTGTATTATTTTGTATAACCTGGCAATTAGCTGGAGGTTAGTTTCTGGGAATGGGCAGTTTCAAAACTTTATAACTTCCAAACAAAACGTCGGCAAACGACGATTTTGATATCGGCATTGAGAATAGATTCCATACTTTGCCGTTGGTACCCCAATTCTGGGACACCCTGATATTGCACTTAGCAAAGTAACTGTGCAAAAACTTATAATAATGTACAATTAAATTGTACAGGGCAATAGAGACGAACGATATAGTGGCTGACAATTTTATTGTTGAAGACTTAATTGCAATGACAAGAGAGGGAAATGATAACGAAAATCACTCTGTAGATGAAGTTAATAATTCAACAGTCACAGTTAAACATACAGAAGCAGATAAATGTTTTTCCACATTTACTCAGTGCACAGAATAAAATGATACTTTTTATCAACATATTATTACAAAAGAGAATCCAAGGAGAAAATAGAGACGATTATGTTAAAAGTAAAAAAACACTTTTTAAAGCTCTACATAGAAGTACGAGTATGTAATATTTGTATAACTAAATATAACTTATGCATCAATGCAATAAATTAGTGGCCCCATTTCGTTTTGCTAAAAGCCGTAAATGGTCTCCAGCGTCCAGCGTTGGGATCTGCCTACCGACCCCCCTCTTTCGTTAAAGGTATTGCTGTTGCAGCCACGTTGCATTTGCATTAATTTAGTCTCATGCTGTAGGTACATACAAATTAGAAAATCTAAAATCTTGCGAAAGATTTTGTTATTACATGTATTTTTAATAGAAGTATAACATTTATACTTTGGTAATCCGGACAATTTCGCTAGACCGGACCCTTCAAAAACTATATCTGTACGGATTATCAAAGTTGTATTGTGATCGTGTCAGACAAAAACCATGAGGCGCTGATTGCTGGGCGGAGGAATTTCTTCTGCATTAGTACCAAAATGTATCTTATGAATCGAGTCCGAAACGGTTATCAAGACCCAACTTGATTTCTAGTTCAAAACTTTGCTGCACTCTAATCATTTTCAAAGTGATTCCACGAGCATTCTAATTCCCTTTTTTGGTACTTCCGCCATTTGTATATACTCCTTTTTTTAAACTGGGTCAAAAAATAAAAAGACATTTTCTTCATTATTGTTGAATATTTCCTTAGTTTCAGTGCCCTATACAACTAACTCAGCCGGCATTTTTCTATCGTGAAGAGCGGCCAGAATGTTATTAGCAGTAAGTAAAGCCATATCGTTCCTGGTTTCAATACAAGCACTACCAATATGCGGCAAAATCACACAATTTTTAAGTTTGAAAAGAGGATGGTCCAACGGCAGAGGTTCAGGCGTCATCACGTCAAGTCCGGCCCCCCAAATCGTCCCTTCGCTCAGAGCTCTAACCAAGGCATCCTGATCCACAACACCACCTCTACTAGTGTTAACAAAAACGGCCGTTTTCTTCATTTTCTTGAACGCCTGGTCGTTGAACAACTCCTTAGTTTCGGGAGTCAAAGCGCAGCACGCTATGACAAAGTCGCTTCGCGCCAACAGCTCCTCCAGAGGAACTTTCACAGCCCCGATTTCTCCAGCTTCCTTCTTAGCCGATCGACTGTGATATAAAATCGACTTGACATTGAACGGTTTCAACCGTTTTGCTACTTCTTGTCCGATTCTTCCAAACCCAACAACTCCAACAGTGGAACCTCCCAAGCCAGGTCCACACATCCAAAACGGAGACCACGCTTGCCACCCGCCATTCCTCGCCTCTTCACTGGCCTCGAGCAAGCGACGACCGGTCGCTAAGAGTAGTGCAACTGTTAGTTCGGCTGTTGCATCTGTTAGAATGTCCGGAGTGTACCCGATTTTAATATTTCGCTTTTTTATTTCGGCAACGTCCAAGTGGTCGTAACCCACTGACATCGTAGCGACCACTTTCAGCTTGTTGGCTTTATCTAAGACTTCGGCGTCGATTTTGTCGGTCAACATGCAAAATAAGGCGTCTTTGTTTGAGAGGTTCTCCAGGAGCTGGGCACGTGGTACTGGGTCCGGACCTGTCCACGACGTGACGTCACAACTGTCAAAACATTGATTTTATTTTTTTATATTCTTACGTACGTTTATCAACCTACTGGGATTTAAGCAAGTTCAAGGACTCGTCGTTAATTTGTCTCGTGATGTACACAGAAGGACGCGACATTTTTGCAGAAGTTGATTTGTTGAGGTTAGAATTGCGTCCAGTGCTACCAACACAAAAACTGGGACTTGTCACAGAAATGAGGGGCGGTAATCGAGTAAAATAATGATGCTTTGATAGAAAAATGCTCAAAACACGTGAATTCATGATCAATTTCGAAACTAGTGCTAAGCACACAATTCTGGGGACAGTTAGTGATAAACTGGTCGGGGGTTGGTGCTAGTTTTAGTAACTTTGAAATCAAACGATAAAAAGTAATAATTTAGTGTTTATTGATACAACAAGCGCTCGTTTTGCATAATACTGGCAAAAATGTAGTATAAATAATACTAGTTTTGATACAATTTGGCGGCTTTGAAGGTGTTGTACATTAACATTGCAACGGTCATGGGTCCCACTCCTCCAGGTACGGGTGTAATATGTCCAGCGACTTTGCTCACACCTGCAAACCGCAATTAATAAAAAATCGAATTGAAACTAGTCAGACCTTCAAAATCCACGTCGCCGACGAGTTTAGTCTTGCCCTCCTTAGTCTGTATCCGTGTGATCCCCACGTCTATAACACACGCTCCCGGCTTAACAAATTCCGGCTTGATTAGATTTACAACTCCCGTGGCGCTAATAATAATATCGGCGCGTCTACCGAAGTGGTGCAACTCTTCAGGCGGCGTGTTGCGGTGGCACAAAACCACGGTCCCTTCCATCCCGGCCAGTTCGTTTCTATAATCCGAGTGCAAGATCATCGCCATTGGCAGCCCCACGTTCTTGGAACGGCCGCAAATGAGCACGTTCTTTCCGAACGTGTCTATTTTGCTCCGTTTCAGCAACTCCACCACTCCCAAGGCGGTGGCCGGGACGAACGTGTCCATGTTCAGGGTGAGTTTGCCGACGTTGGCGACGTGGAAGCCGTCGACGTCTTTGTGCGGATCCACGGCGTTGCATACGTTGCGCTCGCTCACGTGCTCCGGCACCGGGAGCTGGATGAGGATGCCATCGACGGCGGTGTCTTCATTCAGCTGCTGGACCTTATCTATGATTTCGGCTTCGGTGGATGAAGCCGGGAGTTTGATGGTTTCGCTTTGGATTCCCACTTCTTTGGCCGCCTGCATTTTGCTGCTGACGTAGCGCTGACTGGCCGGGTCTTCCCCGACGAGGATGGCGATCAAACATGGCCGCCGTTTACCCTCTTGGATCCAGTCAGAGATCTGCGTCTTTAGCTCTTGTTGGATTTCGCCGGCGATGCGTTTTCCGTCGATTAACTGCGCCTGAGTCCTGAAACCATCAAATTGTCATAAACAATTCAGAAAAAACGCCAAAACCTACTTCCAACGCATTGTACTCTTTGTAATAACTTTGAACTGAAGAGTTGAGTTGGAGGCGGTTTATATAGCAGATACGGCGAATTAGGCAAGAGTCGGGAGTGCAAAAGTTTTGCGGCTTACATCAGCAGTCACGAGACTGGAAGATTATCAAAGAAATTGCCACACTTCTAGCGGCCAAAGCAAAATACATTGACGCAAATTATTGCAACAATTACCTTGGAGGATGCGTTTGAATTGTGGACAATGAAGCGGAAGCGGTTAAAGGGCGACCAGAATATCGGATCAGTCTCAACCCCAACTTAATCATTTTCTAAAAAACAGAACCGTACCGCGAACTAGCCAGGTGGAAATAAAATGTGACAAATTCATTTTCTGCACAATCGAAGCAGGTACGCCCGATAAAAACGAATGTAGTGTAATTTGCGCAATTTTATTCATTTCAACTAGTGGCGATAACAATTCGATGCGAGTTTTGCAATTTCGTGATTGTGGGGCCAGATTGAGTCGACTGAAACCGTTTGCATTTGCTAATTTTTTGTAGGTTATGTAACAATGACATGTGTCATTAACGTCAAAGACACGTGTTTGTATTATTAAATTTATTGTTATGCATAAATGAGGGTGTTTGCATTTTTCTGGTGTTTTTATCAGTTGTTAATTGATAAGGGGAACCACGTCGCGGGACGGAAACGTCACCGACTTTCAATAATTTTAATTGGCCTCGTTAGTCGTGATAATGTGTTTAATAACAATTGCGATAAGTAAATAGCAAAGTCCTCACCCGGAATTCTCCGTTGATGATTTATTAGTTTCTTCCATGACTTGAGCGATTATTGGTTGCTGGGTCTGACGCCGACTTAACTGTGCAAATAAAAGAGGCGATTGATGACAGGTTTCTGTCGTCCCACTTGGGTTTATAAACGAAGCGAAATTTGTAACGAGCTAATCGGCTTACTGTGAAGGTGAAACAAGGCAGCATAATTAAAATTGTTTCCATAAACTCTTATTGAAACAGTCGTAATAAAGCTCGAGGCCATGTTTGAAGAAATTTCTGGACAAGTCTCTGTTGACAAAAGTTTTAGATGTGATATATTTACACTCTTTAACAAATTACATCTTTAGGCGTTAGCTTAATCGTGGTTGTCAAATGAGTTGTCAAAAACAAAACAATTTAAATTTATTAAGATATCTTGCGCTGGACAATTTTGAGGAATACCGTTTTGCATTCTTCCATCTCCATGACAAGACGTGGACCTTGTTTGTGCAAAAATGTTTATTTCACAGTTTATATCAAATTTCATAGATCTACACTGTAAAAAATACATCAAAAGCTAGATGATGACCTTCTAAGAGTCCGTTTTTTTAGCGTTATTTAAACATTTTAATACTGTTCTAATCAACAGACCCCATTTATATAAATGCCGCAGAATTTTTGGCTTTTCTGGCTTCGTTTTATCTTAATTTATTTTACTGTGAAGAGTTCTTTCCTAACTTAATCAGTTAACAAATTGATTTCGAGATACCGACGATATTTACCTGTGATATTTACCGGTTTTGTAATATTTGCAAAGCATCCGCCTAAAGTTGTACGTACGATAAATACACTTCTTATCAAACCCTTCATATTTTAGCAATTACTCAATTGCATTTCTAGATTATTCCAGTTCAGTAAAGTTGGTTGCCTGGTTTTTAAAATGTTTAAATTGGCAATTCGTTTGAGTTGCACATCATTAGGCCCATCTAGCTCCATTTATACTCATTTAACAGATCTTATTTGGCAGTATATGAGTAAAATTTTAGTTTTTTCTCAAGGTTGTAATTTTAAAAAATATTAACAAGAATAAAAAATCGAGTCGGGCAATTTATATGCAAGTTGGGCGAAAATCTGAAGAATTTGACCCTCTAATCCGGCTACCTGCTCACGGAGGGAGGCAATAAAGTAGCAAATAACTTGTCATAATTCTTTTGGAATAAGATTATTATTACCCTCATGTTACAACTACCTGAAAATTATTCGTTCTAATTTTTGGATTTTGCTGAACATCTTTCATGTTGTACTGTTTTACAGTATTCAAGAATATGTTTGTGCCCTCTAAATATAAAAAATGTATACATAGTTCATAGGTCTATTCTTTCGATTCCGCGAATTGTTTTTTTGTTGCCTGATCTCGAATCGAACATTTCGTGTAAAAGTGCGCGAGTAAAATTTCTCTAATATTCTCAACATTTTACAGCTTCATCCGTTTTGGCAATACTATATTTTAAATTACTATTCGTAAAAATTATAAAATAACACCCGCCGAGTTATAAGAAATTGTCCCTGCACTTGATAGATACGAGTAAAATAATTATGATTTTATTGGAATCAGATGGGTCTACTAAACAAAATGTAATAATACGTTCTTCAATATTCTCGCAATCAATTTATCTCTTCCAGAATAAAGACACCCAATTTCTATGATTTTATATTCCTCAGGCTCATGCACCCAAAAAATTTAGTTTGGCTTTTACCAAAGGCCACATCTTTTTTTTTAATGACGACATGTTCATTATTTATAGTTACCACATTGAATGGGCCTTAGTAATTCGTTTTTGATACCTTGGTAGAATATTTCCTTCACTGTATTTTCAGTATTTGCATTGGTTCTCATCTTACATATTTTATTGGCCGCTGAAGAAAGTAAGGTGCAGATGAAAATAGAGGAACGTAGTGCTAAAATGCATCCAACACTCGAAGAATGAACGCGAGATGATAGTAATGTTAATATTTGAAAAATAATTAGAATTAAAACAAAAACAAATCAAATTTATTAATATAGTTCCCCTGTGTAATTCAATAAAAATAAGAACTAATTTTACAATAGAAAGTAATTAACGTATTAATGACAACCCAATTACAACAATTTTACAACATATTACAACATAATCTATTTATCCATATAGTTATCCTCGACATTCAAAAATTTCTAACAACTCCATATTTTTTTAAATCACTTTTATAATAGAAAATCTGTTAGGTGTTGTTGACACGTGTTATAAAGAACATTTTACAATCTGCACTGAACGCAGTTTAAACATCAACTTTGACTGTTCAGGATCAAGCTTATTTGAACTATTTTTATCATTTGAACCAGGATTGAAAAACACGAAATTTTAGATGAACCGGGTTTAGATGAACATAGTTTAAACTCACATTGAAATACTCGGGCTAAATAATTTAAAAATTATAGTTTCTTGGCTTCAAATTCAGCGAGTTATAAATCTTATCTTCTAACGCGTTACGTAATCCGAATCTGTACTTCCTGTTCTAATATTTCGTTTATATTGTGTTCGTTTCTTATTGCTTTTTATTTGAAAATGAATGCATGTAAAAATCCATTTCGCCTGTGCCCATAATTTTCTGTAAGATTTTATACTATAGGTACAACAAAAGTACTTTTATTGTTAAAACTGGTCCCTGCCGCAAAGCTACCGCGAACTTTGTTAAAATTTTGTTAGAATATAAATACTAATACCATTGTTTAAGTATATTCTAGTTGGACCACCTTATGGCAGTTTTACTTGCCATATTTTGGGAGGTTTGGGACACGAACGCTATGGGGGCGTGGGACAACTCAATGGTAAAGCTACTGTTCCCTAGAGCGCGCAACTGCTTCAGTCGAATTTGTAGTGATCTATAAATGATCGGTCCGATACAAGTGCTTTTCTAATTTTTGTTTGAATTTCTCTCTACGTCCAACTATTTTTACTAGACGTCAGCGGCAATAGCGGTGGATAAGGGATTCTCGAAATGTAAATACACAACGGCCGGTCATAAATACTGCCTCTCAATTTGGAAGAGAAAACCAGGACCAAAATGGAATTATTAGTGTCGGCCTCCTGGATTCTGCAAGATGCTGAGTATGAGCTTTTTGCGGACTTGTTCTAATGAATTTCCGCAAATTCGTTTTATCGAAAGAAATTTACTTAAAAAAACTGTTGTGTGCAATCAAATCCTGCTTTGTCATATAAAAAAATTTGACTCATCGCTGTTAAAAACACATACTGCTTTGCTGGAGAATAATTGTTTGTACAACTTTTTATTCATTTAAATTACATTATGTGGGGGCTTTTAGAACTCGCGCCGCAGAGAAAAATGGTACATAGCTACTTGCCGACGACAATAAGTCGTCAAAAAATAGAAGAAAAGGATATGCTACTGTTTACATAACCGAGTTACAAGACTTGCAATTCTACCAATCCCAGAAGGGCATTTCGAGGTCTAATGTTATTTCTACCAAATAAAGCAAGTTACTAGGTTTCAAAAAAAAAATACCATCAGCTACAAAAAATATTTGGTTTGCCGTAATTTTAACAATACTAGATTTAACTTTTCAGTGTCAACAAATTTAGGCTAAATAATCAGTGGCTGAATAGATTATTGTAGAGACCCTTTCATGATTTTAACCAAATCAATAAAGGTTTTGTCTTTTTTATATGAATTTAATTTGACACTGACATCATTCGAAAACCCCAGTCGCACACATTTATATTTTAAAGAGGTTTTTTTAATAAAATCCTAGTAACGTAAAATTAAGGCAAACACACCTTGAAGGTGTAGATCTCTGATTAGTTAATTTTAAGTTGTCTTTTCTCGAATATCTTTGAAGCTAGTTTTTTTTAACTCTCAACATACCTATTCCCTATGTTCAATTTAAAAAAGCACAGGTCAATCTATTGTAAAATTTTTGGTATTATTGCAATGTTTTTTTTCTGCTTTTTTTTATTTGAATTATACATTGTTTTAATTGATTGTATCACAATAATAATACAAACTCCACAATTTATTTTATTGTCAGGTAAGGTTTTAGGCAATTTGCTAAAGTTATATAAATCTATGACCATGCAATGGAAAGAACCATTATTTTGCAAATATCGGGCATTTTGCATATTTCTTTAATGCAGTTTAAAAGTTATGATTTTTCCAACAAACCCATGCAAGTGGCCATTTTTCTAAAAGAGTTGTGATATTTCCGTAACCATAACAAATAAGTAAACATTACTAAAATCAAAAGTGAAGCAAAGAATGTAACGGCGTCAAAAAAAATAGTCTAAATAAAATAGGTTGAAGGCTACTTCCAGTATAATCGGAAGTGCCATTTTGATCAAAATATGTATTTGAGAAAGAAAGATCGCGCGGAACAATCAATGACCGTGTGTCAAATTTGAAATTTCCATTTTTTTTTATAATCCGAGAAATTTCTAATGCACCTATTAAAAAATTAAATTAGAAACATCAAAAGAGCTCCAGTTGAGAACGGCAAATTTGACTCCAGCGCGCAGACGAAGAATTGATGATTCCAATAAACTTTTTCCCCAAAATTAAATATTTTATTGCTCGTAATTATGCTAGTGGTAAGAATACACTTTTCTCGATAAGATAGGATTCGGGTCTACATTTAGGGAAACATACCTGCTACTTGATACCTGATAGTGAAAGACAGCCAGTGAAGGACAGCACATTTCAGTATGAGATGTGTATTATTTACTACTTGCGGGCCGATTAAATGTATCCAGACGCTGACGCAACGAAATGTGCAATACGTAATTCTAAAAACCGGGACAAATTTGTATCATTGGAGACAGGTACCTAATTTACCGGCAAGGGAAAATATTTATCTCCGCTATTGGCTGTTAGGGGTCCGCCACCTCCTGGTCAGTATAAAGTCTGAAAAATATATTCCTATCCTTTTCTAGACGGGCAAGTAAAAACTCCATTGCATGGTCCAACTAGTATATACTTAAACAATGCTAATACTAAGCCTCTGTAATTTCTTTGTATTTATTAATTTTGTTCATTCAGTTGAATTTTGTCCCATTTATGGATATAGTTGCAATCAGGCTTCAACCATCTACACTTGTTTTTGGAGAAAGATGCAATAATAATTAATAACGAACTTACGTAAGTGAAGTTGAACTTACCTAAGTGAAGTTCTTTTTGATTATATGAATCGCTTCTCGACAAGATCTATTTATTTTAATTGACAGTTGATTTGTAAGTAAGTAATTTATTTATAATATTTTTTTCACTTTCCATTTAATAGGAAATTGCTACTTATGTTATTTAAATGAGACACCCAGTACCTATATCTTTACATTTCCGGATGAACAATAAACAACTACCTACTTTCAGAAATATTAACATAATGTTTTTATGCTTAATGAAGCCATACAAATATTTTATAAACGCAATATTAATATATCCTTAAAAACAATTTTTGAGTCATTCGAATTATTTTGTAACGCAATTTTTCAAGAATTCCTCACATAGAACATTGGTAACTGAGAGCTGAATTTAGTACTGAAATTGCCCGTGCAAATTTAGGAAATTGAGGTGCAAGAAAATAGAACCTGTGCTATCAAAAGTTCACAATTCAAATAATTGCCTAGAGTCATGCATTTACTTTAATCTTAATTTTTAGTTTCCGTGTTACACAACAACTTCGTATTTTGTACTAACTTTTAAACTAAATTTGCACGCGCAGTTTCAGTACTAAATTTAGTGTCGTGTCAGACGGCTTTTAGCACATATTTTTTAAACCCTATTGTTTCTCACCCATCATCTTCCACTTCCACGCTATTAAGAACTTCTTCCGCAGTGATTTTAGAATCTGACTTTGGACCTAACCTCCGTTTTTCCCGCAACGCCCGCATGATTTTCGATTTACTTTTTCGTTTAGCGCTAAGACACAAACGACGTTTTGAACCCATGTCCACTACTCTAGTGTTCGGTAGTTCGGTTCCCAAACAAATCACCCTTGGAAGGGATGAATTCTACCCCGCTCTATTTTGCAAACTTCGTCCCCACTGCTTCAGATTGGAGGGCAGCTTTGTTTATGTATATTATTTGCCTGTTTTAAATGTCGAATGTAATGTAACTATATTCTCTAAAGTCAGTTTCTAATATTATTTGGAAAATATGTGCACTAAGTTGTGGTTTTTAAATAAACTTAGAAAAGCTAAGTCTTGCACCAAATTAAAAAACAATAAAGTTGTAACGAGTGTAACTTTTACAACTATCAATAACCTCAATATTCTAGGAAAACAGAAAACCAACTTATTTACTTTACTGGCCATTATGGCAAAAGATACATATTCTCTCCGAATTCCTAATTCGTCGTAAAATGCAAATGTTTAGACCTGCGAGTGTTAGGTACGCTGGGTTGTCTGCACCTCAAAACGGAAATTTTGTTTTACTACCATTTTATTACATCTTAAAATGACGTGCGAAAAGAAATTAATATACTTTGAACAAAACATGCAAAGAAGTGAACCGAATCATAAAATTTATTCAAATACATATGTATAGGGTCTCCCAAGTTGAGTAACCTATTCGATTATTTTCACAACCTGAAAGATGATAACTTTGCCCCCCGGCTCCACTTACTACTAATAATTTCAAATTAGAACATTTATTTTCTTCATCTTCATTATGTAGAGCGGACAAAAAACGAAGGCGCAAGATGCCGTGGAACGTACAAATAAAAAGAGTTCAAAGTTGGCCGTGGAATCACTTTGGAATTCGTTATCGTGTAGAAAATGTTCGGCCTTGAGATGGAGACATTTGAAATTAAGTTTTCGGTTGACAACCTTTTCGACACGACATATAAAATACTTTTACATTTAATGTCTTACTGATCACACATTGGCACAAATTATGCATATTTGATGTATTTTCCGTGAGAATATACCGACATAATAATTCATTTAAAGAAACTCAATCCTCATGTTTACATTAATGCATTTCCTCTCTCACAACTTGAGACTACCATTAAAAGAAATTTCCCTTTTCCCAGACGTGCCTAAATAGAATAGAAATGCAAAATGCACCAGATTTTTATTATAACAATTTCTGGCACATGTAGTAAATAAATGTGAAAACGTAAACTAGATAAGTTTATTGTCTCTTTATGTTATGAAAATTAATTACGTCGTAAATTAGTTATGTGGGAAAAATTTGCACAAGTATCATACATGAGGTTGTTTTCAAAATAAATCTCATTAAGTTAAGAAATACAGTCTGTATAAACAATAAATTGATTCAAAATACCGATTTAGGTGCCTAGAGTCAAGCTATTATTTTTTACAGTGTACACGTTTGACAATGACATCTGACAGAAACTGTCAGTTAGAATTTGCACAAACGACGTCTAAACCTATGACTGACGATAAAATTAGTAAAAAATTTTATGTATTGTGTCTGAAACAGTTGCCAACAGATAACTTAATCAGAAACTCAAGGTCAAAAATCTACTATATTCTAATGAATTTCAATGTGCTTCCAAGGCCTACGCTGCTGGTTTTATTTCGTACGCAGCGTCGAAGACTAGAAGCTCAAATAAAAAATGCAGACGATGCTGGAGATAAGAGATAATCTACCAGACGTACTCCACCCTTTTCAAAATTCTTTGAATACATTAGGTTCAACTCAACTAATAAGACAAAATGATTCCGGGAATATTTTAATTAGCAGAGAACATTGAACAGATTAAGAACGTGGGAAATCGAATCGATTAAAGTGCGGAAACAATTACCTTGTTCATCCAGAAGATCACTTTCTTCATTGTTAATGACCATGTATGAGTTATGGGTCTTAACAAGAAAATTCATTAGTGAAAGTAGACTGAATTTTTTAACCACGAAAACGCGAAACGCATTACTTTTATATTCTTGCAAACGTGTTGTGTTACACTGTTTTATCCACAAGTTTGAATAACGTCAGCGGTTCTCAAAATATCTTCAAAAACAGAAAAAAGTTAATTATATTTTATTTTGTTAATTTTAATGTACATTCTTACCATCGGATTGCTTGATTTATTCTATTCAACGACGTAAATTTCCACAACCAAAAACAAAATCAAAATCTAGTAGGCGAATAAGTACCGGGTGGCTGTAAATGATTGACATTTTTTGTGTTAGGTTGGCAATATTTTTTAACTCTTTCATTGGGTACACTGATTTTCAAATTTGAAATAGTCAAATAAACGTCAAATTTAAAAATTGCCCATATTAGAATTGTTTTCAAAGTGGATTTTACAACTGGAAGATGTTTTCGATCACTCGCTGTAACCATTTTCTCCGTTATTTGTCATTAATCTGGTACCAATTCCTCACTGTTGCCAATTCTTGACTTTATAAAAAATCTGACTTTGACTTTATAAAAAATGAAAAAATGTTTTTTCATCTTTTCGTTGTTTTTGATCATTTATTTCTATTCTTTGCTTTATAATTTTTTGTTCCACACTCTCCTTGCTTTAAGATTGTTTTGAATTCCATTTCGTTTCTTCTCGGTTCTATTTTTGGATTTTTTTTGTACAGTCGTACTTTCGCTGCTTCGTTTTTTCATGTTATCGTTCTTTTTGATTATCTCTATATATTACATTATTTCTCAATGATATTTTTTTGGCGGTACGCCATATCTCCCCTAATTTATACTTTATCAAAACTAACCGTTGAGCCATCATTTTGAAGTTTACCTTCACCGCTATCTGCGAAAAATAAACAAACAATTCAAAACGTTTTAAATTATTAAAAACCGCATTTCGATCATATAGAAAATTAACTTAATTAAATGCGCCATCTATTGACAATATGTTTAATTAACATCTCCTACTCCCATGGCGCATTCTATGCGAATTATTCGCACGAGCTATAATGCTAATAGCGCCATCTATTGATAATATGTTTAACTAACAATTTATTTCAATCATTTTGAAATTTCTACTGTTTTTGACATGTAAGTCCTTAGTTATTGTTGCTAAGGAACTGTACATGGGCCGAAATAGCAACATTTGCGCCGCATCATCTTAAAAAGGCGATTGTTAAATTTTGGTGCATCATTCTTCTTTATTTGCCTTTAGCTTCACGCAGGACGTGGAATTTATTATGGATCTTATATTCGTCTCTTATTATATTAGAAAAGTCGTATCGCCGTAGATCAGTAAGAAGAGCTTAGAAAATCTTTGAACATATACTACTGGACGATTCACGATATAGCCTTTGGTTCGGCAGCAATCTTACATTTTCTCCGCAAAAGCAAGAAAATGTTTTTTGTTCACACACATTAATTTTTAACCAAACAATTACGATCAAATTGACACTAAGAGGTTCCTCTTTAGAGAGACTTTGTAAGTTTAATCGCAGCCACGGAAAATCTATCCTACAATTAAATTTTATTGGTCTTTTAAATTTTGTGATTTTTCAGGGCCGTGCTACAACTTTTACTTCTCAATTTCCATCGATGGAGTTGATGGCTTCTTCCAACTTGAAGTTTTCAGATTCACGTGAGTATACCATAAATTAAATTTTTGTTAAATACAAGAGGGTTACAAAACAGCTATTATGGAATCATTCTGTTTCGTTTTTTCATCTTTTTGTTCTTTGTGGTAACTCATGCTTGAACACTTCCACGGTCTCCTTGCTTTAAATCTGTTTTGAATTCCCATTCTTTTCTTCTCGGTTCCATTTCTGAAATATTCTGTTGTGTCTTCAGTTTTCCTTTGTCCAGAAGTCGAACTGCTTTTGCTGCTTCGTTTTTTTTATTTTTTCGTACTATTTGATTGTTTCTCTTTTAATACAGTTTCTATTCTGTTTTATAAATTATGTTCCACAATCTCATTGCTTTAAGTCTGTTTCTATTCTTCTCGGTTCCATTTCTGAAATTTTCAGTAGTGCCTTCAGATTTCCTTTGTGCAGAAGTCGAACTGTTTTCGCTGCTTCGTTTTTTCATCTTATCGTTCTTTGTGATAATTCATATTTTAATACACTCTTTCTATTTTTCGCTTAATAATTTATGTTCCACATTCTCCTTGCATTACCTAAGTCTGTTTTGAATTCCATTTCGTTTATCCTCGGTTCCATTCCTGGAACTCCCCCTGCTTTACCTAAGTCTATTTTGAATTCTATTTGAATTCTTCTCGGTTCTATTTCTGGAATTTAAGTTTCTCCTTTGTGCAGAAGATATGAAGCTTTCGCTGCTTCGTTTTTTCATGTTTTTGTTCTTTTTGATTATTCCTCTTTTAATACACGGGTTTTATTATTTACTTTATAAATTATGTTCCACTATTTCCTTGCTTTATTATTTTAAGTCTGTATTGAATTTCATTTTGTTTCTTCTCGGTTCGATATCTGAAATTTTTAGTTATGCCTTCAGTTTTCCTTTGTGCAGAAGTTGAACTGCTTTCGCTGCTTCGCTTTTTCATCTAATCGTTCTTTGTGATAATTCATATTTTAATACACTCTTTCTATTTTTCGCGTTATAATTTATGTTTCACATTCTCCTGGATTTACCTAAGCCTGTTTTGAATACCATTTAGTTTATTTTCGTTTCCATTCCTGGAACTCTCCCTTCTTTACCTAAGTCTGTTTTGAATGCTAGTTCGATTCTTCTCGGTTCTATTTCTGGAATTTTTAGTTTCTCGTTAGTGCAGAAGTTGAACTGCTTTCGCTGTTTCGCTTTTTCATCTTATCGTTCTTTTTGATTATTCCTCTTATAATGCACGCGTTTTATTATTTACTTTACAATATATGTTCCACAATTTCCTTGTTTTATTATTTTAAGTATGTGTTGAATTCCATTTTGTTTCATCTCGGTTCGATTTCTGGAAATTTCCGTTTTGCCTTCAGTTTTCCTTTGTGTAGAAGTCGAACTGCTTTCGCTGCTTCGTTTTTCAGTTTTCATTCTTTTTAACCCTTCCTCTTTTAATACTTGCTTTCTTTTGCACATTTTTTCGTACTATTTGTTCATTAATTTTTTAGTACACTCGTTCTATTCTTTGCTTTCTAAATTATGTTCCACACTCTCTTTGCTTTAAAACTGCTTTGAATCCCATTGCTTTTCTTCTCGGTTCCATTTTTGGAATGAGCACTGTATCTATTTTTTGATATACATATCCGAGTAAAATGTTTCTGCACTTACAAAGAATTGTTGTCTTTGTTTTTGTTTCCATTTTTGGATTAAGTACGCTTTGTATCCAACCCCGACCACTACTGCTTCTATTTGTATTTGTAGAACGGCGCCGCACCTTCAGTCACTCAGTCGACTTCGGAACGCGTAGAGAGCAGGCTGGAGCGGTCCTGCAAGTGCACGCGCCCATGTTCGCACATGTCTTGTAAAATCAACACTTTTCTGTGGTTCAGTGGCGTGCGCCGTTGCGGAATGGACTATTAAACCCTCGGAGTCGGACCCTTCAAAGGTGAGATTTTTCAAATTTTCTCTAGTTTCAAAGACATCTGGTCGTAAAAGGAACTCGGGCGCCAGACATCCATTTGAAATGTGAGCACCCAACAGATATGTGACTGTGATGGCTTACGCACTTGGAATAACAAAACAAAAGTCGAAGACGTTCTTCGTCTCATTCAAATTTGTATTCGAGTGCCGAACAATAGAGCCGTGATTTTTTGTGTATGGACAACCCGAGAACAATGCTTCGTTAACATTACGCATCTTGGAAATGCGGACTTTTGGCGGCGGTACCGTGCATTTTCAACGGTACTCGGAGCATGGGATATGTGCCACAACTGTGCTCCGGCAGCGATCCGAATAACTGTCTACGCTTCCGAGAATCACAAGAAGTGTTCTCTTCTGCATTTCATTTTCTCCGTTTGCGTTTTTGAAAAAAGAGTGCGAAACAGGAAGCTCTCACTGGATCAAGGTTGATAGCATGCGTCGCTTTTTTCGCCCAGTTTCTAAACACGGACATGTCGAGGAAGAGGAAGCGGCTTGTTAAGGCCATTAGACGAGTCGTGGGGAATCCTAAAAGCTGTTGCAGGAATGTCAGAGGCATCGCAACTGTCAAGGACTTTACAATTTTTATTCTTGTATCGAACAAAGAACATCCGGTAAATATCTCAACTATTTAAATAACAAATGCCGAGTTGCGTCCGCGACTTTTACTCGATTTTTACTTTTCCCCGTCGAAAGTTCATTAATTATTTATGACAATTACGTAAATTTGGCGATTCTGAGGCGTCTGCGGTGAAAATATGGTAATTTTCGTGAACGTCATGATATAACGGAACACCCATAATTCACCAGCTGGTTTTATAGCGAGCAGTGCACCAGTTTTAAGAACATGATTCCAACAAGCTCGGTGATATACTTTCATGACATATTGCAGAAAGCTGTAACAGTAAAAGAATCGGATACTAAGAGCACCCTCAAATTCACTGGCTGCGAGGTAACCCTAGCCATGAAGTAATTCTAGCCTTTTTTGGTCGGATCGATCTGCAACTCCTTGACCTGATTCACGTGCTTTTGGGGCTTTGTGTTTTTAAACAGTTTCTTCAATTATTTAAACAATTATTGACCATGTCGTGATTTAAACAGTTTTTTGAAACCTTTCGCCTCCTAGTGGGCTCCAGCTTAAATGCCTCTTGTTTCGTTAATTAACCAAGCGGAAGCTCAGGAGGCCATGGACTCTAGCTTTTGTTTTATTTTGTACAGTGTAGATATTTGACATTCGATAGGAATCGTTAATGAGGAGATGGAATTTGTTAAACAAACACTAAATGCGTCTTATCTTATAACGTCGGTACAAAAATAAAATAAGGCTGCGTGGGCCATGGAATAACTTCGACGTTCGATAGAGTGTAGATTATGTTTGAATTTTTTGTTGGCCATTTCGGACACGATGCATAAGATACTTTTAAAGTGTTCTTCAACAAATTCCATTTGCAGGTCTCGGTTTAGTCGTCATTCGAGCAGATTTTTGAATGACAACTCCTGTCAGGTGTCGTGATTTCACATATAAAATGTGCACCCTGTAAAATGTTTAAAAAAAGCTAGATTCCACGGCCTCCTAAGCCTCCATTTTTATTTGTACGCACATTATCGTGTCCGAAACAATTGTTAGCAGATACCTCAAAATGTCTCCAACTCAAGGTCAAACATTTGCTACGCTGTAATCAATTTCAGTGCGATTCCATGGCCTTCCCAGTCTTGTTTTATTTTCGTTATAACTTTGTTCTCTCTGCTTGCAGATTTTTCGAACCAACATACTTATCAGTTTTAGCCAAAATAGGTTTTAGTAAACAAGTTGTTCCGATTTCAGTTTCTATTCAATAGATTACTTTCGTTCGATTAATGTTTTAGAAACGACCGACTCTTGATAAGTTTTTGGTTTATGGCGTTTAAACACACCATCGTCGTAAACCCCATTATCGGTTAGCTGGTGTTAGTGCGCCTCATGCACCATGTGTCGCAATTTTCTCTACTTTTCTATTTTCAATGAGTTTCACTCACTACATGCTGTTTCAAGCAGTTGCAATATTAAAACGTTCCATTTTTTTATAAACTCTTAATTCAATTGCCAAACCACCATAAAAATTGGTCTGATTTTCGTACCATGAATCATAATCACTTTTATTAGTGCTCGTGGTTTTAATTGCTAACCCGTGTTCAATTCCGACCCATGTGAAGAGAAACCAGAGGAAAATTGAATACTATTCCTCGAATGGAGTGTGAAATGTCGAAGGTAGCTTCGGTACGACCTTTTCCATTAGTCGTTGGAGGTTGGTGGGGTTAGTGGCCGGAAAAAGAAGTGTGTCCAAGCTAATTTAGGAGGGTTTGATGTCATCGCGGAGAAAAACACACGTCAAGGTGTCACCGTACAAAGAAGTACTCAAAGCGCATATCGCCACCAAGGCCAGCCGATTTAAACCCACTCGATTTGCCGGTGTTGGTGCAATTGTCGCACTGTTCGGACGCAATTTCACGCCGCATTAAGCAGATTACTTCACCGGGTGGTACCCACTCGAGGCTTCTTCACTTAATTGTTAATTAGTTGTGATGCCATTCCCACGAGTGCCAAGCGAAAGTACGGCAGTGGGTTTTGATGCGTGGTACCGTTATCAATCATCGATAAGACGAGCTAATGAGATGCAGCAGCTGCTCTATGGAAGAAGTCGGCAGTACGCAGCAGTACCGTTTCGCGTTATTATTCCTCCGGTACTAACTAACCTTGATCTCAATAACGTCAGATACCGGGATTAATGAAATGACGCACAAGTGCTAAAGGAAGCAAATTTGATCGGCGTCACAACGCACAATTTGTCACCGTACGCATCTAACGGGGCCTGTATTATCAGCGCCAGTTTCTTTGTGTTTTGTTGTGTAAGCAGACCAGAAAACTAAATGGACAAAGGTAAACAGGACAGTTAATTTGTTTGATGGGTGATTAGCCACCTCGAGTGCCCGATTTGACTCCACCACGCTCCAACCCCGTCGATCTTCGGTTGGGATTACGGTACTCCGCATTCTTTCTTTCTGCTGGCGGGGTCATCATCATCTTTCTTCATCGATCCATTGTCTGCACTTCCTTCGGACATGAGTTTCACACTTTCCACAGCTGCGATTAATTGACCATAAATCGCGCAGTTGAGAAATACCGACTTTTATTAAATGGATTATATTGTGATAAGAGTTTCATTGTCTGAGTCAGTACTCCATTTTTGGAATGAGGCGACATTTGTTGGAATTAGTGGATTCAATCGAATATTGATCATTTTTTGGTTCTTTTATCTAAGGAAGTGACGGCTATCTAAAGCACATTAATTGATCGAAATCAAGGAATTGATTATAAGATTATAACGTATCGAGAGGAATGGGGCAATATTTGTATTTCTTCTTGATTTTTCATTATTTTTTATTTGTCACAACACGTTAAAATAACGGAAGCTCAGGACGGTATGTAGCCGCAGTTTTGTTTTTTACAGTGTAGATTTTTGGCATTGACTTATAAATGGTCCAAATCGAACCCTAGAGATGGAAAAATACAAAATGTATCGTATCCGAAACGGTTAACCGTAAACTTAATCTCAAAATCAAACATATTTTACACTCTTAACGAAATTAAGAGCTTCCAAGGCATACGCAGCCTCGTTTTATTTTTGAATCCAAGTTAGAGCGAACAAAACAAACGAGGACTCAGGAGGCCACGAAAACTAGATTTTGTTGTATTTTTTGAAATGTGGATTTTCAACATTTGACAGAAATTGTGGATCAAAAGGTAACCCAAATACGTCCTAACCGAGCACTTCTTATCCGGGCTCAAGGTCAAAAATGTTCTACACTGTAACGAATTTCGGTTAAATTAGGCAGCAGCCTTGATTAATTTTGCAGGTACGTAAAATTTTGTTTGTGCGGGTGACTCATTTGACTCATTTCGTTGGTAATGAATCATTTTACTCAGTATTTTATGAGTTTTTGTCAAGTTACTCAGACAGCTCAGACGACAGTCGTTGGGCCATTATACTAAGAATTAGGAGTCAGTTTCTATAATTTGTTTTATGATTGAGATAATTGTGTAGAACTGCACCACACCTCTCATTTGTACCATGTTTGGTAACCCATTGTCGCGTCTGGAACCTTTCGATGACTCACCTGTAGCTCATTACCAAACAATTAGGTACAACAAAATTTAAGGAATTACCCACATTTGCTTCAAATCGCGAGCTATTAACCAATTTGTCACAAAGTACTTTCACTGGAACCTTGGTAATGGTAATTAACCCAGCGTTACGTCAGCCCAACCGCAACACGATGTTATTTGCAAAAACAAAATTTTTCAACACCCACTCCTGTATTTTACATATTACATATTACATCGTCTGCCCAGCTGATTATTAATGGGACGGGTTCGTTACCACCGCGCCACTTTTCCATTTGGTTTATTTGCTGGAAGCGCAGCACTTTTTCGCAGACGATTTCAACGAGATGTAATTCAGGCAATTAAGGCAATTCGTCTGTCGCCGGCGACCTCAAAAGTGCATTTTCCAGAAGAAATCCAACGCTTTCCACTTTCTTCAGCGTGTTGGGGTTGTCGGGTTTGAGTCATCATCCGTTTAATTTTATCGCGTTATTTATAGAAAGGCGGGGAAGCAGCCCTTCGAATTAAAACCCAAACCAGGGTGGGTCTTGTCGGTCGTTTGTGAAAGTGAAAATGACCTTTATTGTTCACCTTGATTAATGTGCAGTACTGTGCGATCTAGTCACGGTTCATTCGTGTCCCGACGTGCTATTTTCATAACTTAGAAGTCGACGACCAAACTGCAAACCAAAAAACACGATATTTGAAGACGCCACTGAAAACTGTTGCTTATTCATTTCTTCATTTGTTGTCTAACATCAAAAATAAAAGAATTTTCAGTAGGCCGTGAAATCGCTTTAGTCATTAGAGTGTAGCCATATTTTCGACTTTACATGCATTTCTGTGCAGTGTCTGCAACAAATTGTCAAGAATATACACTGTAAAAAATAAAATTAAAGCTGAATTCTATGTCCTCTAAGCCTCTTTTTTATAGGCACTATACTAGTGAGCCAGATTTAAGCATTAGGAATGCGCCATATCACTGGACATCAAAGTTAGCGCCATCTGTAAACAGGTTATAAAACACATTGGTTAAAAAAAGAAATAAAATTACACCGAACACCAAAAAACAGCATCTATCTTGTATTAAATTTATTACTAATTTGCAAATGTACCCCACGTTGCACAGGTTACAGATTTACGAACGAGTTCGTGCTTAATTATCTATATACAGAGTGACCCATTAGAAAGCGGACCACCTTTTTTAAATGATTAGCAAAAGAACTTAAAAAGAATGTTACTAATTTTTTATTTATAATCTAACTACTCCACTGAATTTAGAATAGGTACTGTCGAGTGGTTGTCACCGAATTTTTACAAAAGAATATTAGTTGTCAACAGAAACTAATGTTACTAATTTTTTATTTCTAATCTGACTACGCCACTGAATTTAGAATACTATCGAATGGGTGTCACCGAATTTTTACAAAAAAATATTAGTTGCCAACAGAAATATAGAATAATTCAAATTTAATTATAACGACCTTTTGCGGGATTTTGGACACTGTTCCAATTGAAAAAAATCGTTATAATTAATAACACCGACCGTGAAAGCCTACATACTTTCATAATTCAAATTTATTTATTTTATCTAAGTATTTCGAATAGTCTTCATGTAAATCAGAATTATTTGAAAGATAATTTCCAAATAATTAATCTGTTCAGTATCGTATTCTTATAAAGAATAAATAAATTTTGGTTTAAAGGGCTTCATGTTATCGTCATATCGGATCGAATAATCGCAAAGTTTGCTGCATAATTTTTATCAAAATGGAGCTGTATCTAATTAAAACATGATTTAAAAACACAGCGATTGTCAATATTATGAAACTGTTGGTTGGAAATTTTTAAAGTTCATCTAATAACGGTCCAAAGTGAACTTTTGATAAAATAAATAAATTGGAATTATGCTATACTTCCGTTATCAACTAATATTGTTTTTGTAAAATTTAGTGACAATTCCAAAGTATTCTAAATTCGAAGTAGGCTTGAAAAAAATTGGCACCACAGTAGATGCATTGAATATCTATCATTTAAAAAAAGCGTTTAAAACGACCAACAAATAACAATCTTAGAAAGGTGGCCCGCTTTTTAATGGGTCACTTTGTATATAAAAGCTCCTATACCGTTCATTCGAAAACATTTATCTTATAACGGGCGTACAAATAAAACTATTATTCGGAGTAGGCTATGGAATCACTTTTGAATTTGTTTGTGTAGTGTAAAAGTTGAATTGTAGAAAATGTTTTACCTTAAAATGCAGCAATTTGAAAATAATTTCTCTTTTGTCGATCGTTTTGGGCACGACATATAAAACACATTTCTTAACAAATTCACTGGAAAAAATTTAAATAAAGCTACACATACGCACGTTAGATTCACATAATAAAAATTTAAAAATTAAAAAAAATGTATACAGAAACCATTACAGGCATTACACTATACAACAACTTTTTAACAAAATTTTATCGCAATCAAATGAACGGCATAGGAGCCCAAACGGAACAGACAGACAATCATTTTTATTTATATGTATAGATTAATACATAATAACTGTTATTATTAAATTAATTTTCGTCCTCATATTGAGTTTATTGTGCAATTTTATATTAAAAAAATTTACAATTCTTTGAAATATATGTATATTGCACAATCTCGAGTTTTTTTTAACTAAAATTAATACTACTATTAATACTAAATATAATAAACTACCCAAGTTTTTATTATTCATCTTCAGGCGTCTTATGTGCAAATTTGGCAATGATCTATAATAAATTTCAATAGAAAAAATTAAACAAAAGCTTTATCTGTAGACTTTTGAGAATCCCTTCTTTGTCTGTGGGTGGAGTCAAGCATCTCAGATTGACGCAATAGGAATGCGCACGTCACTAAACGCCAAATTAAGCGCCATCTGTCTTTGCGTACTATAATTATAAAATGTTTTAAAATATGTATAAATCGTAAAAAAATATTTTAGTAAGGCCACGGAATGTAGGCTTTGTTTTATTTATTTATTATCCAAAGGTATTCATCTTTTGTTTTTATTGTTTAGTTTTATATTAAACAAAAGTAAAATTATCTATTTCATAGGCTTCCCGTTACAAAACTCGTGAAATATCCTATAGATTCGTGTTTTTTAACTAACTAACTAAGAGCTTAAGGTTGAATAATAATAATAATTTGTTCTTGAATCGATTATTTGCTATAAAGCATGCAAGAAAAAGTATACTGACAAGGCTATGAATTGTCAGTATACTTTTATTGTTTTATTTTTTACAGTGTAGACCTTTGGCATTGTCGTAATGTGATGTTGCAAATCAAAAACTTGCAGAAATGACTCCCGCACTTCCATTGTCTCTTGTCTATAGTCCGAATCAACGCCTTTGGATGGAATTTGTTAAAAACAGCAAAACACGTGTTGCAAGCATAGAGCTTAACCTCAAATCAAAATTTTATACACACGCAGCCTCATTCTCATTTTGGAAAACGTGTTGTTGTATATTGTTCTCGTCGCTCGGTTAAACTGTGAAGTACAGTTCTTATGTTGTTAAGCTGTATAATTTTTTTTTTTGATTAAATGTTTGATGAAGGTTTGTCGGCCAATCAACCAAATCTTCGTTGACATTGCCAGTCTGCGAAATTTGGGTCAAGTATTGTATTTTTTTTACCTAAATCCGTTGTTGCCATATGACTGGAATTAAACACTTAATTCGGTGCTAATCTGGGTAATCATTGTATAACGTTTATAACATGCACATAAACAAAATGTTCAAAACGCAAATGTAAGAAACGGCAAATATTGACACAGATATAATGAAACAGAATAGTTGTAAATTGGTCATTGTGCTTTCACTTGAAGTAGCTCGGAAAGAACTCAGTTAAAAACCATGTTTTATTTTTTACAGTGTACTTATTTGACATTGATACCGGGTGACTATAAATGATTGTCTTAAATTTAGGTGATTGGCAACAGTGAGGAATTTGTTACCAGATTAACTGTCGTCGTGATTTATTTCTATTAACTTTTCAGGTTAGAATATTGTTGTCAAAAAGTGTAACTTACTGAATAATGGCGAACGAAAAGTGACAAATAACGGAGAAAATGGTTACAGCGAGTGATCGAAAATACCTTCCAGTTGTAAAAACCATTTTGAAAACAATTCTGATATGGGCAACTTTAAAATTTGACGTTTACTTGACAATTTCAAATTTGAAAATCAGTGTACCCAATGGAAGAGTTAAAAAATATGGCCAACCTAACACAAAAAATGTCAATCATTTATAGCCACCCGGTATATCATGACATTTGACACTGATTACCATTGAAAAATTTGCATACGACTTATAAAGCAACGGTAGAAAATGTATTTTGTAAATACAGAATGTTCTTTATCCACTTTCTTTACTCTCTGCTACACTCTAATCAATGTGATTCCATAGCCTGTTTTATTTTTGAAGCAGTGGCGGCTCGTGAGGCCTGAGGCAGGTCCGACCTCATTCCCAGATTACACCCTGAGAGCGTAGTTCAGAACTTTTGCATGAGTGCCATTAACATAAGTAATTCGGAAGCAACCGGAACATTTTTCGTAATATTCGCTTGAATCCATCGCAACTTTAGATGAGGCCCCGCCTCACTTGCCTTGAACGCACGTGAGCTCCTATATGTATATTCGTTCAAAGATTAACGGATAATTTTTCTTGGGCTGGGCGTCAACTGTGACCAGGTCGCTAAACTTAGTCACATTTTGCTCGTTCGGGTGCTATTTTAGGAGTCTGAACAGACCACGCACAGACATGCTGTAATTTAAGCAATTTATCCCTCAGTTAGATGCGCAATTGCTGGTTCCTGTAAGTGGAGCGTGTTCGAAAATCTCTATTCACTTTAAAAATGAGTATCTCGATGTGTTGCAGGAGCGGACAGGAATTTTAAAATGATGAGAAAAGCAAATAAACACCGTAAATATTTTAATATGAAGGCGGAAGTGTTAGGAAATCGTGCAGTATGCGGCGCGGGTGCAAAGTGTCAAAATGACGAAGCCCAAGAAATATTTCTTTACTCATTGAATTCACATTTTTCTGCAGCAGTTACACACCGCGATACTACCAGTACAAAGTTCGAATAATATTTGCACTCGATAATTCAAAATCAGCAAATAGCGCTATCACAGTAAATTTCCTGCAAATTTCTTTGTTTACTGGTGTAACCTTTCCGCTTCATCACGATTTATAAATAATCGCCTTATAAAAGAAACGTACAAATACTCTCAGGCGGCCATGGAATTTAGCTTTTGTTGTATTTTTTACAGTGTAGAACTTTGCATGGTCAAATATGGACATTTGACAGGAACTGTCTATCAAAAATTGCTCAAACGGCGTCTAAACCGACTCCAGGATGATGTAATTAGTTAGGAAAAACAATGAATGTATGTAACGCGCCGTTTCCGAAACGAATGTCAAGAATACTTAATCTAAAATGTCTTAATCTCAAGGTCAAACATTTTCTACGCTCTAAGACATTTCAAAGTGCTTCCATGGACTGCACAGCCTGCAAATTGTAAACGATCGTTTTGTTTTGCTCCCGCTTTGTAATAATAATTGGCATTGCCCGGAACATGTGTTTATGAAAGTGTAAAAGTATTTGCGATATTCTTACTTAAGTCGTGCCTTAAAAAACCACAATGTTATTGTACAAATTACATGACGACATAGTATTAAATAGACCGTAAGATTAATCCTCTTTGTTCTGCCATAAATGACAGTTGAGCGATTGTCCTCATATTTGAGACATTACATCATCATTATTCAACTTAATTTTGCAGAATCCAAAATGCTGCAGCAAATCCTGCGGGACATGTACGTCGATCCCGACATCCTCGCCGAATTGGACGAGCAACAGAAGCAAACACTCTTCTGCAAAATGCGCGAGGAACAAGTGCGACGGTGGCAGGTCTGGAACGAAAAACTCGGCGAAGATGCGAACCTCATCAAGCCCACCAGCACGAAGAAGAAAGTCGTGCGTTTCCTCAAAGGCGAAGACGGCGAGCCGTGGGTGTGGGTAATGGGCGAGCACAAAAACGACAAAACCATCGAACAAATTATTGAGGAGGAAGCAATCGACAAGGCACGGAAAATGGCGGAACGCGAAGCCGAAGAGATGAGGAAACAAGTGGAGGCGCAGCTGTACATCGAACTCACACCTCAAATCGACGAAATTGAGGTGAAACCGAAGCTTCAAATCGACGCTGACATGGACATCTACTGCTCAGTCGACGAGCTTCGCGAGAAGATCAACAACAAACCGAACAACTTCAACTACAACATCGGCCACTACCAGTCCAAGAACAAGTTCAATGTAATTGACAGGCGAGACGTCCTGCAGGAGATCTCACTGAACACGCAGAAGGTGGCGCAAAGAGTGGCGCTGTGGGAGAAACGACTGACTGAAGAAAGGACTTGCGAGATCTTCCAAAAGATGCAAATGCATCAACAGGAGGTTGCCAAGGAAGCGGAAGAGGCGGAACGAAAACAGGAACAGCTCTGGCAGGAACAAGGTATTTTCACAATATTTACTGCTTACTATCTCCAGTACTAGTTCCAAGACAATATAACTACTAGCACTAATTGTAGGCTACAATAGAACACTAGTTCTTGTTCTGGTAGCGAGACAATTACTAGCTTTTTCTTATTCTCAGGATAACGATAATCTTAATTATGTTTGTTTGTGTTGTTACTAGCTCTTATTCTGAGGACGATATAACTACTAGTTCTCTTTGCAAAGACAATATAACCATTAGATCTTGATCTAAGGACATAGGTAACTTTTGCAGTTATGTTACAGTACAATAGAACTACACCTTTTCCAAGTGTAATTCAGAAACGATCAAGTATATTTCAGAAAGAATGATTTGTCATTCAGGTTAGTCAATTGTATTTCAGAATGTATCAATTGTAATTCAGATTAACCAATTGTATTTCAGGTGAAAATCCTATGTGACCAATTATAAGTTTACATATACTTTGAATTTTAAAGATAATTGTATTTGTGTAGTATTTGTTTCGCCGCTAACTTTTTAGCAGCGCGTGTCGTGTTCTTTAGTAAAACCACCTTTTTTAGAATAATACTATATTGACACATACACTAATAATTACACGTATACACAATGTTTATCTTGGTAACACAAATATCGTTCTCTTTTCTCTGGTGTGAATCTTTCCGTTTTATATGCACTCCCCCCACCTCATGGTCTGAGGGTTGGTTGGGGGTGACATCCAATAGTATTTGTATGTTATTATATTCTGTGTGGTTAAAATTACTTTCTGAAGTAGGTTTAATCATGTATTGGTTCTTTTTTAAATGAAATTTAAATAGTCAATTATGTTATCTGACTTACAATTGACAATTTCTGCATTACAATTACAATTTGCCTTTTTTGAAATACAATTCACCAATCTGAATTACAATTGATACGTTCTGAAATACAATTTATTAATCTGAATTATAACTGATTCATTCTGAAATACAATAAGTGGTGGTTCGCAGGTAAGAAAATGGGGAAGAGCTACGTTAGATAAATTAGCATAAAACAGCAATTATTGTTGTAAGATTTGCCACTTTTTTTAGTTTAGTTTAGTGTCGGTGGTCGCCCGTGTATTATTTGTCATCATCGTTTTAACGACCAATAAATTGCAAACAATGTCGTTAATAGGATTCTTAGTTTGTACACTAAAATAGTCAACAATTACTCAGTCTCATAAATACAGGGTGATTCATGACCATTGATTAGAAAATACTTTCAAGATGGCGGCATTTTCGGTTATACCGAAAATTGACATCAACTTTATTATTTTAAATGGCAACCCTCTATTTTTATGCATTCATTCATTTGGTCACTCAATTCTGAATAAGACAGACCCAGATTGTCAGCACCTACCTCTCATAGTTCTTTTATACGTTTTCTTAATTGTATGCTAAAATTTGAAAATAAATGAATCTTTTTAAAAATTGATATCTTTTGAACCATTTGAAAAGTATTGGAATAATTTTTTTTTCTGTCGAGTCGTATAATTTCAAAAAATAGAGCGAGAGTACTTCTGTTACTTTTTAATGTTTCAGGAGGTCATTGCGATTTCCCAAAAATGACTAACAAAATGGCAAAAACAAAATTTTTTTTAATTGCATCCCCACAATCTAACAACGGATTTCGCATGTAAAAGTAAAAAATAACTCGACCTTTATAAAGGTTTGTTATGCCAATACTCTATAGTTTTACCGGTATTCCACATTTTGCAAAAAATGCATCTTCTCTTTAGCTTTTGATATGTGTAGGATGTGCAATAAAAACATTTGAATCAAACAATTGAAATTAGCATGTCATATGAATTATGCTTTTTATCAAACTATAATATAAACTTATTTTGTAAATTAATAACAATGAAACAGCAAACAAGAAAGTAAACCAAAGCTTTAAATTAACAAACACTCTACATCAATTATTGTGGAGGTACAACATTGTAATTAATGCAAATGTTCTACATGTCTACCATATTCACTTATACATTTTACGACACGTTTTTCTACAGACTCACATGCTATTCTTATTTCAGCTGGATCAAGATTATAAAATGCCGTAACTATTTTTCATTTAAGATCTTCTTTATTTAAAATAGTTGTTCTGTACACTATTTGCTTTACGCGGCCCCATAAATAAAAATCAAGAGGGGTCAAATCGGGTGACCCCTAATTATTATTTGCCATTGCAAGAATAAGTGAACTTAACTGAATCTCAATAATGTGACAGTATTTATTTGAATTGTTTGCCATTCTTTTATCTATTTCACACCCTAGACATGTCAAAATATAAAGAGAAATACATTTTTATAGAAAATGGGAAATATTGTATTAACTAAGCAGAACTGACATATGATATCTTTATAAAAGTCGCGTAATTTTTTATTTCTAAATCGAGTGACGCTGTTTGTTGATGTTACTGTTTGAAAAAAATAAGTTTTTGATATTTTATCATCATTAATTATAACGATCTTATTCGGGATTTTGGACCGTGTTCCATTTGAATTCCATCAGTCGCGAATGTGACAGCGAAGAGAACACTTCGAGCTCTTCCACATCGCAACTTAAACCACTGATGAAATCCGCCGCAGTTGTGGATGAAACGTCTGGAGATTCATTGGGGTCACTTGTTGAATTAGCTCCTCGGAGCGTTCACTACACCCCACCTAATGGAACTTCAAATGGAACACGGTCCAAAATCCCGAATAAGATCGTTATAATTAATAACACCGACCGTGAAAGCCTACATATTTTATCATCATATTAAAAAAATCCTAGCAACCTTTTGAGACATTATTCAAATTGTATAAATAATAAAAGTACTTTTATATGATGCTCTGAGGTTATGCAAAACGACAAGAAAACCTATTTTATTATCTGCAACGAATCAAGAGATATTAATTTTTAAATTGATCCTTGCATTTCCAAATTTTAGCATTAAATTAATAATATTCCAAAAACTATGAGAGGTAGGTGCCGAATGAGTCTTATTCAGAATTGAGTGCCCAAATGACTATGCGCATAATAATAGGGAGTTTCCATTTAAAATAACAAAGTTGATGTCAATTTCTGGTATAACAGTGCCGCCATCTTGAAAGTATTTTACTTAGATTCAGAATAATAGATAATAATGATGCACCAAATTTCAACTTTCTAGCTTTACAGGAAATTCAAAATTTTGTAATGAACGGTCTACGTGAATCCCCCTGTATTTTATAATGTCGTCACAAAAATTATCGTTTAAATACTTCGAAAAAAACATACAATACGAGTAGCGAAAACTAGTGAAGATTTAAGACGGCTGGCGACCAAACTCTGCACCCAAGGCTACTTTGCATGGGCCGTTTTGCATCCCCACTTCTTCCTTACAATGGCAACGGACTTTATTGGTGCAGTGCTGAACCCCTGATTCTTAGCTCTGCATCTGTGTCCAACCGAATCTACGGCGTGCGTGGGACATGATAATATTTAAATTTCTGAAGACTAACACGACAATTGCTAATGGAAAATGTAGTGGAATATAGATAAATAAATTTACAACTACGTTGAAAAAATATTTCTATCGTATCTATCAATCAATCGAGGTTTCAATGAATTTTTGGTGAAGAGGCACTGCAACCTACTTCACTTAACCAGCCGCCACTGATACAATTGACTAATCTGAATTACACTTGGAAAAGGTGTAGTGTAGTTTAGGTCGAGTTGAAGTGCAAACGAACTACTAAAACTGCTTGAAAGTTCATACGTACTACTTAATACAAGCAGTAGTTCAAAAGTACGAATTAATTAGTTATACTTTCTGCAACTAGATCAAGTACAAAAGAATAATTAATATTAAGGTAGCAGTTGTAATACTAGAACTAGTATTAGGGTAGCAGTTGCAATATTAGAACTAGTCCAAATGTTAAAATGTCTTCGTTTTCAGAGCGCAAAGCCAAGCAGGCCGAACAACAAATCCGTGAAATTGCGAGACGAGCACGAGAGGAACACAGACTGACAAATTTCGAAATCGACACTTCGTACAGCACCGTCAGTACAGGAGTGCCTCCAGGTCGCTCCGCCGTCATTGAATGGTACAAAATCAACGAAAGACCCAAGTGTGCGGCTTTGGACGCGTCCAATAACGTGGAGATGTGGTTCCATGGTTTGATCACCAGATCAGAAGCAGAGAAGCTCCTGTTGGATAGACCATACGGGAGCTTCTTGGTCCGACTCTCGGAACGTATCTGGGGCTATGCCATCTCCTACAGGGCCAAAGACAAGTGCAAACACTACTTGGTCAGTGCAGCACCCAAGTACCAGTTTCTGGGGAACAACCAAATCGAACACGAAACCCTGCGTACGTTTCTTTGATTGACTTTGAGTGACTGAATGATATGTTCTACATATTTCAGGTGATCTCATCGAGTACCATCGCGAGCATCCGTTGACAGGAGGTGAGAAGTTGATGGTCGCGTGCCCCAGAGGCCCAGACTCTTCTCTCAAAGAACTGTTCGACCAATAGCGACTTCAGTCGTGGGTCCCGAAGATAACTGTGATCGTCTGGCATTTTTATCATCGATTTTTATACACTGATCTTTTCAGTATTATGTTATGCTTTTAATGTCGACTTGTCTTAGTCGCTGGACTGGAATCTGGGAGGACAACTGATTTCTTGCTGTAGATTGATTCGTACGCTATTGACTGTAATCTGGTGTCGACGCAAGTGGCGTTGACAACGGATTACAATCCATAGCGTACGAATCAATCTACGACACAAGAAAGATTATATTTTCGTAACCTCTGGATTGTCCTTCTTAGCGGCGGATTTTATCGTGCCTTGTGTGTCTCTAGCGTTGTTTTTAATATTTATGTTTAGAAAAGTATGTATCTGTCTACTTGACCCTGATGGTTAGAAGTATCGGGGATGCTGTACGAAAATATACATTTTTGGCTTAGCTGTTGTATTTTTCCTTCTAAAGACACTGAGCGGAATCCTAGGTTTCGATTAAGGCAAGGATTTCTACTGAGGTCCTTCATTTTCCTATCACTTTTACGACCAACGATTTGGACTAAGCGTTAAGAGTCGTCTTCAGACGTGGCTCTTGTGGAGTTTCTAATATTAAGCTGATAGAAAAGTTACTGTTTTATAAAGAACAAATAACATGTAATAACATCAAACGTTTGAAAACAAAGATCTAAAATTTGTTCGGCCATATTATACCGAGTGACTGAAAATGAATGACCGAAATTAAGTGGATTGGCAACACTGAGTAGTTGGCGCAACACGGTACTGCTTGTCACATCTCATATAATTTTCTAGGTTAGGTTAATTGACAATGTTAAATAGATCTCAAAATAATCTACAAATTTTACTAAATAACACGAATTACAAATACATTGTGTTGGCCTCCTAGCTGTAAACAACGTTGAACTCTATTGCTTAACATTCTTTAAATTAAATAGGGCTATGTCAACAATGTTGCCAGCTTAAGACTTTAAATATGTTACCAACATAATAAAATAATTGTCAAGCATTAATAGTCACCCGGTATAATAATTTCACGTCGTCGATTAAAAAATACCCGGTCTAGTAATCGCGACGCAAAATTTTTCATTAAATTCAACTATTGAAATTTACTGCCCTTCACTAGCTGTCTTTTACTATCAGGTATTAGATAGCAGGTATGTTTCTCTAACCCGCACCCTTATCTTATAGGGAAAAATGTATTCTTACCACTAGCATAATTACAAGCAATAAAATATTTAATTTTGGGAAAAAGTTTATTGGAATCACCAATACTTCGTCTGCGAACTGGAGTCAAATTCGCAATTATTCAATTTGAATCAACTTTATAACATATTATATAACTTATTTATAATTTATTTGTTACCACCTGGAAGTATAGTAATTTTTTTAATAGGTTCGTTAGAGCTTTCTCGGATTCTAAAAATATTGGTAATTTCAAATTTGGCACACGGTCATTGTTCCGCGCGATCTATCTTCGAAAATATTTTGATCAAAATGGCACTTCCGGTTATGCCGGAAGTGGCCTTCAACTTATTTTAAATGGAACTACTTTTTTTGACGCCGTTACATTCTTTGCTTAATTTGCTACATAGTCCAGTGCCAATAATTTTTGAAACAAAATAAAATTATAGTAGGATGAAACCCATTGGAAAAGGAAGAGAATATAACAAAAATTAAAGGAAAAATAAATTACGGGCGATCTGAGATCGGGAAGTCGGAGGGGTTGAGCTTTTAAGGGTAAAAAACGGTTTATCTCGATTTCCGGCAAAACTACAAGTCCTATCGAAAAAAATTAAATGGCAAAGTTGTAGGTAATAGAAAGATCTACAACTTTTGTATTTACACTTTTTTCACATAACCTCAAAATTTATGTGAAAAATTCAAATAACCAAATTTTTGGTTTTTTATTTTTATCTTTTTCAAAAAAAATTTTTTTTTTACCAAATTTGGTGAAAACTTACCTTGTTATATCCCAAACACACTGTAATTTTTTTTATTTAAAATATTTATTTTTTCACCTTATTTTGACTTAAATTCGAAAAAGCACCCTAATTTTCAATCAAAAATTCTCACGTCAAAATATCTTATTTTTAAAAAAACTCGGTGGGCTTTTTGTTTGTTGAAATCTCTACTTTTTGATGGTGTAAAAAAAAATATACATTACTATGGTAAATGTTCTCAGAAAATGCAAAGAAACGAAAAAAGTCGAATCCGAAAAAATTTTTTTTAATCATTATGTACAATTTTGAGTTATTTATTAAAATTTACACTTTAATAACACAAAAAACCTAATATTCTATGTTACATTGATTAACAAAAAAATTACAAATCGAAATATACTACTATAGTTAACAATCAAATAACAATAACAATAAAAGGAGAACGTAGTCGTAGAAAAACCTCAGACAATATTCCAGAGTTCAGTTATCAAAACCATACAAAAATACCATTTTTGCAAGAAAAATTTTTATCTAACGAGAAAAACAAGGACAAAATAATAAAAACGTTAATGAAAAGATTACAGTCACAAGGGTTTTCCTGTAAACAAGCAGAAGAAGATGTTGATGCTGACATAATTAAGACCTCGATAGAAATTGCCAGTGATACTAATAAAACTGTCATTGTTGTGGGTCAAGATATTGATCTTTTGGTTCTTTTGAATCAATTAAATTTAAATAATCATGACATTTATTTTCTCAAGCCAGGTTCTGGAAATGTAAAAGATCTATTTTTCACGTCTAATAGTTTCAAATATGAATCCTTCAAAAATATCGTTGCATTTCTGCATGGTTAGGTTTTTTGTGTTATTAAAGTGTAAATTTTAATAAATAACTCAAAATTGTACATAATGATTAAAAAAATATTTTTTTCTGGTTGCGATACAACATCTGGATTTGCCGGAAAAGGAAAGAAAAGTATCGTAAATTCATTATTAGACGATAAAAATTTGTTGAATTTGGCTAATATTTTTTATAAAAAAGATGCAAAGAAGATATCGAAGATCTACTAGAATCGGAAATGTTTGTCGAATCTAACGATGAAGAAATGCCATCAAAGAGACAAAAACTAATGGATAAGTGATTAGAATTCAAGATAAGGTATTTATAAACAACAAGATGTATTTAAAAATGTTATAATGAATAACGTAATCAGTATAAAGTATCTAAATTCAATAGTATGATTTACATATGTATTTATTTATTATGAGATTTTCGATCACATAAATGTAATTAGAATTTAATAAATCAGCTTTTTTACTGAAAAAAAATAGCAGCAGTCACATATTTTAGATGAAATCCCCTTTAAATCCTATCTTTAATATTTAGAACAACTATTTTCGCATGTTTATTGCAATCTTTATGTTTTATGGCTTTGTAATTTTTTTTGTTAATCAATGTAACATAGAATATTAGGTTTTTTGTGTTATTAAAGTGTAAATTTTAATAAATAACTCAAAATTGTACATAATGATTAAAAAAAAATTTTTCGGATTCGACTTTTTTCGTTTCTTTGCATTTTCTGAGAACATTTACCATAGTAATGTATATTTTTTTTTACACTATCAAAAAGTAGAGATTTTAACAAACAAAAAGCCTCCCGAGTTTTTTTAAAAATCAGATATTTTGACGTGAGAATTTTTGATTGAAAATTAGGGTGCTTTTTCGATATTAAGTCAAAATAAGGTGAAAAAATAAATATTTTAAATAAAAAAAATTACAGTGTGTTTGGGATATAACAAGGTAAGTTTTCACCAAATTTGATAAAAAAAAAATTTTTTTTGAAAAAGATAAAATTAAAAAACCAAAAATTTGGTTATTTGAATTTTTCACATAAATTTTGAGGTTATGTGAAAAAAGTGTAAATACAAAAGTTGTAGATCTTTCTATTACCTACAACTTTGCCATTTAATTTTTTTCCATAGGACTTGTAGTTTTGCCGGAAATCGAGATAAACCGTTTTTTACCCTTAAAAGCTCAACCCCTCCGACTTCCCGACCTCAGATCGCCCGTAATTTATTTTTCCTTTAATTTTTGTTATATTCTCTTCCTTTTCCAATGGGTTTCATCCTACTATAATTTTATTTTGTTTTTTACCATTTTCAGAGACATTGGCACTGGTCTAACATGTTTGATCGTAGTTATGTTTATTTGTAATGGTAAATATCACAACTTTTATGGAAAAATGGCTACTTGCATGGTTTTGTTAGAAAAATCATAAATTTTGAACTGCCCGCAATAAAGAAATATGCAAAATTCCCGATAATTGCAAAATAATTGTTCATTCCATTGCATGGTCGAGGATTTTGTTATGTAAATATTTGCTATATTTAGCAAATAGCCTAAAACCTAACCTGACAACAAAACAATTGTATGTATTATCATTGTGACGATAAATTAAAAGAATGTATAATTCAACTGACGAAAAAAACAGGAAAAAAACAATGCAATTATACCATGCCAAAAATTTCGCAATGCATTGACCTGCGCCTTTTTAAATTGAACATATAGAATACGTTGAGAGTTAAAAAAAAATTCCCGGTGTTTGTTTAAATTTTGTATAAAAATTAAATACAGTATCTTTTAGAACTCGCGCCCCAGAGAAAATAAGGAAACACGAGATCGCATTCGGATGTGTAATTTTGAAGAAAAACGAAAAGAGACAACAAGAGTTGACTAATCAGAGATCTACACCTTCAAGGTGTGTTTGCTGTAATTTTACATTACTATGATTTCATTAAAAAACATCTTTAAAATATGTGAGTGACTGGGGTTTTTGAAAGATGTCAGTGTTAAATTAAATTTGTAATACATTAATATTATCTGTGATATTATTAAAAATTTATTTGGTCTTATCTTAGTCTTGTATGTTATCTAAACAGTAGCAAATCCTTAGTTGACAACTTATTGTTGTCGGTAGGTTCTATTTTTCTCTGGGGCCCAAGTTCTGAAAGCCCCCTGTAAAATGATGTAATAAAAAATTATAAATACAATTACAGTCAAACCTCTTTAAGTCGAATTTTTGATAACTCTATTTGAACTAAATCCAAATTCTACAGCAAAGCAGTATACTTATGTGTTTTTTAACCGCGATTTTTCGTATTTACGATTTACGTATTTTTCGATATGTCAAAGCAGGATTTGATTGCATACAACAGTTCTTTACCTAAATTATTTTTAATTATATAAATCGTTTTATTTGCCTTCCGGCCTTAAGACTCCTACAAAATTATACAATTTTTCTTCAACTTAATATTAATTTCTTCTAAAACCGATCTCTTCTTCATTCCTTCTTTTACGCACTCTCCCCCCTCTTTCTCTCTCTCACAACGCTTCTCATCCATTCTATTCCTCTTCCATCCTCATTCAATATCTCATCCCTCCTTCTTTCATCCTGTCTCAGACTCTCACATTCATACATCAGATGTTCCACTGTCTCTCGTCCTTCTCCGCATATTCTGCATACTCTCTTCTCCTCTTTCTCCCAGAATTTGCATTCTCTCTCTTCATTCCCGCACCTGAATCTTGCAATCATTCTTTTCTCATTTGCATTTTCTCTTTCCAGGTACTTCGGTAGTTTTTCCGATATTATTTCTTTATACTTGTTATTGTACCTGGACTCTTTTATTCTCTCCCTTCTCTTTTGTCTCTCCACATCCCTATCTCTGTCTCTCAGTTTTTCTCTCATTCACACCCCTCGTTCACTCATTCTCCTCGCTTCTCCTAATGTATACCCATTCCTTTCATAATACTTTGCCCTTTCACTCATTCTATCATTTTCTGCTTCTCTCTTTTTCTCTCTCCGACATTCCTGCAACAGTTCGCACCAAGTCCTTTCGCTAATTCTTTCCTCACATGTTGCCGCCCTCTTTCCTGCTTCCACTCTCATCTTTTCTCTTTTCGTTTCCTCTCACTATGTACCCTGGTGTTTCTCTGTCGACTCCTAGCACCCATTTCAGATATTTCTCTTGTACCCTTTCTACCTCTTCCCATTCCTTCCAACCCCATATCTCCGCCCCATACATCAATACACTTTTCACTAGACTATCAAACATCATCATCCTTCTTCTAAAATTATGCCGGAACTTCCTTTCTCCTATTCCCCATACTACTCCTACCACTCTATTTGCCTTTTTGACTTGTTCCTTTACCTGTGCCCCTGCTGTTCCTCTTTCGTTAAACACATACCCCAAATAATACATCTCTTTCACTTTTTCTATCACCTGCTTTTTCTCCCACATCCATTCTTCCTCTCTTCTTTCTCTTCCCTCTTTCCTAAACACCAGCATCTTTGTATTTTTAGCATTCACTTCTAATTTCTTTTTCCTCATGTATGCCTCTAATGTTTTTATCATTCCTCTCATTGCTCTTTCATTCCCTGCCACTAGCACCAAATCATCCGCATACGCCAGCGACCATAATTTCTTTCTTCCTATTACCATTCCTCCATCCTGCGCTTCGCTCAGTACCCTCTCTACATCACTAATGAATAGAGTAAACAGTGTGGGACTGAGCGGACACCCTTGTCTCACCCCTTTTTTCGTCCAAAAGCATTCACTCTCTTCCTCTCCCACCTTCACTCTATTTCTTGTCTCTCTGTATATATCTTCTATTCTGCACACTAGCTTTTCATTCACTCCTCTTTCTCTCATACATTCCCACAGTTTCTCTCTATCCACACTATCAAAAGCCGCCTTCAGGTCTACGAACAATGCATACACCCTACCTCCCCTCTTTTTCAACTCTCTGCTCACTATGTGTTGCAGGATGTACACATTGTCCATTGTTCCCCTCTCGGCCCTGAATCCCGCCTGCCCATCCTGAATCATCCCTTTCGTTTCTACCTCCTTCACCAATCTTTCTCCCAGGCACATCGCATATATCTTGTACGCCGTGCACAACAGACTCACTCCTCTATAGTTACTCACCTCCTCCTTGCTCCCTTTTTTGTGTACCGGGCACACCAGACTCTCTCTCCATTCGCTCGGCATCCTTTCACCCATCCATACATCGTTTATTATTTCTCTCAGCCTTTCCGTTGTTCCCTCCGTTCCGTATATCCAGACTTCGTTCTCTATCTCGTCCCTCCCCGGCGCTTTTCTCTTCTTCAGCTTTCTTATTTTCCCTTCCATCTCTTCTTTCGTTATTTCATCCCCTCCCCTTATTTCCCTGGTCCCTGTTGTTTTCTGCTCTTCCATTTCCTTCTTCCTCTCCCCGTCCAGCAGTTCCCTGAAGTACTTTTCCCACCCTTCTATATTTATCCTTTCTGTTGCCCTCACCTTCCTCTTCCTTCTTTCTTTGTTTATGTATCTCCATGCTTCATTTTCCGTTTTAATTTCCTTGATTTCTTTTTCTTCTTCTTTTTTCTTTGTTTCTTTCCTTTACATTTTTCCCTGAATTTTTCTTTCGCTTTTATGTATTCCATTTTTTTCCTTGTCCTGTCTCCACTTCTTCAGTGCTGCTTTTGCTTCTTTCTTCAAATTACTACATTCCTTATCCCACCAGTTATTCTCTTGTTCCCTCTTTATCTTCGGTCTTCCTTCTTTTCGTGGTGCTGCTTTCTCGATGTTGGCCTTTAATTCTTTCATCTTTTCCTCCGTTCCTTTTGCCTTGTACTCACTTTTCTCTATTTCTTTCCTGTAGTTTTCTATTCCCTGTTCATCCCACTTTCTTCTCCTTCCTTCTTTGCCCCTCTTTCTCATCTCCTTTTCCTCTAGTATCATTTCCTCTTCCTCTTCTCCAATTTCAACTTCTATCGGCATGTGGTCTGACTCCAGTCTCCCTTCCACTCTGAATTTCGTTACTTTTTGCCACCCTTTTTCCTCTACCAGTGCGTAGTCAATGACTGATTCTCCTCTTTTATTCGCGAAGGTGTATTCCCCTTGCTCATCTCCTTCTTTGTTGCCATTCAGTAATTCCCAGCCCATTTCTTCTGCTACTTTTAGCAGTATTCTTCCTTCTTTATTCATCTTCTTGTCTTTCGTTTTTCTTTTCCTGTCCTCTACTTTGTCCTCTTCTATTCTTGCTCCTTGTTCTCCTATTCTTGCATTAAAGTCTCCCCCTATCAGTATTGTTGTTCTTTCCTTTCCCTGCATTTTCTCTTCTAGCTTCTCTCCTGTTTTCTTCATATTTACGCTGATTATGGTTGCTATCCTCCATGTACCATTTTCTATCACTATTTCTTTCTCCATTATCCCTTCCTCCTGCTCTGACCCTTCTCTCTTCCCCTTACTTATTTCTTTTATATATTTCTTTACTTCCGTTAGTATCCCCCCACTCGCCCTCCCTTTTTTCTATTGTTTCTTTGCCATTTGCCATTCCCAATTGAACTCCTCCGGCAGTCTCTCTTCTATTCTTTTTCTTCCCCCTTCTTCAACCCATGTTTCTGTTAGCCCTACGCTGTCAAATTTTTTTATATATTCCCAGAAGCTTTTTCCTTTTTTTTCTAGTCCTGCTACATTCCAGACTACTATCTTTATTTTCTTCTTCTTTTGCCTATTTCTCGCTCCGTGTTGTTCTTCTATCTTTTCTCCTCTTTTCTCTAAAAATTTTTTTCCCTCTCTATTTTCTCCCTTTCTTCGTCCCATTTATACCATGTCCCGTTTACTTCTATTTTCTTGTATCCTACTTTTACTCTATTTTCCTCGTTTCTTTTCTTCATTGCTTCTCCCCTTATCTTCTTTTGCGTTTCTCGTTCCATCTTCGTGAGGTCGTCGTCTATATATATTTTTTCATTTTTCTCCCGCAGCTTTCCCTTACTCTTCATTACTTTTTTTTTTCTCCCCAGCTTCTTATCTTTGCCACTATCATCCTCCATTGCGCTACTTTGTATGCTTCGTCTACCTTTATTTCCACCCCTAGTTCAGTTTTTAACCAGTTTTCTATATTTAGTTCTAGTTTCCCGTCTGCATTTTTTAGTCCCGTTATTACTATGTTGTTTTTCCTTTCCTTTTTCTCGCCTTCATCTAGTCTTTCCTCCATGTTTTTTATTTTTCTGTTCATTTCTCTTCGTCCTTCTTCCCATCTTTTTTCCTTTGCTCTCATTTCTGTCCTCATTTCCTCCATCTCCTTCTTAATGTCCTTGTGTCCCCTTTTTAAGTCTTCTGTGTTTTTCTTGATTTCTCTCAAAATCTCTTCCATCCTCTCCATTTTCTGTTCGTCCCTTGTTTTCTTACTGCTTACTGGCGATCTTTCGGTCCTTCCGCTCTTTGTAAACGGGTTCACTTCCTCAAATGATTTGTTCGACTCTTCTCGCTTCCTTTTTTCCATTCGCCTATCTCGTCGCCCGCTATCTCCCCTTATCTCCGCTGCAAGACAACACTACCGCACTGTACCGCAGCTCAACTCGGAGTCCTTATTATTTTTAATTATAACGATCTTCTTCGGGATTTAAAAAAGATTTTTGTGAAAGCCTACATACTTTCATAAATTATTTTTATTTCGATAACACGAATTTGCCGCCGAAGAAACTTGTCATCACCTGGTAAGACTCTCCCTTTTTTTAATTAGGCAATATCTTTTGATAGGCTGCTTTAATCAGTTTCAAAAGTTCCTATTAACTAGACCCCAATTCCCAGATTAGATTACCATTCATCATTTTCAGATCCGTGGCGTAGTTTTTAAGATTTTTTAAAGTGCCTATGTTTTGACGGGCCAGCGGGTGAATGGGAACGGGAGTACCTACGCAACCGTGAAACGCTTATAAATTAAGAAGTCATAAATATAAACCTTTTATTTACATGATATAACATTGGTAGATAATATAGTTGGGTCTATACAATAAAAAATTAAACATCTCCTCGTTCTTTAACAGACAAAGGAAGCGAAATGTCCAAAATATTGAGTTTCCTTTTAGCTTTCTTATATCTGTAGGCCTAAAATAGAAAGAGCTTTTACAAGATCACATCATAGGAAAACTAGTCGAGTTTTTGGATGGTGATAGATTTTGTGAGGTAGATGATAGTATTCTCTGAAAGAAAAGTGGTGTTAGGTGGTGGGGCGTCTTTGGAGTGGAACTAATGCACTGGAAACTCACCGGTGTGACTGTGATGCCGGCTTGCAGCGAATCCGCGTCCGAGTTCTTCTTTTTATAGTTTCTATTGGGACTTCCTGTTGCTGAAACAGCGCTCTTTATAATCCTAACATTGCTAGTTGGGTACTACCTCCTGGCAAATTCGGGAGAGTGAAGACGTCGCTCTTCGTTTTATCCTTTTTCTTCTGCACATTGAAACTGTTCAACCACTCCGCATTATCATTTCGTTCGAACTTCTTCAAGAACTGAGTCCTTTGACTACCGAACAAGGGCACTTGGTTTAGGTTACTTTTCGTGTTGATGCTTTGCAACAAACTGGGCGACTTCTTCGGCGGGTCCTTGTTGAAACTAATATTGTTGATGCTTGGATGCAGCACGTTCGGCGACTTGTTAGTGTCTGTGAAGTTCTGTTGTAGCGATTGAAATTGTGGAGGAGAGGGTGGCAGCAGCGGACTGTCAACTTGCTCCTGCTTCTGGGCCGAAACCGGTCGTGGATCGGTCTTCTGTCCAAATTTGGCCAAGCTCTCCAGCGACTTTTCCAACATCTGCATCTCAGCAGTTGCAACTTGCTTCTTCTGCTCGCCTTTGGGTCCAGCCCTCTGCACCACACTCAACCTCTGACTTGTCTTGCTCAAACTAATCAAGTTCTTATCGCCCTCCGTCGAGAAGATGTCGCAGCAAAATTTCCGTTTAACACTGTCTTCCGCCATGTTAAACCTCCACCGCATTTGGTCGTTCTGCGTCCTCCGCGTCTTTGTTTCGTCCTTCTTGTCCGTCGACATGAGTATTTCTGTTTTGAACTTCCGCAGCAACGGATTGCTGTTGAACTCCGTGTTGACTTTGTCCCTCAACGCCGGCAGGAACTTTTGTGGAAACTTGTCGTGGATGAAGAAGTTGCTCTTCAGAAGTTCGTCGGACGTGGAGCGCTCGTGCGGGTCCATCTTCATGCAGCTCGACAAGAACTCCAGCGCGTAGAGAGACCACTTGGGGAACAACCGGTACAAGTCTGTGTCACTGCTTGCGGATTTGATCATTCCACGAAGCTGGGAGTTCTTAGACATGAGGTGTTGATGTCGATGGCATGGTTTGCCCAACATCTTCACGATGAGATAAAGCTGGTCGATGTCGCTTTCACCGGGAAATAAGGGATCTCCCGTCATCATTTCGGCGAAAAGACAACCTATGGCCCAGATGTCGACAGCGGCGCCGTAGTTAGTCTCACCCACGAGGAGTTCTGGGGCGCGGTACCATCTCGTGGCCACGTATTCGGTGCAAGGCTCGCCTGTTATGCACACAAGCCTTGCGAAGCCGAAGTCGCAGAGTTTTACGACTCCAAGCGAGGACACTAGCACGTTCTCAGGCTTAACGTCTCTGTGGATTATCTGTAATTATTGAAGGTTGTTCCAATGCCAAAACGTTGCAGTTTTAAGAAAGTACTAACGTGATTACTGTGGCAATAGTTGATGGCTCTGGCCACTTGGTAAATTCGCTCCCTGCATCGTTCCTCGCCCAAACCACTAGGCATTTTCTCCAACTCGTCCAAAACGGTTCCTTCTAAGTACTCGAAGACTAGGAAGAACCGCTTCCGGTGTCGGAACACCTCAATCATCGCCACCAAATTCTCGTGTTTCAGTCTCTAAAACCAACCAAACTGTGACCGAATTCACGTTAGTCTTCAAACTACTTTTAACATGCGGATTTCGCGCAAGGCCATTTTCCGAATAGTCGCATCTTCTTCCGTCTCCAGAAACTTTTTGATGGCGACGACTTGATCCGTGTCCTTGTGCCTGCATTTCAGGACCAAGCCGTACGAACCCTCACCCACCACCGAAATTTGTTCGTATTTGTCCATCGCTCCTGTCGTTTCAGCTCATCTGAAAACAAGTCACAAATTTACGAATAAATTAATTCCTCGTATTAATTCGTTAATACTAACGGGGTAAAGCAAAATTTAATAGAAGTAAAGAAGGGGAAGAGAGAAGAGTCAGTACAGGAGAAAGGGATAATGGAGAGAGAAATAATGATGGAAGATGGCACATGGAGGATAGTAACTATAGACAGGAAATATGAAGAAGACAGGAAAGAACTTAGAGGAGAAACTGCAGGGAAGGGGAGGAACAACAATACTGATAATGGGAGACTTTAATGGAAGAATACAGACGGCAGGAAGAGAAAAACGAAAGACAAAGAAACAAGAATACCGATAAAAGTAGCAGAAGAAATGGGCTGGGAACTACTAAATGGGAACTAGGAAGGAGATGAGCAAAGGGAATACACCTTCGCGAATTAAAGAGGGGAATCTGTCATTGACTACGCATGGGTAGAGAAAAAAGGGTGGCAATAACTAACGAACTGCAAAGTAGCAGAGACTCAGATCACATGCCGATAGAAGTAGAAATTGGAGAAGGTGAAGACGAAGAGAGAGAAGAGGAATAGGAGAAGAACAAGAGGTGAAAAGAAGGAATAAGAAGAAAGTGGGATGAAGAGGGAAAACAAAACTTCAAGAAAGAAAATAGAAAAATAGAGAAAAGTGAGTACAAGGCAACAGGAACGGAGGAACAGATGAAAGAGTTGATGGTCAACATCGAGAAAGCAGCACTAAAGAAAGAAGGAAAAAAGAAGATAAAAAGAAACAAGCGGAATGACTGGTGGGATAAGGAACGTTACAACTTGAAGAAAGAAGCCAAAGCAGCTCTGAAGAGGTGGAGAAAAGACAAGAGAGAAAAAACAGAATACATATAGGCGAAAAAAAATTTAAGGACAAATGCAAAGAAAGGAAAGAAACAACGAAAAGAGCAGAAGAAGAGTAAATTAGGAAAATAAAGACGGAAAAGGAGGCGTGGAAGTACATAAACAAGTAACGAAGGAAGAGGAAAAAGAAGATAACAGAAAGAATAAAGAGAGAAACTTGGGAAAATCACTTCAGGGAGCTTCTGGACGGGTCCAGGAAAGCGGCACAAAAATAAGAGACATCGACAATGAGCCGAGAAGGACAGCAGGAGGATTAAATAACAAAAGAGGTAGAAGCAAAAATAAGAAAACTGAAGAAAAGAAAAGCACCGCGTAGGGATGGGATTGAAAATGAAGTCTCGATGTACTGAACGGAGAAAACAAAGGAGAGGCTGTGGGAAATAATAAACGAGGTATAGATGGGAGAAAGGATGCCGAGGAAATGGAGAGAGAGTCTGATATGTCCGATACATACAAATGATAGTAAGAATGAGACGAATAATTACAGGGGATTAAATTTGCTGTGCACTGCGTACAAGGTATATGCGATGTATTTGGGAAAAATATTGGCGAATGAGACAGAAACAAGGGGACTGATGCAGGATACAGGAATGGTGATAGGAAGGAAGAAAGTATGGTCGTTGGCATATGCGGACGATTTGGTGCTAGTGGCGGGGGAAGAAAGAGGCATGAGAGGAATGATAGGAACACTGGAAGCATATATGACAAAAAGAAACTAGAAGAGAATGTGGAAAAGACAAAATTGTTAGTGTTCAGGAAAGGAGGAAGAGAAAGATAAAAAAAGAATTGTTGTGGGGAAAGTTCGGGCATAATTTCACAAAATGGATGATGATGTTTGATAGAGTAGTGAAGAGTGTGTTGTTGTATGGGACGGACATATGGGGATGGAAGGAATGGGAGGAGGTTGAAAGGGTGCAAAAGAATTATTTGAAATGGGTGCTAGGAGAGAACAGAAAAACACCATGGTATACAGTAAGTGGGAAACAAAAAGGGAAAAGATGAGAGTGGTAGCAGGAAAGAGGGCGGTAACATTTGAGGAGTGGATAAGCGAAAGTACTTGGTGCGAACTGTCTGAGAGAGAGGTGCAAGAACGTCTGAGAGAGAAAAAGAGAGAAGGAGAAATTGTTAGGGTGAATAAAAGGACAAAGTATATATTATGAAAGTAATTGGTATTGCTCAAAAGAAGCGACGAGAATGAGAGAACGAGAGGTGAGATTAAGATAAAGACTGAGAAATAGAGATAAAGAATAACAAGTATACGGAAATAATAACGGAAGAACTACCGAAATACCTGGAAAGAGAAAATGTAAAAGAGAAAAGAATGATTGCAAGATTCAGGTATGGGATTGAAGAGAGAGAATGCAAGTTCTGATTGAAAGAGGAGCAGAGAGGATGCAGAATATGTAGAGAAGGACGAGAGACAGTGGAACATCTAATGAGTGAATGCGAAGAATGAAAATAGGAGGAAAGAAGGAGGGATCAGTTACTGAATGAGGATTGAAGAGGACTAGAATGGATGAGAAACGTTGTGAGAGAGAGAAAGAGGGGGGAGAGTGAGTAAAAGAAGACAAAGAAGAAGGTATTGAGTTGTGTTGGAAGAAACATTATATTAATTTGAGTTGTTATATGTTTAGTGAGTTATATGAGTCTTAAGTGATAGGCAATAAAACGATTTATATATAATTCCTCGTACGATTGCGACGTAGTATTGCACTTTACTGACCTCTTAACCCTTCGCAGAAACCCACCAAAAAACACTGAAATCCGAATTGAACCAATCAAATCCGCGACTCAGCATGTCATGTAATTTCGCTTAATCGATACGATTTAATACGTCGCCAGATTCGTATATTTAGAGACAATTTTCGAGAAAACCGCACCCGAACACAACGAAAATAGAAACGATGGTTTGTGATTGATTTTTCATTTACGACTTTTCCTGGCACGAATCGCTAATTCGTATTGTGGGCCGATGGAATATGGTTTTCTGTTATCGTCGCTGGAAGAGGGTGCGAGTTCGTTCACCCCTCACTTGACCACAGTTAGACTGACCCTTAGACAGACGGCACGCAACAAAGGCTGTCTAACCCCACTAGTCGATTATTTTGTTACAAATTTGTCTTCGTTCGTTATGATATTGATAGAGCTTTTTACTGCATGTCTTCCAGAATCATCACAGTATTGATTAGTATAAAATTTTAACTAAGATGACATTTGCTTGAAGCAAATTGATAAATAAAGGATGCAAATCGATTTTTGTTGCTTTACTAGTGAATTAGTCTAGAGACAAAATGCCACAAATACTAGTCGCAGAAAATGCATCACCAAGATGGTATCAGTATCTAAAGAAAAAATGTTTTTCAAAACGAGCAGGCTGAGTGGGCCATGGAAACACTTTTCTGTAGATTGTAACACTGAAATTTTCTGTAGATACTGTAGATACATTTTGACCTTGACTTAAAGAAATTTGAAATTAATTTCTATGTTCATAAATGTTTCCGTTTTTATTTGTACACACATTGAATAGAACGGCTCAGGATGCTGTGGGATCTAGCTATTGATTTATTTTTTAGAGTGTAGACTTTTGAAACAGTCAAATCAAAACATTTGACAGGAGCTTTCATTAAAAAATTAGTCCAAGCGACGTCTAAACCGACACCTAGAAATGGAATTTGTTGAAAAAAAACTTAAATGTATCTTATGTATTGTGTTCGAGACAAAGAAGTTGGTTTCAAATTTCTCAACTCAAAGATGAATTTTTGAAGTCAAAATTATTCTCTGGTCTACACAATCTCGTTTTATTTTTGTACAAGAAAAACCGAGGCTTTGAAATCTTGCTTTTGTTTTATTTTTACAGTGTTTACTTCTGACAAGAACTGCTAAAACTACGTCTGGATTGAATTTGTTGAAGAAAACAGTAAATGTATCTTCGGCACCTTAGACTGAAAAGGTTCTAAATGCGTTTTTATGCCTCTGTGCAAAAACGAAATTGAAGTCTGCAATGCCAATATTTTATTTCTATCCCGTTTACTTTGATAGGAAATATAAAATATATCAAAATATATTAATAATTGTAGAAGTGCAAATAGAACCATATCGATACATTTAGCGTGTTTTTTAATAATATAAGGTTCTATATATATACATATAATATAATACCACTTAGAACTTTATTAAACGACAATCCAATAAAACAAATTTTATTTAAATGTATATAATATCGAATTACCTATTTCTGAGTATTCAGTTTCTTGCCATTATTTATTATTAAATTTCTGCTGCAACATTAGAATATCATGTAATCAATCAATTTTTGTCAAATTTTTATAATACAACTTATCCTCTAAAGGCATACTCGGTAACATTTTAGTCAATGATGCTAGCTTTTCTTTCAAAATTTCTCTCATTTCTTGAAGTGTCCTGGGAACCACTTGGAATTTGTATAGCATCAGTAGAATCTTGATTACGTGAGTAATTATTATTATAATGTCCACCACGTGTGCGGATTGTCCCTCTAATTACCCAATTTTTAATATGATTGCTTGCACTTAAGTACTTAATATTTGAGACGTTTTATAACGTACAATATTTGGTTCCTTAGAAAATTTTAAAGATACAACTTTAGAACGCACATTGCCCATAATTTTTGAAGCCTTGCGTTTGAAAGATTACGTACCTATGGGTGGTTTCTATTAACAGATATAGGACTTTTTTATACTACTAAAATTCAAAGGCGAGTAGAATTTGGCTCTGTTCATGTAAGATTCAATATCTCCATACTGAGTGACGCATCAAAGTTATGTTTTTTTTTAAATGGAACACCCAGTATATTACGCTATTTTCGGATTTTGTGCTATATTAAGTTTGCAATATATTTATAAAGTAGAGTTCTCAAACTCTGTGAACTGCATGTGAATCATGTGAATTAGATTTGGCAATGCTGCAACGATGTGTTTTTGTTAATATTGAAATGTGATTGTGCTGTGATTCTCGAAATTTTGAATTTGGATTAAGTACTTATAATAATAATTAATTATTATTTTCCTACGTTCTAATCTGTTAGGTTTCAAAATAAAGGATTCAAATTTCAAATTCAACAAAAACACAGATAAACACGAAATCGTTCCAAGGTTGCCAATTGTAATTTACATTGCAGCGTCCTCTGTCTCGGAATTCGAGAATTCTACTTTATAAATATATTGCAAACGTAAAATTTATGTATATTTCTCAAAAATAAATATATAGGGGAGTATTTCGCAAAAATCATTATATATTATTAAATAATATAAATATATCGTAAAGTGGACTCCTGGAGCGCCTCATAAAGTTGTGTTTAGCAAGGAAAAAATACAGAAACGAATATTTGCGACGAGTAAAGTCATCATAATATTCATTTTTTTGTGTTGAACGTTTCTTTAAAATCATGCTAGTTATTTTGGTAAGATATAAATTATTTTCCATTTATATTCAATTTATAATAGAATGAAAATTAATTCTTCTTTAGCTGCGTTGGTAACTGCACACCAGACTTAAACTTGCAGCTATTTAAACAATCTTTTCTACTGACAACTTTCTTAGAGAATATCAACTTTGTTGACGTATTATTCGTCAGCCTGATATTTTCTGTTTCTTTCGTTGCACTACCATTTCTCTTCATTCTGTACTCTTTCTGGATTTTCTGGATTTCTACATTTAACTTTCGATTTAAATATATTTTAATGTTTACATGTTATTTTATTCAATAATTACATATACATATGTAAACATATACCACTTACCAATTCCACTATTATTTTTCATTGTTTTACAATAAAAAACACCCCTTTTGTATACTTAACCTGAATTATTTGGAGTCTGAATATTTTTACTCCGCATCTCTTTGAAATTTGGTAAGTTTTCCTGATTTGAATGCTGTGGTCCGTTGGAGTAGTCTGTTTCGTCTATGTTTGTGGTCAGCATCATCAGTGGTTGAAGTACCCGAAATTACTATCAAATATCTATAAGAAGAGTGTAGGCTTTCTAGCTGGATCTTCTCTGGCACGAAGACCGTGTTCCAATAGAAGAACTCTTTCAGACGTTTCGTCTATGACTGCGATAGATACCGATTATTAGAACCTAACCTATATGATACATACAATTAATAATCGAAACTATTAAAACCTCTGAAAATGTCAGAATCCGTTTGAACCTTCCGTCTCTCGCTATATTCAACATAAAAATTAAAATAATCTTATCCCACTCAGGTCGAGTTGGAGGAAGAATCATTGTATCAACTTGTTCACAAAAGTCCGCGTCAATGAACTAGAGACAATCTGAGCAAATGGGCTGCGTTGAGAACACCATTTAAAATTAAATTTGAAAATAACGCTCATAAATAATTATCGTTCAACCTAATAAATATTAGCAAAATGTTTAAGGTAACTCCCAAATTTAAAAGTATTTATCGGTAATAACCAGAAAACTTTATTTTCGGATTAGGTCAGTGTATTATTGCGTGCGAAGTGGCCATCCATGACTAATGAATGGCACTATTTTACACCAGTAGCATGGTTATCAACAGGAGGAATAATCTCCTCATGGACGAAAAACAAGGGTCCAATGGGACCTAATCAATATCAATGTAAGTACTGATAGTTTCATTGAAATCTTGATATTGCATTTTCTAAGAAAAGCAGCATATATTTAGGTAAAAATTGTTCTTTATGTTTAATAAATGCTAAAGATTGGATGTGTAATTGTTTGTCGATTTTTACCATTACTTTAAATTTCACGTTCACTACCAGCATAAGTCAACACGCACACACCTGTTCAACATAACGTGCGTTTTAAAATAAACTGATGCCTAGGCAATGGAAGCACCCGGAAATTCATTAGAGTGTAGTATATTTTCACCTCAATTTGAGATTAAGTACCCTGTTAACAAGCGTCTTGTGTTGCTTAGTAGAGGTTTTATCTGCAGGCGTCAGGAGCGAGGTTTGAAAGTTCCTGTCAAATGTCGACATAATTTGCGTAGTGTCAAAGAGCTACACTGAAGAAAAAAAAAACAAAAGCTAGTTTCCATGGCCTTCTAAGCTTCCGCTTTTCGTACGTTCGTTACAAATATTTAAAAAAATCGTATCTTTTTTACTATTCAACTTTTCTTAAGGCGTTTTAGCCTTAAGGGGAGATTTCGGCAGGCAAAATCATGTTAAAAATGACGTTTCTTCGTAGATAAATTTCTCTTTTATTTAAAGAGATATCAACTCAATTTTTTTTCTGTGTATAAAGGAACGTTAATTCTAAGGCGGAACAGGCTCCTTCTTCCAAAGTTCTCTAAGTAAACCTTTATAAAAAATACGAAAGTTGCTTAAAATTACGACATTTTCAACATGAATTAACTCAGCAACGGATAAGAAGTCTAAAAATTTGGACCTGTCCCGCCCTAAAGACATGCTTTCACAATACATATCAAAATTCACACTTCTCTAGGAAATTCCATAATTGAGTAAAATATCTACGAAAACTGAATGTCAAGACAAATTTCTTACAACATCGGCCGTCAGCAAAGAGGGGAATACGCCTCCACTACCCACCACCGGTGCTCTGTCCATATTCAAACCAGAATTTTTATTATCTGTTTTATTATCTGCTTTTATTTACTGTGGCTCGGACCGATGTAAATTGTTGCAATTACAGTCAACCCTCCAATATCGCGGTGAATTCCTACCGCGTTTATACCTATAGAGACCGCGATATAAGAAACTCTGAATTAAATAATACAAATAAGGTTAATTTTTCATCGGTTTGCATAAAAACCACGTTATGTGAATCTCAGAAATAAATAAATTGTAAATAAATCAGATCAATTTGTTTTGCATTCCATACAGGACTGTTTTTTAAGCGGTCTTTAGGAAATTTTGAACTTGCTATAGGGCTATAAATTTGAAATTTGGAACAGGGCCAAAAATAACCATTCTGAATCGAAATAAATTATTTTCAATATGGCGGCACTTTTTCTTATACCGGAAATGGACGCCATATTTGTTATTTTAAACGGAATACCCCAGTTTTTATTCAATTTTCGAGTCCCCCTTTGCTATCTGAGTCCAGTGCATCTATGTTGTCGCTGTCTATTTGCATAGTTTTAGATATATTCTAATTATTTTGCAAAATTTTGCATTTACGATGTCTATACATAAAACGATTTCTCGGTGACCATGCGGAAAAAACCCAAACTGTATTTTGCAGTCGATAATCGGAAATTTGTAAAATCTATTGCTGGTATCAACAATAATTAAATCACATTCTAAGTACTTACAATGATCAATAAAAACAGCCAAAACAAAACTGTTATTTGTATAAAAATGTTTCAACCTTTTCAACAAAATGGGGTAAAGGTTCATTTTTAATTTTAAATGCGCTAATTTTGATATAAAAATTTGCTTTGTTGTCATTTCTTTCAAGGCCATGACGTCAATTCAATTTTTTTTAAATGGCAACCCTAATTTTTATTGCGTTATTTTAAAGAGCATGTTTTTTGCATATAAAACAATAAAATTTGTAATAGGTTACATAACAATATTTTTAAGAAAAATGAAAAGTTAAAAATTAGAATTACTCAGGAAATTTTGCTAATCACCCCACAAATTTTAAATAATTTTATAAAATAATTTGAACATCGTCTTAGTCATTGTCAACTTGAAGAAGGCAGGCAGTTTGAACATTTAATCTTATTATTTTGTAAATTTTACATATTATTTAAATAAACTGCTATTGTTAAAATCATTAAATTACTAAATAACATATAAATTTTTTTTTTTCAAAAATATTGTTATGTTCTAACACATTACAAATTTTATTGTTTTATATGCAAAGAAACATGCTCTTTAAAGTAATGCAATAAAAAATTAGGGTTGCCATTTAAAAAAAATTGAAAGGACGTCATGGCCTTGAAAGAAATGACAACAAAGCAAATTTTTCTGTCAGAATTAGCGCATTTAAAATTAAAAATAAACCTGTCCGAGCGATTTTTTCTGTCGCTCCCTATAATAAAGTTACCGAATTATTTCCAACCTTTTGATCCACACTGTATATAATAATATTGAGATTTTCTGTTGAAAGCTTGGATTCCAAATGTCTATTTTAGGCAAAGAAGAACCAAATGAATGTAAATTAATCTCTAGAAATGAAAGACCCAACTGCAATTGGGTCCAATAAAATTGTAAAACCCGAACCCGAGGACCACTCTTATTACTGACAATAATATTGGGCTCTAGTTTGGAAGAGAAACCGAGAGTTGCAATTGTACCCCCCTGAAATCCCTTTCAACAACGGTGGTATTAAAATGTTTAATCCCTTAAAAATAAACCATCAAGATCGTAAACAGCTGTATATAGAGAGTAAAAAAAGGGATTCTCAGTAGACGATGGTATCTAGCTCTTTACAGTGTACACCTTTGACATTTTTACAAGAACTCCCAATCAAAAAATTTCTCAAACAACCTCTAAACCGACGCCTGGAGACGGAATTGATAAAAAAAATTAAATAAATGGATCTTATGTATCGTGTCTGAAACGGCCGTCAACAGAAAACTTATTTTACAATTTCTCCATCTCAGGCCAAATATTTTCTACACTTAAATAAATTCGAAAGTGATTTTTTGACCTACTCTGATTCCTTTTTTATTTGTACGCCCGTTATGCAGGGTGGCCCACCCGGTACTGGATCGATCCACTTATGAAAATGTACAAAATAAATCTCGATGACGCCAATTCAATTAAAATAATTTCAAATGTGCTTTACTTCCGGTTATGCCGGAAGTCAATATCAACTTTCTAATTTTAAATGAAACACCCCTATTTTATTACATACATTCCTAGTAAAATTTAAGCGTCACTTTATGCAAACATTCCTAGATCTGACTCTAACAGTTATTGAGATATTTACATTTTTATGCGAAAAATGATTGTCCGTACAACGAAAAAAAAATCATAACATAAAGTTTCTTGACAGTCTGAATAAGACTTAATTATGAGTAATGTGACATCAAATTTTAAACTTTTAAAACTCAAATAACTTTTTTAATTTAAATAGAGCACCCCTTTTATTTGTATGGTTTCTGATTCTACATCAAATTCTCATTATTTTGTGTATGCAATACCTTATACCTAAACCCAATAGTTTTTAATATACAGGGTGTTTGACGACGATGGTTGAAACTATTGCTACTACCTGCTGAAAATATTTTCATGACTATGTCACTTCCGATTATACCGGAAGTTGGTATCAACTTTATTCTTTTAAATGCAACATACCTATTTTTAATTAATTTTCGGATTCTGCATTAAATTCTATGTCATACGACATGAACGTTTATGCACCTTCTTGCATTGTTTTAGAGAATAAAAAAATTCTCTTATAAAAAAGCGAAAATCCCGTGCGATATAAAAATTTATAATTAATAAACCCTTAAGAGGAAATTTACACTGGTCGAAAACATACTAAAAACACAACTCGGGAGAAAGACTTTTACAGCGTCATTTATTGATAGATTTTTCTCAAATTTTTGACATGCATTAATTAATGTTCAATTCATGTTTCGTTGGAGCTTGTTTTTTTAAATTTTGAAAAATTTCACCCTTTTTGCTAACAACAAAAATCACTAACTTTGGATGTATTTCCTAGCTCTACCAGATAATATTTGGAAATTCCGCTCCCACAGAAACATAGATTCATCTTTTGTCAGTAGAAAACAAAAAAAATGTTTGAAATTAGTTGGATACATTTTCTGTAATCAAGTGGCGGCGAAAGTTCTACAAAGTCGAAAATCTACAAATTCTGGTGCTGATAATTGCGCCCTCTGCATATTTTTTTGTAAATTATTGGTTGTACCCGCCTTACCACAATCTGTCCCATTTCATTGGTAGAGTGGCTGACAAAGGGCTTTATTGCTTATACCTGAGAAGAAGGCCCCTGGGCACACGTGCGGTATGCTAAAATTCTCGAAAATATAGAAAACACCGCCACAATATTACAATGGGATGAACGAGAATAATTTTAATACGTTTTTTTTAACTTTAAAACTACGCGCGAAAATTAATTGTTTTGGCGTTATGTTATATGTTATTTGAAACAGGAATTCTTTCTCTATAAGATTGTATGTTTAGTTTATTCGTTTGCCTTAATTTTTGTTGATTTTCAAGTCATTGAAATGGAGTGTCAAGCATTTTTGACACTATCTTTTGTTTGCGTTTAATCGAGGTGACCGCTGAAACTGCTTGAGATATTTGCAGGAGCAGAAATGCCTGAAAGTTCCGCCCGCTGTTCATTTTCGCGCTTCAAAAATCGGAATTTTGATTTGTCTGATATTTATTATAAACAATTATGGTCATTTCATAACATTAATGTTATCTTTAAGCGATAAACTATATATTGTGGGTGTTTAGCGCGGGCGATATCGTTGAGCGCAAGGAGTTCAATCAAAGCCAGCTTTTGCGTTTTGGTCGTCGTGCCGAGGAAGATGTTGTAATGGAGCTGGACTTGGACTGACTCTTGTTTGGAGTTGGAATGTACAGTTTTTACATATTTACAATTTGCAGCTGGGGCCTGTGACGTAGGAAGGTCGCGGCCGCTACAATATATTAAAAAACATACATGTCTACACTTTCTTTTAAAAAAACATGCCGTCATCTCGATTAGTTTTTATTATTCAAAAATAAAAAACGGTGATTTTTTATGTGTCACCGTTTTGATCCCATTTTATTAATTATAACAATTATTTGTTGACATTGCAAAAAGCAGTTCAAAAATGGCCTTTACTTTGAAATAATAAATTAAAAAATAAAAGTAATCACTAAGAGAGTTTTTGAAGATTATTTCTGGTACTGCATGAACAGGGAATTTAAATTACCTGAATTAGGGATTCGTAATAGTAGCATTACAAGTGAATTCGAAATCCCGCAACTGGTTATATTTTAAAATATGAATCCTACTTTCAGAGTTAATTCGATGAGATTTATTTTCTCATAATTGTAATTAAAAGTAGAAAAAATCAAATAACTCAAGAACCGACCATGCTAAGTATAGAAACATGAAAATGAAAAAAGTAATAAACGATTAAATTTTTAAATAAAATATTAAAAATAATATTTTGAAATGTGAGCGTTGTCCGAGCCAAACTTGCAAATAATAAATGTACCAATCATGATGTATTGTTTATCAATAAAATTATATTGAAAGCAATAATATGGGAAAAAGCTCAAGGCGGCGAGCTTTTATAAACATTGAATAGGCGTGCGGATGTCCCGATAATTACTGGTTTATGATTTAGGTTCGTTTCTCTTTGGAATTCCCGCTTGGGTCGTAGTTGCAGTTTCAGAAACTTTAGATAAACATAATACAATAGAGAACAATATTTACAAGTGGTAATTGCACGGAGATTTATTTCCTTTCCGCCATAAATTTATCACTTCAATTTTACAACACTTTCCGGCTAGACTGCCTGGAAACGTGTTCCTTCATAAATCCAGGACATTGTTTTCAATATTTGTAAGGATTATAAATCTTCTCAGGCCCCCTCAAAAAACGACAAAAAATGTACTTTCGATATTTTTCACAACGCTTCAAACGCTGACAGAAATAAATCATTGTTAACGATACAGCTTGATCATGAACGAGACGTCAAGAGTGCAGAAAAATGTTGACACAATGTAAAAAATAAAACAAAGCTTGTTTCTAACGCCATCTAAGCCCCGTTTTTTGTACGCTCTACATTAAAGCCGCATTTGGGAAATGACGGATTCGGCGAGAGATAAACTAAATTCACATGGTATTGGTCGGGATAATGCAGAAAGGACTTATCGCAATGTGGGTGCCCTTAAAAGCAGCGAAAGTTGCTCAAAAAAACACTTTTCAATGTTTTCACTGTCGCTGTGGGACGATTCCAAAAACTAAAACTTTGAACAACAGCACCATCGCGCGGACATGCAATCCTTAAATAACTTCTATTCTGTAATGCCAAAGTTCAGTATTCAGACTGATCGAATTTGAATTTTTCGTGTACGAAAAACCAGAAATGACCCAACCTGACCCGATTCGAATTTGAAATTCTGGTGCACGAAAAACTGGAAATTGCTGAGATTTGAGATCAACAAACCCCGCACCTATTAATAGACGTCGGTGTTAAAAAAAAATCCAACAGCGGAAGTCCCCGTTTGCTTTTATTATACAAATCAGGAACTCATTACCCGGCGATCGAGATGTAAGAATCGAACCCCCGCGTCCCGACCATGAACCTTCACCTTTAATCCAAAATCCGGAAGCTTGTATTTTCTCGAACTGCAAAACACAAACACACTGCACTCACCTTCGTCGGTGGAAAACGACTGAAAGCCGCACGCGACCGCTGGAAAACAACTTCGATGATTTTCCCCGCTTTCCGCGATTGCAACACGCGATTACAGCGCGGTATTTACTTTCAACCCCCGATTGTGTCGTCTATTTTGGGCCTTTGTTCACTTTTTGTTGGCGATTCAATTTTAATAAATGTCGAACGGGGTGGCGTCATCGCGACGTCATAACGTGTAAAAGTGGCCGTTCTTGCGATTACGTCTTATTATTTATCGATCACCATGTGCGCGACCTATTACATGGACGCAATTTATAAGTCCACATAGACTCGAGGGTGGCGTCCACCCCCGAGCCTATCAATAAATACAACCCTAAACGACCGCTTTCGATAATAAGTCGATAATGGCTTAGCGGCATGTCTGAAGTCAGTTTGGGTCGTCTAAATTTGATATATGTGAAAGAAGAGACAATGTAACGGGCGTACGAGAAAAATTATTCAGAATGGACCTTGGAATCACTTGATTATAGTGTAGAAAATGATTGACCTTGAGATGAAACAACTCTTGATTACACAAAAGATACATCTATAGTATTTTTTAATAAATTCTCTATACGGTTGGAATATTTTTTGAATACCATTTCCTGTTAAAAGTCTAAACAATAAAATAACAAAAATTACATTCCAATGTCTCCCTAAATCCCTTTTTTTTTAAAGCTCATAGTAATTTAATTTAGGGCGGATCTATTCACCTATGTCTAAACTGTCTATTAACTAATCTATACAGAGGGGAAACTGGAATAAATTCCGCGTCTTGAATATGTTCAAATGATTTTGCGAAAATTTCCTGAAACACGGCAATTTTTGTTTTTAACTTGAAACCCAAACTCAGAAGGTTGTAACCACCATTAACTTTTTTTAATAAAAATACGTCAATTGACACATTATTGCAAAGCTCATGAAAAAAGGAGTACAATTTTATTTTTATGTCTTATGATTGATTTTGGCAACAGAACACAAACCAATGGAAAAAAAATATAAAAATTTATTAAAAAATTAAAACATGAAGAAAATACATCGTTGTACTCCTTTTTTCATGAGCTTTGCAATGATGTGTCAATTGACCTAAGTTTCCATTTGAAAAAAAAGGGTGGTTACAGCCCCCGAGTAAAAACAATAGAAAAACTGATTCGGTTAAAGTTTCCAGTCATTTAAAACACAAAGCGTTTCTTCTCCGCCCGTGTGAGGCTACCGCTAATTTAATGAATTTTGTTGTAAAATAAAGCTTTTTACACACAGCTGAGCCATCGATGGTGCTTTTCTTATTATATTATCATTTTCATTTTAATAAAATGAATTGTAACTGATTTCTGCGCTTTCTTATGCAAATCAAATGTTTGACGGCATGCCATTTATTCTTCTGTCATATTTATTAATTAATTGCTGTTTAATTTTTTTTCCACTAGGAAACGAAATGTTATACAGGCGGCCATTAGAAACTTTTTTACTTTCTACAGTGCTATAAACTTGAAATTTGGAACACAGCCGAAATTGACCATTTCGAATCGAAGTAAATTATTTTCAATATGGCGGCACTTCCGCTTATACCGGAAGTGGACGCCATCTTTGTTATTTTAAATGGAACACCCCAGTTTTTATTTAATTTTCGAATGACCCCTTTCATTTTGAGTATGCTACACCTATGTTGTACCTATCTATCTGTAAAAGTTTTGGAGATATGCCCACTTTTCTACAAAATCTTGCATTTTCGGTGGTCTATTCAGAATTTTTTTTTCACAGAAATCATTGGGAGAAGGTACAAACTGTTTTTTGCAGTCGATAGCCGAAAGATTGCAGAATTGTTGGCTGGCCTCAACAATTACTATATCACATTCTAAGTACTTACAATGATTTAATAAAAACTCACAAAACAAAACGTCAATATTTCATTTATTTAAATGGCACCTACCAAATGTTATACCTCCAGTCGATATAAAATGAAATTTAAGGTGATATTGTATTAGCATGTCTTATACCTATCTCAATTACTTTAGGAGTTATTATGATTTATTTAGAAAATTAGTATAATTCATAGGGTGTTTAGTAGGCTGTGAACGTAAAACAATTGATATCACTGCAAAAATTGCAGTTATCTTGTAAATCTGTTTTAATAATTGAGTGCAATGGATAATTACCCAAATGTATTGATTTTAGATTTGTTTTTTATTCACGAAAGTTGTGATAAAATCGTTCAAAGGACATGTTAGTATTCGTACCTAGCCCCAATAAATAAACAAAAATTTTCCCGTCTTCAGAATCAGTTTATCCATTCAGGAATAAAACATATCACCAGAGAAAGAGTTAAAGTTCCGCGTTTCCCCGTGCATAACGACGAGCTGCCGCTAAAAATTTGGGATTAAATCTGTCTTTCTGTCTGTCTTAGAGAAGTTATGCAAATTGGTTATTTTTGTGCTGTTTTGGGCATAAATTTACAACAGAACTGTAAATAAAAAAACAATAAAATATAAAACGACAATACCAAAAATTCCAAACTCAATAATATTAAAAGAAAATGCTTACGCTTAAATCTATTTATTACATTAAAACCATTTATTACAACTTAAACGGCGACGTTGACAGTCATATACATTGTTCACAGCCTACTAAATAAACACCCTCATGATTACGGAATTAGACTCATTTTCTAAATAAATCAACTCCTAAAGTAATTGAGATAGGTATAGGACATGCTAATACAATATTGCCTTAAATTTCATTTTCTATCGACTGGCGATATAAATATTGGTAGGTGTCATTTAAAAAAAAATGAAATATTGACGTTTTGTTTTGGGCATTTTCATTAAATTATTGTAAGTACTTAGAATGTGATACAGTTACTTTTGAGGCCAGGCTACAATTTTGCAATCTTTCCGCTATCAACTGGAAAAAACAGTTTGTACATTTTCCCAACGGTTACTGCAAAATCATTTTTTGAATAGACCACTGAAATTGCAAAAAAAAAAGTGCGCATATCTCCAAAACTTTGACATATAGATAAGTATAATATAGGTGTAAGATACTCAAAAAGAAAGAGGGCATTCTAAAATTAAATAAAAACTACGGTGTTCCATTTAAAATAACAAAGATGGCGTCCACTTCCGGTATAAGCGGAAGTGCCGCCATATTGAAAATAATTTACTTCGATTCGAAATGGTAATTTTCGGCTGTGTTCCAAATTTCAAGTTTATAACACTGTAGGAAGTTAAAAAGTTTCTAATGGCCGCCTTAAAAAAAACACCCTGTATGGTTTAGAATTAAGCGGTAGTCCTCCACATATTCTAAAACTAAAAACTGATTAAAAACAATTATCCATCGACACCTGTAAAGAAATCGACTTTTCGTTTTTTATTTTTTTAAATATAGATTAAAATAAAAATTGACCTAAAGCACATACATAACATAGAATAGATATTTACTATACTCAAAAATGAGTAATTTTTATACCATCCAATTTTAATAAAATATTGGACTTTGCTCAATATTTTCCCTTCGTCTCGATTACTTCTTCACGAAATCTAATAAAATGATTTCTGAAGCTAACTATACTCTATATTATATTATATTAGGGGTTGTATTTATTAACATGTGCTTCAATATTTATATAAAACGAATTGCTGTCATAAAATCCAACATCAAAAGTCTTATAGATGGTATACGATTGTTGTGATTAGTAAGGCTTTTAATCAATAAAGTAATGTGCTCTACTGTTTTTTTGATAACCGAAAACGTTCGAAGAAATATTTATCATCCCACAAGTCATCGTCTTCAAACTGGTCTAATATCTTGAAAGAAATTTTCCATTCTTTGAATTTGCTCTTGCTAGGTCCGAACTCGAAACTAACATAAGCGATCAAACTGCTGTGTTCACAGTAATAATAAATTATTATCGCAAATTCTTTCTTAAACTGAATAAATAATATTCTTAGACGTGGGTTATATTATATTTTACTCTGCTTCAAAAACAAACTACTTAATAATTTGGTTAAAATCGTTAGTCGGAAATAACAAGTAGATTATAAATATTGTAAATACTTTTTATCCTGATATTTAGTACGACACATCCAAAAACTAGACGTAAAATTCAATCGTCGATTCCAAGATCGAGGTTTGCAGATTTCTTCCACTCAGCATTCACTGAGCCATTAGCGACTCAGCAATAAGCTCGTAGCAGTTTCATCACCTTGTTTCCCACACCAATACCACAACAATCGACAAACGCAAAATCATCAAGAAAAATATGTACAACACATCCCTGCTCGACTGCTTTCGGCTTATTTTTAGCCGAGCTGAAAACCCCCACCACCGCACGTGACAGAACGCATCCAGAGAAAAACCTAGGACCATTCGCAGATCTTAGGTGAACCAGTTCGTAATTAGTAGTCGTGGGGAGGTGATTTGAAGACTTTTTGTGGTGTGCCCGATGTAGTGATCCACTGAAACTCACCCGGACTTAAATCAGGTACGTCCGGTGGTCGTTTGGATGTCAGAATTTTTCCCGATCGGAAGCTGCTTGTGTAATTGTATTCTGTGATGACCTCTTAGTCGGGTGGTGCGAATAGCATGCTTCAAACTCACCCTTAACACGTGCTTTGTTGACCAATTTCCGATCTGGTGATTATGCAACGTAGACTTAAAACTAAAAATTGCTGCTCGCGTGCTTCAGTTCGATTTGGAGCAAACAACTTCAAATTTTTGTTGCACTTCTAACCGTTTTGTTTACAGTGTTGTGTCTTGTTTGTGTGTGTCGTTTTAATCGCAGAAATGGTAGCCGTGGATTATAGTCAATCGCTATTTAGCGATCCGGACTTGCAGGCGACGAAGTTGAGGTGACTATTTCTTTTTGGTATTCGATTTTTGCATGTGCCAAACCAATTAGTTGAAATCGTGGTGTGTAACTGCTGCTTTTGGCACCGTTTTCCTGATGTTTTACGTCATTCTCTAGCCTGCTGAAGTCGAAGATGTCTCCGACGGCGGTTCTGAACCAACCCAGCAACTTCTACAACCACTGGGGATCCCCGCAGGTCGAATCCGCGAATTTGGTTAATTCCTTTCAGAACAGGAATTGGCTGCAGGCCGAACCCTTCCAGGTATTACATTTTCTTGATTAACGATTGATTTGTACCGCTTTTTGATTCGTAGCCGAAATTGCTATCACCGACGTGGAATCCCTATCAGTTTTCCTGCTTGAACTACAGTTCCACGCACGATTCGATCAACGATTTAGTTGACCAGTTTGCAGACTTGCGAGTTGATAAGAGGCGCCTGAAGAGACCACCCTCGGCCTACTTATGTCATCTTTGCTTCCAGAAAGGACACTACATCAAGGATTGTCCCCAGGTTAGTGGAATTTGTCCTCAGACGCGTTCATGCGATTTTCTCACTGATAGCAGTAATAAACATGAATAAGTTCAGCCGCGAATCTGATAACAGTTTGCGCATCAGTTTCCAGTTACAGTTACGTAAATTTATAATTCTTAGTTTGTGAAACAAAATGGGAAGGTTAAAAAACAAAATATTCTGGTACCATCAATTATAAATTAATATTCAGTTTTAAATTAATATGGTTTGTTCACTATACAAAACAATTAAAACGGATTTTCAGAAGCTAATTAAATTTGGCTTTTCTTACATTTATTCCAGTATAGGCCTTTTACATTAACAAATCATGACACTTTACAAAATTTTGACCATCCGACGGCTGGATATTTAATTTTTTGAACAAGACCGTAATTAAAGTAAATCTTATGTTATGTATAGTGTCCGATAGAAAACTGAATCTCAAATTTCGCCAACCGAAGGTCAAGAATTTGATACACTAATCATTTTCAAAGTGCTTCTATGTTTATGTTATGTTTAAAAAAGTGAGTTAGGTTCAGTGCGCCAAGGGTGCCGACGGCAAATAAATCCATGACGTAACAAGATGACATCCAAAACCAATTTAATTTCTAAAAAAATATTCAGTGTTTACATCTTTGAGGGTACAGTTGTTTAATATTTTCACGCACAACAGTTCAAAACGAAAACACACTCGTTAGTTGTATTTATTTGTTCAAAATTATTCTCTCGTTGCAGTTTTAAAACTCGCTGATCGTCGGCGCCTACTTTTTTACAAACTAAAAAGATTTTATTCGGCTTGCTTAATCCGTGCATAATTGCTCTTTTCTTGATTTAATCTTTCTTATCACGTAACTGCAAAATTTTATCTGCGGATTGGCTCGTGCTGCCTCACTAGCGAAATAATCCCGTAAGGAAAGTGGCGGCGTTTTTTATTTTATATTGGTTTCTCTTCGGTTCAATATTTCGACTGGTCGGCTGCCGATGGACCATTTTCATGCGTCATTACGTTGAAAATTCGCCTAGATTTAGTTCGGCCCAAAACGTATTTCTTACAAACTCGTTCCTTTCAATGCGAATTTTTTATGTATGGTTTTGTGTCTCGCAGCTCAGCATTTGCGATATTCCGTTGTTAAAGAATTAGACATTTATTGGTTTTAATTTGTTTCTCAGTCCATCAACACAACTCCACCTCTGACTTTATTATGTAAATAAAAATTTGTTGCTTTTTCGAAGTGTTTAAACCGTGCGTAAAAAAATAAAACCAGACTGCGTAGGCCAGGGAAACTTTGAGGTTCGTAGAGTGTAGCAAAATTTCGACGTTAAGTTGGAGAAATTTGAAATTAAGTTGTTTGTTAGAAACCGTCTCTGGCACAATACCATAATAAGATATATTTAATGTCTTCTTCAACAAATTCCATCTCCAGGTGTGGATTTAAACGTCGTTAGAACCAATTTTTGAATGACAGCTCTGCCATGATTTGAGTTTTAAAAGTATACACTGTAAAAATAAAACAACATCAACTAACTAGATTCCATGCACGTTATATTTGGTTTCAGTCTCGGTCTAAATTAATGGAAAGCCGAAATCTTTCCATTCTACTGGTGGTTCTGATATTTTTATTATCATTAATTAAAACATTGTGGTTTTAGTTATTGGTGTAGTCAGTCAGAATTATTAGTTGAAAACTTGTTGATGGTTTAATCGTTTTATATATTTTGGTCTGTCTGACCTGCTCAACATTTCTGCTTTACACTTCTTAGAGCCCCTTTTTTATTTCTTGATTTATCGGTAGAACCGTACAAACTTATAGTTTTAATAATTTTTTTACACCAATAAACACTGTATTAGCTGATTACTTTGATATCGTCTGCAGCCTCGAAGATAAAGTTAAAATGAAATGAGGCTTTGGTCTAAACAAAACCGTTTTGAAATCCGATGAGTATATCCAAAGTTATACCAGTTTTAAAACACGCCAGATTTGGGAGGAACGCTTCAATTATCTATCAGCGTCGCTTCTTCAGTCAAATATTCATTGTCATTTGGTGGTCCCCCTTCTCGTAAAATGGTACAATGACCATCAAATGTTTAGGTGCGACTCACTCAACCCACCAATACTCAATTACCAATAAGCTCCGGAACGCCACCTTTTTTAGCCTCTGCGGCGTTATTCCTGGGCTAATTTTGCAGTATTCTCTCTATTATATCTCATATTCAAGTTGCAGGCACTTTGACCCAATCATGTGCGTTTCTTTGCCCTATAGTCAACTCTAAACGAAGCTCCTCCTTCTAGTGACACTACATAATCTTGACTTGTGACCCGCAGCATGCTTTTTGTATAGTTTTTTCATTAATCGTGGGGTTTTTGATATTAGATGTTTTAGCACATTAACTTATTTTCCCCCAAATCAATGGTCTTTAGCCGATTTTCCACTTCTTCAGCTATTTCACGTTGACTTTTGTGCGTTTTTTTGCCCCATATTCTAGAGATGTTTTGGTTGACTTCTCGACTGACCTTTCTCAGTAGCGGAGGAGCCTCATCGGTCAGTAATTGTCCTCGAGGTTCCCAAGTGATATTCTTGCAAAAGTATTAAAAAGTGCTAAAAAGCATTGCCTCTTGTTTTTCCTTCACTAATCTTCCACCGTGTTGCATATTGGCTTATTGTGTGTAAGCTCCTTCCATTTTATATCTGGCAGTGTCTACGTTTCTTTCCACTGTCACAACTGCGTATAGTCTTCTTTTTCACGTCTTTCCAAACCTGGGGATGTCTGCCACGAAGATGTTCAGGAAGAATATTTAGTGACAATGGTACCCGGTAGGTACCCGTGGAAGATCTTCTGTTGGTTTGAACAAATTCTAACACCTTTAGCTTTTCCAGTTCCAAGAGCCTCTACAACTTTGATTAGTCTGATGAATTCAGGAGTTTACTTCTACTTTTTTCATTTTATTTTTCCTACACTCTGTATTCATATCATTATGTTGCTTATTTAAAAGCCTCTTTTTTTGGCTCAATGGAACAAAATTTCGGCATTTTGTTTCATCAACCAAAACTGGTTCTAAAATTTGTTTCTTCGATCAGTGTTTCAACATGAAAGGTCTCCGAGCTTCAATTTACTCCTTCACTACTCACAAGCTCAGCAACTTGCCAAAAGCACGAACTAATTTCATCAGCAACAATTTCCTGGTTCGTTTTCTCGGAAGCCATCAATAAATCCCAGCGTCCGCACCAAGTGCCTCTTTATTGCTCCATGCCTTCAGTTCTAAATGCCGATCATGTAATCCCTAGTTCGAAAAATTTTTTTTCTTGTTGCTCGTCTCGAATTTCACACAAACGTCCGATCCATCACGATCATTGACCATTCATTTAGCACACTAAACGTGCGAAAGTGTTGTTAATCCCCATCGAAACATTTACTAGGCAATCGAAATCACTCACGACTTCTAAAAATAAATCACGTAATTTTGGCAAATACAACCGACACAACTAGTACTGAAATAATCGAACGCGAAAGACACGAAACGCCACAATCCACGCAAAAATACTCGACGGGTTTTCTATATCATTAAAAGAGCAACTAAATAAATCGTAGCTACACAATAAAATGGTTATTAAATTATACTGGGAACAGAGAACACAAATTGTAGCTCGAATCATTCGCGATGGTGCGGTGCCAAATTATGTCCAAAGCATTAATATTGTGTCTCGGGCATTGTTTATTACTGAACTTTTAATTACAATTACATACAAGTGTTGTTATTTAAAACTGTGGAAAAACTCCAGTCGGACGTCTCAGGTGCGGGTAATGAAAGCTTTTATGCACGAGTTTATTAAACAAGTCGTCGTGCACAAGTTAGTGATTACATATTGGTAATATTGTTTTTTTAACATATCCGTTATCAAAAATGCTCATAAAAAATTAAAGGCGCCCTGCAAGTATAAAGTATTTTTTGATTAATTCTCTGTTGACAACCGAATTATACCGTATTACACACACTATACCGTATACAAATGGATCATTTCCTGTTTTTTACTAATTCAATCTCTATGCGTCGGTGTGTGTCTTGGACAAGCGACAAAACAAGAGCAAATTTTTTATTGTTAACTTTTATCAAATGAGCAAAGTCTATACTGTAAAGTATAAAAGAAAAGCTGGATTGAATTCGAGCCTTCCGAGTGTGGTCCGGAATGCTACAAAAAAAGCCGCCATGTAATGCAGCTAGAACGGGAGCTTCCTGTACGAGCGTTAACTTTTTAACATGATACTCCGCCGGCATGAAATCACTGATACCATATCGGATACGTGCCGGTTAATTTTTTTAGAGCTGTACCTTTTACCGAGAAAAACGATATTCCCTTCTGTTGATGATACCTAATGGTGATAAGGAATATTTCAGAAACTGATTCGAATAAAAGTAATCGCGGTTTCAATTCTACTGTCTGGAAGTATGTATCGTATGTAGCCGGCGTACAAATAAAAAAGGAATGAGAGTAGGCCATGAAATCACTTTCGAATTCGTTAGTGTAGAAAATGTTCGGCCTTGATATTGAGAAATTTGAAATTAAGTTTTCGGTGGACTACCTTTTCGGACACGACATATAAGATACATTTAGTGTCCTTGACCAATTTTTTGATGACAGTCATAAATCCTAATAATCAGTTTTCGTACGCTCTTACAACCCTACCCAAATGAATTCTACACTAACGACTTCAAAGTGTTTGCTTGATGCTACACTGTTGCTCTTACACTATTTTGAGTGATACGGGAGTAAAAAATGAATATTTATTAGTTGACGCTCATATAATGAATCGTTGAAATATCTAATATATAAGAGCATGTTTTTTTGCATATCAAACAATAAAATTTGTGATAGATTACATAACAATATTTTTGAGAAAAAATGAAAATTTAAAAATTAGAAATTTTGGTAATCACCCCACAAATTTTAAATAATGCTATTAAAAATTTTGAACATCGTCTTAGTCATTGTCAACTTGAAGAAGGTAGGCAGTTTGAACATTTAATCTGATTATTTTGTAAATTTTTCATGTTATTTAAATAAACTGCTATTGTTAAAATCATTAAATTACTAAAAAATAATTTTTTAGTTTCTCTAATCTCTTTAATCTCTATAAAAATGATTAAAAAAATATATACACTGCAATTTGAAAAATGAAAGTTTACTGCCTTGTGTCAAAAATTCATTTGATGTAGTATTTATCCAAATTAGATGACACATAAGCAAGATAAGCACCTAACGATTTTTGTCAGTTAGCCTGTATATAAAATACAGATAATTTAAATAAATAATACATTTTCAGCCAGTTTTATTTTAATCTACTGTAGGTACATCCGAAATATTTACCGAGGATACACTTTTTCTACATAGCATACAGGGTGGAATTAACATGGTACATCCCACTTTTTTTGCGTAATTTTTAAGATAACTATTTAAAATTTGGTAAATCAAATTGACACTTTCTGGCATAAAGAACATTTCAACTGACAGATATCGATTAGAAGAATTTGATCCGGATCTCAGTCCTCTAGATCGTAAATAAATACCTTAAAAAATAAATTTTACATCTAAAAGTTATTGTGGTGTCGTTCGATTCAGAAAATCATTTGTAACCTAATATGAAATAATATGCAGAGTGTTCCAACAAAAGCCGATGTAATTTCCGGAGAAACTAGACGTCAGATCAATAGGAAAACTTATGCTGATCGAAAGATAAACCTTAACATGAGCCTAAATTAATTAGAACTCCTATCGTTTTCTCGAAATGCATGATGCAAATTAACATTTTATTACTGAAAAGAACATTTACCCTTAGGAATTAACCAAGATCAAAATCTTGCATAATTCGACGTTGATCAACCGTCATAAACGTTAAACGTCATTGTGAATCAATTTCTATGCAGGTATGTTTTCTTTTATTTTCTTTAGTTTCTGGGGTTTTTCCTTACGTTTTATTTTTAATATTTATCAAGCAGTGGTGAAGGGTCAGGGGAGACTGAGGAGGTAGTGACGCCCCTGCATCTAGTGATGAATTTATTGGTTGCAGACTTTGTATATTTATGATTTTTTCACCTTTCAAATTAATAAAATTTTACAAAAAAATTGATTTGGTTGGAATATTTTCAGATTCAGATTTTAACAATAATAATTTCCGCACTTTTGTTTGAAATAATGCACTCACTGCGCAAGTCAGAGCGGAGACATTCCTCCGGCGTTGGAAGTCCGATTTTTACTTTATTATTATTTTGTACATTAACTCTCTGAATCGATTTAAATATAGAGAGTATAGAAAAAATGTTTTGAGGAGGGGGGTGGCCTAACCCAGAGTAGGCTTTTCGACTTCGAGATGGGGAAATTTGAAATTACGTTATTTGTTAATAAGCGTATGAACACAATGCATTTTGTGCCTTCGACACACAAACCTGGACTTGGTTTAGACGTCATTTGAGAATATTTTTGATTGACAGACGTAGAACAGTAAAATATAGAACGCAGAGTTCCATGTAAATTGGATTTCGCTAAATAGCGCTCGTAGCTCTAGCATATCGTACCTACATAGCTCAGTCCAATTCAGGCGGGATATTTAAATTCTCGGCTAGGGCAGTTTAAGGTGGGAAAAAAGTATGCAAATTTTCCATAAGAGGGTTTTGAGGATTTAATTTCATAATTTTCCAACAAATTCGTCTGATTTTTTGGTATAGCATTCTTTGAACATTGCACTTGAAATTAACATCATTTGAGATTCATCCGAATAGTGGTTATTTAAGAAAAAAAAAACATGCAATTTTTCCAATAGGAGGGTTTTGAGGGTTTAATTTCGTAATTTTTCAACAGAATCGTCTTAATTTTTTGGTATTGCGTTCACTGAACATTGCAATTTAAATTAACATCATATGAGATTCATCGTAATAGTAGTTATTTAATAATTAATTAATTAAACGGCCCTTACATAATGCTGAAAAAGATGACTCCAAAGCAGATTATTTTGGAATGTGATTATGCTGAAGATGCCTCGGTTTATTAAAACCTTTTACCAAAAGATGAATGCCCTAAATTGCCTAATAACTGAGATTAAGCATTATTTTTAACGTGTTTCATGTAAAACCTACGTTCTCTAGTTGAAAATGAGATGTCGCTGCCGATCAACTTTTCGTTTCTTAAGAGCGCTTCATCAATGCCCACAGAGGACGCCACTATCTAAAATGTGTAATTTTTCTAAACAACGGCATTCGAAAGAGGCAGCTTTAAATCATAAATGAAGCATACCAGTTTAATAAGAAATGATTGGACTTGGGGTTGACATATTTTGCAATGCTTTTAATTGTTAAATGTACGCATAATAATGCTATGAATATTGGTGATATTTAAAAAAAAATTGAACAATAATTGAATGCTGAGAACTTTAACCCCTTCGTTAGTTATTAGTTTAAAAGAATCTGCAATTTAAAACTGAAAATTTACAACATGTAGGACAGGACGATGTTTGAAAAGTCGGCTTTGATCGTTACAGCCGTTTGAATTTGTACCATCCTGTTCGCAAACCCTCTGATAATTCAACCATTCCCTCACGGATGGCGCCAAGAAGTGGCGCAGATTGGCAAGATTCAATTTAATACGAATAGATAAGAAACAAATACCGGGACGCGGAACAGATATGAAATTAAATCGACCGAAAGTCCACTATCATTAATAGTGGCTTACATTTTCACATGATATTATATTATATTGTTAGCGATTTATTTGATGGCTCTAAAAAGAGCCGACAATTTTTATTCATGAAATATGAAGGGCCCGCGGTGAAGAGGAGAGTACCGTTAGAAAGAGTTATCTATGTCTGCTCGATAGTCTACATTGTTTTCCAAGAAACTAAAAGATAATTTCTTATCGGAGCGCTCAACGCCTTCTGTTATGATAGCACGCGGTGTTGCAAATTCAAATCGTCCAGAATTTCATGAGTCGTCAGAAAACGCCAATAAATATTAAATTTCACCCCAATAGTACCGCCATCTGTTGATGTTACCAATATCTCGGAACGTTTAGCCATGAGAAGAACGTTTTCATAAAAAGTGACATCTTGTGGAAGGAATTAAAACTTTGGAGGGAAAAAATTACGATTTCAACGATGTGAGCGCCACAGGCATAAGTAGTCAGAACTAAATTGCGCTGGCCCCTCTTAAGGTGGGAAATTTTTTATTTGTTATGATTCACGGCCGCTAGATGTCGCAAAGACACATTATCATTCACCATCAAAGGCAGGCAGGAAAAATTTTAGCATTTTCCCTTGTTTTTTTTTGCCTCAATTTGCGATGAATCGTAGTATTCGTTGTAAAAAGTAGTTTTGGAAATTAGTTTTGCCGACAGTTCATTTAGGAACGAAAAGTTGATCGGCATCGACATCTCATTTTCAAGTTGACGTAGGTTTTACATGAAACACGTTAAAAATAATGCTTAATCTCAGTTATTAGGCAATTTAGGGCATTCATCTTTTGGAAAAAGGTTTTGGTAAACTGAGGCATCTTCAGCATAATCACATTCCAAAATAATCTGCTTTGGTGTCATCTGGTGCCCCGAAGTGCGGGTACATTCTTTTATTGCTTTTATTGGACGTTATTAAGGTGTCAAAAGCTGAAAATTTACTTTAGCGTAAGGTAAATATCTATCCTACCAGGAGTACACCCTATTTCATTCTCTACTAAGACAATTCATAGAAAGTTATTTTATCGGGACACGTGTTAGATTTTAGTTACAAAATTTATAAATGAAAATGTTTACAACAAAAAATTAAACAAATTTGAAACATGTTTAACAACACAAAAGCAAACATTTTCTGATCAAAAGAAAAGAAGAAGGGCGAATCTTACTTTTGTTTTATTGAATCTGTCAAAATTATCACGCTTGACATGAACACGTTTGTTTGTTTTTTTGCGTTTTATTCAAGACTGTTTTATTTTTGAACGCACGTTATAAAAACTAAATGAAAAGTTGATTACTAACTCTTTTTGTTAAATTAATTTTAAAAAATGTCTCAGCAATAAATGTAGCGTCAGTTCTTTACCTGCCACTTCGTTGCGACACAAGTGACAGATAAGCGGATTTTAATCATATGATCATATCCTTAACACATCATCCGCTACATAAGGATCAGTTGAATCCCTACTGAGACTAAAATAACTAATCATCTGTTCGTGTTTGTAAGCCGTCGGCGCTGCAACCGCTAGTAGCCTATAGACTGCGGCGTCATCTATCGGTGCGTCCGTTTACAACTTCGATTTTCCGCAGGCGCGCCCCAAAGGCGAAGGAAAAACGCCGTACCAAGGACGCAAGCGATGCTTCGGCGAGTTCAAATGCCCAAAATGCAAACGGAAGTGGATGAGCGGCAACTCGTGGGCGAACACCCATCAGGACTGCATCAAGTGCCACATCAACGTCTATCCCCACAAACAGGTATTGGACACGAAAGCTTTAAGAAAATTGGTATCGACTGCTTGGTTTCAGCGCCCGCTTGAAAAGCCCGACGGACTGGACGTTTCGGACCAGTCAAAGGTACATCCTCAGCACTTGTGCCAACGATGCAGGGAGTTGGGTTTTTATTGCAGAAAAGTGCAGCAAGAGTGACCCGCCGCTTTGTTCCATTACTCTTATGATTTTTCTATTTTTTTATTTTATGTTTTTTGTGTTTGTGTTACGTTTCAGCGTTTTGTACTTGTTTGTTAGTTACCGAAAGTATTATTTTTTTGTTAGTCTTATTATTTTGTAGTCTTAGATTTTTATTATTTCATTGCTGTTATTTGTTACAATAGATGTGTTTGTGCTTCATCGAACACCCAGGTTCGGTTGAAGGGACTTATTTGTATAAATTCGGGTCAAATTATGCTGGAATCACTCTGTATATAACTAATGTTCCTAACACTACCTCTTAAGTCCCTCGCTAACAACCCCGACCTAGTGTGACGATATTGTGAAGCAGTACAATAAAATATAAGTCTAGAACATGTAAAACATTTTTAAACTCACCCAATCTGGACTGCAGGTCTTAAAAATGTCATGAGGAGACACTGTGTTTCAAATCTTTCAAATTACGACATTAGTAATCTGCATTGCCGACTGTGCAGCTAGTACAGGACAGGACTCTGCTTGTCTGTCGTCTGTCAAACGTTTAAAATATTATCTGAAAAGAGGTTAGGTTTTTGAACATAGAACGAAAAGAAGTATTTTTTGAGTTGAAACGTGACGCCCTAAATTAAAGCAACATGAAGTACGTACACATTTTTTTCTACCATGTTATAACCAAACTTTTTTTACAGAGTCAATACAAAGTTGATGTCTCTAGCTTTGGTCCTTCCAATCTGTGGAGTTTCAGGCTACTTACTCTATCTTTTACTCAAAAAATGCGACAAAGACTTGAAAACGGTTGAAGTTCCTGTCCACAAACACTTATTACATTGGGTAACAGTAAAGCTAATTGAAAAAGATACAAACACGACGATTACTATAAAAAAGACTTGGTTTCGAAACACGGCAATATGTGTGATTCGTGGCTTGATTGAGGACTGCAACCTCGCCGCTACCTTCATAAATAAACTTACATCCGGTGGTCCGGCTACAAAAGGGATAGATATGTACCTCGGCGTTGAAGAACTTGATGCAGTTATAGGAAGAGAAAATATGAAGCTTAAAGAAATTCGGCTTAAGTCAGGGGCTCAAGTGATTCCTTGGCGCAAGAAGATAGGCCCCCTCTATCTTATTATGTTGAGAGGTAAGTCACTCGCTTCTCTTCTATTTATCTTACATTGCAATAAGGCATTTAGGGACTGAAGACCAGCTTGTGGTGGCTAAATCGCTAATCGACGAAGTCTGCAGGCAGTTCCACAAAGAACGCGAAGTTGTCAAGGCTGCTGAAAAGAGTAAAGTGGAGGTCGTGGAGAAAACATCTCTAGATGCAGGTAAACGTCTAATTACTAATTTCCCTACAATTTAACAAATTTATTCGGCATAACTCTCAACAACGGCGGGTTGGTCGGGTATGTCGTCGTACATTCGGAGCAAACCGTTTGCTTGTCCAAATGCCAGAGTCAGTCCCATTACCACGACTCCAATCGCAAGGTGTCTGTTGTATTTCGTTTGGTTCTGGTCGTAGTTCGCTTTCCAGCTTCCTTTAGGCACCGGGAGATCGTCCATGGTTACTCTGGAGGCGTGTCCGTGGTTGGCGTAACTTCGCGCGAACACACGCATTTTGGGGGCGATTTGTTGCACAATTCGTTGCACTTGCATTTTTCACTAAAACAATGTGAAATGTAGTTAAATTTAGAACCGATACGTTATCAGCGTTAGGTGTGGCGTTAGATTTGTAAATATTTGTAAAACGGCTGGAGCGAGGTCAGGAGAGGTGGGGCAGGAAATGCATGTGATTTTATGCATTTTACGTCGTTTATGCTAATCCAATTTTAACATGCAAAACACGATTAGAATAACAGACCTGGACGAGCAGTACGCGTAAAGGTGAGAAACTGACTGCAACTGACGGAGTCGCGTGGTTTTTGTGAATTTTGAAAAAAGAGGACTCAACAAACGGGTTCTTGTTCGTGGCGTCTGGCGATTACGAGTCCTAACCATTAAATGTCCGGGCGAGGCAAACTTTCGCCGTTTATTCAGTCAACACTTTACCATTTGTGTTTGAATCTTGAATCGTGCCTTTTTTTTATTGCTATGAAATGCTTGGGGGTTGTCGCATGAACAAGTTAATAAAATGGCTAACTGTAAACTTGCCGCTAGTTAAATGATATATATAGAGATTTAAATCGAGCTTTTATTAAAACACGCTATACATACATAATAATATGTACAACTTAGTACAACTTCTAACGTGGAAGCTGCAGGCCGACTATCGCTGTAAAACGTGGGCGAAATGCTATCTGAGCAAAAGGAATTGGTGGACTTACCCCTCGTTAATTACCGTGCAATTTTGAAGGTCGAGGTTAGAAAGTAACAATATACAATGCAGTCAAAACTCAATGACCCAACGACCAAGACGACTACCTAGGTATACATAATACAATGTAATTTCCTCAAAGACAAAATGGCGCGATGGTCGATGTGTGCAGGGTTAGATCTTCATTCCCTGTCTCCGTTCTCCCCTTCCAAGTGATGAGGTTGAAGGCGCAGGTGTTGCTTAAGGGGGTTTATACACTTTCAGTAAGTTTCAGAAGGACACGGCGGGTTGGGACGAGGTAAAAATTTGATGTAAAAAGGACGGTCCTAAATAACTTGCGGCTCAGTTCAAACTCAGCTGCAGGCACACTTTTAAGTAAAATGCAACGATCTAGTCAAATTTTATTTCAGGCTGTTTATTTAGCCGTAATAAATCAAACCTGTTTTTATTAATATAAGCAATAGAAGACGATTGTATTTTTAAAAACGCCTATTTTTTCTTATTTCAAACATATATACATTTTATATGAAAATTAAAAAAAAAAATGGTAATTTACATTTATTTCGTATTCTTATAAGTTGGCCATGGAAAACAAACGATTTCTTTTGTTATATTACCAACCAAATGTGCAGAAAATTGTTAAATTGTAAAAATACCTTTTGTTTCTATTTTGGTTTCAAACCAAAAATGCAAAGTTACAAGAATTTTGAAATGTACGACATATTAGATTATTTCATAAAATCCAACAAAATTGAACTAGGTTTGAAAAAATTAGAACAATTATTAGAAAATTTAGGATGGTTTGGTTTCTTTATACAACCACATCCAAAGAGATACGCTAAAGAGAAGAGAAGAGGAAGGAAGAAGAAATTGATGTCCTAGGAATATCTTATACAGTGTGTTCAAAAAGAATGGAACCGGCTTAATATCTTCGAAACTATTAACCGGAATAACTTGATATTTGGAATATGAACTCAACTAATTAATATCTATTAAACGTAATTTTTCCAACTGTTTTACATTGTTACTTTACGAGATACACAGCCAACTATATATTTTTTAAATAGCAATAGGGGTCAAATTTGACATCATTCGAAAGCTTATTTTTTCTGAATTCAACACTGTCACTCTTGTCTAACCTTTGCCACCAAAAGTGTTAAATAAATTAAAAATGAAAACATCTAGTGACTTAATAAAATGCTTTAAAAGTATCACAGGTGACACAGTGAGAGCACTGAATTTGCCAAATATGTTTAAATTAAGTGAAAAAGAGAGAATCGAGGTCCTGACGGTGATCGGCTATGGCGATAGAAGGCGTAGTCATGCAGAAGTATGTGCCAGAAGTTAATGCTATGCATCCTGAAGGAGAGCCTATTTGAAAATTGTCAGTAACTAAAACTTTGAAGTGGTTTAACCAGACGGTAAATGTAAAGGAACGTAGAAGAAAAGACACAAAAAAAACAAAAAAAAAAGAATAAACACCAAATGCTTCCAAATTTATTTTTTGTTAAGTTTGCTTATGTTTTGTTATTTATCTTCTTGCCTTAATCATTAAAAGAAATTAATGTTTAAAGCCATTGCGTATTCAATTTTCATTCAGTTAGACTTCTAAAAATGTTAAGTTCAGCTGGTTTTGTCATTTTAACGATAAAACATGTTTGTTTAGTTTTTAATTTTTTTACGCATGTTGTCAAAACGTTTTGACACCAGCATTACATGATAATATTCAGAAAAAAAAAAGCTTTCGAATGATGTCAAATTTGACCCCTATTGCTATTTAAAAAAAATCCAGATGGCTGTGTATCTCAAAACGTAACAATGTAAAACAGTTAAAAAAATTTAGTGTAATAGATATTAATTAGTTGAATTCATATCTCAAATTGCAAATTATTCCGGTTAATGGTTTTGAATATATTAAGCCAGTATTTTGAACAACCTGTATATTATCGTATTATTTTGTATAACTTAGCAACGAGGATGATCCACAAATATACCTGAAAGTTAGCTTTTAGGATTGGTCAGTTTCAAAATCTTATAACTTCTAAACAAAACGTAGATAAAACATTATAAGAACGATTTATATATGGGCATTGAGAATAGATTTCATACTTTGCCGCTGTTACCACAGTTCTGGGACACCTCTATATAGGTATCTGTAGGTACGAATTAATTTTTGTTGATCTGCAAGTAATCGAAATAGAGTGTCAAGTACAGCGAAATTGTGCATTTTGTTTCTTTTTAGACCATTCTTCGTTTTTTATACCAAATTTGACTACATACTTCGAAAAACGATATAATTGTTGTAAGTAATATTAGGTTGAACGATAATTAGTGAGCATTTTTTTTTCAAAATATTTTATTATTGTACTTCAAAACTAGTTTTCAGCATCAATAAAAACAATAAGTAGATCGTTTCTCAATTTATTTTCAAGTCTACTGAGAAGTCCTCATTTTGTCAGCCAAGCTTCTAGTTGATTGGCGCGGATTCTCATGAACAAGTTGATTAAATCGTTCCTCATCAAATTCTTCAATCAACCGCTGGACCTGTGGGTGATCCGCTCTTGACATCGAAATTCCGGGTAGATGTAGAAACAAAGTGTAAAGGCAAAAAACAGCATAACATAAAAATATAATATTTTTATATATATAAGTGGGTATGACATTTAACTTCATTTTTTAACTGGAACTTTATATTTTATTATATTTTTGGATTGGACTTACAATTCCAAACATCTTGTGTATAAAATCATTTTTACATAAACCCACTGGTTTTGTAGATATTTAACATTTTATACATAAAATATATTTTTTATTAGTTGGTCATATTCTATTTACTTTCCATTGGGGAATTACGATTTTTGTCCATATTTTAACTTACCGTCGGCAGTAATAAAATATTAGTTTCATCAAAGGGGACGATCGTAAATGTAATCAAAACACGCCAATTTTTAAAATGCCAAAACTTGTATATTAACACAAATATCTTTCATTTTTATATGTGCTATGTGTAATAGATATCGAGATATTTAAATTTTTTGCCAGAGTTTTATTGAATAATGGAAACTTACTAACTTGCGCAGGAAGCCATGGAAAGCAAGAACGCAAAAATTAAACACTTTAATAACAACAACGGTGGTATTAATCGGGACTGTTGACCGTGTTCCAAGCGAAGTCCCATAAGAATGAAACTCTGCCAAACGTTTCGTCCACAGCTGCGGTGGACATCTTCAGTGGCGGTGTGGTCGTGGTCGAAGTACTCTTCCAGCTGTCAAAGCCGCGACTTTTATGTTGTGCAATCTCCGGATTCACGTAACTTTTTCCTTTACCCTACCACCAAGTCCATATGAGTCTTTGCAGTTTGACTCCTCAAACCATCACACAGCTCTTCGGGTCGCCTGCAGAGCCTGCGAGTATTATCACAATTGAGGACCTGGACTCACTACTAATAATTGTGTGTCGTTGAGTGTAACGAGTACACGTTGCTTGCGATATTCTTTGGTGAGCAGAGGATCTGTCGCAGGTCTGTAGGGACCAATAGAATGTTCACAAGTCTTCGTCTCGTTTTTATATAACATGAAGCGATAGTCACGAGGGCCTCTTATTGCAGCAAAAAACTTCTTACTGTCTTTTGCCTTAATACCTAAATACTCAAAAAAGGATCTTTTCCTGGGATTGTAGATTTTCTTCGGCTTTGTTGAGGTTTTCACGCATTTTGATGTCCGAAAGATGAGGCATTAGGACACTCCAAGTCGCCCGGCAATCAAACCTTGGGTTAATCCTTTTTGTCTCTTGTAGGTAAACGAGATGAACATCTTCTGGTGTACGTACAAAACTCCGACAGTCCGTCTCGTTTCTGGGTGCAAATCTGCTGCAAATCCGATACATTGAGCGATCTGATGATTGCAATGAAAGAGTACTATGAAGAGGAAGACAATCGAATAAGTCACATTCTAAGCAAACTTTCTGAAGGCGATTTGGTTGTCTCCAGTTACCAAAAGAACGGTAAGTGGTACAGGGCGAAGGTGTGGAGCGTCGACAGCGACAATTCGCAGTTTGCTACGCTTTTCTATCTGGACTATGGCTTCTTGGAAGAAAGGGTACACATCAGTGATATCTACGACTTGAGGACAGACTTCTTGAAGCTGCAATTCCAAGCGATCGAGTGCTTCTTGGCGCGAGTTGGTAGGTTTGAAACGCATTATTGGCGTGGTGTGAGTTTTGTGGGTTTAATAGATCCTGTGGGAAAAACGTGGTCGAAGAAAGCCATCGAGAGGTTCAAGTATTTGACAAGAGCTCCGATGAAAGCAAAAATCAACGGATATTGCTTGCGGGAGAAACTGGGGACGAAGCGAGCAAATTCTCCGGTTGCGGGGTTGGAGTTGCTTGACGAAAACCTGACCTTTGGTCCTGTAGATGTCGCGCAGGAATTAGTACGAGACGGGTTTGCGGTTTTTAAGAAGGATGCCTATGTAAGATCGAACAGTCCAGTGATAATAAACACATGAGTAACATAAGTGCTAGTTAGTAGATTTTTAGTAAACCTCTTCTTGGGGGTAATAAGTATTTAGTACAACTGTCATATCGTTACCATTGTGTGTGTGTATAAACCGAGTAATTTGTTTTTTATGCGTCAAAGTATTGTATAGTTTATTCAAAGAGAAATTTAAATGATTGATATTAATTATTGATACAATTATTTCTTATACAAAGGGCGAAAAAAAAGGATTCAGAGTAGTCCATGGAATTACTTTGAAAGTAATTATTCGAGTGTATAAAATGATGTTGACGACCGTTTCTGACACGACACCTTTTTTAACAAATTCCATCTTCAGGCGCTGCTTTAATTTACAATAATTCCTGTCAAGTCTTAAGAATTTAAACTATAAGAAATAAAACAAAAATTATATTCCATGGGCTCCTGAGAACTCTTGTTACGCTCTTTACTTAAACGTTATTGATAAGTCAATTATTAAATTAATTAAATACATTTATTATACTATTACATTATAGGGACCAGTTTTTTACTGTCATGTGGAATGTGTTCAGATTGTAAGAGCAACGTGGCCAAAGGGACTTGTATGATTCCGTTTTGAAAGATGTATGTAGGCGGTCTTACTGCGACTGACATTAAAAATAATAAAAGTAATATACAAAGAAGAGTTTTCACGTGATGATGAATATGCACGCAACGGAAAATTTTAAAAAACCGATAGAAAAATTTCCGAGGGGTAAACCGCTAGCGCAAAAGTGTACACACCTTTAATTCATCAATAATTCTTCAATAAATCCTTCATAATTCCTGTAAATCATCAATAATTTCTATGTAAAATTTTAGGAATTAAGTACTTATGAGAAATTATACCTGCTATTTACGCCAAAGAAGACGCACGGGCATTGTATGAACTTAAACGTTTATTTATACCGGGTGACTATAAATAATTGAAATACATTTAGTTGATTGGCAACATTCAGGAATTGGTACCAGATTACCTGTCATCGTGATTTATGACTATTCACTTTTTATGTTAGAATTTTGTTGTCAAAAAGTGTAACTTACCTACTGAATAATGGCAAACGAAAAGTGACAAATAGCGGAGAAAATTGTTACAGCGAGTGATCGAAAGGCTCTTCAGTTGTAAAAACCATATTGAAAAAAAAAATCTGATATGGGCAATTTTTAAATTTGACGTTTATTTGACAATTTGAAATTTGAAAATGAGCGTACCCAATGAAAGAGCTAGAAAACATTGCCAACCTAACACAAAAAATGTCAATCATTTATAGTCACCCGGTACATATAATATGGAACTTGCGTAACTCGAAATATTCTCAAGCTCGAATTTTTTGTGAACAAAAAGTATTTAACAATCGTACCTATAAGTCGCACTTCTATTACTCGAATATTTCTAATACTAGAACTGAATTAGCTTCTTAGTGCTTTAGCTGCCAGCTAAATCTATGACCGAGAGAAGATAACTATAACTGTTACGTAATACATGTATTATAGGTTAGTTACTTTTTCATTACAAACGTTGTAGCAGTTTTTAAAATATTTACACGTATTTAAGAAATTACTTTAATTACGATAACTTTAGTTTTTTAAGTTTTGTTACAAAGGCAAATTCTAATCTAATCTAATCTAAGCGAGGTACTTTCGAAACCAGATCCCATTTGATAGGTTTATGTTACAATGAAGGTAAGTTATACTTTATTTTATTTTCGTAACTGCAAATATACCTACCCATCTAGGTATATGCTTAGGACTAGGGCGGCATTCAGATTCTTGGAAAAAAGCCTTATTACAGCGAAGTCCTGGACAAGATTTAAAAAAAAATTATGGCTGTTCAACAACGCAGCAAACTTTTACGAAGATCACGTTGTGTTAATAAGAGAAAAATTGCTTATCCAAAAAAGTAACATTAAAATGTTTTAAGTTTATGTTCAACTTAATATGAATTTCAGGTCAGGTCAGGTCAGCGCTAAAAAGCGTTATTATGGACCAACGGCCGAACAACCATACCTTGAAGAAGAAGAACTTGCATTCATTATGAGCGAAAAGCTAAAAGCCATGCAGGTAAGTGTAATATATAATTATAATATAATACATACATTGATATAAACAATATATAAAATAATTTTAATTATTACTTTAGATCACTAAGGAAGCCCAGGAGCAAATTGCGGAACAAACTGTCGGTCAATTTGAGAATCCTTTGTATAGGAAATACAGAGAAAATAGACTGACAGCTTCGTTATTCGGGGAAGTGGTTCGTCGAAGAGACAGCACTCCGTGTCATTGCCTTGTGAAAAAAATTTTGAAGGGGTCTTCCTTTCAAAATGACGCCACTGCCTTCGGAATCCGAAAGGAGCCAGTGGTAAGAAAGAAATTTGGCGATGAACTTCAGTTGAGGGTAAAAGAAGCTGGCCTATTTATTGATGTCCAACATGGGTACCTTGGAGCATCACCTGATGGTATGTTCAATTTTTTTTGGCATAACTTTTTACGTTTTTATTTAGGTTTGATTGATGATGAAAATGCGTTGATTGAAATTAAATGCCTGAAAAGCGTTTCTGACAAGGGCATTACGCTTCATGAGGCTGCAGACTCCATGAATATCTGTCTAAAAAAACAGAATGATGGCTCTTTAAGTTTGAAAAAGACACACCACTATTTTTACCAGGTATGTATATTTAATAAAATTTAGTGACAATTTATATAAAAATATTTATATACTGATACTGAAAATATGTATTTGTAAGTTTTTTTTAAAGATTACTTCGTATTTTCTATAGATACAAGGCCAACTGAACATAACAGGACGAGAAAAGTGTTATTTTGTCGTGTATTCTGGTGAAAATAATGACCTATTTATAGAAACAATCACTAAAGATGAAGAATTCTGGATAAAGAACATGTTGCCGCGTCTAAATCTTTTTTACTGGGAGTGCGTTCTGCCCGAAATAGCCCGCGATAGAATAAGCTCCGGGTTGCTTTGTGTGGATCCTGCTTATATATTGAAGGCTCGAAGAAAAAAAGAGGAAAAAAAACAAGAAATCGAAAAAAGAAAAAATTACAATACATTTGAAATTTTTTAAAAATAAAACACTTTTATGCATACATTATTTTTCCCATTTCATTTTTAAAGTTCATATTTTGTGAATTTTTTCGTACATGATAAGATTATGGCAGGGAGCGACACAGACTTTGAATAAGTAACTAGTTGGCCCGTACGAATAATTCGCAGAAAAAGCTCTTTTTCAGTGGGAAATATTAGTTAAACAGATTGTTAATAGATGGCGCTATGACCAAAATGGTCCTTGCGAATAATTCGCTTACAATGCGCTTGGTGAGTGGAAGATTTCAATAGATAGCGCTTTTAATTAAACTAATAGTCAATAGATGGCACCAGGTCCAAAATAAGGTTTTTGATTAACAGATAGATGGCGCTATGAAAAAAAAAACGGTTTTTAATAAGTTGCCAAAAACATTAACATTAGAATTGCTTATTTTTCGCATCTATTAGGTAAGGTAACCTTCAAAATGATGGGTCAATCATTGGTTTTGATGAAGTATTAAATGTGATAGGGCGTACCGGCTAAAAAAAACACCTTTGAGAAATAATACAGGTTGTCTCAGAAATGGCAGACAGTACGCTGTTCTTCAGGGAGTCAGGAAAAAATAGTAAAGATGAAAGAGAAAATTGATTCTGAAGGAAAGGAACATTTTCAAAGGAGTTTTACTTCTGATGTGTGGTCCACTAGACACGCACTGTTTTTTTGTGAACTATTTTCGAAAAACTGGTTACATTTCTCCTGAAGATGGAAGTGATTTAATGACATCTCGAAACATGCAGTTGATACAATTCAACCCATTTTGAATAAAGCACGGTGCACTTCTATTCGTATCGTCATATTAGTTCATCTGTCAAAACACAACATTTTAGAGGGATGAAGAGGTATTTGCATACATTTCGATTAATCCTTGTCGTCTAATTAAAACAATTTCATTTTTAAAACATCTGAACATAATGTAAAAATTAGTTTCTTTCTGTGGTTTCTTCAGACAAATGTCATTCTGTGAACAGAAGAATTGGTTACATAATGTTTAGAAGAGCGTGGTAGAAATCTCGAATTTCCTACATATACTTTAAATAAAATTTTTAATATACAGGTGTTATGGGAATGAATACAAAAAGGTTTACTGGTAATAGAACTCGTCATTGTAAGTAAACTTCCTTCATAATAATTTTGAGAAAAGTTCTTAATTCGGGAGATAAAATTCAACAAAGATTTCGCACTAGAACGCGTACCCGCTACTGAGTTATCAAATACCACTTCGAAAAACTATCTGAAAAAGAACGCTTTTGCTAAAATTGGTAATACAATTTAATTATGTATTGTGGTAGGTCAGTGATAATAAAAAATAGATTTATTGCTTGTTACTGACTTCACTAAGATGAATCTGAAAAATTATGTAGATAAACCACTTCAAAAACCTACTCATTTATTTCTATCACAGCCACTGATCTTTGACGACCGCCAACGTGATTATTTGGGTTAAATTTGCCAAAATCTCTTAATATGTTAGCAGCATTAATAAAAAACTGAATTCAAAACATGCTTTTTGTGTAGGAAAATTATGATAATTATTGCGAGAGATGTTTCCTTTCATTAGTGTCTTCAATGTATTCGCAGGTATTATCTTCGGATTAAGAATCACCTTTGTACAGCCGTGGTCTCGGATGGCTAGACTGGCGATTTTGACTGTCCACGGGTGTACAAGCTTTTCATTTCATGTAAATATCATCTTGTAACCCCGAGCCCCTGATAGAAATAATTTTTAAGCATTATTTATACGAGCGGGCACTCTAGTAGTGGTCTTCAGCCATGATTTTATTGCAATGAATACAATAATTTTTGCAAATTATTTTAAAAACAATGTAAATTGCTCTGATCAGGAGGCTATGGCTTATCTCAAAGATAAAGAGGTAAATAGTTTGGCATCTCTATCTTTTTTTTTGACCTGAGTTTCAGCGCCATCTCCTGGTATGGGATCAGTTAACCATATCGATAAAATAACTTTTTTTACCAACTATAATTAAATTTTTTATTTGTTCAAAATAAATATATATATATATTTTTTAAAATAAGTTTATTATTCAACTCAACGCAACCTATAATTGTTAAAAACATTATAGAATTGTAGATATGCTAAAATAGCTGACATAATTTACCTAAAGAGAAAATTAGCAAAGAATTTTTTAAATTTTCCTAGGGAAACTAAATACTGCTCCACAAAATGTGCACTGCTAACACAGATTACTCCAGATGACTGACTCAATGCAAATATTTTGGCGGAATGTCCTTTAACAACCTTCAAATTATGTAACAGTTTTCAGATGACGCATCGATCAAATTTTGCGGCAAATTTAAATAGTCTCTCCTCTCTTTATAGGTAGTAAAAATGCTATTATATTTTGAATATTTTTTGATTTATGCTACAAAACTAATGTAAAAAATTGTTTTGTAGAATAAATCATAAAATATTCCTTCATTATTTACACGTCATACAAACAAACAATTTTATAAGAATCAATTTATTATAATACATAATTTAAATTAAACAAAATTATACCCAAAATGTTAACAATTACATTTTTAAGATAAGTATAACTTACACATATGATAATTACTTGGGGTTATTATATAATAATGGAAATTTTGAAAGACTTGCCGGACAACCCATAGAGCAACCTGGCTTAGTTCTTCAAATTCACAAAAATAAGGAATAATGAAGCCTAATATCTAACGATGCCGAAAAGTGTTTTTTGCAAACCCTCCACTTTTGCTTTAGACTGCAATTTTAGATATTTAGAGCTTTTTGCCACAGTTTCGCTCTAGAATTATGTAATTAGATTTCCTGAATTTGTTGTATTAATAAAACGTCCTTACCTTTCTTCACTTTTTGAAAAACAATGCAGTTTCTTCGCTTAGTTTTCACCAACACCACAAATAACGTAAAAAAGACCCATCTTTCGCTTAAAATTTTTCACAAATCTATACTAATATTATAAATGTGAATGTTTGGATGTTTGTTGCTCAATCACGCCAGAACGGCTGAACGGATCCGGATGAAATTTGGCACAGAGATAGATTATAGTCTGGAATAGCACATAGGCTACTAATTATCCTGGAAAAATGTTCTCGTGGGATAGATTTTATCGTTTTTCTAGAGTACTTTTCAAGCCATCACTAGATGGCGGTGATGGTCGCAAGCTGTCATCTATACTTTATTTATTATGATCAGGCCGTAATTTCACAAATATTCACATCAAAATGTCCACGCGAACGAAGTCGCGGGCAAAGGCTAGTAAATTATAAAATATTCAAAATATAACAGCATTTTTATTACCTATAAAATGAGGAGACTTTATTTAAATTTGCCGCAATATTCTGTATGCGTTAGCACGATTGACAAACACCAAAGCATCGTTGGGAAAGGCACGGATGGACTTGGTAAAATACTCGGCAGCATCAGCGTGTTGCAGTTCCTCCAATGCCGCAACGCCCAACTCCCTATTTCGAACCGCAAGTGCCACTGCCACCGGACGCAGCTCCTCGGGCGATGCAAGAATTTCGGAGAGCAAATTGTGATCCAATTGGGCTTCCATATCGCTCTCCGTGACGTGGAACAGCTCGCGAAGTGTGTCCATAGCGTACAGAAGGTCCTGCTCTTGGTACGAAGTCAAAGTGGACGACGTGATCTCGTTTTACATGAAGTTTAAAACCCTTGCCATAAACGTGACCTTGACGTTCCAAATGTCGTCGACTTCATCGGCAGGGCTGTTCGAAGGGTCCGCAACGTTGTTCGTCTCACTCATCTCGCAAAATTGTCTCCAAATTTCGCCGCGCAAAATTTCGTAACAAAAACGACCAAAATGTTTTAAATTAACCTCGCAAAAAAAAATTCGTGTAGAACAGTAATGGCGCCAAAAACAAAAGTAAATACCTACCAACAAATTATATTCAAATGTTTATATAACGCATATGACATCATTATCCACTCACATCTTCAATTGTGTCATGTAATTAAATAATGTAAATAAAAAAATATTTTTATGGTTAGAACCCGGCGCATCCGCCATATTTGCCATTCATTCTTGAGCACGAGTACAGGGTGATTCCCCTTATATCCACTCACCCCTTCAACTAAACAGTTTACGCTTTCCCCAGTAAAGCTTTTTTCCAAACTGCGACAATTCATTAGGTTTTTTATTCAAGAAGGAGTGGAACTTTGGTGCTTCCAATGCAGGTATGTACGACTATAATAATTGAGAAATATTTTTAAAAATAGGCTGTAATCTATATTTCTATACTAATATTATAAATGTGAATGTTTGGATGTATGTTGCTCAATCACGCCAGAACGGCTGAACGGATCTGGATGAAATTTGGCACAGAGATAGATTATAGTCTGGAATAGCACATAGGCTACTAATTATCCTGGAAAAATGTTCCCGTGGGATAGATTTTATCGTTTTTCTAGAGTACTTTTCAAGCCATCACTAGATGGCGGTGATGGTCGCAAGCTGTAATCAGAGCTGTCATAAATTATTCTTACGTCAGTTATAATTTGTGTGAATTGTCATTATTTGGAGGTTTTTGAAATGCCCGGAAAATGCAACTCTAATCTTTTGCAGAGGAGTAATACAGCTCGGGCTATGAAAGTAGCTAGAAGTCGAGAGACGACTCCTCAAGTAGAGCTTAGAAGAATTGAGTAAGCGGAGCGAAACGTCGGAGCAGTCAGAAATGAGGCGAATATAGCACGCTGAATATACAGAACGGAATTGGAATAAATCTATACAAAAGTTTGGATGTGTGTTACTCAATCACGCCAGAACGGATCTGCATTAAATTTGGCACAGACATAGATTATAGCATTGTTTAAGTATATACTTAAACAATGATTATAGTCTGGAGTAGCACATAAGCTACTATTTATCCCGGAAACATGTTCCCGTGGGATAGATGTTTTTGTTATTCATAGGGCAAGGGATCGTACCGGTAGCATTTCAAGCAGTAGCATTTCAAGCCATCACTAGATGGCGGTGATGGTCGCAAGCTGTCATCTATACTTTATTTATTATGATCAGGCCGTAATTTCACAAATATTCACATCAAAATTTCCACGCGAACGAAGTCGCGGGCAAAGGCTAGTTCAATATACATGCAAGTTTTGACATTTACTTGCTTGATTATAATTGCAAAACGCTGTTTTTAAAATATAAAATAGTAAAATGATTGGGCCTTTTATTTGAATTTAAATAAAAGTTACTGTACTGACATCTAGCGGTTGTAAAAAGTATTAGCAACGACTACAGCGCCTCTATATTTGCTTATGGTATCTGTGACAAAGATGTCATGCGCCTAGTTTAAATGTGTAGAAAAGATATAGTTCCGGACAAAATCGCCATATGAAGTCAGTCATCTGGAGTAATATGTGACTGCAAATAAGTTGTCGCGTTCTCTTAATGTTGGGGTTTACAGAAAGACCAGATCCTTTCACTTAAGTTTCAATATACATTCATGGTTTCTACGGAAATGTAACAAATCGAATGTATTGACGGAAACAATTTGGGTACAACACTATTTTTGCTTCAAGTATGCATCTACACTTGCGTGCAATGAAATCGGCCCACCTCACATTTTTCGTTTTAAATTAATTTTTCTCGAGAACTAAATATTGGATTGAAAAATACTATACATGGTTGAAATGCTTATTTATTTTCCTTCAAATTCATATCAAACATTATAATAATCATTGTTATTTCTTGAGTTTATAAGAGTTGTAGTAAATATCGCTTTGAATTAAGTCGGTTTTCTAGACGCACATTTATTGAACATTCGGGCAGTGGAAGCTAATAAAATACAATTGGTATGTTAACTGTATATCAACACTCGACCAGTGTCACTATTTACCCTTCGAGTACGCAAAAAAATTTAACAAATGGATACTACCACAGAATTAGCTGCAGAAATCGTCGCCTTACTTCAACAAGGGTTAAGTCAACGTTATGTGTCTCAACAAATACATGTGAGCTGAGGTTCAGTTCGAAGGGTATACCAAAGATATGAAGAAATGGGTGGCTATCACCGGCGGCCAGGAAGTGGCAGTGTTCGCGTTACAACAGAACAAGATGACCGATTTCTTGTGTCAACATTTTACGAAACCGGCGACTTACTGCAGTTTAAGCACAACAGCAGCTTTGTGACGTCCGTGGTGTGACTGTTAGTGAGTATACAGTAGGACGAAGGCTGCGGGGAAGAAATTTGGCAACTTTTAGACCTGCAGTACGTCCGAAACTCACTGTAGCTCATCGTAGAGCACGACTACAATTTGCACGCTCTCATCTAAATTGGGGTATGAACGAATGGAGGACCGTTCTCTTCTCTGACGAAAGCAGAATATGTCTATATGGCAATCATGGACGAGGACGTGTGCATCGACGACCCGGAGAATGATATGCACAGTGCTGCTTTGAAGAACGTGTGAGATATGGCGGTGGTTCAGTATGGTCTGGGGTGCAATGTCCCTAGAAGGAAAAACTGACCTTGTCTTCATCGATACACAGGACGCTGGTCGCAATAGAGGAGGTCTAACTGCTCGAAGATATATAGAGGATATTCTGGGAGATTATGTGGTATCGGTTCGGGTTCATCGGTGAAAATTTCCTGTTTATGCAGGATACTGCGAGGCCACATATCGCAGCAATCGTTCAGATGTACCTTGCAGAAGATATCATTCCTGTTACGAACTGGCCAGCGTGCAGCCCTGACTTGAATCACATCGAGCATATATGGGACGAGCTTAAGCGAAGATTTCGAGCCAGGGTTCCTGCTGCTAGGAACATCCCAGAGCTTAAAAATGCCATAAAAGCAGAATGTGACAATATTCCACAAGACCTAACCATCAACTTGGTTAGGTCGATGAATGATCGCAAGAGAGCCTTAATTACAGCACGAGGTGGTAATACGCGTTTATAAAATTAAAAAAAAATGCTTTTCCTTACTTAATTTATGTAATATGTTATATCTTTTTATAAAAAAAATTATGATTTTTTTTGACAACTTTTTGTCTTTTACTTTTTAGTTGACAAATAGAAAAAAATTTCGCTAATTCTAGCATCATTACAAAGCTAAATCAATAATGTTTCGAACCATATATTGTATGTTTCAATCAGATGCTTAGTTCTCGAAAAAAATTAATTTAAAACGAAAAATGTGAGGTGGGCCGATTTCATTGCTCGCAAGTGTATATCAATGTAATTAATTTTTTAACAATGCACTAAGGGGACACAAAACACATCAGAGAAGCACATAAATAAAAATTGGAACGAAAATTTCGTAACTAAAACACAAAGCGAAAAAGTCAAAAAACTAGCAAACGCCTTTTTATTGGTAAATAACTTATTAACAATGTCATGGCAAGGGATTATATTAAATATTTGAATGTGTGAGGCTCCACGCAACGCAAAAACCACAGATTACTCCAGATGACTGACTCAATGCAATGCAATGCAATGCAAATATTTTGGCGGAATGACCTTTAACGACCTTCAAATTATGTAGCAGTTTTCAGATGGCGCAACGATCAAATATTGCGGCAAATTTAAATAGTCTCTCCTCTCTTTATTGGTAGTAAAAAAGCTATTATATTTTGAATATTTTATGATTTATTCTACAAAACTAATGTAAAAAATTGTTTTGTAGAATAAATCAAAAAATATTCCTTCATTATTTACACGTCATACAAACAAACAATTTTATAAAAATCAATTTATTTTGTTACATAATTTAAAATAAACAAAATTATACTCAAAATGTTAACGATTACATTTCTAAGATACGTATAACTTACACATATGATAATTACTTGGGGTTATTATATAATAATGGAAACCAATAGAGCAACCTAGCTTAGTTCTTCAAATTCATACACAAAAATAAGGAATAATGAAGCCTAATATCTAACGATGCGATGCGATGTGTTTTTTGCAAACCCTCCACTTTTGCTTTAGATTGCAATTTTGGACATTTAGAGCTTCTTGCCACAGCTTCGCTCTAGAATTATGTAATTACATTTTCTGAATTTCTTGTATTAATAAAACATCCTTACCTTTCTTCACTTTTTGGAAAACAATGCAGTTTCTCGGCTTAGTTTTCACCAACACCACAAATAATGTAAAAAAGACCCATCTTTCGCTTAAAATTTGTCGCAAATTCAATATACAAGTTTTTCAATAAGCAAGTTTTGACATTTACTGACTTGATTATAATTGCAGCAAATTGCTGTTTTTAAAATATTAATCGGAAAAACAGCAACAAGCGTAGAAACAGTCAAGTTTTTGTAGTGACATCTAGCGGTCGTACAAAGTATTAGCAACGACTACAGCGCCTCTACATTTGCTCATGGTATCTGTGACAAAGATGTCATGCGCCTAGTTTCAATGTGTAGAAAAGAGATAGCTCCGGACAAAATCGCCCTATGAAGTCAGTCATCTGGAGTAATCTGTGGCAAAAACCATTCCTAACATTTGAACATAATAAGGTAAAAGTATCTAAATTTCGCCGTGTGTAGCGCCATCTATTAAAGTGGCACTAATTAAAACTAGGATTCAAGATTGTTCATAAGAGTGCGCACCCCATGGCTTATCTGTGTTAGCGTTACCTAGTGGTGAAGACCGAAGTGAGCGAATTATGGTTAGGACACGGTTAGGACTATGTTTCATGTATTTTCTCTCTCATAAACTTTTACAGTTTAACTTATTTAATTTTGTTATATTTTCGACTAGAATTAGCTACGAAATTAAAATACTTAAAACATCATAAAGAAGAAAACATGATAAACTAGGGAAGAAACCTGTAAAACCTACCGTTCGGATTGTGGTAATTCATGGCGTAAAGTCGTTCCAGTGGTGCCAAATCACCGGATAACACATTCTAAAATTTGCAAGAACTTATGTTTTTCGGGCTGTGGGCGTCGATTTGTGATTTCCAGCAAATCACGCTTTGCTCTGTTTGTCAAATAATGTCAGGACCTCCCCAGGATTTGTAAAAGTTTAGAAAAGGAGGAAGCGCCCCAACCCGGCAACACTGTCCCCATTTGGCGGGCTAGCGTCATTGTTTTGCGGCTGGTTCGTTCCTCAATTTCTTCAAATTCCTTCGTTCGTCGTCGAAATATTCAAGTTTTGTGTTTGTGGTGACTGCTGGGTGTAGCGATGGGCGACAAAGCTGATGCCGGTGAGTTAAATTACCCGGCTACTCAAAGTATTAGTACAAACCGTTTCATAACCTCACAATTCAATTATTATAACCGTTTTTTGTCAATAAGCGAACTCCACATGTATTTTTCTCGTTTCGTACAGAGACTTTCGACGACGCCGTCGAGGAGCGCGTCATCAACGAGGAGTACAAAATCTGGAAAAAGAACACTCCGTTTTTGTATGACTTGGTGATGACCCATGCCCTGGAGTGGCCCTCTTTGACCGCGCAGTGGCTCCCGGACGTGACGCGTCCCGAGGGAAAAGACCATTCGATTCATAGACTAATCCTCGGCACGCACACATCGGACGAACAGAACCACCTTCTAATAGCCAGCGTGCAGCTGCCCAACGAGGACGCCCAGTTTGACGCATCGCACTATGATAACGAAAAGGGGGAGTTCGGGGGCTTCGGATCGGTCTCCGGTAAAATCGAGATTGAGATAAAAATCAACCACGAAGGCGAAGTGAACCGGGCCAGGTATATGCCCCAGAACCCGTGCGTTATTGCCACGAAAACACCGTCGAGCGACGTCCTGGTGTTTGACTACACCAAGCATCCGAGCAAGCCCGACCCCAACGGCGAATGCCACCCGGACCTGCGTTTGCGCGGCCACCAGAAAGAAGGCTACGGCTTGTCGTGGAACCCCAATTTGAACGGCTACTTGTTGTCGGCGAGCGACGACCACACGATTTGCTTGTGGGACATCAACGCCACCCCAAAAGAGAACCGCATCATCGACGCCAAAACAATCTTCACGGGACACACTGCCGTGGTTGAAGATGTGGCGTGGCATCTTCTGCATGAGAGTTTGTTCGGGTCGGTCGCCGACGACCAGAAGCTCATGATTTGGGACACGAGGTGCAACAACACGAGCAAACCTTCGCACACAGTCGACGCACATACGGCTGAAGTTAACTGCTTGAGCTTCAATCCGTATTCGGAGTTCATTCTGGCGACGGGAAGCGCCGATAAGACTGTGGCGTTGTGGGATTTGCGGAATCTCAAGCTGAAATTACATAGTTTTGAGTCGCACAAGGACGAGATTTTCCAGGTGCAGTGGAGTCCGCACAACGAGACGATTTTGGCGTCGTCCGGCACTGATAGAAGGCTGCATGTGTGGGATTTGAGCAAGATCGGAGAGGAGCAGAGCCCCGAGGATGCAGAGGATGGGCCGCCGGAGTTGCTATTCATTCATGGAGGACACACCGCCAAAATTTCCGGTAAGACATTGTTAATGGTCTTTTGCCTTTGCATTCCAAGAGCCACTCTTGTTGTATTTATGTGTACAGTACAACTTTGATAATCTGGACAGATATAGTTTTCGCGCCTCGTCGAATTAGAGAGATAACATTTTTTGATTACATGGGTCAAGGAAAAATCATGAATTCATCTGTATACAAGTAAAATCTATTGAAGTATAAAAACGAATTTAGAAAGAAAAACAAGATAAAAAACACGTGAGAATATGTACATTGAAAGTATGTAGGCTTTCACGGTCGGTGTTATTAATTATAACGATCTTATTCGGGATTTTTGACCGTGTTCCATTTGAAGTTCCAATTAATTCCGTTATAATTAATATGTACATTATAACGTGCGTTCAAAAAAAAAAACGAGGCTGCGTTGGCCATGGAAAAACTTTGTGCATCAATTTAGTGTAGCAAAATTTCGAACTGTCAGTTCGAATCTGTCAGATAGTTTTTAGGTTGGGTTCTTTGTTGACAATGGTTTTTTATACGATTATTATGTTGGGACAAATTTCAATAAATGGACGCGAAGGAGGGTAGCATTATGTTTATGAGAGCGATGTACACATGTCCTGGTATTTATTATAAACAATTTACATAAAATTGGTCCGTTTTATTTTGGTAGAAAATTTTAGACTGACAGTTCTTGTCATTTGTGGTTTCTACACTGGAAAGCCGATAAATTCCATGGCCAACGCAGCCTCGTTTTTTTTTTGAACGCACGTTATTAATTTGTAACTTATGTGTTATTACATACGTCATATTATGTAATGCCTAAATGAAAAATTTAGTTCAGTTTGCGGAAATAGGTGTGTATGTATTTTGGACATTCCATACCAAGTGAGCCACAAAAAATTTAGATTCCTTTCAAATTTGGTAATCAGTAGTACTTATAAATAGCAATTCCCATGCATCATATCAGATATGCAAGCTAATTTTTTAAATCTGTTTATTAGAGGTTTCTCGGTTTCTAAACTAAATGGTGATTTGAAATTTGGCATACTGTCATTGTTCCGCGCGATCTACCATTCTAAAATGATTTGATCAAAATTGAACTTCCGGTTATACCGGAAGTGACCTTGAACTTTCTTATTTTAAATGAAACTGTAATTTTTTAACGACGGTACATTCCTTGCTTAATTTGCTACATTTTTTATCTTAGTTGTGTTTACTATTTATTACGGTTACGGAGATTTCACAATTTTTATGCAAAAATGGCCACTCGCAAGGGTTTGAAAATTCATAACTTTTGAACTGCTCACAATAAAGAAATAAGAAAATCGCTCTATAAGAAAGTCGCAATAAATTAGTAAAATTGAGAAACTTTCAATACAATACTTTCATTACAAATTTATTGTGACTTTTTTCATAAAATTATGTAAATCTACGACCATACGGTGGAAAGAACAATTAATTTGCCATTATCGTGCATTTTTCTTATTTCTTTATCGTGAGCAATTCAAAAATTACGATTTTTGTAACAAACCCTTGCAAATAGCCATTTTTGCATAAAAGTTGTGAAATCTCCGTAACCGTAATAAATACGTAAACATAACTAACATAAAAAATGCATCAAAGTAAGTAAAGAATGTAGCGCCGTTAAAAATTATATAGTTTCATTTAAAATAAGAAAGTTGAAGGGCACTTCCGGTATAACCGGAAGTGTCCGTTTGATCAAAATATTTTGAAATGTAGATCGCGCGGAACTATAATGTGCCAAATTGCAAATCACTTTTTTTTTTGAATCCGAGTAACCTCTAATGGCCCAATTTAAAAAATGAGCCTGTATATGGGGGATTTCTAGATGAGAATACAAGACATGGGTGCGCTTGAATTATGTTTACTCCGAACATACTTACACTAACTCTAATTTAACAACTGCAATCGAAGCACAATGAAATACCCTTTCAGAATGGCACTATGCAACTTCCATTGAAATAAAAAAAAAACAAGCGCTTTCATGTCCTGTATTCTCATCTAGAATTCACCCTCAGCGCACCCTCAGGGAGTTGCTATTTATAGGTACTATTGATATGAACGAAATCAAATTTTTTTGTGGCTCACTTGGTATGGAATGTCCCATTTGAAAATTATTTTAATTTTTATTTACTTTTATTTAGCTTTAATTTTTATTTGCTTTTGATAATTTGGGCACAAAATGTGCAGCCGTTTCCTTAGCCTTCTTAGGAGTACAAAGTCGACATAATTTTCTTCACCCCATTGTTCGCACACTTTAAAAGCTTCAAATCCTGCTTGATGTTCAATTCTCCGAATATTTTCCTCTTCTACGCTTTCAGACTCGTTTTCATCGCCCTCATGATTATTATTGTTTAAAGTTTATTGCATTATTGATTATGTCACAAACTACATTTTTCATTTTCACCGAGTGCCCTTCTTTTATTTGATTACACATATGTAGTTCATTATTTGAAGAGCTGCGACTAAGCAGTGTAAAGCACAGAAATTACTATCGGTTTTGGAAATATTCGACACTTTACTGTTTGTTTTCGTTGCGTTCAGAGGTTAGTGTTTACATTCGTTCCCTGCTATTTATTCGTTGTTTTATTGTTTACTTGTATTTATCAATTAATAAATATTATAGTCGTGTTGAAATATATTCGAGCAATAATAAACGAAATAATAAATATATTCTGGTATTAATACAACAATTTTTACAAGAGCAAATATTTTTAGAATGCATAATAAACACGAGTATTTTCCTGAATTGGCTCCGCCACAACTTTTCAAATGATGAAACACCTTGTTAAATTGTTACAGTGTGGATCAAAAGGTTGGAACTAATTCGATAACTTTTTTATAGGGAGTGACGGAAAAAATCGCTTGGTCACGTGAATTTTTAATTTTAAATGCGCTAATTCTGACATAAAAATTTGCTTTGTTATGTCATCTCTTTCAAGGCCATGGCGTCATTTGTATTTTTTTTAAATAGCAAGCCTAATTTTTTTATTGCGTCATTTTAAAGAGCATGGTTTTTTTGCATATAAAACAATAAAATTCGTAATAGGTGACATAACAACATTTTTGAGAAAAAATGAAAGTTTAAAAATTAGAAATTTTGGTATCACCCCACAAATTTTAAAATGTCAAAAAAATTGAACATCGTCTTAGTCATTGTCAACTTGAAGAAGGTATGCAGTTTGAACATTTAATTTGATTATTTTGTAAATTTTTCATGTCATGTTTTCATTGTTAAAATGATTAAATTACTAAATAACAAACAAAAAAAATAATTTTTTTCTCAAAAATATTGATATATATCAGATTACAAATTTTTTGTTTTATATGCAAAAAAACATGCTCTTTAAAATGACGCAATCAAAAATTATAGTTGCCATTTAAAAAAATTGAAATGACGTCATGGTCTTGGAAGAGATGACATAACAAAGCAAAATTTTATGTCAGAATTAGCGCATTTAAAATTAAAAATTAACGTGTCCGAGCGATTTTTTCTATCGCACCATATAAAAAAGTTGATTTAGTTCCAACCTTTTCATCCGTACTGTATGTATTTTTGTACCTAATTTAAAAATTGAGTTTTTAGATAACAAAGTTAGTTGTTAATTTTTTTGACTAATGCTGTTTGTGAAAAACCCATGAATTTAGTACAACTATTATTAGTTCCAACCTTTTCATCCACACTGTATAATAAAAAGAGAGTGCTTTTTATTTAGTTCAGTTTTGTTGTCAAGGGAAGCTAGGAGTTTTCATTTCAGTTCAACTAACGCAATAGTCTTCGTCCTTAGACACTGATAGCCAAAATTGAAGCAAATTTCTTCATATATTTTTTCTGTGATTGATTTCCAGGCTCATTCTAAGCAAAGAACGGCATCTTTAATTTGAAACTATCCTAAAGTTGCATAATATTGTCATCTTCATGTGATTATGTGGTTTAACAAATCTTTTCGATAATGTTTTGGATTGAGCTGATCCATAGGTTGTTATAGCAATGTGCAATTAGGGGGCAAGCTTAAAAATTGATAGTTGGCGTATACTACTTCTTTATGGTTTGCAATTTATCAACTTTCGATTTTAGTTTTCACATGCATTGTGGTTTCATAAATCCTCATTAAATTTTTAGATTGTGGTATCTCAAAACGTGCAATTTGTGGAATGGTTGTCATTTTTTCAATCGTTTCCATTATTTTGCATTTTACATTTTAAAGTAACGGTTTTATTTATGCCTGCGCTTTACTGGAAGCATTATTAATTATTATTGAAAAAAATTTAGAAAACAAGCCGCTACTGATTCAATTTAAACTCAAGACACATATAATCAGGCGATAAGCGATTGTGGTAGACTTAGGACTACGTTATCGTTTTGTCTTCATTCAGCACGCGTTTTTATTAGTCAGTTGATGATAAAGTTGCATTTTTAACCTTGGAAAGTTTTGTCCGGATTATCGAAGTTATATTCACTTCCTTTTTTCATTTTATTACAAGCGTGTGAGCAACCTACATTACATTGGGGCGTTTTTGTGTTCAGATTTCAGCTGGAATCCGAATGAACCATGGGTCATTTGTTCCGTTTCCGAGGATAACATAATGCAGGTGTGGCAGATGGCCGAGAACATCTACAACGACGAGGAACCGGAACCCAGCGTCGAAATGGAAACATCGGCCAATTAGAGTTTCACGTTTATCAGTTAATATTTAACATTGTCTACGTTTCGTATTTTATTTCGTAAGTTCTGTCGTTCTCGTTCCATTATCGTTTAGCCTAGAATAGCGTTATTTCCTAGTGTTTCGTGTTATCTAATGATTAGTACTAATGTACATTTAATTAAGATTTTTTCAAATAAAAAATACATAAGCGACAGTTATTTTTAACAAGGGCCCGTGAAATGGCTTTTTAACCCTTGCCAACACTTGTAGTAGTCCAAGTCGAGTTTTTGGCAGGTTTTTGCGCCCCATTTCGTGACGGCTAGTCCTAGACAGCTTTCGAACATGAAGGCTTGGGTCCCGTCGGCGACTCGAGCGGGTTTGAGTTCTTCCTTTGATGCGGCTTCAAAGCAGTTGAAGTCGGGGCCGTGGGGCGTCATTATCGAATGTAGGGTGGCCCCGCCTGGCATGAAGCTCCCTCGCTTCGCTTCGTACTCTCCCAAAATCAGGCCCATAAATTCGGACATGCAGTTTCGGTGGTAGTATGGGGGACGGAACGTGTGCTCTTGCACGGACCAGCGTGGCGGGAATATTACGAAATCGGCAATTGCGGTGCCCTTTTTTTCCGACTGGCAGGTTAAAACCGTAAAAATCGAAGGATCCTATGATGGCGACTGTTTCAGTTTTTGATGGTACATTTTAGATACTTACGCAGTGGTCGAATGATACGGAATTGATAACCATGAACTTGCTCAGGTTGTATTTGTAAGGGACGTAGTTACCGTGCCATGCCACCACGTCGAATGGACTGTGATTCTGGCGACTAACGAAGAGTTTTCCTTGATATTTCCCCACGATTTGGTAGTTTGGGCGCTCGACGTGCTCGTACCACGCGACAGGTGTGAGAAAATCACGCGGGTTGGCCAAACCGTTCGCTCCAATGGGGCCCAAATCGGGGAGAATGAAGTGCTGTCCGAACACTTCCAAAACGTATCCACGCGACGGTTGGGTGACGTGGACAGAAAAACGCATTCCTTGTTGAATGACGCAGATTTCGTTGGGCGCGACTGTGAGCTTTCCGAACTCGGTTGTGACATGTAAAGTGCCGGTTTGAGGCACTAATTAAGGGCACAATAAAATAGTGTTTCGTCCCGATTAATTTTCACAACTGACCTATTAAAAAATCGCCGTCGGAGTTGTAGAAACAGCGGTTTTCCATCGATTTGTTCGCGCTGTAGATGTGAATTGCAAGACCTAGTTTAGTGGTGGGGTCGCCAGCCCCTGCCACGGTATTTAGTCCTTCAACGAAGTCCACGCTTTGAGTGTCTGATGGGAAATCGAACGGATTCCATCGCATCTATCGAAAATTGAGTACAATAGTCTAAGAGCCCGTGGGCCTTTTTCAGAGCTGATTAGTTCAAGGTCTATTTTTTGTGAGAACGTTGAGGGAGGCATGTGTAAGTGTCATCCGTAAGGACTACCCCAGATAGCGGTATCCAAGGGTGGCAGAACACCCCAAACATGAAAAACGCGTACTTGGGATGTTCAAGTCGTTCTGCCAAGGGGTTTATAACAGTATTTTGTTCTGCTAATTAAAATGCACACCTAGTATAGTTACTACAATATTATATTAAAAGTTGAAGCTTGAACAAATAATAAAAATTTCGTCATTCCCACGACATGTTATTACCGACCAATCGATCTGCCAAAGTTACAATGCATTTCTAGACTGATAAATATACAGGGTGACCCAGAGCTGCGTAAACGCTCCATAACTTTTTTGCTATTCGAGGTATCGACTTGAAATTATTGTTGGATGATAGGTACGCTTCTGCTGCACATTTTAAAAATATTTTTTTTGTATACAGGTGTCCAAATATTACTAAAAGACCAAAGTTATGTTTTTTTAAATGGAACCACCCCATTTTGATTTTATTTTTGAATTGTATACTAAGTTCTGCGTTAAATTTACTTGGGTCATTTTCACCTATCTATCATACTTTTTGATGTACGTCACTTTATGTTCCAAAATTCCTTGATGTAATGTTGTGTTAAAAAATTCATATCTTCTAAACTATTAAAGAAAACATACCCATTTTTTTTCTGTGAAGTCTCTAGACTTTGTTCAATCTTTGAGCTGTTGCCGAGTGGCGAAGGAATATTTCAACGCTTACTACGATTTTTTGAAAGTGATGAACAACAAATGGGGAAAACTCTATTTTTTTCAAATGGAACACCTGTATATTTTTACAACATTCTTTAGCGTTTTTGATAAGCTTTTCTGTGATATAGGGTTTCTAGGGTTTAATTATGATATTAGAAAAGTTATTGAGAAAATATCATTTTTTAGATAAAACCACTGTTTTTACTAGGCTTGTGCCAAAATTAAATGTTACATTTGACATTTCTGTTTCATCGAAACTAAAGACTAAAGTCGAAATGAATTTTACACGCCAAGTACAGAACTTTATGGTGCTGATTTTCTAAATCTAATACATTTTTCGAACAAAATGCTTGAAATTTTGTATGGTGTTTGGAATTATTTGAACAATATTTTATTTTTGGATAAAGCTAAATTTTAAAGTAATGGGTCTGTTAATAGGCACGATATGCACTATTATGCGATTAAAAACTAATTGGCTGCGAACCATCGACCACCAAAACAGGTGGTCATTGAATGCGTGGTGTGGAATTATTGGAGGACGCGTTATCGGTCCGTTCTTTTTTGACAAGGTCCAAAATGGCGAGAGATACTTGGAATTTCTTCAAACCGATTTCCCGTTACTACTAGAAAACTTAGACTTAACTACAAGAGCGATCATGTGGTTACAACATGACGGTACTACAGTTCATTTTTATGGTATCATTCAGCAGTTTTTGAATCAAAATTACACCAACCGTTGGATAGGAAGAGGAGGAAGTATTACTTGGCCAGGTCGCTCCCCAAACCTGACACCCATTGATTTTTTTTCTCTTGGGCAATGTTGAAGAAAAAGTTTATAGGGTTCAATCAACTACAGCTGAGGATATGAAGCAGCGAATAACCGATCCATTTCACTCTATTGACCAAGTTCGTCTTTTGTTCGTAGAATGAATGTTTGTGTAGAACAGAATAGCCGTATATTTGAACATTTGTTATGATGCGAATAACCAATTTAATACTACGATAATTTATTTTTCTAATTATTGTTGAGCTTGTTATGATTGTTGATTCTGTTATTATTTTATTAAACATTGGCCGTTCGCCTATGGGTTATGTTGGATTGTATTATTTGTACTAACTGTTGGAAGATGTAATACTTGACAATCTCAAACTTGACATTTAATTCTTGCACAAGACTACTAGAAAGTGGTTTCAACTAAAAAATGCTATTTTCTCGATAACTTCTCTAATATTATAATTGAACCCTAGAAACCTTATATCACAGAAAAGCTTATCAAAAACGCTAAAGAATGGTGTAAAAATATACAGGCTGTTCCATTTGAAAAAATCGAGGTTTCCCCATTTGTAGTTCATCATTTTCAAAAAATCGTAGCAAGCGTTGGAATATTATTTCGCCACTCGGCAATAGCTCAATAGATTGACCGAAGCCTAGGGACTTCACACAAAAAAAATGGCTATGTTTTCTTTAACAGTTTAGAAGTTATGAATTTTTGAACGGAACCTTACATAAAGAAATTTTGGAAAATAAAGTGACGTACATCAAAAAATATGACAGATAGGTGAAAATGACTCCAGTAAAATTAACGCAAAATTTAGTGTAGAAATCAAAATGTGGTGGTTCCATTTAAAAAAACATAACTTTGGTCTTTTAATAATATTTGGACATCCTGTATACAAACGAAACTATTTTTAAAATGTGCAACAGAAGCGCACCTATCATCCAACAATAATTTCAAGTTGATACCTCGAATAGCAAAAAAGTTATGGAGCGTTTACGGAGCTCTGGGTCACCCTGTATAATTAGCACGCAAATTTTCAGCCTTGAACTAATAATAATTGTTTACACTATTTTTTACATATTGGGGGAGTTCTGCCACCCTTGGATACCGCTATCTGGGGTAGTCCTTACGGATGACACTTATACATGCCCCCCTCAACGTTCTCACAAAAAATAGACCTTGAACTAATCAGCTCTGAAAAAGGCCCACAGGCTCTTAGTATACAACCAATGGTGAGGTGAACACTTGAAAGGTACCTGGTTAGGATCAGGCTGGGTTTCGGTCCAGTCGTGCGTTATATTTCCTCCAGGAAACGGCACGAACGGGTCGTGTCCCACGGACGGTCTAATTCTATACAACCAACTTCTCCTGTTCTCTGATCTGGGAGCGGTAAACGCGCTGCCCGAAAGCTGTTCCGCGTAGAGGCCGTAAGGACACTTCTGAGGCGAGTTCTGGGCCTTGGGAAGGGAATTCGGGCAACGAGGATCCTCAGATGCGAACTCTGACCCGAACCCGCTTAAATACTGACCAATTGTGTTAGTAAGCACGGGTTCTTGTCTCGCGAGAAAGAATGTATTCGTATGTTAGAAATTACAGACAAACAAGACGCTTACCTTCAGCTCCGCCATCTCTTGCAGTCTCAAAACTTGGACTGACCGTTCTCGCATTGATATCCGCAACAAATATCAGTATGCAAATGAAGCTGTTTGCTTCAAAACATAAATGATTGAGCAGTTTTGAGGAATTTTTGTAGAAACATTGTAAACAAACAGCAAGGTGATCAGAATGAAAGAGATTGTTAGAAATAATTTTTACTTCACAGAAAACCAAATGTACAGTCTTAAACACAATGTTAACTGAAACGAGATTATAGCCGAACGCAGCATTTGAACATCACTATACTTAAGACTTTCAGGTAATTTCAGCGATTGATGAGGAGGATGCACGTACAGTCTCATCTCCACGCTTTGTATGTAAACATAACACATCAACAACGAATGGATGATTTGTACACATTCTGCACGTTTTTACACAGAGAAAATGAAAACTGCACTTGTTTAAATTAAAAACATTGAGTATATAACTAGGACATGCATACCTACCTTTTATTTGAATTAAATGTATGTATAATAATAAGTTTGGTCGCGATCAGGACAGACCTAACCTACCAACCTTTCAAATTTCGTTCTCAACAAAAACAGTTCAGAAAAAAGCCCGTTTCGCCCCCCTTTCGTGTTAATTATTAGTTGTGGAACCGGGCGGGGAAATGCGCCTCTTTGCTTCTTATATACTCAGACTGCGCCATTTGTACGCTACATTTTTTTTTGTTAACAAATACGATATATCTAAGCAAGTTTATGATATTGCGATTGACAAATATAAGAGTTACAAGAAATAATCGGGTGTCCTGCGCGTCACGTGCGGTTCACCGCGACGAGGTGCGGGGTCGAATTGTAAGCTGCAACGAACCAAATTTTAAGTAAGCACACAATCTCCTTGAATACCTCATTCAACTTACAATGAATATTTTAGGGCGTCGTCTAGTTCCATGATGGCAGCTTGGTTACCGCAACGGTAGCAATAATTCGGGGCGCTGAAGATGGTGACGACGTTGCGGTCGTGACACCAATTGTATCCTTCCATCACCAGCTGGTGGGCCCTCGACACGAGAGTCAGACCGTTCGAATGATTGAAAGTTTCGGAAATGTCCTGTCCGAAGGTGTAGCCGGCGCCTCGCGGGGAAATACCCCATCCGCCGCGGTCGTCCGGATCCGACCACAGAAGATCGCACATCGGTCCTTCGTGCGGTACCTACAACAGACATTCAGCTGAATCCCTTTTCCAAAAAAATACCGATTATTAAGATGATTAATCTATACTAATACTAATATTATAAATGTGAATGTTTGGATGTTTGTTGCTCAATCACGCCAGAACGGCTGAACGGATCTGGATGAAATTTGGCACAGAGATAGATTATAATCTGGAATAGCACATAGGCTACTAATTATCCTGGAAAAATGTTCCCGTGGGATAGATTTTATCGTTTTTTATAGAGTACTTTTCAAGCCATTACTACATGGCGGTGATGGTCGCAAGCTGTCATCAGAGCTGTCATAAATTATTCTTACGTCAGTTATAATTTGTGTGAATTGTTATTATTTGGAGGTTTTTGAAATGCCCGGAAAATGCAACTCTAATCTTTAGCAGAGGAGTAATAAAGCTCGGGCTATGAAAGTAGCTAGAAGTCGAGAGACGACTCCTCAAGTAGAGGTTAAAAAGAATTGAGCAAGCGGAGTGACAGACTGCTTCTAGATCAACTGAAACGCCGGAGCAGTCAGAAATGAGGCGAATACAACACGCTGAATATACAGAACGGTAATGGAATAAATCTATACGAAAGTTTGGATGTGTGTTACTCAATCACGCCAGAACGGATCTGCATTAAATTTGGCACAGAGATAGATTATAGTCTGGAGTAGCACATAAGCTACTATTTATCCCGGAAACATGTTCCCGTGGGATAGATGTTTTTGTTATTCATAGAGCAAGGGATCGTATCGGTAGCATTTCAAGCCATCACTAGATGGCGGTGATGGTCGCAAGCTGTCATCTATACTTTATTTATTATGATCAGGCCGTAATTTCACAAATATACACATCAAAATTTCCACGCGAACGAAGTCGCGGGCAAAGGCTAGTCTAAAATATGTCACATTTCCAAATTTCCCAATTTATTCCACCAAGAATTTTCCGCACACAGTCAAGTTTTACAACCGCCATTAACTATGGATACAAACAAACAAACTCATGAAACTCAAATTAATTTTTTATGTCCCGTCTCATTCGATCTGCATAAAGCCGCGAAACCTTGCAAAGAATTTTGATCGAACGAACGATTGCGTAGGCGAGTCCACGTTGATTTTCCGGTCCAGATTCGAGACGATTAATTGTGTCAAGGTGATTACCTCAGACAAGGTCGTGATCCCAACGAAATCGCTCCGAATTCCACATACTAATTCAATTCCAAGACCGCAAAGGCCGATTTCGGGTCGGTTAATAAAGATACCGGAGTACATCCATCGATTCCCTCAATGCACCGTAATTTAGATAACGGAATAGGACACGAGTCGTGTTTTATGGCAACAAGTGGATCGGTAATTATTATGTTCGACCTGGCCAAAGTCCAAAATGCACTAATTAACATTGAATACAACCGTCGAAAAACGAGGGGTTCACTTGCACTCTCTAACTTGCGTACAATTAAAAATGGAAACTAGCTTTTGTTTTATTTTTTACAGTGTAGACTTTTGAAACTGTCGCAACATCACGTTTGACATGATTTGTCATGACAAACGACGTCTAAACTGAGCCCAGAGATGGATTTTGTTGAAGATAATAAGTCAAGGTCGAAATTTTGTTACACTCTTTTAATCGTCAAAGTTACTCCATGGTCTATTTTTATTTTTGTATGCACGTTCGCTGTCGGTTATAGAATAAAAACACAAAGTGTTTGATGGTCCGAAACAAGAAACTGTTGTATTTAGAAACGGGAAAACCGCGTGTTATGTAAAAGAATGGGATTTTGGTAACAGTAAAAACACAAAACAAAAATAAGTATATTGATGGCGTCCAACATAGGCGTCAAATCAATACCGCGTAAGTTCAATTTGACAATTTTGAGAAAAATGAAAAAAACTGTTTAGTTTTGTTTAGGAATGGTACTTATCACTTTCATATTTCGTTATAAACAATTTAATAATGTGACAAATTAATTTTATGATATTTGTAAAAATAGTAAATTTAAGTTATAAGGGATATATACAGGTGTTTTTTTAAGGCGGCCATTAGAAAATTTTTAACTTCCTATAGTGCTATAAATTTGAAATTTGGAATACAGTCAAAATTGACCATTCCGAAACGAAATAAATTATTTTCAATATAGCGGCAGTTTCGCTTGTACCGGAAGTGGACGCCATCTTTGTTATTCTAAATGGAACACTGTAGTTTTTATTTAATTTTCGAATGCCCTCTTTCTTTTTGAATATCTTACACCTATATTGTACTTATCTATCTGTCAAAGTTTTGGAGATATGCGCACTTTTTTACAAAATTTTGCAATTTCAGTGGTCTATTCAAAAAATGATTTTGCAGTAACCATTGGGAAAATGTACAAATTCTTTTTTCCAGTTGATAGCGGAAAGATTGCAAAATTATGGGCTGGCTTCAAAAGTAACTGTATCACATTCTGAGAACTTACAATAATTTAATGAAAATGTCCAAAACAAAACGTCAATATTTCATTTTTTTTTAAATGGCACCACCAAATTTTATATCGCCAATCGATAGAAAATGAAATTTAAGACAATATTGTATTAGCATGTCCTATACCTATCTCAATTACTTTAGGAGTTGTTATGATTTATTTAGAAAATGAGTCTAATTCTGTAATCATGAGGGTGTTTAGTAGGCTGTGAACAATGTATATGACTGTCAACGTCGCCGTTTAAGTTGTAATAAATGGATTTAATGTAATAAATAGATTTAAGAGTAAGCATTTTCTTTTAATATTATTGAGTTTCGAATTTTTGGTATTGTCGTTTTATATTTTATTGTTTTTTTATTTAGTTCTGTTGTAAATTTATGCCCAAAACAGCACAAAAATCACCAATTTGCACAACTTCTCTAAGTCCGGAAAAACAGAAAGACAGATTTAATTCCAAATGTTTAGCGGCAGCTCGTCGTTATGCACGGGGAAACGCGGCAAAATATCCCAAAACCTTGATTTGATTTTCTTTACTTCTAGGAACAACTTTAACTCTTTCTCTGGTGATATGTATTATTCCTGAATGGATAAACTGATTCTGAAGACGGGAAAATTTTTGTTTATTCGTTGGGGCTAGGGGCGAATACTAACATGTTCTTTGAACGATTTTATCACAACTTCCGTGAATAATAAACAAATCTAAAAACAAAACATTTGGGTAATTATCCATTGCACTCAATTATTAAAACAGATTTACAAGACAACTGCAATTTTTGCAGTGATATCAATTGTTTTACGTTCACAGCCTACTAAACACCCTCATGAATTATACTCATTTTCTAAATAAATCATAATAACTCCTAAAGTAATTGAGATAGGTATAGGACATGCTAATACAATATCCTCCTAAATTTCATTTTCTATCGACTGGAGATATACCATTTGGTAGGTGCCATTAAAAAAAAAATGAAATATTGACGTTTTGTTTTGTGAGTTTTTATTAAATCATTGTAAGTACTTAGAATGTGAAATAGTTATTGTTGAGGCCACCCGACAATTCTGCAATCTTTCGGCTATCGACTGCAAAAAACAGTTTGTACCTTTTCCAAATGGTTCCTGCGAAAAAATTTTTTGAATAGACCACCGAAAATGCAAGATTTTGTAGAAAAGTGGGCATATCTCCAAAACTTTTACAGATAGATAGGTACAACATAGGTGTAGGGTACTCAAAATGAAAGGGGGCATTCGAAAATTAAATAAAAACTAGGGTGTTCCATTTAAAATAACAAAGATGGCGTCCACTTCCGATATAAGCGGAAGTGTCGCCATATTGAAAATAATTTACTTCGATTCGAAATGGTCAATTTCGGCTGTGTTCCAAATTTCAAGTTTATAGCACTGTAGGAAGTTAAAAAGTTTCTAACGGCCGCCTTAAAAAAAAACACCCTGTATACCAAATATTGAACGGAAAAAAGTGGAGGGTAAACTTCGGACTTATGAGGTATTGATGTGAGGCCATCGTTATAATACTGACATTTTAAAAAATTTACAACGTCAAATAGAAATTCATTCTGCAACTGGAATTTTATTACTTTTTGCAACTCATCTTAAGAAATTGTTACTTGGCCAACTTCGGCAAAAATTATCGCGAGGTAAAACCATCATTATTTTGAATTTTAATTTATGTTCCATTTATTTACATGAATCATTCCAGAAATGAATAATACTTCCATGGACTATGAAAAGCGATACTTTGTTTGTGTGTCCCCACACAATCGCACCATTCATTCGTTTATTTTTATGAATTGAATCTGCTGATATGACACAGGAAAATGATAAGCGACAAAGTAATATTTATGATTTCCTTAAACAAAAGTGACAATTTTATTGTTTCAAAGTTTATTTACTATTATTTCAGTTTCAGAAAAATAACAATGGCGTTTATTTTCTCTAATTGCCGTGTTTACGCAACTTCATGGACTCCACAAGACGGAAAGCAGGTTTCCTTTTTGTATTTAGAAGAACAAACAACTTCCAAAAGCGGTGGCGGCACAATTAACGAATCTAGATTGATCACAGCTTAGAGACCCGTTCGTTACTCGATTACTGGAGTCATTGCATCCGACACGGTTGCCCCAATATAAAATTTTACTTCCTCCACAAAATTCTTCAAACTGATGGAGGTCGGTGCCCTTTCCGCTCCACTTTTCCCTCACACAGTTTTTAGAAGAGGGCCGTCGTTGCAGCCTCATCGCACAATGTGACTTGTCACCGAATAGAAAATCGACATTCCATAAATAGACTGTTTAACGTCCTATCTTTGGTCATTCTCAATCATGCGAATAACAGGCACTGTATTCGCGACAGTAATGAAATCGATAGTTTGCGTCGACGACATATTTGTTTACAGCACACGTGTTTGGAGCAAAAACACAAAGCGATATCAGGGAAAGATACAACAAACAAGTCTGCAACAATTCGCCTTTGATCCCCAGTGGTTCACAAACTGTGAAACGCGGCTTATTCACATGGGGTCTACAATATTTCAAACAACTACAATATTTGCATATTACGCAATATGTGCTTGTTAGAATTTGACTGCCAAATTCAGACAAAGTTTGAGAACCACTCATTTGAGTACAAATTGGGTCATGTAACCTGTAAAATGTTTTTCTGTTTAGGTTTATTGCAGCTCCGCTTCTGAGCAGATTTCTATCTTAAGTTAAATGCGCGCATGTTTTCTTTTAATTGACACTCACCTCTTGTAAACGATCTAGGGCCCTAATGTGATCCAGAGTGTCGATGCTCGGACTCAATCCTCCGTGCAGGCAGAAGATCTGACTGTCTACGAGCGCCGTCAGCGGTAGATAATCGAACAGATCGGTGAAGAACTTCCAGACATTCGCATTTCCGTACTTTCTTAGACACTCGTCGTAGAAGCCGTAAACCTGGGTGATTTGTCTCGACTCGTGGTTGCCTCGCAGGATCGTTATTCTCTCTTTGTATCGCACCTTGAGGGCGACGAGCAGCGTCACCGTTTCCACTGAATAATAACCGCGATCGACGTAGTCGCCCATGAATAGGTAATTCGTGTCCGGACTCCTGCCTCCTATCCTGAACAGCTCCATCAAATCGTGGAACTGGCCGTGGACATCTCCGCACACCGTCACCGGACATTTCACCTCTTGTACGTTCGACTCCTTCGACAGGATTTCCTTCGCCTGCAAAAAGAATTTCACACATCTTATTCGGTCGTAAAGTCATGTCGCTGGCGAAGACAAAATGGCTAGGTATTCAAAAGAAATGTCTGTCATTGCAGTAATGAGCCAATATGGTATGCAAGAAGATAATATCTGTTGATTAGACGCATGATTATCTCGGTTAAATTACACAAGAGCAGCTAGTTATGGTGATAACCGGCAAGATTTCAGTTCTCTTATCGATTAACGTATTAAATGACACTGTTCTGTAACTAATGGCCAATGGTGCAAGTATACAACTTGCATAATCCGGACAGATAGAACGAGAGTTCAAAAAAACGGACGCTCAGATTATTTTTTCCAATGAAGACGACTGAAACTGTCAAATGACATTCGACAAGAGCTGTCATTCAAAAATTTGCTTAAATGACGTCTAAACCGACACCAGGAGATGGAATTTGTCGAAGAAGGCACAGAAGGAACCTTATGCATTGTGTCAGAGACGATTATCAACAAAGACATTTTTGAAATGTCTCCAATTCAAGGTCGAAATTTTGCCACTCTTTCGAATGTCAATTTTATTTTTATTTTTTTGAACGCTTGTTTTTGTGGGCCCGATTCGCGACCGCTGAATTCATGTGGAAAAACATTTCTGCTTCTGAATGGTTAATTGTGCCTGCTGAGATTATTAACTTCCTCTTCAGGGTCATGGAATCTTGGTGATTGGGTTTACTGTTAACGATTTCCAAGTAACGTCTAGATCTATCACATGTCGATTTTTGAAGCACTAAATTGTTCCAAAAGCGACACCTTGTAATATTAAGCAAGTCAAAAGTTTTTCATGTAACACATTTGTATGTTCTAAACTCAATTTTGATCCATCGGCTGAATAACGACAGTACAGTTTGGTAGTAGACATAAAACTTTTAAATTTGGATCATCAGAAATGACTTCTATCATTGGATGAAAAGGAGCGTTGTCCATAAGTAAGAAGCCTTCCGTGGCTGTTGAATTTAATTTCTAAACCTTTTCACTTCAGGTACAAAACACGTGTTGAATCAATTATGAAAAATGGTTTTGGTCACCCATTCTTTTTTGACGGCTTTGTACATAAAAGCAATTCATAGTTCTCGAAGACTTTTTTCGAAAGCTTTACCATTAATCAAAAAAGATAACTTGTGCGCCCCCATTGGTATTACAGCATGACAAAAGCGACTTGGATTTTGGGCTCTTTTCTTCGCGTAGCCAATTTTTCCTTAGATACACCACAATATGCACATAATACACCACCAATCTCGACTCGCTTTCTGGAGAGTGTCAGCGTTATACACTTGCTCCGGTTTCGTCAATAATATAGAAAAATTTCTCATGGAATTGTTTTACTACTTCAGCCTTGCGCAAATGTTTTCTACCCATTTTCAAAAATTTATTATCATCTTCAATTTATCCAGCCAAACTAAGATAGCCAAGAAATCATAATTACCAGGGATCTGCTCATAAAACATTTCGCCTTGTTGCGTAAAATGTCACTTGTATTGTCGTGAATATGATTTGTTTACTGGTCTAGTGTTTAAAGTCCGAATTAGATAACTAAATTTACTCCAGAGGCGTTTGAATTACTGGAGTGGCCGGATTAAAAAGTGTCCGGATTATAAAAGTTGCACTGTACTTAAATCCTTCACAGTTATTCGTGTTACAGGCCCAGTTATTGATGTTTCTAATAATTACGAACAGTCGTAGATGAAGCGTTTGAACGAATTTCGTCGAGTTAGCGTCCCGTAGCCCTCACTACATCCTCCCCAATGAATAATTTAACCAATAGTGTAGTTTTTTTAACCGATTCCGTGCTACGATCCCCATTTGGGAATTGGAACTTTTTGTGTGTTCTAATTTGCGATACGCGATTGTTTTTTCATTGGTACAACCCCCATTGGACACATCTTAGAAAATGTAAAATGTTTTAAATACAGTCTCCCCCCACATAAATATGTTTATTGTATTATTATAACAATATGCAATGTTTTAAATTTAAATAAATGTTTTTATCAAAAATTTCAAAAATAAAAATTTAGCAGTTATTGGGCTAATAAATATGTTTGCATCAATCAATATCGTATTTTATTCTTTAAAAAAATAACACTTTGAAGCAGAGATGTGCCCGTAATACAATTCCGGTTTTTTATATTCAATAATAGTTATTTCTGCGAGCAATGGCTATTTTTTTCATTGCGCTTTTGATTTCAAAAAGGTTGACCAACCTTGCATTAAATTTTATGTGGTATTGAAGTGTTCGGCGCAAAAAATTGCAGAAATTAGTGTTCTCTGGGGTCAAGAAGATTGAGAACTACGGACATCCACAAATTATAACATCTGTTGAAAACAGCACAAAATGTATCGTTTCCGAAACGGTTGTTAACTGAGACTTTTCCAACCCAAGATCAAACATATTCTACACTAATAAAGATCCACACAGCAGTGTTAAATACTGTACTTACACAATCAGATCGGGATAAAAAAAGAAAATAATTGAAAAAAACAACAAATCCAAGAAGAGGAAACTCAGAATAATAGCGTTAAAAATAAAACGAAACTGCGTAGGTCATCACAGTGTAGAAAATTTTCGTCACTGGCTTGGAGATTTTGATGTTAAATTATCGACAATTCGGATATGTAACGGTCTCGTGTTTTCTTTAACAAATTGCATCTCTATCCGTCGTTTATATTCGCAATTCCCATCAAACGATTTAAATGTCAAAGGCCTACACTGTAAATAATATGACAAAAACTAGATTCACTTTTTTCTGGTTCGCTCTGCATCAAACTGTAAACGTCTAAACCGGCTTGTAGATGGAATTTGTTAAATAAGACATAATTTGAAAAGACAACGAAACATTAAATGAATAATATTCGAAGCGTTGGTTGGTTGACTAACAATTTGGGGTAAAGTTCACAATAGACCTTCAAACACACCCCTAAACTGAGACTGCACCAAATCAGACTCTGACGTCATGATTACACAGCTGTAACATCAAAGCTCAAAATAAAACCGCCGGTTCTTTATATTAAAATGCACAACGAAAGTGGAAAATATTTATCATTGGGGAATTGTAGAACGGAAACGACTTCAGAGACGCATCGTTTATGCAACTCGTAATAGTTACAGCGTCCCGCTTGGGGTAGGTAAAAAATGTCAGGAATGAGCAGGGAGCTCTGGCCGGGGACAGCCCCTTTGGGGTCACGTTTCAAACTCATGCAATGAATCACCGCAGGTAAGATGACGATTGTTTGGAGATCGGCGCGATAACAACGAGAATCGCCGCAAAATACGAATTGGGTCCGTTTCTTAAAGATAAGGCGTTAAACTAGTAAATAGGCGCGACTTGTGTGTACTAATCACTGGCGCTAATCACCGAGCACCTTAATTACATTAGCGCGAGATAACGGAAGCAAACACATCGTTTCGGAAAATCGCACCGTATAGTAAAAACTAACAGCAATTACCTTATCACACAACGTCTTCACTTGGTTCTCTGATAGTTGCTTACAGTCATTTAACTGTTCTATCCACTGATCCAGTTCTTTACACGACGCTTTATCATCCATTGCTAGCGGTATCTGGTCATACACACGAAAATAAGTTAGATTATAAATAATTACACTAAACTGTGCGAAATTCGGTGCGTTCTACTACATAAATTAGTCGTTACTTGAACTTTTTAGAAATCTTCCGACGAACACACCAAAATGGCGATGGAGTGGTGTATTTCTGAAGACTGACGATCCCTCTGGTGGCGGCTTTGTGTACAAGCGGGGCGGGCTTTTTGAATCGGGACGCCGGTGGCGTGCCGACCAACCTTACCTTTGGGGGATTTTCGAAAATTAAGCTGGGGGCTGTCCTCGACGAGCGGAGCATGACGGGGACCTCGAGTTGGGGCATCTTCGGCGCGTTTCGGGGTTCTAATGCGGGAGTGAGTGACGGTTTGTTGACATCTCGCCCGACGTTCTTTTGTTTTTGTTGTGCGACCCCTGCCCGCCCGATTTCATTCGAATTAACGGAAATTAAATCTGGGGCAACAAATAAGCTGCGAACGGGATTTCCGAGCGATTGTAATTGCCCCCGTGCGAATCCTTGGAGTATGTCGATAAATTTGACGATAAATATAATTTGGTTTGGGGGATTTGTGCGGAAATGTTGGCGGCCGTTGCACGCGAGAACGATTGTCAGCACTGGTGGCGCGTCCATCTTTCTTTTCTTTTCGTGCCGTACTTCGACGTGGACGGTTGTTCCGATTTAGTTGAAAATGTCTGAAACTCTTCAATTGAAAGGCACCCTGCTGGGGCACAACGGCTGGATTACGCAAATCGCGACCAACCCCAAGTACCCCGACATGATTTTGTCGTCTTCACGAGGTAACTTTCACCTAACCTAAATTGGCAAATCTCGTGTTATTTCCGTGAATTCACGCCATCCGCGCCGCTAATCACTTAAACGTGGCGCAATTCTTCGCTGCCCATCGCCCCCTGACTGTATTTTTATGTTTCTGTTGTTTAGACAAAACTCTGATCGTGTGGAAGCTGACTCGCGATGAAACCCAATACGGAGTGCCCCAAAAGCGTCTTCATGGCCATTCGCACTTCATTTCGGACGTCGTATTGTCCAGCGATGGTAACTACGCGCTGTCCGGTTCCTGGGACAAAACTCTGCGCCTCTGGGATTTGGCTGCCGGAAGGACCACGAGGCGGTTTGAGGACCACACTAAGGTATGACAAAATGAAGTATTTGTACGACCAATACTAAACCCCGCAACAGTTGGAAGATTTTTTGTTTTTATTTAATAATCGTCAACGCAACGACAGAAGTTGTGGCTTGATTGCTTATGATTTGTAAGTATGATCCTGCGTAACCAATGATCCTTGTCGAACCCATTTTAAGCACATAATCAGTTGTGTTTGTTTAGGACGTATTGAGTGTGGCGTTTTCCGTTGATAACCGTCAAATCGTGTCAGGCTCCCGGGACAAGACTATTAAGCTGTGGAATACTTTAGCCGAATGCAAATATACAATTCAGGATGATGGTCATTCTGATTGGGTAATTTATAGCGGCTATAAACTCGTTATTGGGTTAATTGTGTGACGATAGGTGTCTTGTGTGAGATTCTCACCGAATCACTCCAACCCCATTATTGTTTCTGCCGGTTGGGATCGCATGGTCAAGGTTTGGAATTTGACCAACTGCCGTCTAAAGATCAACCACTCTGGTCACACTGGCTACTTGAACACTGTGACGGTGTCACCTGATGGTAGCTTGTGCGCTAGCGGAGGCAAAGATTGCAAGGCGATGCTTTGGGATTTGAATGACGGGAAACATTTGCACACTCTTGACCACAATGACATCATCACAGCGTTGTGCTTCTCACCCAACAGGTAACAATTTAGTTTTAACCGAGTTGTGTTTGGTATTCGGTGATGACAAATTCTTAACCACTTGATTGTCTATGAGATGTTGCGGATATGGGACTGATTGTTTTATTGTATTGTTATGTTCTAATGGATTTAAATGTGTCGCTAATTGGTGATTTGGTGCACAGGTATTGGTTGTGCGCAGCCTTTGGGCCTTCCATCAAAATCTGGGACTTGGAAAGCAAGGAGATGGTTGAGGAGTTGAAGCCGGAAGTTGTGTCTCAACCTCTTAGCAAGGCTGAGCCTCCTCAGTGTTTGTCACTGGCGTGGTCCACTGACGGACAAACCTTGTTTGCTGGTTATTCTGATAATGTTATCAGAGTGTGGCAGGTTAGCGTATCTGCGCACTAACTCGTTTTGTATTTTAATGACAAGAAAATAAAAAGAAACAAACCGGGAAATAAGTTATATTATTATCCCTTTATATTTTTCGTATTTGTATATTTATTCGTTGTGAAATAAAGTTAGATTAAGGAGCTATATTTCTCTTAACAGTCCTTTGTGTTATCAAATATTGCCCACAATAATTTTAGGCATACTTGTCTCAAATTTGGTGATGTATTGGTTGCCTATAATTCTAAATTTAATTTGGTCACTGAAATACTGAAGTGCATCTTTTTACATTTTTATTAATTTTCTAATTAGTTGTTGGAGACAGTAAAACACACCATTATAATAAATAGGAAATTTAAGATTAATTACCTAATTTATTGCGTTTTTGTTTCGCTTTATATTAAAAGTTTAATAGGTTCCTGCCTTCCCGTCACGCGTATCCTTTGAAATATGGCACAAAAACGGGCTTAGGATTTAAATTGGATCAGTTTTTATTGTAAAGAATGTGATTTCTTCAACGTTTAAATTGTAGAGCGCGGGAAGCTATGCCCTTGCTTTATTTTTTACAGTGTATGCATTTGACAGTAACCATAAAGCACGAAATGAACGAACCGGCGCCTGGAGTAGAAATTGAGGCGGTTTTTGCATAAACAGACAGTCCTGAACCGATTTTTCAGGAATGTTATCTATTACTTGATTAATGGAAAAACAAAACGGCTTTTTGAAAACTTGTAACTAATGAGCCTTAAAAAAACGAAGGCTGCATTGGTCTTGGAATAACTTCGACTTTCGAAAGAGTGTTTCAAAATTTAGATCTTGAGTTGGAGAAATTTGAAATCAAGTTCTTCTTTAAAAACTGTTGAAAACAAAGCATAAAGTTTTGTGTTTTCTTAGACAGATTCCATCTCCTGGTCTTGGTTTAAATGTGGTTTAGACGTCATTTGAGAACATTTTTGAATGACAGCTCCTGTCAAATATCATGATTTGACAGTTTCCAACGTCTACATTGGAAAAAGTAAAACAAAAGCTAGATTCCTGAGCCTCCTTTTTTTTGGACGCTCGTTATAATGCCAGAGATTTTTAGTTCAAATCATAATGGATCTCGTAATGGACAGATAAAGAGCGAAATTAAAACTTGGTTGTAAGAAGCGGCTAAATTTGTTAAAGAAGACGCGGCTTACTCTGAATGTTTTTAACGTACGTATTTAAATACATACAAGAATAAAGCAAGCTTGCATACGCCATGGAATAACTCCGACGCTGGAAATATTGTAAAATGTCGAGGATGAGTTAAGTTCTTTGTTAATTGAAGGGGTCATAAGCAAAAGGGTTCAAGCGGCAAAAAACGAAAAAATAAGCAAAGTGTGTGGTTGCATACTAAAACTGAATTTAGTGGATGTATTTATCGTGTTCCAATCGAAGATGTTTCAGTAGGAGACGACTGAGAAATACATGCGCTAATGAAGCCGGCCGTGTAAGTCATCACTCTTTTATAAAAAAATTAAACTGAATTTGTTTGTGGCCAACCGAATTAGGTAAGTGATTTTATAGAATATACCACCAATTCATATTTTTCAAAGAACTTTTCCAGCACAATTTGAACCACGGAGGAGTCCACTTTTCTCCACTTTTACAATTTTGCACTTGAACCTATATTGCTTCCCACCCCTTCAATTATAATTATCTTGGAAACTACAAAAGATTAGTTTAGTCACAGGTTTAGTTTAGATCAGTTTAGACGCGTCTGAACAAATTTTTGAATGTTTGCTTCTGTAAAATGTCATGATTAGACAGTTTCAGAAGTACATACACTGTAAAAAATAAAACAAAGCTAAGCCTCCGTTTTTATTTGTACGCACGTTATATTAATTTGTTTTTATTTAAAAATCCTAATGTCATTGTTGGGTTTACTGAACATTATCAGAAAAAGAGCGGTCATCGATTTTAACACTGTAAATACTTTTTGCTAAGACATGGCTGAATGCTCCGAACCTCCTTCTTCTCCAAGTCTAGTATTAATTCATTCCAGTCAAGTTCCCCATCCAAAATGAAATATTTGCAAATATTCGACAATGCGACACCTCAAACCCATTAAATTCCGCTTCTGTTTCCTCAAACAAATCGAAAACTTGCTTTTAATTTTTCTTCGACGAGCCAATAAATCAACTGTTTACTCTATTCATTAGTGATGTAGAGAGGGTACTGAGCGAAGCGCAAGATGGAGGAATGGTAATAGGAAGAAAGAAAGTATGGTCGCTGGCGTATGCGGATGATTTGGCGCTAGTGGCAGGGAATGAAAGGGCAATGAGAGGAATGATAAAAACATTAGAGGCATACATGAGGAAAAAGAAATTAGAAGTGAATACTAAAAAGACAAAGATGCTAGTGTTTAGGAAAGGGGGAAGAGGAAGAATGGATGTGGGAGAAAAAGCAGGTGATAGAAAAAGTGAAAGAGATGTATTATTTGGGGTATGTGTTTAACGAAAGAGGAACAGCAGGGGCACAGGTAAAGGAACAAGTCAAAAATGCAAATAGAGTGGTAGGAGTAGTATGGGGAATAGGAGAAAGGAAGTTCGGGCATAATTGTAGAAGAAGGATTATGATGTTTGATAGTCTAGTGAAAAGTGTGTTGATGTATGGGGCGGAGATATGGGGTTGGAAGGAATGGGAGGAGGTTGAAAGGGTGCAAGAGAAATATCTGAAATGGGTGCTAGGAGTGGACAGAGAAACACCAGGGTACATAGTGAGAGAAGAAACGAAAAGAGAAAAGATGAGAGTGGAAGCAGGAAAGAGGGCGGCAACATTTGAGGAGAGAATAAGCGAAAGGACTTGGTGCGAACTGTTGCAGGAATGTCTGAGAGAGAAAAGGAGAGAAGCAGAGAATGATAGAATGAGTGAAAGGGCAAAGTATTATGAAAGGAATGGGTATAGCTTAGGAGAAGCGACGAGAATGAGTGAACGAGGGGTGAGAATAAGAGAAAAACTGAGAGACAGAGATAGGGATGTGGAGAGACAAGAGAGAAGGGAGAGGATAAAAGAGTCCAGGTACAATAACAAGTATAAAGAAATAATATCTGAAAAACTACCGAAGTACCTGGAAAGAGAAAATGCAAATGAGAAAAGAATGATTGCAAGATTCAGGTGCGGGAATGAAGAGAGAGAATGCAAATTCTGGGAGAAAGAGGAGAAGAGAGTATGCAGAATATGCGGAGAAGGACGAGAGACAGTGGAACATCTGATGTATGAATGTGAGAGTCTGAGACAGGATGAAAGAAGGAGGGATGAGATATTGAATGAGGATGGAAGAGGAATAGAATGGATGAGAAGCGTTGTGAGAGAGAGAAAGAGGTGGGAGAGTGCGTAAAAGAAGGAATGAAGAAGAGATCTGTGTTAGAAGAAATTTATACTAAGTTGAAGTATAATGTATAATTTTGTAGGAGTCTTAAGGCCGAAAGGCAAATAAAACGATTTATATATAATTATCTTGGAAACTACAAAAGATTAGTTTAGTCACAGGTTTAGTTTAGATCAGTTTAGACGTCGTCTGAACAAATTTTTGAATGATTGCTTCTGTCAAATGTCATGGTTAGACAGTTTCAGAAGTACATACACTGTAAAAAATAAAACAAAGCTAAGCCTCCGTTTTTATTTGTACGCATGCTATATTAATTTGTTTTCATTTAAAAATCTTAATGTCATTGTTGGGTTTACTGAACATTATCAGAAAAAAAGCGGTCATCGAGTTTAACACTGTAAATACTTTTTGCTAAGACATGGCTGAATGCTCCGAACCTCCTTCTTCTCCAAGTCTAGTATTAATTCATTCCAGTCCAGTTCCCCATCCAAAATGAAATATTTGCAAATATTCGACAATGCGACACCTCAAACCCATTAAATTCCGTTTCTGTTTACTCAAACAAATCGAATACTTGCTTTTAATTTTTCTTCGACTAGCCAATAAATCAACTACCTTTGTGTTATTTACATGCTGAGTGACGTTCCGTTTACTATCACGTGCAGAAATAGTTCAAGGTTTGCAATTTGCGACTTCGCTGTGCTCTTCCTGTCCTGAGTCTCCGCGACTTGGAGCTTCTAGAAGCGGCGGACTCCAATTGGAATGCCAAGGACCTTGAGCAATGCTGATTGCCTACTCTTGTCTTAAGCGCGAAGCCTTCGCCGAAAGTCGCGAACTCCAAGCGAATAATCACAGATCCATTTTCCGAAACCTTGTCCTAAAAATAGTGTCCGCTTTGTGGCGCTCGTCGGAAAAGCGTAACCGTGAAAAGCAGCAGCGGCAGCGAGGCAGTGTGCGTCCGGGCGAGGTGTGCGCGTGTTTTTCCCAGGTGAACGCCACTCTTCAGAGGCCTTCCAGTGGTCAACGGGCGCTCAGTAATGGCGTTGTTTGCCGTGCATGTGCGCGTTTAAAAAGCGAGGTTGTTGAATTAAGTCGCGCGTTTTTGGCGATTTCACAAAGCGACACCGTTTTTCTTTAGTGAACGATGTGATTGTGGTGATGTGAATCGGCGACTTTGTTGGGGGATTAAATGCGGAGGAAGCCGACTCAAAGAGAGGAATGCAGATAAGGTACGGGACGAAAAAGCTTGCGGAACCGAATAAATATTTGTTGGACATAAAAACGTGGGGATTAACGCGGATTAAGACGTTTCGGATTTAACATCTTCATTGACGCCTTGTTTCTTTGCTCAATCGTTCGATTGTCGAACGTTTTTTGGTGCTTCTGAATTTGTAAGGAATTCTTCCGTCACCTGTTGTTGGCGGTAATAGTTTTAGTTCTCACATTTCTTGCACTCCTTTTTCTATCATCAGTTTCATCGATTTGACGGTGAGGAATTTGTAAGATAAAATATGTTGTGATATCCATTAATTACTGATTTGTATCTTGAGGTAAAGGCTTGAGCAAGTCGTCGTTATAGTTATTAGTGGCTTCGGGTTTCAGGTTGTTTGATATTTTATTTTCACATCAATGCCTTCCGACTTTAATGTCCACAGGCCCGATGTTTGAATCAGGAATTTGTTTTCCTTGAAATGTCGTCTGACTATCAGATTCCAAGATTCCAAACAGAAATGTTAATCTACAAATATTTGCATGTTGTTTGTTGTGTGTTTCTTCGTTGCGCTCACGTTTTATCTTCTAAAAGCTGTGTTCATAAACAGATTATTAATTTTTATGTAAGGAGGGTCTTGTACCAAAAATATGTCTTCGGAATGTAGGAACGAAGGGGAATTTTTATGGAGAAGCGTTTCAGTTAAAACCACGCGGAGCATGATTAGGACAACATTTTCCGGAAAATACTCTTATCATTACCCAACTAAACGTTTACGTTTCTATCCGCATTTCTTCGTCTTCGATCTATTTATAAATCAAACCAACTTTTTCTGTTATTTAATCACATAATTATTATATTTTCTGGTATAAATACTTGAAGAACGTGTTGATACGGCGGATTACAATTTCTTCTTTCCTAATTAGTCGGACAAGTTTTTCGACGTGCGTTTCCATTATAAGCCGTTTATCCGCCACACGGTTTTCCTGCAAATATGTTTTTGTCCAGTGCTGTTCTCGACAAGCCATGAAACCGTGTCGTATTGTTTTAATGCCTTTGATAAGAACAATAAAATGTTTACACCCTTCAATTCAACATCTTCGAGCGGTTGACCTCGCTCAGTCCTCTTTGTTTCTCTTCTTCCACGCCTCCAGCTGCAAACCGAATTTAACTTTCGCAGACGACGAAGAAAGTGAGCCGGATATCGAAAAATACCACGGAAAAGAGCGAAGGTCGTTTGGTTCTTTGCGGTTAAAGAACCGCAGACTCTAACGAGTCTCGAAGACTGAAATTTTCGGTTCAAAGTAACCTAGTCCCTTTCTCCAAGTTTTGTTTGGAAACCGTGTCATGATAATCAATCAAACGTGCATCAAGAGCGGAAAGAGGAAAGAAGAAAGCACGCGCAGAACCAAATGACAAGCGCGGAATGCAGGATGTAATCAAGATTCAGTTATTACAGCCTTTAACTATGAAATCGCAGCCCACGTGAAGTGTCACTCAAGTTCAATCTCCCTGTTTGGTGCAAGAGTGGTGCCAAGTCGCTTCATTTTCTTGTTTCCACTTCATTTCCGCGTTATTACAATTCTTGGGTGAGGAATTTGCTTAATTAATGCACGGCGTGAACGGAATCTCAAAGCAGGAACAAGCAGCAATTAGGTTGGATTCCGACGAAGAATTTGTAAAGACACAATAGTAGTAAAGGAAGAGAACTACGAATATGAAAGTGCCAGAAAAACTGGGTTCCTGTAGAGAAACTCCGAAACGGAAAGTGTTAGCTAGCAGCTGGTTAATTTGAATATTCAACTTTTCCTATCTGCCGATAATTGAGCTTTCAACGGGACTAACTAAGATCGGCGGCCGCCCAAATACGCAACATTCCACTCTTTACAACTTCATTAATTTTTATCAACGCTAAGTAAGGATTACCATAATGGTCGTGGCAATTTGCTCCTGCACCAAACTTGTGTCCCCGAATTAATTATGCAAATCTCATTTCCTACGTCTCACTCCCAATTTGTTTGCCCAAAGAGAAAAAAATGGTCGAAAGGCGCTCCAAGATTTATCATTATTGCTTTGACGAACACTACAATAAATCAAGATTAGAATTGCTCGAAATGTCCGTTGTGGAAGGAAAAAACCGGTCGTCCAGCGCCATATATGAATAAATTTATTTGAAACGCAAGTAAACGATACGAGATATTTCGCCGGACGCTTACCCAAAATCCAGCACTGTAATTACCATCATGGGCAGTCGGTAATTACGCGCGATTAAGTTGCATCGATGACGGTTATAATGCCGCGTGGAAAATGAATTGCTGGCAGCCCTTGGGCACCCATTCATCAATACGACTAAGTTTCCCTCCAGAGAATGGTGTGCGATATGCAAATGACATATCTTCATTCCGAAAATTCTTCTATCGTGGTCCAGCGGCGTGGGCGTCTTCAAATTACAACGACATCCTCATCCCCGGTGGTCATAACTTGTAAAATCCAATAATTCACTAAACACTAAATATGCAAATTGGCGCGATTTCATCTAACGATTAATGAATTCGATTAAGTTTCTCAATTTATAAGCTGAAATTGTGTCGTTGGGCTTGGAAAAATGTGTTTAATTATTATTGCACTCGTGAGTATAATAATGATTTCCAAGTAGGTTAGAGCGGTTTCGCTGATGGATTTATGTAAATAAATAATGGTTATGGAATGTGTCGTTTGCTGGAAAGTTGGTACAGTTTCCATTTTTGCCTATTATGGTCGAGATATTTTGATTTATAGGCTACGTTTCTAGCAGACACATTTCTTTTACAGCAACTGTAAAACGATTGTTAATGCTGTGAAAATAATAAATAACGTGCCCACTAGTCAGTAAAAACGGAGGCTCAGGAGGCCATGGAATCTTGCTTTTGTTTTATTTTTTACAGTGTAGACTATTGAAATTATCAAATCATGACATTTGACCTGACTTGGAGATGGAATTTATTGAAGAAGACATTGGATGTATTTTATGCTTCAATCTGTGTACTTAACTTAACTTTTTTCAACTCAAGATCGAAATTTTGCTGCACTCTTTGGAACTTCAAAGATATTCCTTGTCACATGCAGCATTGGTTTATTTTTGTTGGCATGGTACTGCAGAACTACTTGAGATGAAGAAAAAAATTAGAGAAGAAGGGATAAAATTGGACATACAAAATGAAAACATTTATTATGAAAACAATGTTGTAATAGTATATTATGTACCACGTGTTGTAATTTCCTTACAACACACGATACGTACTATACTTTACCTACGACCATAACATAAAAAAGTCCTAATTGAAAAAAATATTTGTCATTTGACATTTGTTGACAGTAGTCAACAAATATGTAGGCTTTCACGGTCGGTGTTATTAATTATAACGATCTTCTTCGGGATTTTTGACCGTGTTTCATTTGAAGTTCCATTGGGAATTTTTGACCGTGTTCCGTTTGAAGTTTCATTAATGGAACTCAATTAAATAATAATTAAATATGTGAAATGTTATAATATGATCAAAATTGGATGCTAACGTTGTGATATCATGTTTAATTAATCGTATTTTATTTTTTTACCTAGTTGTGAATATTGTTGATTACGATTAAACGAATTATTTAGTAATAATAATGCTCACCAGAACATGATCTTAAATATACCATAGGTTATAACATAAAATAGATATCCACAAAATCCCCCATTTGGAAAAACGAACGTTTTGTTTTCCATTACGTAACGCCATGACCTACACTCCGTGTGTTGAATTTTCATTAGTTAGTCGTAGATAAAAATAATAAATGCAATGCAAACCACAAATAAAATGTAAAAAAAGACGAGGCCTAAAAAGAGAAAAGAAGATTAGAAAAGAATAGAAGTGGTCACATTAGATGAGACAAAATACTTGTAAAAACAATAAATATACTATTGCATTTGTCACAATTGTGATGAACAGGGAACTACACGCCAAAGGTAAAATACAGGATGTTCCTTGAAGTAACCGACAAACAAACTTACATCAAAAAAACAAACAAAAAACTTCATATACACTTTATGCCAATTCTTTACCGTTCTTTAGATTTCGACCAAAGAAAAAACGTGCATCATAATCATAAAATAACTTAACAAAAAATAAATAAAAATACATATAATAATTTCTAGAATTTGCCTTTACTTTCTAAGCATGCTGCTACTTTTTGAATCATACTTTATTATTACCTGTGTCATTACATACTTCATACATCAACAGATGGCATTTTTTCTAAGGATACTTATCTCTACTCGTTAATTTACAATAATTGATGCACATTTTTTCTCTACTTTCTAAACATGCTGCTACTTTTGAGCCATATGCATATACTTAAAGTATATATGAAGTTTTTGTTCAGAATCACCTCCAGAACACAAGGTGTAACTTCGTCGGTTACCTAAGGGAACAACCTGTATAACAAATCAGAAAGTTCAGAGGAAATAAGATATAGAGACTTTGGCTTAGTTAATTTTGTTTTAATATTTTTAATGCTTTAATTGTACATTCGAGTGAGATGAAGAGAAATATATGACGAGAAATGATTACATACAAAAAAAAGAGGATAGAAGTCAACAGACAAGACCAAGAAAGATGTATTAATATACGAATTTTGTAAAAATAGCAGTACAAAATAGTGATTTGTCGAGTTGCGATGAAGAGAAAAATCAGAGGAGAAGATATAAAACATAATAAAAGAAGAGGACGAAAGGAAACAGAAGATTGGGAAAAATCACAAGAGATTATTGTAAAAACTGTCCTGTAAAAATGCTAAATAAAATATTAAAATTGTGAAAGTTGACATAAACAGCTAAGTAAGACGAGAAGAGATAACAAACTCGAATAGCAAGGCAAGTAAATATCAGAAGAAGTGAGTAAATTGTAATCAACAAAAAAAGGAAAACAAAACATGACAGACACTTACAGAATAAACCGGAAAAGGTTAGGGACGAGTTGAGGTGAAAACAATATATCATCAAATATGTACAAATAATAAAAGTGAGACATGAGATCGGAAGAGAAGCGATCACAAGAGACGAAAGGATGTAATCAGATTTTTTTAATTAAGTATGATAAAAAATTGTACACATTGAGATGAAAAGATAAAGGAGACGGGAAAAAATTAAAAGAAGACCGAACAGAACACATACGGCTAGAAAAGATCGGACAGAAGTGATCACATGTAAAAAATACACAATCTTAATCTTAAAAATGAAAGACCGGAACAGAAGAGGTCCGAGATCACAGATGAGATGATACGACTTAGAGAAACAGATTTAAAAAACATAGTAATACAGTCCAGAAATGTTACGAGTTGAGATGAAAACATTAGAAGGCCAAGAAATAAAAAGAGGACTAAATAAAATATAAGATCAGGAAAGATCGGAAGAGAAAAGATCACAAGAGATGAGATGATGCGAGTTATAATAAAAGAAGAGAGCAAAATGAGACATGCATGATGAGAAAAAATCAGAAGAGATCGGAGATTGAAAAAAATTATAAATGTAATGCAGTAATTAATTATGCTAGTTGAGATGATCAGATAAAGATAAAATATAATAAAATAAGAAGGCACCCAAGTTGACATAATGGTTATAAAAAATAACAAAATATACTATTAATTAAAGAAGCATTTATTATTAATTGTTTATATAGTAACAGTAACAATACGTCTAAATACCTATTCATCTAAATGCATAATCCTAATCCTAAAACATTCATAATTAGCAGATTAAAGTATATTAAGTTAAATGTTTTTTAATTGAAAAGTACCCCTTTTTTTAATAACCCATTTTTTTATGCTTTAGAATCACGTTGAAATTATATTACTTGAGATAAACAGGAAAGTAAGACGCCTACACAACAGTAGGAGTAAAAAAATGGGATATTGCGACTCATAACAACGTAATTTTGTAAAAATAAAAAATGTTTAAATAATTATAATAGAAATAGTACGAGTTGAGATAAAGAGACAAATCTACGAGAGATGATAAAATAGAAACCAAACCGGTAATAGAAGTGAACAGAAAATATTAAGATTGAAGATTGAAGAAGACTACAAGAGATGAAATTAGGCAAAAAAAAGAAAATATAACGTGCGTACAAAAATAAAACGACGGTATAGAATAACTTTGACGTTCAAATGAGTGTAAGCTGTTTCGACTTTCAGTTAGAGAAATTTAAAATTAAGTTCTTTGTTAATAACCGTCTCGGCCACTATACATAAGATAGATTAAAGATTTAATGTCTTTTTCAACAAATTACATCTTTAGGATTCAGTTTTGACGTCATTTGAGCAAATTATTGAATGACAACTCTTGTCACTGTCATGATTTGACAGTTTCAAAAGTCTACACTGTAAAAAATAAAACGAGCTAGAATTCATGGCCTCCTGAGTCTCCGATTTTATTTGTACCCACCTTACGAGATGTGATGGAGAAAAAACAATAAATTTAAATAAAGGACGAAACAAAATGTGTAAGGTAAACAAAGATCGAAGCAGAAGCGTTATCACAAGATATATTATGTACTCGTATACATAATTTTGGAGAAATTTTAAATACATATAATAATTGTTGAGAGGAGATGATTCGTTTAAGATCAACGAGGGCAAAAGTGGACGTAAACAAGATCAATAATAGATAATACAGCGATAAAATTATAAAATATATCAATACACAATAGACAAGATCAAGAAAGACCGGAAGAGAAGAGATAACAGAAGATTAATTAGAAAGTTGTAACTGAAGATGAAAAAATGGCAACGAGTGTGCTAATTTAGGAATAACGGGCCGAGTTGTACAAGAAGCGTTTCATCTTGTATTTATTCACCAGAAGTACCACTTAGAGAACATTGCCAAACAACACTTTGTGCAAGATGTTGTAATGCTTTATGTTGTCTAGCACTCTGACCACCAAGTACCTGTTATGGTGATCTTGTCGGCAATTTCCCGTCCCTACTAAACCACACCAACCGCACAAAAACGATCGAAACCAAAAACTAACACGTTCGTTCATCTATATTTATGTCAAGCGTAAAGTTTCACACTAAATTGCTATTTTTCACCTGAAAAGACGTGGCGCTCAAAATAAAATAGCATCTTAGTCACATTCGCAGTTCCAAATTGATTTTGGCTTCAAACGGCGTGCTGATTGATCGGAACGATTTTATTCTTCAAAGCAAGCGCAAACATCCTTATCCGAGCATCAGGAAGTGGCACTGATACCCCGTGTCTCTAAATAAACCGCTGCCTACGGCCGGCTTTTACAGTGACGTTTGTAATTTACAATAAGCTTACTCAGGTGTGGGTTTGTGACACTCGCCATAAACTTAACCGTTTTTTCGTTGTGTGCGCTTGTCGCGCACTTAAATCACGGAGATGTCAATGCTCAATCGGTGCCAATGTTCGATTTAGACAAATTGGATTTGTTTTGGCGCGGGGCCAAGTACGTGGAACAAGAAAACGCGTTTTTGCAAACGTTTGTGCGACATTAAACGCCCACGTGGCACGGAATCTAGACGCCAAGTCACGTGACAGTTCGTGTCACAGCAGGCCAATTGTAGACGCTGGATTGACACTTTGGACCAATCACGCGCGGCTCGCGTCACGGACAACCAATGAAGCGGCAAGCTCCGCCTACAAACTACAGTGGCGTGCGAACCGCTCAACCGAATAATAAACCCGAAACACGTACTCTCGTGCTGGAATTTGTATTGTCCGCCCAACCCATCGAATTGTTTTGGGATAACTTGTGAAGCGGCTCAGCCATCATTTGCATAAACACACTTTTCATACTCTGCCTACGTGAAAGTAATACTTTGACGAATTGAGATGTTGGCTGGTTCCAATTTTTTCTAATTGTTGTACAGCGATTCGTGCCCCGCGGGTGTGTGTAAATAGTAATTAGATGCCTCCTGGGAACTGGTTTTATCGTTGCGAATAATCTACATCTGATGGCGGTTCTTTGGCCCGTTTTTAATTAAACAAGAATGTGGCGGAGTTAAACCGTTAGGGAATTTTCAACGAACCGATTTAGGGAGTTCGGACAAAAAAGCACAACACGATAAGTGAGCGACAAGCGTTCAAATTAACATAATCGAATCAAAAATTGGCCAAGCTTCGCACGGCTATCAGCGGTTCGCCGGAACCCATACCCGGAAGCTCTTTGTACGTCTGATTATGAAATTTTAAGTGGGACACATTCACATGCAAAAATAATGCGCATTGTTTGTCTTTTCTGATAAAAAATTACTTCCCATCTAAACGAAACAGATAGTTATAGCAGCGTTTGTTTTATTAACACGCGGTTCTGGGAATTTTAAAATAAATAATTATGTAGATAATGTGTCTTTTAGCGTGAATAACTTTATTTGAAAATTTCTTACCAAAATTTGTTTATTTAGATGGATGGAGTCTTAACTTCGATTCAATGTTTTTTAGAGCAACTAAAAACGTAAATATGAATGCATCTCAATGGGATACGAAGCGGAGCTTATTTTACGGTTTATTTAGTTAATTCGTTGCCAGAAGCCAATTGTGGATGTAACTGATTTCTACAAGAACTCGCACGACCGATCAACGACCAAATTCTGTTTTCAAGGATTTTTTCAAAAATTGTGAATTTTGACTTAATTTCGACTAGTGTGTTCTAAAATAAATGGAAGCTCAGGGAACTACGTACATACATACAAAAGGGGATTCTCAGGAGCCCATGGAATGTAGCTTTTGTTTTATTTTTTACAATGTAGACGTTTAACATTGACATATCATAACGTTGAGAGAAACTATCCAACATAATATTGCGCAGATGGAATATGTTAAAAAGAACATTAAACAAATCGTATTCTTTCCATTACAAGATCATACAAACAAATTCCCAAAGTGCTACTCTGAACCCTTTAGAAATTATTCGTTTTAGTGTGGAAAAACTTTTATTATTATGAGGTTATATACTCCGTTGGCTCTTTCAAGAGAGATATTTGGATAAATTTTGGAACGACAAGTTCTGTCGAATGATACATCAACGTCAAGGAGTACACTGTAATAAATAAAACAAACGCAACATTCCATGGCTTCCAGAGAATCCAGTTTTTGTACTTTCTATAGTTTCTTCATTCAAATCAATAATATATACGTCCACATCTCAAGAATCCGAATCGAGGATTTGTCTTAGAACATTTTGCTTGTTTAGTGTAAAATTCTTTTATTTATATATTTCAGCGAATATAGTTACTACGATTGTAGATTTATTTTTTGTTACTTAATTTTTGATGGGAATGTAAACTTTTTTATTCTTTTATAACATGTTGTAGGAATACAGCATACAGTATATGTTGTAGGAATATGATCACTTATTGTGCGGTTAAAAATAAAAAGAGGCTACATAGGCATAGGCACTTTGAAATTTGTTAGAGCGTAGAGTGTGTTGGATTGGAGAAATTTTAGATTATGTTCTTTATTAACAGTTTTGGAGCGATACATTGTGGGTGGGTTGTTTTTTAAATTCCATTTCCAAACGTCAATTTAGTAGTTAAACCATGGAAAGCAGATAAAAGAGATGTGTCGACAAATTAACAAGTATATACCTACTGCACTGTAAGAAATAAAACAAAAGCGACGTTCATCGTCTCCTGTACGTTTTGTACGTTCTATAGTTTCGATCAATGATCAGATCTACGTTTCAACAAATGCAATTATAACAATGCTAATCGACGATTTATCTTATGGGAAATCAAGTTTTTGCTTTATATGTAATATGTAACTAAGATTGTAAAATCTTTTTTATTTTTTTATTTTGCATTGCAGTTCTCTGTTAACAATCGTTTCGGATACGATACATTTTGTGGTTTTAACAAATTCTTTGTCTAGGCGTCAATTGGATCGCAGAAAGGAGACAAAAGATACGTCTGGACAAATTTTGTTAGTCATTTGACAATTGTTGTCAATGTCAAAAGTTTACACTGTAAACAATAAACGGTAGAGTACATTGCCTCCTTAGAAAGTTTTTTGTTGTACGTTCTATCTAACAAATGCTATATTCTATGGCCTCCTAAGAATGCGTTTTTTATCCTTTATGCATTATATAATTCACTGTTTTATGGTGTCTTGCTTTTAACTCATAAATTTTGAAAATTTGAACTAATACAGTTTTTGAAACTGTATATTTGCAATTTTTTGCAGTATTGTCATCAATCCTGGCGTATTCTTTATATGTATTTTGTTGCTTCAGTTTTAGAAATCAGTCGAAGATAAAATAGCTAGTTGATTTGTGAATGTTTATTTGATTATTTTCGCTTTTATTTGTCAGTTATTCAACACGCCAGATTATTAAGTCCCGAAACTTGATTTTTCTACAATGATGAATTTATTCACGTATTCATCTTCATTTCACCCGTCTCCAAAGATAGGCCGCATCTGTTCCAGATTATCTCATCTCGAGAATTTATTTGACACTTGTCCCTACCCGGATGATTTATCTCATGTAATTTAACCGTCATTTTCGTATATTTTCTCGTTTTTTCATCACCAATTAAAACGATTTCAAACACAAACACATTGCATAAACGCTTAATTAATGAAAAACAATTAACGTCATGGCATTTCTGTTAATGGCACTGTAAAAACAGCAACAGGTTGCTGGAAATGTATAATTGATATCTTGCTAATTAATAGAATGGAAAGTAGTGCGTTGAGAGGTATAAAAATATTTGCAGTTTTGTTAGCGACCCGGCCAGATTCCCGACGATTAGAACAATGCCTGGCACGAGTCCAGTTCAGCAAATGTCCAGGAAGTCCACCACCAAAATATTCAATGTTGGTTCAGTAAACAGGAAAATATTTGTGAATCCAAGCTCAAACGGTATAGACTCGCTTTGCAATTACTACACAAATCATATAAAAAGCTGTAACGCTTGCCAATCAACTAAACATCATAACTAACAAAAAGCATGTGAGAACCTATTTGCGTCTCTTTGGGAAAATTATTAAAGTCGTCGTAGCAAATGTTTCGTTTTAGAATTTCAGATCAAAGACTCTTCGATTGACTGCTTGTAGCTCGACGATTTTTAATAACTGCGCTGCTAATGGCTGTCTGTGTTGTCGATTTGAAATTTTTACGACCTCACTTTATTACTTGTTTTTAGAAATGAAATGCAGCGTTTAATGCGCCATAACACGCGCTTTTGTACCAAAGAGTCGCTCTAACTAGCAAAAGGGTGGGAATGTCTAATGAACAGGCGACGAGGAATAGATGAAATGGTAATATTTACTTGGCGATTTAAAACTATGTACTTTGAACTATTTTTCGACTTTTAACAAAGGAAGCTAGAAAATCTTATGGCAGTTGTGCTGCATTTGCATTTGAAAAACGAACAGCTGGCTGAAAATAATAACTTTATTCGCTACAATTTTTTGGTACGGCCTGATCGGACGTACCGACCTTAAATAAAAGTTACATACAATATTGAATTATTGATATAACCTCATCTTTATCTTGTCATCAACAAAACTGAAACTTTGTTAAAATGGACTTGGATGATTTGTCTTGTATCGGCCTGATATTCTAGCAGAATTCATTTTTTTAATCTTTTTCATTAACTAAACTGATGCTTGGTTAGATTTGACTAGACTTATGATGACTTGTCTTGTCTCGGCCTGATATTCTGGCACAATTCCATTGCATTAATATTCATATTTGCTTTGTTCTAGTTCATTTATCATTCTGGTCCAGTTCTAACAGTAATTGGTCCCGACTCGGAGCTCTCACATTTCGAATGAATATTTCATTGTTCTGCAGATCTACCATAACTAAAACCGTTAAGTCAACGTAAACAGTCGTGTAATTTTCAATGTCAAGCCATACAAAGCTGATTGTGTCACGTTCCCGGAATCGAGGTTCATCCGAATTTTTTTCACTTCACTGAAGATAAAATTGCTTGAAAACGCTACAAGCTTGATGTTGAAATCATCTGGTGACAAATGGGATGTTAAATAAATGTCATGGTGGCCCCAAGAGTGATTTTTTTACGATTTAGTTGTCTAAAATTGCTTTTTTAACACACCTTGCTATCATCTCCTACGAATTTAATAGCAGGGTTGGGTTATAATATAAATGATAATCTGTCTGGGAAGCGACACCTACGTTTTGCGACACAATACCTGTTTGTGGGTGAACAGCGTCATCTTGTTCCAAATTTTTTACTTCTGTGCACGTGGTGCTAATTGAAGTTTTTAGACCAGAAGTGTTAAATAAAGAAAATGTTGTTTTTGAAAACCCAAGCTTTGCTTATCAATTATTTGAAGGTAGTTTTACGAGATGTCGCTAGCAGTTAGCACCCCCTCGAGCGTGTCGATCGTGTTGAGATTTAAACGGGACGAACGAGTATCAAATTGTCCTTTCAAGACCCATCATATTGATGACTTGACCTGACCTAATATACATAAGGGTTGTTTTGTCATGCGGAACTTTTCTACCATAAAAAGAAAATATTTAATTTAAACAAAATTTTTATTTGACATGCAATGCGCGATTGACACTTCAAATAATAATTTCACGTTTATGCTTTAAATCAGCTTTAGCTGTTGGGGGGGGGTCTCATAAAATAAATATAATCTACAGGTTTTTTTTTTAAGGCGGCCATTAGAAACTTTTTAACTTCCTACAGTGCCAGGCTACAATTTTGCAATCTTTTCGCTATCAACTGGAAAAAACAGTTTGTACATTTTCCCAATGGTTACTGCAAAATCATTTTTTGAATAGACCACTGAAATTGCAAAATTTTGTAAAAAAAGTGCGCATATCTCCAAGACTTTGACAGATAGATAAGTACAATATAGGTGTAAGATACTCAAAAAGAAAGAGGGCAATCTAAAATTAAATAAAAACTAGGGTGTTCCATTTAAAATAACAAAGATGGCGTCCACTTCCGGTATAAGTGGAAGTACCGCCATATTGAAAATAATTTATTTCGATTCGGAATGGTCAATTTTCACTGTATTCCAAATTTCAAATTTCTATAAATTACTATACTATAGGAAGTTAAAAATTTTCTAATGGCCGCCTTAAAAAAAACACCCTGTATACTAATAACGTGCGTTCAAAAAAAAACGAGGCTGCGTTGGCCATGGAATTTATCGGCTTTCCAGTGTAGAAACCACAAATGACAAGAACTGTCAGTCTAAAATTTTCCACCAAAATAAAACGGACCAATTTTATGTAAATTGTTTATAATAAATGTCAGGACATGCGTACATCGCTCTCATAAACATAATGCTACCCTCCTTCGCGCCCATTTATTGAAATTTGTCCCAACATAATAATTGTATACGAAACCATTGTCAACAAAGAACCCAACCTAAAAACTATCTGACAGTTCGAAATTTTGCCACACTAAATTGATGCACAAAGTTTTTCCATGGCCAACGCAGCCTCGTTTTTTTTTTTTTGAACGCACCTTATTATAAATGTGAATGTTTGGATGTTTGTTACTCAATCACGCCAGAACGGCTGAACGGATCTGCATGAAATTTCACACAGAGATAGATTATAGTCTGGAATAGTATGTACATAAGATTACTATTTATATCGGAAACGTTCCCGTGGGATAGATGTTTTTGTTTTTCATAGAGCAAGAGATCGTATCGGTAGCATTTCAAGCCATCAATTTATTGGTTATTTGTCAATTATGTCTGTTTGCACTGTATACAAACAACTTTATATAACTTTACTAAGGCATGCTTAACTTTAAGTAGTTAAGCAGTGCTTAAGTGACGTCGCGTCCTTACGGAATCTTAGCAAGGTAATGCCTTTTGCACCGTAATCTTTAAGTCAGACTTAAAAGTGCAGTTTGCGTTGCACGGTTCGTTAAGCATTCCTTAAAGAGATTAAGCAATGATTAATATAAATCCCCGATTTCAGCAGCTTAATCTCTACTTAGCCATAAGTCAGACATTGCGCTTGCGTATTGGTTTCGTTATTCTTTGCTTGGTTATGATTTCTTATCTGATTTGACAGCTCGCAAGTGAACCCTTTTATTTACAATTCAACTGTGGATGTGGTAGCCGTTTTACAAAACATTGGATGAAGATAACCCTCCAGAACTTACTAATACACACAATCAGAGGAACTAACAGCAAATGCTCAAATGTCAAATGTTCCTCTTCCAAATAATCATGCAATTAATGCTTGGAGAATTAATTTAATTATTCGTAGAAATTCAAATATAGATTTAAAATTAAAACCGTTGTGCTAGGAAAGCGAAAAAAACACTGCTAAAATCACCCGCACAAAAAATTTCTAGAAGTAACCAAATTGGCACCAAATTGGTGCAACATGCAAGTAACTTAAGCATTGCTTAAAGTTAAGCATGCCTTAGTAAAGTTCTGCTTAAGTTGTAAACGGTGCAAACGGGCATAAGACTTAACAAACGTTGTTCGTTGTTCTCCCGTTTGCTTGTTTGTGTGTTCGTCGATTAGTTTGTTCGCCTATTCTCTTGTTTGTTTAATCGCTCGATCGTTTACTCGTTTACGTGATTCTGGCTTCCTCGTTCGGTCTTTCGCTTATTCGTCTATAACTGTTCGTTCGCACATTAGGCTGTTAGTTTGTTCGTCCGTTCATCGTTACCTTGTTCGCTTGTTTGTTTATTAGCTTGATCGCTCTATCGTTCACTCGTTTACATGATCTTGGCTCGTTCGTTTCGAGAATATTTTTAATACTATTTAGGCTATAAGGTGCATTTTCGTTTAGTTTTTCAAATATTATTACCACAATAATATCGATTTCCACTTTCACGAATTGGTTGGACCAAATTTTAACTAAGGTTTAGGCAACGACATAACAATACATAGAAAGAATATAATTCACTGTGTAACTAGAACATCTTTGCGCTTTAAAAATACAATAAAATGTCTTTAGAACTGCTAAAAACGTGGAAACTTCTCGTGTTCGGCAGATGTCACGTCCACAACAGAACCGTTTGCGTTTTTTCTTCCGCGTGAAGATTTCATTCACATTTCGCCGTTAAGCAAGCAAACTATGCGTTTTTATGGTCGGAGAATTGTAATAAAATTCCGGAACCGACTCAGCTCCAACAAATAAATAAGCGAATGAGCGATTCGGATACGTAAGCTTATAAAGTACTCTTCCTGTGCATAATTTTGGCTGTTTATTTGATGTCTTGCCGAGAACTCCTCTCTCTATAGTAAACAAAGTTGTTTGCATATTACAGCTCGCTTACCACCCATTTACCTGTTGGATATTTTTAGCGAAAAATTCAAGGAACAATGGCAACCGTCGCGGTGCAAGTAATTGCTCTCAGTTGCGTCAAAATCGTGTCTAACTGTAATTTAATGGTAGTTGCGGTCCAACCGCTCCAATGGTACCAAATCGGGCCGATCTGGCGTACGAATCGCATGAGCGGAAACTAACGACCGTAAACAAATGACATCAACATCTCAACAATCGCAATCATCTCGAGGTATCGCATACCCGATCCAATTAAGTCCCAATAAGAATAATTACACAGTCCATTGAATGGAATATGAATGGCCCGAGGAGTGCCCGGAAAAATACATATAACGGTCCTCGGTACCGGAAAAATTGGAGTTTGCGACGGGATAAACGTGCGACTAATCGGCGTTCCCGTTAGAAATTGTAGCGAGTCGGGATCGTTGTAACGAAAACATGCGTTTACAAGTGTTTGTAATTAAAAGAAAGTTGCGTGTGTAATTGTAGGATGCGCGACGATTGAGGAATGTGGGTGGAGATGGCAGAAGGTGGGCAGGAAGTAGAAACTGGACAGCAATTAGGGTTCGTGTCTACACGTGTCTCACTTAAGTTGTGCTCATAATCGTGGTTTTTACGCCAAGTTGCTTGTTTCTCGCATATTTATAATAATAATAATGATACTGAGTCATTGTCGTGCGACAAATTGCCATATTACACACACGTTCAACTTTTTTGTCTTATGAGTTAGATTACACGCACACCTTTCTTAATATATAATCAATTTCTTGTCTCTGAGGTAATAAAAGTGTAGGCGCGTTCTTCACAATTTCATAATAATAATTTTAATTTTGTGTATAGTGTAATTATAATTTTGTGTGTTAGTGTTGTGGGACCAATTGCCCATTGAGTGGCAATATTACTCAAGTTATGTAACTTTTTTTGTTAGTGTGATTTTTGCTTACCCCGCGGGATGGTCTGATCGCTCGTTCCTTTACTCGTTCGTGTATTCGCTTGTTCGTTTATTCGCTCGTTAGTTCACTCGATTATGTTTCTCAAATAGTCGATTTATTTAAATTTGGGACAATAAAAGTGTAGGCGCCAAATTGCTTGTTCTTCACTCTTACAAAATAGTAGTTCGCGAATTGGTGTTATAGTGTTGTGCGATCAATTGCAGTATTATCCAGTTTTGCAACTGTTTGTCTCAATGATATTCGTAGTCACTCTGCTGGATGGTTTGATCATTGTTTAAGTATATTCTAGTTGGACCACCTTATGGCAGTTTTACTTGCCATATTTTGGGAGGTTTGGGACACGAACGCTATGGGGGCGTGGGGCGTATATACTTAAACAATGGTTTGATCGCTTGTTTGTTTGCTCGTTAGTTTGTCGTTTCTTTCGTCCATTCTCTACTTCGTTTGATCGTTATTCCATTCACGTTAAAAAAAACGAAGGCTTCCAATGGAAACTAATGTAATCGTTTGAAACTGTTAACATGACATTTGACACGAGCTGTTATTCAAAAATGTTCTCAAATGACGTCTAAACCAAGACCAGGACGTTTGTCGAAGAAGACACAAAAGGTACCTTATGCGTTGTGTCCAAAACTCAAGACACAAAGAACTTAATTTAAAATTTCTGCAACTCAAGGTAGAAATTTTGCCACATTCTTTCGAAGTGTCAAAGTTATTCTATGGCCAACGCAGTCTTCGTTTTTTTAACGCTTGTTATTGGCTCATTCGTTTACTTGCTAGTTCGTCTATTCGATCGTTCGTTCACTCAATCACGTTTTTTATGTGCGCGATTTATACACATCTGTATATTTTGTTATAAATCTATCACATTTTTAATAGGCTTTCTAATACCATTATTACGGCTCAAATAATTGATATTCCATTATTTCATCATATGTATCGTCAAAAAGTTTATCAAAAATGTAATCCTTTGATTCCAAAATATACAGGGGGTAATTAAAAATTTGCATACATGAGTAAATTATTACAATTCAAAATTTGAATATGTTTATGTTTTTAAAAAGAAATAATATAAAGTATAACCTATTATGGACCTAACTTCAACTGCTTGCAACTCAAGGTAGAAATTTTGCCACATTTTTTACTCGCTAGTTCGTCTATTCGATCATTCATTCACTCAATCACGTTTTTTATGTGCGCGATTTTTACACATCTGTATATTTTGTTATAAATCTATCACAATTTTAATAGGCTTTCTAATGCCATTATTACGACTCAAATAATTGATATCCCATTATTTCATCATATGTATCATCAAAAAGTTTATCAAAAATGTAATCGATTGATATAAAATATACAGGGGGTTATTAAAAATTTGCATACATGAATAAATTATTACAATTCAAAATTTGAATATGTTTATGTTTTTAAAAAGAAATAATATAAAATATAATATTTTTTATCAAAAAATATTATACTTTGTATAACCTATTATGGACCTAACTTCAATTGCTTTTCTATTATTTGACGTTTAAGCCAACAAAAGCCTCTCTTTTGAAAAATCGCACCTCCCTAATGCCAATTTTGGCTTGAAATTTTGACAGAAAATTTTTAATAGCGTCTAGTTTATAGTGGTCAAGTCAAAGTTTGAATTTTAATAATTCATATGCAGGCTGGCTGATAAACGCAAATTGTTAATTTAATCTTCTTCTTCTTTTTCAAGTGCTTTGTCCTCTACGAACGTTGGCAATCATTAGCGCTATCTGTATTTTGTCGACCGCTTTTCTAAAGAGACTTGTCGTAGTCTCACCATACCATTGTAATTTAATCGAATTTTGTAAATGGAACGCTCTATATATTTTGGTATCAATCACATAAATCACATTTTTTATAAGTTTATAATGGCATTCTTATCACTCATCATTTTTCAACTTCTTAACCAGCTATTTTCGAAATTATTGATATTCTACTATTCAGAGTGTTCCATATGGAATACTCGATTAAATTAACAATTAGCGTTTATGAGCAACACCGTATATTAAACTACTACAATTTAAACTTTGAATTGATCATTTTGAACTAGAAGATGTATGAAAAATTTTTGTCCGAATTTCAAACTGAAATTGGGATTTGAGAGCTGCTATATTTCAAAACAGAGGCTTTTGTTGGTTTAAACGTCAAATAATATAAAAACAATTGTAGTTAGGTCCATAATAGCTTATACAAATTATAATTATTTTTTGACAAGGAATCCGAAAATAGTATAATATACTTGTTATTCCATTAAAAAAACCTAACTTTGATGCGCCACCATGTATGTGGACCAACTGTATATAGGCAGATATTTTCAGTGTTCTCTTAAGTGCATTGTACCGAAGAACGTATCTCGTATATCTTTTTCAATTGAGAGTAATCTTACTTCCCCCAGCGGGCTGGGACAGTATGTACTCGATTTATATAAAGTCCGAGCCAATAAAAGTGTAGGCACCAAGCGACTCGTTCTTCACATTTTCATAATAATTTTGGTATGAATTGGTGTGTTAGTGTTGTGTGACCAATTGCAATATTGCCCAGTTATGCAACTTTTTGTCTCAATTGCGTTTTAAGCTACCCTGCTTTATGGTTTGATCAATCGTTCGTTTGTTTGCTCGTTAGTTTATTGACTCGTTCTTTCATTCACTTGTTCGTGTATTTGCTCGATCGGTTACTCAATTATGCTTTTCACATATGTGCTCGATTTATATAAATTTTAAGGCAATAAAAGTGTAGACACCAAGTGGCTCGTTCTTCATACCTTTACAATAATACTGATATGAATTCGGTGTGTTACTGTGTGCGACCAATCGCAATATTACCTAATTATGGAACTTTTTGTCTCAATGACATTTTTGGATACCTTGCTCATGGTTTCATTGCTTGACCGTTTGGTAATTAGTGCATTAGCTCGTCCGATTTCTCGCTGGTTCGTTTACTCAGTAATGTTTCACATGTCCTCAATTTATCTAAAAAATTCCAGGCAATAAAGTGGTCAAAGCGCTAGGTGGCTCATTTTTCTCACTTTTATAGTAATAATAATAGTGATACGAATTTGCGCGTTAGTACCAGTTGTATTAATACAGAGCTATGCAACTTGCTGCCTGAATGTCAGTTACGCAGTAACATTTTTGGATACGCAGATATTTCTTAATAAACATATGATTTATGTAATGTTCGAGATAATAAAATAGTTTGCTCCATAAATTCCCTGGCCATTGAAAAGTTTAGTTTCGCAAACGCACTCTATTCGCGGCCCGAAACGATTCGATTAATGCGGCTGAGGACACAAAGACGTGTGACTTAATGGTATTCATCTGATTGCACAAGACGTGCGCTATTGACCCGAATCATAGCCAATAAAGCACCATAAAGGTAAACAGAATTAAAACAAAAAACCGCTTTCACTCAGCTTGACAGATTTGATCTCTCCTCGTAACTAACTGATCGTTAAACGCAAAAGGTTAGTTAATATTTCTTTTTGTAATTGGTGACATGACACGAGGTAATGGATTTGGCGGCGGGTCCACGTTTTTTCTCTAATCGCTTGGAGTGTTTGAAAAAGGCGGAAGCCTTGAAAGGGCGACCTCATTTGGCACGCCTGTTAAATATAAGCACAATGAAGTAAGAACTTTGCCAAAAATAATGCGTCGAATGATGGCAAAACTGGCGACTGTTGTAAATGAAAAAGCGGCGATTTGTGCGATTTATCTACCGGAAAATAGGCATTTTACGTATCTATTAAATCGTTTTCCTCGATTCTGTTTCTTTTTTCTTGGACATGGAGCTATCTAGCAGCTGTGCGGCGGAATAATGCGGCGAAACTGCATTTCTTCTCGACGCTCAATAAATAACAGCCGCCTTGAGCTATGCCACATCGGGTTTCTTATGATGGATGCGTTGGTACATGATGGAGAACGCGAGTTTTACATACGCTGAATGATTTTTACGATACGCTTCTGACGAATGAAGATCTTGCCTGAACTTAATCGATCCGAGTCTCGCCTGATGTTGTTTACAGCAAAGTGTTTCAATCCAACCATCCATCTTCATTCTCTTCAACTTGTTGCTTGAAGTGTAAATACAATTATTTTTAGTGAATTGTCGTTGTTGTGTCACTTTCAGTGTCGTTTATAAGCGATCCTGTAAGAAAATCCACAACCACGTTATTCTGTAAGGATTTTTGTTTTGTTCTGTTTTTAAGGATATACAGGACTAGTTGGCCTTCGTGCGAATAATTCGCATCGCATACATGCTTGTTTTGCCATTTTACCGTTTGGAATGCGCATGCGCTTGGAGAGTGGGAAAAAATCACTAGATGGCTCTATGACCAAAATACTGTTTTTAATAATTTTAAAAGAAACATTAACATATTGAATTGTTTGTTTATTTTTCGCAGATAGCGGTGAAGTTAATCTCAAAAATAATGGCTCAATCAGTGTTTTTTTTTTGAGATAATATAGATACAGATGATATTTTGAAAAGGACACACCTTCAATAACTTTAAACAGAGAAGAAATTTGAAAATTTTCAGAAACACGTCAAATTTTATCCATAGATTTTTAGTTGGCAGGGCTCCCCCTCTTAGTGGGGTGGACAACCCTTTAAAAATTTTAAATGGAACTATCCAACATGAGCATCACGTGAAAGCCTATTTCACAAGGAGTATAATCATGTAATTGTATTTACTACATATTTTCTACTCATTTACGTGATAGCGGGTTAATAATTGCAAAAGTAAAATTGTCTTTTTGGAACTAAATAAAAATTTCCAGAAGAACACAAAGAAATGGTGGTCCTTCGTACTCCACACAATGTAAAACAATTAAAATGTGAGAGTCAAGAGAGATGCCCAGAATAATTTGAACTATTCTCTCCATATTATTAACAATTGAAATTGGCGAATGGAACATTTCTACTCTTCTTTATACTGTTATCAACTTTTTAGGCGGCTTCTAAATTATTAGAAGGTTCTGACATGTACTTGTTTTTCAAATAAAATTTAAATGCGTTTGTTTCCGAAATAACAACGTTGTAGACCCATCAGTAAAAATGGTTTATGCGATTGCTGAGTGGGTGAAATTAATTTTGATGTACGGAGCTGGAGATATTTGTGCTTGTGCCACTGCAAGAGAGTTCAATGCAAGACACCCTAATAAAAATGTCGTCTCAAAGTACATTATTAAATTAGTACAAAAACTGCAGTGTCGAACCAAATAAGGGAAGTGAACACAGTGGTGGATGAAATTTTGGAGTAATCCCCAAGAACACTATAAGAATAGTACTTCTGGAAAGTTCGATTCAGTTCCAAAAAATCTGAAATATACAACTTCATAAGCAGTTTCATACCATCTCATGTATTCCTGTAAATATGTACAGATGTATCACAAGATGGGTCGTTCTATTTAAAACTTTCAAGGAGTTGTTCATTCCGACAAGAAGGCGAGCCCTGTCAACTAAAGAGCTATCTCAAAAAATACCTCCTCTGGATAAAAGTAGACGTGTTTTTGGAAATCTCCAAATTTCTCCTCTGTTGAAAGTTATTAAAGGTCTGTCTTTTTCAAAAAATCACCTGTATTATTTAATACCTTGCTTGTATAAAATGTATAATTCAGAGTTGTAACAGGAACATGGTACACCCCTCTTTTTTCTCGCAATTTCCAAGATAACTTTTTTCAACTTGATTTCGTCAATTTAAACAAAATGGTTTTCACCAAAATTTTAAATTTTTAACTGGTACTAACTATAATAATATACTACTATAATACTAACATAAGTATCATTAGAATGTTTATTCAACAAGGAATATACCCACGTCAGTAGCCAATGTTTTATTCTTTAAAAATTGTTGTCAATTTGAGACATTTTAATCAAGGGATATGAATTCAAATTGTCTATTACAATGACAAAATAAAAAAATGGATACTGATATGGAGATATTCTTTATCGAATGAACTTTCTGATGGTACTTAATATGCCACTATTTAAAAATTTTTGAAATTTTGCAGCAAAACGAGATCATGAGAGATAATTTAATTCGTTTTTGAATGATTTCGGTGTGTGGAAGGTTGTTGGTATCGAATAGAATAATAGAAGAAAATTTCAAGTGTCAGTTATGAGGTGTCGTTCGATTCAGAAAATTTAAAATCCAAATATGAATTAATATACATGATGTTCTATTTAAATACAAAAGTTGGTGTAATTTCCGGAGATCTCGGAGGTATGCCAAAGAGTGGCAGCTGACATGCATATTTTACGTACCAAATTTGGACAAGTTACACAAATTACACAAAAAAAGCAGTGGCGGCTGGTGCTAAGGGGCACATGCCTACTGATGCTAAATAAATAAACAATTTCTCTTATATTATAGATTTTAATTTTGAATTTGTTTTCAAATAATTTGAAAACCAAAACAAATTAAAAATTGTGCGCATGTGTCCTTATGCCCCTTAGCACCAGTAGCATGATCATGTTACACTCTGTATACCTACTCGTCTAATGTGTATAATGTATAAATTTTTTTTTACCTTACATTTTAAGAAGATAAGATGTTACGGACATCCTTCAAATGAAAAAGTCTTCGTCAAGGTCTATTGGTGTACACATTTTTTCTTTATCTAAAATTTGAAGAAGATAAGATGTTACGGACGTCCTTCAAATGAAAGAGTCTTCGTCAAGATCTTTTGGTGTATTTTACGCAAAGTTCTTGACAAATTTAAATCAGGATATCCTCCTTTCGCCGCTTTCCTAAAATAAAAAAACCTAAGACTTGACTTATTCACAGTAAATTATCACTGGATTGTTATCTTTCCCGGTTCAAATTTATGGTTGCGTTAATATGTGCATTTAGTTTTTCAATAAACGCATGCTAATTAAAAGCAATGATAATTCCGCTCGATTACGTCCTCGCAGCAGCGGTCGCATTTCCTGGACCTGACAAGGCGGAATAAACCTCTTAACAACTTGATTTCCACTTCCAAGAGACATAATGACTTTGCGGCTTCGCTCACTACACTTTAAAGCTTCTTCGCTGATTACCAGCCTTCAAACGTCGAGTAATGTTATTGTATTTTTTTGATTCCAGGTAGTATGTCGGATGGCTCTGGATGAGCGGAAGCAGTACCGGGAGCGGGGGCGGTGCAGCGGCGCTCCGAGCTGCCGCAAGTGCTGGAGATCTAGCGGCTTGTGCTCGGTACCTGGGGACGGCACGCTGTGTCCGGTTTTCACGGGACGAAGCGGGGAGGTCGGCCCTTCATCTGGCGGCCAGTGCTGGACACATCGCTATCGTCAGGCTTCTGCTGAATGTCGCCGCGCCCAAAGAGGTCGACAGTCCGGATGGTGCTGGCTGCACTGCGTTGCAGAGAGCCGCCGCGGATGGACACGAGGAAGTCCTCAGACTCCTTTTGGCCAGAGGAGCAGACGTCGACAAGCAAGATAGCGTGGTGAGTTTCAGTCGTTCGTCTCTTCGCTTTGTCCGGTTGTATAATATGTTCGTTCGTTCGCCTGTTCGCCTGTTATCTTGTTGGTTCATTCGCTTGATCGCTTGATCATCACTTGTTTACACCCGGCTCGTTCGTTCGTCTGTTAGCTTGCTATTTTCTATTTTCAGGAAGATCTAAATTTGCTATATTAGAAGCTCTCGCTCGTTGGTTCATTCGTCTACGTTCGATCGCTCCTTTGTCAGCTCGCTCATTTGTCATGTGTATACAGGTTGTTTCCTATATCATGTCCCCGCAGCATAGTATGGAATCAACACTTTATGAGAGAACTATCAAAATGATAAACGTAAGTTCTTGTAAAATTATGAATTAGTAGACAAGACGTCTTTCATTAGTCTGTTGCGTTTTTTCGTTGATGACATATCGAAATTATTGGCGAAATTGAGAATTATACCATAAACATTTATTATTATGGTAGCACTTGACGTCATGAAGGACAGAATATTACAGTCGCCCATATATTTCATGAAAACTTGTATGATTTTGTATAACTTAACAACAAGGGACGATCCACAAATATAGCTGGAAGTTAGCTTCAGGGATTGGTCAGTTTCAAAACCTTATAACTTCCAAACCAATCTTCGATAAAACATTATAAGACCGATTTTGAAGTCGACATTAAGAATATATTCCGTATTTTGCCGCTGGGACATGAAACAGGTGTATATGTTCGTTTGTTGGTTGGTCAGCTTGTTTGTTCGTCTGTTTGCTCATTAGTTCGTTCATTTGCTCGTTAGTACCTACGTTTACTCGTTCATTCGCTTGATCGTCACTTGTTTACAACTGGCTCGTTCGTTCGTCAGTTAGCCTTTTACGAAGATCTAAATTTGCTATTTCAGAAACGTTTGCTCGTTGGTTCATTCGTCTACGTTCGATCGCTCCTTTGTTCATTCGTTCTCTCGTTTTTTATGTTTGTTTGTGTTCGTTTGCTGGTTCGCCAGCTTGTTCGTTCGTCCGTTCGCTCATTCGTTTATATTCTTCTTTTTTTTTGACCAGAGGAGCAGATGTTGACAATCAAGATAGCTGGTGAGTTTTCGTCGTTCGTCTCTTCGCTCTGTTTGGTGGTATAATATGTTTGTTCGTTTGCCTATTTGCTTGTTCCCTTGTTGGTTCAATCGCTTGATCGTTACTTGTTATACCTGGCACGCTCGTTCGTCAGTTAGCTTGCTGTTTGCTTTCTTTCAAGAAGATCTAAATTTGCTATTTCAGAAGCGTTTGCTCGTTGGTTCATTCCTCTACGTTTGGTCGCTCATTTGTCTACTTTTGTTCTCTCGTTTGTCATGTTTGTTTATGTTCGTTTACTGGTTCGTCCGTTCGCTCATTCGTCCATATTAGTTCATTTGCTCGTTAGTACGTTTACTCGTTCATTCGCTTGATTGCTTGATCGTCACTTGTTTACACCTGGCTCGTTTGTTCGTCAGTATGCTTGCTATTTTCTTTCTTTCAAGAAGATACTACTACTAATTCATAATTATACAAGATTTTACGTTTGTCAGTTCTTTCATGAATTGTCAGAATATTAGGGTCGCCCATGTATTATTGAAAACTTGTATTATGTTGTATAACCTAGCAACGAGGACAATCCACAAATGTACCTGGACGGTTGTTTCTGGGATGGCTCAATTTCAAAACCTTCTGACTTCCAAACAAAACGTCGATAAAACTTTACAAGACCGATTTTGATATCGGCATTGAGAATAGTTTCCATACTTTTCCGCTGGGGCATGAAATAGGAAATAACCTGTTGTATATATTCGTGTGCTGGTTGACCAGATTGTTTCGTTCGTACGTTCGCTCATTTGTCGATATTCGTTGATTTGCTCGTTAATACGTTTACTCGTTCATTCGCTTGATCGTCATTTGTTTACACCTGGCTTGTTCGTTCGTCAGTTAGCTTGCTATTTTCTTTCTCTCAAGAAGATTTAAATTTGCTATTTCAGAAGCATTTGCTCGTTGGTTCACTCGTCTACGTTCGATCGCTTCTTTATCCGTTCGCTCATTTGTTTACGTTTGTTCTCTTGTTTGTCATATTTGTTTATGTTTGTTTGCTGGTTCGCCAGCTTTGGTCGTTCGTCCGTTCGCTTATTCGTATATATTCGTTCATTTGCTCGTTAGTACGTATACTCGTTCGTTTATTCGCTCGTTTGTTAATACTTGATTACTCGTTGGCTCTATCATTCACTCGTGTACACGAGCCTGGCTCGTTTGTTTATCTGTTTGTCATTTGTACGCTCATTTGTCTGCTGAAATGGAAATTGTTTATTGCAGCTACAGCTTAGGCGACAGCAAATTGACAACCAACATTTTCTATAATTTTAATGCCACATTCTGTAAATGCCAAATTTTGGATTTTATACTATATGAATGCAATTTGATCAGTTTGAATGATAATTTGTACTTGGGTGTTGCAAATTCTAGAGTAAAAATTCGTCCTTCAACCTGCATGTGCAAGAAATTTAGTATTTCATCCTTGGTAGAGATGATTGACTAGTCACGTAATTAGTTTGGATCTTATTTATTATTGCTGATTAGGTAACAAAATTTTGGAAAGTTTGCACACAAACGCCTGCATATGTAAAAAGTTTAAAATTTCGTCATTCGTCATTTAATTTGTTTTATTAATGTATTAGTTCTTGTTAGTTTTAGGTTATAGCAAAGTCAGGTTACAAAAATTTTGAAAATTCTGAATATGTCAGGACCGCATTTGCTTCGAGCGGGATAAGTGCAACAAATAGCCATTCAATTTAATTTATTTGATCGCAACTTATTTTTCTTTTTTACTGTTGCAGTTGCGTCCATTTCAAGTACCATCTGACCATTTTAGTAAATCATAAAGCAATTTATCTCGAGCGGTATAGAAGCAATCGTCGTTGATTGATTTGAATTGCAATTCTTCTTGTTTTTTTAATGTTTGGGGGTGACCTCAAATTCTGTTAGCAAAATTTCGAAAAGTCGGACTTCCTCATCGTTGCATTCGCTAATTATCCAAAAATGTATCTAGAGCTGGGTAAATTCAATAAACGGTATTCAGTCTGATTGATTTGTTATTCTTCTATGGTGTTTGAACTGTGTCAAATTAGCTACCATAATTTTGAAAATTCAGACTTCCTCGCCATCGCAATTGAAAATTTTGTGTCAATTTTTCGCGAGCGGGTTAAAAACAATGATTATGCATTTCAACAATTTGAATTGCAATTTCTTCTTGTTTAGTGTTTGGGTGACTTCAAATTTTGTTCGAAAAATATTATTTTCTCACCATTGCATTTGTTAATACTAAAAATAATTATTTCGAGGGGGTAATGCCAAAAATAGTCGTCCAGCTTAATTGAGTTTTATTTAGTGTTTGGACTGCTTCAAAATCATTTACTAAAATTCGAAAATTTTGACTCCGCATCCACTTACCAACTAAAATTGGTAAAAATTGGTTCCTCACTGTTGCATTTGCTAATTATCCAGAAATGCATTTCACGCTGGGTAAACTCAATAAACGGTCATTTAGTCTGAATGATTTTTGATCTTTTTTTTTATATGTCTTTAGTGTTGGAGTTGGAGTTTTAAATATTTTTGCGGTGCTTCAAATTTTAGTACCTACCAAAATTTCGAAAAAATTTACTTCCATTATTACCATTGGGGGGATTTGCTAATTATCCAAAAATTTATTTCGAGAGAAAAATGCCAGATTCAGCCTGATTGAGCTTTTCAATTTGAATTTTATTTAGTGTTTGGGTTGCTTCAAAATGAGTTACCAAAATTTCCGCATTAAAACAATTTCCAATTATCCAGAATTCAATTTAATCATAATCAAACTTTTTGGAGTGCTTCAAATTCTCAATTCAAAATTTCGAAATAACTGACACCCATTTAAAAAAAAACATAAAAAACATAACTAACATTGGATTGAAGCTTGATCTTTTTGATATTTTTAGTGTTTGAATTGCTTCAAATCTGTTAAGTGCCAAATATTCGAAAATTCTGATTTCATTGCAACTGTAAACTTTGAGACAATTTTCCGCTAGCGGGGTAAAAGCAATGATTATTGATGATTTGAATCGCAATTTCTTCTTACTTTTTAATGTTTAATGTTTGGGTGGCTTCAAATCGCTTCACGTGGTTTGACCGTATCAATTTCACATGTATTGTTTTGTGTTTAATGTTTTTTGTGCACTGATGATGGAGGTTATACTACGAAACTAGTTTACATCAATAAAAACAATAAGTAAGAACACCACATTGTCTTTTTCGTTATTTATATAAATATTGTTAGCTTTTAAAATTTTAATGACACTTTTGTTAGTTTTTGTTAATTTCCTCAAATTCCCGTCACTTTTCTTCTTCGTCTCTTCATATTGTATTTTATTTTTTATACGTTGCACGTTTTCATTTGTACGTTTTGTTTATCTTAACGGCATGAAGCAGGACCTGGACATGAATCGCTTTTCTGCTTTGTTATGAATGTTTGTCGTGGCAACCCTGATGTTGGACCAGAAATAGTCCACAACATCATGTGCCAAATTACCCGCATTTATGACAATAGAAAATACCAGGAATTATCATAGAAATTGCGTGACTTGAGCCACCAAAATAGACGTTATGTAAATTGGCGAAATGGGCCAATTTGGACCAGAAAATCGTTTGGAACTCTTTCCCAACGATTTAAGTCTAACGAGCGACAAATCATGAACAAACCAAACCAAAGCATCCTAAAAAAATAGTGGAAAAGTGACGCTGAACGGTTGAAACAGCAGGAGATCGTTGTTGAAATCGGTTTTGACGCTGTGACTAATTTGAAGGAGCAGTTTTAACAGTTCATAAATTTTACAACTTGTACACAATTACATATATTAGAGTTGTTTTCAAAATAATGCGACAAAATTGCCGTTTTGTGTGTTGTTTTAACTGGTAATTGCGTCCTTCGTACGACTTTCAGTAACATAATATAAAATTTAAAATAGAACGAAATTTTATTGTCCATTTTTTATACTTTTCTAATAATAGCGGCGGAGTTTGGTCCGGGAAGATGTGTAAAAATCCCATAAAAATGAGACGCTCGTTATTTGGATTATTGCAATAATAAATAATCAAGCAATAAAAAGTAATATTGTGAACGCACTTCTGGGCCAGCAGTAGTTGGGGGGCTACTCCTGCTCTTCTCACTTCTGGCATGCTAACGCATTAGGTTGTATTTAAATTACATTAAGAATTATATGTATAATCTGTAGTAGATTATACTATTAGGAGCAAAAATGGTGGGACAAAAATTAAGATATTTTTTCTCAAAGGTGTTTTTTGTCGATACCCCATATCTCTCTTAATACTTAATCAAAACCAATGATTGAGCCATCATACACCCAGGCTGGACTCTTTCGCAGTTACTTTATAAAGACAGTGGCGGCAATAGTGGTCAACATTCAGAATGACCATTACAGTCACATTCAAAAGTGCAAATTTGGCTATATTTTTATTCTCTGCTAAAGAGTAGTTTTCTTAAGCAAGTGTTGTGCTTATTCGTGTTTTTCGATTTTCTATTTTACTACTTTTTTATTCCAATATTATCTAGTTTGTCTTTTTATCATTTTCTGTGATGCACCTATTTCTTATTATTATCCTGTTACCAAATCTGTCATTAATTGGGGTGTTCTTCTTTTGTTGTATATATTTATTTTTACTCTTTATCGTCTGGTTCATATTCTTCATTTAATAACTGATCAAAACATGCTGTCTATCTACTCAATAATATCCACTTGCTCTGCAAATGTGAGCATCCGTTCCTCTTTATTTCCGTTTTAAGCTGTTTTGAACTGATATTCTTTTGTTTCATTCTTCGCTCCTTGGTACAGAGTTCTAATTTCTTTTGTTTTATCGTTGACCACTGTTTTCTTTAAGACGTCTTCATGAAATTTGTGCCCCAAAGTGATATATTCGTGTTTCTTCTTATAATCGCCTCGTGCGTTTTTTGTAGAATCTGTAGTCTTAATTTAGTTCTATTCTCTAGGTTTGTTTTGCGTTCAGAGTCAAACCATTTGTTCTTTGTTTCCTTTCGTCTAATTTCTGGCAAATCTTAGCAGTGCATTTAATTTTTATATTTATAACTACTAACAATCTCTTTTCTGCTGCACCTTATCCTTATATATAGAACGGGCATCTCAGCTAATGCCGCCATTGTTTTTATAAAGTCACTGTAGACTCTTAATTGTATAGCAAGTTTTGATGATGCGAAATGACAAAATAACAATTAATTTAGTTTCATGTAGCTATAAAAATTGTTAACTTGATGATGATGCAACAGTTATATCCTCAAGCTCGCGATCTTAAACTCTTCCAATTAGCATCGTCATTTGTCTGAGAATCGATCACTTCATGTCCTAAAAATGCAGATGCTAGAAGACTGTCATCATTGGTAATGTAATCAGAAGGAACAATAAGAGATTGATCGGTAGTGAACGACTCAATAATAGTCTAATAGCCATCGTCTATGTATTAGTCGATCGTCTTCGTTGATGAAACCCTGCAATATCATCTCGTACCAATTTCGTCATTTACTTGATGGTTTAATTGGTATTTTCAGACGTAACAAGCAAGTTCTGACGTTCTGACTATAGTCATTCGAGTTTACATTCGCTGCTTACGTCTGTTATCAATTGCGAAAGAAGCGTCGAAAGTCAGCGTCCAGACGCATGCACCACCTGATTTATTTATCACTTACGAGAACCAGAATTAACAATCAAGTCTCGTACCGCTCGCTACTCCAACTTGGACAAATTGCCGCCATTAAGCGGAATCGACGTTATTTATGTCGCACGAGCGACAAAAAATCGCACAAGATGTATTTATAGAAAGTCCGTTACAATTTTTAGTGGCTGGACAACGATCCAGGTTAGTGGTAATCGGTGTCAGGTTTCATAATTAATAACAATTATTCAGATTAAATCTCGTCGAATAATTAGCTTCGCCTTGGGTTGAAAGATCGAAATCTGGCGTTTCTTTCACGAGTTTCGGCTCTTGTCAAACTCGATACGGTGGATAGACGACAGGCGCCAAATTGAACCTCTCACATCTCCCATGATATGTTCTGATGTAAAAAATATTGAATCTTCTCGTGTGTTAAATTGGACAAGACGCCACTGGTGCTTTTTATTTTGTAAATTGTAAAATCGCGGTGTGGGCGTTGTATGAGGTTTACATATCTCGTCTTCAGCGAACCGTGCATCATTAATTCAACACTGTGCCGTTAATTCCGGTTGTAATATCAGGGAACAGTAATTTTTCCATGTTGTTTTATACAACCAAGTCATCGATATCCGCTGATTGCGGCCGTCATCCAGCGATCAGCGTTCTACGAAAGGTCTTCGTGGAAGAAAAACGGTTTCATTTGCACGATTCGTATTGTTATTATTATTGCAAGACAGGGGCATGCCGCTGTGTAAATAATGCAGACATAACTCATCTTCGGCGCATCAAAAATTGATTTTTATTGGCATTTTTACGATTCAAATTGTTATTACTTCGCGAGATCATAGAAATGGCGATAAAAAGCACCCAGCCGAAATCTGGATTCGTAATAAATGTCATTTATAAGAAATCGCAGATCGCCAGCATCTGCAAGAAGTTACAAATATTTGTTGCGTCGGAATTTGCGTCGGCAGTGAGACAGACTAAATGATTTTGCAACCGAAAGATATTAGTTTTTTGCATTATTATTATGATGTGTTATTTTAGGGATTTGCCCTAGCACTGAAGCTGTAATTTTATTGTGCCCCCACAGTAGTTAACTCATAAGCAGTGGCGGCTCGCAGATAAGAAAATGGGTGAAGTGCTACATTAGATAAATTGGCATAAAACAGCAATTAATTTAAATTTTGTCATTTTTTTTAGTATACTCGTAGTTTAGTGTCGTTGGTCGTCCGTGTATTATTACATCTCTTTTGTCGTCATCTTTTCAACGACTGAGCGGTGTTTCCAATAAATCACAAACAATATCGTTAGTTGGATTCACAGTTTGTACACTAAACTAATACTAAAATGGTCAACAATCACTAAGTCTAATAAACATATAATGTAGTCACAAAAATTATCGATCTTTGAAAACTTAGAAAAAAATACACACAATACGAGTAGCAAAAACTAGTGAAGATTTAAGACGGCTGACGACCAAACTCTGCATGAGCGAGCACGCTCTTCACGCTTAGCTCTTCATCTGTATTCAGACCGAAACTGCGGTTTGCGTCAATAATATTTAAATTTCTGAAGACTAGTACAACTATTAATACCATAATTAGTAAAACTTGCTTCGCATTGCAGATATCGAAACAAGTTACTAGAAAAATGTGTTCAGAATCTAATTTAAGTTGCTGAGCTTCATAAAAAAATCGGAATTATTTTTATTTTCCGATTTTTCATAAAAACTCGAGATTTCGCATTTCTTGTCACGAGAAAATGTCAATAGTAATTGTCTAATTTGAAAATTGCATTTTCTACGAAACGATAAATTAAAAAATAAGACTGTGATCAGTTTGAAAAGTTGTGAAGCTTCTTTCTGGCAGTGTATGAACAGGGAATTTAAATGATCTTGATTAGGTATTTGTAATCGTAGCATTACAAGCGAATTAGAACTCAAATCCCATCACTGCTTCTGTTTAAAAATATTAATTCTATTTTCACAGCTAATTCGATTAACTAACTCACAGATTTTAATAAGTCTACTTCACTTATTTTCTCATAAGTGTAAATAAACGTAGAAACAATCAAATAACTCAAAAACAGTCCATTTTAGGTATAGCACGGATACATTATTACATCGAGAATAAAGTTCTCCATCGAAAGGTGTAATAAAACCATATGATTGCAATTTGAAAAAATCGATTTTTATTATTTTTGAATTGCAGTTGTCTTTTCTTTTTCTTCAGGAATATTCTTGAAAATGTTTAGACTCCTACACATACTAGCTGTCTCTTTTCTCCAACCGTTGAACAAGTTTGTCGATCTGACTTTTAGGGTATATTAATTATAATTTTTATACTGCATTGGATTTTCGCATTTTAACAAGTAATTTTTTTTCTATAACAATGAAAAAAGGGTGCATAAACGTTGATACCGTATAACATAGAACTTAATGCAGAATCTGAAAATACATTAAAATAACAATAACATAATTCCGGTATAATCGGAAGTGTCACAATCATGAACGAATTTTCAGCAGGTAAATCTTATAAAGTGCACCATATACAGGTGTCCCAGCGCTACGGGGAAGTAAAATTACTCTAAAAAAATATCGAGATCCGGTTTTCGACAAAAAGTACAATCCATATAAGACAACACTCTGAAAATTTTTGCTTATATACAGAATGACCAGACACAAAGTGACGCATCAAAGCTATGTTTTTTTTAAAATGATACACTCAGTATATTACGCTATTTTTGAATGCCTTATCAAAAAGTAATTATACTTTGTATAACCTATTATAGGCCTAACTTCAGTTGTGTTGTTTTTATTTAACATTAAAACAAAAAAAGGCCCTCTTTGAGAAAGGCTGCTCGCAAACCAATGTGAATTTTGGCTTGAAATTTTGCCAGAAAATATTTAATATCGTCTAGGTTTTAGTGGTCAAGTCAAACGTGAATTGTAATTATTTAATATATAGGGTGGCTTATGAAGGGAACTTGTTACTTTAATAGAATTTTTCAAATAGAATGCCGTGTATATTTTGGTATCAATCGATCAGATTTTTGATAGTCAATCCAATGACGTCCTTATGACTCATCATTTTTCAACTTCCTAACCAACTAATTTCCAAATTATCGATTATTCCACTATTCAATCATTAAAAACCTTATGAAAAATGTAATCGACAAAATATACAGGTGTTCCATTTGAGAAATTCTATTAAATAAACAATTTGCGTTCATGAGCAACTCTGTATATTAAATTACAACAATTCAAAGTTCGCATTGATCATTATGAACTAGAAAATATTTGAAAATTTTCTGCCAAAATTCTCATATAGCGATTTTTCAAAAAAGGGGCTTTTGTTGGTTTAAAGGTGAAATAATAGGAAAACAACTGAAGTTAGGGCCAGAATAGGTTAGGTATACAAAGTATAATTATTTTTTGGCAAGAAATCCGAAAATAGCGTAATACCTAACTTTCATGTGCCACTCTATATGTGGACACTATAAGCAGATATTTTCAGGCTGTTGTTAAATGGATTGTACTTTTTGTCGAAAACCACATCTCAATATATTTTTTCATTTTAGAGCAATCTTATTTCCTCGCAGCGTTGGGACACTCTGTATAAGTGTGTAAAGTTTCAATTCACTCGATTTATGCGTTCTCTTTATCTGCATAATAGGCTATCATCGTGAAACACCCTGTAGACAAGCAGTTATTTGCAAAGAAATTGTGCTTTCGGAATTTAGAACGTGGTAAAACCTGAGCGAAGGGACTCAAATCCGACTAGTCTGGACTAAAAGAAGAGGAGTAGCCTCAGAAGCAACATACTCAAAATTTGAAGCGTTTAGTTTGTGTTATTGTTGTGTGCACAGTATTACTACAGATGGCCGATCCAATGCAAATATTTTGGGGGAATGACCTTTAACCTTTAGGATAAACGTTTTCAGATGGCGCATTGATCGAATTTTGCGATAAATTTAATAATAATATTTTATGATTTATTCGACAAAACTAATGTAAAAAAATACTTTTGAAGAATAAATCATAAAATATTCATTATTTACATGGCATAAATACAAACAATTTTATAAAAATCAATTTAATATATTACATAATTTAAATTCAACAAAATTATACCCAAAATGTTAACAATTACATTTCTAAGATAGGTATAATAACTTATACATCTGTTAATAACTTGGGGTTATTATATAATAATGGAAATCTTGAAGGACTTGCACGACAACTAGAGCAACCTGGCTTAGTTCCTCAAATTCATACACAAAAATCAGGAATAGTGAAACCTAATATCTAACTTCACTTTTTCGAAAACAATGCAGTTTATCCGCTTCGTTTTCACAAACACTACAGTAATGCAAAGAAGACCCAACTTTCGCTTAAAATTATTCACTTGCTTAATTATAATTGCTTGATTATCATTGCTGTATTTAAAATATTAGTCATAAAAAAGCAACAAGCGTAGAGACAGTCACGCTTTTTAAAAAACGCGGAATGGTACATTGTTCAATTTCAAATAGAAAAATATTGGGTCTGTTATTTGAAATTAAATAGAAGTTCTTGTAGTGCCATTTACCGTCGTACAAAGTACCGGGTGACTATAAATGATTGACTTAAATTTAGGTGATTGGCAACAGTGAGGAATTGGTACCAGATTAACTGTCTGTTTTATGTCTATTAACTTTTCAGGTTAGAATATTGTTGTCAAAAAGTGTAACTTACCGAATAATGGCGAACGAAAAGTGACAAATAATGGAGAAAATGGTTACAGCGAGTGATCGAAAAGATCTTCCAGCTGTAAAAACCATTTTGAAAAAAATTATGATATTGGCAATTTTTAAATTTGACGTTTGTTTGACAATTTAAAATTTGAAATCAGTGTACCCAATGGAAGAGTTAAAAAATATTGCCAACTTAACACGAAAAATGTCAATCATTTATAGTCACCCGGTATGTGGTTGTGTGTTTGATCACAGATTACTCCAGATGACTGACTCAATGCAAATATTTTGGCGAAATGACCTTTAACGACCTTCAAATTTTGTAACAGATTTCAGATGGCGCATCGATCAAATTTTGCGGCAAATTTAAATATTCTCTCCTTTCTTTATAGGTAGAAAAAATGCTATTATATTTTGAATATTTTATGATTTATTCTACAAAACTAATGTAAAAAATTGTTTTGTAGAATAAATCATAAAATATTCCTTCATTATTTACACGTCATACAAACAAACAATTTAATAAAAATCAATTTATTATATTACATAATTTAAATTAAACAAAATTATACTCAAAATGTTAACAATTACATTTCTAAGATAGGTACCTAAAACTTACACACATAATTACTTGGAGTTATTATATAATAATGGAAATTTTGGAAGACTTGCCGGACAACCAATAGAGCAACCTGGCTTAGTTCTTCAAAATCATACACAAAAATAAGGAATAATATCTAACGATGCCGAAAAGTGTTTTTTGCAAACCCTCCACTTTTGCTTTAGATTGGAATTTTTGACGTTTAGAGCTTCTTGCCACGGTTTTGCTCTAGAATTTTGTAATTAGATTTCCTGAATTTGTTGTATTAATAAAACATCCTTACCATTCTTCACTTTTTGGAAAACAATGCAGTTTTTCCGCTTAGTTTTCACCAATACCACAAATAAGGTAAAAAAGACCCTTCTTTCGCTTAAAATTTTTCACAAATTCAATCGACAAGCAAGTTTTGACATTTACTGGCTTGATTATTATAATTGCAGCAAAATGCTGTTTTTAAAATATTAGTCAGAAAAAAAGCAACAACGTAGAAACAGTCACGCTGTTTAAAAAACACGGAATTGTACATTGTTAAATTTAAAATAGTAAAAATATTGGGCCTTTTATTTTAATTTAAATAAAAGTTTTTGTAGTGTCATCTAGCGGTCGTAAAAAGTATTAGCAACGACTACAGCGCCTCTACATTTGCTTATGGTATCTGTAACAAAGATGTCATGCGCCTAGTTTCAATGTGTAGAAAAGAGATAGTTCCGGACAAAATCGCCCTATGAAGTCAGTCATCTGGAGTAATCTGTGGTTTGATATTCTCATCTAGCTTTTGTTTTATTTTCTACATTTGACATTGACATATTATATTTGACCAAAAAGTTTCGCAAACCGTCTGAAATGACGCACGGAGATGAAACTTGTTAAAAAAGACCGAAAACTTAATTTCAAGTTTGGTCTTCTCAAAGTCAAACATGGTCTACACTCTAACGAATTCCAAAGTGACTCAGTGGCCTACTCTGAATCCGGTGTTTTAAATGCCTGATGGCCTAAAACGAACTGGCTCGGTCTAGGAAATCGTATTTAAACCGTTGAAAGTAATATATTTTAAGTTGGCATTGTTTGAAACATCCAAGTAGGTAAAGTTCTCCTCAAATAAACTCCATCCAACTAAATAGTGGCTTTGATCGATCCGCTGTTTACGTCACTGCCTATAAATACGTTTTGTTCCTTTTGCCGTGTGATTGTATTTTTTGGTTTCCAGCACGGCAACAGCGCCCTGCACGAAGCGGCCTGGAAGGGCTACTCCAGGTCGGTCCGCCTCTTGGCCGCGGCGGGCGCTACACTCTCCCGCGCCAACGCCGGCGGTTTTACGGCTCTCCACCTCTGCTGTCAAAACGGCCACAACCAGTCCTGCAGGGAACTCCTGCTCTCCGGCTGCGACCCGGACTTCCAAAACAACTACGGAGACACGTCCCTGCATACGGCGGCCAGATACGGCCACGCCGGAGTGACCCGCATTCTCATCTCGGCGCAGTGTCGTGTTTCGGAACAGAACAAGAACGGTGATACCGCTCTTCACATAGCCGCGGCTATGGGAAGACGGAAACTGACAAGGATATTGCTGGAGGCGGGGTGTGATAAAAGTGTGCGCAATAAACAGAACGAAACCGCGCGCGATATCGCCTTGAGGAAGGATCTTAACGAGATCTTGACGATTCTGGACGAGTGCGTGTCTAAAAAGGACAAAAAGGGGAAGGGGAAGAAGAGGTCGAAGAGCAAGGTGCGCTTTGACCCCAAACACAGCACCGGTGAGGATTGCGGAGATGTTTGATCTCACGCTGTTTATAATCTCTTTGTAGATGTTGCCACCAGCAAACAGGACAAACCTCGGCATTGGTCGCCGTACGGGTGCCATTACTATCCAGACCCCGAGGCATTTCCATCGCCGCGTCTGGACTCCCTGCCTCAGGAACCGCTAAAACGAGGCGAACAATACTACTTGGACCTCGCCGGGAACATCTGTAAAGGTCCAGTAGGTGTGGGCTACACCTGCTATTGTGCCCCTCTATTCAGGCATTTGGAAGCTAGACTAGAACGCGACAAGCGCGAGTTGCAGAGGGCACAAGTCCGCCTGGGACAAAGAGTAGCAGGTCTCGAGCAGAAGCTTAGTCGTGGAGCTCATGGACGAAGATCGGAACGCGTCATGGTCAACAATCGGGAACCAGAAGCTCAACTCCCGAGATCACGCAGCTTGGAGATGTTGGATAAAATGGACCGGGCACCGCTGCAAGCGACAAGGTTTGGTTTGACATAATTCGTTTGAAATTGGAACACGGTTTGGGGTTGCAGGAGTATGGACGAATTGGACCCTGTGGAGGACCCTCAACAGCGGCCGTCAGTGAAGGAGTTAGTGGCCCGCATCCAGCAACAAAATTCTCACAACAACACTGGAAACCACAGCGAGAGCAGCGATGACGAAGACAGTCCCATGCGGATGGCCCACTTTAAAGGTACAATGGGGGATTCTAACATGATGCCCAACTACGAGAACGTCCCGAACGATGCCCCACGCAGCAGAAGCGGTGTTTACAGTCCCACAGTTGTCAACACGGCTCTGGTCGACTCCAGTTCGCGGTACATCGAGCCCATCGTCAAAATACAAGAGTCGAATATACGCTACAACGCGCCCTCGACTAGTAGAGAAGACGCGAGGTTCGAACAGAACTACCGACTTCCGTACTTTGAGCCAGACGGCAAGTATTTCGACAATCCCAAATACGTGGACCTCAACACCCGTTTCGCCAAGTTGAGGATGCTTGATGGGAAGAGCACCTTGGAGGGAAGCTCGAGGATGTTGGACTCGAGCAAAATGTTTGAAAGCACGACTAGGATGTTGGAAAACCCTCAGGATACAGTTGATAGAGACACCAACAACGATTCCGGGTATTCGACGAAAGTGTATGGTAGTTCCAAAGGGAATTCGCCGAGTTTGTCGGGACAAATCGATAACGAGTGTTTGGGAGCCTCAAGTCTTGTCTAGGGACGCTTCAAATCGCAACGCTGTGACTTCGTGTGGCGAATCAGTGCCTTATTGAATGATTTCGACAATTACCTGATGTATTAAATTGTATTATACGAATGTTGATAACTTTAAGATACATTAAGACGGATTTTCATCCTAGACATCACTATACATTCTTCATTTTACATTTTATAGTTAGTCATAGACTTGTTGACGATATGTATATGTAGTATCAATAAAATGGATATATTTTATTAAAAATTCTTCCCACACTTAAGTCATTCTCTCTAAGTTAATATCCAAGGGAAACACCCTTCAGCGGATACTAACTGAAATTGCGACAGTAGATGGACGACTAATATTTTCCACTCAAGTAGTATCTGGTCTCTGCACCAGTGCAATTCTTTGGCCTTTGGAGCAGCAGTTTTTGATTTGTTCTCACTACTGAAGCGCTCCAGGCCAAAGTGGTCAGCTTCTGGCCAGTACAAAAGGTCATGGTGGAAGTCAAATACACGAATAACGACAGGAGTGTCTTTTTGAAGCAGAAGCAAAACACTTTCACCAGATTCCGTAGGTTTCACTGCACAAACTGTGTTGAAACAGAGTTTAAAGTCAGCTGTACCCTACATCCTCTCTTTGCATCTTTAATCTCCTAATGGACTCTTTTCGGACGTTCGTTGGCCATGAAGGAAGCGGTAGTCAAAATAGTACCAAAACCAACAAGGATTGGGCAACAATGTCGTCTTTGTATCGGTTGTGTTGTTCCTGTTTTCCTTTTCTTGCTCTAAAAGCATCAACAAGGAGCAGCTCTCACAATTCCTTCCGATTGTTCCGTTGGTTGGAAGGCTCGCCGTTGAGTCTTGGATCACTTGAATTTCAAAGTCTGCAGACACGGCAAACTTTGTAGTAAATCCCATGAATATTGAAGATAGCTTTCATTGCCACATCAACTTGTCTAGTGTCTCTACATATTTGCCACAATTTTAGGCTTCGCCAAGTGGAAAATGTTGCACAAACTGGACTAAAAGTTTGCTTTAATTGTGTACTCAAGCTGATTGTATCTTTGGAAAGATCATGATCATTAAAAATCAAAGTTTCTTGATTATCACTTGTTCTGTTAAATCATAGTCCTAGATTTAAAAACATGAAATCATGCACTGTTACATTTTAATAAGAATGTAACGGATACAAAACGACACCAAGCGTCACACCAAAATATACATCTACATAGTATACTCACAGTATACTCAAAATTAAAAATTGTGTGAGATTACGCGTACGTAAATCAAATGTAACAGCTGACGCCATCTCACGGGACAAATTCTGTTTTGGTGAAGTGTTTGTGTTTAAATCCGTTTAATCCGACGCTAATACAACAAAGTATTTATTTAAACTTCATGAAACTATGGTGTGGTAAAGGTGTGGTGTGGTAAAGGAACTGCTAAATTAAATCCCTTCGATATTCGGGAATGATATTTATTATTTAACTGTCGTCGCGATTGGAATATCAGTATCAAATATTGAGAGTCAACTCAAGAAAAGCAAACCTGGAATCGAGTATATATACATATTTCGTGTTGCTTGTTTTCCACCAGGAACAAGAGTTTCTGGAAACTCTCCGCCTTTTGTATCATTGCCCAGGAGTTGCTTTGATAAGAATCAAACCTGGCAAAATTTTCGACTTTTGCCTTTATTAAACCGTTGAAGATCAAAGGGATTACGTTCAGGATAATATAGGGAATCTTTGATCCGGATAATAGGGGGATAAAAATTCATGATAATTCGGTAACACCGGAATAAGAACGTCATCCCTTTTTCAACAACAAACAAACTTTCAGCAGATTTAGTGGGTTGCGTTTCAAAATAATGCGTGCATATTCTTTCAGTTTGGAAACCAGGCGGCTACATTCGAAAACTTTCTGTAAAATGTTTTCTAAAGAGTTTACAATTAAAATTGGTTGTTTATACAACATGCAATATATTGTGGACGTAGCAGAGACCACTTGGTCCGGATATTTCAAGTCCAATCGTACATTTTCTTTCTATTACATTCTTGGAAGTCATCGATTTCTTGTTGGAGTTTTTTCAACATATATTCCAGATGTAGATCAAGCACCGATAGAAATCGTTTCAAAACCGTCTAATTCCCAGTCTCTTAACAGATGCAGATTTACCAATGTGGTACTTCACTTCACCTGTGGCAAATTCGCTCGTTTTGTCGTTTTGCAAGTTATATCTCAACATCCTTTTCTGGCTTCCATTAACAATTCGATTAAGTTAGGCCTTGCTTCTTAGTTTACGGTAGTCACAATATCCGCAATGATGATTGGGAAGAAATTTACGATATCTTCTGGAATCACTCTAATTAAACAGCTACAAGCGGTGCCTTTAAAAGTGTATTAGTGAAATCAAATTTTAATTTGGTAAGAGTCTCAAATATTGAGAATGTGTAGGTTTGATTGTGAGTTTTGTAAGAAAATCAGCAAACCTAGAACGACTCCTAGCAGAAGTAGCAACATATTTCTGCACTGGTTCAATTGTTAGTATTTGTGGGCAGATTTTGTTTATTTCTGCCGTATGATGCGCAACAATACATAAATTCAGAAATTGCTAAAACATTTCACTTGATGTTTTGTGTATGGTTGATAGATAGCGTTAGGCGGCAAACAAGAGTGGGAAACAATGTTTATGGAACCAACTTTACAATGCGCATAGGTCATGGATTAAAAAAATTAATTGTTTGTTTTTAACAACGGTGGTATTGGTCGGGTTTGTAAATTCTTAATGCCTACTGTACTTCCTATCACATTACTACATTTTATCAACATAATTATTTGAATTCGTTACATAACTCAATGTGTTGAGTCTTCTTCCATTGCACCATACCATGTAATGCTTCACAAGGTTAAACTGATAAGCTTATCATGATATTGAGATCTGATATAGTTAGATTGATGGAACTATAAATAGCAAGGCAGACCACAGCGTTTGCGTATAAACGTAATATTCGATGATCTAATCCGCCCGGTAAACAAGTTTATGTCAAAACAAACATTTGCATGGCTGTCGCTGAACGAGAACATCAACGGTGAGCACTTTTCCTAATTGATAATTTTGTAATGTCCTTGATACAATTTGTTGTTGTCGTTGCAGCAATTTTGAGTAGAATGTGGTGGATACAAGTAGCTTGCGCCGTCGTGGCTTTAGGGTATTTCGCCCTAGTTCGTTCATACAAATACTGGATTAATCGAGGGGTTCCACAAAAGAGTCCACTTAGTGAAGCCTTAGCCAGTTGGGGAGTCTTTTTCCGTACAAAATCTTTTTTTGAAACAGTCCAAATCAATTACAACGAATATCCAAATGCCAGGTTTGTTACCTTGCTAGAACAGCACTCCTATACAAATTTTTTCTTCTTGTAGATATGCCGGATTTTATCAGTTTCTGTCTCCGACTTTACAACTCAGAGACCTTGAGTTGATCAAAGAAATCACAGTAAAGGAGTTTAAACACTTCGTCGACCATCAGTTATTCGCCCCCGAAGATGTAGATCCTCTCTGGTCTAACAATTTGTTCATTTTGCGTGGACATAAATGGCTCGAAATGAGAACGATACTCAGTCCGGCATTTACCAGCAGCAAAATGAAATACATGTTTTCTTTAATGTCTCAAAATGGGAAGCAGTTCGTCCAACATTTCTTGCAGAAAAATGAAAACGTGATCACTTTGGAGATGCAAGATACGTCTATGAGATTTGTCAATGACGTTGTAGCAAGTACTGCGTTTGGCATTGAATGTGACTCGCTAAAAGATCCAAATAACGAGTTCTACATGATGGGCAAACAAGCAACCGATTTTGGTACCCTCCGGAAAACTATAGCGTTCCTGGGCTATGCTATAATGCCAAAAGTGTGTGCATTTTTCAAAGTCATGTTTATTGGTAAAAAAGAGTCCGATTTCTTCAGAGCTGTGACTGAAACAAACATTGAAAGCCGGCAAAAACTAGGAATCAGTAGACCTGACATGATTCATCTTCTTCTAGAAGCTAGGAAACATGGATCGAAGCGCGATGTCCAATTAACTGACGATCAAATCACTTCTCAATCTTTAAGTTTCTTCTTTGCTGGGTTCGATTCAGTGGCCTCACTTATGTGCTTCATATCGTATGAACTTGCAACGAATCCCGACATCCAAGAACGCTTGATTCAAGAAGTGGACGAAGCGGCTGAAGCTTGCGGAGGGAACATAACATACGAGACTCTTCAGGGAATGAAGTATCTGGATATGGTTGTGTCAGAAGGCTTGAGGAAGTGGCCGAGTTCTGTCGTATCTGATCGCGTTTGCACCAAACCGTTTACGATCCAACCGAAAACTCCCGAAGAAAAACCGCTGCTTGTTGAAAAGAACATCACTGTGTGGATACCAGTTTTGGGAATACATAGAGATCCTAAGTATTGGCCGGAACCCGATCGCTTTGATCCGGAACGCTTCAGCGACGAGAATAAAGAGAAAATTGTACCGTTCTCTTATATACCGTTTGGTTCAGGTCCTCGGAATTGCATCGGGGCCAAATTTGCGCTTCTGGAGACCAAAGTTTTGTTCTTTTATATTTTGTCGCATTTTGAGATCGTTCCAGTGGAGAAAACACAAATTCCGCTACAAATTAGCAGGAAGACCTTAAATGTGACCGCCGAAGGAGGATTTTGGTTTGGGCTTAAGAGGCGGTCTTCCACTTAACCAATGGTTAACCATAAATAATTGTTCATTATTGTCAAACAATGTCATATATATTGCTTAAACTGTTACAAGTTAAAGATTATCAGTAAAATCGTGGATGCAAGATTAAGATTAGGAATGTTGGAAAATAACAGGCGTAAAAAAAGAATTCAGAATAAGCTAATTTCTGTCAACATTGTTATTATATGTTAATGTCAAAAATATACACTAAAAAAATTAAGAAGTAACATTTGATGACCTTTTGAAAATTTTTTTTTGAGCTCTCTTAACCTAAACATATTAGATTTTAGTGAGCATATTTTTAATCGACAAGGTTATTTGTATTAGTTCTGAGGATTAAAGATTAACACTTTCCTGCTTTATCGGTGGACTTAAAATATAGGTATACTAAGGCAAATTAGCATACAGGGGGCGACATTTAACCTGAAACAGTCAAACATCTTGAAAATGAAACATCGTAGAAGAAAATGTTTCAAATAAAATGTCATATATTTGAAGAGGGCAAGAGTACACATAGGTGCATCAATTCTTCAATTGGATAACGGTTTCAAGGTCAATCCAAGGTTTTTTTAATTTCAAATTGAAATCTATGTTTTTAATTATAATGATCTTCTTCGGGATTTTGGACCGTGTTCCATTTGAAGTTCCATTAGGGGAGTGTAGTGAACGCTCCGAGGAGCTAATTAAACAAGTGACCCCAATGAACCTCCAGACGTTTCATCCACAACTGCGGCGGACTTCATCAGATCCTCGGAACGTTCACTACATCCCCCCTAATGGAATTTCAAATAGAACACGGTCCAAAATCTCGAAGAAGATCGTTATAATTGATGATATAATGACACCGACCGTGAAAGCCCTCACCTATGTTTTTAATAGCAGCATCTAATTATGTGGGAAAAAAAAGTTGTTGTCTATGACATTTATTGTTATGTTTCTGTAATATTTATTGAATGAAAATATCAAATTTTACTATCGTAAATCTAAAATAATAATAATTCATAAAAAGCGTATTGTAAATTAAAAAAATACTAATGTAACAAATGTAACATGTAACATGGTCGTTGTGTAGAACGAGGAAACCCACTAAACCCAGTGCCACAGCCTGCTAGATCTCCAGGTTTAATTCCGCATCACTTTTTCTATGGGGATTTCTTAATAAATAGGTGTAGAACCAAACTGTACGTACAACCATTGATTATATATTGGATATATATATATCCAATATATAATCAATGGTACAACTCTTGGAAATATGAAGAAACGACTAAGAAGTGCCTGCAAAAATATTCGGGAAAACACCTTTTTAGCTCGCCAGTAATGGTCTTTTCTTGAACGTATCAGAAAATTGATTGAAGGTAATCATTTTGAACACTTATTACTCGGAGATGAGTTATTTTCAATTACACAACACGTTTTTTAAGACTGTTATTGATTTTTTTTTGCTTTTTATCGGTGATATTTGTTATTTCCTTTCAAATTTAACTATTGGCAGACACTTAACTTATGGCAACATGTCATAGACCAAAGTTTATTTTAAAATCATTAAAAATCGGATTTTGCTCATAGGGTCATTTACAATGTGGTTAATTGAAAACCGTCATAGCGCCATCTATTGACAATCTGTTTAACTAACATCTCTCACTCCCCAAACGCATTCTATGCGATATGCGAATTATTTGCAGAGGGCAACTAGTAAATATCGGTGCTTCAGAACAAAAGTGGGCTATTATTATGTTTTTTATAACCATTAGATGGTAGGCACAAATATAATGTAATTTTTTCCGTTTGAAGTCTATTTTTGAGTGTTTTTGTGAATGCTAATAACACAAACCTATGTTCGGTAAAACTTGAGAGCATACACAGTTCATAGGTTTTTCAAAACTGTCAAATTCGACTCGATTGATTTAAGGCCATCGATAACTAACATAATTAAATCATATAATATGATATTATTAAAAAACACGGAAAGGCAACTTTTATTTGACTAGAGATAGAAAAACTACACATGAGAATCGATAAAAAACATCCGTCAGATAAACAACACGATTTAAAAAAACAAAATTATCTGTATTACAGACGAATCTGCAGCGATATCAGATAACGATAAAAATTCTGAGCGACTTCTGGCTCATGAGTCTAGATGCAAGAAGTTCAGCTAATATTTTTGGTAAATTTATATTCCAGATTATGTACTATTGTATATTGTACATGTATATAAATTCTTAGACATTTTAGAACATTTACAGAGTTCGACGTCAATTTTGTAGCGATGTTAATTCTTTAGTTTTAATATTTATTGCAATTTTCATCAATCTGCCGACGTCGGTGGTTGCTGCAAAATTAAGAGCACATTTCATTTATGGTTCACGGTTATTTCATATCAATATACAGGATATCCCAGCGCTGCGGGGAAGTAAGATAACTCTAAAATGACAAAAGATATGCGAGATGCTTATATACAGTATGTCCACATACAGAGTGGGGCATCAAAGTTCGGGTTTAAAAAAAAGGTCCTTCTTTGTAAAATGGCTGCTTCCAAACCGATGAGAATTTTGGCTTGAAATTTTGACAGAACATTATTAAAATCGTCTAGTTTATAGTGGTCAAGTCAAACTTTGAATTTTAATAATTTAGTGCTCATGAACGCAAATTGTTAATTTAATCGAATATTTTTAATGGAACGCGCTGTATATTTTATTCTTGGTGTTCCATTTAAAAAAACCTAACTTTGATGCGTCATTCTGTATCTGGACATTCTGTGTATAAGCAGATATTTTCAGAGTGTTCTCGAAAACCGCACATCGATATTTTTTTAATTTTAGAGTAATATCTTACTCCTCCGCAGAGCTGGGGCATCCTGTACAGTTTACTGCGGCCAAAATTCTAATGATTCAGATATTTGATGGACATTTGTTTTGTTAAAACATAAAACGGATGAGTTGCAACTGCGCCTAGTACGCGCAGGTTATAATTATTATAGAAATCGCAATGATGACGTCCTTCAACTTGATCACACCCATGTAAGTGGTTAATGCGTTTGTTGTTATTGACTTCCTAATTAGCGTCAGCGGTATGATGTGGTGGATATTAGCGTCGTTCGTCGTTGCGGCCTTAACGTACTATTTCCTTGTCCGTCCTCACCAGTTTTGGACAAGAAAAGGTGTGAAACAAGGTAATCCGACTTTCCTGTTCGGTGACAGTTATGCCTGGTTGTTGGGAAAACAGTCATTTGCAGATTTGGTACAAATGTGTTACCAAAGGTTTCCAAATTCGAGGTTCGTGTCGGTATGTCTTCTACAAATACAATATTTGTCTTTTTTGATTTTAGATATTCTGGACTGTACCAGATTTTCGTCCCTACTCTTTTGGTTAGAGACCCGGAGTTGATCAAGCAGATCACAGTGAAAGACTTTGACCACTTTGTTGACCACCGGAATTTGATTCCCGAAGATGCCGATCCGCTGTGGACAAACAATTTATTCGCATTGACTGGACAGAAATGGCGCGACATGAGGTCAACACTCAGTCCGGCATTCACCAGCAGCAAAATGAAGTATATGTTCTCGCTAATCTCACAAAATGGTAAACAATTCGCCGAACACTTCTTGAGCAAGAAGGAAAACGTGGTCACGGTGGAGATGAAAGACATTTTCACTCGTTTCACCAACGACGTCATTGCAAACACTGCGTTTGGCATCCAATGTGATTCTCTTGGAGAACGAAATAATGAGTTCTATTTGATGGGTAAAGACACCACAGATTCCAGTAGTCTAATAAAGCGTTTGCGCTTCTTCGGTTTCTTAATCGTACCCCAATTATATAAACTCCTGAAAATCGGTTTGTTCTCAAAAAAAGTGAGCACGTTTTTCCTGAATTTGATCAAAACGAACATTGCCAGTCGCGAGAAGCACGGAATTGTGCGCCCTGACATGATCAACCTCCTCTTGGAAGCTAGGAAAAATGGACTGAAGCACGAAGAGCTGGATAGCAAAGTGGATGCAGGTTTTGCAACAGTACAAGAAGCAGAAGTGAACAAATCAGCCAGACCCCAGAAAGCTGAAATAACAGACATGCATATAACATCTCAAGCCCTCATCTTCTTCTTTGCTGGCTTCGACACTGTCTCCTCTCTGATGTGTTTTATGTCGTACGAGGTTGGTGTTAACCCCGATATTCAACAACGCATGATTCAAGAAGTTGATAAAACTTTTGAATCCTTCAAAGGGGAGCTCACCTACGAAGCACTTCTTGGAATGAAATACATGGACATGGTCGTATCGGAATCTTTAAGGAAGTGGCCAGTTGCTATCGCCAGCGACCGTATTTGCACCAAACCATATACGATTGAAACGAAAACTCCAGACGAACAATCTTTGTTTTTGGAAGAGAAGACCGTTTTGATGATTCCTGTGTTTGGCCTTCATCGAGATCCACAACATTGGCAGGATCCGGACCGTTTTGATCCGGAACGGTTCAGTGATGATAATAAGGCCAATATCAAACCCTACACATATTTGCCGTTTGGTGCCGGACCGAGGAATTGCATCGGATCAAGATTTGCACTGCTGGAAACTAAAGTTTTGTTTTTTTATATTTTGTTGCATTTTGAGATCGTTCCTGTTGAGAAAACCATCATTCCCCTCAAGCTTAGCAAGAAGCAGTTGAATCTCACCGCTGAAGGAGGATTTTGGTTGGGATTGAAGAAAAGAACAAAAGTTTAAATTCAGTATACTCATTTCATTGGAGCACTTTTCTTAGAATGCAACAAAATCGCTTATAACATGTATTGAAGGTTCGAGTTGTCGTAATTTGTAATAACAAAATAATCAAAAAATTATTTTTAAAAATGACCCTTCTAATTAATTTAATGGACTGTACTAATTAAATTGATGATTCAAAAAAATGTTATCTGCCATTTGGGAAATGATAATAATAAATGTCGGATATTCTTGAAATGTTTTTTCTTCATGGGGAAGACTACCCATGTTCCGGTCCAACAAAGTACAAATTGGTTTTGATGGTTTTGCAAGTAATCAGCATATTTCTTATAATTTATTGCTTTTTTACAAAACCCTCAAACCTAGAATGATTCGTGGCAGAAGTAGGAACAAATTTATTCACTGGTTTCGATGTTTTTGTTACAATTTCAGCATATTTTATGTAATGGGTGGGGTCATAACATCAGAAATTGCTGAATGTATCATTGGATCCTCCTTTGTTTTTGTGTGTGATTGGTGGTGGATGGATTAGGCGACACTTCCGAATTTTTGCATTGCATTTTTTCGTGGAAAATGTGGGAAACAGTTTCTACACAACTCACTTTACAGTTCCTATCAATTACAATGTAGCAACATAAATAATTTAATGTGTTACATAATTCAAAATGTTGAAGAAAGCATACATTTTACAGCTTTCTGGTATTCTTACGTTGCATGTAGTGATGTGTCATAGCTAGTTACTCGAGGTTAAATTGATAAGCTTATCACCTTGAGACTAACGCAAGAACTGACATAGATGGAACTATAAATAAATTGATAAACGAGTATGCGTATAAACATAATAACATATTTCTTAATTCCCCTGCTAAAGAAGATTATGTGAACATTGGCACGCCTGTTGGAACATCAAGAGTGAGCAATTTTCATAACGGACAATTGTTATAACGTACTTCCTATAATTTACCGTTGTTGTTGCAGCACTGTTAAGAACAATGTGGTGGATACAAGCAGCCTGTGCCCTCGTGGCTTTAGGATATTTCGTCCTAGTTCGTCCCTACAAGTACTGGATGAATCGAGGAGTTGCACAAAAGAGTCCATGTATTGCGGCTTTAGCTAATTGGGGGGTTTTTCTCCGTACAAAATCTATCTTTGAAATGGTCCAAATCAACTACAATACATATCCAAATGCCAGGTTCGTGACTTCGCTGAAACAACACCCGTACACAAATTTCCTCTTGCAGATATACCGGTTTTTATCAGTTTTTGGCCCCAGCTTTACAAGTCAGAGACCCTGAGTTGATCAAAGAAATCACAGTGAAAGAGTTTGAGCACTTCGTTGACCATCGGTCGTTCGCTCGCGATGAAATGGATCCTCTCTTGGCTAATTTGTTCTTGCTGTGTGGACAAAAATGGCACGAGATGAGGGTAACACTCAGTCCGGCGTTCACCAGCAGCAAAATGAAACACATGTTTTCTTTAATATCTCAAAGTGGGAAACAGTTCGTGCAACACTTCTTGGACAAAAATCAAAAAGTCATCACTTTGGAAATGAAAGATACGTTTACGAGATTTGCCAATGACGTTATCGCAAGCACTGCGTTTGGCGTCGAATGTGATTCGCTTTCAGATCGAAATAACGAGTTCTACTTGATGGGTAAAGAAGCAGCGAATTTTAGTAGCTTCCGCAAGATTCTAGTGCTTCTGGGTTATTTTATAATACCGAAAGTGTGTAAATTCTTCAGAATCACGTTTTTTGGTAAAGAAGTGTCCGCCTTCTTCAGACGCGTCATTCGAACGAATATTGAAAGCCGACAAAAACTGGGGATCAGCAGACCTGACATGATTCATCTTCTTCTGGAAGCGAGGAGGCACGAATTGAAGGTGGATGTCGAGGAGAAGCAAGATACTGCTTTTTCGACTGTTCAAAAATCGGAAATTGGAAAATCGTTTCGGACTCATAACGCCGAAATCACTGATGACCAAATCACTTCACAAGCTTTACTTTTCTTTTTGGCTGGGTTCGATTCAGTGTCCTCACTTATGTGCTTTATGTCGTATGAACTTGCAACTAATCCTGACGTCCAAGAACGCTTGATTCAAGAAGTGGACAAAGCGGCTGAAGCTTGCGAAGGGAACATCACATACGAGGCTCTTCTGGGAATGAAGTATCTGGACATGGTTGTGTCAGAATCCTTGAGGAAGTGGCCGAGTGGTGTCACAATTGATCGAGTTTGCACCAAACCGTTCACCATCCAACCGAAAACACCCGAAGAAAAACCGCTGCTTATTGAAAAGAACATAACTGTGTGGATACCAGTTTTGGGAATACAGAGAGATCCTAAGTATTGGCCGGAACCCGATCGCTTTGATCCGGAACGTTTCAGCGACAAGAACAAAGGAAAAATTGTACCGTTCTCTTACATTCCGTTTGGTTGAGGTCCTCGAAATTGCATCGGCTCCAGATTTGCGCTTCTCGAAACCAAAATCTTGTTCTTTTATGTTTTGTCGCATTTTGAGATCATTCCCGTTGAGAAAACACAAATTCCGCTACAAATTAGCAGGAAGACCTTAAATCTGACTGCCGAGGGAGGTTTTTGGTTTGGGCTTAAAAGACGATCTTCTGCTTAACCATCATTTTGCGTTTTTAACAATAAGTAATAATTATTTATTGTCAAACAATGTTATATATTACTTTAACAGTTATACTGTTATAAATAAATATTAACATGATGCATCATTAGGATTAACAGCATGAATGTCGAATGGAAAATTGAAGACCAAATATTTGAAAATGAAAGAAACCAAGGTGGGGTTTGGTTAGAGAGCTTATTTATTTATATATTAAGTGTTTGTACGTTTTGCCCAGAATGCGTTTCGAATAAAGCAATTATGTAATACAAAAAGAAAACGTGTGTCTAGACGTATCATAAAAATGATGTAACAACATATTATAAAATCTGTGGCCGTCAAGTGAAAGTATGACTGAAAAAAGCTAACATCATTCAGGAGCCATTGATAAACCAAAAATTCGTTTTTAACTAATTTATGCTAAGTTTGGACTGGGTCAACAACATTGTTTAAAATTTATTTACCGAAGTTTAGGTGATGAAAAACAGGAAACTTTGACGGTAAAGTAATAATGATACCAGATTTGCAAATCATCACTTGAAACAGAATTCGATACTGGACGAGCTTCGGTGGTCAAAATTATTCATGAAATCACAAAGCAAAAGGTTATTATGAAATTGTGGTCTATCTGTTGAAAATGTTTGAACTAATTTGGGTATTAAGTTATACAGGGTGTAATAGGATCATGATAAATCCCCTGTTTTTCCCGTAATTCTGTTTTTGGCATAAAACATTTTTAACATACCATTTTCTCCGGAAATTACACCAACTTTTTTCTAATGGTATATTATATCGTATTTAGATTCCAAATGCGAAAATTGTGAAAATAAAAAATGGATACTGACATGAGAATATTCGTTATTATTGAATTAACTTTCTAATGGTACTTGTGTACCAATTAGGGAAACACTATACATATATACATACAGGGATGACCCAGGGCTCCGTAAAAGCTCCATAACGTTTTTGCTAGTCGAGGCATCGACCTGAAATTATTTTCGGATGATAGGTGCGCTTCTGCTGCACATTTAAAAAAATTTTTCATTTGTATACAGGGTGTCTAAATATTATTAAAGACCAAAGTTATGTTATTGAGAAAATATCATTTTTTAGATGAAACCACTGTTTTTACTAGGCTTGTGCCAAAATTAAATGTTACATTTGACATTTCTGTTTCATCGAAACTAAAGACTAAAGTCTAAATGAATTTTACACGCCAAGTACAAGATTTTATGGTGGTGATTTTCTAAACCCAATACATTTTTCGAACAAAATGCTTGAAATCCTGTATGGTAATTGGAATTATTTGAACATTATTTTAATTTTGGATAAATAGTAATAATAGTAATGGATCTGTTAATAGGCACGATATGCACTATTATGCGATTGAAAACTTTAATTGGCTGCGAACCATCGACCACCAAAACAGGTGGTCAATGAATGCGTGGGGTGGAATTATTGGAGGACGCGTTATCGTTTCGTTCTTTTTTGACAAGGTCCAAAATGGCGAGAGATACTTGGAATTTCTTCAAACCGATTTCCCGTTACTACTAGATGACCTAGACTTAACTACAAGAGCGATCATGTGGTTACAACATGACGGTACTCCAGTTCATTTTTATGGTATCATTCAGCAGTTTTTGAATCAAAATTACACCAACCGTTGGATAGGAAGAGGAGGAAGTATTACTTGGCCAGCTCGCTCCCGAAACCTGACACCCATTGATTTTTTTTTCTCTTGGGCAATGTTAAACAAAAAGTTTATAGGGTTCCATCAACTACAGCTGAGGATATGAAGCAGCGAATAACCGATCCATTTCACTCTATTGACCAAGTTCGTCTTTTGTTCGTAGACTGAATGTTTGTGTAGAACAGAATAGCCGTATATTTGAACATTTGTTATGATGCGAATAACCAATTTAATACTACGATAATTTAATTTTCTAATTATTGTTTAGCCTGTTATGATTGCTGATTCTTTTATTATTTTATTAAACATTGGCCGTTTGCCTATGGGTTATGTTGGATTGTATTATTTGTACTAACTGTTAGAAGATGTAATGTATATACCTATTATCACAAAAATGACAATCTCAAACTTGACATTTAATTCTTGCACAAGACTACTAGAAAGTGGTTTCATCTAAAAAATGCTATTTTCTCGATAACTTATCTAATATCATAATTGAACCCTAGAAACCGTATATCACAGAAAAGCTTATCAAAAACGTTAAAGAATTGTGTAAAAATATACAGGTGTTCCATTTGAAAAAATCGAGTTTTCCCCATTTGTTGTTCATCATTTTCAAAAAATCGTAGCAAGCATTCGAATATTGCTTCGCCACTCGGCAATAGCTCAAAGATTGACCGAAGCCTAGGGACTTAACAGAAAAAAAATAGGTTTGTTTTCTTTAACAGTTTAGAAGTTATGAATTTTTGAACAGAACCTTACATAAAGAAAATTTGGAAAATAAAGTGACGTACATCAAAAATATGACAGATAGGTGAAAATGACTCCAGTAAATTTAACGCAGAATTTAGTGTATATGTTACAGGGGAAGTCGATTGTTAGGAAGAGTTGACTCTGCCTAGAAAGAGTTAACTTTTACTAAAAGTATCAGTAAAAGTAGGTAAAAAATAATAAGGTCAACTTATTCTAGGAAGAGTTTACTATGCCTGCTGTGGTTTAGTAAAAGTTGATTCAGAGATGTTGCTCTGTACGTATTACCGCGCACGCATGTCTTTGTTTTGACTATCGCCAGGCAGTGAAATTACTCGTCTCTTTGTTGTGGTGCAATAGTGTGTTTTTACATTTAAATAATTCGTTTCCGTATGTGCAATAATTATGTCAGGCTCCACCGCAGAACTGTTTCGTGAAAAAGTACAACTAGAACGCTCGACTTCCAAGGTAAATTCACTGACAATGACTAAATTGAAATATGATGGCTACATTGAAAAAGTAAAAAATCTAAAAACTGCGACTTAAAAAGAAAGTAATGATCTCAGGTTTTTAAGACGATATGACATTATTGAAGTAAATGGTATTACAAAACTGGTATCACAGATCAAGAAAGCATATAGTATTATGTTTTTGATGAAGAGTTATTTGGAGTTCTTAATGAAGCGCACATATCCACTGGACATGGAGGAAGAGATCGTATGATTCAGCAATTGAAAGAAAAGTTCCAAAATGTTACTACAAAGGACATTTTACTATTTTTTAGCTTGTGTGAACCTTGCCTTTAAAAATTGAAACATAAGAAGAAAGCACTGGTTGTAAAGCATTTGTTATTCAAAGAAATGAATTCACGATGTCAAGTGGATTTAATTGACTTTCAGTCACAACCTGATGAAGACTTCAAATTTATAATGGTGTATCAGGACCATTTGACAAAGTTTGTTGTGCTAAGACCACTAAAATCAAAGACCGCAGCCGAAGTATGTGATAACATCATTGATATTTTTACGTTGTTAGGCGCTACTTGTATTTTACAGTCAGACAATGGCAGAGAACTTGTTAATAAAGTTATTGACATGGCCGAAGTTCAAAATGGTGCATGGCAAACCGCGACATAGCCAAAGTCAAGGTAGTGTCGAAAGAGCCAACCAAGACATAGAGAACATGATAACCACCTGGATGCAAGACCACAAAACATCAAAATGGAGTGAAGGCTTAAAGTTTATTCAACTTATGAAAAACTGTGCATTGCATAGTGGGATAAAAATATCCCCGTATGAGGCAATGTTCGGTTGCCCCCCGAGACATGGCTTATCTACTTCAAAACTACCTAAGTATTGGCAAATTTAGAAACAGAAGAAGATCTTCAATGCGCTATTGATCAAATTCACGAACAACAACAAGAAAATGAAATTGAAAGTAACGGGAATGGAAATCCTGATAAAAATGAAACAAATCAAATTTTATCAAGTGTTGAAAAGTTCGTAGATGGTGGTGATTCTCACCTCACTGACCTGGACAAGTCTACTGAGGCCATCAAGAAGCAGAGAAATGAAGCTTTCCACTATCTAGAAGAGCAAGCTAAACGCATGAAAAAACCTCAGATCAGAGAATCCGCCCGTAGAAAAAGGAACATCAGTTCGAATTCCTATCCCAGATGTTGACCGCGGAAGAGGAGATGCTCGATCTATCCTTGGCGTGGTACTGGAAGTTGTCGATGGTGGAAATGGAATTCTGAAGCAGCTCTTCTCAAGGTAATGGTTGCAAGCTAATTGTTCCAAATTTTTAGGCTTATTCGTGAAATTGTCTTTCGAATGCAGCTAGTGGTCGTCAGATTTTTGGTAATCTGACGACCACTCGTTGTATTACATTCGATAATATTTTTTCAGGTCTCAATGCGGTAAATGTCCCACGAACATTATCCAAGAAAATGAAGTCCCTATGGATAAAACAATAGCTGTGAGGACTGCTGCATCTTCACAATCACTTGGAACTGGACAAGGATTTTTCAAATGCTCTTGTAACTCTGTATTTGTATGCAAATCCAAGAAGTGCATGTGTAAGAAGAACGATGTGCTCTGTAACTCAAAGTGTCACAAGTCTATACCTTGCTGTAATAAATGAATATTTTTTTATTTTTATGTAGCATACCGTTTCCTTGCAAAAGTCAACTTTTACTAACTCAAGGCAGTAAGAGTTTTCTTTCTCTAGATATAGTCAACTCTGACTAGTACATGTTGATCAAAATTCTTTACTTTTCGCTTTTAATCAACTTTCACTAAAAAGACCAGTAAGAGTCGACTTTACCTAGGCAGAGTAAACTTTTACTGGAGAATCTACTTTCCCTGTAACATATACAAACGAAACTATTTTTAAAATGTGCAACAGAAGCGCACTTATCATCCAACAACAATTTCCAGTCGATACCTAGAATAGCAAAAAAGTTATGGAGCGTATACAGAGCTCTGGGTCACCTGTATATAACATATACATATATTAAGAAAATTTAAAATTTTACAGAAAAATTATCTTGTCCCAAAAAAAGAGGGGTGAAGCTTGCTCTTGTTACAATCTGTAAACCATACAGTGCAATTTAGGTTTATTCACTGACAATTTTGGCGGTTGTATTGTAGAACTGGGGGAAGGACTCTTATCTCAAGATAATGAAGAAAAGTATCAAAAACGCATGGCAGCACCTTAGACTTTCTCTAAAAGTGAGGTGAATTACATTATTTCAGATTTTAATTTATTTAAAAATATCTGCAGAACTTCTTGCATGTAGACCAGGCTTTCATCCAGAAGTTACTCTGATATGGAACCAGAGTGCAATACATTATTTATTTAGTGAAGGAAATTGTCTTGTATATGGCAAAAAACTTTTACTGCTGATGGGCTTATCAGAATATCGACCGGGAGATGGACAGCTGAAGAAGAAGTAGTTCAAAATGTGTATTACTCCATAAAGACAACAAGTTTGCATCAATTTCGATAGATTCTCAATGAATCATTGAATCGCGAATCCCAAAGTATCAGACTTGTTTTTATGAGTAGTAAGTTTGTGTAGATTTTAAGAAGTAAACCTTTTTCTAAGCCAATATAATGGATATCGGCATTCGATGGCATGGAGGGGCATTCGATGGTAAACAAAGATATAGGGATTCCATTTAAAAAACTAAAGTTAGCCTTATTTAAAAATAGTATAATTTGACACGAATTATTGCAGATCCTGTATAGTAAAAATAATATTTTGCATATCGGGCTTAAAGAGCAATCCTTTCTTCATATTTCTACCAACTTTCAGCCTTCTAGTTGCTAAAACAGTATCTCAGTAAATTTTTAAGTGAACCTCTGCAAATAACAAAAAAGTAAAAAAAAAAATAACATCTGTATACGTTAAAATATAACTAGGTTGTGCAGCCTGACAAATGGTATACAAATTGTATATAAAATTTTTTTGTATCTTACATTTTAGGAGTTATGGACCGATGCCGCACTAATGACTCATCCTGAATATACACTTTGGTTTGTTTTTCTTTTTAATTGTTTTATTCAAAACGCGTTCCGGGTAAAGCTCATTGCCACAACGCCACGTAAGCAAAAGAAATACTCCAGAAAGCAAAAATAGTATCGCGCGTATATCTATTTTGCGTTTTGGCTGCATAATTTACCCACACGCGTTCTGGTTAATTTGATTTACTCATGGCCCGGAAAAAAAATCTCTAAAGGCACCGTGGGTAAATTATCATGCCATACCCATAACGCATTATGGACCTAAATATGGGACAGTGGCCGATTTCAACTATTGTGAATAGCATGATAGTACGAGGGTCGTCTAAAAGGTTTTGAGACTAAATAGCAACCAACATTTATTCTGTCAAATTGTGTTTTATTTTACAATCCGCCTTTTTAATCGCTCTAAATAATAAGTAGAATTTGTTTTGCAAATAGGCATCTACGGTTGCATTTGAATACAATCTCAGTCGCCTGAGCCAAACTTTGAGCTTAGGAAATGGGAAATAGTCGCTGCGGAGCCAGATCTGTTGAACTCGCATTTAATTTCACTAGACGAATTGCCTTTCAAATGCAAGAATATATTTTTATTTTTACAAAAACATCGACTGTTGACAATAATTAAAATGTTTACATATTTGTTTCAAACGAATGTACTACCAGAAGATGTTGATGAAAAATTCTCAGATCACCCTCGTAAATAAATAAATACATGTGCATTAGCAAGAGACAAAAGTAGGAAACAATTTCTACGCAACCAACTTTACATACCTATAAAAAACAAATAATTGAAATCGTTGCATAACTCTTTTTGTTGAACAGATCAAAACAATTTACAGCTTTCGAGTCTCCTTGAATTGCACCATATCGAGTAATGCTGTTCCATAGCTAGTTGCTAGTTACACAATGTTAAGTAAAATACTTACATAGGCTTATCAGTTTGATAATAACTACTGATATAGATCGATGGTTCTATAAATTGAAAGAGTGAACATGGCGATTGCGTATAAACGTAATAACTGATGACCTAATCCCCCGGTAAATGTGTTTTGTGAAAACAAACAGTGGCACAGAAACTCTACAAGAACATTATCACCGGTGAGCAATTTTTTAATGGATCATAATTGTTGCAACGTCCTTTCTAAAATTAGTCTTTGTTGCAGAAGTGCCGAGCACTATGTGGTGGATACAAATAGTCTGCGCCCTCATTGCTTTAGGATATTTCGTCTTAATTCGTCCCTACAAATACTGGAGGAATAGAGGAGTCATACAAAAGAATCCATATATTGCGGCCTTGGCCAATTGGGGGGTCTTTATACGTACAAAATCTTTCTTTGAGACAGTCCAAATCAACTACAACGAATATCCAAATGCCAGGTTCGTTACTTCGTTGAAACAGCTCCAAGTAAACAAATTTAATTTTCTTGTAGATATTCCGGCTTTTATCAGTTTTTGGCACCCACTTTACAACTGAGAGACCCTGAGTTGATCAAAGAAATCACAGTGAAGGAATTTGATCATTTCGTCGACCATCGGTCGTTCTCCCGCGAAGATGTGGATCCTCTCTTAGCTAACAATTTGTTCTTGTTAAGTGGACAGAAATGGCGCGAGATGAGAGTAACACTCAGTCCGGCGTTCACCAGCAGCAAAATGAAATACATGTTTTCCTTAATATCTCAAAGTGGGAAACAGTTCGTCCAACACTTCTTGAACCAAAACCAAAAAATCATCACTTTGGAAATGAAAGATACGTTTTCGAGATTTGCCAATGACGTCATCGCAAGTACTGCATTTGGCGTCGAATGTGACTCGCTATCAGATCGAAATAACGACTTCTACTTGATGGGTAAAGAAGCAACCGATTTTGCTAGCTTCCGCAAGATGTTAGCGCTAGTGGGCTATTTTATAATGCCGAAAGTGTGTAAATTCTTCAATATTACGTTTTTTGGTAAAGAAGCGTCGGACTTCTTCAGAGGTGTGATTAAAATGAACATTGAAAGCCGGCAAAGACTGGGGATCACCAGACCTGACATGATTAATCTTCTTCTGGAAGCGAGAAAACACGGATTGAAGCACGATGCCCAGGAGAAGCAAGATACAGGTTTTGCGACCGCTCAAGAATCGGAAATTGGCAAATCGTCTAGGACCCATAACGTCGAAATCACTGACGACCAAATCACTTCTCAAGCTTTAATTTTCTTCTTTGCTGGGTTCGAAACAGTGTCCTCACTGTTGTGCTTCATGTCGTATGAACTAGCAACTAATCCCGATGTCCAAGAACGCTTGATTCAAGAAGTGGACGAAACGGTTGAAGCTTGCGAAGGGAACATAACATATGAAGCTCTTCTAGGAATGAAGTATCTGGACATGGTTGTGTCTGAATGCTTGAGGAAGTGGCCCAGTGCTGTCGCAGTTGATCGCGTTTGCACCAAACCGTTCATCATCCAACCGAAAGCGCCTGAAGAAAAACCGTTGCTTATTGAAAAGACCATCACCATGTGGATACCAATTTTGGCAATACAGAGAGATCCTAACTATTGGCCAGAACCAGATCGCTTTAATCCCGAACGCTTCAGCGACGAGAACAAAGGAAAAATTGTACCATACTCTTACATTCCGTTTGGCTCAGGTCCTCGGAATTGCATCGGGTCCAGATTTGCACTTCTGGAGACCAAAATATTGTTCTTTAATATTTTGTCACATTTTGAGATTGTGCCCGTTGAGAAAACACAAATTCCGCTCCAAATTAGCAGGAAAACCTTAAATCTGACTGCCGAAGGAGGATTTTGGTTTGGGTTTAAGAAGCGGACTCCCGATTAGCCAGTTTGGAATTTTGCTTTTTTAACAATAAATATTAGATGTATTTTTTTATTGTCGAACAATGTGATATACACAAATATTATGAAACTGAATCCACTCTCTAGTTATTTCGAAACCACTACCTAACAACTTGTATATAAAATGTAAAATGGAGCTTTCATTTAAATTGAAAGTAAAGTATCGCCGCATGTTCCGTTCCGATCATGAACGAATAGGTTTGATTGTTTTGAGTAAATCAGCAAACTTAGAACGACTCTTATCAGAAGTAGTAACATATTTCTTAACTAATTGTTTTAATTGTTGGTATTTGTTGGCGACTCTTCCAGGCGCGCTCTTCACCATGAAGAAAGTGGGAAGCTATCAGGGAATGGGGCTATATTACACGAGAGGTGTTTACAAAGTTATCTACCTATGCACAAAAACAGAATAATCGCATTGCAATATAAAGGTTAATTTTTTGGAAATGACACATTTTCAATAACTTTGAACAATGTAGAAATTTCCAAAGTAGTCAACTTTTATCCAAAGAGGGACTTTTTGAGATAGGTTTTGAGTTGATAGGGTTCACCGTCTTAGCGGTGTAGACATCCTCTGAAAATATTAATTGGAGCCGTCTTGTTATACATCATATAAAAGCCTATTTTGCAAAGAGCCTACCTATTTAATTGGTTTTACTATGTTCTACTCATTTATAAAATAGCAGATGAATAAATGCTATGGTGTAAATTTCCTTATAAAGTTGGATTTTTCAGACTTTTTGGAACTAAATCAAACTTTCCAGAAGAACACAAATAAATTGTAACATTAGTAATTTCCAAAATTTAAAAAATTAAATTGTGAATCTAACCTCTTTTTTGTTTGACATTGATCCTGTTTTTTAAAATTTTTGTACCAATTTAATAATGTACATTTAGTCCTCATTATTATTAAGGTGTCTTGCATTGAACTCTCTTGCAAATTAAAATTAATTTCATCTTCTCGGCAATCGAATAAAATATTTTCACTGATGGAACTACAAGGTTGTTATTTCGGAGACTAACGCTTTTTAAATTCTATTAGAAGAAAGAGTGCATAACAGAACCTTCTAATGATAAAAAAGCCGCCTTAAAAGTTGATAACAGTTTGAAGAAGAAGAGCAGACATTCAGACGATGGAGTAGTAATGTTCCGTTCACCAATTTCAATTATTATATGGAGAGAAAAATTCAAATTATTCTGGGCACCTTTCCTGACTGTCACATTTTAATCGCTTTACATTTTGGAAATAACATAGAACAACATTTCATTGTGTTCTTCTGGAAATATTGATTTAGTTCCAAAAAGACTAAAATATCCAACTTTATAAGCAATTTTGCACCATAGCATTTGTTATTCTGCTATCCCGTAAATGAGTAGAAAATAGTAAAACCAATTACATGGGTAAACTCCTTGTGAAATGGGCTTTCCAATAGTGTATCAGAACATAGGTCAGGCCGTTCCATTTAGAATTTGCAAAGGGTTCCACACCGCTAAGAGGGTGAACCTTGTCAACTATAAACTTATCTCAAAAAATGTCCCGCTCTAGATAAAAGTTGACGTATTTCTAAAACAAAAATTATGCATAGAAATTTGTATGTATAATTTTGCTGCTTTGTCCGGCGACAATGACTTAGTTTCTATAATTGTGACTAGAGATGAGTGTATTAGTGGGACCCACCAAAGAAGCGGGAGTCTCGGCACGACTGAAAAAGTCAAGGACACAGTTTTCTGCACGAATGGCGAAGGCAACACATTTCTGAGACTTAGAGGGTTGATTAAAAACATGGCAAAAATAACTAGAATAAGAATCATAATATGTAGAAAAATGAACTTTTTTTGTTCCTTGATTTGTTTCCTCCAAGGTAGATTTTAGTAGATCTTCATAAGATCAAGAGATTATGCTAATACAACCCATTGCAATTCGGTATTAAAGTTGCTCCGGCAGCTTCCTACCAATAAATGTACTCGTATATAGTTCTCGCCGGGTTTATGAGGGTCGCAGGATATCCTCATTTTAAATTGAGAGACAAAATTTGTAAGAGTTTCTATTATGATTTTCAAATTTCAAACGATTAACATCGACGCCATAGTCGTTTTTGGCAAAATCAAGGAGGACCATTTGTCGTCAACGAAGACGAAATAACCTAGCCAAGATCGAAACATAAGTAAAGATTGCGCCTTCAAACAAATTTATACTTGACAGTAGAATTATAGTAGGTACAATTTAAACTGACCACAATTCTATCCCAGCAGAAAAAAGGGTCAACTCCAGTACAATCCGCCAGTTGCCTTCAACGGTGTACATTTATCCTCACGTCCTTCGATTCCATAAATACAAAAGACTTTGGCCGCTGCTGTTCTATCAAGGTTAATCAAACCAGGAGATAAAGAAGCAGATCGTTATATCAACAATACAAACAGAAGCCTCTGCGAACAATCCCAATAACTGAAGAGATCATAGACGTGAGAAAACCACCAAAAATTTAACTTTATCGTAAGATTATCTTCTTAGAAGACGGATGACTGACTCGAGAGTAAAATGAAATTGGAAGAATTTGTTAAATACAATGGTGGACAACTGAATTGTTCCACTCAAAATTGTAGGTGTTTTTAAAACAGGTGTAACTTTTTTTGTGGTCATCATATTTTAAAACTGTTTTTTTTGGGTGAAAGCTCCATTATATATATACCAAAGAAAGTAAAACTTATAATCGGCATGTAATCAGTACAATAAGCCAAAGTGGTGAAGTTTGGACCGTTTCCAATATGCCGAGAGGACCTTAATTCCGACTTGATATAATGGTTTTAACATGTGCTCTCTAACAATATATTTAGAGCTATTCTTGTTCATTTCCTTCTTTGCCAATTTTAAAACAAATTATTTCACATTAGCTTTTTTCATTTGATTTTGTGGTTTAAAAAAATCAAGTTTGTGGTACCCACGTGAAACTGAAAACTTCAAGTTTGAAGGACAGATTATGAACACAATTCATCGAAATTATAAAGTAAAAATTGTAGCACGGCTCCGAGAAGTCACAAAAGTAAAAGGGCCTATAAATATTAATTGTAGCATAGATTTTCCGTAGTTTTGATTAAAATAAGAAAGTCTCTCTCAAAAGGAACGTTTCAGTATAATTTTGAAATTAATGGGTTTAAAATGAATAATGTGTGTGAATAAAAAACCATTTCTTGTTTTTGCGGGAAAAATGCTAGATTCCGCCGGACCAAAGACTAAATCTTCTTTCTTCTTTTTTTTTTCTTCTTAATGATTTACGGCGATACATCTGCAAATCTAAAAACCGTTTTCTAGAATGATAAAACTACAACTTTTACTTTTTATTTGCGATCGATTACGTTAATAGCTCCTTCGAACTTGAAGTTTTCAGATTCACCTGAGTACCATTAATTGGATTTTTTAACCACAGAGTGTTAGGAAACTTCAAAGGAAGCTCCTCTTCGGAGATTGATGGGGACTGTCCAAACATCAACACATTTGGAACATGTTTATTTTACACCCTGCATATACTGTACTGTTTACAAAAAAATGATAATGTTTTACATCCTTTGGTAGACATAAAATTGTGTTTTCACTTAAAGCAAACCGTTTTAAAATTGGACGACCCTAAAGATTGTTACACCTGTTTTAAAAACACCCAAATTTTTGAGTGGAACGGTTAAATTGTCCATCAGTGTAGAAAAGACATTTCTTGCATCATTTATTTGTTCCATTTTGTTTTGCTTTTTGCGGCACCTATACATATGTACATACATACATACATTCATTCAATTACACAAATGACACCCATGACTCCATGGCAGCAAAGGCTGGAATAAATTCCAAGAAGTCGCGTACCAAGAATGGCCCAGGAAATAGAAAAGTTTGTTCGTTCATATCAATGCTGTGCAAAGACCGGCAAAACGCCATCGAAAATACGAGGAAATCATGACAGTGTCAATATGAAATGTTGATTTAACAAAACCTCTGGACAGTAAATATGAATTGGTCATAAACAGCGCTTATTCCAAATGGCCAGAAATATGTATTTAGCAGTTTCCGACAACGGAACGCAATTAACTGGTGAGTGGTATAAACAGTTCTGCAATACCAGTGAAGTTAACTACATCAGGAGTACCCCATATTAAAAATGAGAATTTATAAAACGTGTCACTTGTTTTTTGTTCGGTTGGTGGTGTATGGATGCAGCGGCAATCGCGAAATTCAGCGAGAGACAAGAGTGGAAAACAGTCTCTAGGCAACCAACTTTACAACTTTCACAGTTTATGATTGTTAAAATTATAAATCCTGTTTTATTCATTCTTGTGAATCAGCAGTATGTTCAGTATCATATATTCAATTTGTTGAAGAGAACAACAGTTTACAGTTTTCGAGTCTCCTATTATTGCATTATTGCACCATACCATGTAAACTTGTTCATACATCCTATAGCTACCTGTATAGTATTAAGTGAAGTATTTACATAAAATTATCAGTTTGATACTAAGAAGTGATATAGATCGAAGGAATTATAAACTGAAGGACCGTATAGTGCGATTACGTTTAAAAATAACAACCGATGACCTAATTCGCCCGTAAACAAGTTTATGTGAAAACAAACATTGGCACGTCTGGACTCTGAAGGAACATTACCGGTGAGCAATTTTCATAATGTACGATTGAAGTAACTTCCTTGCTAACTATAATTTGTCGTTGTTGTTGCAGTAGTGTCGAGCACAATGTGGTGGATACTATTAGTGGCTTGCACCCTCGTAGCTTTAGGATATTTTGTCCTAGTTCGTCCCTACAAGTACTGGATGAATCGAGGAGTTCCCCAAAAGAGTCCATATATTGCGGCCTTAGCCAATTGGGGAGTTGTTTTCCGTACAAAATCCTTCTTTGAAATAGTCCAAATCACCTACAACGCACATCCAAATGCTAGGTTCGTTACTTCGCTGAAACAACAACACCTAAACAAATTTCCTCCTCTTATAGATATTCCGGATTTTATCAGTTTTTGGCTCCAACTCTACAAGTCAGAGATCCCAAGTTGATCAAAGAAATCACAGTGAAGGAGTTTGAGCATTTCGTCGACCATCGGTCGATCGCCCGTGAAGATGCGGATCCTCTCTTCGCTAACAATTTGTTCTTGTTGCGTGGACAAAAGTGGCGCGAAATGAGAGTAACCCTCAGTCCGGCGTTCACCAGCAGCAAAATGAAGTACATGTTTTCTTTAATATCCCAAAGTGGGAAGCAGTTCGTCCAACACTTCTTGGACAAAAACGAAAAGATCATCACTTTGGAAATGAAAGATACGTTTACGAGATTTGCAAACGACGTTATAGCAAATACTGCTTTCGGGGTCGAATGTGACTCGCTATCAGATCGAAATAACGAGTTCTACTTGATGGGTAAAGAAGCAACCGATTTTGGTAGCTTCCGCAAGATTATCGCGTTCCTGGGCTATTCTATAATGCCGAAAGTGTGTAAAATCCTCAAAATTACGTTTTTCGGTAAAGAAGTGACCGACTTCTTCAGACGCGTGATTAAAACGAACATTGAAGACCGGCAAAGAATGGGGATCAGCCGCCCTGACATGATTCACCTTCTTCTGGAGGCGAGAAAGCACGGATTGAAGCACGATGTCGAGGAGAAGCTAGATACAGGTTTTGCGACTGTTCAAGAATCGGACATTGGCAAATCGCCTAGGACCATTAACGTCGAAATCACTGACGACCAAATCACTTCTCAAGCTTTAATTTTCTTCTTTGCTGGGTTCGATTCAGTGTCCTCCTTGATGTGCTTCATGTCGTATGAACTTGCAACGAATCCTGACGTCCAAAAACGCTTGATTCAAGAAGTGGACGAAGCGGCTGAAGCTTGCGAAGGGAACATAACATATGAAGCTCTTCTGGGAATGAAGTATCTGGACATGGCTGTGACGGAATCCTTGAGGAAGTGGCCGAGTGCTGTCGCAATTGACCGCGTTTGCACCAAACCGTTCACCATCCAACCGAAAACTCCCGAAGAAAAACCGCTGCTTGTTGAACAGAACATGACTTTGTGGATACCAATTTTGGGAATACAGAGAGATCCTAACTATTGGCCGGAACCGGATCGCTTTGATCCGGAACGTTTCAGCGACGAGAACAAAGGAAAAATTGTGCCGTACTCTTATATTCCGTTTGGTTCGGGCCCTAGAAATTGCATCGGGTCCAGATTTGCGCTTCTGGAGACCAAACTTTTGTTCTTTTATATTTTGTCGCATTTTGAGATCGTCCCAGTCGAGAGAACTCAAATTCCGCTCATGATTAGCAGGAAGACCTTAAATCTGACTGCAGAAGGAGGATTTTGGCTTGGGCTAAAGAGACGGTCTCCAGCTTAACCAGTTTTGTGTTGTGCTTTTGTAACAATAAATAATTAATCCTTTACAGAATGTTGCACAATGTTATACCGTGTGCGTTTGAAGGCACTGAGTTGTGGAGAAAAGGACAGAAAACGAGGCGTAAGTATGCAATCTCTTGCTGTGTGAAAAGTGTGAGTGAAAATGAGTAGAAATATTGAAATATTGGTATCCAAAATTAGCAAATGGATGGGAGTTCTTGGAGGAATAAACCGCTGGCGCAAAAGTACACCATAAATCCTTTTCATGGAAATAATCTCTTTAATTCATCAATAATTTCTGTAATTCTTCAATAATTCTCATAAAGCCTTTATAATTTCCGTAAATCCTAAATAATTTCTGTAAATCTCCACTATTTCCTGTAAATCTTCAATAATTCCTGTAATTCGTATGTTAAATTTTAGGGAGTTAAATACTTATATACCGGCTGATTCACGTAAACCGTTCATTAGAAAATTTTCAATTTCCCGTAAAGCTAGTAAGTTGAAATTTGGTGAATGACTATCATCGATTATTCTGAATCGAAGTAAAATACTATCAAAATGGCGGCACTTCCGGTTATACCGGAAATTGACGTCAACTTTGTTATTTTAAATGGCAACCCCTTATTTTTATGCACTCATTCGTTTTGGCAATCAATTCTAAATAAGATGCGCCCAAGTTGTCTTATCTTATCTCCCATAGTTTTAGAAATAATCTTCATTTAATGATAAAATTTTGAGTGCGAGGATCTTTCTATAAATTAATATCTCTTGAAACATTTGAAATATTGCAATAATTTTGTTTTTCTATCGATTAGTATAATTTTAAAGAATATTTCTAGAGTACATCTAATACATTTTAATGCCGCAGGTGGGCGTTGCGATTTTCTCAAAATTACTATAACAAAATGCCAAAAATTCAATTTTTTCAAATTGCAACACCACAATCTAAATAACGAAATTCAATGTAAAAATGAGTCTTATGTAGGCACTTGTCTAGGTGCCCAGGTGTCTAGGTAAAGAAAATATCCAACAAAATAAAAACTTTGCAGTACAACGTAAGAAATTATTACAATAAATTACTTTGATCAAAAAGAGTTATTTCGTTTTATTACGTTTATAGGCATCAATATTGTCTGACAGATAGTGCGCATGTACAGAAATGCATGCGCAATTAATATTTCCCTTATAATTCTCATTAAATCCCTTGTAAATCACAATAAATTTCTTGTAAATCCCCGCAATTCCCGATAAATCCCTATAATTCCCAATAAATCTACATAATTCCGAAGAAATCCAGTAATTCCTTCACACTATACATCATAAACATCCAGCGGTTTACCCCTCGGAGTTCTTTCTGCATCATCTTGGACTGGTACATATTTTCTGTTCTTTTCTCGAAACTCCAGTCGCCTCGAACTCACTCTGTATATTGCTTATTCTACAAATAACCGACATTAACAGCTCTTGCTGATGCAAAATTAGGATTAACACCAAGAATGTTGTAACGTACATAAATACTGTATGTACGTTTACTAGGCACATTTTTAACTGCAACGACTATTCTTGAATATGTAATCATTTGTATCGTTTGTAACAAATAAACGCTTTTGTATTTTATTCATTGGCGTAAAATGTATTTAGTTAAAAGGCAAGGAAACACGTATACGCATCTCGAGTAGGAACTGGGATAGAGTGGGGAGGGATATTCGTTTCCCACCACCACTTCTTCAGTTGCGCTTTCTGATCAGATAACACCACAGATAAGACCGCACATTTAAAAACTACGAATTTTCTACAAAATGATTCAGATACTTGATTTAGAAATTTACGCTGATAAGATAGAAAACTGATGATTTGGTGTAAGTTTACCATTTTTTCGATATTTTGTAGACAACCAAAAATCAAGGTCGTCAAAGCAACTGCGCCTAGTTTGCGGAGTTTATGATTACAGAGAGTCATCGCAATGATAACGGCCTTCAACTTGATCACACCTATATAAGTGGATAATGCGTTTGATGTTATTGAGTCCCAAATTAGCGTCAGCGATATGATGTGGTTAATATTAGCGGCGTTCGCCGTTGCGGTCTTTACGTATTATTTCCTTGTCCGTCCTCATCAATTTTGGACAAGAAAAGGTGTGAAACAAGGTAATCCGACGTTCGTGTTCGGCGACAGTTATGGCTCGTTTGCGGGAACACAGTCATTTGCAGATATGGTGCAAATGTGTTACCAAAGATTTCCAAACTCGAGGTAAGTGTCATTGTGTCTTCTACAAACTCAACATGAAAAATTGTGGTTTTTAGATATTCTGGAATGTATCAGATTTTTGTTCCAACTCTTATAGTCAAAGACCCGGAGCTGATCAAACAGATCACAGTGAAAGACTTTGACCATTTTGTTGACCACCGGACTTTTATTCCCGAAGATGCCGATCCTCTGTGGGGAAAGAATTTGTTCGCATTGACTGGACAGAAATGGCGCGACATGAGGTCCACACTCAGCCCGGCCTTCACCAGCAGCAAAATGAAGTATATGTTCTCGCTAATCTCACAAAGTGGCAAACAATTCGTCGAACACTTCTTGAGCAAGAAGGAAAACGTGGTCACGGTGGAGATGAAAGACAGCTTCACCCGCTTCACCAACGACGTCATTGCGAACACTGCATTCGGCATCCAGTGCGATTCTCTTGGGCAACGAGATAATGAGTTCTATTTGATGGGAAAAGACGCCACCGATTTCAGCAGTCTAAGAAGACGTTTGCGCTTCTTCGGCTACTTACTGTTTCCCCAGTTATATAAACTCTTCAAAGTCGGCTTATTCTCAAAGGAAGTGGGCACGTTTTTCCTGAGTTTGATCAAAACGAACATCGCCAGTCGCGAGAAGCACGGAATTGTGCGCCCTGACATGATCCACCTCCTCTTGGAAGCTAGAAAAAATGGACTGAAGCACGAGGAACTGGACAGCAAAGTAGATGCAGGTTTTGCAACAGTACAAGAAGCAGAAGTAAACAAATCAGCCAGACCCCAGAAAGCTGAGATAACAGACATGGATATAACATCTCAAGCCCTCATATTCTTCTTTGCTGGCTTCGACACTGTCTCGTCTCTGATGTGCTTTATGTCATACGAACTTGGTATTAACTCCGATATTCAACAACGCTTGATTCAAGAAGTTGATGAAACTTTTGAAGCCTGCAAAGGGGAGCTCACCTACGAAGCACTTCTTGGAATGAAATACATGGACATGGTCGTGTCGGAATCTTTAAGGAAGTGGCCAGTTGCTATCGCCAGCGACCGTATTTGCACCAAACCATATACCATTGTACCGGAAACTCCAGACGAACAATCTTTGTTTTTGGAAGAGAAGGCCGTTTTGATGATTCCTGTGTTTGGCCTTCATCGGGATCCGCAATATTGGCAGGATCCGGACCGTTTTGATCCGGAACGGTTCAGTGATGATAATAAGGCCAATATCAAACCCTACACATATTTACCGTTTGGTGCCGGACCGAGGAATTGCATCGGATCAAGATTTGCACTGCTGGAAACTAAAGTTATGTTCTTTTATATTTTGTTGCATTTTGAGATCGTTCCTGTTGAGAAAACACAAATTCCCCTCAAGTTAAACAAGAAGCAGTTCAATCTCATGGCTGAGGGAGGATTCTGGCTGGGACTGAAGAAAAGAACAAAAGAATAAAGAGCAATATACTCATTTGATTGTAGTACTCTTCTTAGAAAGCAATAAAACTGTTATAACAAATTTCTTATAATAAAATGTTAATCAAAGAAAAGTCTGTACCAATATCACCAATTAACTGGTAGTTCTTTGCCCTCTCATTCATTTAATAGACTACTAATTTTACCGTGCTAATATACAAATTCCGTTGCACTATCTGGTAGGCATGAGCATTGATTATCTATATATATAAAGCGAAGTGTCCTCACTGATACACTCATCTACACATCTACACATTCACTGATTCACTGACAACCCACAGCCCAAACCGTGAGGGCTGGAGACTTGAAATTTTAGACAAGGGTCTATCATGGGCCGAAAGTGAACACTAAGAAGGGATTTTGCAAAATTCGGTCCGGTTCCTTTGTAATTCAATAAAAACCGGATAAAATTAACGAAAAATGAGCAGAGATCGCGGAGACCGTGTTTATGTTAGAAGCACGTATCTAGCCAAAACAACTTCGACGTCGGGTGACCGGTTCACATTAAAGGCACTTATTTAACCTAAACAATTTCAACGTCGAGTTTCTGCTTTCGCGATCATACTTTTGCCGTACCTAGCGAGGCGCAGATATTTCAATTATAATTTTGATTTCAATTATAATGTCGATCCGTGACTCATTTAAAAATTACCAAACCACTCCAAATTTAATCCGTATACATTAAACATCCTCAAATATCTCTTACCATTGCAAACTTTACCAAATCAACCCCAAAAAATTCCCGAACTACGCCAAACTGACATAAATTAGATCCGTTATCTTAAATCATCCCTTACCACCCCTTAGCAACCCCAAGTAACTCCATCAATCACTTTAAAATAAAACAAAATGACACAAATCATTGCAGACTATTTCGAACTCACACACATTATTTCGGCTACCAAAATTCACCCCCAACTACCCCTTACCACCCCAAAATAAGCCAATTCACTTTAAAATTACAAAAAATGCTACAAACCATAGCAAACTATGCCAAACTCATCCAAATTACTTGGTTTTCCATAAATCACCCCCAATTACCCCATACCACCCCAAACTAAGCCCAATCACTTTAAAATTACAAAAAATGCTACAGACCATAGCAAACTATGCCAAACTCACCTAAATTACTTCACTACCATAAATCACCCCCAAATACCCCTTACAACCCCAAACTAAGCCAAATCACTTTAAAATTACAAAAAATGATACAAACCATAGCAAACTATGCCAAACTCACCCAAATTTTTTCGGCTACCATAAATCACCCCCAACTACCCCTTACCGCCCCAAACTAAGCCAAATCACTTTAAAATTACAAAAAACGATACAAACCATAGCAAACTAAGCCAAACTCACCCAAATTACTTTGGCTACCATAAATCACCCCCAACTACCCTTTACCGCCCCAAACTAAGCCCAATCACTTTAAAATTTAAAAAAAATGCTACAAACCATAGCAAACTATGCCAAACTCACCCAAATTACTTCGGCCAACAGTAAATCACACCCAACTAACCCTTACCACCCCAAACTAAGCCAAATCACTCTAAAATTACAAAAAATGATACAAACCATAGCAAACTATGCCAAACTCACCCAAATTACTTCGGCTACCATAAATCACCCCCAACTACCCCTTACCACCCCAAAATAAGCCCAATTACTTCAAAATTACAAAAAATGCCACACACCACAGCAAACTATGCCAAACTCACCTAAATTACTTCGGCTACCATAAATTAATAATCATTTTCAATCAAAATCATCCATTTGGTTGTGTCATTTATAAATGCCTTATCGTATTAAATCATAAAATATTAATAAATATCTGCACATAAAATATATTGTTTCGACTAATAGACGTTATTCTGAATATTAAATATGCCAATACCTATTTTTATTCTCTTCCACATTCCAATAAATATTTGTTCCAGTTGAGATGCAAACATAAACGTATTTCTGAATTGCAACACGCTGACGGGGCAAGCCCTACCTTCTCAACATGCGTGCGTTTTTATAAACAGCTCTATGGTTTTTAACTTTCAAGCGGTATAAACGCGGTGTAAGCGCTAGATTTTCGTGAAAATATCTGAAAAATTCGAAATTCTGCAATTGAATTACAGAACTATTGTTGTGTTCGATAGTAAATTTATATTTGGAGGGGCACTGCCAACCCTGCCACCCCTGACGAGCCCCTTGCTGAGTACTCTCCTTCCAGGGAAACTTTTGAAATCAACGGCAAAATAATTTAGGGCGCCTGAATGTGAAAATATCACTGTGTAATAAGTTCAGGCTGACGTGGAACACTTGAAATTTCGATATTCGTTTGTAATTCGTCACAGGTACATGAAGGAATGCATGTTAATGTAAACAAGTGTTAGTTTGTCGGAGAGGCCGAATAAGATTTTTAACATTCCCGTCAAAATATTTATTTACTTTAGAATGTTAATTTTTTAAATTCATTTTGTGACAATTATGACGGGCCATACGAGTACACCTGTGCGAGTATTATTTGGTACAGCCATGGACAGTCAAGAATAACACCCGGGTTATGCAAATACCGACTCTATGAGATATTGTCATTGAGTCGGTATTTGCATCACACCCGCCGGCTAAAGTGTTATTCTTGACTGTCCACGGTTGTACATTCAAATTAATCTCTTTTGTTATCTAAATTGTTTTTATACGCACTAGGCACGTGCACCTTATATAATTGTGAAAATTGCTGCTTCAGCGTCTGGAACGCTGGTACTCAACGTCGCCAAGGTCGAGGCGACGCATCGGTATTCGAAGTTTTATCGCTATTAAATAAATGATTTTAATATAATATTCCCGATTTGTTCTTGCCGTTAACCAAAACTCTCCCCAATCGATTTTCGAAAAATTTCCAGTATCGGACCGGACTTCACTTATGTGTAGTGTGTGCTTATACACGATTTACAATATTTATTTTACGTACATTGCGTTCATTATTGTTCTGCATTATTTATAACTAAGATGAAGCAGTTTGAAAATCTAATAGTAAGCGGAGAACAAATACCACTACGTATAATTCCCGTGAAAAGTGATGGAAATAGTCTTTTTTACTATCTTTCCTATTGCATTTTTAATACCGGAAATAGAGCTCAAGAGGTTCGCACTTTAATTCTTCATTTTAAAATTACCAAAATTTTTGTAAATTTTACCTGAATACGTTAAACACCCCAAACATAACGCACCATTCCAAACTACTTCTAAAAGTCATACACTTACCATTAAAACTACCCCAGGTCAACCCATAATTAAAAAAAAAATTACGAATTCTAAGCAAACTACGCCAAACTCGCATAAATGACTTCGAATTCCCCTAAATCACCCCAACCACTTCTTACCAAGCCAACCAAAGCCCAATCACATTATAATTACCAAAAATTTCGTTTAATCCGCCAAAGCTAAACCCTGCCAACCATCAATAACCATTCCAAACAATCCTCAAAGAAACCCATATCATCCGAAACAACCCCAAATCAACCTAATATTTTTGCATTTTTTTGAACCATAGCAAATCACGCCAAATTAACATAAATAACTTCGACTTTTTTTATACATAATTCCCAAATACTTCGTTTTTATGGTGTGAAATTTTGAATTTATATGTATATTTCAATATTGTCCCAAACGTTGTCAGAGAACTAAATGGGAATAATTTGGAATAATTTAGCTTCTCTGTCAACTCTCCTTCTCTTGAAATTTTTGAAAACAACGACAAAATTATTTAGGGCGCCTGGATTTGAAAATATCACTCTGTGTAATAAGTTCAGACTGACTAGAGTGAAAAGAAAGGAGCTTGCACCCAGAAACGAAATTAAATGGAACACTTGAAGTTGCAATATTTGTTTGTAATTCGTCACAAGTCCATGAAGGAATGCGTGTTAATGTAAACAAATGTGAGTTTATTGGAGATGCCGAATAAGATTTTTACATTATTGAAACAGCTTGAGCCTGCCACGTCAAGGGCAAGGTCACAAACGTGAAAAGGCGATGCTCGATTTGGTTTTATTCAATATCTATGCAGAAATTCGCAGATTTCAAGCATTGGATAAGCCTTTCTTATCGTTTCTTAGAATTCGAGAATTGCTGGTTCAGCGTGTGGAGCAGTACTCGATCGCGGTATTTAATTTTAACCCAACTACAGCGTCGGAAACTGCTCGCAAAGTCGCCAAATTCGATGAGGCGACGCATCAGTGTTCGAAGATCTACCGCTATCAAATAAAGTATTTGAATTTAACATTTGATCCTCGCGTTAACCAAATCTGCCCCCAATCAATTTTCGAAAAATTACCAGCGTCGAACCGGACTCCACTTATATTTGTACGCTAATTTTTACGTTCAGTTAATGGTAGTAGTGTATTTGTTTTTCACCAAATTTGCCCCGGCTGAAATCCGAAATTGTCACCGTTGTATGTACCAGAGATCACTGACATTCATACCCTTAATAATTATGTGCTTATACACGTTTTACACTATTTATTTTACGTACAATGTGTTCATTATTGCTTTACATCATTTATAACTAAGATGGAGAAGTTTGAAAATCTAGCGATGTACAATTACCACACCGTATTATGAAAGCTGATAGAAATTGTCTTTTTTAATATCTGTGGTATTGGTATTGATATTTTAATACTGGAACGGGAGCTCAAGAGGTTCGCACTTTAATTGTTCAACAAGTGTGTGTTAATGTAAACAAGTGTGAGTCCGTCGGAGAAGCCGAATAAGATTTTTACATCCACCATATTCCCGTCAAAATATTTATTTATTTTATATAGAATGTTAATTTTGCCGTTAACCAAATTTGCTCCCAATCACCATCGTCGTACCGGACCGTTCAGTTAATGATAATGGTGTTTTTATTTTTCACCAAATCTGCCTTGGCTGAAACCCAAAATTTACAGCGTTGGATCAGACTTTACTGACATTGATACGCGTTTTACACTATTTATTTTACGTAAATACATTGTGTTCATTATTGCTTTACATCATTTATAACTAAGATGGACAAGTTTGAAAATCAAGCGATTCACAAATACCACCAAATACCACATTTTACCACATACCAAAATTTTAATACTGGAAAGGAGCTCAAAAGGTTCGCACTTTAATTGTCCAACCAGTTGCGGCCAGGTTTTAATAATTTTTGTGCAGTTTAGAAGAAGATAATTATTCTGAAGTGTTTGTTTATTCTGAAGATAAGTCAAAATCATCTACATACTGTTCTGTTTGTGAGTTGACTGCAGCAAAAGGAATGGTTCCATTGTGTTTTCAATTTTATCATAACACTAGCTGAATGTACCCGGCGTTGCCCGGACGTAGATTAAATAAACTCAGTGTTGACTAAAGTGGTGATGTTGACTAATCGATATTATAGTACAATTAAACAGGAATGCTCTACTTTTCCAATCACAAAATAAACAAATATGCTGAAATTAACCTGCGTTGCCAGGACCGGGTACTTCAATATGATTTGGACAAAGAGGATACCTTGGTTGATATCTGAGATAAAAAATTTTGAATAGACTCTTTAGGGAGTTGTTCTATAAGCGATTCCAGGAAATCGAAATTAACTTTATATAATTTTAGGAAAAATCGAAGTTTACAAATTAGCTGATCATGTTATGATAAAATTGAAAACACAATGGAACAATTCCTCTTGCTGCAGTCAACTCACAAACAGAACAGTATGTAGATGATTTTGACTTATCTCCGGAATAAACAAACACTTATCTCCTTCTGAACTGCACAAAAATTATTACAACCTGGCCCTAACTGGTTGGACAATTAAAGTGCGAACTTTTTGAGCTCCCTTTCCAGTTATTAAAATTTTGGTATGTGGTAAAATGTGGTATTTTATGATATTTGTGCATCGCTAGATTTTCAAACTTGTCCATCTTAGTTATAAATGATGTAAAGCAATAATGAACATAATGTATTTACGTAAAATAAACAGTGTAAAACGCGTATCAATGTCAGTAATGTCTGGTCCAACGCTGTAAATTTTGGATTTCAGCCGATGCAGATTTGGTGAAAAATAAATACACCATTATCATTAACTGAACGGTCGTCCGGTACGACGAAGGTGATTGGGAACAAATTTTGTTAACGGCAAAATTAACATTCTAAAATAAATAAATATTTTGACGGGAATATGGTGGATGTAAAAATCTTATTCGGTCTCTCCGACGGACTCACACCTGTTTACATTAACACACACTTGTTGAACAATTAAAGTGCCAACCTATTGAGCTTCCGTTCCAGTATTAAAATATCAATACCAATACCATAGATATAAAAAAAGACAATTTCCATCACTTTTCATAATACGGTGTGGTATTTGTATATCGCTAGATTTTCAAACTTCTCCATCTTAGTTATAAATGATGTAAAGCAATAATAAACTCAGTGTACGTAAAATAAATAGTGTAAAACGTGTATAAGCACATAATTATTAAGGGTATGAATGTCAGTGATCTCTGGTACATACAACGGTGAAAATTTCGGAATTCAGCCGGGGCAAATTTGGTGAAAAACAAATACACCACTACCATTAACTGAAAGTAAAAATTAGCGTACAAATATAAGTGGAATCCAGTTCGACGCTGGTAATTTTTTGAAAATTGATTGGGGGCAGATTTGGTTAACGCGAGGATCAAATGTTAAATTAAAATATTTTATTTGATAGCGGTAGACCTTCGAACACTGATGCGTCGCCTCATCGAATTTGGCGACTTTGCGAACAGTTTCCGACGCTGGAGCAGCAATTTTCACAATTGTAGTTGTGTTAAAATTAAACACCGCGATCGAGTACTGCTCCACACGCTGAACCAGCAATTCTCGAATTCTAAGAAACGATAAGAAAGGCTTATTCAACGCTTGGTATGTGCGAATTTCTGCATAGATACTCAATCAAACTAAATCGAGCATCGCCTTTTCAAGTTTGTGACCTTGCCCTTGACGTGGCAGGCTCCAGCTGCTTCAATAATGTAAAAATCTTATTCGGCCCCTCCAATAAACTCACATTTGTTTACATTAACACGCATTCCCTCATGGACTTCTGACGAATTACAAACAAATATTGCAACTTCAAGTGTTCCATTTAATTTCGTTTCTGGGTGCAAGCTCCTTTCTTTTCACTCTAGTCAGTCTAAACTTATTATACAGAGTTATATTTTCAAATCCAGGCGCCCTAAAGAATTTTGTCGTTGTTTTCCAAAGTTTCAAGAGAAGGAGAGTTGACATAGAAGCTAAATTATTCCAAATTATTCCCATTTAGTTCTCTGACAACGTTAAAGACAATGTTGAAATATATAGATGCAAAATTTTACACCATAAAAACGAAGTATTTAGGAATTATGTATAAAAAAATCGAAGTTATTCTTCGCTCTTGAGCTCTATTTCCGGTATTAAAAATGCAATAGGAAAGATAGTAAGAAAGACTATTTCCATCACTTTTCACGGGAATTATACGTGGTGGTATTTGTTCTCCGCTTACTATTAGATTTTCAAACTGCTCCATCTTAGTTATAAATAATGCAGAACAATAATGAACGCAATGTACGTAAAATAAATAGTGAAAATAAATCGTGTCTAAGCATACAATACTTAAGCGTATGATGTCAGTGAAAATTTCGGATTTCGGCCGGAGCAGGTTTGGTGAAGAACAAATACACCACTATCATTAACTGAACGTAAAAATTAGAGTACGAAAATAAGTGAAGTCCGGTCCGACGCTGGAAATTTTTCGAAAATCGATTGGGGAGAGTTTTGGTTAACGGCAAGAACAAATCGGGAATATTATATTAAAATAATTTATTTAATAGCGACAGAACTTTGAATACCGATGCGTCGCCTCGACCTTGGCGACGTTGAGTACCACCGATCCAGACGCTGAAGCAGCAATTTTCACAATTATATGAGGTGCACGTGCCTAGTGCGTATAAAAACAATTCGGATAACAAAAGAGATTAATTTGTATGCACCAAATAATACTCGCACAGGTGTACTCGTATGGCCCGTCATAATTTTCACAAAATCAATTTAAGAAGTTAACATTCTAAAGTAAATAAATATTTTGACAGGAATGTTAAAAATCTTATTCGGTCTCTCCGACAAACTAACACTTGTTTACATTAACATGCATTCCTTCATGGACCTGTGTCGAATTACAAACAAATATCGAAATTTCAAGTGTTCCATGTCAGTCTGAACTTATTACACAGTGATATTTTCACATTCAGGCGTCCTAAATTATTTTGACGTTGATTTATAAAGTTTCCCTGGAAGGAGAGTAGTCAGCAGGTGCCTCGTCATGGGTGGCAGGGTTGGCAGTGCCACTCAAAGTATAAATTTACTATCGAACACAAAGATAGTTCTGATTCAATTGAAGAATTTCGAATTTTTCAGATATTTTTACGAAACTCTAGCGCTTACACCGCCTTTATACCTCTTTTAAAGTTAAAAACCATAGAGCTGTTTATACAAATGCACGCATGTTGAAAAGGTAGGGCTTGCCCCGTCAGCGTGTTGCAATTCAGAAATACGTTTATGTTTGCATCTCAACTGGAACAAATATTTATTGGAAGGTGGAAGAGAATCAATATAGGTATCATCATATTTAATATTCAGAATAACGACTATTAGTCGGAACAATATATTTTATGTGCAGATATTTATTAATATTTTATGATTTAATACGATAAGGCATTTATAAATAACACAACCAAATAGAAGATTTTGATTGAAAACGATTATTAATTTATGGTAGCCGAAGAAATTTAAGTGAGTTTGGCATAACTTGCTATGTTTTGTAGCATTTTTGTAATTTTAAAGTGATTAGGCTAATTTTGGGGCGGTAAGGGGTAGTTGGGGGTGATTTATGGTAGCCGAAGTAATTTAGGTGAGTTTGGCATAGTTTGCTATGGTTTGTAGCATTTTCTGTAATTTTAAAGTGATTGGGCTTAGTTTGGGGTGGTAAGGGGTAGTTGGGGGTGATTTATGGTAGCCAAAGTAATTCAGGTGAGTTTGAGATAGTTTGCTAGGGCTTGTAGCATTTTTCGTAATTTTAAAGTGATTGGGCTTATTTTGGGGTGGTAAGGGGTAGTTGGGGGTGATTTATGGTAGCCGAAGTAATTTAGGTGAGTTTGGCATAGTTTGCTATGATTTGTAGCATTTTTTGTAATTTTAAAGTGATTGGGCTTATTTTGGGGTAGTAAGGGGTAGTTGGGGGTGATTTATGGTAGCCGAAGTAATTTAGGTGAGTTAGGCATAGTTTGCTATGATTTGTTGAATATTTTGTAATTTTAAAGTGATTGGGCTTATTTTGGGGTTGTAAGGGGTAGTTCGGGGTGATTTATGGTAGCCGAAGTAATTTAGGGGAGTTTGGCATAGTTTGCTACGGTTTGTAGAATTTTTTTGTAATTTTAAAGTGGTTGAGCCTATTTTGGGGTGGTAAGGGGTAGTTGGGGGTGATTTATAGAAGCCAAAGTAATTTAAGTGAGTTTGGCATAGTTTGCTATGGTTTGTAGCATTTTTTGTAATTTTAAAGTGATTGGGTTTAGTTTGTGGTTGGTAAGGGGTAGTTGGAGGTGATTTATGGTAGCCGCAGTAATTTAAGTGAGTTTGGCATAGTTTGCCATGGTTTGTAGCATTTTTCGTAATTTTAAAGTGATTGGGCTAATTTTGGGGTTGTAAGGGGTAGTTGGGGGTGATTTATGGTAGCCGAAGTAATTTAGGTGAGTTAGGCATAGTTTGCTATGATTTGTTGAATATTTTGTAATTTTAAAGTGATTGGGCTTATTTTGGGGTTGTAAGGGGTAGTTCGGGGTGATTTATGGTAGCCGAAGTAATTTAGGGGAGTTTGGCATAGTTTGCTACGGTTTGTAGAATTTTTTTGTAATTTTAAAGTGACTGAGCCTAATTTGGGGTGGTAAGGGTTAGTTGGGGGTGATTTATGGAAGCCAAAGTAATTTAGATGAGTTTGGCATAGTTTGATAAGGCTTGTAACATTTTTTGTAATTTTAAAGTGATTGGGCTGAGTTTGGGGTGGTAAGGGGTAGTTGGGGGTGATTTATGATAGCCGAAGTAATTTAAGTGAGTTTGGCATAGTTTGCTATGGTTTGTAGCATTTTTTGTAATTTTAAAGTGATTGGGTTTATTTTGGGGTGGTAAGGGGTAGTTGGGGCTGATTTATGGTAGCCGAAGTAATTTAGGTGAGTTAGGCATAGTTTGCTATGGTTTGTAGCATTTTTTTGTAATTTTAAAGTGATTGGGCTTATTTTGGGGTAGTAAGGGGTTGTTGGGGGTGATTTATGTTAGCCGAAGTAATTTAGGTGAGTTAGGCATAGTTTGCTATGGTTTGTAGCATTTTTTGTAATTTTAAAGTGATTGGGCTTATTTTGGGGTAGTAAGGGGTTGTTGGGGGTGATTTATGTTAGCCGAAGTAATTTAGGTGAGTTAGGCATAGTTTGCTATGGTTTGTAGCATTTTTTTGTAATTTTAAAGTGATTGGGCTTATTTTGGGGTAGTAAGGGGTTGTTGGGGGTGATTTATGTTAGCCGAAGTAATTTAGGTGAGTTAGGCATAGTTTGCTATGGTTTGTAGCATTTTTTGTAATTTTAAAGTGGTTGAGCCTATTTTGGGGTGGTAAGGGGTAGTTGGGGGTGATTTATAGAAGCCAAAGTAATTTAAGTGAGTTTGGCATAGTTTGCTATGGTTTGTAGCATTTTTTGTAATTTTAAAGTGATTGGGCTTATTTTGGGGTGGTAAGGGGTAGTTGGGGCTGATTTATGGTAGCCGAAGTAATTTAGGTGAGTTAGGCATAGTTTGCTATGGTTTGTAGCATTTTTTTGTAATTTTAAAGTGATTGGGCTTATTTTGGGGTAGTAAGGGGTTGTTGGGGGTGATTTATGTTAGCCGAAGTAATTTAGGTGAGTTAGGCATAGTTTGCTATGGTTTGTAGCATTTTTTGTAATTTTAAAGTGATTGGGCTTATTTTGGGGTAGTAAGGGGTTGTTGAGGGTGATTTATGTTAGCCGAAGTAATTTAGGTGAGTTAGGCATAGTTTGCTATGGTTTGTAGCATTTTTTTGTAATTTTAAAGTGATTGGGCTTATTTTGTGGTAGTAAGGGGTTGTTGGGGGTGATTTATGTTAGCCGAAGTAATTTAGGTAAGTTAGGCATAGTTTGCTATGGTTTGTAGCATTTTTTGTAATTTTAAAGTGATTGGGCTTATTTTGGGGTAGTAAGGGGTTGTTGGGGGTGATTTATGTTAGCCGAAGTAATTTAGGTGAGTTAGGCATAGTTTGCTATGGTTTGTAGCATTTTTTGTAATTTTAAAGTGATTGGGCTTATTTTGGGGTAGTAAGGGGTTGTTGGGGGTGATTAATGTTAGCCGAAGTAATTTAGGTGAGTTAGGCATAGTTTGCTATGGTTTGTAGCATTTTTTTGTAATTTTAAAGTGATTGGGCTTATTTTGGGGTAGTAAGGGGTTGTTGGGGGTGATTTATGTTAGCCGAAGTAATTTAAGTGAGTTTGGCATAGTTTGCTATGGTTTGTAGCATTTTTTGTAATTTTAAAGTGATTGGGCTTATTTTGGGGTGGTAAGGGGTAGTTGGGGCTGATTTATGGTAGCCGAAGTAATTTAGGTGAGTTAGGCATAGTTTGCTATGGTTTGTAGCATTTTTTGTAATTTTAAAGTGATTGGGATGAGTTAGGGGCGGTAAGGGGTAGTTGGGGGTGATTTATGATAGCCGAAGTAATTTAAGTGAGTTTGGCATAGTTTGCTATGGTTTGTAGCATTTTTTGTAATTTTAAAGTGATTGGGCTTATTTTGGGGTAGTAAGGGGTTGTTGGGGGTGATTTATGTTAGCCGAAGTAATTTAGGTGAGTTAGGCATTGTTTGCTATGGTTTGTAGCATTTTTTGTAATTTTAAAGTGATTGGGATGAGTTAGGGGTGGTAAGGGGTAGTTGGGGGTGATTTATGTTAGCCGAAGTAATTTAAGTGAGTTAGGCATAGTTTGCTATGGTTTGTAGCATTTTTTGTAATTTTAAAGTGATTGGGATGAGTTAGGGGCGGTAAGGGGTAGTTGGGGGTGATTTATGATAGCCGAAGTAATTTAAGTGAGTTTGGCATAGTTTGCTATGGTTTGTAGCATTTTTTGTAATTTTAAAGTGATTGGGCTTATTTTGGGGTAGTAAGGGGTTGTTGGGGGTGATTTATGTTAGCCGAAGTAATTTGGGTGAGTTAGGCATAGTTTGCTATGGTTTGTAGCATTTTTTGTAATTTTAAAGTGATTGGGATGAGTTAGGGGTGGTAAGGGGTAGTTGGGGGTGATTTATGATAGCCGAAGTAATTTAAGTGAGTTTGGCATAGTTTGCTATGGTTTGTAGCATTTTTTGTAATTTTAAAGTGATTGGGCTTATTTTGGGGTAGTAAGGGGTTGTTGGGGGTGATTTATGTTAGCCGAAGTAATTTAGGTGAGTTAGGCATAGTTTGCTATGGTTTGTAGCATTTTTGATAATTTTAAAGTGATTGGGCTTATTTTGGGGTGGTAAGGGGTAGTTGGGGGTGATTTATGGAAGCCAAAGTAATTTAGATGAGTTTGGCATAGTTTGGTAAGGTTTGTAACATTTTTTGTAATTTTAAAGTGATTGGGCTTATTTTGGGGTGGTAAGGGGTAGTTGGGGGTGATTTTTGGTAGACGAAATAATATGTGTGAGTTGGACTTAATCTGCCATGATTTGTGTCATTTTGTTTTATTTTAAAGTGATTGGAGTTGCTTGGGGTTGCTAAGGGGTGGTAAGGGATGATTTAAAATAACGGATCTAGTTTATGTCAGTTTGGCATAGTTCGGGAATTTTTTGGGGTTGATTTGGTAAAGTTTGCAGTGGTAAGAGATATTTGAGGATGTTTAATGTTGACGGATTAAATTTGGAGTGATTTGGTAATTTTTAATTGAGTCACGGATCGACATTATAATTGAAATCAAAATTATAATTGAAATATCTGCGGCCTCGCTAGGTACGGCAAAAGTATGATCACGAAAGCAGAAACTCGACGTTGAAATTGTTTAGGTTAAATAAGTGCTTTTAATGTAAACCGGTCACCCGTCGTCGAAGTTGTTTTGGCTAGATACGTGCTTCTAACATAAACACGGTCTCCGCGATCCGATCATTTTTTGTTTAATTTAGCCGGTTTTTATTGAATTACAAAGGAACCGGGCCGAATTTCGCAAAATCCCTTCTTAGTGTTCAGTTTCGGCACATGATACACCCGTGTCTAAAATTTCAAGTCTCCAGCCCTCACGGTTTGGGCTGTGGGTTGATTATGAATCAGTGTGTAGATGTGTAGATGAATGAGTGAATGAATGAGTGTGTCAGTGAGGACACTTCGCTTTATATATATAGATGATCAGCTAATTTGTAAACTTCGATTTCCCCGAAAATTATCTAAAGTTAATTTCGATTTCCTGGAATCGCTTATAGAACAACTGCGTCTTTGCCTAAAGAGTCTATTCAATATTTTTCATCTCAAATATCAACCAAGGTATCCTCTTTTTCCAAATCATATTGAAGTACCCGGTCCTGGCAACGCAGGTTAATTTCAACAAATTTGTTTATTTTGTGATTGGACAAGTAAAGCATTCCTGTTTAATTGTATTATAATGTCGATTAGTCAACATCACCACTTTAGTCAACACTGCGTTTATTTAATCTACGTCCGGGCAACGCCGGGTACATTCACCTAGTTATTAAGATAAATTACTTTGATAAAAAAGAGTTATTTCGTTTTATTGCGTCTATAGGCATCAATATTGTCTGACAGATAGTGCGAATGTACAGAAATGCATGCGCAATTAATATTTCCCTTATAATTCTTATTAAATCCCTTGTAAATCACAATAAATTTCTTGTAAATCCCCGCAATTCCCGATAAATCCCTATAATTCCCAATAAATCCACATAATTACGAAGACATCTAATAATTCCTTCACACTATACATCATACACATCCAGCGGTACAGAGAGTCATCGCAATGATAACGGCCTTCAACTTGATCACACCTATATAAGTGGATAATGCGTTTGATGTTAATGAGTCCCAAATTAGCGTCAGCGATATGATGTGGTTGATATTAGCGGCGTTCGCCGTTGCGGTCTTTACGTATTATTTCCTTGTCCGTCCTCATCAGTTTTGGACAAGAAAAGGTGTGAAACAAGGTAATCCGACGTTCGTGTTCGGCGACAGTTATGGCTCGTTTGCGGGAACACAGTCATTTGCAGATATGGTACAAATGTGCTACCAAAGGTTTCCAAACTCGAGGTAAGTGTCACTGCGTCATCTACAAACTCAACATTAAAATTGTGCTTTTTAGATATTCTGGAATGTATAAGATTTTCGTCCCAACTCTTATAGTCAAAGACCCGGAGTTGATCAAACAGATCACAGTGAAAGACTTTGACCATTTTGTTGACCACCGGATTTTGATTCCCGAAGATGCCGATCCTCTGTGGGGGAAGAATTTGTTCGCATTGTCTGGACAGAAATGGCGCGACATGAGGTCCACACTCAGCCCGGCCTTCACCAGCAGCAAAATGAAGTATATGTTCTCGCTAATCTCACAAAGTGGCAAACAATTCGTCGAACACTTCTTGAGCAAGAAGGAAAGCGTGGTCACGGTGGAGATGAAAGACAGCTTCACCCGTTTCACCAACGACGTCATTGCCAACACTGCGTTCGGCATCCAATGTGATTCTCTTGGGCAACGAAATAATGAGTTCTATTTGATGGGAAAAAACGCCACGGATTTCAGCAGCCTAAGAAGACGTATGTGCTTCTTCGGCTATTTACTGTTTCCCCAGTTATATAAACTCCTCAAAATCGGCTTGTTCTCAAAAGAAGTGAGCGCGTTTTTCCTGAGTTTGATCAAAACGAACATCACCAGTCGCGAGAAGCACGGAATTGTGCGCCCTGACATGATCAACCTCCTCTTGGAAGCTAGGAAAAATGGTTTGATGCACGAGGAATTGGACAGCAAGATAGATGCAGGTTTTGCAACAGTACAAGAAGCAGAAGTGAACAAATCAGCCAGACCCCAGAAAGCTGAAATAACAGACATGGATATAACATCTCAAGCCCTCATATTCTTCTTTGCTGGCTTCGACACTGTCTCGTCTCTGATGTGCTTTATGTCGTACGAACTTGGTATTAACTCCGATATTCAACAACGCTTGATTCAAGAAGTTGATGAAACTTTTGAAGCCTGCAAGGGGGAACTCACCTACGAAGCACTTCTTGGAATGAAATACATGGACATGGTCGTGTCGGAATCTTTAAGGAAGTGGCCAGTTGCTATCGCCAGCGACCGTATTTGCACCAAACCATATACGATTGAAACGAAAACTCCAGACGAACAATCTTTGTGTTTGGAAGAGAAGACCGTTTTGATGATTCCTGTGTTTGGCCTTCATCGGGATCCGCAATATTGGCAGGATCCGGACCGTTTTGATCCGGAACGGTTCAGTGATGATAATAAGGCCAATATCAAACCCTACACATATTTGCCGTTTGGTGCCGGACCGAGGAATTGCATCGGATCAAGATTTGCACTGCTGGAAACTAAAGTTATGTTCTTTTATATTTTGTCGCATTTTGAGATCGTTCCTGTTGAGAAAACACAAATTCCCCTCAAGTTAAACAAGAAGCAGTTCATTCTCATGGCTGAGGGAGGATTATGGCTGGGACTGAAGAAAAGAACAAAAGAATAAAGAGCAATATAATCATTTGATTGAAGTATTCTTCATAGAAAGTAATAAAACTGTTATAACAAATTTCTTATAATAAAATGGTAATCAAAGAAAAGTCTGTACCAATATCACCAATTAACTGGTAGCTATTTGCCCACTGATTAATTTAACAAACTACTAATGTTTAGTAATACTATCCCGTAGGTACTAATACACAAATTCGGTTGCACTATCCGGGAGGCATTAGGCTTTCTGAAGAAAACGGTTCTGAAATCCGAAAAGTACAGCAAAAGTTACCTACATCAGTTTTTAAAACACGTCAAAATTTGGTCGGAACGCTTTATTATCAATTCCGCAGCAGTTTTGAAGTTGTAATATGTATTAATCATTGTTCATTTTGCATTCTTTTGCAATATGGCTAGTGATTTTAGCCATTTTATAAACTGGCCATGTGTGTACAGTCGTGGCCGTAGAAAACAGGTCACGTCTTGATGCATTTTCTAACGATTTTTTAGTTGTTTGAAACGGGTTTATACCTCAACGAGTGGGAAAAGGTATCAAGCTTTTATCACGAGAAAGTAAACTTACTTCATCATGATTGACATCAACATGATTTTTCTCAAACCATGTCCCAACAACTTCTGAATTATGGACCGAGCAGTTGACCTAAAAAATTGCCCATTTAATCTTTTTCCAATATTTCAACATATTTTCAGACCTTCGTGGGTTATCCAGAACTACACATTTATGAAAATCGCACACTTTTATTTGTTTCCCAAATCTTGCATATCGTGCCCTATATATTTTTATGGGTCCATTCAAGCATGATTAAAACGTTTTTTCATCAGAAAAAATTATGTTTTTCCATTTTCTTCAATTTTTTTTTCTCATTCAAATGGATCTCTTATCAACTTACTCATGAAACCCATGAAGGAATTTTAACACAGATATTGATAAACTTCTAATTTACCAAATGACGTAAACACACCGATAATGGCCGAAATGATTTCGGTCTTTAGTTTTAATAAAATAGTTTTCTTCAGATATTATATATGTAGGTACTTGCCAACGTCAGAAAGTCAAAGAAAAAATTTCAATGACGGCGGTGTGAGGGCTCGACTGTTGTTAAGTTTACACTATTAAGTAATACCAGTGACAATCAAAACAAAAATTTTTTAGTTATAGTTGAAAGATGGCTGATAATTTTTGTTTTTATTTATTCTTCCGATTGGAGAATTAGTTTCTGAGGAAAAAAATTATACCAACATTTTTTTAAAGATAATATATTTGTTATCTTAATCAGAGAAAGGCCACGATCCCCATTTGAGGATTGGAAATTTTTGGGTGCTAATTTGGTTTGATTTTTTTTCATTGCGTTTGCTACAATCCTCCCTCATTTGGGAATTCTTAGAAAAAGTAAAATATTTTGAATACAGCTTACGTTTATTCTACTTATAATTATAAGGAGATTCAATTCCATGTATAAAATTTAAATGTGTAAATCTGTTTCAAAAATTACAAAAACAAAAATTTTGCCGTAATTGAATTAAACTATCGTTCAAGAAAAATGTCGAACAGGACAGAAAAAATGTTTATGCGATCCAATTAAGTTGCCAAAATGTTTTCAGGTTTTAGTTTTAATATTTAGATTTATTACATAAGAATGTTTATAACGCCATAATAATATGAATTGAACGACCGCAGAAAAACTTTAGGTGTATAAAGATTAAGTCCTATTGCCACTTTGGACCCACGTTAGCGACATGCCTTTGATTTTCCGATGTAAATTTGAATTATGCTATATTTCTGAGAGTAACTATTATTTTTTTGTAGAAGTTTGGTGACACTGAATTGATAGTATTCTCAATTCAGTGGCGTAGTCAGATTAGAAATTAAAAAATTCTAACATTTTTATCTTATTTTTGGCACTTTGGCATGACATTTTTATTTTATCATTAAAAAAAATTGTTTAAATCGATCAACAAATAAAATTTTCAGAGAGGTAGTCCGCTGTATACAGGTTAATATTGGTCCATTAGAGGTTTCTCGTCAACGTTCAACGCGGTCTACTTTTCTAAAATATTTTGATCAAAATAGCACCTTTGGTCATACCGCAAGTGGCCTTCAACTTTGTTATTTTAAATAGAAGTACATATTTTTTTACCTCCTTTACATTATCTGCTTAATTTGCTGCATTTTTGATCTTAGTTATTTAACTAACTATTCAACTATTTCTAATGATTAGGGAGATATCACAACGTTTATGCAAAGATAGCTACTTATGCAAGAGTTTGTTAAAAAAATCATAACTTTTGAGCTGCTCACAACAAAGAAATGAGAAATATTCCCAATAATAGCAAAATAATTTGTTACCACCGCTTGCAAACGTCGTATAGAAAATTAAGAACACACTGTTTCATAAATCTGTAACCCGTGTAACGTCAGATACATTTGCAAGTCACTATATACAGGGTAATTCTCTTATGTTGTCCGATATTTTAAGGGGTTCTAGCACAAGTCAAAACAAGTACTGATGTTCAGTAGGAGTGGCCTATGTGCAACGGGTTCCGCGTAATTAGATAAAGAATTTTACCCCGACATTTTTGGGGCCGCTGTCGCATTATCAGCGCAAGAAGATATCGGCAAGCAACACTACAAATCATAAATTAGAAATGTGTATTAGAGGCCAGCCAGCTCATTCTTAACTCAACTCGGGCCATAAAAATGACCTTTCCTAATCCCAAGTGTGTTACCTATTATGTTTTGTTCTGCTTTTCCAAAATAAAATATTTAGTCCGAAGCTTCCTTTCGTCGTGTCGTGTCGAAATGGGGTATCATACGATAAACGAATTGGTAGATATGCCTTTAGTTTATGGTAAAGCCTGCCAAATTGCTGTGAGATTATAGGACGAGTGCATCCTAAATCGCAGGATATTTGTGTTTCTTCGATGGGAGGAAGAACAAGAGCACAAGAATAATTGGCAATGGCATAATTGGAGCATTTGTGCTACCAAATTGGCAACAATTATTTGGATTTTCTGAAAGTTCTTCTTCCCAAATCTGCGTTGTGCGTGAATTTCTTAATACGAAATTTCTGCGGGCCATCCTGTTCCCCTGACTTTAACTCGCTGGATTTTTGAACTTGACCTAAATACGTGCCTTGTACTGTTTAGGTATCACCCCCGTAACCAGGGGGGAGCTAGGGGGCTGCAGCCCCCCCTGAAATTTCTTGGCTTCACACTAGATAGAATTGAACTTTCCAGACGTTCGATCTTTTTAAAAAACATTTTCAATGTATCATTTTGTATTCGTACTGAAATGCAAGGAATGTTTTCCTCTAACTTAAACGCAAACAAAGACTAGGTAGTTTTAGCAGGAGAATCGCAGCCCCCCCCGAAAAAAAATCCTGGTTACGAGCTTGTTAGGTATGTAAAGGTTGAAGCTCTCACAAGTGCTTGAGCTGCAGAATTTTGTTTATGTCTGTTTCGTATGGACCAGCGGTTCTTAATCAGTGCTCGCCAAAACTGCTTAATTTGGGGGGTTGAAAAATATTTTCATAAATTTGTTTCAATTTTTTTGTCTTATTTGGGCATGCAGGAAACCCAAGTTTCAATATCGGACACCATAAGAGAAAACCCCTGTATTATTTGTCAATTGTGTTTTTGTCGGTACGCCACATCTCCCTTAATACTTTATCAAAACCAATGATTGAGGCATCATTTTGATTACCACTAGATGCGAAAAATAAAAAAACAATACAAAATGTTAATATTTGTTTTAAACTTATTAAAAACCGTATTTTTTTCATAGTGCCATCTATCTGTTTAAATAAAAACCAGGGTTTGGTTATGGAGCCATCTACTGACTATAGACTTTAATTACAAATGCCGTCCATTGGCATATCCCACTTGCCAAGCACATTCTAGGCGAATTATTCCCACGGGCCATTTTGGTCGTAGGGTCATCTATTAACAATCTGTTTAACTAACATTTCCCACTCCCCAAACGCATCCTCTGCATATTATTCGCACAGGCCAGCTAGTTATGAACTTAATTTTAGACACATGGCAGCCTGACTTAAAATCGTACCAAAACGTATAGTTTCGAACTAATAAATAATCACTTTTCCATATGAAGAACCCAGGATGACTCTTTGATTTTTTGCATATATCATACTAATGCCCTCTGAAAGGCATACTGAGTAAAATCAAAACCCAAAATCTATCTACCGGTCTAGGTATAAGAACAATGGCAGATCCATATATGGTAGGTAATTGATGGTACTGATCCCACGACGTGACGCCCGTCCTGACTGCTGTGCATAAAGTTGCATGCAAGTGGTAAAATTATTCACTGTGATCGGCTTGATTAACTCGGGTCCCTCTTACCATTAGAAATGGTTGGAAAATCTGACAAAATCCGGAATATGAAAGTATGTAGGCTTTCACGGTCGGTATTAATTATTAATTATAACGATGTTCTTCGTTTTTTTTTTCAGTCGCGAATGTGACAGCGAAGAGAACACTTCGAGCTCTTCCACATCGCAACTACCACTGATGAAGTCCGCTGCAGTTGTGTATGAAACGTCTGGAGATTCATTGGGGTCACTTGTTGAATTATCTCCTCGGAGCGATCCCTACACCCCCCCTAATGGAAATTCAAATGGAACACGTCCAAAAACCCGAAGAACATCGTTATAATTAAAATCCGGAATACCTGAAATACACTTATTTGCATTTTTAGTAGACGTAACGAACTTAACTCGAGTTGGGTACCTACATGTGGAAGCACATTTGTATCATGTCTGCAAATGACTGTTTTTCCATAATATTCCCATGTCACCAAATACGAACGTTCGATTACTCTGTTTCATACCAAAATTCGTGATCAAGTTGAGGGACGTTGTCATTGTGATAACTATCTATAATTATAATTCTGCGCAGGTTGTCTTACTTTATGACTTAGCTTCATTAAGTTGTTGATTAAATTTTATACTCATCATCATCATATCTTGATAAATTCTAAGTATCATTCACATGTGCGATTGTGTTCGGAGACATTGCTTGATAAGGCATATAAGGAATACGATATCGTGATGAGGAGTATAAAATTTCCTAAACAACTCAACTACACTTAGTCATAGAGTAAGAGCGCCTTCGCAGAATTATAATGATAACGCCCTTCACCGTGATTAAGTATATATAAGTAGCTAATGCGTTAGTGTTGTTGTTTAATAATCTTAAATCATTGGAAAGCAAGCAATATGGTGTTGTGGATAGTAGCGTCCTTCGCTGTTGCGGCTTTAACGTACTATTTCCTTGTCCGCCCTCACCAATTTTGGGCAAGAAAAGGTGTGAAACAGAGTAATCCGACGTTCGTGTTCGGTGACAGTTATGGGAATATTATGGGAAAACAATCATTTGCACACATGATACAAACATGCTACGACATGTTTCCAAAGTCGAGGTAAGTTCGTTATTACGTCTTTTACAAATCCAAAAGAAGTGTTTTTTAGGTATTCGGGAATTTATCAGATTTTCGCACCATCTCTAATGGTAAAAGACCCGGAGTTGATCAAACAGATCACAGTGAAAGATTTTGACCATTTCGTTGACCACCGGACTTTCATTCCCGAAGACGCCGATCCTCTGTGGGGAAAGAATCTGTTCGCTTTGAATGGACAAAAATGGCGCGACATGAGGGCCACTCTCAGTCCGGCATTCACCAGCAGCAAAATGAAGTATATGTTCTCGCTAATCTCGCAAAGTGGCAAACAGTTCGTCGAACACTTCTTGGACAAGAAGGAGAAGTTAATCACGTTGGAGATGAAGGACACCTTCACGCGTTTCACCAACGACATCATTGCGAACACTGCGTTTGGCATCCAATGCGATTCTCTTGGGCAACAAAATAATGAGTTCTACTTGATGGGAAAAGATGTCACAGACTTTAGCAGTCCAAGCAGACGCATTCGCTTCTTTGGCTACTTATTGTTTCCTATCATTTATAAAATTTTCAAAATCGGCTTGTTCCCGAAGTCGGTGGGCACGTTTTTTCTGAGTTTGATCAAAACGAACATCGCCAGTCGCGAGAAGCACGGAATCGTGCGCCCTGACATGATCAACCTCCTCTTGGAAGCCAGGAAAAATGGTTTGATACACGAGGAATTAGACAGCAAGGTAGATGCAGGTTTCGCGACAGTTCAAGAAGCAGAAGTGAACAAATCAGTCAAACCTCAGAAAACTGAAATAACGGACATGGATATAACGTCTCAAGCACTCGTTTTCTTCTTCGCTGGTTTTGAAACTGTTTCCTCCTTGATGTGCTTTATGTCGTATGAGCTTGCTATTAATCCCGATTTTCAACAGCGCTTGATTCAGGAAGTTGATGAAACTTTTGAGGCATGCAAGGGAGAGCTCACCTACGAAGCACTTCTTGGAATGAAATACATGGACATGGTCGTGTCGGAATCTTTAAGGAGATGGCCAGTTGGTATCGCTGTGGACCGCGTTTGTACCAAACCATATACCATTCTACCCAAAACTCCAGATGAACGACCCTTGTTTCTGGAAGAAAAGAGTGTTTTGGTTATTCCTATATATGCACTGCATCTAGATGCCAAGTACTGGCCCCAACCCGACCGTTTTGATCCAGAGCGTTTCAGTGATGACAACAAAGCCAATATTAAACCATATACGTATTTACCGTTTGGTGCCGGACCCAGAAATTGCATCGGATCACGTTTTGCACTGTTGGAAACCAAAGCCTTATTTTTCTATATTCTATCACATTTTGAGATCGTTCCTGTTGAAAAAACCCAAATTCCCCTAAAGATTAGCAAGAAACAGTTCAATCTCACCGCCGAGAAAGGATTTTGGTTGGGATTGAAAAAAAGAACAAAGGGGTAATATCAACATAGTCATTTTGAACATACGCGTTCTTAGAAAGTAGAAATGGTGTTTTATTTACAATAAAAACTGTACAGAATTAAGAAAACAAAATATTTCCTCATGTCCTATTGCCCGGAAAAGCAGATATGTCCTTATAGGTATGAGTGGTATTTACAGCAGCTTTAAATGTACCCACCAGTCTTGAAATAACAAAGTGAATACCATCACCTAACTCCTATAAACAAAAAAATCTCTTGGACCTGCATTAAGAAAAGATTCAAATCAAACCAGATCTGTACAACCAAAGTATTGAGCAATAAAAGTCATTTGGTTACAGATCCAGACCGATTGTGGATCCTCAGTCTATTATTACTTCTCTAACCTTCATTTTTCCCGGCAAGGCATCAGGCGCCGTGGCTTTATAATTGGCACAGAAGTCAACCACAAGGATCGTCTTAGGTTTCGTTATTTCGATTACCCAATCGTCGATCCCACCCTTTTCGGTCTCATCTACAAACCTAATTCCTACCTCCTGGGTTTCATAAAAAATAATAGGAACCTAATTTTTCCTTGTACTGAAACTTCCACTTATTTTCTTCTTTAATAGCAGCCACCAGATTTTCAACAAACTTCTTGTTTGCAGACTTGTAGCCTTCATGAATGTAATAGTAATAGTCCTACAACAGCGCAATAGTGTTTGTTGTCATTAATATATTACACAACTTGTAAAGAATGGTTCTTTGGTGTAAAAAGCACGAAAACTGCTTTGATTTTGTCTTTGTTGCCTAGGAAATACTTCTTGAACAGTTTTGCTTCTTGAGGAGCCTCCCCTTCGCCGAAACCATATAAAACATTCTTAGAATCGGACTTGTGCTTTTCGTTGTAGTTCAAGATCCAGTTAGACCTAATAGGCTACAGTTGGTAGTTAAACAACTCAGCTCAATCGACTACAAGATACCAGAGACATGGAATAGTTGTATCCATCAGGATTCAGCAGTGGGATAAAATGAAAGCTGTAGTCATCCAGAATACGATACGTTCGCTTGTAGTCCGCATAGAATCTATTCATGATTGCAATGGACACCAAGATGCTAGACCAGTCGTTAGCTAATAACCCCGACACTACTATCACTCTTTGTTTATCATTTCCTTCCTTCCTTAGAATCACTTCTCGGATCGGATTCTTCAAGGGCGAAGTTTTGCCAATTTCACGCGATTCGAAAACTAAACTGCGCCGTTTCGCATATTCCTTTAAATATTTGGACAGCTACAAGTCTGTTAGTTTTTGCTTTACAAGAAACGAATGGTACCTCAGAAGGAGTGAAGTACTTATCGGGATAAACCTGTACGCTGTTTTCAGATGAATTATCGTCGCTGTTGAGGTTAAAGTTTATTTAAGTTGTTCCTTTACAGTTCTTACCTTAAGTAAATGAACTGGGTTGAAGAGCTGCCTGTTTGGATTATAATGATAGGGACGACGATTGCTAAGATTACTAGAATGACTATGAAAACGGTGTAAAATAATTTTTCGGTTCTTTTATTTTGTTTTGCCATTTTGACACTTACATTTCAAATTAAAAAGAGGTCAGGTCATGGAAGCATTTGAAATTCGTTAGTGTGTAAACAAATTTTAATACTTGATGTTAAAATTTAATTTACAATCAAATTAAATTTACAACAGTTTTAAATGCGATATATTTATATTGTTATCAATAAATATGTCTTACATATGTCGGTTTGGACTACAGATAACAGACAAGAAGAAGGTTTGGACGTCGATTCGGCGGGCTTTTGGCTGATAATTCGTGTCAAATGATAGGATTTGTCAATGTCAAAAATCTACACTGTAGAAAATTGAATAAAAGCTAAAGCTGCGTGTTTTTTGCGCTCGTAGTCATGCATTTTTGAATTTTGAATTTTTTATTACGAGACGACGTATTGAAAAGAGGACGTTAGAAAGGCCGTAGATAAATACAGTGTGATCAGGAATATGTTTGCAACAGTAAAAATTTGAAAAAAACTACTACCACTACATCGTCCGTCATCTTCTTATTTCCAGTTGTGAAGTTTGACCTTTCACAGATTGTCAGTTTTGAGATTTACAACAAAAAATAAACTGTTGTAGTTCATGTTTAAACTTGTAAATTCGGTTCGAGTTGTCAATTGTCTACTTGACAATATCTATCAAAAATATTTCTATCAATGTCATTAAATTTATACCAAATTAAATGCCTCATCTTAGCGAAGTAGATAAAGCTAACGATTAACATGCCTCATAGCGAAGAACGGAGCTATAATTAGTTAAATACTACCAATATAATGTATTCAAATGTAACCTATTTATTTTTAAACTGACATATCGTCAACATATTTAAGCCTATTTTTAATAAAACATGTTCACATCATTGAAAATCTGTCAAATGTTTTTGACGTTTCCTAAATTTTTTAATGTATCTGTACATACGCACATGCGGAAGAGATAATGAAGTTTCTGTGGACCATGGAATACAATTACAAAATTTACAAACATTTTGAACTTAACACACGCAACAGACACAGCTTTCATATCTTTTTCAGGTCTGGGGTTAGTCGTCTTAAAAGCAAATCTTTAAATGACAACGCCTGCTAATGTCATGATTTGACAGTTTCAAAAGCCTACACTTTATAGAATAAAACAAAAGCTAGAATCCATGACCACCTGAGCCTCCGTTGTTATTAGTACGCAGGTTATTTGATGCTGCATTAACTTCAAACGTACACTTTATACATTTTCGCTTAGTTTTCATAAACATTTCTTTACTTGGCATCTATATATTTTATTAGTTAGTATGTCCTTCACTTTCTTATTACAAATTAAGAATTTTCTCCACCAATGGGGCATGTTCCACACCAATTTTAATCTTAGGTGATTTCAATGATATGTTTCAAATCAACATCTTTTTATAATTGAATGAGCATTGAATGTGCCTGGATAAAACTTAAATTTATTGACAATCTAATAAAAAAATTGACATTATGAAAGAAAACAACTCGAACTTTGAATAACAGCTATGATTCGTGACAACCACGGCTTAGTGACGATGCGCTCTGTCTATACAATATTTTTGTTCTATCGTCGACCCGTCATTGTCAGTGACACTTGACGTTGACGTTTGAAAGTGAGGTTATGTTGAACTGAGCACATGAGAAAAAAAACAAACCTTGGAAAATGGATTTCGGTGATATAATGGACAACAAGCCTCTCAAAGAAGCGATAACTAACTTACATGGAAGCATTTCAAAGATCTCCGAGCTAGTAGATCGGTGCACCACAGCTGGAGTCTACGAAAAGCTATCAACGAAGGAACGTATTGATTTTGACCTGTTTGTAGCTTACACCATCAACACTTTGTACTGGGTGTACTTGAGAACAAAGGGACGGGATCCCGCCACGAGCGAGATGAAATACCAGTTGAACAGAGTGAAGGAATATATGCTCAAAGCCAAAGAAGTAGTTGGATGATGAATCGCATGTATCTTGCTAAATTGTTTGTTTCAGGCCCAGGAGCGCCAAACAATCAGGCCTAAAGTTGACAAAGACGCGGCTAAGAGGTTTGTTAAGCACGGGATCCACTACAGGGACTCCAGTGAGCCGGAAGAACCTCCAAATAAGAAAATTAAACTGTGATCTAACATTGTGTTCTTATTAAAATATATCTGCCCTTTTGCTAAATTGAGCTTCATTTCGTGGTATTGGGGATTGGCTAAGCTAAATTCCAAACGTAGAGAGCTGCTAGAATCGTTTTATTGGCCTTACCTATTATATCAATGAATACAGTAAAGTTGTTAAAAACTATCGACAAACCGCGTTAAAACGAATAAAAATTTTAACGCGGGTTCGTCCTACAAACTACTGGTAATATCTAAAGGCATTAATTTATTATTGACAGGAAATTGATTATTTACAAAACCATTAGTGACTTTCTAGACGACAACAACGAAATCGATACTGAGAGGGTTGAAGTGGAATACTGAACAAAGAGATTGTACTAGGAGCGAAAACGAGACGCTACAGCTCACAGGAGAGTGAAAATAAGTAAAAGAAGTCGCTCTGTTGAGCGACGTTATGAAAGAAAACAACTCGAACTTTGAATCACAGCTATGCTTATAATTCAAACGGGGGCGGACGTTTCGGGCGCGTCTCATCCTCTTCCAGACGCTCCGCGTCCGAGACGTCTTCCAGCGCCCATCGAACAACAAACTTTAAAAAATAACAATATCGAAACTGGTGCATGATTGTATATTTCGTGACGTTCTATTCTATTTCATTTCTGGAACACAGCCTCTACAAATCATATATTTATGTACACGAACGCCGAACATTCCACGGGCTACAAAGTCACTAGAACAGATCTGCTGCCTGAGATTCCACGGCCCATACACAATTTGGCTATATGAATATGTAAATTTGAACTGACTCTAGTTCTATGCTAGTTATTAACAATTCTTTTAACGAGTCGTTTTCGAAAAACCGGAGAAAGATTGAACGATTCGCATGCAACACGAAAAAGCCTCGAAAAGTCTAAAACTCCTAGAAAAAAGCTACGGTACTTAAGTTCACTTGTGGGTATTAAATGTGGCTGGCGCCGCCTTGGCTGGGTTTTTGAACGGCTTTCGACAAGCAGGACGATATTATGTTTTGGAAGTTGGGGTCCTGCTCGGAGCTGCGCCTCATGAACCTTTTGTATCTCTTCACCGTCGGCATGACGATCAGCAGGAGGCCCGACAGCGCGATGAAGAGGCCCGCCAAGTAGAACGAGAGGTTGTAGTTTTTCGTTTGGTCGCACAACCAACCTGGAACTTATCGTTAGTCTGGTGGCTTCGAAACGCGACTGCTAACCTCCCAAAGGCGGTCCTATTAAATTCGCAACGCCTTGCACCAGCAGCAGAAGACCGTACGCGTTGGTGAAGCGGTCCAGCGTTATCAACTCTACGAGGATGATGCAAGTGAGCGAGTAGTTGGCTGCTATGAAGAAGCCAAAGGCACCCGAAATAATGCAGAGAGACCAGTAACTGTTAATTAGAGGGACAAGAGCGGTGACCGCGCCGCAGAGTCCCATGCAGATTGCGTAGATCACTCCGGCGTCAGCCCAAGGTCGATCACCGGCCCAGCCGAGGATAATCTAAAACCAGTGTTAAGGGGAAAATTCGGCAAGAAAATCCATGCTAAAAATTAGGTTTTTTTATAGACATATCAACTCAATTTTTTTCTGTGTATAAAGGTAGGAGAGATACGCCATGAAACGGACGTTTAATTTTGAAGTATTATTACATACTGTAGTTAATAACTTAGGAACTCGTTAACTGTCCTTAAGGAATTCGGAGACAATCTATACTAATATTATCTATACTAATATTATAAATGTGAATGTTTGGATGTTTGTTGCTCAATCACGCCAGAACGGCTGAACGGATCTGGATGAAATTTGGCACAGAGATAGATTATAGTCTGGAATAGCACATAGGCTGCTAATTATCCTGGAAAAATGTTCCCGTGGGATAGATGTTATCGTTTTTTATAGAGTACTTTTCAAGCCATCACTAGATGGCGGTGATGGTCGCAAGCTGTCATCAGAGCTGTCATAAATTATTCTTAGGTCAGTTATAATTTGTGTAAATTGTTATTATTTGGAGGTTTATGAAATGCCCGGAAAATGCAAATCTAATCTTTCGCAGAGGAGTAATAAAGCTCGGGCTATGAAGGTAGCTAGAAGTCGAGGGACGACTCCTCAAGTAGAGCTTAGAAGAATTAAGTAAGCGGAGTGAAACGTTGGAGCAGTCAGAAATGAGGCGAATACAGCACCCTGAATATACAGAACGGTATTGGAATAAATCTATACGAAAGTTTGGATGTGTGTTACTCAATCACGCCAGAACGGATCTGCATTAAATTTGGCACAGAGATAGATTATAGTCTGGAGTAGCACATAAGCTACTATTTATCCCGGAAACATGTTCCTGTGGGATAGATGTTTTTGTTATTCATAGAGCAAGGGATCGTATCGGTAGCATTTCAAGCGGTAGCATTTCAAACCATCACTAGATGGCGGTGATGGTCGCAAGCTGTCATCTATACTTTATTTATTGTGATCAGGCCGTAATTTCACAAATATACACATCAAAATTTCCACGCGAACGAAGTCGCGGGCAAAGGATAGTATTGTATAATTATTCATACACCATATTTTATTAAAATTAAATTTAATGTAAGAAATATTATGATTCTTTTTAACTCACTTATGTCCGTTTCATAACACAGGTAGCATTGAATAGGACAATGGGTGTCTTGAAACGGACTAGAAACGAATGCCATACTTTGAGCCACATAAATACTCAATGTTTCACAAATTCTTTGCTCTTACATATTGGTACAACATAAACTGAGATCATGAAATAAACAATTACAAAAAAAACAACATAAAATAATTAGACTATCAACTTCTTAGTCTTAGTTTCAATTTGGCAACAATATAAGTATGTATCAATCTTTTTTTACTCAATAACACTTATTTAAAAAAGTCAAAAATTTTGGTACAACTCAAACTGAGATCATAAAATTAACAATTACAAAAAAAAACAACATAAAATAATTAGACTCTCAACTTCTTAGTCTTGGTTTCAATGTGGCAACAATAAAATAAGTAGGTATCAAAAATATTATATATACAGGGTGAGTCATTAGTGAGGGATCGGTCCATAACTTCTAAATCATGTAAGATACAAAAAATTTTTAAAGACAATTTGTACACCGTTGGGCAGGCTGCACAACCTAAAAATATTTTCACGTATACAGGTTGTTCCAAAACTCATAATTGCTACACAACTTTGTTTTTTCAAATAGAACTACCAGTATTTTATTTCTCCATTAGCACCCCTTTTCACATAGATTTATGTTGATATAAGACATTTTACATTCTGGATCACCGTTATCAAATTATCAATTTTTTTTCACATTTTTTGTCATTTACAGAGGTTCACTTAAAAATTTACTGACAGGTTGTTTTAGCAGCTAGAAGGCTGAAGTTTGATAGAGATATGAAAAAAAGATTGCTCTTTACGCCCGATGTGCAAAATATCATTTTTACTATACAGGCTCTGCAAAAATTTGTGTCAAATTATACTATTTTTAAATAAGCTTAACTTAATTTTTTTAAATGGAACTCCCTATATTTTTGTATGTCATCGAATTCGCCTGGAGTCTAGCTACGTTTTTTATTAAGGTTGTTCTATAGCGAAAATTCATCATTTACGAGATATTTGATATTTTTGGATGTGATACAGATTGAGCCAGGATAAGGTAGATAGTGTGCCATGGAAATCATAGAAATCATAGAACTCACATTTCAATAATGCACTGTTGTGTCATCACCGACTTGTTATTTGATTATCCATTCCATTATCCACAATTAATTCGATTTTACAAGAACAAATCGATATGATTTATTGTCTGGAAGAAGGCGAAATAAATCCTCTGCTTGCGGCAAGAATTTACGCTCAACGTTAAATAAATCAATAAATAAACATTTAAAGAAATAAATATAAAAATTCAATAAAGTAAGCTAAACTAAATAATATATACAATGTTGCGGCCACCTCTCTGTGCACACTTTCACGCGGTGGGTGAATGATCTTCCAATATTTCGTAAAATTTGCTGGCAAACGCTTCTAAATGCATTTTAGATTCTTATTTTCATGTTCTCTTTTGTTGTTTCGCTTAATTTCAGACAATAAATCAAATCGATTTGTTCTTGTAAAATAGAATTTATTGTGGATAATGGAATGGATAATCAAATGACAAGTCGGTGACGACACAACTGTGCAGTGTTGAAATGTGAGTTAAAATGATTAACATGGTTTTCATGGCACACTATCTACTTTATTTTGGCTCAATCTGTATCACAGCCAAAAATATCAAATATCTCGTAAATTATAAATTTTAGCTATAGAACAAGCTTAATAAAAAACGTAGCCAGACTACAGACGCATTCGATGGAATACAAAAATATAGGGGGTGCCATTTAAAAAACTAAAGTTAAGCTTATTTGAAAATAGTATAATGCGACACGAATTATTGCAGATCCTGTATAGTAAAAATTATATTTTGCATGCCTGACGTAAAGAGCAATCTTTTCTTCATATTTATACCAACTTTCAGCCTTCTAGCTGCTAAAACGACCTCTCAGTAAATTTTTAAGTAAACCTCTGTAAATGACAAAAAATGTGAAAAAAAAATTATAATTTGATAACGGTGATCCAAAATGTAAAATATCTTATATCACCATAAATCTATGTGAAATGGGGTTCTAATGGAGAAATAAAATATAGGTAGTTCTATTTGAAAAATCAAAGTTGAATAGCATGCGGTAGTTTTGGAACCCCCTGTATACATTAAAATATTTTTAGGTTGTACGGCCTGAGAAACGGTGTACAAATTGTATTAACAAATTTCTCCTATCTTAAATTGTTAAGGAGTTGTGGACCGATCCCCCACTAATGACTCACCCTGTATATTATATAAAATAATGAATATTAAGACTGATAAATCACAAACTGACGCATTGAATCGGGAGTCCGTTTCAACGCGACGGTGCCTGTCCGATTCATTACGAATCAAACCTAAAAACATTTTAACCAAATTCCAAATAATTAAGTATTGATAAGATTATAACACACCGTTCCGTATCTTTTTGAGAATATGTCACAACAAATACAACCATCAGAATTGTAGCTTAAGTTATTATCGAATTTTAAATCAGTTTGCTAATGTACGATATTTTTTACAAAACTCATGCGCTTCAACAACGTGCGAAAAAGTAAACGAAATAATGGGTGCCGGAATCTGTCGTTATTGTGGATTTATCTATGGGCATCAGTGTTGCCAACAACCAAAAGACATGTATATTTTCGTTCGGAATTTTTAAAGATATGTATAGTGTCCGTTTCATAACGCGTCCGTTTCATTGCGCATTCCCCCTACTATGATTCTAGGGGGGTACAGGCTCTTTCTTTCAAATTTTATAGGCAAGCTTTTATAAAAAAAATACGAAACTTGCTTGAAATTACGATATTTTCAATATGAAATAACTCAGCAACTGATAAAAAATCTAAAAATTTGGCTCTATACCGCCCCAAAGACATGCTTTCACAATACGGTTTAAAATTCACATCTCTCTAGGAAATTCCATTGAGTAAAATGCCTAAGAAAACTAAATATCAAGACAGACAAATTTCTTAGAACATCGGCCGTCAGGAAAGAGGGGAATACGCCCTCACTACCGGTGCTCTCTATCCATATCCAATCCAGAATTTTTATTATCTGCTTTTATTTATTGTAGGCTCGGACCGATGTAAATTGTTGCAATTACAGCCAACCCTCGTATATCGCGATTAATTCATACCGTTATAAGAAACTCTAAATTACGTAATACAAATAAGATTGGTTTGTATCGTTTTGTATAAAAACCATGTTATGGGAATCCCAGAAATAAATAAATTGTATGTACATATTGAACACATCGGAAAAGTAATGACATATAGATAAACTCTTTAAGCCATTTAAGCTGTTGGCATGTTCTTGTACGAAAAACGCGTAACAAAAGTATGGCGTAATAAGAAGCTAAAATAAGAACGGAAGCCGAAAACTAAGAAGCACTCTACTGGATCTGTTAGAGATTATGGAAGAGCAGAAGTAGATATTATGGATATTTTATGCCTAACATGAATCTTGAAATATATAAATTAAACGTTGACGAATGTGTGGAAGAATTGAAATTATGCTTGAAATAAATTATTGAATTAGAGAGAGCAGCTGAGGAAAATCTCTGAATATTATTTGGAGAAGTGAGTGATTGAAGAAGTTGACAGCGAGCAATTTTGGTCGTGTTTTCAAGATGAGAGATAAAACCCCTCGTGCAAAAACTGTCATTTGCATAAAAATGCTTCGACCTTTTCAACAAAATGGAGTAAAGATCATGAAACAGCTGCTCCGGAAGATAAACATGGTGTCTCAAAAGTCAATTTGTGAATGTGTGTTTTTTGTACATCAGTCATATTTAGGGGCTTCTTCTAGATGCACAAGTAGATACTGACGGGATCAATTAGGTAAAATGTCATTTTGTTTCAAAAGACTGTACAGTTCCCGAAGCAAGATTGATTGAATAAATAACAGGATCAGAATAACATAGTCGCATTGAAAAAAATGACTATAATTATCAAATTCAGGGACAATTTGAAGTCACCAATAACATTTTTGTGAGTGGATACCAAACGACTTTTGTGTAAAAAAAATTAGTAAAAACCTACACACCTTAATAAAGCTGCAAAAATTCTACTCATTTTCTTCCAGAAATAATTGATAGTCCATCCAATAGAAATAAAGATTTATAATAAGCAAGACAACAAATTTTTTTTATACCTTTGTTATAATTTTTAAAATAGTCCATTAAATAGAAATAAAGATTTAGAATGAGAAAAACAAAAATATTTTTTCATACCCTTGTTATAATTTTTTCTAGTTTTTTAACTAATAAATTGTTATTATATGTACAAATGTTTTAACATTGCTATCAGCATCAGCCGGCTGATGATCGCGAGCGTGCAGAAAGTCCTAACCAGGCACAATAATATTTAGTATAATAATATTAATATAGTCGTTCTGCTGAAAGCTTGGACTCCAAATATTTATTTTGCGCAATGAAGAACCAAGTGAAAGTACAGGGTGACCCAGAGCTGCGTAAACGCTCCATAACTTTTTTGCTATTCGAGGTTTCGACTTGAAATTATTGTTGGATGATAGGTGCGCTTCTGCTGCACATTATAAAAATATTTTCTTTTGTATACAGGCTGTCCAAGTATTATTAAAACACCAATGTTATGTTTTTTTAAATGGAACCACCCCATTTTGATTTTATTTTTGAATTGTATACTAAGTTCAACGTTAAATTTACTTGGGTCATTTTCACCTATCTATTATACTTTTTGATGTACGTCACTTTATGTTCCAAAATTCCTTGATGTAATGTTCCGTTAAAAAATTCATATCTTCTAAACTATTAAAGAAAACATACCCATTTTTTTCTGTGAAGTCTCTAGACCTTGGTCAATCTTTGAGCTGTTGCCGAGTGGCGAAGGAATATTCCAACGCTTACTACAATTTTTTGAAAATGATAAACAACAAATGGGGAAAACTCTATTTTTTCAAATGGAACAACCTGTATATTTTTACAACATTCTTTAGCGTTTTTGATAAGCTTTTCTGTGATATAGGGTGGTTTCTAGGGTTTAATTATGATATTAGAAAAGTTATTGAGAAAATATCATTTTTCAGATGAAACCACTGTTTTTACTAGGCTTGTGCCAAAATTAAATGTTACATTTGACATTTCTGTTTCATCGAAACTAAAGACTAAAGTCGAAATGAATTTTACACGCCAAGTACAGAACTGTATGGTGCTGATTTTCTAAATCTAATACATTTTTCGAACAAAATTTTGTATGGTTATTGGAATTATTTGAACAATATTTTATTTTTGGATAAAGCTAAATTTTAAAGTAATGGGTCTGTTAATAGGCACGATATGCACTATTATGCGATTGAAAACTAATTGGCTGCGAACCATCGACCACCAAAACAGGTGGTCATTGAATGCGTGGGGTGGAATTATTGGAGGACGCGTTAGCGGTCCGTTCTTTTTTGACAAGGTCCAAAATGGCGAGAGATACTTGGAATTTCTTCAAACCGATTTCCCGTTACAACTAGAAGACCTAGACTTAACTACAAGAGCGATCATGTGGTTACAACATGACGGTACTCCAGTTCATTTTTATGGTATCATTCAGCAGTTTTTGAATCAAAATTACACCAACCGTTGGATAGGAAGAGGAGGAACTATTACTTGGCCAGCTCGCTCCCCAAACCTGACACCCATTGATTTTTTTTCTCTTGGGCAATGTTAAAGAAAAAGTTTATAGGGTTCCATCAACTACAGCTGAGGATATGAAGCAGCGAATTCATTTCACCATCCATCCATTTCACTCTATTGACCAAGTTCGTCTTTTGTTCGTAGAATGAATGTTTGTGCAGAACAGAATAGCCGTATATTTGAACATTTGTTATGATGCGAATAACCAATTTAATACTACGATAATTTATTTTTCTAATTATTGTTGAGCTTGTTATGATTGTTGATTCTTTTATTATTTTATTAAACATTGGCCGTTTGCCTATGGGTTATGTTGGATTGTATTATTTGTACTAACTGTTGGAAGATGTAATACTTGACAATCTCAAACTTGACATTTAGTTCTTGCACAAGACTACTAGGAAGTGGTTTCATCTAAAAAATGCTATTTTCTCGATAACTTCTCTAATATCATAATTGAACCCAAGAAACCTTATATCACAGAAAAGCTTATCAAAAACGCTAAAGAATGGTGTAAAAATATACAGGATGTTCCATTTGAAAAAATTGAATTTTCCCCATTTGCAGTTCATCATTTTCAAAAATTCGTAGCAAGCGATGGAATATTCTTTCGCCACTCGGCAATAGCTCAAAAGATTGACCGAAGCCTAGGGACTTCACAGAAAAAAATGGGTAGGTTTTCTTTAACAGTTTAGAAGTTATGAATGAATGACTCAAGTAAAATTAACGCAGAATTTAGTGTAGAAATCAAAAATGAAATCAAAATGGGGTGGTTCTATTTAAAAAAACATAACTTTGGTCTTTTAATAATATTTGGACACCCTGTATACAAACGAAACTATTTTTAAAATGTGCAACAGAAGCGCACCTATCATCCAACAATAATTTCAAGTCGACACCTCGAATAGCAAAAAAGTTATGGAGCGTTTACGGAGCTCTGAGTCACCTGTACTTTCACTTGGTTCTGAGTCATCCTGTATATTGCCCCTCTAGAAATGAAAAGCCCATCTGTATCTAGGTCCAATAAAATTGTGAAACCCGAACTCGAGGACCACTCTTATTACTGATAATAATATTCTCTGGTTTGGAGGAGGAACCGAGAGCTGCAATTGTACTCCCCTGCAATCCCTTCCGATTTCTAACATCGGCCTGCCGAAATCTGCGTACCCCCGTTCCCACTCACCCGCTGGCCTGTCAAAACAAAGGCATTTTTCAAAAATGGTAATCTCAAAAACTACGCCACGGATCTGAAAATGATGAATGGTAATCTAATCTGAAAACCCAATTCTAGTTAATAGGCATATTTGAAGCTGATTAAAGCAACTTATCAAAAAATATTGCCAAATTAAAAAAAAAGGAGAGTCTTACCAGGTGATGACAAGTTTCTTCCTTTTTTTAATTTGGAAATATCTTTTGATACGTTACTTTAATCAGCTTCAAAAGTTCCTATTAATTAAAATTGGGTTTACAGATTAGATTACCATGCATCATTTTCAGATCCGTGGCGTAGTTTTTGAAATTACCATTTTTTAAGGTCCCTATGTTTTGACGGGCCAGCGGGTGAGTGGGAACGGGGGTACGCCGTCCTTACGAAAACATATCTTCGTCGTCTCGAAACTTACCTCTCCTAACATGTTCACAATTCCAATTATGGAAATGAGAAGCGAAGCGTCCTCCTTCTTGTATCCCAAAGTGGTGGCGTGGTCTGTTAAATATACGTAAGGGACGTCGTACCAGGTGTACAGAAAAAAATTGGAAATGGCGAACAGGAGGAATTTGATGTCGGCAAAGTGTGAGAAGTCAAACATGTCCACTAGCAAGTCCCAGAAGTCCCAAAGTCCGGCATACCACTGCACCTTCTCCTTGGCGATGGTGGTCATGGAGTTACGGTAAATATCCGGACATGAACTCGCCCTCAATCTGTACCGGTTGATGTTAAGCATCGCCCCTCTGTACGTTACAGAAAGTCGATGCACTCTCAAATCCTTTAAAAACGCCATAGGTAATTTCTTGTTGGGATGCATCTTAGGCGGTGAGATTTGATTGCGCTTCAACCACCACAAATACATGGCGTCTTGGTTGTTCGACGGTTGGGGTTTCACCTGGAGGTGGGCCTCGTTAAGCCGTCCCGAATCGCTAAAGCTGCGGGACGGTGTAAGAAGGCTTGGATAGTTCGCTAAGAGGACGTTGTACACGTTCTTGTGCTGGGACAACAATTCGATGACTTCAATCGGCACCTTCTCGCCGTTTCGCACATACGTTGGAAGGTTCACCAGCGAGGACGACAATCGATCCGGATCGGGATCGTCTTCGGGAGTTTCCACAATCGGCTGGAGCACGCTCGCTGTGTTCGTGCTATTGCTGACAGAGAACGAGTCCGCCGACGACCCCTTGTTCTTCCGCTTCAAGTTCCGGTTGCGTTTCCGCTCCTTGGCGAGATTCTTCACCTTGCGGGAGGTCCACGGCAAGTCGCGCATGACCGCACCGCAAGCTGCTAGATTCATAAACAGTCCGGCGAGGATCAACGTAGTCCCCCTCCATCCGTACTCATCCAGGAGGTACTGAATGAAGGGGGCGAAGATGAAGGTGCCGATTCCGCTGCCACAGACCGCGAGTCCCGTTGCGAACGAACGCTTCTTGTCGAAGTAGTAAGCGACGATCACCACGGACGCCACGTAGCAGAGACTCAAGCCGAAGCCCGCGAGAATCCCGAAAGTTATACACAAAACCGTCATGCTGTTAGCGCGAGAGCTTATGATGAACCCCGTCGAGGCCAGCACCGAGCCGAAGATGGTGACTTTGCGGCAGCCGTAGCGATCGGTGAGGAAACTAGCAATCGGGCCGGAAAGCAGCGGCATCGCCATGAAGAGGCTCCCGACCCAAGCCGTGGTGCCGCGGTTCTCACCGAAATAGTTTAAGAACTCGACGAAGATGACGCCGAAGCTGAAAGTGATCCCGTCGGCGATTAGATTGACGACGAAGGACGCCGCCACGACCACCCAACCCCATCCCCCGTCCGGTGGAGAGGCCTCGCTGATGTCCAGCGACTCGCTCGAACTGGAGCTGGAACTCGACATGCTCGAGGAGGCACTCGAGGTGGCCGCGTTCTTCTTCTCGTTGTCGAACTGGACGTGAAGCACCGGACGCTCCTCTTCGTCGTCCTCTTCGTCGTCCTGTGCCTCCATCGTTTTGTTGTCCGCTATCAGAGGGAGGTTCTCTTCAGGTCTGACGCCGTTCACTTTCACTACTTTCGTATCTGAACTATCACAATTATCACTCGGATCGGGGTCACCGGCGTCGTCCGGCGAACGATGGCGCTCCGTCCGATTCACTTGAGGCTGTTTGGCGATTTTATCGACAGTTTGTTTGTCCATGGTGTGTTGGGCCATTCTTGTAGATCTCTAGAGAATTGTCTGCGTAAGAGCGCAAGACGATAGGACTGGTTGGCGATGCCTTTCATGCGGGTTGGAGGCGGACGGTGCCGATGGTCACTCGTTTGGGGTTGACGTGCCATGCGGGGCACCCTACGACCACGGGGGCTGAAGGTTGATCTGGAACCAAAAAACATACAAATACTTTTTCAATGGACAGCGTACAAAAAAGGGATTCTCAGTACGCCATAGAATCTGGCTTTTATATAATTTTTTACAGTTTATGCTTCTACAGTTTGACTTTATGAATAAACACAGAAGCGACAATAGACGAGATACCCACCCGTCATTATGACGCAAACATCGGCGCCAATATTTGATTCTTACATTTTTTTATTTGGGGGACTTTAGTTAAACAGAATATCAATAGATGGCGTTATGGCCAAAATATCGTGTTTAATTAAACAGATAGATGGCGCAAAGACCAAAATACGCTTTCTAATCATTAAAAAACATAAATATTTTAAATTGTAATTTTTCGCACTTAGCGGTGAAGGGAATCAAAATATGTATCTTTAAGAAATAATACCGGGTGACTATAAAAGATTGACATTTTTTGGGTTAGGTTAATATTTTTTAACTCTTCCATTGGGTACACTGATTTTCAAATTTGAAATTGTCAAATAAACGTCAAATTTAAAAATTGCACATATCAAAATTGCTTTCAAAATGGTTTTTACAGCTGGAAGATCTTTTCGAACACTCACTGTAACCATTTTCTCCGTTATTTGGCACTTTTCGTTCGCCATTATTCGGTAAGTTACACTTTTTGATAACAATATTCTAACCTGAAAATTTAATAGGCATAAATCACGACGACAGTTAATATGGTACCAATTCCTCACTGTTGCTAATTCCCTAAATTGAAGTCAATCATTTATAGTCACCCGGAATAAAAATCTCGTGTCGCGATCATGGGGTGCGCACTCTTATGAACAACCTTGAACCCTGGTTTTAATTGGTGCCATTTCAATAGATGTCGGCTTTCGGCGAAATCTAGATACTTTTACATGATTATGTTGAGATGTTAGTAATGTTTTTTGCGTTGCGTGGAGCCTCACACACTCAACACACTCAACACAACCGTGGACAGTCAAGAATAACACTTTAGCCGGCGGGTGTGATGCAAATACCGACTCCATGACAATATCTCATAGAGTCGGTATTTGCATGACACGGGTGTTATTCTTGACTGTCCATGGCTGTACAATCCGTTTCCATAACATTGTCGATAAGTTATTTACCGACAAAAAGACGTTTGCTAGTTTTTTGACTTTTTCGTTCTGTGATGAGTTTTAGTTACGAAATTTTCCTTCCAAATTTTTGTATGTGCTTCTCTGGTGCGTTTTGTGTTCCCTTAGTGCATCGTTAGCAAATAAATTAATTACATTGGCATGGATGCATACTTGAAGAAAAAATAGTATTGTGCCCCAATCATTTCCGTCAAAACATTCGATTTTTTACATTTCCGCAGAAAACATGAATGTGTATTAGAAATTTGAGTGAAAAGGACTGGGCTTTCAGTAAACCGCAACAGAAAGAGAACTCGACAACATATTTGCAGTGCATATTTTGAGGAGCAATATTTAGATCCCTTAGGAAAATTTTCAAAAATTTTTTGCCAATCTATTTTCAAAGTAAATTATATCACCTCAATTAATCTATGTAATTTCATAATTCATAATGTTCTTAACAGTTGTAAGTTGCGTTGAGTTGAATAATAAACATAATTGAAAAAATAAATAATTTTTAATAATTAAAAAAATTAATTATATTTGGTAAAGAAATTTATTTTATCGATATGGTTAACTGATCCCATTCCAAGAGATGGCGCTGAAACTCAGGTCAAAAAAATACGATAGAGATGCCAATCTATTTACCTCTTTATCTGAGGTCGCGATGTTTGTTATCGAACTCCTCCGAAACTGCTTGATCGATTTGTATGAAATTTTTTGTGTATATTTGGTAGGTCTAAGAATAGGTCGTTGGCTATTTTTTATACCACTAGGTGGTAAGGGTGGCCCTCCCCAGAATTTTTTTTTCGACAAAAATTATGTTTATGTATATCTACAGGTGTCTTTGAATGATTGTAGCATCCAGACGGCGTTGAAAATATCAAATATAAAAATTTTGCCCATTCATATTTGAGGCGCAGACTTTCAAAATGCAGTTTGCCCATTTTTTTATTAATTGGGTTATAACGTGCGTTCAAAAAAAGCGAGGCTGCGTTGGCCATGGAAAAACTTTCTGCATTATTGTAGTGTATCAAAATTTCGAACTGTCAGTTCGAGTCTGTCAGATAATTTTTAGGTTAGTTTCTTTGCTGACTACGGTTTCGTATACGATGCATTTAGTGTTTTCTTTATCAAATTCCATCTCCAGGCGCCAATTTGGACTTCTCAGCATTTCATCTGCAATAAATATGGTATTATGTCTATTACACAAACAAAATCAGTTCACTTCGGAACCTTACCAGTCTGAGTGTTCGTTTGCTTTAGCGTTTGTAGAAAGACAGGTGAAATTTTGACGCTACAAAATTTTAGTTTGGTTTTGAGTTTTGTCGACGATAGTCAGAAATGTTCATGGTTGATTGGCAGTTACATGCGTAATGTAAGCATTGGATTTGACAAGATTATGTGAAAGCATCGACTGAAGAATTTCAAGCACACACGTATCAGTATGAAAAATTCGGGAAGTTCACGAACACTAAGTCATGAGTTATTTTCAAAAAACTGGTACTCGTAAAAATTGAAGTGATTCTAATGAGATCTCGGAGCTCCTGAAATTTTTCAACACATTTTGAATGAAGTACTACACACTGCTATTTGCTGTTTAGTCCAATAAGTCGATTTATCTGTATGAACACAATGTGGAGGAAGGAGGTAATAAACTATACATCATGAAAACATTTTTAAGCAAAATTTTGATCAATAGATTTATTAGCCGTAATGCAAAGAATCATTTGAACTTGCAAGCTGAACTTGGAACCAATGATATCGTACTTTTCGGTTTTACCTTGTGGTCGAAGTAGTACAATTCATTTACAAAACACTTGATAAAAACTCGGAACACCTTCGGAACAGAATGTAAAACAAAAACAATTTGTTGGGACAAATTTCAGTAAATGGACGCCAAGGAGGGTACCATTATGTTTATAAGAGCGATGTACACATGTCCTGGCATTTATTATAAATAATTTATATAAAATCGGTCCGTTTTATTTTGATGTTCTTGTCATTTGACATTGGTCAAATCTATATGTTTATATTTTCTATGGTTTCCACACTGGAAAGCCGATACATTTCATGGACAACGCAGCCTCGTTTTTTTAACGCACGCGAGCTGTCGCTGTATTCTTTACTGAATTTCCCTTTCAGTGGACCGTTCTTGGACATTGAAATCTATTCAAAAGTAGTATAAATTGAAACAAATTATTGCAGACCCTGTATTGTAAAAATACCATTTCGCATATCAAGCGTAAAGAGCAATCCTTTCTTCATATTTATACAAACTTTCAGCCGTCTAGCAGTTAAAACGGCCTCTCAGTAAATTTTTAAGTAAACCTGTGCAAATAACAAAATCAAATTGTAATTTGATAACAGTGGTCCAAAATGTAAAATACGTTATACTACCATAAATCTATGTCAAAAAGGGTTCTAAAAGTGAAATAAAATATAGGTGGTTCGATTTGAAAAAAACAAGTTGTGTAGCTTTTGTGAGTTACCATCTGTATACGTTAAAATATTTTTAGGTTGTGCAGTCTGGCAGGCGGTGTACAAGTTGTATATAATTTTTATTTGTATCTTACATGGTTTAGGTGTTATGGACCGATTCCGCACTAATGACTCAACTGTATAGAGATAATCCCGGTTTTTTGTCTTTGTGTCCAAACCGACGCGTGATGATGTAATTTCGTAAGGAAAACGCAAAATATATCGTTATGGATTTGTCTGTCTCAAACAGCCGATCGTTGAGCAGTTGTTCTCTTGAAATACGATGTTTTCAGGGTTCAATCTTTACTGCTTCAAAGTCTCGCCTTTGCGGATTTTTTGTTAAGGTCACAGATTACCAATCATAAGATCACGCCAACCAATAACTTCTAACCTCATCCCTTATTTCGTGTGGGGATACATGAAAATAGAAGAAACTCACGAAGAGAGTTTGAGGCTCCGGATCCTTACCGCTGCGGAATAATTTTGCGAGTACTTAACATTCCGTGTAATAGAAGATAATTACGGAAAATAGCGAGGTTATTAATAGCTGAAGGTGGGAGACACATTGAGTACAAAATTACATAACCTAACCATCTACAAATTGTATATATTAAATAAAAAAATTAATAAGAAATGAGCAATGTCAGAATTTTTCCTTGCAACTCTCCTCCCTTTTAACTACCTACCGCACGCTTTTTCACATTTCCTGAACTATTTATGGACATTCGTAAGAAGTAACAAAACATTTATTATACCTTTAGAAATCTTAGATAAAGGAGTAGTTTCTTTGATATTTGGATTTGGTGGTTCGTGGGCTAGGAACTTGAGGGTCAAATACATGGTCAAAATTATCTACAATTGCGCAAATTTTATTTTTACACTTTGGAGACACAGCTCCTGATTTAAACTAGTTCAATGGATCTAGTGAGGTTGCATTTAGTAGAAAAATAACGCGGAATTTACCGGTACTCTCAAATTTGATGTAGGATTAGTAATGTCGGAGTTATTGGCGTGTTTTCAAATTGACTAACTTTCTTGTTCCTTTTAAAGGGTAGAACCCATTGGCAAAGTTGGTAACACGAGTAGTCAGTAACTCTGTATAGAACAACACAATAAGACCTAGCTCCCCGAACACGTGCAGAAACTACTAAGAGACATATGGGAAAAGGAGAAACTATCAAAAGATTTGAAGAAAGATAATTTTCTCCATACATAAAAACGGAGACAAGAGTGTTTATCATAAAAATCGGAGAGAGAAGTGGAGTTCAGAAGTACTTTAGGCCAAATAGGCAAGAATGGGGTTATCCTTCGATGAGAAGAAAAAGTTGCCGGAACGACGTTAAAACCGGTACCTGGAGATGGAATTTGTTAAAGAAGATAAACGTAGGTATCTTTTGCAACGTGTCCGAAATGGTTATCAACAGAGAACTTAATTTCGTAATTTCGAATTTCTCCAACTCAAGGTCCCAATTTAAAATTGATTCCATGGCCTACTCTGAATCCATTTTCCAGTACGCTCGTTTAATGAAGGAAGATCTTAAAAAACGCAAACATTCGTTAGTAATTCTCTACAAGTCAAGAAATGGCAAAACTAAAGTTTCAAAATTAGCTCTGCGACCACAACGACTGAAGGTTGATCTGACATCAAGGAAAAAATCCACATTTTTCCTAAACTTGCAGAACAAAACAAAAACCTGACCTGACCAACAAAACATTCCTCTTCACAAGTGCGCCTTAACGGCATCCAATCTAAGGACAAATCAAAAGCAGAAACAAAAAACAAATGGTCTTTCGTGTTCCATGGCATTTGCACTGGCAAAAATTTGAAATAAATCATAAGCTCGGATTTGGCGCACGGACGTCAATTTCGTATACGTGTCCCGAAATAAAAATAAGTCTAATCCCGAGTAAGATTAACTAAATCGCTACCTTTGTTTACACATGCATTGTGCCTGCCCGAGATAAAATTCTAACTGTTTTCCGTCGTTTTTTTCTGCCTAGAAATCCGCCGCACACACTCCACTGATAACAACAGTCGCCCAACAGTCTCCTGAAAGGTTAAAGCACTGGCGGCGCCATCGACGTTGCAGTTTAGAGCTGCAGGACGCCACACACACGATAATTAAATAATAATCAGCTTGGAGTAATCAATTTCAATTGTAATCGTAATTACTGCGACCGACCGAAAGCACTCGCTGCAATGTCACGGGACTTGGCAGAGCTAAGATGGGTTTTAAAAAGATCGCGGCGAATGTGTGCACACAAAATTCGACGGAAATAGGTGAAGGATTTTATTTTCGGCAATGGAAAATTTGGACCTGCATTTGTTTTTCCAAAGGCGAGAAATTCGGCGGTTTATTTATATACTCTGTCGCCCACCTGAAAATGTTCCTTTTTATACATTTCTTCGTTGAGGACGAGCTGTTATAAAACACTTAACGCAATCGTTCTAAAAATGGAAAGTTTTCAACGAAAACAAGCACAGGCGTCGTTGAACTCGAAAATATATTCAAACGGGAGGCAAGTGGAGTGTTTTGTCATTAAAAATCATTAGGTGGAGAAAGTATCCGAAAAGGGAATAATTATGTAGTGTTTCAAGTATTTGTAGTAGCTAGCAGTGTTGTCATTCCGCTCCGACAACACGTAAACAAATCCATGTCAACAAACCCTAACTCGTATTGAATTTGATCGAAATATCACCAGAAACATCTTCATACAACATACAAAGTTCAACCAGCTATCGCAACGTCACCACCACAAAATCAACTTCGAACCCGAACCACTTCGCTTTCATTTCCCCATTTAAACCTTCCATTGTTGTGCAAATGAGCTAGGCAAACCTTCATTATTTTTAGTACGCAACATCCGAACTAGAGCCTAAAAACTAAATCACTGACCGCTTTAACGTCAAGCGACATTGCGACCTAAACAGCCCCCGAACTCCGGCCTCGGCGCCGCTCCTGGCGCCAAACACAACACACCACAAGATGATCAATACGCGGTACACTATAAATCACAAAAGACCCCGAATTCAGCAAAAACAGCGCGTTTACGTGTCAGACTCAACCGTAAACTGACATGTGTCGTCTGATATGCGAGTTCTGAACTCTTCTAAATATTCTTTTGTGTTATCATTTAGTGGCGGAGGCAGTGGCGCGCTTGAGAGGTTGGCCTACATCGTCTTATCTGGCGTGGAGATAGCGCGGGCACGTGGAATTTAAACCGAGTGTCTTAATGATCTGAAATGTGAGTGGCAGTCTCACTACATCTGTCAAGAACAAAACTTGTATTGGTCTATACAGTAATACAGACCAACGGATAGAAAGGTTCGAACAAGAAGAATTTAGTACAGAAGACAGAAGAAGTGAAAAGTTTAAAAGGTGTAAAGCCGCGGGACATATTGGGATAACTCCCGAAATGTTGCTTAGGTTGATTTAGCACATTCAGGCCAGTCAAGTCGAGTCGGACGCTGCTAAATTCGTTCAAGCCAGTCACTATGACAATAAAACCTAAATACGCAAAGTGATTTCGCACTGATCGCAACTCATTCGGTTGATTTTTGTTGCCAGTCGTGTACAGTATTTGTCGAAATTGGAGGTGGAAAAATTGATAGAACTTATAAGGAATCAAGATGCGATCTACATATAACCCCAAGCATACGAAACACAGGAACAAAGAATAAAAATAAGAAGAAAAAGTAAGTCTGGTCTCATTCGAAAGAAGTTGTAAAATTTCTTTGGATCATCCAATAAATCAAGAAACAAGTGGATGCACCGAAAACAGGTCTTTAATTAGTAATCGGATGAACCCAAAATAGCTTTTTTCTTCTTAGGTTTAGTTTTTTTCGGATTTGCAGACAACGAACAATCATCAATTCTAGAGCCACGTCCATCTTTTTACGTAGTTCTGCCAAGACTGACCAATTTTATAAACGCGGTACTCGTTCGGTGCGAAAACTATTTACTTGCTTGACTTGACTTTCCTGGACTGGATTGGACTGGCTTGGTGCGAAATCAGCCTTAGGAAACAATGCTTTAAAAGTACTAAAAAGCCATCTCAATAAGTTTGGAAGGAACACTGTACATATACTCAAGAATTGGGGAAGTGGACATAATTGTACCCGTACGTAAGAAGGGGTAACAATAGACACTGCAATAACTAACTACAGAAGCATAACGCAGTATGGTAGCCAAAGTGTACGAAACATTTTGGTGTTCTTTTTTGTTTTTTGTGTTTTTTCTTCTACGTTCCTTTACATTTCCCGCCTGGTTAAAGTAAGTAAAACTTCAAAGTTTTAGTTAATCTAGATTTACAAATAGGCTTTCATTCAGGATGCAAAGCGTCAAAAAGGACATATTCCTACTGCATGACTACGCCTACTATCGCCATAACCGATCACCATTCTATTCTCTCTTTTTCACTTAATTTAAACATATTTGGCAAATTCAGTGCTCTCAATGTGTCACATGTGATAGTTTCAAAGCATTTTATTAATTCACTAGATGTTTTCATTTTTAATTTATTTAACACTTCTGGTGGCAATATTTAGACAAAAGTGACATAGTTTTGAATTCAGAAAAAAATAAGCTTTCGAATGATGACAAATTTGACCTCTATTGCTATTAAAAAAAAAATTAGTTGGCTGTGTATCTCGTAAAGTAACAATATAAAACAGTTGAAAAATGTAGGTGTAATAGACATTCATTATTTGAATTCATATTCCAAATATCAACTTATTCCGCTCAATGGTTTTCAAGATATTAAGCCGGTTCCATACTTTTTGAAAACCCTGTATACATCGCCTTCAATGATCTCGAAAAGATATTTGATAGCCTACCAAGGAAACCGACATGGAAAAGTCTGAAAAGAAAGGTGCAAGTAGCACGTTGATCAGAAATATACTGCATATACAAACATACAAGAAACTATGTCACATTTTTTAACAGAAGAATTTTAGACAAGAGAAGGATTAAGAAGACAAGGTATTAAACCCACACTCTTCAATGTGATACTAGATGATGTAACAAAAAGCTAATATATCCTACAAATAGGTGCTGGTCAACAGAAAAGTAAGTTGCAGGCAGTGGAATTAACTTATCTTAGAGATCTCAAGGGAATAACAAGAAGAAATAAAATCCGCAACAAAACAGTGAGAGAGGATTTGGAACTAGAATCTGCACTCGACAGCATTCAACAACAACTAAAATGGTCTGGACACCTGGTGAGGATGAAGGAACGAACACCTGACGATATGGCGGGCAAAAACAACAAGAAGTAGAAACATGGGAGGATGTAGTAGCGGAAAACCTCGAAAAGAAGAACAAAACCTGGGAAGATGGAAAAGAATTAGCAAGAGATAAGAAGAAATGGGCAGTTTGTATATACCTTAACACCTCCGGGTAAAATAAAGGTTTGATTATACTAGTATGTATAACGTATGTATAAATAAAAACCGTGGCTCAGGAAGCCGTTACAGTGTAAAAACGGTCGTGCCTATAATTTTTTTTCGATAGATGACGTTGAACAGACAAACATACAATGACATTTAATGACATTCCATTATCTGTTCCTTGGATTAATCTGCTTAACCTCATATAGTTTTTAAAAGATTAGGGCTGTTTTTTTGTTCAATTCAATTTATTTATGCTATTTCTGGTCAAAATAATGGAAAGTGATTTTGGAGCAGCTTATCAATTTTTCTTTCAGTTGAAAAAGTAGAAACTCGTTTCAATTTTGTATTCTATATCATTGTTAGCGCTAATATTGCATCAGGGAAAATGCCTAAATGCAAATATTTCTGGAAGGACTTGAAAGAAACGTTAGTTAGTTTGAACAGATATGGGACAAGAGTTGTTGACAATTCCCGAGCTCTGAATATTCCAAAAGGTACCATTTCGAAGAATTTGAATACATTTTGACACATATTCCTACGTCTAAAAGTACCTCATTTAAGCCAAGACGACTAAAGAAATGTCGCGTAAGATTGTACAGGCTGATCAAAGGCAATCCTGAAAAACTTTCCAGAAAATTGCCCAGGAACTTTTCCAAACTAAGGGTACACGCTTGTCAAATCGTACCATGAGACCACATTTGAACCAATGACGTTTCTTTGGAACAGTTGTTGTCAAAAAAAGCGTTGCTCGCCAAAAAGAATATAAAGGTTTGCAAAGCATTTGCAAAAACCATTCCAGCTGATCGAATAAAAAAAGGAGCACAGTTCTCCGGAGTGACAAAAGCAAATTAAAAATATTCGGCTCGGATAGAAAACAGTTTGCAGTTGACAAACGGTTTGAAGTACAGTACCTACCAAAATTATAACCGATAAACAGGGTAGAGGTAATAAGAAGGTGTAGGGCTGCTTTTCCAGATCTGGTGCAGAATCCCCGATAAAGATATATGGAAAAATAGATAGGTTCTTGTTCAAAGACATCTTGAGTAATACAATGCTGCCTTATGATAGGAAAAAATACCATTGCGATCTACATTTCAGCAGGACAATGATTCCAATCACGTGTCAAAGTTGTTAAAAGAATGCTTTGAAGAAAAACATACAGTTTTGAAATGATCGTCACAGTCGCCCGTTAATCCGAAGGAACATCTTTTGAAGCATTTGGATAGGCAAATAAGGAAACATAACGTAATGAATCAAGAAATTCTCTTAAAAACCATCCAGGATGAGTGGGCCAAGATACCACAATAAATTCGTGCGAATTTGATTGATTATGTACATATCCAGACGATGTGAAGCTCTACTAAAAGCAAAAGGATATGCCACAAAATATAGAAAAATTAAATGAATTTTTATTGTTTTTCAAAAAATTATTAATGTTTCCATACCTTTGTCCAACTATTTTGACTTCTTTTATTATTCAAATGGGAACATTTTCATTTGACTTGATAAGGATTATTATAAGAAAAAATATAATTGCAATAACTTGAACTATTCCTGAACCGTCAAATAAAAATAAGTTCCATACTTTTGACCACCGCTGTAAATTCCAGACATGTGAACATCGCTCTTATAAACATAATACAACTCGCCTTCGCATTCAATTACTAAATTAATTAATAACTACCAATTATCTAAATAAATTGTTCGGTTCGGAACAGTTGGCAACAAATACCCTAAAGTAAAACTTTTCTAGCGGCCTCGAGCTGAAAGTTGATTTTGTTTCAGTCATTTGATACTCGAAGTTATGCCATTGCCTGCGAAGCCTTGCTTTATTTTTGTACACACGTTATATACAAATTAATGTATTGGTCAATAATGATTGTGGCAAAGATATGGAAATGCGACTCGAAAAAACAGAAAAAAAGAAATACTGTATGTTTGGTGTCTTGGCGTTTCAAAACACTCTTGTTTCTTTTGTACACTTTATTTACAATTATTTACAATTAATGGTTGTTGTTGCTTGTTGAAGGTGCATTAGAATTCTGTGTTGAAAAATGTTTCTTATGGTGCCCCACCTATGCTACCCCAACCCTTGAGTGGTGGTACCAGAGTGGGGAAACCACCCCCACGCACGTCGCAACCCCGTTACGTAGTTGGGAAACCCAACATCCTCCCGCACCTTGAAAGACTGTCTTTCAATCGTCACTTCTTACAAACTACTAATTACATATTTACAAATGAACAAAGAAATTCACTCCCGAATACAGTTTTGGTGATTGTTCTGCACTATTGTTCAATCGGTAGCACACACACTTTGGAAATGGGGCGTTTTAGCGTTCCGTGAGCCGTTTTCAATGTCACAACACGCACACGGTCGTCGGTGCCGGGATGGGTTTTGATGACGCGTCCCATGCGCCACACGAGGGGAGGATTGTTGTCATCTTTTATGACGACCATGTCACCGATTCTGACTGGATCGTGGGTGGTTCGCCACTTTCCTCGTTGTTGGAGTTGACCCAAATATTCAGTTGACCAACGCTTCCAAAAATGTTGTCGCACCTGGGTCACCCGTTGCCATCGGGAGAGTCGATTCTCCTGGACTGATGATAAGTTGACTTCTGGAACGGCAGATAAGGGTGCTCCGACAAGGAAGTGACCGGGTGTCAACACGGATAGGTCATTTGGATCGTTAGATAATGGGGTAATTGGGCGGGAGTTCAAGCACGCTTCTATCTGAGCTAATAACGTTTGCATTTCTTCAAAAGTTAATAAGCAATTTCCCATTACACGTTTTATGTGGTATTTTGTTAGTTTGACGCACGATTCCCAAATCCCACCCATGTGCGGAGCATTCGGTGGTATAAAACTCCAATCAATCCCATGGTTTGTTAGATGGTTTAGAACATCTTTTTCAAAATTGTTTGAAGCAAACAGCTTTTTTAATTCGTTGTCCGCGCCAATGAATGTTTTTGCATTGTCCGAATGAATTACCTGAGGTTTTCCACGACGCGCTGTAAATCGTTTTAACGCGTTTAAAAAACTTTCTGTTGAGCAATCTGAAATTACTTCTAAATGTACAGCCTTTGTGCTCATACACACGAAAAGTCCAATGTATGCCTTTGATTTTTTAGGTTTTCCTCTCCCACGATTAAAGTTTATTTCGATGGGTCCTGCGTAATCTAACCCAGTATGTTCAAAGGTCCTGCTTGGTTCAATTCGATAAGATGGCAAGTTCCCCATTAATTGTTGTTGACTTTGTGGGTTTACGCGAAAACATGTAATGCATTTTCGCAGAACGTTTCGAATCGTGCTACGTCCTGCCACTACCCAAAATTTTTGACGTAGCGCTGCTAGCGTCGCTTGCGCCCCGGCATGCAAATTGTTTACATGAAAATGTCTGATTACGAGGTTGGTTACCGCGTGATTTTTCGGAAGTAGATATGGGTGTTTTTTTGTTTCGCATAATTTTGTGCTATTGTGTAAACGCCCCCCAACTTTGATGACTCCATTTGAATCAATAAATGGGTTTAAACACAATAAACTGCTATTACCTTTTACCGAGTTATTAGTAGTTAGTGATTTGATTTCTGCTTCAAATGATTGATGTTGGACGTTTCTCACAATGCTCACGAGAGCTGTCCTCAACTCGTTGCTTGTGAGAGGACCCGACCTCTTATTTGTAGGATTTTTGCAATTGTTTATGAATCTGTGACATTGTGCTACAATCCGTTTTAATTTTGTAAAATCTGAGAATTTTGTTAGGACTTCCCATCCTGCCCGCACTTGTGTGACACACGTGACCGTTTTTGCTTCCGTATTCACCTGACCCTTTGGTTTTGCTGGTTGTTGAGGCCAATTTTCAAATTGTAATTTTAAAAAATCGGGCCCGTGCCACCATAAGTTGCAATGTGCCAATTGGCTGGGACGCATTCCGCGAGAAATTATGTCGGCCGGGTTTTGTGCTGAGGGCACATATCGCCAGGCATGTGAAGTTGTGAGCGCTTGAATTTCAGAAACGCGATTTGCTACAAATGTTTTCCACGAATTAGACGGTGACTCTATCCAGGCTAGCGCAATCTGCGAATCTGTCCAGAAATATTGCTTGTTTATTTCTATCTTTAAACTTTCGCTCACTGTTTGCGCTAATTGAGCCGCTAGAAGACACCCGCAAAGCTCCAATCGTGGTAATGACGTTACCTTGAGAGGTGCTACTCTGTTTTTTGCACAGAGTAAATGTGATGCAATTGCTCCGTTCGGTAAAAGTGTGCGTATGTAGATTGCGCACCCATAGGCCTTCTCGGAAGCATCGGAAAAACAGTGCAACTCCGTGACCCCCACAGAATTGTAAATGTTTCTGGGTATTTCCAAGTTGTTTATTACCCCTAAATCCCCAAGTAATTGTTGCCAGGCCGTGTGAAAGTGAGTCGGTACACTTTCATCCCAGCTTAGTTTTACAGCCCACAGTTCCTGTATTATCAATTTTGCCGTTACCGTTATGGGTCCCAATAAACCTAAAGGGTCATATATACGGGCGGTTGCTGATAGTATTGTGCGCTTGGTAGTTTTGACATCTTTTCCTGGAATACTTAGATCGTATTTAAAACAATCCTTACTGGAATTCCATAAGAGGCCTAACGTTTTTACATCAAAATTTCCTTTGTCTAATTTGAGCGACACGGCGGTTTTGTTTGATGCATTATGTGGAATTAGCTGAGGGTCGTTTGCTGCCCATTTTGATAGCTCGAAAGAGCCCTTGTTTAATACGTCGATTAATTCGTTCCGCAAAAGTATGGCATCTTCCAGCGTATTTGCTCCCGTGAGCACGTCATCCACGTAAAAAGAATTTTTAATCGCGTCGCATGCCTTTGGGAAATTGTCGTATTCTTCGTCGGCTAATTGATGAAGACACCTGATTGCGAGATATGGAGCTGACGCCGTACCATACGTTACGGTATTTAATTTGTACACTTGAATCGGTTTTGAATTGTCTTCCCGCCATACAATTTGTTGAAAACGCCTATCGTCAGGGTGAATTAAAATTTGTCGATACATTTTGCAAATGTCTGCGGTAAATGCGAATGCGTAAGTACGAAAATTGATAATGATTTTAAAAATGTCGTTCTGGATTTTCGGACCGACCATTAGAGTATCGTTTAGGCTCGTACCCGATGAGGTTTTCGCGGATCCGTCAAACACTACACGCATTTTTCTTTGTTGTCCGTCGGATTTGAATACTGCATGGTGCGGTAAAAAATAATTACCTTCACCCAACGTTTTGTTTGGATCTGCTAATTCCATGTGATTCAGTGAGATGTATTCGTACATGAATTGATGATACATTATTTTAAAATCTTCATCTTTTGCAAATTTGCGTTCTAACGACGAAAATCGTTTCACCGCCAATTCAAATGAGTTTCCTAATTGGTTTTGATATTTGTTGAAGGGTAATCGTACCTGGAAACGTCCGTTATTGTCTCGCAATTTGGTGTTTAGAAAGTAATCTTCGCAACTCTGTTCGTCTGTTGTAAGATTGATCTGTTTATTGTCAAAGCCTTCCAATAACCAGAATTTTTCTACCTGTCGTTCCAACGATTTGTTTTGAGTCATAACGGTATTGCAGATTCGCGTTTGATTTTCGCATTTTTTTGATATGGGTCCACCGACTATCCAACCGAGCATGGTTTTTTGCAACACTGGACCATTTTGTGCCATTTTTACTTGACCTACACACATTAACTCCCAAAATAATTCCGCGCCTATTAAAATGTCTACCGGTCGTGATACGTTAAAGTCCGAGTCGGCCAGCGGTAAATTTGAGGGTATGTGGAACTCTGATTTAGCTAGTGTGGTACATGGCATATTTTCAGTGATGGTCGGAATAACCAAGCACTTTATTGTGGCTGTGTAGGCGTTACAATTTGAATGTAAGGTGACCGTTGTTTCATGGTGAACTATTGCTGATGATTTTTGAATTCCCGTGATTGGAACGTTGACTGATTTCACCTTTAAACCTAATTTTGCGCAAGTTGATTTAAGAATGAAATTTGACTGCGCACCAGCATCTAAAAATGCGCGACATGGCTGTAAACGGCCTTTACTGTTTTCAATCAGTACTGTGGCAGTAGATAGCAAAACCTGATCCACTGTATTCTGATGACAATTAACCTGATTCTGAGTTGGTTCAGCCGCTGCGTCTTGATGAAGCAGTGTGTTATGTTTTTGTTTGCACAATTTGCAACCGGATGATTTGCAATTTTCGGTTGTATGTGACGATTTCAAACAATTTGCACATAGCTTTAAACGTGAAACTTCCTTTATTCTTTCTAATACCGACCACTTTAAAAATTCCTTACAATAGAAACTAAAATGAGGTTTATGACAAAAAGCACAGGAACCTTGTTTCTCAGCTGTTGCTAGATTAGTTGATTTATATTGAGGCTTATTGTTCGGCGACGGCCGTTGCTCATTTTTTGTTTGGTGTGTTATTACGCCCTTGACCATAACCCTGTTTATTTCCATGGCTTCAAGTAAATTGCAACGCTGCGTTAAATAATTTGTTAACTGCGTTTGAGACGGTGGTTCAGTTGTGGTTAATGATTCTTCCCACCCCCTTCGCGATAAATAATCTAATTTTCCAACAATCAGATGAATGATCACAGGGTCCCATGAGTCAGTGTTGATACGTAGTGATTTTAACGCTTGCAAATTTGTATGTACGTGGTTTAATAAATCACGCAGAGATCGGCCAGAATCTTTCGAAACTTGAGGCAAATTGAATAAATCATTAATTTGATGTTGAATAATCAATCTTTTATTCTCAAAACGTTCCCGTAACAGACTGAACGCCTTTTCGTAATTTTCAGCAGCGATAGGAATGTTTTGTATTGCATTTAGCGCATCACCTCGCAGTGAATTTCTGAGCAAGTGAAGTTTTTCGACATTTCTGTTTTGATATCTTGGCTCATCGTGTATCAAAGCTGTAAATGTGTTTACAAACGGTAGCCATTCCGTATATGAACCGCTAAAAGGTTTGATATCAATCGGTGTTACTTGTATTGAATGCGACAAGCTAGGTTGAGTTTGAATGTTTTGGGTTTGAGAGGTGCTTGTTGATCTCGCGGTGATAGTTTCTTCGACCTCCGCGCTTAACTCAAAAAAGTTGTCTTCGAACTCCACCCTAACCGTTTCGTGATCAAGGTCAGAGGTATTTTGATCTAAATACTCTATTTCGGTTTGAACTGGGTCAAATTGATCTTTGAGTTTAACAAAATCCGCGAGCCGCAACCTTAACAGCGCTACGGAGGACTTGTCTTTTTGAGAATTGAACCAAGCCCTGAACCGCGAGATGTTATCTAGCATCTTTTTCCTCTTAATAAGTAGCGGGTTTAAGATCTCGTTGGAACTCATCGCGTTACTTATTTGTGACGTTTCACCGCGCGTTTGAATTACATCTGCATTGATTGGACCTTCCCCAATCACTGATTCCCGATCATCGGCGTCGTCCATGTTAGGATTTTCGACTGTTTGTGACCTGGTTAGCACCATGGTGGTGGATGAATTTGTTTTATTTTGCCCGTTCGTGTAATAGGAATTTGCCGTGATTACCGAACAATGTACTTTACAACGTTACTTGAACTTAAGGACGTGTAAAAAATGGAATTGGAGCACACTCACCCCGTTTTGCTGACAATGGTTTCGACTCGGTGGTGGTCTACTTGGAGGTTCCACTGCTTCCCGGGTATTTGTGATTGGAAATGAAGGCTGGTGACTTCGCTGCTTCCCTCGACTTCGGTGGTGGTCTACTTGGAGGGTCCACTGCTTCCTGGGTCTCGGTGTTCGAAATTTTAGCACAACACTTCACGTTTTTGTTGATTTGATCTGGTACCTGGATTTAGTGCCAGATCCGGCTCGAAGGACCAATGTTTGGTGTCTTGGCGTTTCAAAACACTCTTGTTTCTTTTGTACACTTTATTTACAATTATTTACAATTAATGGTTGTTGTTGCTTGTTGAAGGTGCATTAGAATTCTGTGTTGAAAAATGTTTCTTATGGTGCCCCACCTATGCTACCCCAACCCTTGAGTGGTGGTACCAGAGTGGGGAAACCACCCCCACGCACGTCGCAACCCCGTTACGTAGTTGGGAAACCCAACACTGTAGCTGCTCGAACAATTTGTCTTAAACTTATGGAGTTCGTGTTATAAATAATTTAAAATAATGATTAAACTAAGACAGTGGACGGAGCCCAAGTACTCAGATTCAAAAATGTCTTTTTGGTTTGGAGACAAAAACTGACATGTAAGAGACAGACTTGTTACATCTGTCATCATCATAATGATTGTGGAGAAAACAGGGATGACAAAAAAAAAACAGAAAATAAATGAAATGCTGTAAGGACCAAAGAAACTGTCTTAAACTTAAAGGCTGTATGACACGGTACAAAATATATATCCTAAATTTAGCTTCATGTCATACAGAGTTTGAATACTAAAATATTTCAACACTAAATTTTTAAAACCGTGTTCTGAAAACTGATAATTTAGATCCTAAATCGCCGCCGTCAGTGTGCGCGCACGTTTCTGTTGCTGTTTCAAGTTTACCACAAGCGCAACAGTAGTAACTACACTCGTACATAAATACAAAAGTTTTGAGTTATTCATTTTATAACAAATCATGGGAATTTAATAAAATTATTGAAATTGAGGTTAAGGTCAAGTGACAATTGGATGACAAACGCAACGCTTTATAGCAAGAATGCGCAGGCTCAGAGACGAAATTTCATACGAAATTTAGGACTCGTGCCACACAGCATTTCACATTTTTTCAATAAATTTAGCACATAATTTTCATATCTATTTTGGGACAAGATTTAGTACGAAATTTTGTTCCGTGTCACACGGCCTTAAGGTGCTATAGAGAATGAAAAAACAGCAAGGACCCAATGGAGTCAATATATTTACCTAGGGGTGCCCTGTTAAGTTTAACAATACTTATGTTTCGTTGATTATCATTTCAAGTCTTGAACTATCTAAAAGTCCACACATGTTTTATTGCATCTTAACGTTATCTTGGTTTGATATTTTTACAATGTATGTACAGTCAGTTTCTCAGAAAATGGAACTCTGTTTTGAAGATAAGTTTGCAACCCAAAATACAAGTAGAAAAAAACTGATTTCCACTTTGTGGGTATCGACAAACTGTGACACAATGCTGGAGGCCACTTGACAAATGTATATCATATTTTTGGTGAAGTGGCATCAGCACGTAACGACGGTGACGGTTTCGCTCGGCAATGTTTCAATTCTCGACTATTTCTCCGATGCACATTAAATAATAAACTTGTATTATAATGAGTATTTTATTATGTAAATTTTTCTATATACTGGAGGCAGCAAGAAAAAATTGATACTCTTATAACTAATTGTAAGCTCTATGAATAATTTAATATAATTTAATAACATAATGTAAAGGAAGAATTTCAAATCGGACACGGTCCAAAATCCCGAAGAAGTACGTTATTATTAATTTAATAACTGATCGTTTCTACAATGAGTTTTAAGAACGTGCCTCTTACTGTTGTGATAAGGACGGCCTTGAGCCCTTGAGTGTCTCGACAATGACAATCTGGGCTTCCACAATACGACAATCTTGACCTACGAAAATCTTAATCTACATTATGGAATAGTTTACAATTATTGGTGTTAAAGTTAATTGATACCGTGACAATTATTTCTTACACGTGTAAATAATAATAACCGATTGTCGTGGTAAATATGATTCGTAAAATTCACAAGGCAATCATAAATTAGGTGAGGACTGGATGTGCAAAACTATTAAGTCTCAGATGTCACAGCCCTATGCTATTTTGTCTTCCCGCGATTAGTATAGAAATAATTAATTTACTGAATAAAATACTCGTTTTAATTCCAGTTAATGATTTAATGTCCATCGCAGGAATATTCAAGAATTGATACATTGCCGAACTAAACTTTTGGCGAAACCGTCGTTACCTCTTGACGCTAAATTTAACCAAAGGTAAACATTTTTCAATTGACCTCGAGTACTGCAACGATCCTCTCAAACTGGAAATAAGTTTTTTTCTACATGTATGTTGGGTTGCAAACTTATCTTGTAAACAGAGTTTCATTTTCTGAGAAACTGACTGTACATACATTTCAAGATTTTCTGACAATTCCCAGGATTATGCTGTAAAAATTAAGAATCTTTTGTTAAAGTGCCGCCACTGATCCTCATCATCATGACTTGGGAGTAACGTCCTTCACTGATAAGCACACTCCTTCACGATATCACTCCATAGAAGTTATTTCCGTAAATTTGAGATAAACAGCTCTTCTCTCATTCGTATCATTTTTATAGCTCTTCAAACTTAATAACCTGAATCCGGATTGATATCCTGCTGTTTTGGTTTGACGACTGCATTATAAGTTCTAATCGGTACTCGTATTGTACTTTTTATTTTTTTATGTTTGATTTGGTTGAACTTTTATCGTAAGCCGACTGATATACTATTCGATCATTCCGACGACTGGATTACAACTTCTGGAGGTACTCTTATGTATGTGACTTTTTTTAGTTCGGTGTGAATGTACTTTTATAGTTACGACATTCCAGGTGCAAACACACGCAGGACTTCCGCAGCGCCAACCTTGAGGCCACGAGATCGATAGCGTAGCCGAGGGGTGGTGTCGATGCAGGGAAAATGCCCCTCTGCGGGAACCGGCGAGGACGGCCACGTGTCTAATCCCTACTCGTGACGCACCTGATGTCAGTTCTATCTAATCAATCGTGTCTGGCTTAAACTGAGGCGCTCTGTGACGTCAGCGGATAATTCGGGAGGGTGAAACATGGATAAAACAAAACAAACAAAGAAAAAGCGAAACGAACAAATTTATTGACTGTCGCTGTCAGAGCTTTCGCTTTCGGACTCCTCACTCTCCGATGACGACGCCCCCTCGGTTTCGGGCCTCTGCATTTTCTTATAATCGGCAACGGTAATTTTCTTCGGCATGATCTCTCTGAGGAACTCGTACTTCTCGCTCTTGTTCACGACCTCGGCTACGTGCTTATAGTCCAGTTTTTTGCCATTGTTCGTCAGATTGTAGCCCTCTTTGGACAGCGCTTTTATGAACAATTCTGCAGCTTTGGACATCAGCTGCGACGACTCTTTGCCTATGAATTCCACTTCGGAGGAGCTCTTCATTATCGTGTTTATTCTGCACACGGGCAGGGCACCCCACGGTTTCGACGACATTGCGGCCCTGCAAGCGGGCACACTTTCAAATTACACGCCCCTGTGCGACCGATGACGTCATTTTGACATTTCGAACCGAGTCACGTGACTCAAATTATCCTCCGACTTTATAACCGCACACTGTATATTTCATTGCCCACATTTCCATGACTGGATTGATAATTAGTGATATTAAAAATTGTGGTAACTGGTGCCCCAATATTAAATAAAGAAATTTGCAGATACACTTGCAGTGTTTTGTTTTCGTGGGTGACATGTTCACAGATCTAGTCAGCGAAGCAAACAATAGTGAATAACCTGAACTCACCAAAAATCGGAAACGACAACGAAAACGGTGCTAAAAAACGGCGAGCATCGTTTCAAAAATGCCACAAAACTGGGGGATTCCTCTTCTGATTTCGAAATGCGTCAAAGAGGATGCGACAATTTTGCACTTAAAAAATCACTAAATTTGCGGACGCTTCGTAGGAAATGGTAAGTAGCAGCAACCGAACCGTGTCGAAAGTAATTTGCGACGGTTGTTGTTAATAAATTGTTAAAAAGCACGCGTTACGAGAACACCGACAACGAGTGAAAAACCACACAAAGACGTCACCTAAAATAATAGAAGCACAGAACAGAACTGTGAACAGAATGACCGTTGAAAGTGGTGGGGGGGCATCACAGTCTACAGAAGTTGACAAAATGGAGATCTGAGACGTCACTAATTGTAATATGTGCTAGACAAGAAGACAATTATTATTTATATATAATAATAACAATACTAATATGGCCAGAAGGGATGGACGCGGTGGTTACTAATGACAAAAGAAGAAAATATTAGTCTCTCACTCACACCGCGTTCACGCTACAACTGACGCGACATCTGTCAATACAAATGGGGACCCGACAGTCCATTTCCGTGCCAAATTTAAAATTTTACAACAATATTTAAGAAGCACTCAGACAAAATAAGTACATAAATTCATTTTACAGAGTGTCGAATTATTAATCAATAGCGTTTACCTACCATTGCGTGATATTATATGTTATAAAATGCCGGATGCCTCCCACAAAGCTTTGTCATAATACAGGCTAATTATAAATTATTGTAGTCTAAGTGTGCTGTGCTGTGTTACCGCTCCATACGAACATATTCTTAATTTAGGAACTTTTATTTTGCAACTGATTTATCAACTCTCAATTACCAACGGGTTATTCCCAGGTTATTCCTATTGCTTGTATATTGAATTTGTGAAAAATTTTAAGCGAAAGATGGGTCTTTTCTACATTATTTGTGGTGTTGGTGAAAACTAAGCGGAGAAACTGCAATGTTTTCCAAAAAGTGAAGAAACGTAAGGATGTTTTATTAATACAACAAATTCAGGAAATCTAATTACATAATTCTAAAGCGAAACTGTGGCAAGAAGCTCTAAATGTCCAAAATTGCAATCTAAAGCAAAAGTGGAGGGTTTCCAAAAACACTTTTCAGCATCGTTAGATATTAGGCTTCAATATTCCTTATTTTTGTGTATGAATTTAAAGAACTAAGCCAGGTTGCTCTATTGGTTGTCCGGCAAGTTTTTCAAAATTTCCATTATTATATAATAACCCCAAGTAATTATCATATGTGTACGTTATACCTATCTTGGAAATCTAATTGTTAACATTTTGGGTATAATTTTGTTTAATTTAAATTATGTAATATAATAAATTGATTTTTATAAAATTGTTCTGTCTCTGTTCATACACAGAAAGTCTCCGATCTGAGAGTGGTTTGTCTATGCTGTAAATTTAAAAGCAAAGCGTGCAACACAGGCGTGCAATAATTTATTATTTTTACTTTTCTCTTTTTTATGGTTCTAAATCTAGAAGTCTCGCTAAAAACATTTCCGAAAGAGAAAAGAATTTGCTGTTTGACATTGTGTCAAGCAGTAAATTCGCAACAATAGTTGAAAATAAATTAGCGGATGCGGTGACTAATACTGCACGGAAAAACTTGGCGTGGAATGACATCGCAAAAGAATTTAATTTCCAAACGGCGCAAACCGGCAATCGTCACTGTCAGTTTGTATGATTATTTAAAAAAAACAAGCCTGAAGCAATTTATATAGTGACAAGGTAAGGACACAACAATTAATTCATAAATATCCTGAAACTTTCTTTGGCTTGATTGCAGAAGGATGCTTACAGAACCGGAGGGGGTACATTATTTACTCCAAACAGTGGTCCTTGACGAAAAAATTGTGACCATTCTGGAGGCACAATTTATACCTTTATAAAATATCTTTGATTCAAGTGCAACTTATCTAGATGAACCCTGTTCTAGTTCAGCTATTAATACTACAAATGAAAATGGAATTCTATAATTTTTAACATAGTTTCAATGAATTATCAATTACTTTTTACAATATACAGGATTGCAACGAAGAATCTAATGTGCTATTATCTTCGTCCATGTTGCTATTTCCACCAAGTAATTTGCAATTATCTTCATGTCCATTGCTAGCTCCACCTACATCTACACCATTCAGTGCAACAAAACGAAACGCTGTAGGTGTTCTAAATATGCCAAAAAAAGGAAATGTGTGAATGTGATAACTGACAATTACATCATTCGCAAAAATTTTAAAGACTCAAAGGACAAAAGACACGCCAAAAGACTGAAGATTTTAGATTTATTATAGAAACACAAATTAAGCAAAAACAATTGGAAGTTGTAGAACAGCAGTTAGTGAATGAAAGAACGCTTCTTGAAATTAATTTAAAAGCCCGAAGAAAAGATGCGGGAATGAAAATTAAAGAACAACATGAACTAATGTTATATTATTTTTATTTGTTCCATTATATTGTATTTACCTGAAATTATTGTGTACAAGTGCTGTTCTTGTTGCATTCCCCCCTATTACGTTATTACAATTTATTTCTTGTTCGACTTCTTCATACTCAATATATTGAATGTCATCAGAATAATCGTTTTCTTTTATGGCTATGTTATGGAGTACTGCAGTGGCAACCAATATTGTTAAACTGTTCTGTAATTTGGTTCTTAATCCCAATCCTAAGCGGGCAAATCTTTTCCATGCACCAAAACATCTTTCTACAGAGTCTCACGTTGCTTTGTGTGCTATATTATAATTTTCTACTGGGCGTGTTGCAACATTAATAAAAGGCGTCATGAGATGTGGTGGGCATGCATAAGCACTATCCCCTAGAATATAGCAGTCCGGAAACTCTCCTGCTGCACATTTCGCACCTAACAGAGAGGCATTTCACAGTGTTATCATGAGAATATCCAGGCCAACGAGCGACTTTTCTCGGTTAGGAAAAAATTCAACTTCAATAAAGCCAAAAATGTTAACATTTTGCCAAACCTGTTTGCACACATTTGACAGTCTCCTGAGTTGTGGATAACAGAAAAAATAAACAACCAATTACACAGGTGGATTCCTGGTGAAAGTAGCTTTCAAATGAGGTATCACAAGAGGGGTCATTCCATTTAAAATTCTCGAAGGGCGGTTCACCCCACGAAAGGAGGGCGCGCAACGTATTTCAAAATAATCTCAGAAGATGTCCCCCTCTGAACAAAAATTGAGCTGTGTTTGGAAATTTTCACATTTCTTGTCTTATTAAAGTTATTCAGGGTGGCTCGTTTGAAAAAAATCACTCTGTATACGCAGCTTCAACAGCTTATTGCATGCACTTGCTGCTTTAACTTTATGAGTACTTTAAGAACGATTTTTGCAGTTCAGAAACACTTATAGGAGAGTTAGCGTTAATGGACAGATAAGTCATGTTCAGAAACCGGGCATACGTGAAATAATTTGTCGCATTTCTTTTAGCAGTCAGCCGAAATAATGAATATTTGAAAGGTCGACTTTTTTATTTTTAAATAATATTTTTATTACAATTTCGGTTGCAAAATCGGATACACAGTTAAACAGAATATTTTAGTTCACTGTGTATATATTTCAACAGCGCCATCTATGTAAAGGAGGACTAAACAAAAACAAAACTTGAAATTAGTTAAGAGGGGCCAGCGCAATTTAGTTCCGACGACTTTTGCCTGTGGCGCTCACATCGTTAAAATCGTAATTTTTTCCCTCCGAAGTTTTCATTCCTTTCACAAGATGTCACTTTTGATGAGAACTTTCTTCTGATGGCTAAACGTTCCGAGATATTGATAACATCAACAGATGGCGGTACTATTGGGGTGAAATTTAATATTTATTGGCGTTTTCTGACGACTCATGAAAATCTGGACGATTTGAATTTGCAACACCGCGTGCTATCCTATCAGAAGGCGTTGAGCGCTCCGATAAGAAATTATCTTTTAGTTTCTTGGAAAACAATGTAGACTATCGAGCAGACATAGATAACTCTTCCTAACGGTACTCTCCTCTTCACCGCGGGCCCTTTATATTTCACCGATCAGACTATACGAATACGCGTTTATTGATGTCAGTTCGTCGCTTCAAATACGAATTATTATTGTTATTATTATTATTACGAATTATTATTGATGACGAGAATGATGACACGTCAAAAGACGTTAAACCGACACCCGAAGATGGAATTTGTTTTTGCAGTCTCAAAATGATTTTCAAACATATTTTAATTTTGCATCACCCGAATTTTGTAATATTTTGTATGGCTTCCAAGAATAAACAAATTTTTGATAATATTACTGAAAGTGTTTTTTTATTCTGCGTCCTTAATGTAAAAATATCATGAGTGTCCTATTTAAAAAACACAACTAGGAAGCATTTGCTGTCAGAAGAACAAACAAAATGTAATATCTACCGTTTGAAAACAAATATCAAAAATTTGTTCGGTCATATTATAGATTTTATCATTCCACGTCGATTAAAAAAACCGGTCTAAATTGATCGAATAGCAAACGCGTAATCGCGGCGGGCAAATTTTCAATCAATTCAACTTCTGAAATGTACTGTCCTTCACTGGCTGTCTTTCACTATCAGGTATCAAGTAGCAGGTATGTTTCCCTAAATGTAGACCCGAACCCTATCTTATCGGGAAAAGTGTATTCTTACCACTAGCATAATAACAAGCAATAAAATATTTACGTTTGGGGAAAAAGTTTATTGGAATCACCAATATTACGTCTGCGAGCTGGAGTGAAATTTGCCGTTCTCAACCGGAGCTCTTTTGATGTTTCTAATTTAATTTTTTAATAGATCCATTAGAAATTTCTCGGATTCTAAAAAAAAATGGAAATTTCAAATTTGACACACGGTTATTGTTCCGCGCGATCTTTCTTTCTCAAATACATATTTTGATCAAAATGGCACTTTCGATTATACCGGAAGTAGCCTTCAACCTATTTTATTTAGACAATTTTTTTTGACGCCGTTTCATTCTTTGGTTCACTTTTGATTTTAGTAATGTTTACTTATTTGTTATGGTTACGGAAATATCACAACTCTTTTAGAAAAATGGCTACTTGCATGGGTTTGTTGGAAAAATCATAACTTTTACACTGCATTAAAGAAATATGCAAAATGCCCGATATTTGCAAAATAATAGTTCTTTCCATTGCATGGTCGTAGATTTACATAACTTTAGCAAATTGCCTAAAACCTTACCTGACAATAAAACAAATTGTGGAGTTTGTATTATTATTGAGATACAATAAATTAAAACAATGTATAATTCAAATAAAAAAAAGCAGAAAAAAACATTGCAATAATACCATGTCAAAAATTTTACAATAGATTGACCTGTGCTTTTTTAAATTGAACATAGGGAATATGTTGAGAGTTAAAAAATGTCCCGGTATAATTGTTTAAAATTTGTATAAAAATTAAATACAGGATATTTTAGAACTCGCGCCCGAGAGAAAATGAGGAAATACGAGATCGCATTCGGATGTGTAATTTTGAAGAAAATAAATCTAGCTTCAAAAATATTCGAGAAAAGACAACTTAAAATTAATTAATCAGAGAGCTACACCTTCAAGGTGTGTTTGTCTTAATTTTACGTTACTAGGATTTCATTAAAAAAACCTCTTTAAAATATGTGTGCGACTGGGGTTTTTGAATGATGTCAGTGTCAAATTAAATTCATATAAATGATTTTATTAAAATCATGAAAGGGTCTCTACAATCATCTATTCAGCCACTGATTATTTAGCCTAAAATTGTTGACACTGAAAAGTTAAATCTAGTTTTGGCAAAATTACGGTAAACCAAATATTTTTTGTAGCTGATGGTATTTTTTTTAAACCTAGTAACTTGCTTTATTTGGTAGAAATAACATTAGACCTCGAGATGCCCTTCTGGGATTGGTAGAATTACAAGTCTTGTAACTCGGATATGTAAACAGTAGCATATACTTTTCTTGTATTGTTTGACGACTTATTATCGTCGGCAAGTGCCATTTTCTGTGCGGCGCGAGTTGTGAAAGCCCCTATATAATGTAATTTAAATGTAACAAAAAATTGTAAATACAATTACACTCAAATCTTTTTAAGTCGAATATTTGATATCTCCAACTAAATCCATATTCTCCAGCAAAGCAGTATACTTATGTGTTTTTTTACAGCGATGAGGCGACTTTTTTTATATGACAAAGCAGGATTTGATTGTATACAACAGTTTTTTAAAGTAAATTTTTTTCAATAAAACGAATTTGCGGAAATTCATTAGAACAAGCCCGCAAAAAGCTCATACTCGGCATCTTGCTGAATCCGGAAGGCCGACACTAACAATTCCATTTTGGTCCTGGTTTTCTTCCAAATTCCAGAGGCAGTATTTATGACCGACCGTTGTGTATTTACATTTCGAGAATCCCTCATCCACCGCTATTAGGTGGCCATAGACACACACTTTTTCCCAGGGTTTTAACCGCCATGCGCAATTTCTACGGTTAAAACTGTGTGTTAGTGGCCACGAGCGTGCCACGCCACAGTTTTCTCTTGCGCGAGGCAAAATTTAGCCGGCCACAAACACACACTTTTTCCCAGGGTTTTAACCGCCACGCACAATATAGTTTAATCCTCCATCTGTGTGTAGCGGTGTTGTCGCTGCGTTAAGAATTGGCGGTCCGTGTGGCCCATTATTTTTCTTTATTAAATAGATCGAATTTATTTGTTATTCGGCGTATATAATAATTTTAAAATATAGGCGATATAACGTGCGAATAGCTGGGTTTACGATTAGAGATTTGCTCATTGCAATTTATACAAAATAAAATAAAAATGTATATATTTATTTGGCTCGAAATGCTTTCTTCTTTTCTTCTTATTTATAATCACTTCCAAATATATTAACCAACTAACAATAGCTAGTTTCCGTTTTTCATTTCTAACCGACATTTCAACGCTCGCTACAAATAGGTGGCCATAGACACACACTTTTTCCCAGGGTTTTAACCGCCACGCGCAATTTCTACGGTTAAAAGTGTGTGTTAGTGCCACCAGCGCGCCACGCCACAGTTTTCTCTTGCGCGTGGCAAAATTTAGCCGGCCACAAACACACACTTTTTCCCAGGGTTTTAACCGCCACGCGCAATCTAGTAAAATCCTGTGTTGTGGAACGGCGTGTGGCGTGGCGTTTTAAAATTTTAAACGTTCCACGCGCCACGCAAAACCGTCGGTTAAAACGCTGGATGTCGCCCATTAACACACACTTTTGCGTGCGGCGCGCAAAACCGGCAGTTTTAACTGTGTGTTAGTGGCCGAGGTCGTTACGAGGAACGCCACGCGCAAAACGCTGGGAAAAAGTGTGGCGGTTAAAACCCTGGGAAAAAGTGTGTGTCTATGGCCAGCTAATTGTGAACTGTGTTGTGGATCGGCGTGCGGAGTGGCGTTTTAAAATTTTAAACGTTCCACGCGCCACGCAAAACCGTCGGTTAAAACGCTGGATGTCGCCCATAAACACACACTTTTGCGTGCGGCGCGCAAAACCGGCAGTTTTAACTGTGTGTTAGTGGCCGAGGTCGTTAAGAGGAACGCCACGCGCAAAACCCTGGGAAAAAGTGTGGCGGTTAAAACGCTGGGAAAAAGTGTGTGTCTATGGCCGGCTATTGCAGATTGCTGCTGACATCTAGTAAAAATAGTTGGACGTAGAGAGAAATTAAAACAAAAATTAGAACAGTGACCAGATGTTACCACTGAGGACGAGCCTTAAATTACAATCTTGCCAATCTGCGCCATTTCTTGGCGCCATCCGTGAGGGAATGGTTGAACTATCAGAGGGTTTGCGAACAGGATAGTACAAATTCAAATGACTGTAACGATCAAAGCCGACTTTTCAAACAACGTCCTGTCCTACATGTTGTAAATTTTCAGTTTTAAATTGCAGATTCTTTTAAACTAATACCTAACGAAGGGGTTAAAGTTCTCAACATTCAATTATTATTCAATTTTTTTAAAATATTACCAATATTCATAGCTTTATTATGCGTACATTTAACAATTAAAAGCATTGCAAAATATGTCATCCCCAAGACCAATCATTTCTTATTAAACTGGTATGCCTCATTTATGATTTAAAGCTGCCTCTTTCGAATGTCGTTGTTTAGAAAAATTACACATTTTAGATGGTGGCGTCCTCTGTGGGCATTGATGAAGCGCTGGCCCCTCTAAATAAACACAAATTTTTCAAATTAAAAAAAAAAAACTTGTATACGGCTGACGCACGTTAGAGATCAAATAGTTATTATTTACTTCTAGAGTCCGTGCAAAATCTCATGAACCAGCGCAGAAACGTAAATGCGTCCAAGGTTACGTGTACTACGCAAACTAAATTTGTCGACTCTCGAGTTTTGACCGACACCACGCCTTTCCGCCATTATCGAGTGACGTATAACCTATATAACCAACGGTGAAAAGTACGCTTTTATTTTATCATACTTGTGACTCTGAAATAAGAACAAATGAACAAGAAAGTGGTCCACAGCCAGGGGCGTCAGATGGTACAAAATGTATACACATTTCTATCCACTGGCCCCTGTGCCGCAGATACGAAAACCATCACAATGAAAAAGGTGGCCGAAGCCACTGGCGTTTCATTGAGTACGGTGAAACGTATTCTCCGGGAATATGTCCCAGGTAAGCGTCCCATCAATGACGAAGTGTGCCGCTTATCACGTAACTTGTAGGTCACAAATTCAACTCGCCTAGAAAAACGGTGAATAAACCGAAACCGCGGTCAACAGTGGACGAGTTTGATGAGCAGGTGATACGGAGGATAATATATAATTTCCCTAACCGTCGACCCACTATGGAGGCTGTATTCCAAGCAGTGTTGGATGCCGGAGTAGAATTCACTGGTAAAATCCGGTCATTCAGGACGCTTGTTCATACAATGGGGTTTCGCTGGAGAAAAACATTGGATAAGAGGTCGGTGCTCATAGAAAAACCGGAAATTCGTGCTGCTCGTGCTAGATTTTTACGACAAATTAAACGCTATCGGGCGGAAGGTCGTAATATTGTTTATACGGACGAAACATATATGCACGAATCCCATACGACCCATTTTGCGTGGGATGATGGGTCGTCAAAATGTCTGAAATCACCAATTGGAAAAGGAAGGCGATTAATTATCGTGCACGCAGGTGGTGCACATGGATTTGTACCGCAGGCACTGTTAATCTTTAAATCAGGATCGAAGACGGGCGATTATCATGACGACATGAATCATGCCAACTTTATGAAATGGCTGACCGAACAACTTATTCCGAATTTGGAACCCAATTCCGTTCTTGTAATTGATAACGCGTCATATCATAATGTAACAATCGAACGGAATTCTACTATGAATTGGAAGAAAGCTGACATGCGGCAATGGTTATCTTCTCGAGGTGTTGCATTCGACCTGTTAGAAACGCGGCCTGAGTTGTATGCAACAATATGTTTACATAAAGCACAACATAAAAGATATGTTATCGACCAGGTGCTCAGTGAACATGGGCATGTTGTGCTCCGCTTACCTGTCTACCACCCCGAATTAAACCCAATTGAGAAGATATGGGCGCAAGTCAAAAACCATGTGGCGAGACATAATGTGACATTTAAATTGGACGATGTGCGACAATTGGCTGTAAATAAATTCAACTCAATTGGTGCGGACGCGTGGCAAAAAGTTTGTGAGCATGTGATTCAACTGGAGGACGAGTTTTTGGGACGCGAAGCGGTGATCGACGAAATAGAGGAACTAATAATCACGCCCAACCAAGGTGACAGCGATTTCTCTGAAACGGAAAGTGATAGTGAGGCTTACACGCAGGACTCCGTGTTAGCGGATTTGGGGTGCGCTCCATTAGAATAGTGGGCAGGGGTCTATATATTTGTTACTTTGTTATTTAGTTTTAGTCGTTTTTTGTAGAATTAAAAATGCATTTCCACATGATAAATTATTGTATTATTTGTGTATCACACAACCAAACGTACTTGTGAGCGATGGTGGTTGCCTACAGTTCGGACAGCGAATGTTTGTGGGACGGTTGAGTTTTGAAATGTCAATGGGGCTCCCCTCCCTGCGCGAGTTTGGGTCATGAGATTTTGCACGGACTCTATCATTGTATTATTTTGTTTATTATTTATTTATTTTCTGACAGTTGGCCGATTTAGTCTATGGATTTAGTTTTAGTAACTTTACTGTTTTCTGGTGTTTTTTTTGACGGCTCCGCTAACCTCACTTTTCAGTTATTTTTAAATTCAAAATTCTCGTTAATTTTTATCTATTTCTGGTCCTTTTAGTACAATGTCGTGTCCTAGAAAAACACTTTTTTGTAGTGTACCCGGCTGCCCCTCCGAGGTACACCGAAATCCGAATCTTCTTTTCCACAACTTTCCGACTTCAAATACTTCCTTTTTGTACATAACAGACGCATTGGATGTCGAATGCAAAATAGACAACCGCGAGCTGTGGGAGATGCTACTGTTGTTCAATTGTAAACCCACTGCAGAGGACAGAGTCTGTTCTTTACACTTTCAAGACCACGATTACGTTGAGCCAAGTATGACATTTAGTCAATTGTTCTCAGTTTGAGTCTTACTCCGTTTGTTTCAGATCCACAGGGTCGGATAGTTCTTTGTAAACTTGCATTCCCCACACTAAACTTGCCTCAAGATGCATCATCTATGTACATTGAAGAGGTGGATGTGGACAACATTCAACAAAATGAAGTGGATAACGTTCCTTATGATCCACTTTACACAGAAGTGAATTTCGTTGATGCGGAGAACGATATGAACAATTGTCAACTTGAAGTTTTCGAGTTTTCTTTAAGTCAAGAGCCCACAGTTGACACAGAAACTATGGAATGATAGACTCTAATTGTGCGAGGACGCTTTGATGTGGGTTTGTAGCATATCTTGAACTTGGGGGTTTAGCAGCAGTTGTGCTTTCACTTTTGTTAATTGTCCACACTCGTCAACACAACATGATTTGGCTTCTGTGGTAATTTGAACTATTCCAACAACAGCAAAGTCACAATATACTGGCAGTCCACTATCATGCATGCAGAATTTGCGCGCTTTGTTCATGGTCACGTCAAGTGAAGTGTTTTTTCCAGCCTCTAACGCAACCTTAACGTCATCAAGTCCTTCTCCAACCACCAAGTCATATTGTCCGCGTTTGTTGTAGACAATGCGACAGTTGCTGCTCAAATCAAAGGGTTTTTGCAGAGATTTCGCTGCGGGTATCAATGCCGGGTTCGCTTTGTAGTAAAACATCAAGTCGCGTTTGAGCTTAAAAATGACGAAATCCACTTGGGGGGCCAAATAAATTGAATCGATTTCGTTGCAGAACATTTTGATGACGTTATCGGAAGCATTTTCTAAGTTACTTGAAGGCATTGCACATAGTTCAGTTATGAGGAATGTTACAATTGGGTTTTTGGTTGTTGCGATGTATTTTTCTGTGACTATTATTCCACAGCTGAGTAGCTTGATAGGTTTGGACTGGTTCCTTCTGATGATGTGGACAACAGGGGTTGGCATGCATGGAAGAGTGATTAGGAGGATCAGCAGAAAGTTTATTAGGATCATGTTTGACATTTATCATTTTATATTTTATTTCTAAGGAAATGTATTTATACGTTTTTAACATACCCATACATATAGTTAAGTTTATTGTGTATAATTATATTCTTTTTTTTTATAAAGAGCAATAAATGCGGGCAAATTAAAACGAATTTGTCTTATTACTTTTCAATAAATTCTACGTTGACTCAATTTCCGTTTTCACATATTTTTCCTTTAAAAAATTTTTGCTTGCCTCCTTGGAAAATACGCTTCAAGGGTCGACTTAAGCCCATCATCGGCAACTTCTCCATTTTCTGGAATAAATAATAACAGTCGCCACGGGCTTGTATAAAAGTACCATTTCCCCGTTTTTATTTTAAAGAACTGTTCACTTGAAAGAATGGTTAAAAAACCACAAAAACCTAAAATTATAGCTTGTTTGTAGACACCCCAAAATGACTTTTTACTTCTGGACCTAGCCAGAACATGGAAAAATCATTGAAAAAAAAACAAACGGCTGAAATCTTTTAAAATGTTTCAATTTTTGGACAGTCCAAAAGCACTTCCAAATCTATAGGCCACTAAAATTTGGAAACAATAAAAATAAAAGGATAAAAATCACCAAAAAAAGCCTCAAAACTTTAAAATATGTCTTGTTTTTAGACACCCCAAAATAGCTTGTTTACTTTTGGACTAGACCACTTGGGAACGGTAAAATCGTTGAAATAAATCACCAAAAAAGTGGCTAAAATTATTTAAAATACTCCAAATTGTAGACACCCCAAAGGTGCTTCAAGATGTGTAGCTCACCTAAACCTTAAACGAAACCAAATCTTAAACACATTTCTTGTTTTTACACTAGAAAATTGCTCGTTACTTCTAGACCAAAGCATCGAAAACATAAAAAAATGGTTAACATTAACTAATCAAAACGCTTCAAAATTTTATAAACCCTCCCCCCCAAATTTTTAACAGGCCAAAAATGTTGTAAAAAATTATAGAACACAAAAAATTCGGCACATGATTAAAAAAATGCTAAAAATCACCAGTAATTGGACCACTTTAAATTCCAATTTTTAGTTACCCCAAAAGTGCTTCGAGATTTAAAAGCCACCATAAATTGGGCACATGAGAAAAAAAGGGTAAAAGCACCAAAAAGCCTCAAAAACTTAAACTTAACATCCTTTGTTTCTAGACACTCCAAAATGGGTTCTTACTTCTGGACGAGGACCACGGCAGTTGGAAATAGATATAAAAAAATGGTTAGAAATTACCAAAAAACGGTGCAAATATTTACAAAATACTCTCGCTTTTTATTCGCTAAAAATGTCAATCTTCTTCTTCTTCTGTGTTGCGGTGCGTTCCTATGTAGGACCGCTGCATTCAGGCCTTGCGGCCCATTATGCCCGCCCTTCTCTCCCCGCTCACCCTACTCAAGTCCTGACCTTTCTATGAAGCTCAGTATCTTGGGCCAGGGGAGCGTATGGAGCTCTTCAATAGGGACATGGTGTGTTCCTAGAAAATTTGCCCTACTGTGACTTAAAGGGCCACAGTTGGTCAACAGATGAATTGGAGTTTCCTCGTCTTCATTGCACAGCCGACATCTACGTTCCTCCGAGAGGCCCATGATGTAAAGATGTCGCCTCAGCTGGCAGTGTCCCGTTAGGACACCCACCAGCCTCCTCAGTCTAGTTCGACTGAGCTTAAGCATCCATCTCCGAGCTACCGGGCTGGCCACTCCCTTTATCAGGAACTTGGCCTGCCTCAGCCCGCTGATGTTCCTCCAGTAGAGAGACCCAACAGGGCCTCCATCGCCGCGGTAGGCGTTGTTCTCAGAGCTCCGGTCACCATGAGGCATCCCAGTCTCTGAACCCGTCCCAGATTCGCCCTGATCGACTGCCGCTCCGTAGAGCGCCACCAGACCAAGGCACCGTATGTTACAATAGGTCTGACTATCGTGGTGTATAGCCAGAAAGACACCTGAGGTTGTAGACCCCATGTGCTGCCCCAGAACCGACGGCACGCCCAAAAGGTGGTCGTTGCCTTCCGCACTTGGCTTCCCACATGGTCAGTCCAAGAGAGTTTCGGATCCAAGGTTACCCCTAGATATTTAACCCTCTCGGCCAACTTTAGTGTGACGCCTTGGATACATGGCCACTGGACCGTGTCCACATTCCTTTTCCTGGTAAAGAGCATAAGTTCCATTTTCGACGGATTCATCGAAAGGCCCTTACTACCACACCACCTATTGACCATACCCAGGGCTCTTTGCATGAGCTCCGTGATTGGTCCCAAAAACTTTCCCTGTATAATTATACAGAGATCGTCCGCATATGCTTGCGCATAGAACCCATTCGCATTAAGGTCCTCCAGCAGACCGTCCAGGAGAAGCGACCACAGGAGAGGAGAAAGAACTCCCCCCTGCGGACAGCCCCTCGCTACCACGGCCTGAGTGGAAGCCCCTCTCAGAGATGACTGAATGCGGCGTCCCTCGAGCATGCGCCGTATCCAGGTAACAATGGAAAAATGTCAATACTACATGCCATGAAAAATTGGTCCCACAGAAAATGTCTAAAAATCACGCCGCTCAAAAAAAATCTTGTTTTTAGTCACCCCAAAATGGCAATAGCGAAGAACATGCAAAAAATTGTTAAAATTTACCAAAAATTGGCTTCAAAATTTTAAAAAATTTAATTTTTAACACATTTTATGTAATTTTTATAAAACCATAAATTGGGAACATTAAAAATATGGCTAAAAATCATTAAATATTGCCCCAAAAACTAGTTTTTAAACATCCCGAAGTGGACCATATTGTGACAATTATGTACTTTAAAAACCTAGTAAAAATCCTTTAAAATAGCCTGAAATGTTATTAAAATACCTGAATAGAAATCAAAATTCCTTTTTGTTTTAGACATTATTTCTGGACCAGTGCAATTGGGCACAAAAAAATTACCAAAAAAGCGGCTCAAATTATTTGAAATACCCATGTTTTTACATATATACAGGATGTCTCAGCGCTACGGGGAAGTAAGATTACTCTAAAACTAAATAATATATCGGTTTTCATAGTCTGAAAATATCTGCTTATATACAGAGTGTCCACATACAGAGCGCCGCATCAAAGTTAGGTTTTTTTTAAATGGAACATCCAGTATATTATGCTATTTTCGAGTTGCTTATTAAAAAATAATTATACTTTGTATAACCTATAATGGACCTAACTTCAGTTGTGATCCTATTATTTGACATTTAACCAACAAAAGCCCGTTCTTTGAAAATCGTTGCTCTCAAACCAATGAGACTTTTGGTTTTTATATTTTTACAGGATATGTTTGGGTTGTCATATCCTTAAATCTATGAGATCTTGTAATATGAATTATTACTAATAAGCACTTTAAATAATAATTGCAAATATTGATTTTTTTAAATTCTTTGTTTACCCATTATTATACCTAAACTTTCAAAGCAACTATTTATTTAATCCAGTTTGTCTGTTAAGATAGCACCCATCAAAATAGGGGACATCCCAAACTGTAGAGGGGTTTTTAATACTAATTTTTGTATAATTCGAGTTTAATTTAGTTTCAAGTTATTGTTCATTTTACTACACACAGTTATTTAGTGAATAAACCCTTAATATGGCAAAGTCCAATCTTTTCTTACTACAAGACCGCTACATTGCCCAGTTGCTAAGTTTACCAAGTGTAATGTAATGGGTCTTGGAAAGCTCGGAATATCTTGCCACCTCAGTCAAACGTTGCCCCAATGGAATTAAAACTATCTTGCTGGACAAGTAACTCTTCCAATTTTCACAATATAGTGGGAAACTCCTGGACAATGGCCAAGCATTTTTTTTGTCATCAGTGATTCAAGTAATAGTCGATTTTTGTTAAAACTGGCATTTTATTAAGTACAAAACGCCCAAAGCACAACTTATCTTAACTCACAGCTTTCTTGGCCTTAAATCTACTATAAATAAGTATTTGGTGATAGTGATATGTACATTGTTGTTTATTTACAACTCCTCATCGCCCCAATTTTTGAACCATACCCAAACCAACTAGCAACACAACGACATTCGACTGAATCGAAATCGCGGAATTTGGTGATCGCTTCAATTTGTAGCTGCACTGTACTGTCTTGTCCTCTGAGTAGACCGTGAAGTTGGGAAAGGGAATGATGCTCTCCTTCTGCAAAAAACAGTCAGTTGGGTTTGTTTTCCGTGGTGGCAACTTACAATAGCCAATGAGTCGTCGCGTTTTCTGCAAAAAGTCAAATGAAGACCCGCGTAGAAGTACTCTTCCATCTTCCTTGTAATAAGGGTTTCGTTGTATGGGATATCCTGCAAGTGGTTCATGAACGTCTTGTTTCGGAACTCTTCAGGCTCGGCGATTACTAGCTTGTCGAACATGGTCTGTCCCCCTTGGTTCTCGCCTTCGATTGTGTAATCTTTGGCATTCTGCAGAGCTATAATTGCTCGACGGTTTGCTTCAGGAGACATCTCGTCGCCTGGGTTGAACGGGAACAAAGGCTTTGTTGGTGTTGACGGCGACACAGGAGCTGTCTCTGTACTAAAACACACACCGTCTAATCTAACATTCTATTAAACTATTTAACACTCACTCCCCGTGAAGGAAAATCTCTTCAATTTCTTCCATGTTCTTGCCATAAAACCTTTTCACTCCCAAATTCTGAAAGAAGTATTTTATCGGGGACATTGAGTAACATCCAGCGAGTTCAGTCCTTGGGTAGTGCAGCACAAAAGCGAGGCACATTTCTTCCTTAGTTGAGTACCCACCAAGTGTTGGTTTGTTGCGTGCAAGTGTTGAATACGTGCACTCTGTCACTAACCCATCACCTGGTAAGATTATGACATCCTGGGACAACGCCCTGGACTGTTGGTAGTTGAAATCGTAATGGTCGTCTTGAGCCAAAGGCTGCAGTTCTTTCCCGCCGCGAATATGTCTGAGTTTTAGTTTGCGTCCCGCAAGATGCGAATGTAGCATTACTGAGACTACATGAATCCCATCTTTGGGGAACGTCTCTTTGGTGCAGTCGGTACTGCAATAACCGGCGGTTTTGTACTCTTTCTGGTACGGCGGGATGAAGTGAAGTGACGATAAAGCGATTCCCGTGGTGAGAATCCCTCCGTCGTGCTCTCTCAATTCGCTGGTGTAGTGCAACCTCAGCCCTGAAGTGTCCTGAGCTTGCTTCATGGTCGGATTGTCGAAGTGCACCTCCAGCATGTAGAACGAGTTCTTCTTATTCGCGAGTGGCAGTCCGACGTGTTTAGGAAAGTTCTCGCCTTTGGAACCAATAGCCCAGGCCACTAGAGGAGTCAAACATTTCTCCCACTCCGCTGCCATGTTGGAACCATAACACAGACGTCCATTTTCTTTCGAGAACCGGTCCCATTGCGTGTAGTCCTCAGCCCCCAACTCGCACTCGTGCAGAATCATGTGATGGACGAAATTGGTGTGATTTCGTCCAATCAGAGGTTCGTACCCCACGATATGGTGCTTCTTCAACAGAGTCGGGGCCTTGAAAATCTTGCACCAGTACACTGTATCCATGTTGTTGATAATCTCGAACTGAAACGGGGTGTTTGAGTGCAAAATCCGCTTCCGGGACGTGTTATTTGAATCAGAAAGGGTACGTGAGCAAAGAAATCCGGATTTGTGCGTTATCATGAACGTGCCTCGAATCCGCCAGCTCAATTAACCTTTACTTACGTTGTTAAGGGTGACGTCCCAGTTGCGGATGTTGGAGCCGCGCGGCTTGGGCACTGGAGGTGGTCCAAGAAGATGGACACTCTGCATTCCGCGTTTGTCTCCGTGGTAAATCATTTCTGCCCCGAGATGAGGATCTTTGTCGTGGTAGGCCCAAATTACAATAACCGTGTCGCCCTGCAATACACTGTTAAAAATTTGCAGAAGTAGTAGTAAACGTACTGTTAGAACATAGTCGTTGGGGTCGCACGTGTCCAAGACTCTTCTAAACTCGATGACTGTGTGAGTGTCGTTCTGGGTTCCGCTCATTAGAGTGTAATTGTCGATCTCGTCCTTAACAGGGACGCTCCCCTGGCTCTCGGGCACGCCGTGACAGTCCTGCAACCCCAAATCAGAGCTTAGCGGTTTCGTAGAAACGCTTTACATAATCGCCTCATTTATATTTTGCAGACATCCTAAACGCGGCTAGGTGGAATTAAAACCGTAATCACTTGTTGTTTTCGCAGGATGGAGCGTGATTTGTGGCAGGATATTATAATGTTATAATCACCACATAATATAATCCATCAAGTTTGATGAGGAGGCGACGATGTGCGCAGGAAGCCTTATTGTAGAGCAATTAATTAAAGACGACGAGACTCTTAAACCGGTCTCAGTGGGGCCGTTTGATGGAGTTGGACGATTTAAGATGTCTTTAACTTCTGCTAATTATTAAATCGGATGTTATTAACGATGGAATCTGAAATGATCGTCGACTATATTAAGCCGACAGCTCAGTCCGCATAAATTACTCGGCAACTGGGTGCGTGTCTTCTGGTTAACAATTAAACGAATAATTCGCCGAGATTAATACAATTATATGTAAAATAGACATAGTGCAACGAGCACGGGGCTTCCGCCACATATTATAAGCGAATGCAAATTCGTAGGAAGTGGAAGGAACGTGGCGAGAGCGATTGCAGGATGTTGATTGTAAGAAGCGGGAATAGATAACAAGGAAAAAATGTAATCGAATAACTGTTAATACGTAACAGTATCTGGAGATTTAAGAAAATGAGGCACGCTTCCGCAATTTTTCTGACATGTTTTACGTCCTAACATTACTAATAACTAAAGAGCGGATAAACAGGCAAATACCTAGTGCCTGCCTTTTTTGTACGTTTTTGCAATCTCTGCTTTTTTTTTAATTACCTTTTTATGGTGTTTGTGAAATCATTTTCTCAACCGGAAGCTTAGCAGGTTACTAAAAGGATCGAACATATTTTCTAGGTTTTTCTAGCTTTGACCGTACCGAATATTTCCAGATTAGTATGACCCTTACCTCTCTCAATACGGGTTTTTCCTAATCTAATCAAAAGTAATAATAACTAAACCTTTAAATTGAAATTTTATAACAATCCATGTCTACTCAAATAATGTGTTTTCGGTTTTTATAATAGGTACTTTGGTACAGCTTAAAATTGTGGATATAAAAATTTTCTTCATTTGGTTCAATTTTATACATATCATTTTATTTAAGGTGGTTAATGGTTTTGATGCCTCGTCAGCGTTATTAATAGAAAAAGCACAAGCTACCTTTAAGGATCCTGGCGTAAAAAGAGGCTTAATTTTTGTAAAAACTCACTTTTCTAGCTTACCAGAAACAATTACCAATTTGGAAAAAAGAGGGCTGAGTTTATACGACTCTAGGGAATTATTTCAAACGGTAGATGCAATGATTAAAATATTCTCTGGTGGCACAGGGCCAAAAGTAGCCAAAAATTATGGCAGAAGTGGTCAAACTCCACGAGGACGGCGTTGCTGAGGATATTAATGACAATTAAAAAACAGCATTGTTAATATATGCTCCGGTAACTTCTTGTGATGTGGAAAGATCTTTTTCACAATATAAAAATATATTGACCGATAAAAGGCAAAATTTGTTATCGGAGAATATTGAAAAATATTTAATCACCTCCTGGTGGTCAAAAAAAATTGTAATGTTATGTAAGTTTTTAAATACATTTTAAATGATAAAATGGTTTGCTTTTTTAAAAATTGTTAGTGCTTTATTGTCAAAATTTGTTGCCTTTTTTCCGTTTTTTTTGTGCTTTTTTTGGGTTTTATTTTTGCCTGACTATCTCTACTAATAACTTAACTAACATTTACTTTCATTAACATTAACTTTCATTCATGTTTAGGAATAGTCAAACTATTTTTACATTTTTTCTACTGGTTTTTAAAAATATTCTTCATAGTAGTCGTTCAAAGAAGTCCTTGAATTCTTCCATTCGGAATGAGGTATGTCAAAAACATGTCATTTGTAGGCGTCTACAGCTTTTTCGGATGACGAGATCATTTATTTTGCGTTATTGGAACAGGAAAAAGTCGGAGGGTGCTAAATTGGGGTTGTAAGGGCATGTTGTCAAGTGTTTGTGCTTGTATTGTCAACAAAATGGATGATCCATTATTTCAGTAATCTTACAGATGACTTGCGGAAAGCAAATTGTTGTATTATATCCATCAGTATTGTTGTTCTTCGGACCTAGTAGCCATAGTAGTAGTAAGGTCAAAAATTAAATAGTATTTTAAAACATTTCGAGAACAAATTATCTCAAATGTTCATCTATACGTGGGATCGCTACCAAACCGATTGAGACGATATCATACATGGATTTTGATTAGAAGGATACAGTTTATTGTTTACCCGTTTATTTGGTTAACTCAAGTATCAAAGAACAAATGCACTAGTTCTACGTCACGCTACTCGTTTTGTCTCTACAACTAAATCACCAAAGTCTCTTCATTCTTTTCTCTTCATACACACAACATTTGGGAAGATAGGCGCTTTTATGAGGGGGTTATGAGGAGCAGGGTTTTTTCCTCTTAAAATAAGACTGGGTGAGGTAATATTGAACATTTTCTCCACTTTACTTATTGTAGTTTAGTGTAGGTGTCATATGTTTCTTAATCTTTATAATTTCCTGCACACCATCGGTTCTTTTAAGGACAGATTGGTGGTGCTAAATAAACGCTCAAGTTGCTTTGTCTAAATTTCAATTTTGAAACATGTTCTACACCAAAAGTCACAGAAAGTGGTCCTAGGCACTATGTCAATTTAGAAAATTATAAAAATGATTTTTATACGGGTTTTTCTCAACTTACCACGCAATAAAATCGAAACCAAAAGATTTATTTGTTTGTTCTGTCAACACCAGTTGGCTTACAAAATATCAAATTTTTGGGAAATTATGTATATTGCCATATTGGTAATGACATGTCGTACTAAGACAAAAAGATTAACTATTTTCTAAAATGTGTTAGACGTTCTAAACGCTTCAGAAAGCGTCAAAGATCATCCTTACATAAATTGAATTGTATATGGTCGGTGCAATGGCAAAACCCCGTTTCTGCGAAAAGTAAACTTTTGCAGCAGACACAAAAAAGTCTCCGGTTCGTCATATTGGGACTTTTTGTGTAATTTTTTTTTTATAAATTACTAGCGTTTACCCGCCGAGGCTTCGCCCCGATAGTTAAAACCTAAATTAGCATAAAAATAAGTATAATGAGTCAGAATGATTGTATGATGACTGTTCAACGCTCAGATTTACTACACCTACAGTGATGTTATAAGAGAACATTATAATATACGAATGCTATGAAGACAGTTCCCCGTCTTGTTTATAGTGTCTTTATTAATTTTTCAGGTAGAACAAATGCATAAACGTCGAATTTTTTTTGTGTTGTTTTAAAAATAGAAAAATATTGAAAAAATTATAACTGAATAGTACTGCTGACACATCTGTGCACCTGTCATTACAAAAGATTGAATTAAATCCGTAATGACGTTCTTTTGTAGATTATTTTTCCCAAGGTTCAGGTAGATGGGTTTTTCCATAAAAAAAGTTACACCTTCTTGCACCATCTTTAAGGGTGAATTTATAAAAATATTTTTTTAGTAAATACGTAATAAGGTTTGGAACATAGTTTGGATAATTGTCGATAAGTGACGGTGAACAGACAAACGTAAAATTAGATTAATTACAATGATTAATTTCAAAACGCCAAAACACGTCCCAAAGATACAGTTACATGTCCACCATGCTCTTTATCTTCCCGGCATCGAAACATACATATTCTGTAAATTTAAGCGCAATACAAAGTGACGAAAAAGCTCCATGACTTGTTTGTTTTGAAGATATCAATTGTTTCTTTTTTATGTGACAGCTGCACTTCTGTTGCACATTTGAAAAATATTGCTATATACCTACAGGCTGTTCCAATATTATAAAAAACACTAAAGTAATGTTTTTGTAAATGGAACCTACGCAGATTGATTTCATTTTTCACTTCTATGCTAAATTATAAATCTAATTTGTATCGATCGTTTTTACTCATCTGGCATTGTTTTTGATCTGTGGCACTTTTTTAACCACAACCTTCCAAATCGTTGCACATAGACCAAAATAATTGACGCTGTTTGATTCCTAAACGTTTGCAGCATCTTTTGAGTGTTTACTCAACAACCTGCGATTTTTTAAACATGACAAACTAAAAATCTCAAAAATTATTTTTTTTCAAATAGCACCACGTATTTATTATTGCACTGGTCGAAAGTTTTTCTTACAAGCGTTCCTACGATATAAGGTTTGTAAAGTCGGATGTGAAAATCCAGGGTACCTACTATCCTAAAATCACTAAATATGGGCCAACCGTTAAAATTTCTTAAATTTCTTAAAAGAGCACACAATGTATCGTAGCCAATCCAAGATCGAAAACTTTCTACACTCTAACGAATTACTTAGTACAATAAAATGAGTGCTCTGTCATGTAACGGGCGTAAATTTAAAGTATGCCTTGGAATCACTTTGAAAATAATTAGTGTAGCAAATTTATATTTCACATTAAGTTAGTTTTCTGCTGAGAACTTTTCGGACAGGATGCGGAGGATGCATTTAAAACATTTTTTTAGCAAATTCCATCATCTGGTCGGTGAATGCGTTGTGTGGGCAATTTTGTAATAAACAGTTCCTGTCTAATGTCATATATCAAAGATCTACACTGTAAAACAATTTAAAAAATAGGAAAGAATCCCAATTTCTTTTTTGTACGCGCTTTATTAAGATTTTTAATTGTAATTATAATATAGACTCAAGTATCATTACATTTAAAGAGAATTAGACTTATTTGAGAAATTCTATGGATCGTCAACTAGCAAATCAGCACATCAATGGAAAAATATCTTACTGAACCTTAGAAAGATTCTAAATATTATGATGACATCATTCACATCAATTTGCTAATCGAACGGGAAATCCAATACATATATCTACATATTATAGATTCCTATTCTAATTTAATTAGTTTTATTAATATATTATTTCTTGATTTCTTATTTATATGTGTGTTTAAGCAAGTTTCGTTATTTTTGTATTTACTGGTCATAAAGGGCACCGCGTCATTATGACAACTTTCTACAACTACTCTTAGAGCATCATATTATTTATATGAACGGGATCAGGGTCCCACCTACGTAACTCATTCATTGCACTTTTTTTAAATTTTTTGTATCGTGCTCCCACGAAAATATTTGAAAATCTTGCTGAGAAAAATAAAACGAAGTTGTGTACGCCATTGAATAACTTTGACGCTCGATAGAGTGTAGTTTGACTTTGAGTTAGAGAAATTTGATATTAAGTTCTTTGTTAATAATTGTTTGTTATGCATTTCGTGTTTGTCTTCACATATTCCATCTCCGAGCGTCGGTTTGGACCATATACATACAAGAGTCAAGAGATAGGTTGGACATCGTTTTAAATGTCAATAATATACATTGTAAAAATCACTAAAAAAACTAGATTCCATGATTCTCCGTACCATTTTTTTTGTGCGCTCTATACCTATAAATTCTGGTGAAAACAATAAACACCTTAATTTTTCGCTTTGTTACCAATTAATATGAGTGTTGCATTGTGTGCTGAGTAATAACTTCGAACGAAAACATTATTTGATTGGTGAGCGTCACAACTGAAAACATATCGTTCCTTTGATCGTGTTGTATGAATTCGTAGCGAACTGGACGAAGCCGCTTAAATATGCAAGAGCCACTAATGGCGCCGTTATATCAAAAATGGCGTCATTCGCAGAAGGGATAATACGCATCACCTCATAAAATCTCTTCACCGTAATATTTCAAACAGTCGGTGCATAAAGTGTGACGCTTTTTTTGAAAGCTGCATTGTAAACAGGGAGCACCACCAATTTCGGCCTCCGCGACAAAATTCGTCGGCTGACATTCGAAAATGTCTGTTAAACCGCAAAAAGACATCAATTGTTAAACGAGTCTGCGGTTGTTCCCATCTGATACCCGTATAAGTGAATTTATGAAAGAAGACGTATCGGAAAACGCGGTTTTATTCTCCGGAAAGCCGAATTCTTTGTTTGTCTTTTTATCAATAGCTGAAAGCGGAAAGATGATTTCTTACTTGCGAATTATGCGCGACAGGTGTGCGCCTCCAAATATTTAAACATTTCCGGGGGAAGTACGAAAATGCGGGTTGTGTGTGCAACTAGAAGAAGAGCATTGTTTCGTGCAAATATGGCAATGTGGAGAGGAAAGATTATTTGCACAGCGCCATCAAACACACGCTTCTTCTATCGATAAGGAACGGGATTTTGCTGTTTTATTTCCGATTGCCACGACTCATTCAAGCGTGGAACCGATTTTAACCCAATCGAAAATTTATTGACTCAATACCTTGCCAATTCAATAAACTAAAATTGTTTCAGTTTCTAGCCATTCCATTCGATTCTCGACAACTTCGTTTATTTTTAACTGCAACTTGCTAAGGCAACAAATAATTTCATTTTCTCGTTAAGCATTAATTTTTCAAAGAGCCAAATTGCAAGGTTCGTGGTTTACCAACATCCTGAATAAACAACTAGTACATACGATGAATAAAAGGGCGTGGAAATATTTATGTATTTTACCCACTGCTACCATCGCGGACCACAAAGTTTTGTACGTTGTTCGGCTACAACGAGCCTTTCCTTTGGTGACAAGTCGACTATTGAGTGTGTAATGTAAATTTACTGCTTCGTGTCATGTTTGTAAAAGCAAATCGATGTTAAAATGGTTAGTTTACGGTTGCGAATTCGTGTTTCCTGAATCTTGCCGTTTTGGGTGATGTGTATAGTATCACTTACGATCTAAAACCGGAAAACGGTAGAATCGTTTTATTGTTAGAAATGCACTATTTCGGTGCTGTTGCTGAAAGCAAGGCTATGTCGAAATGTTTTTACGGACCAACGCCATGTTGTATGTATTAACCGCAAAAGTCGCACCTGCTATACGAGGTGTAGCTATTAAATGACGACACTGTGCTTGCAAAGAAGGAGCAGGTTGTCTTCATAGACATGCCTTATATTGTATTTATAGAGCGTACAAAAAAACGGAAGCTCAGAAGGCCAAATAAATTAGATTGTGATTAAATTTTACCGCAAATTCGCACCTGCTATACGAGGTGTAGCAATAAGATGACGAGACTGAGCTTGCAGAGAACGAGCAGGTTGTCTTCATAGACATGTCTCATATTGTATTTATAGATCGTCCAAAACAAGAACGGAAGCTGAGGAGGCCAAGGAAACTAGATTGTGTTTAATTTTTTACAGTGTAGACGTTGACACATATGACATTGATAAAACTGGCAATTTAAAATGTCTAAATGGATTCCTGGAGATGGAGATGGTAAAAAAAACTAAATGTATCTTATGTTCGTATCCAAAACGATTCTAAGGAGATAATTCAAATTTATTTAACTCAAGGTCAAAAGGTCTACACTAACGAGTTTTAAAGTGCTTGCATGGCTTGCGCAGCCTCAATTTATATTTGTATGCAAGTTATTGTAACAGTAACTTTATAAAGAGAGTGGCACAATAGTGGTCAATATTCTGATTGGACATTGCTGTCACGCCGCCATTAGGGGGCAAAGTGCATATTTGTCTACATTAATTTATTGTATATTTCTGTTAATTAGTTGTTTACTTAAGCAAGTGTTGTGTTTATTTGTGATTTCGATTTCAATTTTAGTGAACTATTTGGTGACATTCCTTCTTATACATATAGCTATGTTTTTTGCCTTTGATCAGTTTTTGTAATGCACCTGTGAATCTTCTGCCATTATCCTGATTTGTATTTCTTCAGCAATATTCGGTTCTCTTGTAAATATCGTTCCTACTTTAATGAATCTGTCTATTCCTCAAATTGGTTTGTCTACCCTCGACCAGTTTCTATATATATTTACGTTCTCTATGTAAATTTTCTTTAACACCACTTCATATATTTATTTGGTTTTCTTCTCATTGAAGTGTCTATTTGGTCTATAGTATTTCCGAAAGTCACTTCTCTCTAGGTGGGTAATATTTGGATATGCCTATCCCTCCTAAGCCATGGTTCTCAATCTTTTTGTAACCGGTGCAGAACCATATAATATAAGCTTTAAGACAAGGGGGGCAACATTTTTGATGCAAGTGGCCAATGAAAAAAATTGACATTTGTCTCAAAAATAACTCATTGAAATAACATTATTGAAGAGAAAAAAACGGAATCGTGTTACGGACCACCTCTGCTTTTATTCAAAGTGTTACTGGTATTATGGAATAAAATACCGTTATTGATTAATGCAAACCTTTTCTCAAGATCCCGAAATTAAACTTCTGACCATTAAGAGTAGAGCGCGCGAATACGTTATTCTGATAAGAAATTTAAATGTATTGTATGTACATATATCTCAAATTGGACATTTCCTCCTATTTCCTGAAGATATAGCTAAAAGGTAACTAAGATTTTTAGGGCTCAACTTTTGAGAACTGTTGAATGGCGCAAACACCATTCTGATATATTGATTCGTTTAAGAGGTAGAGGGTGTTTATAATTTTTTAACAATAGTATTATTTCCTTTTTGTTAATGAATACTTTTAATTTGTGTTTTTTACGCAGAATATGATGGCCTAGTGGGTTATTTTTTAGAATGTACCATTGTTCTTGCATCTTTCCTAAAAAATTATTTAAAACTATTACGTAGGCTTTCACGTTCGGTGTTATTAATTATAACGATCTCATTCGCGATTTTGGATCGTGTTTTATTTGAAGTTCCATTAGGGGGGGGTGTAGCGAATGCTCCGATGAGCTAATTCAACAAGTGAATCCAATGGAATTTCCATTTGTTGTGTTTTATCATTGACCTCCATTTCCTTTTAAAACATAATCATTAATTTCCTCTTTTTCCACCAAAGTAACTTTCTTATCATAATCGTCTGATGCTTTTTTTAAAGAATTGTGATCTTATTTTATTTCTGTCTAGATCTGTTTTGCATTCAATGTTAAACTATTGTATTTTTTTTCTTTTTTTTCCAATTTCTCACAATTATTGGCAGTGCGTTTCATTTTTATTCTGATATCTAACTGCTCTTCTACTGTACCTTTGTCAATAATACTATCAAGCTCATTGTTATTTACTCATATTTTCGTATTTAATTTGTAGTTTTTGCTCTGATGTATTTTATTCCCTTCTTGTTCTATATGTATGGATTCTTGTCTCAGGTATAATTTCATGTGCATTCCAACCATGAAATGATCGTCAGAGTCAAAATCGGGGCCCCTGTATGTTCGTGCTTTTGTAATACATTTTTCTTGTAATTTTTTTATGGCAATATGGTCAATTTGCTTTGAAGTCCTTCCATCTAGCCTAGATATAAGTTATAGATATGTAAATCTTTCATATAATTATTCTTGTAATTCAAAAATATAAAATTAAAATGTTCGCGCTGCTTTTTGATAGGTTGATAGGGAAGAATATTTATCTGGCGTCTGTGTCTTCGAATATGCGACTTTCTTATTTCCCAAACTTTTGAGTCGGTTTCCCAAGCCAATAAAAGAGGCTGACGTCTCCGAACGGTTGAATGGTAATAAAATTAGAATATTTAAATACAAAAATGTTACAGCTCAAGTCTCGTCATTATTAGTCACACCTCGTACATCTGATGAGTGGAAAGCGAAGTGAGTGAGTAATAACGTGCCTACAAAAATAAAACGAGGTTGCATGTGCCATGAGGCCTTTGAAATTTGTTAGAGCGTAGCCTGTTTTTGTCTTGAGTTGGCGGATTTTGAGGTTAAGTTATCTATTGACAGCGAATTCGGACGCAATGCCTAAAATATCGTACAATTAGTTTTTTACAGCGTTCGGTTTAGAACCAATATTTTAATGACAGTTCCTGTCAAATGACACTGTCACAGATCTATATTGTAAAAAATAAAAAATCTAGTTTTTGCTTTGCGTCTATAACAAAGGTGTTAAATCACTCAGTTGAGTGCGTTAATATCTTTTCGAGTTTAGTAATAGCACTAGTGTAATTTAGATATTCAGGGGTGGTATGTCATGATCAGAAATGTCCTGTCAAATGACAAAGTAATTTTGAAAATTGCCGTACCCATCCTTGCAAAATTTCCCTAATTTTAAAATTGCGAATTTTATATTATAAATTCCATAAAAGATGCGAAGTAATAAAAATAGTATAAAAAACTCGTTCATAAGGCTATTATGTCACTCGTCCTTTATAAAACTCCCGCCTTCGGCGATTGTTTTATAACTTGGACTCGTGCGGTAAAATATGCCTTATGGACCTCGTTCCAATGTACGATTCTATGGGCCTTTAAGATTCAGTTGTTTCGTACGATTTATAAAGAGCGTAGAGTCTGTGGATTCGCTTTCGTATTCATTAGAAGGTAGAAAATATATTAGCAGAAAATGAAAAAAATTGAAATTAAGTTTTCTATTGGCAACAATTTCGGACACGATACGTAAAATAATTTAGTGTTTTTTGAGCAATTCCACCTCCAAGCTTCGGTTTAGATATCGATTGAGTAATTTTTTGATGACACCGCCTGTCATATGTCATTGTCAAAGGTCTACAATGTAAAAATTAAACAAAAGCCTGCTGAGCTTCGTTTTTTGTATATGTAGATAAATTTTTATATGCCGTTAGTAATTTGATGTTGTGCGCATAAGCGACACAAGTTTTTAGCGTTCTTTCAGCTGCAATTAATCCCAGGCCAGGCTCCCAGCAGAAATAATGATAAAAAAACACTTTCCTTGTTCGTTTTCTTCTCATAATTAGCTCGCTTTTATTGTTGCTAATTACTCCGACATTTTTAAACGAGAAGGTCGAATACGCGTTATTCCAATTAGCTTTGCAGTTCGTTTGTGCATATTACAATAACGCGAATTATTATTAATAAAGTGAAATGATAAATAGTTTTGGAAATTATGGAGTGTTGGGGGATGAATGATAGCCATTCCAATGATGCATAAATGTTTCACAATTATCTGGCTTACAATTAATCTCCGCTGTTTATAATGGCATACAAATTGAGTTTGTAAAGCAATAAGGGAATAAGGATTTCAAGTGCATCGCGGTCTGGTTAACCCGGCAACCGACGATGTCGGCGCATTGTTTGTAATTCATGACTTGGAATTTTCCTTCGTTCGCCTATTTTTAACACTTACCAGAAGAAAAGCCTTCAACGAGCGATCGTCCACCCATCCCAAAACGATATCTGCACGCTCCTTCCCTCCATCCGGACTGAACCCTATCGCAACATATCCCCTCGTTTTCGCCTCGATTCTGAAGAGGATTTCTCTGTGTCTGGGTTGCCATCTCATCACTACGTCCCCCTCGCTATCCAAAATCTCGGAATGAGTCCATTGGTTCGGAACGTCGCGTCTGTTTCGTCGGTTTGGACCTCTTCCTTTGTCACTTATCCGGTTCACGTCGTCGACGTGGCGCACGTACTCGTCTAGGAGGTCCTCACCGGAAGCTTTTACGACCAGGAGGGTGGTCAACAATAAGATGTATCCCACGGCGGACGTCATTTCTATCTGCTGAAAGATGAAATCGGTTTGACGCCTTCGCTGCATTCTGCCGTACTAAATAAGCAAATAAATTCACATCCACCCGCGTTTTGATGCAAGGCTCGGATGACTATCAATGGGAGCAGTTTCATGAACACATTCATGTAAATGCATCCGTCGATTTCGTGCTTTCTACGATATTAAATAAGACAGCAAATAAATTCAGCTCAAGCGAGACCCAGAGGACTAACAATGGGGGAGGTTTCATAAACACGTGTAAATGCAGTAGACGTAGGCTCTTACTGCATTCAAGAACAACAAATATATTTAACTAACATAAAGTGTGAGTGAAAAAATAAAATTATATATTATATATTGTCTGTAAAAATGTTCTATTGAAATAAGTACATCAAATTAGTTTGGTACGTTAATGCGAATCGGGCGAAGTCAAACAAGAATTGGTAGAAGCAAACTAGAGTAATTTAGACCGCTCACAAAACTAGTAAGCGAAGATATAAGATCGTATAAAAATTATGACTATATGGCGACTCCAAAGAACAGAGAAGAAGATGCAGAGAGTGAACCGCAAGTTGTTGCCAAGAAAAAATAAGGTAAAACTACTACAATATTAAAAAACAAAGACATTTTAGAATTCTACATCAAATTTCCTATAAGTAAGAAGTGTTTTCATTGTCTTTGGACCTCAGCTAGTACCTTACGTAACGCCCGAAACACTAAAACTGATAAAAATGGGAAATTTTACACTAACGTCGGAAAACCCCCCCGCCTCATCAGAAGCCGCCGCAATGTGTCAAATCTCATAAAAACTGCGGCATTTCTTTAGCTTCCTATCGGCACCAGAAATTTATCATTATTACTTTGCTAAAAATTATCTACTTGTATTAAAAATGGGGGTCAAAACCGGGAAAATAAAGAAGATAAGTAACTTTCAAAATTACAAAAACGGTACCTACCAAAAACAATGCCTAAGGAATAAAAAAATTAAAAATAACATCAAAGACCACCCCGGAGATTAATATTTTGAGCCCTTACATGAAAAAGCATTTTTCCCGGTTTTAAACCTCCTTTTTCAACATAAAAGTTGAAAATTCTTACCGAAGAAATCATGATCATTTTTATTTTCCAGTACCACTAGAAAGCTGAAGAAATGCCGTGGTTTTTAACACATTTGAGACGTTGGGTTTCCGACGAGTTCAAGGCCGATAAAAACACTTCTCAATTATAGGAAATTTAATGTAGAATTCGAAAATGTCTTTATTTTTTAGTACCTACTGATAACCAAAAAGTAGAGAACATTGTGATATAATGAATCATAGTCACGGTTTTAGAAAAAAAAAACAAAAAGAGATATATTTTAAGAACGGGTTGGGTTAGGACACCCGTTCTGGCGGCGTTTTACTCCATTTTCAATGTAGTTTTAATCTATTTTTTCTTAGCAATTACTTGCGGTTCACTCTGTATGTACGGAACAAAAAACTGACAGTGAAAATAAAGTGAAATACAATGACAACAACAAAAACAAAGAACAAGAAAACAAATTGGTAGTAACGAAAGAAAAAAACCTAAAAGAGAAGCGATGTGGAAGATTAGAACCTAGAATGTAAGAAGCATAACAGGGAAAGAAAGCGAGTTAGTAGAAAAATTATATAATACAAAATTAGACATTTTAGAAATAACGGAAACATACATGAAAAGGAAAGTTGAAAAACTAATAAATTGTGTGTTATGACTCTTTGATTTTGGCCTAGGCAAGGGTCTGATGTATAGTAAGTGAAGCAGCAAAATCCGAAACACGTACGAAGTTGGACAGAAATCATGGAGAGGATACTAAATATCGAACTGGAATTAGAAGATCAAATCAGAAAAACGATAATAATTGCCTATAGGCCAGGAGAGGATGAGAAGTCCCAGATAAAATCAGATTACGGAAATAATAAAAGATATAAAGCGAAGATTAATAATAATAAGCAATTTCAGTGAAAGGGTGGGGAAAGGGACGAAGAGACCGGAGAATTGAAACACATCGAGAAAATGGGAGGAATAATAACGGGAAAAGACTAATGGATTTTTGCTTAAGAAACAATTTAATTCCAACAAATATATATTATAAACACGAAGATATGCACAAAAATACCTACACAATGGAAGTAATAATCAAGCGGGAAAGGTCAATAATAGATTATATAATAATAAATAAAGATTTAAAAAAAGATGTAGTAGAAACAAGAGGACGAAAAGGACCAGAACGATATGTATACAGATCACTACATGGTACTAGAATAATAAAATTAAAAACAGAACAGGAACCTTATAGCGTAGCAGGAAGGAACAACAAAATACGAAAATATAAACTAAGACACAAAAGACAGAAATCTATACAAGAAAAGTAGAAAAAAAGTGGATAAAGCAAAGAAAACTTAGCAATTTATACAGTTGTAATAAGTTTTAGTTGGAAAAGTTTTAAAGATATTGTTTTAGCAAAGTCAACATGTGGAATAAAAATAATAAAACAACAAAAAATAAACGAGCTGGGGGACTGAATAAATAAAAATATAAATCATGCTTAAAGGGAACAAGTGGCAAAGCTACCTAAACAATTTAAATAATGAGAGTTAATTTACATACATATAAAAAGCGCAGGAAAAAGTAAAAAAAAACAGGTGGTGAAATTAGCGAAAGAAAGATCATGGAAAGTGTTTGGAGGTAAATAGAACACAGAAACTATTGTATAAGTTACTAAGATCACTAATGGCCGTTTTACACGATCCATAATTCTGGACAGAAGTGTGTGTCGAAAATTATGCATCGTGTAATACAGGAAATAATCGTTATGGCCACAATTTTGTGCGTAAGTGCGCTAACTAGAATTGTGGCCAGAATCATGTACGAAATTATGTGCAGAATTATGGCCACAATTATCGATCGTGTAAAACGGCTTTAACAAAAGGTAAACGACACAAATGTAACTACGTAAAATCCAAAGAGGGTAGAATATTAGAGAATGTCGAGGACATAATGGCACACTGAAAATATGTAGTATTTCGAGGACCTATTAAATACAAAAAAATATGAAAATGATAATACAGACAAAGGGGTACAAGGGGTATAAATTTATAGATACTGCAATAACTAAGAGGCAGAACGCTGCTGAGACGGTAGCCAAAATGTACGAAAGATTATGATCGAAGAATCCCAAACCGGTTTTAGAAAAAAAATAGGTAACGCCCATTTATGTACAATAAAACGAATTATAGAAAAGAACTTCAACAACAACATATACGTGGTCTTCCTAGATCTTGAAAAATATGTAAATATATGCCAAAAACGAGAAAGAACAGCAACAGCAATATTGGAATTATGGTATGCGCATTCAGAAAGAAAAATATAAAAATAAACATAAGGAAGACGAAGATAATGGTGATACTAAAGAACGGTATACAGCCAGTCCTAAAGCTTGACAATACACATATAGAACATACAGTTTTAAATACTTAGGAATAAAAATACGAAGCGATAGAAATAATGAGGCGGAAATAAATAATAGATTAGAAAACGTAACAAAACTATACTAATCATTGAATAATATGTTCATAAGGTAAAAGGAAATAACAAATAAAACTATGCAAATTTAAGGCAATACTTTTGGATGCCAAAGACACTTAATAACAACAAAAAAGTAAGTTGCATGCAGTAGAAATGAAATATCTCAGAGGTGTCAAGGGAATAACAATAAGAAACAAAATACGCAATGAAACAGTAAGATGATTTAGAATTAAAACATATACCTACTCGACAGCACTGAACGACAGCAACTAAAATGGTTTAAACACCTGGTAACGATGAAGAAAGACAAACAGGTGAAGAGAATATGGCAGGCAGGAATAACGCTAAAGAGGACAAGAAGTGGATCAAAGAAAACATGGGACGATGTAATAGTGGAAGACCGCTGAAAGAAGAACAAAACCTGAAAAGAAAAAAATAATTGGCAAACGATACGAAGTAATGGGCAAAGTTTGTTTATAGCTGATCACATACACCTTAACACATCCGGGTAAAATAAGAGTTTGATTATTATAAATGCATACATTTATGTGTCATACTGTCACATACGCACTCGCGACGAATGTTGCATAAAGCTGCACACATTTTGAAAGCTTAATTTTTTCATCGTTTCTGAGTAAATAAATGTTAACTTTCT